>OX941094.1:69476199-70726199 GCA_954870635.1 Arctium minus | reverse complement strand
GCTAAAGACCCTTACAAACAAATCAATACCAAAAATACCCCTCGAATAATCCAAACACTCTCTTTTTGCCTCCATGAAACCTACACGGCTTATATCACAGGCATACAAATTTATCCATTAATCCATACAACCAACTTAACTCACAATTGTTAATGAAAATTAAATCAAAATTAAAATATAAAAAAATAACACCACCTTACTAATTAATAGAAGGGATTTCAATACAAAAATCAATATATCCCAAAAATGCCCTTAATCATCAAATCAAATTTTCATATTAACAAATAGAGATTAACGGGTCTTCTCTCTCGTACACTAATTAAAAAAAATTGAAAAACGAAAAACCATAAAAATGGAGAGAGGAAAAAAAAAAGGAGTAAACGACGCCGTACGGTGAAAAAGTTAGCCTACAATGCGTCTCACATCCACATGGGTGGAGGCTCATTCAAATCTATACCCAATCCACGTGTCACAATCCCAAAAAACCCCGCCGTTTTCCCATCCAAACCCTCCTCCACCGCACCACCACCACCATTCCCCACCACCACAACGGCGGGGCAACACCCACCGCCACCGCCGGTATGAAGCAACTCCAACTCCCTACCGACCACCACTTGCCGGTTCGGAGGCGCAGCCACCCACCTGATACGTTGGTGGTGGCTGTGGCGGTGGTGGTGGTGGTTGGTCGGAAAGTTGTTGAGGTCGAGAGATAAAGACGGCGGAGACGGCGGCGGAGATGGGAAGTTGGTTTTGGCCTTGGGACCACGGAGGGAACGGGCGGCGCCGTCGTACGCTAAAGCAGCTTCCTCCGGTGTGTCGAATGTTCCTAACCAAACACGTGTTTTCTTCCATGGGTCACGTATCTCCGCCGCGTAACGGCCCCACGGCCGCTTTCTGACTCCCCGGTAGTGCGCCGGCGACGCCATTGATGTAAAATGAGAAGGTTTTCTAGAGAGAGAAAGATGTAGGTAGTAGATAGAGAGAGGGGGGTAGGAGGTGGATGGTGAGTGTAAAATATATAGGTGAAATATGTTTAGACAAAAAAACAAGATAAATTATTGTGTAAGTTGCACTTTTGGTCCTTGTGGTTCTCAATTGCTATCTA
Source organism: Arctium minus (assembly GCA_954870635.1). Taxonomy (NCBI): domain Eukaryota; kingdom Viridiplantae; phylum Streptophyta; class Magnoliopsida; order Asterales; family Asteraceae; genus Arctium; species Arctium minus. The sequence goes on along the minus strand of OX941094.1, from coordinate 70,725,094 downwards.
TTTTGAACTAGTTACAGTTTTTGGTTGTTGTGGTTGCTGTTTTGTTTCACTTTTGGACCCTTCAACTAACTCTTGTTAAAAAGTCTATTGACATTGATATATATATATATATATATATACACACACATATATGATTTGTTTCTGATTCCACTTATTGTGTTCTCTTTTGTCTCATTGGAACCATTCCCTCGACCGCCTTCCCCTAACTAACGCGTCGACCACCTTCGATTGCCTTTCACAGTGAACCCTGACCCCCCTCTAGCAATGACTTTTGGTAGCTAATTATCGTGTAATCCACGAAGTGAGTACAATATTTCCACAGTGGGGGCGCAAGTAAGTATACACCAACACTGTGATCGCTACAAATAATATAATGGTCAGAGAACCGAGTATCGTTTCTACAGAACTAAACTACTGAGACTTACAGACTTTCATGAACTTCTTGCACAAGTTTTCGTTGTGAGAAAAATTATATTTTTGGCAGTGGAATAACTTTAAAATATGAAATATACTTTTAATTAAAGAATGAATATGAGTGTAAGTTTTCCTTGAGATGAAAGTAGTAACAAAATGTCAGACACTTTGGAGCACGAGGTGTTTATAAAAAGTCAGGTCTCTCGAAAGTGAATTTTTATAGACCGGTCCCAAAAGTGTCCATTAATACTAACGCTTAATCTTGCCAATTTAACTAAGTTGATAAAAAAAATATCGAGTTCTACCAATATGAAGATTTATACCCAAATCTCTTTACGATATAAATTTCGACCGAAATTTGAACCTTAATAAATCATACAAAACCCGTATCTCTACGTGGTTATGAAAGACTCTCTCAAATCTTTATGCATCACTTAAGCTGTATTTCGAATTCACCCCTCTCGAGGTCAATATCTAATATTAACACTTCAAAGTGATCGGCTTATCCGCGTTGAGTTTAAGTCCAACTCAAGTGGTCAAGCTTAAGAGCTAGTAACGATGCCCGCATCCAAGTGTTGCCTACTAGTCTCAAGTTCGACTCACACCCACACCCGACGAGGTGCTTAACTCATAATAATATTAAAAGACATAATGTAAGAAAAGGAATACATGTTAATTACTTGCATTAAATAAGACTAGAAATAAAGTACAAACGATGCGGAAAATAAAATACGGAAACTAAAATACGAGAAGTAAATGTAAGAAAGTAAAGCTACACTAATCTTCAAGCTTAAACTCTATCTTGAAGAGAGAAAATTCAGATTTATGAAACTTGCAGGATGATCTCCATGGCTCTTCCAAGTCTTGCTTTTATAATGGAATATTGCTATTATCCAATGGGTAAAGGAATTCCAAATCTCCCAAGGATTTTCAGAGATTCTCCAATCATTATATATCTAACGTCCAACTCATAAGATATGGGTAAAGTGATACAAATTATTTATTTAGTGTTTAAACACTCCAATCTTCATTTATAGATATGTTATTTGTAACATCCCAGACTAACCGTACCAGATATTGTTCGCTTTGTCCACACACCTGGACTCATGATTTTAAAATGCGTCTGGTAGATGATGTATCCAGTCCCTTATAAGGCAACTTTCGTTCCCCTCCCCAAGCAACGTGGGATCTTACAATCCACCCCCTTAGGAGCCCAGCGTCCTCGTTGGCACACTAGTCCTGCTCCCGGCTCTGATACCATCTGTAACATCTCAGGCTAACCATACCAGAATTTGTCCGCTTTGTCCACACACCTAGACTCATGGTTTTAAAACGCGTTTGACATAGGAGGTATCTAGTCCCTTATAAGACAACTTTCGTTCCCCTCCCCAACCAATGCGGGATCTTACATTATTTTACCTTTTATATCCAATCTTATGTCATTTTATTTACTTATTTTCCATTCATTTGTTTATTGGAGCAAAAAGTTTTTATGTACCCATTTATATACCTTGGAATGTTGATTTGGTACTTTTGGCCAGATTTGAAAGTGCAGCCTTGTATGCTGCAGCATTCCAGAATCATCAGGCAGAAGGAGCTTAATGGTTAAAGACGTTGATGCTTATTTTGTGAAGACACTTGTAGTTGATGTACTTTCTTTTGTGAAGCTTCAACAATTTGAAAGAGGTTCGAAATTAAATAAACCAATTATTAATTGTCATTTGGTACTTTATTTGACTTCGTGTACTTTGAAGTTCTTAGTTTAATATATTTGTTTTTATCTTTAATTCCTTTACTTTATTGCGCTTTCCGTTCTTTACTTTCCGCTCTTTAATTTTCTTCATTTACTTTCAATCATTTATTTTAATTTATTTACTTTCAGTAATTTATTTTTCCTTGTATTTACTTTTCGTAATGAATAGCTAATCCTCTTAGCTTGGGTGTGAGGCAAATTGTGAGACTTTTAACCAAAAGAAAGTAGATGTTGTGGCAATAATGATGTTCTATTATTTCATTTCAAGTTTTACAAAACCAATGACACTTCTTGACAAGTTGATCACTTTGATAGTGTTAAAGTGTCATGGTCTTAGAGATAAGCCATTGATATGTACATCAATTTGAATGATATGGGAAGTAGACTTGAGAAAGTTGCTAACAATGAGATTTATTGTCTACATTTTCCAAATTGATTTATTCTCAAAGATATTGGACCACGTTGTATACTTGCTTTGGGATCTAATTTTCACATGTATTTAGGGGTGTACAAAGTACTATCATAAAGCTTTTATCCATTAGTCTTCGGGTGCCCACCGTGAGCACATTGTGCCCACTCCCTGAACAATTATGTTTTCTGCAGAAAATTAAACTTCTGGTGCTTTTATCATGATTTGCAAACATTATGGACCAAATGAAAGATAATGAAACAAAAGTGGGTATAAAGTGAAATAAAATGCTAGAAAAAAAAGTAACAAACAACTCCAAAAAATGAAAGTTAACAAATTTTCCCCATGATCCCTCGCATGACCCATTTATTCGAATAACCCATTTTTTATTCTCGTTCCAAGACTGATGCCCCTTCCTCCCTTATCCCCTCACCACCTCCACGACATCTTACAACAACCGATCTCCATCTTATGAGTTATGTCTCCATCTCCGACAATGCAAAAAAACCCATATTGGTTCCTCATGTTGACTATGAGTTCCATCTCCACTAAACCAAAGGTTGAAGTCTCATGGGTTCTTTAATCTAGGACTAAGGTATTATCGGTAAATCGTGCAACATATCCATCCTTTGGTTTTCTAATTTATGTATCTGATTCTGGCTACCCTTCATCTCCATCTTATGGGTTCTTTGATTTTTTTTATTCTATCTCCCCTCTGTAACACCCTCAAATTTGGTAAGAGCAACTAATTAAAAATTTCGATATAACATCAAATAAAAGACAAAACTTCATCCTACAAATCAAAACCCAATATACCTCAAATTTAAAATTCTATGTTTTAACCTCAAAATTATAAACTCCATAAATACACAAGTATTAAATCGAAGTCAAGTGTTACTTAACCCAAATACAAGTTGCTCTTCCCGAAACAAATGTGGAAGGATTCACTAAGATATTCACTTCTCGAGCACACAACTAGCACTCCTCTCTTCACGGTGTCACTAGAATTATTCTCAGTCGGAACCTGATGCACATGCCGACAAATAAAAATGTTAGGCTAACGCCTAGTGAGTTCAAGAGTTTTCAGCTTCAGCACACATAAATGTATCATTAAAAAGGAAGAATGCAATTTAAATCATAACCTTTCAAAATGATATGCTTCAAATATGAAAACGACTCGTTTTCCAATAATATGCGTTTTAGGCGAAGGAAATACCAATATAAACTCTTTTTCCAAATCCAAACTATTTTAAGGACTAAGATTCCAATATAAAACGTTCTTTCGTAAATTAAATTCGACCCAAAACTCACTCAAAATGAGAATAGAAAGCGAACTCCCAATTTATGAAACGTGGATAAAACTTTATATCCCGAAATACCCAAACCACGGGTGAGGCATAATACTCAACCCATAAATCATGGATAAAATCCATATATACAAAACGTTACCGAAAATATGGATAATAAAACTCAATACCCAAAACAACACCTTTCGGTGATGGGGGAGACCCGAATTCCATCGAATGTGGCGGGCACACAAAGTTAAGCCACTTTTCAATGTTCTCGAGATTCACATAGAGCCATGGATCCCTGTATACGGCTCCCTACCGAGCAACCACCGCAAGATACCGAAATGACCCTAGTGTCTACTCGACCTCTAGATGAGTGTTACCACAAAAGCCACAAGTCCCCGTATCTGGCTCACAATGGGCACCACCGCAAGACTTAGTTCTATATACGGCTCTGCAGAGCACCACCGCAAGCTTACATAAAAACATAACTTTGGGACCACTCACTAGACTTCAAACGTGGACACTAAATTCCATGATGAATAACCATACTGGATTACTCCCAAAACATGGATAAAGTTCCCACTAAACCAATTGACTGACTCATATGCCTATGGATTCAATGCATTACAGTCTACAATGTTACATGACTCCAACGAATGAACTAACACATCCAAAACATGTAACTCTCAAATAATATACAACTAAGTACATCATACGTCAAAAGCTCCTTATCGAGCTACCAAAACTGAACAAATGTTCCAAGACTCATCTGAGTATAAATCAAGCCCCAAAAGGCATAATAGACGTTCGGCTAAAATACACGAGCCAATATGGTTGTATAATCCAAATACATCTTTTCCCAAAATCTTTGTTTCTTAAATCACAATTGGCCTTCGGCCCAAGGTCGGGAATGACCAAAACCAAATGACTCACACATTCGCACTTTCAAAACATCCTATTTCATGAATGATGTCTAAAACCCGACAAACACTAAAAGTGCATTTTTGACCAACTATCTATTTATGCAATAAATCATCAAAACACATTCATTTACGACACATTTATCAAAATGCCCAAAAATCCCAAACGTGGGTGTTTTACAAAGTTTAATAAGCTAAACGCTTCCAATAATCAAAAGTTACCAAATAACTCAACAGTTGGCAATTTCATGCAAAACACATAAATACTTTAAAATTGACATTTTGGCATGTACAACGTTTTCACACATCAACTTGAACTCACCTTGCTAGATTTAAGCTAAATCTAGTTTTTACCCCCAAAACTTGAATCTCCTTTGATGAAAGCTTGAAATATCCAAGCAATCTCCTAGATATTATATCCAACACATCTACAAGGTTTCCTTCACCGCACAAGTCATCAAAATCACACCCAAGTTGAAGGATGAAAGGGAAAATGACGAAACCATCAAACCTTAACTTAACATTGAGAGAGATGAGGAACTTACCATCACAAAATACTCTTGGATCTTCCAATAGGTTTCCATTATCTTGTTCTAGTCTTGAAAAGCTCTTAAAAATGAGTTCATAGTGTAACACCCTAAAAATAGGGATAACAAAAATCCGAAAAACGGACATGAGGTATACTAAAATTGCCATAGCAAGAGCCTCCCAAAAAGGGGAATAATACAATTAAACCTGTTTAATCACAATTGTAATTTAACGGATAAATAAACAACAACCAACTAATCTAATTTCTACATCTAGAAAAGAGATTACAAAAAGGGGTGTCATCTATAAACCCAAGGCTTCTCAAAATAGTCCAAGTGCCGTATCCCCAAGCTCTCGCCTAAAGCATCTATACATGTCTAGGAGCCGCGCTGCTAACACCTGAGATACACATCGACACCAAACAAGTGTTAGGCCAAAAAGCCTAGTGAGTTGAACAAGTAAAATCATGCCAAAAACAGTTACAGTTCTTATCAGCAGTTAACAAATAATCACATAGATGTGGAGTCAACGGGAGCGACCCATATCTCCAATCCGGTTCACCTAAAGAGGCAATGCACCTTGAAGCCACTTTCTCTGGCAAACCAAAGGTCCGACACGCACCGGGGACTACCGCCTTTGGAAATTCCCCGACGGCCGAGGTCTAGGTACATAGGAGACTACCGCCTTAGGAAATTCTCCAAATGTCACCCACCTACATTCCTATAGTGAATCACAGACTTGGTTCGTCCACATAATGCATTTAGGAGGTCTCAAGATGTAATTCCATCCGTAACATTTCGGATATCCACTAGGAACACACTATTACCATCCTACTCATGTAAATCCAACATATAACATAATATCCATCCAAATACTTCGTGAGAATATAAGGTCGCCAAAAAGGCATTCCAAGAAGGAATCATCAACATACCAAGATATACACATATAACACATGGTAACTTCCATAAACATAAATCCATGGGTAAAAACCCTCCAAATACTTGAAACATTAAATATGAACATTTGAGATATACATTGACATTGACAAGTAGAAGATAATGATGTGTATCTAGTTTTAACAAAAGATTAGTAAACTTACAATCTAGGTTTTTGACCAAAACCTAGAAAAGATAAAACCCTAGCTTTTGAAGAAGATGAGACTTGAAGTGAAGAGGAGGTTAACTTGGAGAACCCTAGAAATCCTCCTTGATGATTTAATGCTAGACAAAGATCCAACCTCCCAACTACTTTGTAATAAATGAGGTTAGGGTTTGGTGAGGAGAGGAATCAGTATTTTGGGAGAGAAAGTCGCCAAAGAAAGGAGTAGAATGTGTTTTGAATGAAATAAGATCGGCTGGAACCCATTTAAGGGATTCATCCCGCTCGCGACCTTGCCCGGCGACAATGCCATGGGCATTGTCGCGTGTCACAATCGCGGTCTCCCCCTGAGCTACGGTACATGTTCGGCGACATTGACACCGCGATAGTGACCATGTCACAATCGCGTGTCATAGTCGCGAGCTCTAACCCACCTACGGTACACCTCCAGCGACTGTGACACCGCGATAGTGACATGTCACAATCGCGTGTCATAGTCGCGCCAACTCCCTGAAGTCCCAAAAATTCAACCAATTTCAATTACGAGCGCGAGGTTCAACCGAGAATATTAATACACAGTTCATATAACATTAAGGCATCTTAAGAGTGGACATGTGCTCAAATTAAGGTTCCACATTAGCAATTTACGAAATTAAAAGTAGGAGAAACGATTACTTACCTTATAAATTTTCGGGTGTTACAATCCTCCCCACCTAAATAGGATTTCGTCCCGAAATCTCATGCTACAACAAACAAGTGAGGATAACGCTTCTTCATGTCATCCTCGGATTCCCAAGTAATGTTAGCACCCCGATGGTGCTTCCATTGAACCTTTACCATTATCACATCTTTATGCCGCAATTTGTTCACCTTTGACTCTAAAATCGTCTCCGGTTCTTCCACACAACGATTCCCATTGTCCACCCAAATTTCCGACAAAGGAATCACGCTTTTCTCTTCAGCTAGACACTTCCGAAGGTAACATATGTGAAATGTAGGATGTATTCCATCCATCTCCGGTGGTAAATCCAATCGGTAGGCTTGCAACCAAATCTTTTCCAAAATAACGAATGGTCCAAGGAAACGGGGACTAAGCTTCCCACGCTTCTCGAAACGTATGATCCCCTTCCACGGAGATACCTTCAACATGACCCGATCACCCACTTGAAACTCAACTGGTCTTCTCTTCTTGTCCGCATAGCTCTTTTGTCGGTCTTGCGCCGTCTTTAGCCTTTCCCGGATCTCTTTCACCTTGTTGGCCGTCTCTTGAACGATTTCTGGCCCGGCGAATTGCTTTTCGCCCACTTCTAACCAACAAACTGGAGTCCGGCACTTTCGCCCGTACAAAGCTTCGAATGGTGCCATGCCAATGCTAGAGTGGTAGCTATTATTATACGCGAACTCCACTAATGGTAGGTGTGAATCCCAACTACCTCCAAAGTCGATAACACATGACCTTAACATGTCTTCGAGTGTTTGAATCTTCCTTTCACTTTGGTCGTCCGTTTGAGGATGATACGCCGTGCTCAAAATCAATCGGGTACCTAACTCCTTTTGCAAGCTTGCCCAAAAGTTCGACGTGAAATGGCTATCTCGATCCGACACAACAGATTGTGGAACCCCATGCCTGGACACAACCTCATCGATGTAAATCTTGGCTAATTTCTCCATTGGCAAAGTCTCCCTCATTGCAAGGAAATGCGCGCTCTTGGTTAGTCGATCCACAACTACCCAAATTGTATCATGGCCTCGCAAGGTCTTCAGTAGCTTTGTCACGAAATCCATGGTAATGTTGTCCCACTTCCACTCGGGAAAGGACAACGGTTGTAAACTTCCATACGGTCTTTGGTGTTCCGCCTTGACTTGAAGGCACGTGACACACTTCTCCACGTAATTATCCACATCCAACTTCATCACCGGCCACCAATAATTTAATTTTAAGTCTCTATACATCTTGGTACTACCGGGATGTATAGAATACTTCGACTTGTGTGCGTCTTCTAGAAGTAACTCTCGATTTCCACCCAACTTCGGCACCCAAATACGACCTTGAAATAGTTTAAGCCCGCGACTATCTTCCGTCAAAAGTTCCCTTTGCTTCACCATGATCTCAGACTTGAGGTTTTGCTCTTTGAGCACTTCCACTTGCCACGTCTTGATGCTTTCCACCAAACTTGATACCACGTCAATTCTTGTAAGGGACAATTTAACACCACCAGCATGGCTCCTCCGGCTCAATGCATCCGCCACCACATTGGCCTTACCGGGATGGTAGAGTAGATCACAATCATAATCCTTTAGAAGTTCAAGCCATCTTCTTTGCCGCATGTTGAGTTCTTTTTGATCGAAGATATACTTGAGGCTCTTGTGATCCGTGAAGAGGGTACACTTGGTCCCGTACAAGTAATGCCTCCATAACTTCAAAGCAAAAACTATCGCTGCTAGCTCCAAGTCATGCGTCGGGTAGTTCTTCTCATGTTCCTTCAATTGCCTTGACACGTAGGCAATGACTTTCCCTCGTTGCATAAGTATACATCCAAGCCCCATCTTAGAAGCGTCACTATACACTACGAAGTCTTCCGATCCTTTAGGCAAGGATAAGATCGAAGCTTCGTACAATTTCCTCTTGAGCGTCTGAAAGGCTTGATCTTGAACATCGGTCCAGAGAAACTTGACGTTCTTCCTTGTGAGGGATGTGAGAGGTGTAGCTACCTTGGAAAAGTCTTGGATGAAGCGTCTATAGTAGCTCGCTAAGCCCAAGAAACTGTGTATCTCCGACGGATTCGTCGGCGGCTCCCAACTCAACATCGCTTCAATCTTCGCCGGGTCCACCTGAACACCGTCCTTTGACACTACGTGCCCCAAAAATTGCACTTCTCGAAGCCAAAACTCGCACTTAGAGAACTTTGCGAACAACTTCTCTCTTCTTAGGACCTCCAAGACTTCCCGCAAGTGTTTCCCATGTTCGGAATCGTCCTTAGAATAAATTAGAATATCGTCGATAAAGACGGTCACGGATTTATCCAAGAATGGGTGACACACACGGTTTATCAAGTCCATAAACACGGTCGGCGCATTGGTCAACCCAAAAGGCATCACCAAGAACTCATAGTGACCGTAACGCGTTCGGAAGGTCGTCTTCGGAATATCATCATTCTTCACTCTCACTTGATGATAACCGGACCGGAGGTCAATCTTCGAGAAACATCCCGCACCTTGAAGTTGATCGAAGAGATCATCGATGCGAGGTAGAGGGTACTTGTTCTTTACCGTGACTTTATTCAACTCACGGTAGTCAATACACATCCTCATCGATCCGTCCTTCTTCTTCACGAACAACACCGGCGCTCCCCAAGGTGAAGAACCCGGTCGGATAAAACCCTTATCTAACAACTCTTGAAGTTGCGTCATCATCTCCTTCATCTCCGTCGGGGCCAACCGATAGGGAGCTCGGGCTATCGGAGCCGCTCCCGGAGTGAGGTCAATTTGAAACTCCACTTGACGTTCCGGTGGTTATCCGTGAAGGTCTTCCGGAAAGACATCCGGATAATCCCGCACGATCTTCACGTCTTCCACCGTCTTCTTTTCCTTCTTCGCGTCCACAACGTACGCTAGATACGAAGGGTAACCATTCGCTAGAAACTTTCGCACTTTGAGAGAGGAAATAATGGGGTTACGCCCCTTTCCTTTCTCCCCATAGATAACGACCACGCCGCCTTCCGTCAAAGGCACTTGGATCATCTTCTTAGAACAAAAGATGTCAGCCTTGTGCCTTGACAACCAATCCATGCCTATGACCACGTCGAATCCTCTGATGGTCATAGGTAGTAAATCCACCCCAAAAGGACTCCCATTGATCTCTATGGTGCAATCACAATACCGGTCTCGGATAATTACTTGGTCACCGCTAGCAATCTCTACTACTAGTGCATCGGGAAGGACACTAATAGGAGTGACGAAACGCTTACAGAAAATATCCGATACAAACGAACACGTAGCACCCGAATCAAACAAAACACGAGCAGGCAAGGAGTTTACTTGGAACGTACCCAAAACAACATCGGCGGTCTCCTTCGCCTCTTCGGTCGTCATCCGAAAAGCTCGACTCGGCACCCTCGGCGATTGGTCGACGCTAGCCGTCGACCCAACGGACCTGTTTTGATTAAACCCCGCCACCTTTGGACAATTTCTCCTCACGTGCCCCGGCTCCTGGCACTCGAAACATATCGTCGGATGGGTAGCGCAATCCCGAGCCACATGGCCCTTCCTGCCACACTTGGTACAACCTACCGGACCTGCGTAGATTTTAGGAGCACACGCGCCCGAGTGTTTGGTTCTACACCTTTGGCACCACTGATCACTTTTACGAGAGTCGCCAGCTCTCCCACTAACAAAATGCTTCGACTGACGAATGGGCCCAGATGGCCCTTCCCACTTCCTCTTCTCACCCGCAACACTTCTTTCCTCCTTCTTAGCCAACCTATCATCTTCCACAAGCAAGGCCTCTTCAATGACTTCTTGAAGAGTCGACCCTCCGGCATTGCGTACGTCAGTCCGCATATTGGCCGGTAGGCCAAGATGAAAGGCCTTAATATTTGATCTCTCGTCGGGGACCAGATATCCCACTAAGTTCAACTTCTCTAGGAATAGCCTTGAGTAGTTGGCTACAGACAAATTCCCTTTCTTCAGATTTCGGAACTCGGCTTCTAGCTTATCCAAAGAACGTTCGCTGCAGTACTTGTCCATGATTTTATTCTTGAAGACTGGCCAGGTTAGCTTCATTAGGACTTCGGGGGTGAGGGCGGACCAGGTGAGATTCCACCAGATCAATGCCTCTCCCCGGAGTAGTTGAAAAGCAAACTTCACCCGCTGCGACACGTCGCACTCGCTCGACTCAAAGGCCATCTCCACTTCCTTGAGCCAGTACATGCACGTAACCGGGTTATCGGAACCCGCAAAGTCCTTGGGGTTGCACCCCAGGAAAGCCTTGTAGGAGCATCCCTTATTCCTTACTCGATCCTCGTTCACAGGTGGTTCCTCGGTTGTGACCACTTCCGGTCTAGCACCCGACCCGGCTATAGCATTCTCCACCATAGTCTCAGGTTGACGGTTACTAGCATCTCGATCTTCTAAGAGTTTCATGAAAAACTCTTGCTGTTGCACTTGCTGTTGGGCCATGGCAGCACTCATAGCCTGCATCATACTATCCCGTAACCGGGTTTCCATGGTTGCCTCCTCCAAAACAGCATCGCCCACCACAATGTTTCTGCGAGGGATAAACTCGGGTCCCCCTCCCAAAGGTTCGTTCGGTGGTGGCCTTCGAATAGCCCCTCCTAAACCGGGTTGTTCAGCGGTGGATTCAATTTCCAAATGACCATCCGGCGTACCCGGCAATCTGCTCCGAGTATTGACCATCTCGATCTACCGCACACATACGAGAAATAGGTTGAGAAAAGACTAAGCGAGTTGAACTCATTGTACGTACTAATACATTCATCAATTATCACAACAACAGTAAATCAAGTATGCTCACGTAACAATGCATTCATAATAGCAGTAGCTAAGTGAAATTATGAACGAACCATACACAAGAATTCTTGTTACCATCATCACAACTCTCAATTAGTGTAATTTTGTAACCTAACACTCTCCCCACCTAGGATTTATACCCCAAGAGGACAGTGAAGTCAAAAAGTCTAAAGCTTAAGTCTAGATATGCTAAAAAATACCTAGTTCACTTAAACTAAAGCTTTGATAGCAACGTATAACACCCTAAAAATAGGGATAACAAAAATCCGAAAAACGGACATGAGATATACTAAAATTGCCATAGCAAGAGCCTCCCAAAAAGGGGAATAGTACAATTAAACCTGTTTAATCACAATTGTAATTTAACGGATAAATAAACAACAACCAACTAATCTAATTTCTACATCTAGAAAAGAGATTACAAAAAGAGGTGTCATCTATAAACCCAAGGCTTCTCAAAATAGTCCAAGTGTCGTATCCCCAAGCTCTCGCCCAAAGCATCTATACATGTCTAGGAGCCGCGCTGTAACACCTGAGATACACATCGACACCAAACAAGTGTTAGGCCAAAAAGCCTAGTGAGTTGAACAAGTAAAATCATGCCAAAAAGAGTTACAGTTCTTATCAGCAGTTAACAAATAATCACATAGATGTGGAGTCAACGGGAGCGACCCATATCTCCAATCCGGTTCACCCAAAGAGGCAATGCACCTTGAAGCCACTTTCTCTGGCAAACCAAAGGTCCGACACGCACCGGGGACTACCGCCTTTGGAAATTCCCCGACGGCGGAGGTCTAGGTACATAGGAGACTACCGCCTTAGGAAATTCTCCAAATGTCACCCACCTACATTCCTATAGTGAATCACAGACTTGGTTCGTCCACATAATGCATTTAGGAGGTCTCAAGATGTAATTCCATCCGTAACATTTCGGATATCCACTAGGAACACACTATTACTATCCTACTCATGTAAATCCAACATATAACATAATATCCATCCAAATACTTCGTGAGAATATAAGGTCGCCAAAAAGGCATTCCAAGAAGGAATCATCAACATACCAAGATATACACATATAACACATGGTAACTTCCATAAACATAAATCCATGGGTAAAAACCCTCCAAATACTTGAAACATTAAATATGAACATTTGAGATATACATTGACATTGACAAGTAGAAGATAATGATGTGTATCTAGTTTTAACAAAAGATTAGTAAACTCACAATCTAGGTTTTTGACCAAAACCTATAAAAGATGAAACCCTAGCTTTTGAAGAAGATGAGACTTGAAGTGAAGAGGAGGTCAACTTGGAGAACCCCATAAATCCTCCTTGATGATTTAATGCTAGCCAAAGATCAACCTCCCAACTACTTTGTAATAAATGAGGTTAGAGTTTGGTGAGGAGAGGAATCAGTATTTTGGGAGAGAAAGTCGCCAAAGAAAGGAGTAGAATGTGTTTTGAATGAAATAAGATCGGCTGGAACCCATTTAAGGGATTCATCCCGCTCGCGACCTTGCCCGACGACAATGCCATGTGCATTGTCGCGTGTCACAATCGCGGTCTCCCCCTGAGCTACGGTACATGTTCGGCGACATTGACACCGCGATAGTGACCATGTCACAATCGCGTGTCATAGTCGCGAGCTCTAACCCACCTACGGTACACCTCCAGCGACTTTGACACCGCGATAGTGACATGTCACAATCGCGTGTCATAGTCGCGCCAACTCCCTGAAGTCCCGAAAATTCAACCAATTTCAATTACGAGCGCGAGGTTCAACCGAGAATATTAATACACAGTTCATATAACATTAAGGCATCTTAAGAGTGGACATGTGCTCAAATTAAGGTTCCACATTAGCAATTTACGAAATTAAAAGTAGGAGAAACGATTACTTACCTTATAAATTTCCGGGTGTTACACATAGCAAAAAGAATCACTGAAATCGGAGTTGGAATGAAGAAGTTACGAAGAAATAAAGTTTTGGGGCTGAAAATTGAGTTTTATACTCGACAGGGCTCCGAGCGGGTTCCCACGCGGCCTAACCCGCGCCACAACCCGCCCGCTTGCCCTAAAGTCGCGTGGGTTAGTGATGGCCATCTCGGCCCGACCCGACCCGACACGGTCGGTTAACCGAGCCCGACCCGCTTGAAAGCCCGACCCGGTGGAAAACCGGTTTGGAGCCCGAAAACATGAACCGGTTCATGTTTTTGGAGGATTTGGCGGCCCGGCCTGGCTCGGCCCGAGCCCGGTTCACGACCCGGTTTTTGGCCCGGCCCGACCCGATTCGTATTTTTCAAAAAAAAAAAAGAGCCGTTATGTTATCATTTATATACGTTTTTTGACCTTTTTTGTATTTTTTACCTCCCCAAACCTCTATAAATATTTGTATTGTAAGTTTGTAACTTAAAATTATATATAAAACGTATTTTTAAAGTGTATTTTAGTGATTTATTATAAATAAAACGCATTTTAAAGTGTATTTTAGTGATCCAATCCAATTTTTTTTTTAAAGCTTAGTAATTAATTATTATATAAAGAAATTATTTTTTTTGAAAGAAATACGGAAAAATGCTCTGCCCGATCACGGCCCGACCCGGCCCGGTTTTCCTATAACCGGTTTTTTCCAACATTAAACGGGCCACACATATTCGGGTGAAGCCCGGCCCGGCCCGGCCCGAAGCCCGATTGGCCCGGTTTTTGGGTTTACTATTCGGGCCCGAAGCCCATTTTGGCCGGCCGAGTGCCCGATTTTTGGCCATCACTAGCGTGGGTGGCTCTAAGTCATGCCGCAAGTCGCACCGAGCACTGCTCGCCCTGTTTTCTTCTTGATCACTATTTTGGCTATAACTTCTTCGTTTTACCTCCGATTTTACTCCGGAAAGAACCGTTGGACTCATAATTGAATCATTCATCCAAAAAGACTATAAAATATAGGATTCAAGTCTAAAATCCAATTTCTTCTTTTTCCCTTAAAATATCGGTTTCTGTATTAATTTGAAATTATACCTTCCGAAAATCGGGGTGTTACACCCTCCATCTTATGGCTATGATATTTGTTTGCCTTCGTCCAAGCACTACCGACCATCTTCATCTTTTCATTTTGTTTTTGATCTAGGGTGTGATATGGGTTTTGATTTACTTTTTGATTTGAATATTAGATATATGATTCAATTTAGGGTTTTGATTTGAGTTTTGTGTTAATGATAAAATCCCAAACATATCAAGCAATTCTCTTAAAATGTAACAATAAGAACTAGAGAGAGAGAGTAGAGAGAGAAAGTAGATCTTGAACATTAACCACAAGTTTGAATATTACAATACGTGCTTCCTCGATTCTTTCCACAAGATTACAAAGCAAACCTATTTATACCACCTAATCTACATAAGACTTAACCACTAAGGAAAGCTAAACATACTTTGACTTTCTATTACAATGACAATGTTGACTTTTACATCTTTGACTTTCCTATTAAATCTTAGATACAATATTTAGACTTAACATTTTGGATTTAGGTTTGATTTGGTGTTTGATTTTGGATTTGACTTTTTAAATTTGGATACATGTTCGTTTTGGAATGTAAGGTATATCATGAAATCTAGTTTAGGTTTAAATGAAACATTTCTTTGTTAAGAAAGAAATGAGTGGTTGGTGGGGTAATAGCAAGAGTTGGCAAGGGCTCACTGCCTTTTTCAATGATGGTCACCAAAAAATGTGAACCAATCAGTAGATGTGGCTGCCCGGCTCAGAAAGTGGTTGGTGCAGAGTTCTGATATTCTTTTAACTCTGATCTCACACCCTCTTTCTTTTTAACATTATGCTCACTTCTAACCAAACTCTCTTTTCCATTTTTCCGCTCCACACAATGAGAAGAACTCAACCGGATGAGTTATCTCCCCCACTCTTTGATTTTGACCCCTCACCCCTCAATCACTCAAGGATAACTTCCTGGATAGGAAACACTGGTTGACGTGAATCCATGAAAGTTCTGTTTAAGCTCACACACAAATCTCATGTAAGTCCTAAAAAGAATGGTTGCTCAACAATTTAACTGAACAGTTAAGCACAAAGAGTATGATATCATTGTCAAAATGTATGCTCATGAAATTTGAGCAATTGAACTTTGAAGATTTCTCAAAACAATGATATTGAATGAATGAAATGAAATCAGAAGAATTGTTTTGAGAATCTGACAATGTATCAAGCAGATCAAATGAAATGGTTAGGGTATCAAAGAACTGGATATTTTGTTTAGATGAACAAATATAAACAATTTAGCAATGAAAGCACAAATTTAGAAAAGATGATTGATGCTCAACAATATTGAAATTTCAAGTATTACCATCGAAAAATTGGTTCATTATGAGACATGGTAATAACAAATTCAAATGAAGTATTGAACCGGTGTGTATGAATACTTTAAAGTATATAGACAAGATAATACACAAGTATTACTCCCCCTTGTCTTTAGGTGCCTGCAACACAGAATTAGTTTTCTTCTTTGGTACCCACTGGTATTTGGGTCCATGAATGTTAGTTGCAGTTCGTGTGGGGGTAATCGAGTAAGAACCATACCAGAAATGATCACTGGTCTTGTGAATATGATCATGTGTACAACAGTAAGAATAATAATATTTCTTACCTGATAACCTGAGTAATTGATCCTTTGAGTATATATGATCAGGTTTACCTTTATGCTATTTGTTTTTCTTTGCTTGATGTACATGTACACATGATGTCTTTCCTTTAAGCTCATCTGACATCTCATCTTTAATTGGTTTCTTCTTCCAGACCAGTTTCTCTGACTTGTAACTTCTTCTTCTTGAGATGTATCTGAACCATCTAAATATTTATCATAGAAAATGTTAGTTCGACGAATCTGATCAAAAGATTTAACTGATCTTTGTGAAGAGACATATTTCTGATTTGAACTTGAAACAGACTTTTCAAGCTCTTTGATCTTTGAAGCAAAGTTGTCTCTTTCTTTCACAAGCAGGTCAATCTTCTTTGAGAACTCAGACTTCGTTTTCTGCTCTTTTAGTGCATTAGCAGAAAGTTCAGATAACTTGGAAGTCAACTTTTTGATTTCAGTCTCAAAGATGGATCTTTCTTCTTCAAATCCTTTCTCTGAATCATTTCTTTGGCCAGATAGTTCCTTGAAGAATCCCACATTCTTTTGTTCAATGACTTTCTTTTCTTGAACAAACTTCTCTCTTTCCAAAATAAGTACTTTCTCAAAATCGGAAACTTGTTGAGAAAGTTTAATGCATTTATGATCAACTGCCTTTTTCTCTTCAAAACACTTCTTTGAGAAATCTGAGAACTTCTTTGAAAAACTTTTCTTTTCAGTATCAAAATCAGCTTTATTTTCAGCAAGTTGTTGTTCCAAATCAGATATATTCTTTCTAAGCTCAGCATTCTCAGATTCCAATTTCAGTATCTTCTCATCATTCAGTCAAGAAATCTTTTTTAGAAGATCTTCATTGATTGTCTTTAAAACACTAATTTCTTCTTTCAGTATGATGCTTTCCTCATAATACTCTTTTGACTTTTTCGAGTGAAAGTCAACAGCATAACCCAGATTTACTTTCTCTAATTCAATCTTTCTATTATTCTCTTCAAACTCAGCAAAATATCCCATATTGAATGAGTACATCAGCTTGATATGAAAGATCGTTCCCAAACTATAAATCAGAAAATCAAAAATCATATCAAATTGAAATCGTTCACAAAATTTAAAAATTTAACACTTGTTATGCGCTAACAGTTGGTGGCGCAAGATTGAGTTTTGCGTGAAGTGCAGGTAGCGCAAACCAAACTTCTCGCGATCAGCTTATGACGCAAAGTATGGTTCTCGTGAACCGTGGAAGACGCAAAGTAAAGTTCTCGCGAATAGGGGATAGCGCAAAGTGAAGTTCTCGCGAGTCACCAGTGGCGCAAACTTAGATTTGCGTGAGTAACAAGGTTTACGTGATCCGAGAAAGATGTAAACTTTGCTTTGCGTGAACAGCTAGTAGCGCAAATGATA
Source organism: Arctium minus (assembly GCA_954870635.1). Taxonomy (NCBI): domain Eukaryota; kingdom Viridiplantae; phylum Streptophyta; class Magnoliopsida; order Asterales; family Asteraceae; genus Arctium; species Arctium minus. The sequence goes on along the minus strand of OX941094.1, from coordinate 70,707,112 downwards.
CTTTTCGTGATAAGTGCAAGACGCAAATGTTACTTTGCGTGAAGTACCCAAGACGAAAACCTGAACTTTTCGTGAACTATTAATGATGCAAAGTAGATTTGCATGGGCTGAAGGTTGCGCAAACTTTCTTTTGCGTGACATGAATAATACGCAACCTGAACTTTGCTTTAAAGCTCTTATAATCTCGCGCAAATCTGAAGAACTCGTGCAAAGCTAGATGAACTAGCGCAAATCGTGTTCTTAGCTCTGACTATCTAAAATCGATCCAAATCTGCAAATTTGTTCTCAAAAACTTATCAGTACCATCGAAAACCAATACTAAACACAAATCTGCTATCAATTTTCGCTTAAAACAACAAATTCCACATAAACGATCAAGAACAGTGTTCGAACTCGACTTTTCAAGAAAATTTAAAAAATCAAAATTTAACATTGAATTAGTTTGAATTATGAGATGTAATCAATACAAGAATCAATCCTAAACACAAATCGAATACAATGATTCCATTTTCTTGCACCGAAAACGACTTTTTCAACAAAATTCGGATGAACAGAACGAAAAACACGAGTTCTTGAAAAAAATCCGAAAAATCAAATTTTCGATTTAAAAAAAAATTTCAATTCAATTCATTGATCAAATCGTTTCTGAAAATGTTTGGTTCAGCTCTGATACCAATTGTTAATGATAAAATCCCAAACATATCAAGCAATTCTCTTAAAATGTAACAATAAGAACTAGAGAGAGAGTAGAGAGAGAAAGTAGATCTTGAACATTAACCACAAGTCTGAATATTACAATACGTGCTTCCTCGATTCTTTCCACAAGATTACAAAGCAAACCTATTTATACCACCTAATCTACACAAGACTTAACCACTAAGGAAAACTAAACATACTTTGACTTTCTATTACAATGACAATGTTGAATTTTACATCTTTGACTTTCCTATTAAATCTTGGATACAATATTTAGACTTAACATTTTGGATTTAGGTTTGATTTGGTGTTTGATTTTGGATTTGACTTTTTAAATTTGCATAGATGTTCGTTTTGGAATGTAAGGTATATCATGAAATCTAGTTTAGGTTTAAATATTTAACGTTTGATAGGTGGTGGTGGGGAATGGTAGGTAGTTGATGGTGGTGGTGGGGGTTGGTGAATGTTCTTGAGGATGAAGAAAAGTTAGAAAGACTAAAATTCCCATCAAGTGAGAGGCACATGATAAAGCTAACGGAGTTCTCTCTAACGATGTTGGTGGTACTTTAGGCTAAGAAACATACAGAATGGACCACAATTATGATTTACAAGTTGTAGGGATGAAAACCAAAAACCAACTATAGACAAGGGGCCAAAATGTAATTCACTCTAAAATGTTTTATAGAACTTAAGTTCAAACTTGTGCCTTGGCATGCTTCATTACTGAACAAGGCCCCCAAATTTTTGGGGACCAAAATTCAATCTCTTGATATTAGATTTTAACTAAAACTTGTAGCCTAATTATGATCTTTGAAGAGACAAGGAGTCATGGACCACGAAATGCAATCCTTACGTCTCTGTCCACTCAGTTTTTCTCTCAAATAATTGTTTCATGTTTAACGGAAACAACAACAATCCTTAGCTCCTCTAATTGAACTAAAGAACTTTTTTATTTCACTTTGTTATGTCGTTGGCAACAAGATTCCTCAAGTCCTCCTTTTCTGCTTTATTTTCCCGTTGGTAGCAAGACTCTTCGACTCCTATAAGTGTTTTTATGTTCGACGATGACGACGACCAAAAAGCAACGGATTTCAAGCATCCAATATTGTTCGACAACTCACTTCTAACCTGTAATTTATTTCTTGTTCGACGAACTCCCACGATTTTGGAACTTTTGTTCAACGAACTCCGAGAAGTGAGATTCAATACTCTCTGGTGACTAGTAATGATTGCATCTTTCTTCAAATCTATCAATTAATATCATTTAGTCAACAACATTCATATTTAGGATTAACATGATCATTCAATAGTAATAGTTATAATTAGGAGTTAGGACTTGGGTTTTTTAGTCCTGATTGATATTAGGAGTTGGGACATAGTTTTAGTTCTAAACTATTGGCTTATTACTCGTATCATATGTTTGAAGAAATACTTTTATTAGATACTCGTATCTTATTACTCGTACCTTGCAAGATCTTGTTTTGAAAGACGTTAGAAAATGATCTTATATAAGTGAATTTCATATGTGTATATTATTCTACCATATTTTCGTTGTTTACTTATTAAGATTTTTGATATAATATATCGTATAAATCATTATATTTTGTTTGATTTATTAATCATTTAGTCAATTTATAGTTTTGATATTCGTGTAACAGGACCTCCAAAAATATTGGAACACCATTGCTTAAGTTTATAGGACCAAACAAATAAGTGTTTTCTATGTATTAAATAGAGACGGGATTTGGTAGCAAGTGATAACCATAGGGGCTAAAGTGTAATTTACTATAAACACTTTATTATTAATACAAATAACATAAAAATTTAGACGGAACAAACTAAAAAGGTTGAAATGGTAAAGTGATGTTTGTGGAACAACGGCAATGGAGGAGGGACCCACCAAGTCACCCACAATAGTCGGCTGGATGGCAGACAGACAAGAGGAAGATGTGGGGTCCTGTTAAATCTTGACCGTTCGATTAAGATGTGTTTTTTTATCATGCTTACGTGGATGTTTACCAGGTATTTTAATTGCCGTTGGTTTTATTTAAGAGTAAATTACGTTTTTAATCCCTGACGTTTGTTGAAAATTTCTACTTTTGTCTTTATAGTTTTAAAATTATGATTTTTATCCCTATGGTTTGTAGTTCTTTATCTTTTTCGTCTTTATGACGTAAATTTTATTACGTTTTTAATTCATATGGTTTACATTTCATTTCTATTTTAGTTATTCAAACTTAAAACTATTGTTTTACACCCAGGGACGAAAATAAGAATGAATTACAAACCATAGGGATGAAAACCGAAATTTCAAAAACACAAGGACGAAATCCGTAAATGTTAACAAACCATAGAGACGAAAAACGTAATTTACTCTTTATTTAATGATAACTGTGAACCAAAGTAAATTTTCTAAATATCCATAAAAACTAAGGTGTTTACGGTTCGGTTCTATTCAATTCGTTTAGTGGAGAAAATGTGGGTAGAACCGTACGAAACGAATACTTGGGAACATGACTTGAACTTGAACCGTAGGTTGAATCCAACAGAAATAAGGCGGTTATCTGCAATCCGATTTATGATTACTGTTTGGGTAGAAATTCCAACAATCCATCGTCATACGACCAGCGATAATCGACGCCCTTCCTTTGGACGACCTAGACTAAATGACTAATAACCCATCTGACAAATTCTGTCGTACGACCTGATTTCAGTTACTAACGTACGACATACGTTATATCATGTTTAATGCAGGATTCAAAGACATTTATGATCAAATATTATAACGGAAGCCATCATCAATAACAACGGACATAACGGACGCTATCATCAATATCAAACGGTCATGTTATTAATGAGCAAGATACGCATTCAAGACGTGCCAATGGAAACATAGATTATAAATATGAAGATAGAACCTCATATTTGGGACATCTAATCCTCAGACTTTACAAGTTCACATATTACGTTCTCAAGCTCGCTTATTTTCTTTCGAAGTTCATAAAGCCTATTGCCGTTTTTTGCGCGACGCACGACCAAAGTCTAATTACACACAACGTACGACCGACTTTACTTTATTGTATTGTTTCACATTGTAATATACTTGTAGCATCTGTTATAAAGGACGACGTCCCTGATTGACGTCCATAGTGCACGACGACTCACACTCGTCCGCGGTTTTTACCCATTTCAGGGGTTTTCCGCGTCACCAATCTTTCGTCTCATTTACTTTATTTTTATTACAATCGTATGATTATCGGTGTTACTTTCTTTGGTTGGATCAAGCTTCACGTCTACCTTAAATCTTCCTTGGGAGATTTTTGGCATAAACAGTTTGGCGCCCACCGTAGGGCCCCATCCAAAGAAAATCTTCGATAATTTTACGATGTACTAACGTTTTCCTTTGAGTGTTTCTCTTTTGTATTCATTCAGGACAATGGCATTCCAAGGAACTCAAGATCATGTTGTGGCCCAAATGAACATGGAGTTGACTGCTGCCCGTGCCCGTATTGACGCCCTAACAGCCCAGGCTCGACAAGCGGCTGAACCATCGAGCATCTAAGAAACCAGAGTGGAAACAATGTGACGAGGACTACGAATGCTTATGCCGGTGCTTGGAACGTGCCCCCTCCATTGCCTAATTATCCTCGTCCACCACCAATTAATCCTACGACCTTCGTAATCCCAACCATGCCTATGGCCTCTATGCCATTCAACGGATATGCCTCTGATTCCTCGCAGCAGACTAGCTTCAACAGATCAGGTTATGTTCCATTGGGTGTCCCAGGGGGTATCCCGATAGATCCCGTTGCGCAACGATTGAAGCTTCTGGAAGAGCAGAATAAGCGTGTCTTGTCGATGCTGGCCAAATTGCTGGGGGCAGCAGTCCCAGTTGATGTCGAGCCACGTACAGGATTTCAGGCATCGCCGTTCGTCGATGAGATCGCGTTGGTAGACGTCCCAAAGAAGTATAGCATCCCGACCTTCACCCCAAAATATTCAGGTGTCACTGATCCGACAGAATACGTCGCCCAATACACGTCGCACAATACACGTCGCACAATACACGTCGCCCAATACCAAAGTCTAATTACACACAATGCACGACCGACTTTACTTGACCAGAGCAGCGTTACAATGGTTGATCAATCTCAAACCTAAAACCATCGGGTCTTTTGCAGAGTTAGTGAGCCAATTTTCCCAACAATTCGCCAGCAGCCGAAAAATGGAAAAACAGACGAGCGACCTTTACTATGTCGTACAGAAAAATGGGGAGTCCATCCGGGACTATTTTAACCGATTTAAAGCGGAGATGATCGGTATCCGAAATTGCGACGTAAAAACAGCCATTGAAGCATACAAACGAGGTTTGGACGATAATTCAGGGTTGTATCTTGACCTTACGAAATATCCTCCAGAAACCTTTGAAGATGTACGTTCTGCTAAAGAGGATACTCGTCGACGGAGGTAGTTCTGCTAACATTATCTTTTTTGATGCAATGAAAGCTATGGGGATTGACAAATCCGAGATTACCCGACGCTCGACTACACTCGTTGGATTTAACGGAGGAGCGACAAATACCATGGGGGAAATCACATTACCGGTATATGCTAAAGGAATCAACAAGCAGACGAAGTTCAATGTCGTCGACTGTTCATCGGCTTATAATGTTATCCTTGGGCGACCATGGATCCACGATATGAAAGCCGTACCCTCGACATACCACCAAACGTTGAAATTCCCCACGCAATGGGGAGTGCAGAAGATCAAAGGCGAAAGAAAAGTTGCTAGGGAATGTTATAAAGTTTCCTTGAAGCCCCCGAAGCAGACAGTATAATAATTACAGAGCCAGGACGTTCCTGGGACTGATGACGATTATCTCTTGGAAGCTGTCGTCCTAAACCAGGATAAGCCTGATCAGATGGTCTATATAGGTTTGACACTCTATCCATCCTTTAAAAAGAGACTAATTTCTTTTTTGCAGGACCACTATGACTGCTTCGCATGGACGCACGAAGACATGGTGGGTATCGATCCGAGTATTATTTCCCATAAACTCAACGTCGATCCATCATTCAAACCCATTCAACAGAAAAGACGAAAATTTGCTCCTGAAAGAAATAGAGTTATCAACGACGAAGTTGATAATTTACTTAAAACAGGAAAAATACGAGAAGTCAAATATCCAGATTGGCTTGCCAACGTTGTTGTCATCCAAAAGAAAAATGGAAAATGGAGAGTGTGCATTAATTTCACAAACCTTAACAAGGCCTGTCCAAAAGATCCATTTCCGTTGCCACACATCGATTCTATGGTTGACGCTACATCTGGACACGAATTGCTCACCTTCATGGCCGCATATTCTGGATATAACCAGATATTGATGCATTCCGACGATCAGGAAAAAACGACCTTCATGATAGATACAAGTATTTATTGTTATAAAGTAATGCCTTTTGGTCTTAAGAATGTAGGTTTGACGTACCAGCGGTTAGTGAATATGATGTTCAAAGAACATTTGGGCGACACTATGGAGGTATACATCGACGACATGCTCGTCAAATCGAAACATACGGACGATCATATAAAACATTTGAAGCAGTCCTTCGACATTTTGCGTGAATACAAAATGAAGTTAAATCCGACAAAGTGTTCTTTTGGAGTTCGAGCTGGCAAATTCCTTGGTTACATGGTCACACGACGAGAAATCAAAGCTAACCCAAATCAAATCAAAGCAATTATCGAGCTAAAATCGCCCAGAAATTTTAAAGAAGTCCAACGCCTAACAGGACGTGTAACAGCATTAAACAGATTCATCTCTCGGTCGTCCGACAGGTGTCACCTAGTCTACAACGTCCTGCGAAAAAACAAAGGATTCGAATGGACTGATAAGCATGAGGAGGCGTTGCAGCAACTCAAGAAATACATGACATCACCTCCATTCCTCTCCAAACCCGAGAAAGGTTAAATTCTTCAACTATATCTAGCCGTCAGTGCTAATTCGGTGAGTGCAGTCCTTACAAGAGAAACCGACGGACGACAATTGCTGATCTACTATGTAAGTAAAACTCTATTAGACGCTGAAACCAGGTATTCGTCTATGGAAAAACTCTTGCTTTCGTTAGTTATGGCCGCTAAGAAGTTACGACATTATTTCGAATCGCATCCTATAACTGTTGTAACTAACTTTCCATTGAAGTCTGTGTTAAGAAAACCCAAACTAACAGGACGACTAGCTAAATGGAGCATCTACCTTAGTAGTTATGATCTGGATTTTAAACCTAAAACGGCGATCAAATCACAGGTCTTGGCAGATTTTATTACAGATTTCAGTCCAGAACTACAAGAAGCAACGACATCCAACGAGTTAATTGTGGCGACTGTGCACGACACCATTTAGACGCTCGACGTCGATGGTTCGTCGAACATACGAGGAACAGGTTTGGGTGTCGTCCTACAGTCCCCACAAGGGGGCAAGATAGTGTACTCCATACGGTGCGACTTCAAGGTAACAAATAATGAGGCAGAGTACGAAGCACTGATTGCGGGAATCAAAATTGCTCATGATTTGGAGGCAACACGTCTGCATGTCCGAAGTGACTCGTCCCTAGTTGTTAATCAAATCAATGGAGAGTTCGCAGCAAAAGATTCGAGGATGATTGCCTATTATAAAATAGTGAAAGAAAAAGTAAAGAAGTTCAGTCGCTTCGTAATCGAGCAGATACCAAGAGATCAGAATACTCAAGCTGATGCACTAGCCAATTTGGGGTCAACACTTAATCAAACGACATTCGACAGTATCCCAATAGTCCACCTTGCAACACCATCCATCAAAGACGACGGTAATACTTTGGTCGCACCAATTGAGGAAGAAACCTCTTGGTCAGACGACATTAAAAATTATCTAGAGAACGATCAATTGCCTGATGACAAAATGGAAGCAAGAAAGGCCAGATTTAGAGCATCAAGGTACGTCATGATCAGAGGACAATTATATCGAAGATCTTCGACTGGTTTGAATCTACGATGTATTACCGACAAGACGCAAGTCCAGAAAATCCTACAGGACATGCACGATGGTGAATGCGAAAATCACTCAGGAAGTCGTAGTCTAGCCAACAGGATATCACGACAAGGTTACTATTGGACAACATTAAGGCAAAATGCGATCAGGTATGTACAGTCGTGCGACGCATGTCAGCGACACGCAGGTATGTCTCATAAACCGTCTGAACCCTTGCACTCCACTTTGATCCCATGGCCCTTTATGAAATGGGGAATGGACATCGTTGGGAAACTACCACCTGCCCCTGGGAAAAAGGTATTCTTTCTAGTTTTAACAGATTATTTCTCTAAGTGGATAGAAGCAGCGGCTTTCTCCCATGTTCGGGACAAATAAGTCATTTCTTTTATCCAAACTAACATCATTTGCAGGTTTGGAATTCCATCCGAAATAACATGCGACAATGGAACATAATTCATCAGTGATCGGACGCGAAGATTTTGTGAAGAAAGGAACATCAAGTTGGTGACATCGACACCTCGATATCCACAGTCGAATGGCCTAGCCGAGTCAAGTAATAAAACTATCATCAATTCGATCAAGAAAAGACTCAAAGCTGCTAAAGGAAAGTGGGTGGAAGAATTACCTTCCGTTCTATGGGCTAATCGTACGACACCACGTACGTCCATAGGACAAACTCCCTTTTCCTTAGTCTATGGATGCGAAGCTGTGTTACCTATTGAGGTACGACTATCGACTTCAAGACATACGTCCGTTGAGCATAACTTGATCAACCTGAGCTATTACCTCGACACTTTAGAGGAACTTAGAGAAGCAACACACATCCGCATGGCGTCACAGAAACAAGCGGTCGAACGACATTTTAACAAAAATGTCCAAATTAAGGTTTTCCAAGAAGGCGACTACATCCTACGTCGAGTGTTTCAAAACACTCAAGAGCTCAATGCAGGTAAACTTTCCACTAAATGGGAAGGCCCTTACCAAATCTCTGGAGTCGTGGGTAAGGGAGCCTATAAAATCCAAACCCTCGACGGTCGAGATATCCCACGAAGTTGGAATGCAGTTCATTTAAAAAGGTATTTCTTTTAAATTCTGAGTTCATTTCCTTTGATTATTTCTTAAGGAAGATTACTGACTTAAGCATCGAAGGGTCGTTGGTCAAACCAACGACCACCCCACTAACGTTGTTTTTCGCAGGGACGCACGACTTAGTTAAAACCTTTATGTCAGGTAATACTCACACGATCGCACGTGTACGGTCGGTCATAATTGTTGACAAAGGTTAATTCTTGCACTTGATGTTTCGATATTTAGATCCAAGAACCATAAATACAAATTGCACTTGGTCGATCGTAGATTTCATTTTAGCACTATTAATGAGTGATGGTTTGGTCAAATGTATGATATACCGTGATCCTCTTAAATTATTCGACGTACGATAAGATATAAGTTTGAAAAAGAAAAGCAAGTAACAAGCATCGACGAACAAAAGAAACTTTTTCATTAGATATTTAAGAAAATTACAAGGATAAGGGATGACCATAGACGGCCGACCCCTAATAGTAAATTCAGAAGAAACTAAGCTAAGAAGGAGGAACGTCATATTGTTCTTGCACGACATCAGCTACTATAGTCTCTGTTGCCGCTGCCTCTTCTCCGCCGTCGCTCCCCTCCAATTCATCCTCTTCATCAAGGTCTCTTTCGGTCCCTACGATGTCGAGGTATATTTTGAGCTCTTCAGCGGTCGACACCATGGGATTATTCCCATTCAGATGACGCCTCATCAAAGCGACTCGGGCCATGAAACGAGAGAAGGCCTCGATTTGCCTATTCTTCTCCTCAAGGTCCTTGATGTCGCCCTCCAGCTCCTCGACCCTCTTCTTGAGGGATGCGACTTCGTCAGTAGAAGCAGTAGCATCAGTGATGGTCTTGATCTTCTCGACCTCCAGTTTGGTCGATGACGCCTCAAGCTCAAAGAGACGATCCCTGAGCTTAACCTTCTCACGATCCGAAATCTCTAGTAGCCTCCGGGCATCGGCGAGCTCAGTCTTGAGGCCCTCGACCTTCGTCTTCTCAGCCTCGACCGCCTCCAGGGCGACCTTCTCCTTTTCAAAAGCCTCGTCGGCCCTTTTCTTGACGTCAGGGAAGGACGCCCTAAGACCTTCCATCTGAGCGAAGAAGCTCAGACAGGCTTGGAAAACCTATACAATAGAAGGGAAGGAGTTAATAACAAGAAAAATGAGTAACAAAGAAAATAGAAAATAAGTAAAACTTACCATAAAAGAGAGACCAGCGGCGTGTGCCCAGTGTCCTCAACCCGAGACTCTTTGTATCGTTCATAGAAGGTCGGGAGGAGGAATTTCCCCTGATGTGGAAAAATGACGTCCCTCTCAAGGACGTCATTGACCATGAAGTCAGATGGGAGATTGACTTTAAACGTTGTCTCTCCCACTTTTTCCTTGTTCTTTTCCTCACTCTTGGAGGAGTAAGAAGGTGCAAGGAAGGGCTTATTAACGCCCGACATCCCTAACGTTGGGGCGTCCTTCGTCACCTTGGTCGAGCCTCACTCGTCTTCTTGGGCGAGACCCGAGGTTTGCCTCGGACGCGTCTTGTGTCTACCCCCGCAGAAGGGGAAGATCTCTTCTGCGTTTTTTCCCTGCCTTGACGGGAAAGCTCCAGTAGCTCGGCTCGGCTAGGGATGGACGGTTTTACGGCTGCGTCCCCTGGATAAAATAAGCAAGTTAGAAAAAAATGTCATACGATATAAAAATGAAAAACATTGTCGAACGACATACCAGACATCTCGTCTTCTTTTTCGTCTTCTCTCTCTTCTTCCTCTTCTTTCCTCTCTTCTTCTCGACAAGAAGCCTTGACGAATGTCGCTTCGTTTACAAAAACGACTTCGTCTTCTTTGTCGTTCGACCGAGCAAGAAACGAACGATCAACGATACTCCTTTCCAAGATCCTCTTAATCTTGTCGCGGTAAAACCTATTTGACTTCACCTTAGTGAAGTCGATTGCTGTCAAACAGAAAAAGAAGACATCAGAATGGATGTTATAAAAAATAAAAATATATATATAAACGCACGAAAAAACGGTAAACCTACCCGATTCATTCCATCCGGACGACAACCATTGGCTGTCCTCGTCGTTCACGGACGCCACTTGGATGAAAACGTACTGGCGTTTCCAACCACGGTCGTTCACCGCAGTATTGTGCACCAGTACGTTATCTCCCTTCGTTTGAGGGAATAGACTATACCGGTGATAGTTATCCGCCCGAACGCTGTAAGCAGTCAGGAGGTCGTTCAAGTTGAACGGAACCTCCCAATCGGCTGTAAGACGCTCGATAACCTAGACAATCCGCCAGAACTGAGGCATTAATTGTCCAGGCGTCAAGTCGAAAGCATACAAAAATGCCCTTCGGAACCTCGTCCGGCCTTAAGTCTTCCGGCGTCATCAGATTGATTTCATCTGGAATCCTGGCCAATTTTTTAAAATAATCTAAGTGTTCATCTTCCCTATACGTACTCACTGGTTCAATCGACATCTGAAAGTCTGGGATATTTAGGGTTGCACGCCAATAACTAAGGATATCCCAAGCTTTCCTAGGCTTTCTAGCTATGGACTTCTTACGCATATAATCGACACAGAAGGAAAATGGGAAGTCGTACCTTAAGTAGAACTCTAAACCTCGAACTTAGAACGAAAAGGATTCTGATTGCTCGGAAAGTGTATCTCACCGGAGGTATATGATCTCTAAAAAAGGTAAGCGTAAAAAAAGGACAATCCTTATTTATACTAAAAATCGGAAAGTGAATCGCCAAAAAATCAAATCGCCAGTTGACACGTGTCATCCATGTCAGACAACCTTTTCGAATACATCCATTGAATGCATGACACCTGTCCAATATTAGTTGTCTAACTGTTTATCCTGCAGGAGATGACGTAATTGTTCAGTTGGAAACAAACCGATTCAGTTCCATGCGAACTACCCGCGTTCTTTTATGACACGTGTCCCAATTTTAAATTTAAATTTCAAGAAGTTGCCGCTTGAATTTTAAATTTGGGGGCAAACTGTTTGGGTAGAAATTACAACAATCCATCGTCGTACGACCAACGATAATCGACGCCCTTCCTTTGGACGACCTAGACTAAATGACTAATAACCCATCTGACAAATTCTGTTGTACGACCTGATTTCAGTTACTAACGTACGACATACGTTATATCATGTTTAATGCAGGATTCAAAGACATTTATGATCAAAGATTATAACGGAAGCCATCATCAATAACAACGGACATAACGGACGTTATCATCAATATCAAACGGTCATGTTATTAATGAGCAAGATACGCATTCAAGACGTGCCAATGGAAACATAGATTATAAATATGAAGATAGAGCCTCATATTTGGGACATCTAATCCTCAGACTTTACAAGTTCACAGATTACGTTCTCAAGCTCGCTTATTTTCTTTCGAAGTTCATAAAGCCTATTGCCGTTTTTTGCGTGACGCACGACCAAAGTCTAATTACACACAACGCACGCACGACTTTACTTTATTATATTGTTTCACATTGTATTATACTTGTAGCATATGTTATAAAGGACGACGTCCCTGATTGACGTCCATAGTGCACGGCGACTCACACTCGTCCGCGGTTTTTACCCATTTCAGAGGTTTTCCGCGTCACCAATCTTTCGTCTCATTTACTTTATTTTTATTACAATCGTATGATTATTGGTGTTACTTTCTTTGGTTGGATCAAGCTTCATGTCTACCTTAAATCTTCCTTGGGAGATTTTTGGCATAAACAGTTTGGCGCCCACCGTGGGGCCCCATCCAAAGAAAATCTTCGATAATTTTACGATGTACTAACGTTTTCCTTCGAGTGTTTATCTTTTGTATTCATTCAGGACAATGGCATTCCAAGGAACTCAAGATCATGTTGTGGCCCAAATGAACATGGAACTGACTGCTGCCCGTTCCCGTATTGACGCCCTAACAGCTCAGGCTCGACAAGCGGTTGAAACCATCGAGCATCTAAGAAACCAGAGTGGAAACAATGTGACGGGGACTACGGATGCTTATCCGAAAGTAGGTTATAGAGTGTAAGAGCATCTCCAATAACATCTTCAAAATTTCTCTAAAATGGAGAATTAAAAGTCAAAATCTACATAAAAATTTACATCCATCTCCAACAGATTCTCCATTTTGGAGATGAAATCATTATTTATAATATTAAAATATTGTATAAATGTAATAAAATATTATTTATCTCTAATACACATCTCATTTGAAGAAATTTTATTGGTAGAATATAATAAAAAAACAATTTTCTCTCATGGTAATCATTTTTGGGGATTTTGGAGAGTTCTCCATATTTGGAGAAAATTACACTATCTCTCCTACTTTCTCCATTTTGGAGAAAGATTTGGATAATCTGTTGGAGCCAAAAAATGCCTAAATTTTCCTTTTCTCCATATTGGAGAAGCTGTTGGAGATGCTCTAATTTTCTCCAAATATGGAGAACTCTCCAAAATACCCAAAAATGATTACCATGAGAGAAAATTGTTTTTTTATTATATTCTACCAATAATATTTTCTTCAAATGAGATGAGTATGAGAGATAAATAATATTTTATTAGATTTATACAATATTTTAATATTATAAATAATGATTTCATCTCCAAAATGGAGAATCTGTTGGAGATGGATGTAAATTTTTATGTAGATTTTGACTTTTAATTCTCCATTTTAGAGAAATTTTGAAGATGCTGTTGGAGATGCTCTTAAGGCGTCAAATTTGTATATAATTTATACATATATATATATATATATATATATAAATTATATATATATATATATAATTTATAGGGGGCCATTCAAGGGAGAACTGTATATTTTGTGATAACTGTGAGATCTAATCTCATCCACACATCAAAGAATAAATTAGGAAATTAATATATTTGGTAACTTGATTTTAAATTTTAATTAAAGGGCATTTTAGGTATTATGATATTTTCGCTCTCTCTCTCTAAAATCTGAACTCCGAGACCCACATAAAAACATTTATTAGTGTGATACCCAAAGTAAATATAAGACGTACTGTGATACAACTATAATGCCACTGTGATACAACTATAATACACAACGTGATACCTAAAAACATTGATAGTGTTAAAAAAATATACATTCAAACGATCATGAGCATGATAGTAAGAGCAGAAATATGTTGGATACAAGATCATGAAGACTAGAAGTCAAAGTACAAAAAGTCAAAGATGGAAAGTCAAACTCTCATGGAAAGTCAAAGTCTTGTGTTAATAAAGTCAAAGTCTTTGTATTGTTTTTGTTTCCTTGTTATTAGATGATAGGTATAAATAGAGTTGTTTTTCTTTAATAGATAGGTGACTAAGTTGTATACGTATTCTGAGAGAGAGAGTTTTAGAAAGAGAAAGAGATTTGTAGAGAGAGAAAGTTGTAAACACTTTGAATTGAGAATTGAATTGAAACAGGTAATTTGAATCATCTTGTTTGTTTGATTTTTTTGTAATTATAAACTTGATTTCAGGAACACACAATTGGTATCAGAGCAGATCCAATTTGAAATAATTTCAAGAAAAACAGAAGTCGACTCTGAGTTCTTCAAGTTCGATTAATTTTCGAGTTTTTGTTTGATTTTCGAATTGTAATGGATTGGATTAGGTGCGAATAGAGTTTTAGTTCGAGTATGTATAGGTAATTCGAACATTTGCACTGTAATTTTCTTGAATTGTTGATTTTGTCAAGTTTGAAGTTCACGAGTTAGTCTCGCACTGTATTTGGATCGAATTGTACTTGTTTGAGTTGTAAATCGAAATTCTTTGTTAGAATTAGTTTCTAGATGTTTAGGTGAGCGAATTGTGCAAGTTTCAAAATCAGAAATCAAGAATTACTTGATTTTTGATTGATCAGGCCAAGAACACGCAAATAATTACAAGAACACGCAAGATCTACAAAAAGCGCAAGATTCATCGGAAGAACGCGCAAACTGAAAGATATTGATTTTGGCCAGAAAAGCGCAACGTGTTATTTGCGAGTTCTAGAAAAGCGTAAATCGATGTTTGCGTGTTTGTTCTTCAGTCTGCGAGTTTGAGTATCTACGAGTTTACCTTGCGAGTTCTTGAAACACGCAAGAAGTGATATGCGAATTCTCAAAACACGCAACTCAAGTCTTGCGAGTTTGAACATCTTTGATTAGCTTGCGAATTCGTTAAAACACGCAAGTAGGCATCTGCGGATTCTCCAAACGCGCACGACTCAGTCTGCGAGTTTTAAGCATTCTTTAGTCATCTGCGAGTTTCAAGATTTCTTTAGTGATCTGCGAGTTTCAGTACTTAGTCAATTTTGGCAGCTATTTCAAATTTGATCAGTTTTGGTTTTTACACAACGGGTGATGACTTCCAGAGACGCTCTCTCAATTGGCATGAATGTTAAACCCCCTGTTCTCTTCAAAGGGGAATATGAGCAATGGAAAGACAAATTTCTGGATTTTGTTGATAGACAAACAAATGGAGAGAATATTCTAACATCTATCACAGAAGGTCCAATGAAAAGTCCTACTGAGGAGATTCCTACTGAAGGTTATGACTCAGATGGAGTTCAGAATACAAAGAAAGTTGATAAAGATTTTGCTCAATTCACTGCTGAACAGAAGAGTCGGTTCAATGCTGACAAACAAGCCAGATCTTTACTTTTACAAAGCATGACCAATGAGATCTATGTGAAAATAAACAGCTACAATGCAACTGCCAAATCAACGTGGGATCATCTACAGAAGATGATGTTGGGTTCAAAGGTAGGAAACCAAATGAAGGTGGCCAACTGTATCAACAATTATGAAGAATTCAAGGCTAGAGATGATAAGAGTTTGGAGGAAACCTATGAGAGGTTTGTGCTTCTTTTGAATGAGCTTTCCAAGAACAAGGTTAAGAAGCAACAGATTGAGAACAACGTGAAGTTTCTCAACATCTTGCAACCTGAGTGGAAAAAGCACACTCGTCAAATGAAACAGATGAAAGATTTGAGTGATATTCCACTGCATGAGGTCTACGAGACATTGCGAAAGAATGAAGAAGAGGTTGAAGAGAAAAGAGCAGAAAAGAAGAAAACTGTGAAGGCTATTGATCCCATAGCATTGGTGGCTAGAGAGAAAGAGAAGGAAAAGAAAGAGAAGAAGAATAAGAAGAAGATAGTGTTGTCCAGTTCTGAATCAGAGTCTGAAACTGATGGAGATGATGGAGAGAATCTTAAGCAAGCAATGCTTTTACTGACCCACGCTTTTCAAAAGAAATTCTACAAGAAACCAGGGTCTAATTCTCAGAGATACTCTTCATCAAGCTCAAAGAACCACGAGCACAGAGAAAGAGTAGAACGAAGTAGATTTGTTGAGAATAAGCCAGAAGAAAAGAAGAAGTTTGTGAATGACTACAACGGTACTGAAAAGAGAGCTGATGATCTGACTAAATGCTACAACTGTGGCAAGGTCGGACATTACGTAAAAGATTGTCGGAAGCCAAAGGTTCGCAACTCGGAGTACTACAAAAACAAAATGCTATTGGCCAAGCAACAGGAAGCTGGCAAGGCATTAATGGCAGAAGACGAATTCTGGTTGGATCACTCTGATGTGGAGAAAGAACAAGAAGAGTCAACTCACTTATGCTTGATGGGAAAAGAGGTGAAAGATGATGATTCTGATGATGAGACTGCTGACGAGGTAATGAACTTAACTAAATCTGATTTTATGGTCAAAATGGAAGCCATGATGGTCTAACTTCATGATCTTCAAAATAAACCAATGTTCTAAAAAACTCGCCGTACAGCCGCCATGGCGCGCCTTAGCACCAAGGCTTGTGTGTCATGCCACGTTAAGCCCATGGCACGCCATGGCCTAATGCGCGGTTATTGTAATAAGATATTTGATTTTCTTTATTTTTTTAATGTCTTATTTGCAAGTTTTTTTATATATACAACCTAATTTAACTTCCCTATTACTATTGACTCACTGAGTAACACTACAAAACATACGCTTTTATATATAGTATTATATATGAAATAGAAATTTGACGCCATAAGTCACGCCTTGAAAATGTCATGGCTTCGTCGTGGCTCCTAAGGCTTGAGGCTTGGCCTCGCCGCCACGCCACGCCTCACGCCATTTAGAACCTTGAAATAAATGGAAAAAGGAAAGAAGCAGAATTGAGAAGAAAAATCAAACTATCTTTGATCTTAATAAATCAGTTATTGGGAACAAAGATCTGAGATTCTCTTCACAAATCTGTTTCTGATTTTAAAAATGAAAAGATTTGTTTTGAAAATAAGATTTCTGATTTTGAAACTAAATTGTCTAAGTCTGATTCCGAAAAGCAAGAATGTGTTCTAAAAGCTTTTAAACTGCAGGTTGAAAACAAGACTTTAGAGCAAAAGGTAAATGGTTTGGAAGCAAAATTATATGTTCGAGGCCAAACAGATCAAACTATTTTCTTAAATACACCTAATGAAGAAGCTGATTTTAAAGAAAAATGGGGACTAGGTTATGATAATCCTCATTACATAGAAAAAGCCATCAGAAAACAGCCAACATTATATAATGCAAATTTTATGTATGCTGCTGATAAATTGTAACACCCTAAATTCTGAAGATAGCAACTTATTAAAAAAATTCTAAATACACCAATAAATGAATCATCTACAACCACAAATTTAGATTCAACTACAATACACAAATTCCATCTTATATATATATGAACTATAAAGGACGGGTGCTACCAATACCCATGCATAGTCACTATTTCCATACTGCGGAAGACTTCACCGAATACTTACTTTCGAATCTAGCTAAGGCTCTACTCTTCACAGAATTGCTAGAACCAACTCCCAACCTTGAAACCTGATGCACATGCCGACAAATAAAAAGGGTTAGGCTTAACGCATAGTGTAACACCCTCAAACTCGGAAATAGCAACTAATTTAAAATTTTCTAAAATACATCAATAAATAATTTATCTACAAACACAATATAGGATTTAACCTCAATAAACACATTTATTCTCTACATATAGTCTATAATAAGGACAGGTGCTACTAAAACCCAATAATAGTCACTATCTCCAACTGCGGAAGACTTCATCAATCTACTTACTCTCGTGAGCATATCTCTTTATACGACTGCTAGAACCAAACCCCCTTCTGGAACCTGATGCACATGCCGACAAATAAAAAGGTTAGGCTTAACGCCTAGTGAGCTCAAGAGTTTTCGTTAGAGATAAATAAAGCGATAACTTTAAGAATGTTATTTAAAATCATGATTTCCCAAAATGTAATACATCTAATTTTGAAACAACTGGAAATGAAATACATTAAATCTTAGAACAATCTCCTTTCATCATTCACCCCCTTTCGTGATTAAAATCATAAAACACACGCCTCTTTAAATAAAGCCAAAACCCAAAGCGCACGTAAAACATAAATGATATTATAATGATCAAACGTTGAAAACATAGATAACTCAAACTTCCAAGACATCCCAATAACTCGAATGAGTTTCAATAACCGAAACCTTAAAACATAGATAAATGCCCATACTCAAACGTCTCCGAAAACATGGATTATAAAACTTCATAACCAAAACCACACCTATTGGTGACGGGGAAGACCCGATTACATTGTACGTGACGGAACACAAAATACGTCACCTAGTTATGTAGTAACTCAAAACATGTGGGTTACACATAAAACACCCACCGAGCATCAACTACTCCAAGTCTTTAGCTCGAAAACATCAAGTCAACCACTCCAGGTATTTTCTTGAGAGTTCCTAAAACCGGGCAACTCGGGCACAATGGAATTACACCTTACTGTCCATGGGATGTTGCCCGACCGTATAGGCCCACACCCTACTTACCATGGAGCCCGATGCTTATTCCGTGCCAAATGGTGAACCAACTTCCCAAACGGGGACAGAGGAACATCGTGCCTATGGATCCATTGCACTAACTAAACCATTACATGACTCAAAACGAATGAACTAACGCGTTTAAAGTATGTAACTCTCAAATAAGATGCAAGAAATGCAATCATAACCAAACGCTCTACAATGAGCTATTAAAACGGACAAGTGTCCTCAAAAACCAACAAAATCCAAACCGAGCCATAAGCTCGACAAACCCAAAGACCCAACGTTGAAAATCATAAAATGAAATCAAATATAAACAACCCGTACTTATATAAACCCATGCTCCAAAACATGTGATTAATTCCAACGTAGTTTAGATTTGGACAATTCATTTTCCAAGTGAGTTTACAACATTTATTCTTTCAAAACGTCCCATAACATAAAACCATGCATTTCTCCAAAACACAAATTGAAACGCATTTATACACAAAATCTACTTCCATAAAATAAATCATTAAAATACCAAAATACATGATTTATTTATCATAATGCCCAAAATCCCAAAGACGTGTGTGCTAAATGAGTTTATAAAGTCAAACACCTTTAAAATAACCAACTTATCTACAGTTAACAAAACTTATCAGCAGTTAACAAAACTTGTCAGCAGTTAACAAAACTTATCAACAGTTAACAATTTCGTGTAAGGCACAAAACCCTTTAAAACAAACATTTTGGCATGTACACCGTTTTCACAAATCAACTTGAACTCACCTTGCTAGGTTAAGTTAAACCTAGGTTTCAATCCACAACCATTGGCCTCAAAATCATAGATCTCACCCAAAGCTTTCCGAAGACATCCATTCTAACTCTTTACTCCAAGCTTCCAAAACCTAGATCCACACATTTTCAACCGTAAATAATCATATCCAACCATATAGAAACATTCACCAAACATATCACACCAAAATCTCCATTTTGGTCCAAACCCTAATTTTTAACCCAAATCTTCCAAAATCTTACAAACTGAAACTAGAGCAACATAATACTTAGGAAATCATCAATGAACCCTTTACATCACTTAATGTGGTTTAGAAAAGGAGAAGGAAAACTTACCATATAGGTTTTGAGCAAAACCCTAAAACTTATAAATCTCCAGGAATGAGAAGGAACACTTGATCTAGCACATGAGGTTGGGGTTGCAAGCTTGCTGATGATGGAACACCTTACAATCCATGGAAATGACCTTAAAATGGGTTAGGGTTTGTGGGGAATGAAGGAGGAACGATTTGGGAGTGAATGGGGAAGTTTGGATATGAGAAAATGAAGAAAAGGCTGAAAACTCGAACTTAACAGCACACTGGTCCTCTGGTGCGACATTGACCAGGGCAATGTCGCCTGGCAATGTCGCCAGGTGTCCCCAGGCCGCGGTACATCCCCTGCGACTGTGATAGTGCGACTATGACACTGTCATAGTCGTCGGCCATTGTCGCGGGACCTTCCTGGAGCCCCGAAACCCGACTTTTTCACTGCCAAGGCTCCTGATACTCGAAGGGACTTTAAACAATACATTTCCCAATAAAACCCCACTATTTACATGTCGCAGAAATGTCCGTGTGACATTTACTTACCGAAGATTACGGATGTTACACATAGTGAGCTCAAGAGTTTTAACATGAATGAATATATCTTTAAAGGAAAGAGTGCAGTTTAAAGCAAGGTCTTTCGAAATATTATACATCAAAATAGAAACGACACAATTTCCCATAATATGCACTTTTAAAGACAAAGCTCCCCAAACACACGTTTCTTGTAAGATGATGTAACCCGAAACTCACCCAAAGTGGGGTCATAGTTCGATACTCAAATGTGCTAAAATGTAAGTAATATACTTCATATCCCAAAACACCCAAAACTCGGGTGGGGCATAATACTCGACCCTTAAATAACGGAAAACAACCCATAAAATATAACACGCCATTAAAACATGAAACTGAAGCTTAATACTCACACGACCATAAAATGGGATGAAATCCAAGTATTAAAGCAAGGATAATTAAATATCCAAAATACAGCGGGCCGACAATGGGGGATACCCGTATCCGTTGAGAGCGGAGGAACACAAAAGTATGCCACTCAACAACGTTGATCGTATGACACTTCACGACACGCTAGCCCAAGTGCCCCTACGACTCCTTGACAAGTTTCATCCAAGAGACAACTGACCTTAGCGAATACCACCGAAATTATCTGTAACAACCTAAACTTTTATACATACATTAAAATAACATTTCTGTCTAAATACTGCCCCAGGCTTACATTTTAGAGTACAAGGTTCACAACTATCTCTTATTACACAACTGAGTTCAAAAAAATAAACTATTGCAGGAAGTCTTCTATCTCCTGGAAATAGCTCACATCTTCTCCTTACCCTTATCTGTACTTGCTACTTTCTGATAACCTGAAACAGGATTATAATTTTGAAAAAGCGAGGGTTAGACCAATGGTCTAGTGAGTCCCCTCCAATCACTACTGCAACAGTTCAAATATTATTTAAAACATTTAAACAAAGCTTTATAACTTAAAAACATAGCCTGCTCTTTTAATCAAAAAATAAAATAGTTTATACTTCGCAGGCATCACTCAATCTACTGGCCATCACTGACCACTTTTTACGCTTCGCAAGCGTACCTTAAGCTACTGACCAACATTTCCGTCAAAGACGGTATGTCTGTCTCGCACTGCCTTATTTTAGGGACACGCCCTAATGGCATAAACGGGCCACACTCCCCGGTACGAGCAGGCGGGTCACACTTCCCGACTTAGGTCAGACTTCTGACTCAAATGTATGCATACACTTAGTCCTGACAATATATAAAACAAGTTTATATAAACTGAGCATAAACATGCCAAACTGATTAAATAAATCTTTTTCAATAACTCTGCATAACTTTCAATACTATAAACGTGCAGTTTATAAAACCCACATTTATCAAATAACTGTCAAAATCATAAAAGATTTAGTTTGATAGACTCACCTCTGATTCTTCTTGATTAATTCTGACTTCTACTGATTAACACCACCTACGATGGTATTAAAAACAAAGGTTAGCTAACTTGCAACTAACACTCTTTCTTTCTAAAAACTAATCAAATACAATCTACTGCTATCATCCTAGTCGCAACCACTCTGATCAATACCTCTTAGGACCGATTAACAAAATATCGGTCGACTACACTTTACCGGTCGACCGATACCTTTACCGGTCCTTACAACCTACCGGTCAAACAACATATCGGTCAACAACTTTATCGGTTACACTGAGTTCCGGTCCATAGCTATACCGGTCAATATCATCGTTCCGGTCTTATACCGGTCGAGTTCATACTAAGTCGGTTTACAGTAAACTTAAATCCATGAATCGATTGAAAACACGGATAAAAGCTTAAATAACACAACTATTTACCGACTAATACATGCAGATAGAAGTATTAGGCTAGAATCATACCTCTATTTGAAAAAAACTGAAAGATCCTTCACAACCTTTCTTTGTTTACTCTTCTGCTCAAGCTCTGCTCTTTTTTTCTCTAAGTCGGTTTACACAATCAATACAGTATGATATGAAAACTAAAATATGAGGTTTAGGTTATATAAAACCAAAGTTTCAAATAACCCCCTGTACTTTGGGTCTCGCTTCACTTTTCACCCAACTTCCAAAGTTAATAAAAATTTTAGGATCCAGATATTACAATCTTCCCCCCTTAAGAGAATTCCGTCCCCGGAATTCTATCGCTAAACAAATGTGGATACTGAAATTTCATGTCTGCCTCTACTTCCCACGTGGACTCTTGTCCTTGATGAAATTTCCACTGAACTTTCACTAATCGAATCTCCTTGTTTCTCAACTTCTTTACTTTGAGGTCCGTAATTGCTACGGGCTCCTCAATGTAACTTAATTTTTCATCTACCTGAATATCTTCTAAAGGAACGACCACATCTGCTTCTGCCAAACACTTCTTCAAATTTGACACATGAAATATGGGATGAATCCCACACAAACTTTCTGGTAGATCAAGTTCGTAAGCCACTTCACCAACCCGTCCTGTGATGATAAATGGTCCAACAAACCTTGGTCTCAACTTTCCTTTCTTTCCAAATCTAACTACCCCTTTCCAGGGTGAAACTTTTAACATTACCTTATCTTCTATCTGAAACTCTATCGGTTTCCTTCGCTTATCCGCATACATTTTCTGACGATCTTGAGCAATCTTTAATCTTGCTCGAATCTGGTCAACTTTATCAGTTGTCACCTGTACAATTTCTGGTCCCGCTAGTTGTCTTTCACCCACCTCATTCCAACATAAAGGTGTTCTGCATTTACGACCATACAAAGCTTCGAACGGGGCCGCTTGTATGCTAGCATGGTAACTATTGTTGTAGGAAAATTCAATCAACGGTAAATGAATTTCCCATGTACCTTTGAAATCAATAACACATGCACGAAGCATATATTCCAATGTCTGAATGGTACTCTCACTCTGGCCATCCGTTTGCGGATGATAGGTTGTACTTAACTTAAGTTGAGAGCCTAATTCCCTTTTCAAACTTCTCCAGAAAGCTGATGTAAAACGAGCATCTCTGTCTGACACAATTGACGACGGTACTCCATGTCTGGTTACTATCTCGTCGATATACAATCGAGCCAATTTCTCTAGTGAGTACGTTTCCTTGATCGGTAGGAAATGAGCTGACTTTGTGAGTCGATCCACTGTCACCCAAATAGCATCATGCCCCTTAGGTGATCGCGGTAACCCAGTAACAAGATCCATAGTAATCTCGTTCCACTTCCAAACTAGAATTTCTAATGACTGAAGCTCCCCATAAGGTCTCTGATGCTCAGGTTTAACTTTTAAACATGTCAGGCATCGCTCAACGAAGTGAGCAATATCTTTCCTTAAAACTGGCCACCAATAGCTTTGTTTAAGATCTCTATACATCTTGTTGGTTCCTGGATGTACGGAGTAACGGGATCTATGCGCTTCTTCTAACACTTTTTGCCGCAGATCTCCTGCTTTTGGAATCCATACTCTCTTATTGAAACACTTTACTCCGCGATTGTCAACTACTAACGAGTTAACAATTCCTACTATTCTTTCACTTTTCAAATTTTCCTTTGACACTGCTTCTTCTTGATACTTTATAACTTCTTCTAAGAAATTAGAAACAACATCAACGCGATAAGCCACAACTTCTGTTATTTCTCCATGCTCCTTACGACTTAGAGCATCTGCTACCACATTGGCCTTGCCTGGATGGTACAGAATATCACAGTCATAATCGCTTAACAGCTCCATCCACCTACGCTGCCTCATATTAAGCTCCTTTTGATTGAAAAGATATTGAAGACTTTTGTGATCTGTGTAAATCTGACACTTGATCCCATACAAATAATGCCTCCAAAATTTTAAAGCCGCTGCCAATACTAAATCGTGCGTTGGGTAATTTTTTTCATGTTCTTTCAGCTGTCGAGATGCATAAGCAATCACCTTGCCTTCTTGCATTAACACACATCCCAGACCCAACTTCGAAGCATCGCTATAAATTACGAATCCTTCCGTTCCGTTGGGTAGAGACAAGACAGGAGCACTACTTAGACTCTCTTTCAATTTACCAAACGCTTCTTTCTGAGACTCCGCCCATACAAACTTGACATTCTTTCTAGTTAACGCTGTTAGTGGCGTAGCGATCCTTGAAAAGTCCTGGATGAACTTTCTATAATAACCCGCCAATCCTAGAAAACTTCTTATTTCTGAAGGTGTTTTCGGTGCATCCCACCCTTTAATGGATTCAATCTTAGCCGGATCAACCTTAATCCCATCTTTCGATACCACATGACCTAGAAACTGAACTTCTTTTAGCCAAAATTCACACTTTGAAAACTTGGCGTACAATTTCTCACGTTTAAGAAATTCTAAAATTGCTCTCAAATGAGTTTCATGATCTTCTTTGGAACGTGAATAGATCAATATATCATCTATAAAGACTATGACATACTTATCTAAAAACGGACTACACACACTATTCATCAGATCCATGAAAACTGCTGGCACATTGGTCAAACCAAATGGCATAACTAGAAACTCATAATGTTCGTACCTCATACGAAATGCAGTCTTAGGTACATCCTCCTCCCTCACCTTCAACTGGTGATACCCAGATTGTAGATCTATTTTCGAGAAGTAACTCGCTCCTTGAAGTTGATCAAAAAGATCGTCAATCCTAGGAAGCGGATACTTATTTTTGACAGTCAACTTATTGAGCTCAGGATAATCTATGCACATTCTCATAGACCCGTCTTTCTTCTTAACAAACAATACTGGCCCTCCCCATGGTGAGGTACTAGGGCGAATAAACCCCTTGTCTAACAACTCCTGCAGTTGAGTCATCATTTCTTTCATCTCTGTCGGTGCCAGTCTATACGGTGCTCTTGCAATCGGCGCTGCTCCGGGTACTAAATCAATACGAAATTCCACTTGCGGAACAGGAGGCAAAGTGGTTAAGTCTTTCGGAAATACTTCTGGATATTCATTTACTACCGAAACTGACTCTAATCACTTATTTTCCTTCTTAGCATCTATTACATAAGCTAAGAACCCCACACACCCTTTTTCTAAAAATCTCTTAGCTTTAATCATAGAAATCAAGCATGACTTTCTATCCCTCCGATCTCCAAACACTACTATCTCTTCTTTACCTGGTTGCGCTATACGAATCAATTTCTTATTGCATACTATATGAGCATCATTAGACGCCAACCAGTCCATTCCCACAATAACATCAAATTCTCCCATACCCATCGGGTATAGTCGAAGTGGAAATGAATTCCCATCGATGACAATACTACTCCCATCATATACTTCCTCCACTAAGATTTGACTATTATCAGCCACTTCTACTTTCAATTCATGCCTAAGCTTCTTAGGTTTCTCATTCAATTTATGTACAAAATTTGGAGACATAAACGAACGATTTTCTCCTGAATCAAACAATACTTTTGCATAATTCGAATCTATAAAGAAAGTACCTGTCACTACATCAGGTATCTCCGCCGCTTCTTCTGCTGACATATTGAAAACTCTAGCCCTCACTTTAGCTGGCTCCACCTTTTTCTCACCTCCCTTTTCTACATATCCTTCGACCGATCCCTTTTTCAAATGTGGAAAATTGGTCCTGATATGATCAGGAGATCCACACTGATAACAAGACCTCAAATTCTGGCAATCCCGATCCAAATGCCCAATCTTCCCACATTTATAACAGTCCTCTTGATCAATTTTACATTCTTCTTTATGCCTTCGATTACACTTGCTACAGGGCTTACTTTTAAACTTATTAACAGAACGCTGATCAAACTTTGCAGGCTTAAACGGTTTGGAGTCACGAACTGTTCCTTCCCATTTTCTTTTATCCCCACTTCTTTCAGTAGCTTGTCTATTCTTTTCTTTATCTCTCATTTCAGCTGCATTTACTGCCACTTGAAAAGTAGACGGTTCCTTATTCGAGACAAATTCTCGAATATCACTTCTCAATCCAAAGACAAAACGTTCTACTCGTCTTTCTTCATTAGGCACATAGATTCCTGCAAATCAAGACTTTTCAATAAACTTTGTGGTATATTCTCGAAGTAACATCCCTTTCTGCTCTAAACTTAGAAACTCTTCTTCCAACTCTTTAACGGCCGCCAAAGGGCAAAACTGTGCTTTAAATCTTTTCACAAACTCACCCCAAGTCATTTCTTTATCTATAATCGAACTTTGACCTCCGAATTCCACATCCCACCACATTACCGCTTCATCTTTCAGCATTGACAAAACATAGACTACTTTATCTTCTTCCACACACTTACTAGTATCAAACGCTAGCTCCATACCTTTTACCCATCTTAACGCTATCACAGGATCACATTCCCCTTTATAAGTAGGAGGCTTGAAAGCAGCAAACTCCTTAAAACTACATCCTTTCCCAGCTACAGCTTTAACTGACACAATGGGGTTTGACTGAGGGTGACTACCCACTCCAGTTACTGGTGATTCTGCTACCTCAGTCACTACTTTATCTTCACTCTTTTCTTTACTTGACGAAACCTCATTAGTACCCTGAGCCAATAAAGCATTCAACGTTTCTTGTAATTTCCCCATTTCTGCCACTCAACAACGTTGATCGTATGACACTTCACGAAACGCTAGCCCAAGTGCCCCTACGACTCCTTGACAAGTTTCACCCAAGAGACAACTGACCTTAGCGAATACCACCGAAATTATCTGTAACAACCTAAACTTTTATACATAAATTAAAATAACATTTCTGTCTAAATACTGCCCCAGGCTTACATTTTAGAGTACAAGGTTCACAACTATCTCTTATTACACAACTGAGTTCAAAAAAATAAACTATTGCAGGAAGTCTTCTATCTCCTGGAAATAGCTCACGTCTTCTCCTTACCCTTATCTGTACTTGCTACTTTCTGATAACCTGAAACAGGATTATAATTTTGAAAAAGCGAGGGTTAGACCAATGGTCTAGTGAGTCCCCTCCAATCACTACTGCAACAGTTCAAATATTATTTAAAACATTTAAACAAAGCTTTATAACTTAAAAACATAGCCTGCTCTTTTAATCAAAAATTAAAATAGTTTATACTTCGCAGGCATCACTCAATCTACTGGCCATCACTGACCACTTTTTACGCTTCGCAAGCGTACCTTAAGCTACTGACCAACATTTCCGTCAAAGACGGTATGTCTGTCTTGCACTGCCTTATTTTAGGGACACGCCCTAATGGCATAAACGGGCCACACTCACCGGTACGAGCAGGCGGGTCACACTTCCCGACTTAGGTCAGACTTCTGACTCAAATGTATGCATACACTTAGTCCTGACAATATATAAAACAAGTTTATATAAACTGAGCATAAACATGCCAAACTGATTAAATAAATCTTTTTCAATAACTCTGCATAACTTTCAATACTATAAACGTGCAGTTTATAAAACCCACATTTATCAAATAACTGTCAAAATCATAAAAGATTTAGTTTGAAAGACTCACCTCTGATTCTTCTTGATTAATTCTGACTTCTACTGATTAACACCACCTACGATGGTATTAAAAACAAAGGTTAGCTAACTTGCAACTAACACTCTTTCTTTCTAAAAACTAATCAAATACAATCTACTGCTATCATCCTAGTCGAAACCACTCTGATCAATACCTCTTAGGACCGATTAACAAAATATCGGTCGACTACACTTTACCGGTCGACCGATACCTTTACCGGTCCTTACAACCTACCGGTCAAACAACATACCAGTCAACAGCAATATATACCGGTCAACAATTTTATCGGTCGACTACACTTTACCGGTCTACCGATACCTTTACCGGTCCTTACAACCTACCGGTCAAACAACATACCGGTCAACAACTTTATCGGTTACACTGAGTTCCGGTCCATAGCTATACCGGTCAATATCATCGTTCCGGTCTTATACCGGTCGAGTTCATACTAAGTCGGTTTACAGTAAACTTAAATCCATGAATCGATTGAAAATACGGATAAAAGCTTAAATAACACAACTATTTACCGACTAATACATGCAGATAGAAGTATTAGGCTAGAATCATACCTCTATTTGACAAAAACTGAATGATCCTTCACAACCTTTCTTTGTTTACTCTTCTGCTCAAGCTCTGCTCTTTTTTTCTCTAAGTCGGTTTACACAATCAATACAGTATGATATGAAAACTAAAATATGAGGTTTAGGTTATATAAATCCAAAGTTTCAAATAACCCCCCTGTACTTTGGGTCTCGCTTCACTTTTCACCCAACTTCCAAAATTAATAAAAATTTTAGGATCCATATATTACATTATCGCCAAAGGCTCGGCCCACGGGGGATACAACAAAGGCATTGCCCCACGCGGAGAAGGCCCCAAACGCCCATCAGAGGACTCCCCATAGTCATAATAGCTCAACCGGGCTCAGCCCTCCTAGTGCCTACTTGCAAAGACAAGGTTGTAAACCATGAGTCCCGGAGTCCAACCCCGTACCACCCAATTGACCATTAAATAAGACTGACTTATGTGCCTATGGATCCAATGCAACACAGTCTAAAGTTACACAACTACTCATGAATGACTACAGCACTCGAATCTGTAACTATCGATAATATGCAATAAAATGCATTAAGATGTACATCACAATTTGGACTCTACATTGAGCCATTAAAACCAGACAAATGCCCTCAAGACTCTTTTAAGCCAATACCGAGCTAAAATGCTCAAAATCCATTTGACCAATAATTACCGGTCCCCCAAATAATGAAATGTCTTTAAACAACGTTTACGAAGACACATACCCCAAAGACGAGATTAACCCAAAATTCGACGCATAATGTGACCAAAGGTTTTCCAAAGGGTTTCTGAACGCCAATACACCTAAATGCATATAACACGGAATAAACTTCTTTTGTACAAATTCGTCAAAGATGCATAACTCATAAAATAGACCTTCTTTATACAAAGTCATCAAGAATACGTAATTCATGTTATTTAGTTGTTGAAATGTTCAAAACCCAATATAAGCATTTTAAGAGGTTAACACAACTCAAGTTTACTAAATATGAAAACTTATCAAAATACTCACTCTTTGACATATAACCAAGTAACACATATTTTTACTTCAAAATACACAAAACTTATCAGCATTTAACCAATTTATGTAAAGCACTTTAAAATGAACATTTTGGCATGTACACCATTTTCACAAATCAACTTGAACTCACCTTGCTAGATTTAGGCTAAATTTAGATTTCACCCAACGAGCTCTGTTGAAGTCCGCTTGAATCCTCAAGCCGAAACCTTCCAAAACCTAGATCCAAATATTTCAAACCGTAAATACCCATATTTAACCATTTAGAAACATTCTCCAAACATCATATACCAAAATCCCAAACAAGGTCAAAACCCTAATTTCTCCAAGACCATCAAATCCGAGATTTGAGATACCCAACACTAAGAAACCACCAATGGAGCATCTATAACATTATTTCAAGAAAGCTTACCACTTAAGATGATGAGACTTTCCGAGAGCACCCAGTCCAACACTTTAACCCGAGCTCCCAACCGTTGAACTTGACGAGGAAGATGAAGATGGAGGTTTTGTGATTCAAGATCCCAAGTAGCTAGATGGTGAGTAATCATGTGGTTTGAGGAGGAAAAACTCCCAAAATGGGTTAGGGTTTGGTTTTGAGGTTTGGGAGAGAAAAGGGGAGAAGATAGAAGTGAGAAATGAGGAGAATGGTGAAAATTCGTACATTTAAAGGACCAGACGCCGCACGCGACCTTGCCACGCGATAGTGACATTGTCACTATCGCGAGGGCACTATCGCGGAGAATGTACCGCGGGTGGTATACCCCCAGTGATTGTGTCACGCGATAGTGACACATGTCACTATCGCGAGTCACAATCACGCCACTCGTATCGAAGCCAGAAAAAGGTCAAAACTCAAGATTCTCGCATGGGTCGACTTAAGGTTCGAAAGCACAACATTTTCCACTCAAAAGATAGGCGGAAAGCGGAGAGACTACCAACGGAGGACGGAAACTTGCTCACGAGAAACCGGGTGTTACATAAATATACTCATTTGAAACCCAAATTTATCACCAAATCATCTAAAGAAGTTGAGGCAAAAGAAGATGAGAAAAGAATGAATTTAAATAAAATGCAACTACCATTCTATTATGAAAGACTGAATGATAGTTATATTTCTGAAACACCAAAATTTCTTTCAAATGATTATTTTGCTAGTTATTCTTCTACTGAGATGGAGGCAAAACCTGTTCAAGCTAAAATTTATGTTCCTCCACTCGTATTAGAAAGCAAAATAATTGAGTTAGAAAACATTTTATCTGATGAAAGAATTTTGAGTGAATTAACACAAGATGTGTTTTCTACAGTGTTAAAAAACACATATTTTCATTTTGAATCTAAAGTGTGTTCTTTATCTTCTAAAATACCTCAAACTTATGAACCTGATTTTGATGATTTATTTGCGTCTGCAAATGATTTCTTAAATTCTGATGAAGGGTGTATAGAGGAAATTGATATGTTTGACTTCAATGCTCCACTTCCAAATCATTCTACTTTTCTTATTAATGGAGAAGATTTACCAAGTGTTTATGAAAAGGGTGAATCATCAACTAAGGTTGGTGAATCAGTTTCTGTGAATGCTGATTACTATGCTAAGGGTAAGAAACATAAGAAACAGCGCTCACAGAAACGGATCAACACTGGTAAACACAAGAAAAATCAATCTCAGAAATCTGATTTTCCTAATAAATCTAAATTCTTTGTTTCAGATATAAATAAGAAAAGGTCAGAAGAGAGAACTGAATGGCGACCTAAAAAGAAGACTGATGAGAAGGCGGAATCAATTCCTGATGTAGTTACTGATAGATCTGATAGTAGTGTTAATGATGTAGTTGGTAAAGTTGATTTTAATAAATAAAACTTTGTAATTCATTACAAGAGATATTCTATCAAGCAATTGTTCCAATTATCTCCTCCTACTACTAAATCTTATACTTATCGGTGGAATGATTTTGCTTATCATCATAATTCTAATGATTGGTTTGGATCTTATCATGTTTATTCTTCTAAATCAAATGTTTTCAAAAGTTTTCAAAGAAAAAGAGGATCCATATTCAAATGGATACCAAAATCTTATGCTAATTTGTTAGGACCCGTTTTTAAATGGGTACCTAAATCTGTTGTTTCCTGATTTCTCTTGCAGACTCGGCATATGTGGTACTTGGATAGCGGCTGTTCCAACCATATGACCGGGCAAAAAGCTTTATTGTCTAATTATACAGAGAAATACAGTGGAAATGTAAGATTCGACAATGACCAGTTCTCACCAATTATGGTCTATGGTGATGTGGTACATGATAAAGTAACGATTAAGAAGGTGAGCTATGTTGAAGGATTAGGGCACAACCTATTCAGTATTAGCCAGTTATGTGACAAAGACTTAGAAGTTAATCTCAAAGCTAAGAGTTGCTCGGTGCGTACTGAAGATGGCAAAGAACTCTTAGTTGGCACTCGCAAGTCAAATATCTACACCATCAATCTTTCAAAGGTCCAGACTGACAATCAGGTTTGCTTACTGACAAAAGCCTTGATGCAACAAAGTTGGCTTTGGCACCGACGGCTGTCACACCTGAATTTTCGTTACATCAACAAATTGGTCAAAGGCAGATTGGTGAATGGACTTCCTGAACTGAGATATGAAAAGGAACACTTGTGTGCAGCGTGTGAAAAAGGGAAGATGAAGAGAGCTCCACATAAACCGAATCCTGAACCTAGTACCAATTTTCCATTAGATTTGTTGCATATAGATCTTTGTGGTCCGATGCGAACGCAGAGCTTTGGCGGAAAGAAATATGTTCTTGTTATCGTGGACGACTATTCGCGATACACGTGGGTCAAATTTTTACGATCAAAATATGAGACGCCCGAAGTACTCATTACATTTCTGAAGACGACCCAAGTGAATCTGCAGAAACCAGTCAAACTTCTCAGAACTGATAACAACACAGAGTTCAAAAACAAAATTGTTGAAGAGTATCTCGAATCGGTCGTGATATCACATCAATATTCTGCTGCTCGTACGCCTGAACAGAATGAAGTAGTCGAAAGGCGAAATCGAATGCTAGTCGAGGCAGCTCACACTATGCTCAACCAATCAGACTTACCTTTGTTTCTGTGGGCAGAAGTTATTTCGACTGCGTGTTACACTCAAAACCGTTCCATGATACACCGCAGATTTCAAAAGACTTCGTATGCGTTAATCAACAACCGAACACCAACCATCAAATATTTTCATATTTTTGGTTGTAAGTGTTTTGTGCTAAACGACAGAGAAAATCTCAACAAGTTCAGTGCTAAGGCAGATGAGGGCATCTTCATTGGATATTCTTCTACATATGTTGCATATCGAGTATATTTGAAGAAGTCGAAGACTGTTATCGAGAGCGTAAATGTCACATTCGATGAGGAAATGGCTTCTGAACAAGTCTGTACAAAACCCGTGGTAACCGGAGTGTTAGCTTCTGGACAACTTAGTTTAGAACCTGTATCTGAAAAGAACAAATCAGATGAAGCATCAACGTCTACTAATCATTTATCTGATTTAGATATTTTATTTGAACTGTTTTATGATGAATATCTTGGATCTAATGTGCATAAACCTGTTGTGATTGACAGGATGGAAGATTCAACGGCTAATCATCCAATCACTTCAGATGTTTCCACTGAATCAAATTCCCCGATTCAGCAAGATATTCCAGTTCAAATGCCTACTCCTATAGTTGAAGTTGTATCTACTAATGATGAGCCAGAAGTTGCTGAGTCAGTAGTATGTGCTGTAAGGACAGATCAACAGACTGAACAAGATGTACCTACTGAGGCTTCTACACAAAATGAATCCATCCCTCATGATGTACAAAATGAAGAAGTTGATAGTGGATTCTTAGATGATAATCATGATCAATCTTCATCTAATCCACTCCTTCATGAACATCGTTGGACCAAAGAGCACCCTCTACATCAAATCATTGGAGATCTAAACAAGCCGGTGCAAACTAGGTCAGCAACTTTGAATCAATGTATGCATGACCCATTCCTCAGCAAAATAGAGCCTACTCGTGTATCAGAGGCTCTAGTTGATTCGGATTGGGTGTCTGCTATGCAAGAAGAGTTAAACCTGTTCGAAGCCCTGAAGGTCTGGAGACTAGTGCCAAAACCAGAAGGAAAAACCGTTATCGGCACTAAATGGGTGTTCAAGAATAAAAAGGACGAAGATGGTATTGTTATAAGGAACAAAGCAAGACTTGTTGACAAGGAATATAGGCAAGAGGAAGGCATAGATTACGACTAGACGTATGCTCTAGTAGCGCGTATAGAGGCAATCCGTATGTTTCTAGCCTACACAACTCACAAGAATTTCTCTGTCTATAAAATGGACGTGAAGACTGCCTTTTTTAATGGCATTCTTAAGGAGGAAGTCTATGTCTCTCATCCAGAAGGGTTTGTAAATCCAGATAAGCCAAATCACGTCTACATCTTGGATAAATCTCTTTATGGTCTGAAACAAGCACCTCGTGCCTGGTATGATGTTTTATCTCAATTCTTGGTCAAGTAGGTTTTTCAAAAGGTAAAGTCGATACCAATTTGTTTATCAAAAAGGAAAAAACCGATATCATTCTTATTCAAATATATGTCGATGATATTATATTTGACTCAACTAATCCTAAATACTGTAAGAATTTTTCAAGCCTTATGGTGTCACGTTTTTCATATTAGTATGATGGGAGAGATGAATTTCTTTCTCGGATTACAAGTCAAACAGTTTTCAATGGGGATTTTCATTAATCAATCTAAGTACATTTTTGATATTCTTCGGAAATTCAAAATGGAAAATTGCAAACCTATTGGAACTCCAATGGCACCAGGTACTAAGATTGGCACTGATCCTTCGGAAAAAGTTGTTGATGTTAGGACTTATAGAGGCATGATAGGTTCTTTAATGTATCTTACTTCAAGTAGGCCAGATATAATGTTTTCAACATGCTTGTGTGCTAGATATCAGGCTGATCCTAAAGAATCCCATTTGGCTGCTGTCAAACGGATTTTTAGATATCTGAAGGGGACTGCAGATCTTGGTCTGTGGTATCTTAAGGATACAGGGTTTGAACTAACTGCTTATTTAGACGCAGATCATGCAGGGTGCATGTTGGACAGGAAGAGCACTTCAGGTTATATTCAATTCCTTGGAGACAAGCTCGTTAGCTGGGTGTCAAAGAAACAACTTTGTGTTTCCACTTCGACTGCAGAAGCAGAGTATGTAGTTGCTGCTCTCAGGTCTTGTGGATGAGGACACAACTTCGAGACTATGGATTCAAGTTTGACAAAATACCGATCTATTGTGACTCGAAGAGCGCTATTGCAATATCAGCTAATCCTGTGCAACATACTAAAACAAAGTACATTGATGTCAGGTATCATTTTATTAAAGATAATGTAGAAAAAGGTACAATAGAACTTTACTTTGTAAAGACTGATTATCAACTTGCAGATTTGTTTACTAAAGCTTTAGATGAAAAGAGATTTAATTTCCTTGTGTCTAAGCTTGGTATGCTAAATCTCAAAATCTAATCAGTAATTACCTATTAAAGTTTCTCTTATTGTAATTTTTCATCATTTTTTTTCATTATTTCTGACAAGATATCTACACTTTAACATGTTGTTCATGATCTCAGGGGGAGTGAGACGAGTTTATAAGATGATCAATATTATTTTGAGGAGGAGTTTATAGAATTTTATGCATTTTCATAATTGCTAAACTTTTGTGATGCATGAACTTAGGGGGAGTTTATGAGTACAACAAAAAGGAGTAAGGATATGACTTCTGATTATTTCAGATCAGAACTCGTACTCTCATTGTTTTACTGCTTTATGTCTTTTATTTTTCAATAAATTTGTGAATAAAGTTGCTTTGACATGACTTTGAGACTTGTGCAGAATGAGAGAAGCTATCAAGATCATATCTATATGACTTCAGCTGACTTCATGAGATTTAAGACGAAGCGAAAAAGTTAATTTCTTATCTTAATCTCATATATGGTTAAAAGAAGGACGACTTTTAATCATAGAAAACATGTTCTTAAATGTTCAAACCACTTCACGATTCTTAAACAGATTTCATGAATTAGAAGTGTGATTTTAAATGTTTTCAAGATTTACTTGTGCTTACATGATTACAAACCGTGTGTTTCCAAAGATAAATACTTGTGTATTGTCTTTTCTATATACTTTCAAGTATTCACACACACCGGTTTGATTTTTTTGTTCAATATGATCTTTCCATATCTCAAATTTGAAAAATATTTGTCGATGGTAAGACACCCCGCTTGTACTTCAGTGAATTTTGAGTGTTAATTCATTTCGAAACGTTTTTCAATAATGTCTATATTTTGTTTCATATAGACAATATCCATTATTCTTGACCATAAGCCTTGATTGATACATCATTTTATTTTTGATCATTTCCATACAATGTCAGATTTTCAAACAAGTCTATTGCATTCTTTTTTATTCATTCAATATACTTGTTTGAAAATAATTCCATATTTAAAAATGCTCATATCTTCATGATTATATTATGAGCATATATACATCTGACTTGTATTTGCGTTTTAATTGTTCTAGTTAAACCATTTTGAGTAACATATACTTAATAGGACAATATGGGTTCTTTGTGCTAGGACTTAAACGAAAACTTCTATGGATTAACGATTACCAGTGTCTCCTACCCAAGAAGTTAATCCATAGTGATTGAGTGTGAGGAGTCAAAAAGAAATGAGTGTGGGTTGTGCGTTGAGGTAAACTGGAAAAGAGAGGTTGGTTAGATGTGAGCTTAATGATTAAAAGAAAGAGGGTGTGAGATCAGAGTAAAAGAATATCAAACTCTGCACCAACTACTTTCTGAGTCGGGCAGCCACATTACTAATGTTTCACAATTCTTCGTGAACATTATTGAACCAGGCAATTAGCCCATGCCAACTCTTGATTATAACCCCACCAACCACTCATTTTCTTCTCAAAAAGAAAATGTTTCATATTTTCTGGGAACGCAACATATAATCTATTTGGTTTTCATTTGAAAAATATGGATATTGAAAAAGAAGGAAGTCTGCCCCGCCTTCGCACTTCAATCATGCACATTGAGTCTGTGTTTATCTACTGTTGTCTCAGTGGTTTACACAATGTTGAGACTTATAAAATCAAGGATCATATGCTTAATTCTTTCTACACTTGCACGAACACACAGGGAATTTGTTTTCTTGTCATAACATTCATAGAAATTTTCTTTGTGGTGTTTCGATGATTGGATGGAAGCCCTGGGGGAGTGAACATATCAAAAGCTCCTTTCCTATGTGTATCCGTTACACACAGTAACTTCGTGTTATTGATAGACATATTAACTGATTTATTTGTTGATTCAGGTGTTACATTTCTATTTTGTCTAGATTTGCAAAGATCTGGATGAATACATTGTTCGAATTGGCAACGAATCAGAGGCTTTGCAAAAATCTGGATGAATACATTGTTCGAATTGGCAACGAATCAGAGGCTCTTGGATAGATCAATGGTCAGATTGGATAAAGACATTTTTGATGAAAGTTTTGATGATATCGATGCTCGTTTCATCAAAAAGGGGGAGATGATTTAAAGAAATGTCAGTTTAAGATATTTCAGAGTTAAAGATTTGAAGATGTGATAAAGTTCAAAGTTTGAAAGTTTGAAAGGCTGTACAAGCAAAGTCAAAGAAATGTTTGAAGATGTGCTGGTTTTCTGAAATTTTCTTTGAAGATTATTTGCTAAAGCAATTCGAGCTAAATCTGAAGATAATTTCTTTCTGAAGTCTGAAAGAGTTGTGTGGTAATTTTGAAGAGATTATTGAAGATCGTTTCTATCATATTTTGGGGAATTGTTAATTTTCTTCAATGAGACAGACTTGGGAAGAATACAGTCAAAGAAAGAGAAGATTGCAATGTTTGTGCCTTAAGAAGAAAACTTGTTGCAAAGAAGGATATTGTACTTTTTGAGCTTAAAGAAAAGACTGAACTGCTAAATCTTTGAAAGATGATCCTGAATCCAAAGGGGGAGATTGTTAGAGCAGAAATATGTTGGATACAAGATCATGAAGACTAGAAGTCAAAGCTGGAAAGTCAAACTCTCATGGAAAGTCAAAGTCTTGTGTTAATAAAGTCAAAGTCTTTGTATTGTTTTTGTTTCCTTGTTATTAGATGATAGGTATAAATAGAGTTGTTTTTCTTTAATAGATAGGTGACTAAGTTGTATATGTATTCTGAGAGAGAGAGTTTTAGAGAGAGAAAGAGATTTGTAGAGAGAGAAAGTTGTAAACACTTTGAATTGAGAATTGAATTGAAACAGGTAGTTTGAATCATCTTGTTTGTTTGATTTGTTTGTAATTAGAAACTTGATTTCAGGGACACACAATACATACAAGATGCATTGTGATACCTAATGTGATACCTAATGTGATACCCACCGTGATACATTGTGATACCCACCGTGATACATTGTGATATCATTGTGATATATTGTGATACCACTATGGAAAGGTGTGATTTATCATCCGTTTCAAAATGCTAAGTAGGGTAAATTGTAATCAATTAGGTAATTATTGATTGAGTAATTAATGATTTTATTTATAATAAAAAAATCCAAATTGTTAAATTACCAAATTACCCTTTTACTTTATTTTAAGAATAACATTAATTATATGGAATGAGTGGCTCATATTGGATCTCACGGTTACCACAGACTACCTAGTTCTCATTTGATTAGGCCCCATAATTTATATATATATATATATATATATATATATATACATGTGTATATGTGTGTGTTTTTATCAGTGTCTTGAACAATGATGAACAACTTATTAACAATTTAAATTCATATAAAACGATAAACAAAAGAATTTCTAAATTATAATCGATATTAATAGATAAATTCCAATCGAATTTCGAAGTATACAAATCCGAAGAATTGAAAGTACACAAATTTGTAACGCCATAACGAGCTCGACTTCGAGAATTTGTAACGTCATAACGCGCCATGACGGTCCATAATTAGATTAAATCATGCATTAAAAATATTAAAAAATAAATATTAATGTTGATCTTTGTATGAATAAAATTAGTAACTATGAGTGCATTTAACAATATAGATGTTTCTATAAGATTAAATTATGTTTTTTTATTTATGTGGTTTGTTAAAAATTACGGATTTCGTTATTGTGGTTTTGAAAATTTTGTTTTCTTTCCTATGGTTTATACTTTATTTCTATTTTCGTGTCTGAAGTCAGAACACTACTTTTAGGTTTGAAAAACTAAAATAGAAATGAACTATAAACCATAATAATTAAAAGAGGCAATAAAATTTAAATTAAAAAGACAAAAAATATAATGAATTATAAACTATATGAATTAAAATCATAATTTTAAAACCATATAAACCACAAGACTAAAAACGTAATTTAACTTTTTTAAAAACTTAACCTTTTCAATTAAAAAATTTCAAGCAAATTACCTATTTTAATTTCTTTTAAAAAAAGAAAAAGAAAAAAAAGGTTGGAGCCGTGGGGGCAGCCGCCGGGTGATAGGACTTGTCAAAGATGGTGTGTGGTTTCAACGTCACGTGACTTCTCCAACACGCAGTCTTTGCTCACTCGCTTACGTAAGCCGTTTAAACCTGTTGTACGGCCTATAAATAATAATAAACTAAGCTACAATTTGATCCCTCTAGTTTTTTGATTGTAATGAATTTCGTCCCTACAGTTTTCTAATTTACAAATAGGCCTTCATAGTTTACGAAAACGTTCACATTAGTCCCACCTTATAACGGCCGTTATTTTTTATCCTTTGTCTTTTTCATTTTTTCTCATCTAGATTTAACGAATTTATTAAACTCATATATTGAATATATAATATAATAGATTGAGTTTATATATATATATATATAGGGGACCTTTCATGGGAGACCCTAGTATTTCGTGGTAACTGTGAGATCCAATCTCATCCATCCATTTAATTAATCAATGATCTAAAATAACTAATATAAATAATATTTAAAAAAATGATTTTATGCCACTAAATAAGGAAAAAAGGGTAAAATTGTCAAAAAAAATTACAATTTATCTTTTTTCTTATTTAGGCGCCAACCGATAATTTAGGAATAGATTCAGTTGTGGTAACCTTCAAAAATTGAAACATGTCTATCCAATAACAAACATACGACTACACTGTATATCAAAACAATCACCAACGATTCTAACCTT
This sequence comes from Arctium minus, assembly GCA_954870635.1. Classification (NCBI taxonomy): domain Eukaryota; kingdom Viridiplantae; phylum Streptophyta; class Magnoliopsida; order Asterales; family Asteraceae; genus Arctium; species Arctium minus. Next base: position 70,667,458 of record OX941094.1, on the reverse strand, counting down.
AACTTATTTATTTGCTATGTGTTACATTATGATGTGCTTGTAAAAACGTGTGTTACATTATGATCACAGACACTATGTATCCATAACATTAAAAACTGGAAAACAGATTGTGATAGGTAATTCATATCATCCTGAGCAATTAGCAACCTCCTCTGAAAGCAAGAAATAGGACACTCACTATACATGTGTTACATTATGATCATATTTCAAAAAACGTGTTACATATTGACAGTGAACCAAAGTGTGTTAGTTAATATCACTTTAAGTTATGTGATACATTATGAGCATATGTTTCACAATTGAATTCTAGCCTCCCCCTATATATAATTTCCCTGTTAGAACGTGTTTACAAAAAAAGAGCTTATATCATCCCATGTACCACGTCTTAACAAGTAAAAATAAAAATAAACTTTCAACTAATTTTGCATACAAATATGTAACAAAAATAGGTCGCTTTATGTAACGATAACATAAATTAATATATGAATACAAATTCAAAAAACATTAATATCATCCAATGGAATTGTTTTAGTTGAAACATAACACCATGTAAAACCCAGTGTACCACAGAATATCACAAATCATATTTGCAACACAACTCATATCCCATAAGTTTCACAATGTATTACAATGTGTGACTCTGTGTAACATCTATTTGCAACACGTATCATATTTGATAAATTTCAATCGATATGAAAAAATTGAAGAACTTGCCTGTAGTTTCATCGTTCACCTTGTTGGAATACGGTAGATAACACCCATCAAATTTCAAAAACAGAATATCTCATAATTAGTTGGTTGAGATATTGAAGGAAACCAAATATTTAATTTATAATTGATTGATTCTTTCGGTTACAATTTTGTTTTTAATATTAAGTAATTTATCAAATGACTAAAATAACCTTCCTTATTAATTAAAAAAAACAAAAAAATATTAGATGTATGGTTGAGATTGGAACTCACAGTTACCACAATCTAATAGGGTCTCAATTGATTAGACCCATATATATATATATATATATATATATATATATATATATATATATATATATATATATATAGTTAGGTTCAAACGAGAACGATACATATTTAAAAGAACATGAGAACGACAAATCACATACAAAATCATAAGTAATTTTACATTAGCGGGAAAGTCGTGCAAAATCACGGTACGCGAGCGACTTTTGCCCCGACTTAAGGTCGCGGGAATCACATGCAAAATCACTTATGATTTTGTATGTCATTTGCCGTTCTCGTGTTCTTTTAAATATGTACCGTTCTCGTTTGATCCCCTCTCTCTCTCTCTCTCTCTCTCTATATATATATATATATATATATAGGGAGGATTAAACGAGAACAATAACTATTTAAAAGAACACGAGAACTAACAAAATAATTAGTGATTTTACATTAACGTGCAAAAAAGCCACGCGGACCTGAAGTCGCGGCCAAAGTCCATTTTTCGTGTGTTAATATAAAATCACTAATGATTTTGTTAGTTCTCGTGTTCTTTTAAATAGACATTGTGTTGATCCAAACTCTCTCAGTGATTTGATAACGACCCTCTTTTATACTTAGTGAAAATTACGTTATTATATGTATTAGTGTTTCATCATCAGCGATCAGACTGAGTCTGTTCAGTTATCGCTGATGACCTTTCTGTAAACATTTAATATGTATGTGTTCCACTTTCAGCGATCAGACTGAGTCTGTTCAGTTATCACTGATAGTTTCCTATGTAACACAGTTAACGTAATCCCTGAAGACAAGTCTCGCGTCAACATAGTTCATAGCTGAATCGAAGACGAAGCCACTGAACAATAGATAAGTCTACTAGTGACCTGATGCGGATATCAGCGAAGACCAGACAAATCTACTTACGCGAAGAAGCCTGAGGAAAAGCTTCAGCGATAGCTGAACTTCTTTATCTCTGGAAGAAGAGATACTCAGCGATCAACGATCACAAAGCTTATGCCTCAAGTTTTCTTTTGTCTTACCTTGCACAACCAGTACGATGTGTCAGAACGGACAAGTCTCTGCCACAAATCGTACACCAACTCTGTCAACTACACTGTTCATAAAGTGGCCAAAAGCATGTCTCCAAAAGTGAGACTACCAAAGCCAATCTATGAATGCCACGTGTAAAGTACCCTGCCATGCATTTAATGCATAGGGTATAAATAGGAAGCTCACTCCTTCATCTGAAGGTGTGCTCAATCCTTGAACTCCAAAATAGAAACCCTTGTTTTCTATCTCTCTAAAAATCCCCCATTCTCTGAATTTCTTGTGCAACCATCTTAGTGTTTCTTAAGTTTGTTTAGATTGAGTCTGTCTTAATCTTATTCCGCAACAAACTTGTAAATTGTATTTTGATTTATCAATAAACAATTTATTAAACCTTAATTTCTGTGTTTGTATTCAACCCCCCCCCCCTTCTACAAACTTGTTAAGCACCTTCGGGACCAACAAGTGGTATCAGAGCAGTTTGTTTAATCTAATAAACAAGATCTTGCTGTATACTCTTCCTTGCTATTCTAAAATGGCACTAAACACAAACACAAACTACTATGATAATGGTTCACTTTCTAAACCTCCTCGATTTAGCAGAGATAACTTTTCTCTATGGAAAAATCGAATGATGCTATTTCTTGAAGGTGCGGATCCTACTATACCTGAATATATAGAAAACGGACCCTATGAACCTGTTAGAATTATAGTTGCGGTTCCTGCTACTGCCACCACTGAAGCTGTCCCTGAACGATATGTCGTTAAGGAAATAAGACAGTGGAGTGATGAAGATAAAAAGAAGGTAGGCATAGATGCAAGAGCAAAGACCATTATATCAATGGCTCTGCCTGATGAAGTTTTCCATTCCATCATGCATCTAAAAACTTCTAAAGAAATGTGGGAAACCATATGTGTTCAATATGAGGGCACCACTGAAATCCAAAAGACCCGAAAGATTAACTTGGTAAGACAGTATGAAAGTTTTATCGCTGGTAAGAATGAATCTCTTTCTGACATTCATCAGCGGTTTAACTGCCTGATCATTGACCTAAGAACTATTGGAAGGACCTATTCTAATTCTGAGGTCCTAACAAAATTCTTGGAAAGTCTTCCTGAAAGTTGGGATAGTTATTCAATATGTCTTAAGCTGACAAAGGACTTACATACTCTCTCTCTAAGCACTCTGTATGGAATATTGCTCAACTATGAGCAATCTAATCTCCTGAAGAAGAATCTTGTAAAAGATTCTAAAGACTCCAAAAGCACTGCTGTTGCTTTAGTCTCATCAGAGATAATTCCATCCCAGCGATCTACTCTCACCATCACTGAGTTAGATTCTGAATCTGAGGATTTATCAGACCCTGATCTTTCAGAGTTTAATGAGTCCTTAGCACTCTTGACAAACTCTTTTAAGAGATTTGCAAGAAAGAGTAACTTCCGAAGAAGTAAACCTCTCTCTCTTACTGAAAAGCCAAAATCAACTCCGGTTGATAAGGCTACAGCCACTTGCTATAACTGCGAAAAAATTGGACATTTTGCTAGTGAGTGCAGGTCTAAAAAGGTCTTCAAACCTTCTACCTCAAGAAGATCCAGTGATGACAAATACCATAAGCTGAAAAACAAATATCAAAAGCTGAAAAGCTATCAGCAAAAAGGTAAAGGTCTCATCGCTGAAGAACATGACTGGGCTGAATCAGAAGAATCATCTTCTGATGAAGAAGAAATCGCTAATCTTTGCCTCATGGCTGAGATTAAAGAAGAAGTAGAAGAACCATCTGAACCTTCTATGAGCTACATATCATCTCAGGTATCCATCTCTACAAATCCCTCTCTGCCTGAAGCTGAGAGAAGTCGCGCTGTTGATGTGCTGACGATTGACCTTTATAATGCTCTAAACGACAAAACTCAAGCTGAAAATAAAAATGTTTATTTAACACAAGAGCTAGAGAAATGTCATGAAAAGATCAGTGAACTAAATCTTTTAGAAGAAAAGCTAAAAGATCAAGTCATTATAAATGAAATCATCAGCATTGAACGCGAACAAGCCATCGCTGCTCTAAAGGCAGAAAAGGCTCATGTTGAAAAATGGTGCAAATCATCAACAAAGATCTCTGAGATAATAAATGCCCAAACTCCTGAAAGTGATAAAACTGGTCTTGGTTTTTGGACACCACAGGATGATCCTAAAGAAGAAAGTTCCTCGCTTAAGTTTGGAACTTTTGTCACATCTTTCTTTGACACTTCTTATAATCAATTCTATCCCTGTTCTTCTTCTAATCCCATCCCTGAGGAGATATCTGCAAAACCTAAGCCTGCAGATAAAGGAAAGTCTATTCTCTCTCAGAAGGCTTCCAAGAAAACCAAACTGAAAGTTCCCTCCAAACCTTCAGTGGATAAACCTTTTAGCTCAGTGACAGAAATCTTTGATATATGTCCTCCAAAGCTGAAGGTTGATCTAAAGCCCGTGAAATCTGAAGAAATAAAAATTCCTCCCAGATCTCGTGCTAAAGGCATTCTTGGAGCTGGACCTGCTCATCTTAAGTTTTCAAAACCTTTTGGTTATAAATCCACCATCAGATATAGAAAATGTTATCACTGTGGATTCACTGACCATATTGCGAGCAAGTGTCCAAATACCACCGAAGCTGATAAAACAGCCAAAGTGAAGAAAAATGCCTCTAAGGCAAATAAAGTCACCAAAGTGAAAAATACCACTAAGGTTAAGAAATTAACCAAAGTGAAGATTACCACTGAAGCTGAATCTTCCTTATCCACTAACTCTGAAGGACCCATTGAAAAGTGGGTACCAAACAAAGCTTAATCTTCCTTATGTATGCAGGGATCAAAGGGCATCTGGTATCTCGATAGCGGATGTTCTCGTCATATGACTGGACAAAGAGACCTGCTCACTGAATACAAGGAAGAGAAAGGTCCCTCTGTGACCTTTGGTGGAAATGGAAAAGGATTTACCCGTGGGTTTGGTGTCCTCAGCAATGGGACAACTACCTTTCGAAGAGTCGCTTATGTAGATGGACTGAAGCACAATCTTCTAAGCATCAGTCAGCTATGTGACAAAGACTACGAAGTTCGCTTTTCTAAGAAAGCATGTTCAGTGGTAGATGAAAAAGGAAAACTTGCTCTCAGTGGTTATAGAAGAGAAAATGTCTATGTAATAGATATGGACTCTACTATCACTGATAACTTATGTTTTCTCTCTAAGGCCTCTTCTGATGTCAACTGGCTATGGCATAAAAGGCTCTCTCATCTAAACTTCAAAACCCTGAATTCTCTCTCATCTAAGGAACTGGTTTCTGGTCTTCCTCAGCACTCATATGCTAAAGAATCTCTCTGCTCAGCATGTGAAAAAGGAAAACAAACAAGAGCTAGTTTCAAGTCGAAACAAGTTTCCTCAGTAACAAGTCCTCTTCAGCTCTTGCATATGGATCTATTTGGCCCTGTCAATATCCAATCAATAGCTGGAAAGAAATATACGCTTGTCATTGTAGATGAATATTCTCGCTACACCTGGGTTATTTTTCTTCGCTGCAAGAATGATACTCCAGAAGAACTAATATCTTTTGTCAAAAAGATGGAAGTGCTGAATAATCTTACTGTTCGATCAATAAGGAGTGATCATGGAACTGAATTCAAAAATAGTTCCCTGAACAATTTCTTTGAGAACAAGGGAATCTCTCACAACTTCTCTTCAGTAAGAACACCTCAGCAAAATGGAGTCGCTGAAAGAAGAAACAGAACGATCATAGAAGCTGCTAGATCAATGCTCAGCGATTCTCACCTCCCTACTCAATTTTGGGCAGAAGCTGTAAACACTGCATGTTTTACTCAAAACAGATCGCTGATAATAAAGCGATTTGGGAAGACAACTTATGAACTCTTTCTTGGAAGGAAGCCTTCTATCAGCTTTCTTCATATCTTTGGTTGTCAGTGCTTTATCTTAAACAACAAAGATCAACTTGGAAAGTTCGACCCAAAAGCCGATGATGGAATATTTTTAGGATATTCCTCCATCTCAAAAGCCTACAGAGTTTTCAACAAAAGAAGACAAACCGTAGAAGAAACCATTCATGTCACGTTTGATGAAACGCGCTCAGCGAACTCTAAACCAATCGCTGACAATGAAGAACTGAATACTTGGATGATCTCTCACTATAGAGGAACTGAACCTTTCTTCTCAAACCAACAGCACACTGAAACTCCAGCTGCTGATGAAGAACCAAGTATCATACCTCCCACCGCTGAATCCAACTCATGGATTTCAGCTGAACCTCTAAACACACTTCTACCATCAAATCCATCTACGTCTGAAAACCCTTCTGAAAGCATTGGTGTATCTAATGTTCAACAATTACTAGCTGATGAACCTCAAGCATCTTCATCAGCGACTGCTCCTATTGTTGATCCTATCGCTGAAATAAGCAATCTTGCTCCTGCTCAGCGATGGACCAGAGATCACCCCATAGATCAAATTCTTGGTAATCCAGATGCAGGTATTCAGACACGACGAAGCTCAGGTAATATCTGTCTCTTTGTAAACTTTCTCTCCTTAATAGAACCAAAGAAGACTGATGATGCCCTCAGAGATCCAAACTGGGTCAGCGCTATGCAAGAAGAGCTGACTGAATTCTCTCGAAACAAAGTTTGGAATCTCGTTCCTAGACCATCTGATAAAACTGTTATAGGCACCAAATGGGTGTTTAGAAACAAGTTAGATGAACATGGAATTGTAACCCGCAACAAGGCTCGACTTGTTGCTCAGGGATACAGACAAGAGGAAGGCATAGACTATGATGAAACCTTTGCCCCTGTGGCCAGGCTCGAAGCAATTCGACTATTCTTAGCTTATGCAGTCTATAAAGACTTCATCGTTTATCAAATGGACGTAAAATCAGCTTTTCTGAATGGAAAACTGAATGAAGAAGTTTATGTAGAACAACCACCAGGGTTCTATGACCCTAAGCATCCAAATTATGTTTATAAATTGGATAAGGCTCTCTATGGTTTAAAACAAGCCCCTCGTGCTTGGTATGACACTCTCTCATCTTTTCTTATCTCTGAAAATTTTGAACGTGGCAAGATTGATAATACGTTATTTTTCAGGAAGATAAAAGGTCATATAATTCTTGTACAAATATATGTCGATGACATAATATTTGGTTCTACTAACCCATCTCTATGTACTCGCTTCGCTGAAAGAATGAAGAAAGAATATAAAATGAGTATGATGGGTGAGCTGACATATTTTCTTGGTCTTCAGATTAAACAATCTGACAAAGGTACTTTTATTTGCCAAGGTAAGTATGTTAAAGACATGCTAAAGAAGTTTGATTTAACACAAACTTCAGCGATGAAAACTCCTATGGCACCACCACTGACACTTAACAAGGATCCATCTGGAAAACCTGTTAATGTCACTGCCTATAGAGGAATGATAGGCTCATTGTTGTATCTTACAGCAAGCCGACCTGACATCATGTACTCTACTTGTTTATGTGCACGCTATCAATCTGAACCCAAGGAATCCCATCTGATCGCTGTAAAGCGAATTTTCAGATATCTGAAAGGAACTCCTAACCTAGGTCTTTGGTATCCCAAAGACTCAGGGTTCGATCTAACTGGTTATTCTGATAGTGATTTTGCAGGCTGTAAACTTGACAGAAAAAGTACCACTGGTGGATGTCAACTCTTAGGAGGAAAGCTGGTAAGCTGGACAAGCAAGAAGCAAAATTCTGTGTCCACTTCCACAGCTGAAGCTGAATACGTAGCCGCTGGAAGCTGTTGTTCACAAATCTTATGGATGAGAAATCAACTATTAGATTATGACCTTCAGCTGTCAAAGATTCCTATCTATTGCGACAGCACTAGTGCTATCGCTATAGCAAATAATCCAGTGCTACATTCAAAGACAAAACACATAGAGATCAGATATCACTTTATCAGAGATCATGTGATGAATGGTGATATTGAACTTCACTTTATCCCTACTGACTTTCAGCTTGCTGATATATTCACCAAACCTCTTGATGAGACAAGGTTCAACTTTCTCATCAGTGAGCTTGGAATGCTGAACCTCGAAGAATAATTCTTCAGCGTTCATGTATTGTGTCAGTAATCAAAAGTTCCCCTCATCATTCTCTCTGATAAACATTCTGACTCTCAGGTATGTTCTCTCTCCCTCAAAGATGTTTTTCTTCAAAATATAAACTTTAATCACTGAACTTTCTTCAAATGATTAAAAGCTTTTTGAAAAATACATTAATCACTGATATTTCCAGTCAGTGATCTTTTAAAAGGAAAATCTATCCCTATCTTTACAATCAGGGATACTTTTAAAAAGGAAAATCTATCACTGACTTTTCTTCAGTGATCATTTGAACGGACAAATGAACAGTCTCTCTCCTCTATGACGTCATTTGAACCGACAATCCACGACATGCCTTTTCTGACACGTTCGTCCGTTGCCCTCCTATCCAATCAACTTCGTGGAACGTGTCAATGTCATGATGATTTCTTTTCCCGCTTCATTCTCTCTCTTATCTCTCTTCTCTCTCTTCGTATAAAAGGAATTCTTCTCTCCTTTATACGGTTTACGCTTTCAAAACTTTCAAAGCAAGAAACATTCTCTCAAGAACACTCAAGCAAGTAAATCCTGAATATTGAATCTGCAACTCTTTTTCTTCAAGATACACAGGTTTATTTCATGTTTATATGCTTTGTTCATATGCTTTTTATTCTTTTAAAATCCTAATCGCTTTCTATGGATTTTATAAAACGTTTTCTTTGTAAAAACTAAAGATCATTCCTTCTGATTTTATGTTTTTAAATAAAAACCTTTTGGTTTTAAAGTGTTCTTCATTCTTTCCACCCAGAACACTATTTTTTTCTCTTAAAAATAACTTGATAATTTTTCAGTTTCCCTTCTTCTATGGAAACTGGCAATCATATTATTTTTAATCTAAATCATTTCTTCTATTATGCCTCTTTCCATAACAGAAATGACACAGTCTTCAATCGTTGCTTCCAAGCATGTACGATTCGCCATCACTGAAGTTGAGATTACTAAATGTAATCATTTGGCCAGACTCGACTTCAAAGCTGACAAATACCCACATCTGGTGGAAGCTGCTGAATTCCTCAAGCAGTCATGCATAGCTTACGCGATCACTGTGGATCCTAAGCCCTCCAAGACTCTACTTCAGCAGTTCTGGTTCACTGCTGATGCAACTGAACTTACCAACAGGAAAGGCGAACGAGTCCCTGCTATCTCGTTTAGCACGGAATTAGGGCCAGGGAGCATGACCGCTCTTAGCCTCAGGAAATCTTTAAGATTCCCTGACAAACCAAAGAGTGGATTCGACGCACTCCCCACTGATGATGAGCTGATATTCTTCCTGGACGCAATGGGCTATTGTTGGGAAAACAAACCAAGATCGTCTATTCCTAACAAGAAGCTCACCAAGATTCTTAAAGCTCAGATGCCATCACAACTGAACTTTATCTTCTCGCACATAATTCAGTGCATGAGTGGGAAGAGTGGTTCGCTGGATCAAGCCAGCAAAACACAACTGCAAATGGCATACTCCGTTATCGCTGGTCAAAACTTTGACTACGCCACAGCCATCTTTGAAGATCTGAGGTCGAGATTAGAGAAGCCTGAACGAGATCCCAAGATCTCATATGTACGTTTCATATGTACGTATATCAAGTTCCTCTATCCCAACACCTATCCCACCAAAGATGATGGCACCTTTGCCAGGGTTGGTCAACGATCACTAGAGGTCAAGCCACTCGCCGACGAGGTAAGTATCTCTCTCCTTCGCTCTCGTCTCTCTCTCCATTCTTCTTCATCTTCAGCGACCACGCAGACGGTTCCTTCGTCTGCTATCCCTGTCGCTACCACTACTTCTAAAAGACCATCAGCTAGTCCGATTGGTCCTTCCAAAAAGGCCAAAAAGACTAAGGAAAGTACACCTTCTAGTACTATACCTGAGGGAGCTTCTCTACAAGCTACCTTAGATGCTTTTGTGGGTCTTTCCTCCACAACTTCAGCAGTCACTCATACTGCCGTGTCAGCGATCTCACTAGCTGTCACATCATCAGTAACCCCACCTACTATCTCATTCCCTGAGATTAACCCCATCCCTACTTCTATCCCCAAAACTCTTCCCTTCTCTCCTCATTTGGTCTCTGAACCTGCCACCTCTTCTTTCCCTATAGGACCTGAGCATCAAACTTTTGAGGAATCTATGCAGTTCTACAAAATGTTTGATACGTCAGGTACACCTATACTCCTAAACACTTCTCTCCCCCCCTCTCCAAATAAGCCCATATCTGAACTAACATTATTTTCAGGTCCTAGCTTGGCGATTGTTGACACGCATGTCAACAGTCTAGGAGAAAAGGTGGATGCTCTCACCAACACCATCAATGAAACCACCAACGCCGTCAATCAGGCTGGTGAGGAGCTGAAGAAGTTGACCGCCACTTGCTCATCTAAAGCTGAGAACTCTCAACTTTCAGCTCTTGAAGAACAAGTCGTCCAACTCAGAGAGTCCTCTCGACTCTTTCAAGGACGATTTGAGTCTCTTACAGCTGAAGTTCAGGGTCTCTCTTCCAAGGTTGACCTATGCACGTCCCTTCTTCAGCAAGTTCTACAGAAAGTGAATGAACCAGCTCCAGCGCTGCCTCCCTCCTTCACTGAAGATGATCGTACCAACCTCAACATCGCTGTGGAATTCATTCATGATGCCACATGCGACATACCTGCGGTTGAAGACCGAGTTAAGCGTCTGGAGGCTGACGTTCAAGTGCTAAAAGCTTCAACAGCTACTCCAGCAGCTGAACAATCCCCTACCACTGATAATGACAAAGTGGGGGAGAAAACTGAAGAAACCTCTATTGCTGCTGGGGAAGCTAAGGAACCTCCCTCTCAATCTGAGGGGGAGAAGGCAAAAGAATCCTCATCGATTCACTCCATTCTCTTTGAAGAGGATGAGGAAGAAGACGATGAAGAGGAAGATGATCTAGATCTTGATGATCAAGAAAAGGATCAGCCCTCCGATGACGACGACGACGATGAAGACCAATCTATGTGGTTCTCTAAGCCGAACGTCGTTTCAGGGACAACTTCGCAAGAGGTTGTCAAAACAGGGGTGAGAGGTGATACATCTTCAAGTGTTCCTTCGCAAAGCAAAGACAAGCAACCAATCGCTGAAGAATGCTTGAGGACTGGATCACAATCTGAGGGGGAGCATCCTTCTCAGGTATGTCTTTCAATTGTACCACTTTTCTACTCTTTCCAAACCCCTATGTCTTTCTAGCCTTTATCTCTCTCGTTCTAAAAATACACTTATCCCTTCTTTCCTTCTTTTTCTAACCAGACAGTTCTCACCCCTGCTTAAGGGTTCTGAACTACAAATAATACCAGCGGCTATCGCTGAAGAAATAATCCCAATCTCTATCGCTGAGATTGATGAAGAAGAAGAAGAAGATTCCCTGGTCCATCCAGGAAGGCCCTCTCGACCATCTCATTGGTCAGAGGAAGTGGTGAAGAAAAGAGTTGAAATGATCGCTCAACTAGAAAGTCAACGGCTGAAAATCCCTCTTCAAATATCCACAGAGCTCGACTTCCTTACTGAAGCTGAAAGAGAAGAATCTGCCAAAGCTGAGAAGCTGATCGCTGAATGCAAACGAGATGCCCAACTCGCTTTAAAGATTCAATCCTCTCAAGTTAGGGACAAAAAACTAAAAAGCAAACCTGTGGAAGTTCAAGCAGCACTACTGAAAGAAATTGAAGAGGAACGCTTCAAAGAACAAGAGATCAACGATAAGTCTATCGAATGGTGCAAACAAAAGATGGATTATCGTTCTGATCTTCTACCAATATCAGCCGTGACTATCTCTGGTCGCAAGAAGAAAGATCAACTCTCAGTGACCATGGAGATTACCAGAGAGGATGGAACCCAAAAAGCAATGTACGTATCAAAACTTGAAAGCTTCGGATTTACGGAATGGTTAGAGTTCTGGGATGCGCTGAAGAAATCCAAATCTACATACAGAGGCTACGTTGAAGGACTCCTTGAAGCCCTCATAAATAGAGTCGTTTCTGTACTAAAGCTGCCATCTCCTCTTCCTCCCAAATCTTTGAAACTCAAGAGAAAAATTGGGTCCTCCTCCTCTGAAGATGTCGCCATCATCAGGAATGAAACTTCTATCAAATTTTCAAGAGATGCACTGTTCGGTCCTCCTCCTGATCTTTCAGTTCTGGACTTATCTCTGCCTCCTGGTGGTCCCTTCCAAGCTGGTCAAGTAATCGACAAGCCTTATGGAATATTCTTCAGAGATGATGATGAGGAACTCAGATTTCAAAGAATCTCTGAGATTCCTATCTGTCCTCTAAATCATCTCAAGGATCTCTTATGCTTATGGTGTGACTTCTTCCCTGCTGCTGAAAAAATTAAAGAAATTATCAGTCAAGAATCTTTGGAACGAAGACAGAAAGGAGAAGAAATACCTGAGTATATGATCAATCCTCCCAAATCTTCTTATAGCTGATAGATTAGTTTTCTTATCTGTAATCTGTTAGTTATACTTACAGTAGTTAGTTAGTCACTTGTACTTATGATTTTCATATCTTGTAATTCTATCCCTGAACTAAATGAAAATTGCAGTGATGTACTTAACCCTATCAGTACTGTAAAAGATCCCTCAAAATAGTAATTGGGACATGCATTCTATGAGTCCTTTTTATTCCTATATTTTGAACCATAAAGTAATTTTCTTTTGTTACTTTGTCATTATCAAATAGGGGGAGATTGTTGATCCAAACTCTCTCAGTGATTTGATAACGACCCTCTTTTATACTTAGTGAAAATTACGTTATTATATGTATTAGTGTTTCATCATCAGCGATCAGACTGAGTCTGTTCAGTTATCGCTGATGACCTTTCTGTAAACATTTAATATGTATGTGTTCCACTTTCAGCGATCAGACTGAGTCTGTTCAGTTATCACTGATAGTTTCCTATGTAACACAGTTAACGTAATCCCTGAAGACAAGTCTCGCGTCAACATAGTTCATAGCTGAATCGAAGACGAAGCCACTGAACAATAGATAAGTCTACTAGTGACCTGATGCGGATATCAGCGAAGACCAGACAAATCTACTTACGCGAAGAAGCCTGAGGAAAAGCTTCAGCGATAGCTGAACTTCTTTATCTCTGGAAGAAGAGATACTCAGCGATCAACGATCACAAAGCTTATGCCTCAAGTTTTCTTTTGTATTACCTTGCACAACCAGTACGATGTGTCAGAACGGACAAGTCTCTGCCACAAATCGTACACCAACTCTGTCAACTACACTGTTCATAAAGTGGCCAAAAGCATGTCTCCAAAAGTGAGACTACCAAAGCCAATCTATGAATGCCACGTGTAAAGTACCCTGCCATGCATTTAATGCATAGGGTATAAATAGGAAGCTCACTCCTTCATCTGAAGGTGTGCTCAATCCTTGAACTCCAAAATAGAAACCCTTGTTTTCTATCTCTCTAAAAATCCCCCATTCTCTGAATTTCTTGTGCAACCATCTTAGTGTTTCTTAAGTTTGTTTAGATTGAGTCTGTCTTAATCTTATTCCGCAACAAACTTGTAAATTGTATTTTGATTTATCAATAAACAATTTATTAAACCTTAATTTCTGTGTTTGTATTCAACCCCCCCCCCCTTCTACAAACTTGTTAAGCACCTTCGGGACCAACACATTGTTCTCGTTTGAACCCGACCCTATATATAGGGAGAGGTTCATTTGAGAAGTGGTAAATATATGAGAAATAAAGAAGTAATCTTACTCATTCATCTGGTCAACATTTGCGGCTTTGACGGCGAAGTACTGAAAAAATTCTTGTGTGGTCTATAGAAGGTAGAGGGGTAATTTCGTAAAATACACGGGATGAGTTCATATATGAATCTGTATGAATCACAAAGATTCATATATGAATCTTGAACTAATTAACAGATTCATATATGAATCTTTGTGATTCATACAGATTCATATATGAATCACAAAGGTTCATATATGAATCAGTTAAAAGAGTTCAGTTGTGAATTGCACTGGTTCATATATGAACATATGGTTCATATATGAACATATAGTTCATATGTGAATTATACATGTTCATATATGAACACATCCCGTGTGTTTTGTAAAATTTACGAAATTGTCCTTCTATTTTTGGGATAGCCGGAACTTTTGACCAGTCAAAGCCGCAACTTTTGACCGGTCAAAGCCGCAATATTTGACTAGTCAAATCCGATCTTGACTATATGAATGGCTAGGATTACTTCTCTATTTCTCATATATTTACCATTTCTCAAATGAACCAAACAATATATATACATATATATATATATATATACAAACTAGACAGGTAAGAATCTGCCTGCAATCGAAAAATCATAATGTTCATGATTTGCATATTAAAGCCCCCGGCCTCTCCCATTTCCAACCATCTCTTTCCACTACCGGGACTCCATTTTCTTCTCTCGTAATCCACACTCGACACATCCACAACATATGACCACTCCGACTCCTCGGGCTACTGATTTACAGTTCCACTGGTAGCATCCCTAAAGTACATTCCGACCAGAAGAAGAACTTGTAAGTAATAATTTTGTGAGTGATGCTCTAATTTTTTTTTCCAACCACTTGCAACAAGAACTTGTAGGAAGGGGTTATCACCAAAATCGAAAACAAATTGCATAGTTAGAAGTTCATTATGTAAGATTTGAAAATCGATTAAATTCATAATTTTACACTAAAAAGTATAATAATATATATACATTTTTCAATCATGTGTCTCCTTGTGTACATTTATTTCGGAAAGAAGTGAATTATTTTCAATAAATTCTCTAAACCTTCTCCTAAATAGCGAAAGTATCACAGATAATATATATCCAAAAACAATTATTTAGAGCATCTCCGATAAATGAATGATAATTTGTGGGCTAATAGACATGTAAATCACTTCGTGAGGAAGGACGTTGCATTTGGCCTAAGCTAATGCGTGGGCAAAATGGGAGTGATTGAGCTTAAAGATGGAAATTTTACCCGTAGTAGCAGATATCCGTGGTTACCCGACCTTAACGGGGCAAGGGATTCCTCGATTCGGCGGTAACGGAGTTTTATTTCCATACCCGCTTTTAGAGAGATTTTCTCTTTTTTTCAGACAAAAAGAAAAAAAAATCTCTCTAAAGTTTGATAGTAATTAAAACAATTGGTTTGAAAATTAAAATAAATAAATTATAAGGCATCTCCAACAACTACTCTATGATTTTTTTTTTAAATAAAGTAGCAAAAGTAATTTTTAGAAAATTTCCATCAAACTCCAACAAGTAGTCAAATTTATAAATGATAAGATTAAAGTTATTAAAATATTTAGTACATTTAATAAAATATTGTTTTATTCTTAAACATTTAATTTCAATGTATTCTATTGATAGGAAAGAATTACATATGCAATTTTACAGATTTTCTTTTTAAATTTGGAGATTTCAAGTTTTCAACACGTTCTCTCCCTTTTCTCTGTTTAAACATGGTTGTTGAAACAAAAATACCATTTAAATCTTATCAATAGACTAGGCAAGCAACTATTTGGGCGACATCTGACTTGATTTGGGGTCATCGAAATAACATGGTTTTTAAAGAGAAATCGTGATCTGCAGAGGCATTGTTTGCCGACATACGGGTCCGAGTGTACGAATGGATTTCGAGAAGATCTCGAAAAGATTTTATCCCTTGGTATTGTTGGATTGCCGCTCCTTACCTTTCTTTCGCTTGAGCTCCTCTTTTATGTTGTTGGCTTTCTTTTGGTCGGTGCTCCTACTTTCCTTCGTGCTTTTCTAACTTTGTAGTTAAAGCATCTCCAATGGATGTTCTTATAAAAACCCTATTTTTACACTTTTTGTTGCCACCTTACTTCCAACTCATCAAAACAATAACTCACATAAAATGCTACAATAATAGTTCTTAGAGCATCTCCGACAACTTTTCCATTTTGGAGAAAATCAAGAAAATAGAAATATTGGGTGTAATATGAGCTCCAACAGCTTCTCCAAAACTTTCTCTAAAATGGAGAAAGTAGGAGAGATAATACATTTTTCTCCAAATTTGGAGATATCTTCAAAAATTATTACCAAGAGAGAGAAATTATTTTTTATTTTATTCCACCAATGAGAAACTTTGAAATGAATTATTTACGTGAGAGAAATAATATTTTATTAAATATATAGAATATTTTAATAATATAATCAGTGATTTTTCTTTAAAATGGATAAGCTGTTGGAGATGGTTGTAATTTTTTTTGGAGATTTTGATTTTAAGTTTTTCATTTTGGAGAAATTTTGAGTAAGTTGTTGGAGATGCTCTTATAAGAACCTCTTTTTGTGGGTCCCATATAAATACTAAATACTGTGGGCTCCTATTTATAGTTTTATTTTTTTTGTTGGTTTTCTTAATAAATTGCTGTTGATTTAACATAACTTTTTGTGATGAAAATAAATTTAATTGAGACCATATAGAAGTGCAAGGACAGCAAAAGCAGGCCTGGGGCCTTGCTGACGTCACAAAAGTTGTGTGTGTCAGTTGCTAATTGGGTGCACTTATTGCTTTTTCTGTAGTCATTTTTTTCATCTTAAATATTCCTTCTCTGTGAATAATGCTTTTTTTATTTAATTTAAAAAAGAAAAGAACATATCCTTTTTTTAGGTTAATTAATTAAAATAATCATTTTTCATGGATGGTTTTATTTTTTAATCACTTCTCTATGAGTTTTACCAAAATAATCATAGGTCCGTAGTTTGTGGATCTAACTCAAAAGTAACAGAAAAATGTGAATCTGATCATTTTTTTGGATTCAGATCCGCAATCTAATTTCAACTAATTACATTTTTATCGTTATGGTTTTCACTCTGTTTCGCTTTTGGTTCCTGTGGCTAACGGTATTAAGAAGGTTTGTTAACTTGAGGGAGACGTAAAATGGGAAAGTATAATTTTTTACATTTGAATATTGGTCCTTATTTTGGGACGAACTAAAATAATAATATAGATGATTAATTTGGGACTGAAGGAATATTATATTTCATATAACCAACCCCACCTTTTCTTATCCAGTCGTAGACCTAATCAGTTACCATGGGTTCGTCAGCTCTGTCACTTACTCATATCCATCTCCGACCCCTTTCCAACTCCGGTCACCACCCTATATTTTGATTTTTCAGTAGTCAAACTACATTTTCGGATCCCCTTTCTTCTTGCACACATAGCATTTCTAGCGCCCCATTTCTCTTTTACACACACACACACACACACACACACCAGAACTAGGTAATTTTAAATCTGCCAACAAATTAACACCGAAACGAATAAAAGCAAGGTTCTAAATTGCGTGAGGCGTGGCGGCGAGGCCAAGCCTCAAGCCTTAGGAGCCACGGCGAAGCCATGACGTTTTCAATGCGTGACTTATGGCGTCAAATTTCTATTTCATATATAATATTATATATAAAACGTATGTTTTGTAGTGTTACTCAGTGAGTCAATAGTAATAGGGAAGTTAAATTATGTTGTATATATAAAAAACTTGCAAATAAGACATTAAAAATGTAAAGAAAATCAAATATCTCATTACAATAACCGTGCATTAGGCCATGGCGTGCCATGGGCGTAACGTGGCGTGACACACAAGCCTTGGTACCATGGCGTGCCATGGCGGCTGTGCGGCGAGTTTTTTAGAACATTGAATAAAAGTAACCTCAAATAACTCCATACATACAACAATCAAAGAGAAAAGAAAAGAAAAAAAACGCAAGTGCTTCATGTGTTATACAAATGTCTTTGTTTTTCACCTTAATACAACAAAATAAGATTCGCAATGGTGGTTCTACACACATGTACATATCTTGTATATATACACACACACAACCACAATATTTATGACACACACAGAGATATGAAAATGACCGATGAGTATGTATGGGAAAGAGGAGGTATTGTAGGTTTTCACACAAACATAGAGTTAGAAAATGACGGTTTCGCCGTTGCGAGTTGTTGGAGGTGTATAGGAGAGGGTTCTATCAGAGCTAGGTTGATGAGTTCTGATATGACAAAAGTACCCCTCACTTAACCCATTTTTTTTACGACAATTTAAGGGATGAACGAAATCTAAACGATGTTATTTGCCATGATGGTCATCTTGTATTAGAACATCTCTAACAACTTTCCTATAATTTCTCTAAAATAGAAAATCAAAAGTGAAAATCTCTAAAAATTATTACATTCAGCTCTAACATATTTGATATTTTAGAGATTTTAAAACAACTTATATTATTATAATATTCTCTAATTTATCATCCCAATATACTTTTAAAAAAAACTTAAAATAAAATGATAAAAATGGAAATCCATTGGTGGGATTAAATAAAATAATAATTTTTCTCTCCTACCACCAAATTTTAGAAAATTTTCCAAACTTAAAAAATTTCCAAGTTTTTTTTTCTATTATAGCAAATAAGATAATAAAGTTGTTGGAGAGGTTTAGAGAACAAAACACATTTTTTTTCTATTTTAGTAAAACTGTTGGAGATGCTTTAATCGAAACTAAAATGATGAAATTTGATACTTCCTCCTTCCTAAAATAAATGTTTACAATGAAAATTACATACAGTTTTAGAAATGCGCAATTATTACACTTTTTAAATAACCAAACGACACTTTATCTTTGATAATAGAAAGATTAACTTTATTTCACCTCATATTTAAGAGTAAAATGGGAAATTGAAAACTTATTTTTGAAAGTAAATATTTATTTTGAGACAAACTAAAATAGTAACGTGGACATTTAATTTGGGACCAAAGAAGTATAATCGAAAAAACCTAGCAAATTTGTAGTTTAGTGGTTTTTGGAGGTATTGGTTGATTGAATAGAGTGTTTAAGAGTTAAATCGTGTGTGTCAGATGCTCCCACGTGGATCGTACGAAAATGACGTCAGTGTCCCATGTGCAGGAGACAGCCGCTTGTTGCGTCCTAGACTCCCTCTTTGACCCCTTCCATCTTTTTTTTAGGATAATATATTTAAATTACTATTTTTTATGATAAAAATCCTGTATTTTACATATCAATACGATTGAGTCCTTAGGTTTCCGAAATAGTGTAAAAAAAGGGAAAAAATTGACACAAATGGTCAAATTACATTAATGATTGCACCTCCTAGCCAAGTCTCTCCGGGTTTTTACAAATTTAGCCATAGGTCCACAATTGGACTTGCATATTGGGGAACCGAGTATATAATAAATAACAATTAAAAAACATTAAATTTTCTAGGTCTGCAATTACGGACCTGCCGTATGCATTGCAGACCTAGGTTAGGGGGTTGTTAGGATCGTGCCACGTGTCTGGTATTGCGGATTGCGGACCTGCCGCAATCCGCGACTTTTTTTTTGTTTTTTAGCTCTCGGGTTGTGGATCTGTAGGTCCCCAATTGCGGACCTATGGCTAAATTTGCAAAAACCGGGGAGACTTGGCTAGGAGGTGCAATCCTTAATGTAATTTGACTATTTTTACCAATTTCCGTAAAAAAAATATATTAATTTTTAAGGTAAGGGACAGTTTGACAGTTGCTGAATGATTAATTAGTCAGAATGATTAAGAAACTCTTATGATATAGTACAAAATGAAATATTGTTGTTTGATAATTGTTTAGTATGATATCAGAGTGCTGAATGGTTAAGGGATGACTAGGATACAAAATTATTCAGAACCATTTGACTTCTGTGCAAAAGCGTTTCCCATAAACACAAATACAACTCGAAGTCAACCAGAAAAGTTAAAAACCAGTTTTGCTAGCTCTCCTTGATGAATGAAAGGAAGAAAGCACACTTGGAGTTTTTAATAGATGAAAGTGAATGGTGTTTTCAATAAACACATGGTAAAGAATCTTATTGATGAAAATGTACACCGTCGAATTAGAAGAATAAAGCTACACCCTACAAAATATATTGAATGGTCTTTTCAATATGTTTTTTCTTTCTAAAAAAAGGTTTAATTTGTAGTTTTTTTTTTATGTTTTTCATTAGAATTAATAAAAAACGGTTTGTCGGTTAACAACGATCTTAATATAATACTAGTGTTCGACACCGTACGTTGCACGGTGATCAGAACTCAATTTAAAAATTAAAAATTTTATTTTTATAACGCCACGTCAATAAGCCAATACCACAAATCAAAGCTTGAAGAATACGGAAATCACATAAAGCGTGTCAATTAATAACTCAACATTTTCATTATATGCATATATAAGTGATATAATTAAATACTTAACTACGTTTGTTATTAATAGTTTTAATGTTTGTTTTAGGTCCCAAAAGAAAGTCGTTATTTACTGTACTAAGGCCCGGAAATTGGCGTCATTGAAGAAGTGTGTTGCCATACATGTGGTTGTTGTTTATCCTTCTTCAACCTATATGTTTGAGAATATATGGAAATCGATATGAGAAGAGTTAAAAACCATAGAGATTGGGAGAAATAGATGAAGTTGTAGGGGACGAATAGTTCAACAGGCTAATATTAAGTAAAAATTATTGCATAAATAAGGAAAAAAAATTGTATTTAGTTTACTTTGACCTTTAAGAGCATTAACAAAGAAATTGTATTTAGTTTACTATTACATTTAAGAGCATAACAAATTAGATTATAGAGACCATCTACTATATTAGTTAACCACAAAAGATGATTACCATAACAAAATAATTACAAAAATGCAAGAACTAAAAGAAAAGAACGAATAGAAAATACCTTTGTAATCCAATTGCTTGATTTCTTTTCACTTTCTTGCCTGATGCAACCTCTTTTGCAAACAAAATATTTACGAAGACCAAGGAAATGGAGCTTTAAAGGTATTTATAACAATATATAAGTTCATCAATTATACTAAAATTTTGATCATATGTGATAGAGCATGAAATCAATGCACAAAACACATACATATACATTTCTAGGGAAAATAAATGTGATCGAGACGTTATAGAATATACCAAAAGGTAGTTGTTAATTACTGTACCAAGGCCCGAAAATTAGCGACATTGAAGAAGTGTGTTGCCATACATGTGGTCGTTGTTTATCCTTCTTCGACCTATATGTTTGAGAATAGATTAGATGGAGATCGAGATGAGAAGAGTTAAAAACCATAGATATTGGGAGAAAGAGATGAAAGTTTCCGAGCTTAAAAGCCAAAACACATAAAAGTACATGCAAGGGATGTTAGGCTCAATGTCTTTAAACGTACACCCGCGGAAAGTCAACTTCAACCCAAAAGGGCCTTTACGTTGAGATCCTCATCCAATATCGTAATACTTAGCACGTAAGACTTATAACCCAATCCGATGCATAAACCTGCCTCGACGAGAGAAACTAATGTCCCAACGTCGGACTAAATGCGACAACAATTATGGGGTCATGACTCCTAAGTGAAATCAAATATGCCACATAGAGCAGATCGACCAACTGATAATCCAACGTTAAAATATGTCATCCAATACATTGACAAATGAAAGTTTACATATAATACTCGCATAACTTTACCAAGAGGTTCCAAGTTGACATATGAATCATATCCCCATAATTTAACCATTTGGTTTGCTTTGATGTTTCAAAACCTAGTTTTGGATTTCAAGTATTTAAACCAAGATATTAGTAAAAGCAAGTTCCCATTGACAACTTATCAGCAGTTCAACATAAGATTCATCAACTCAATGTAAATTAAACTTTGAAGCTAGAGAATAGAAAATATGATGCCAAGTCATATTCTCCTATATAAATCCAAGATATCCTTCTTCTTTTCTTGAAATCTTTTCCAAATACATAAACCCTATAATCTCCAAAATTAGGGTTTTGGGTGAAATGCACCCCAAATTACATAAGTTAAGATGAAGATGTCTAATAGGTTAAAAGCTTGATTTTAACATGTATAGAGTTTATGAAAAAGAATGAACTCACCTTGTAGGGTTGTATATGAAACCCTAGAACTCGAAACCTTAAGGAGATGAGGCTAGGATCTTGAGGAGACTTGAATCTACCACAATGAATGCTTAAATACCACCTAGATCACCATTAATGGTCAATAGATATGGTTGGTAGGATGCATTGATGACTAAGGAAGAGGGGGAGATGAAACTTACCAAGCTATAGAGAGAAAAATCGCTGCCTTCAATTCGCAAAATCAGATTAAGACCTAAATTCGCGATTTTCTGATTTATACTGCCAACCCCACGCCAGCGACTATATAACACCCTAAAATTTAGAGAAATAAAATTCGAAATTTCGGCAATAAGACGACTGTAAAATGGGTAATCCTGAATAGATATAACATGCCAAACATCCCAAAGTATCATCCCGAAGACGGGGAAAAGAAGTTATGACAATTACAAAGCTAATCAAATGAAGAATAAATTTCAACAACCTAATAATCTAACTTAGACAAGAAAGATTAAGGTCGGGCTTTAAAATGTATGTTGATACGGATGTCTGCACACCTCTAGACATGTGATAATTGAACCTCAAAGCAAGTATACAATGAGATCCAATATCGTCTTTTCAAGTAATAAAATGGTAAGAACCAAGTATCGTATTCCACAGGGATAGGTATATTAAGTTGCAAGATCTTGAGATGAAAAACTAACTTCAGATGGCGAGTTTGAAGACTTTGTTTGAGTTGGTTAACAGTGATATGATTAACAGGATATATAAAGATAGAATGGGTGCAAGACTTAAAGTGAGGAGTAAACACAAATTCTGGAGGACAATGCTATAGGGATGCTATAGCATTAGTTCATCAACAACAAGTTCCACCATGTACTTTAAAGAGTATCCTTCCGGATATCTACCATTGCACTTTTGTTTAGCCTTCAATCAACATATGCCTCTGCAAATGTCCGGACTAGTGTGAGTGTCAAATGGTTTCTTTAAAGTATATGGAAAAACAAATGCCTTTGTTTAAAAATCACCCTTCCGAGTCGATTCCCATATCATTCAAGTTGACGTGTTCTTAGTGGCTCATTCCTGAGTCCACTACACTTTAACACTTTGACTAGTGATCAACCCGTCAAGAATCAATCGGTTTGAAAAACAAAGATAGCAAGTTCCCTTGCTAGTAACTCTTCCAAGTATACTTCTCGTATCATTCAAAGTGACGTGTTTTTTCATGGCTTAGTCCTAAGTCCATGGCACTTTCACACTTTAAGAAGTAATCAATTCGTCAAGAAGTGCTTTTGGATTTATAAAACTTAAAATGACATAGTGGAACAATGTTATTGAAGAACAAAGTCCACTAGTTTTTGGTTTACAACCTCCCTCTTCGTCTCACACCCAAACTATAAAATTAGCTACTCATTACGTAATATAAATTGCAATAAAAGTAAATGACATAAATTAAAGACATAATGTAAATGACAATATATAAATGACAGAAATTAAATAACGTAAATGTAAATGACGGAAATGTAAAGTGCATAAAGTAAATGCAATAAGTAAGAATGAAATGTAAAGAAAAGCAATGCTGCAGCAATGCTGCAACAACTAATAATGAAGAACACAAATTATAAAACTTTGAAGACTTAATATTAAACTTTAGAGAGAGAATTTCAAGAGATCAATTCTCCCCCTGATGGATTACAAAAGAGATATATCTAAAACAAGAGAACACAACCCCTTATTTATACCAAACCATGATGGCCAAATGGTAAATATAAAAACTTAAAATAATATAAAAGGGTACACCAACTAAAGTTTTAGCTAAGAATTTGTCCAAAATATTGTATCTACCCTCTCTTACTCCAACCATGTATTTTCCATTTAAATCAAAAGGTTTGGAGGGGCCAAAAGTCAAGTTTTCCATCTTCTTCCAAAAAGTGTTTTCCAAGCTTCATTTAAAACAGCCCCCAATGCTCCAACATTTAACATGACATTACAATAAACAAAAGATTTTAGGTTGATTTACGCAAAATAGCAATAATTAGTTAAATACTATACTTAGCTCCATGAATGAGAAAAATATAAAATAAGATAAGAAAATGACTCAATTATTTGGGGTAAAGTAAAATTAAAATCTTAAAAGATAAGAAAAATACGTAATATGTATTAAAATCTCAATACATATCACAACCTCAAACTTAAAGCTTTTCTTGTCCTCAAGCAATAAAAATAAGCTAAGAAAAATGACTCAAAGTTGAAATGATTGCAAGATAATAGCAATAAGTGCGCACAATGTGTAGATTATGTCACATACAATTCATAGCCTTTCATAAATCCAAAATGAGACCTTCATAAACTAGTTATGCGTATGGACCATATGCTAGCAAGACTCTTTTCTTTGTCAACCATTACACAAACTTCATTTAGGTTCACTAGGACTTGTAGGGTCACTCTTTTTATGGCATATCTTTTCTCACCAAGCCTTTTCTCACACCAATATTCACCAAAATGTTCAATTTTTGGCACTTTGTGCTCTTTTACCCTATGGGGTATTTTTTTCAATTTTTGTGCACCATTACCCCTATGGGGTATTTGTTGTGTTTTTGTCATATGAGAGCTTTGCTCTTTTGTATTGACGTGCTTTTCCCATTTTGGGTAACTTGTAATCCCCTCAACCTCAAACTTAGAAGTTGACAATGTCCTCATTGTCTTAGAATGAATGTACAGAAGTGTGTTTAAAAAGGGTTACAAGTGGCTAAAATGGTGTATGCAAAGAAAACCTAGATCATCCCCTAAATAAGTGAAGTTTGTTCTAGTCAAAGTATGTCCCAAAAAGAGTAATTCTAGTTCTAGCAAGAACCCAATAGTAGGTGAAATGTCAAGCAACTATGGATTTATTATGGATATGTACGTAAAAGATATTAACACTCTACATAAGCAATCTTGCAAATAAAAGAAACTTAAAAATGAAAATTTTATCCTAGACTCAAAAACTGAAATGTAAAACATGGAGACTAAGGAAAACGAGTAAACCTGGCCTACTCATGAGGAGTAGGGTTCATGGTGCCATCTGGGGATGATGTTTCATGTTGCGGTACCAAGCTCTGCATTTTTTTAGTAAGGTGCTCTCCTTCTTCAGCTAATGGATCACTTGTTGACAACTTCTTGAGGAATTGTGGAATTTGTTGGAGCACATCAGTATGCTCCTCAGCCTGAACGATCCTCACCAACTCATTTTGGTGTTTCTCTTTCCACTTATGCTTATATACTTCCCTTATCACTTTCTTCACTCTTTGATCACGACACAAGACTTCGATGGCACATATGGGGGAATATTTCATCCCATCATGATTTTTCCACACCATCTCACCAATAATAGAACTTGATTTTATGAAGCTTCCTCAGCCCTTGAATTGATCGTCACGACCCCTTTTCAAAACAACTTGAAGACCTTCTGCACAACTTTGCTGCAAGGGTACTGCAACATCTGCAATAACATGGTTATTCTGCACAGATTCAAAGCATGGGTTAATGACAATCTTGGCATTTTGTTGCACCTCTTCACTATTTTGAAGTGAAGAGGGGTTGCTCAAATGCTTAGATGCTTCTTCGGAACTCTCTATCTCTTGACTATTTTCCAAAGTATTGACATCATCCTTATCCTTACCAATACTCTCAAATTTTCCAATCTCACTTGGTATAGGATTTTGGATTTGTCTATTACGCTCACTAATGATCTCTCCAACACATGTCGTTATGTTAATAACAACTCCATTTATGTTCTGTAAGAAATCATTCATCAAAGTTTCAAGAAATTCAAAGTTTTCAGTTTGTTCTAAAGAAGGTGTAGGGGATAAATATGAGTTGTTAAAATCATCCCCTTGAAAACTTCCAGAAAAATCAATTTGTTCCTCCCAAGATTGGTCAAAAGTATTCGAGTAAGTGTTACTCCAATCTTGGTAGGGAGGTAATGGTGATGTGAAAGTGCCATGATCTTGACCATTTAAAAACAAATTAGGATGGTCCTCCCATGATTGATTGTAACCATTGAAGTGTGAGGTATCCCAATTACTATCTCCTATGAAATAATGAGATTCGGGGTTCGAAGGACAATTATACGAGAAATGATTTCCGCCAAAATAGTCACAGAAAACAGTTTCATACGGACCAAACGAATGTCCCATGGAATCCATATTCACAGAAAGAAAAACTCAAAGATTTGTTATTCGGACATACATGGAGACGTATGACGAGCAACAAAGATGGTAGAAAAATTAGCTTAACAAAACTCAATCTCTAAACAACAATAGATTTACGCCTATCCCCGACAACGGCGCCAAAACTTGATACGGATGTTTGCACACCTCTAGACATGTGATAATTGAACCTCAAAGCAAGTATACAATGAGATCCAATATTGTCGTTTCCAGTAATAAAATGGTAAGAACCAAGTATCGTATTCCACAGAGATAGGTATCTTAAGTTGCAAGATCTCGAGATGAAAAACTAACTTCAGATGGCGAGTTTGAAGACTTTGTTTGAGTTGGTTAACAGTGATATGATTAACAGGATATATAAAGATAGAATGGGTGCAAGACTTAAAGTGAGGAGTAAACACAAATTCTGGAGGACAATGCTATAGGGATGCTATAACATTAGTTCATCAACAACAAGTTCCACCATGTACTTTAAAGAGTATCCTTCCGGATATCTACCATTGCACTTTTGTTTAGCCTTCAATCGACATATGCCTATGCAAATGTCCGGACTAGTGTGAGTGTCAAATGGTTTCTTTAAAGTATATGGAAAAACAAATGCCTTTGTTTAAAAATCACCCTTCCGAGTCGATTCCCATATCATTCAAGTTGACGTGTTCTTAGTGGCTCATTCCTGAGTCCACTACACTTTAACACTTTGACTAGTGATCAACCCGTCAAGAATCAATCGGTTTGAAAAACAAAGATAGCAAGTTCCCTTGCTAGTAACTCTTCCAAGTATACTTCTCGTATCATTCAAAGTGACGTGTTTTTTCATGGCTTATTCCTAAGTCCATGTCACTTTCACACTTTAAGAAGTGATCAATTCGTCAAGAAGTGCTTTTGTATTTATAAAACTTAAAATGACATAGTGGAACAATGTTATTGAAGAACAAAGTCCACTAGTTTTTGGTTTACAACCTCCCTCTTCGTCTCACACCCAAACTATAAAATTAGCTACTCATTACGTAATATAAATTGCAATAAAAGTAAATGACATAAATTAAAGACATAATGTAAATGATAATATATAAATGACAGAAATTAAATAACGGAAATGTAAATGACGGAAATGTAAAGTGCATAAAGTAAATGCAATAAGTAAGAATGAAATGTAAAGAAAAGCAATGTTGCAGCAATGCTGCAGCAACTAATAATGAAGAACACAAATTATAAAACTTTGAAGACTTAATATTAAATTTAGAGAGAGAATTTCAAGAGATCAATTCTCCTCCTGATGGATTACAAAAGAGATATATCTAAAACAAGAGAACACAACCCCTTATTTATACCAAACCATGATGGCAAAATGGTAAATATAAAAACTTAAAATAATATAAAAGGGTACACCAACTAAAGTTTTAGCTAAGAATTTGTCCAAAATATTGTATCTACCCTCTCTTACTCCAACCATGTATTTTCCATTTAAATCAAAAGGTTTGGAGGGGCCAAAAGTCAAGTTTTCCATCTTCTTCCAAAAAGTGTTTTCCAAGCTTCATTTAAAACAGCCCCCAATGCTCCAACATTTAACATGACATTACAATAAACAAAAGATTTTAGGTTGATTTACGCAAAATAGCAATAATTAGTTAAATACTATACTTAGCTCCATGAATGAGAAAAATATAAAATAAGATAAGAAAATGACTCAATTATTTGGGGTAAAGTAAAATTACAATCCTAAAAGATAAGAAAAATGCGTAATATGTATTGAAATCTCAATACATATCAGTAAGAGCAACTCTAACCATAAGTCAAAATAGCGTTTTTATTGTTCTATAAACTCCAATGGACCAACAAAGAGAACCGTTTTTTTGCCACAGATGGGTGAGAAACGACAAATATGTGGCCTCCTGTTCAAACAACATAAATGTTGTGCACTTGGATTTAAAGCGATTTTTGATGTCCATGGTTCCACAAATTTATAACTCTTTTTTTATGTTAAGGTTAGAGATGCCTAAACATGTAAAACACCGTCAATGTGGAATATTTTTTTAGAGTGAACTACAGTTTTGGTCCATGTGGTTTACACGAATCTCCGAAAGTGGTTCATAGACTTCAGTAAGTGCAATTATCGTCCATATTGTTTACTTATTGTTTTGAAAATCGTCCTTGGTCACTAGGCATGGGAATTTGACCCGACCCGGTAGGGAACCCGGTTCACCCGACCCGACCGGGGTCGGGGATTCCCCGCTAAAACGGGTCCCAGGTCCGGGGTTGGGGATCCCCGGTTTGAGTAAACCGGGGAAGGGGTCGGGGCCGGGTATCATCCCACTCTCCAAAATTAGGGTTGATGAGGGTAACCGTTGCATCGAAGAACCCGAAGCAATGTTGGAAAAGAAAACGGAAAAGCTCCGCCACAAAGAAGTCACGATGGTAAAGGTTCAATAGAAGCACCATCGCGGTGCCAATGTGACTTGGGAGGCTGAAGAGGATATGAAGCGGAGATATCCACACCTCTTCACCTAGCCAAGATTTCGAGGACGAAATCTCCTCCAAGTTGGGGAGGATTGTAACACCCGTGATTTTGGTACATCCCTAATCTAATCATAAATCTTGCTTTTAAATCTAGGGTTGGAATCGAGAGTTCTTCGGGTCGAAATCAATTGAAAACGGGCTCCGGTACCCCGGGGCGGCTGTGTCCGTGATTGTAACAGGGGTCACTCTCGCGGGGCACAATCGCGAGATGTGTACCGAGAGGTGGTGTAACACCCTCAAATTTGGTAAGAGCAACTAATTTAAAATTTCGCTATAACATTAAGTGAGGAACAAAACTTCCTACTACAAAACAAAACTCAGATACCTCAAGGTAAAATTCTATATTTAACCTCAACAACTATAAAATCCATTTACATACAAGGACTAAACCAGAGTCGGGTGTTACTTAACCGCATTACAAATTGCTCTTCCCAATACAAAAGTGGAAAATTTCACCAAGCTATACACTCCTCGGGTACACAACTAGCATTCCTCTCTTCATAGTGTTACTAGAACTGTTCTCAACCGAAACACATGTCGATAAATATAAAGGTTAGGTTAACGCCTAGTGAGTTCAAGAGTTTTTCACGAATGAACATATTTATACAAGGAATAAACTCCACTTAAAATCATAACCTTTCAAAAGATTTACTTTAAACCCGGAGACGACTCTTTTCCAATATCATGCATTTTCGAAGATGAACACTTCATTACAAAGCATTCTTTATAAAATGGTGCAAACCAAAACTCGCTTGAAACGAGAGCGGAGATTGACCCCCAATTTAAGAAATGTGGATAAAACATTATATCCCCAAAACACCCAAGCATGGGTGGGGTAAAACACTCGACCCATAAATCATAGTTAATAATTCACCAATACGATATGCCATCAAAATACATGGACACTAGGCCCAATACTCACGCAATCATAAAATGAAAGGAAACCAAATACTAAAACTTGGGAACGACATATTTCATTCAAACCTTAATATACGCGGGGGAAACCCAATATTAAGGTCATCATTTACCGTCGACCACACAAAACCAACGATAGTAAGATACGACGTTAACATTTAAAATACTAATGATCGACGACGAGGGAGACCCGTATATGTTGAGGGTGCAGGAACACACAAGTAGGTCGCCCATACGACGTTACTCGCATGACACCTCAACGTTTCCATCTTGGGTGACGAGGACACGTGAATGATGTCACCCGCGATGTTATTGGATTACACCACCTATCCCGGTTCTAGTTCCCATGCCATAACAGACATCACAATCCTCAAATCGTTTATGCCTCTAGTGCTTACTCCGTCGAGTTACACCTCAAGGTCTTACAGACAAGGGTGCCTATCCAATTTAGACGAGTTACACCTCAAAGGCTTGCACCCTCCATTGCCTACTCGCTAGTGCCCCAACGGTCAACAGTTATAACCAACATCACATGCCCTCCAAAACATACAGACTTACGTGCCTATGGATCCAATGCAACACAATCTAACATTACATGACTCTAATTGAATGACCAAATAACCCAAAATATGTAACTCTCAAATGACACGTAATAAACACCATCATACTCAAGACTCCACAACGGGCTATTAAACCGGACAAATGTCCTCAAGGCTCATCTTAGTCAAAACCGAGCCAAAGGCTCAACAATTTACTTAAATCTCCAATAAAGCCAGTGTAAACATTAAAACACGTTTGACCAACTGTTATGCAAACCCAACGACCAAAAGTATGATTAACCCAAAACTCATCATTGGACGAGGCAGACCATTTTCCAAATGAACTCATACGCTTATATTTCCAAAATGCCTCATAACACAATAATATGCATTTCCAAATGGTTTATAAGATCAAATACACAAAAGCTGGCATTTACATGAAATGAACTCCATTTATATATGTTAAATCATCATGGAAACATATCAACATGATTTATCTACCAAAATGTTCAAAAATCCCGAATGTGGGGCTTTTACATGATTTTTAAAGCCAAACACCTCAAATGATCAATATCTACCAAATAACTCAACAAGTAGTAATTTCATGATAAACACGTAAATACTTTAAAATGGACATTTTGGTATGTACAACGTTTTCAAAACTCAACTTGAACTCACCTTTCTAGATTTAAGCTAAATCTAGATTTTACCCAACT
Organism: Arctium minus; assembly: GCA_954870635.1. NCBI lineage: Eukaryota > Viridiplantae > Streptophyta > Magnoliopsida > Asterales > Asteraceae > Arctium > Arctium minus. Next base: position 70,636,514 of record OX941094.1, on the reverse strand, counting down.
TGAGCTCATTTGAAGAACATTTGGATCCTCAAGCCGAAAACTTCCAAAAACCTAGATCCATACATTTCCAACCATAAATAATCATATTCAACCATATAGAATCGTTCCCCAAACTTTATACATGAAGATCTCAACTTATGTCAAAACCCTAATTCCATAGATTAAGAAAAGAGAAGGTTACCTTACCCACAACTTGAATCCATCAACAATGCCCTTCTAGGTCACCAAAATGAGCCACAAACTTCTCATATTCAAAATAGATAAAAAGGTTTGGTAAACCCTAAGAAGCTTGGTAGAGAAGGATGAATATGGGGGGATGATGGTTCTAGCTTCCAAAACTTGTTAGATGGTGAAGAATCACTTAGATTTAGGGGAAAACTCTCAAAAATGGGTTAGGGTTTGCGTTGGAGGTTGGAGGGTTGATTTGGGAGAGAAATCGAGAGAAGATTTGAGGTTTGGGTGAAAATGGGATTTGGGACCAGTTTTCTCTCTTTTAAATGCGCACAATGGCTCCGTGCGGATGGCAGCGCGACTTGACCTGCACGGACTACTGGAGCCACGAGGAAACATAGCCTCGCCCGGTTCGTGGTGCGGCTCAACTCGAGCGGAGAGTCGCGCGGGGCCTGTGGATGTTTTCTTTTACTATCCCTTCTGTTGGTCCCTAAGGTACTTAACAAGTTTGTAGAAGGAGGGGGGGTTGAATACAAACACAGAATTTAAAATTTAATAAATTGTTTATTAATAAATCAAACACAATTTACAAGTCTGTTGCGGAATAAGATTAAGTAAGACTCAATCTAAACAAACTTAAGAAAACACTAAGATGGTTGCACAAGAATTTCAGAGAATGGGGGATTTAGAATATAGAAAACAAAGGTTTCTTTTTGGGGTTCAAGGATTGATCACACCCTCAGATGGAGGAGGGAACTTCCTATTTATACTCTATCCATTAAATGCATGGCAGGGCACTTTACACGTGGTGTTCACTGATTGGCTTTGGAAGTCTGACTTTGGGAGACATGATTTCGGCCGGATCATGAACAGTGTAGTTGACATAGTTATTGTACGAATTATGGCAGAGGCATGTCCTGTCTGACACATCGTACTGAGTTGTGCAAGGTAAGACAAATAGAAACTTGAGGTATAAGCTTTGTGATCATTCAATCGCTGAATATCTCTTTCTTCAGAGATATCAAGAGTTCAGCGATCGCTGAAGCTTTCCTCATGTTCCTTCGTGTATAAGTAGAGTTGTCTTTGCTTCACTGATATCCGCATCAGGTCACTAGTAGACTTCTCTTTGTTCAGCAGCTTCGTCTTCGATTCAGCTATGAACATCTGTTGATGCGAGACTTGTCTTCAGGGATTACGTTACTGTTTACATCAGAACTATCAGCGATACTGAACAAAATCAGTTTGATCACTGATAGTGAAACACTAATACATACTAAATGTTTATAAGAAGACTATCAGCGATAACTGAACAGACTCAGTCTGATCGCTGATGGTGAAACACTAATACATATTAAACGTAATTTTCACTAAGTACAGAAAAGGGTCGTTATCAAATCAGTGAGAGAGTTTGGATCAACAATATCCCCCTATTTGATAATGACAAAGTAACTGAAGAAAATTACTTTATAATTCAAAATGATGGAATAATCAGGACTCATAACATACATGTCCCAATTACTATTTTGAGGGATCTTTTACAGTACTGATAGAGTTAAGTACTTCACTGAAATTTTCATTAATCCAAGAAAAGAATTACAAGGTATGAAAATTACAAGTACAAGTGATGTACTAACTACTGTAAGTTTAAACTAATAGATTACAATAAAGAAAACTAATCTATCAGCTATCTAAAGAGGGTTTAGAAGGATTGATCAAATACTCAGGTATTTCTTATCCTTTTTTCCTTCGCTCTAAAGATTCTTTGCAAATGATTGGCTCAGTAGCAGGAGAGAGAGTACACCATAGGCACATGAGATCCTTGAGAAAAGCAAGGGGACATATAGGGATTTCAGAGACTCTTTGAAATCTGAGCTGTTCCTCGTCATCTCTGAAGAAGATTCCAAAAGGTTCTTTAAGAACTTGTCCCGCAACGTATGGTCCGCCAGAAGGCAGAGATAGATCCAGAACTGAAAGATCAGGAGGAGGATCGAACAGAGCTTCTCTTGAGAATTTGATGGAGGTTTCATTTCTGATCACTACGACATTATCAGATGAGGAGGAGATAGGCTTTCTCTTGATTTGCTTGGACTTTGGAGAAAAAGTAGATGGCACATTTAGTATAGCAGCGACTCTGTTGATGAGGGCATTATTCAGCCTTTCAACATAGCCTCTGTATGTTGACTTTGATTTCTTCAGCGCATCTTTGAACTCAAGCCACTCCATGTAGCCGAAGTCTTCCAGCTTTGAAATGAACATAGCCTTGCAGCTTCCATCCTCTCTGGTAATCTCCATGGTGACAGAAAGTTTATCCTTCTTGTTTCTCCCAGAGATAGCAACAGCTACGATCTTCATTGGGTCAGAGCGATAGTCAATTTTGTGCTTGCACCAATCGACTGTATTATCGCTGACCGCTTTTTCTTTGGAGCGTTCCTCTTCAATCTCTTTCAAAAGAGCTGCCTGGACTTCCACTGGTTTGCTTTTCAGCTTCTTGTATTTGACTTGAGAGGACTGAATTTTGAGAGCCAGAGAGGCATCTCTTTGACAGTCAGCAATCAGCTTCTTAGCCCTGACGGATTCTTCGATTTTAGCTTCAGTCAGGAACTCTAGATCCGTTGATTGAGAGGGGATCTTTCGACGTTGATTCTCCAAATGATAAATCATCTCTGTTCTTTTCTTCATCTCTTCCTCTGACCAGTGAGATGGTCTAGAGGGCCTTCCATGATGTTGTAGGGACTCTTCTTCTTCTTCCTCTTCATCAATCTCTCTTACAGAGATTGGGATTGGTTGGTCATCAGCTTCAGCAGCTGGGATTATTTGAAGCTCTTTATCCTTAAGCAAGGGAGAGAACTGTCTGGTCAGAAAATGAAAAAGGTTAGTTTATTTTTATGGAAAAAGAGAGATAAAGGCTAGAAAGAAACAGGGGTGGGACTTTTATAGAAGGATAAGGGAACGAGGGAAAGGCATACCTGAGAAGGATTCTCCTCAAATAGTGAAGTCTTCTTCAGGCTTCCCTCAGCAGTATCACCTTTGCTTTGGGAAGGGGTTCCTGAAGAAGTTCCATGGCTCCCCCCTACTTTGATAACTTCTTTCGAAGTTATCGCTGATGAAGTGACGGCTGAAGAACACCATAGCAATGGATCTTCTTCATCGTCATCATCATCTTCTTGATGAGGTTCTTCCTCTTGATCTTCAAGATCATGGGCTTCATCTTCATCATCCTCTTCTTCTTCATCATCGATTAAATCTTTGAGAGAAGGAGGGGCTTTTTCAGCAGCTATCTCCCCCTCAACCTGAGAGGGAGTTTCCTTCTATTGGACCTCAGCAGCGACTTCAAACTCCGTATTTTCTTCAGCTGCCTTCTCCCCCTCTTTGTCATTATCATTGAGGGAGATATCTTTGGAAGGAGATGAAGCTTTTGCAGCGGCCAACACCTGAACTTCAGCCTCCAAACAGTCCAGACGGCCTTCAAACGCAGGAAGATCTGACGTAGCCTGATGAATGAACTCCACGGCAATGTTCAGCGATGTGCAATCGTTCTCTGTGAATGAGGGAGTAGGAGTCGAAGCTGGTGCCTTCAGGTGAGTCAGGATTTGTTGAAGAAGAACTTCACAGGAATCAACCTTTGTAGCCAGGGCTGCAAACTATTGTTGTGAGTATTCCCTGACTTTGACAATCGCTTCTTGGAGAGTAGCGATTTGAGAAACGTCAGCTTTGGAGGCGCAGTTGGCTGTCAGCGTCTTCAATGCTTCACCAGCTGATTGAACAACATTGGTGGTGTTGTTGAGAGAGGCAGTCAGAGATTCCACCTTTGCACTCAAACTGTTGACATTGGTGTCAATAGTCGCCAAACTAGGACCTGAAATATAAGTTAGTTTTTGAGAAACAGGCTTATATGATGAGTTGGGAGAAGTGTTTAAGGTTATAGGGATACCTGAATTATCAAACATTTTGTAGAATTGTAAAGATTCCTCAAAAGATTGATGTTCAGGTCCTATGGGTCCAAACTGTGGTTGAGTAGAAATAGATGGAGGGTTAGAGATCAAAGAAATAGAAGGACTAGAGATGGGGATAGAAGATATAGGGATAGGGGTAGTTACCTCAAGTTGTTGTTGAACTGGGATCGTAGGTTGCGTCACTGTTGTTGTGACAGCAACAGAGATCGCTGGCACGGTTGAAGTGGGTATCGCTGAGGATGTGGAGGAGAGACCCACGAATGCATCCAAGGAAGTTTGTTGATAAACATCCTTAGGTATAGAGCTAGAGGTAGCTTTCTCCTTGGTCACCTTGGCCTTCTTCGAAAGACCAAGGGAGCCAGTTGATGGTCGTTTGGAAGGGGTAGCGGCAAGGATAGCAGAAGAAGGAACCTCCTGCGTGGCCGCTGAAGACGAAGAAGTGAGGAGAGAGAGTCGGGAGCAAAGTTCATAGATACTTACCTCGTTGGGGAGCGGCTTGACCTCCAGGAAGCACTGACCCACTTTGGGAAAAGAAGCATCAGCGTTGGTGGGGTAAGTAGCAGGGTATAGAAACTTCAGGTATGCACAGATGAAACGTATATAGGGAATCTTAGGATCCCTCTCGGTCTTCTCTATCTTTGACCTTAGATCGTCAAAGATAGATGTTGCGTAGTCGAAATTTCTTCCGACGATCACTGAGTAAGTCATTTGGACCTGAATCTTGCTGGCCTGGTCCAGTGACCCACTCTTCCCACTCATACACTGAATGAAGTGAGAGAAAATGTAGTTAAGCTGAGAAGGCATGAGCGCCTTCTTCACCAGAGTCAGCTTCTTGTTTGGTATTGTCGTTCTTGGCTTGGGTTCCCAAGAGTATTCCATAGCATCCAGGAGTTGGATGAGTTCAACATCAGTGGGTAAAGCGTCGAATCCATTCCTGGGTTTGTCAAGAAATCGCAGAGCTTTCCTCAGCCCTAAGGCTGTCATCATCCCTGTTCCAAGTTCAGTACTGATGGAGATAGCAGGAACTAGTTCACCCTTTTTGTTGGTGAGAGAGGTCTCTTCAGCGGTAAACCAGAGTTGTTGGAGAAGAGCTTTGGAAGGTGTGAGATCCACAGTGATAGCATAAGCAATGCAGGATTGCTTCAGAAATTTTGCGGCTTCCACCAGATGTGGGTATTTGACACCATCAAAGTCAAGGCGAGCAAGATGATTGTTTTTGGGAAGCTCAGAATTAGCGATGGCGAACTTGACGTTCTTAGAGGCGACAAGTGCAGATTGAGACATTCTGAATATGAATAGATAGAAGAATAGAAGAAAAGTTTTAGTCTAAAAATAAAGAAGGTTTTCCCAGTTTCTATTTTAGGAAAGAAACATAGAAAAATCAACATATTTGAAGATTAAAAAGTGTTCTTAATATAAGATATAGGAACAAGAAGAAAAACCTAAGATTTTGAATGAAGAAAAATCAAAATAAAATGGTTTTTAAAGAATAAAATCAAAAATGAAAATGATTTTATGTGATAAGAATCTTATAAACCCATAATGGCAGTCCATAAATGAAGTTTTATGTAAAAAGATTTAAGATAAGAATTAGAAAAAGATCAAGAATAACCTGTTGATCTTTGAAGAAGATGATGCAAATGCTTGAGAATGCTAGAATTCTTTTGAGAGAGTTTTCTTGCCTTGAAAGTATTTTCAGAAAGCGTAAAATGATAAGAATGGAAAAACATTCTTTTTATACGTGTGAGAGACGGAGAGAGAGTGTGAGAGGCGGGAAAACAAATGTTCATCATGTCATGGACACGTCCCACGAAGTTGATTGGTTGGAAGGGCAACGGACGAACGTGTCAGAAAAAGGCATGTCGTGGATTGTTGGTTCAAATGACGTCATAGAAGAGAGAGAGACTGTTCATTTGTCCGTTTTGAAATTATCGCTGAAGAAAAGTCAGCGAAAGATTTTTCTTTTTGAAAGTATCCCTGATGGTAAAGACAGGGATGAATTTTCTTTTAAGAAGGATCACTGACTAGAAATATCAGTGATAACTTTATTTTTCAAAAAGCTTTTAATCATTTGAAGAAAGTTCAGTGATTAAAGTTTATATTTTGAAAACATCTTAACTGAATGAAAATTCAGTTGTAGGGATGGAGAGAACATAACTGAGAGTCAGAATGTTTATCAGAGTGATAGAAGAGGAACTTATGATTACTGACACAATGCATGAACGCTGAAGAATTATTCTTCGAGATTCAGCATTCCAAGCTCACTGATGAGAAAGTTGAACCTTGTCTCATCAAGAGGTTTGGTGAATAGATCAGCAAGCTGATAGTCAGTAGGGATGAAATGAAGTTCAATATCACCGTTTATCACATGATCTCTGATAAAATGATATCTGATCTCTATGTGTTTCGTCTTTGAATGTAGCATTGAATTATTTGCTATAGCGATAGCACTAGTGCTGTCGCAATAGATTGGATTCTTTGATAGCTGAAGGTCATAGTCTAATAGTTGATTTCTCATCCATAAGATCTGAGAACAACAACTTCCAGCCGCTACGTATTCAGCTTCAGCTGTGGAAGTGGACACTGAATTTTGCTTTTTGCTTGTCCAACTTACCAGCTTTCCTCCTAGGAGTTGACATCCACCAGTGGTACTCTTTCTGTCAAGTTTACAACCTGCAAAATCACTATCAGAAAAAGCAGTGAGATCGAACCCTGAGTCTTTGGGATACCAAAGACCGAGGTTAGGAGTTCCTTTAAGATATCTGAAAATTCGTTTAACAGCGATCAGATGGGATTCCTTGGGTTCAGATTGATAGCGTGCACATAAACAAGTAGAATACATGATGTCAGGTCGGCTCGCTGTAAGATACAGCAGGGAGCCTATCATTCCTCTATAGGCAGTGACATTAACAGGTTTTCCAAAAGGATATTTGTTAAGTGTCAGAGGAGGTGACATAGGAGTTTTCATTGCTGAAGTTTGTGTTAGATCAAACTTCTTCAGTATATCTTTAACATATTTACCTTGGCTTACAAAAGTACCTTTGTCAGATTGTTTAATCTGAAGACCAAGAAAATATGTCAGCTCACCCATCATACTCATTTTGTATTCTTTCTTCATTCTTTCAGCGAAGCGAGTACATAGAGATGGGTTAGTAGAACCAAATATTATGTCATCGACATATATTTGTACAAGAATTATATGACCTTTTATTTTTCTGAAAAACAACGTATTATCAATCTTGCCACGTTCAAAATTTTCAGAGATAAGAAAAGATGAGAGAGTGTCATACCAAGCACGAGGGGCTTGTTTTAGACCATAGAGAGCCTTATCCAATTTATAAACATAATTTGGATACTTAGGGTCATAGAACCCTGGAGGTTGTTCTACATAGACTTCTTCATTCAGCTTTCCATTGAGGAATGCTGATTTTACATCCATTTGATACACAATGAAGTCTTTGTAAACTGCATAAGCTAAGAATATTCGAATTGCTTCGAGCCTAGCCACAGGGGCAAAGGTTTCATCATAGTCTATGCCTTCCTTTTGTCTGTATCCCTGAGCAACAAGTCGAGCCTTGTTGCGGGTTACAGTTCCATGTTCATCTAACTTGTTTCTAAACACCCATTTGGTGCCTATAACAGTCTTATCAGATGGTCTAGGAACGAGATTCCAAACTTTGTTACGAGTAAACTCAGTCAGCTCTTCTTGCATAGCGCTGACCCAGTTTGGATCTCTGAGGGCATCATCAGTCTTCTTTGGTTCTATGAAAGAGAGAAAGTTAACAAAGAGACAGATATTACCTGAGCTTCGTCGTGTCTGGATACCTGCATCTGGATCACCAAGAATTTGATCTATAGGGTGATCTCTAGTCCATCGCTGAGCAGGATCATGATCGCTTAACTCAGATGTTGGATCAACTATTGGGATGTTTACTGATGAGGACGTTTGAGGTTCATTAGCAATTACCTGTTGAGTAGTGGACAAACTATTGTTATCAGAGAGGTTTTCAGACGAAGGTAGATCTGATGGTAGCAGTGTGTTTAGAGGTTCAACTGAAACCCATGAGTTGGATTCAGCGTTAGGATGTATGATGTTTGGATCATCATCAGCAGTAGGTGGATCTGTGTGCTGATGGTTTGAAAAGAAAGGTTCTGTTTCTCTGTAATGAGAAAACATCCAAGCAGTTAACTCTTCATTGTCAGCGATTGGTTTGGAGTTCGCTGAGCGAGTTTCATCAAAAGTGACATGAATTGTTTCTTCCACAGATTGTCTTCGCTTGTTGAAAACTCTGTAGGCTTTGGAGATGGAGGAATATCCTAGAAATATTCCATCATCAGCTTTTGGGTCGAACTTTCCAAGCTGATCTTTGTTGTTTAAGATAAAGCACTGACAACCAAAGATATGAAGAAAGCTGATAGAGGGCTTTCTTCCATGAAAAAGTTCATAAGCTGTCTTTCCAAATCGCTTTACTATCAGCGATCTGTTTTGAGTAAAACAAGCAGTATTTACAGCTTCAGCCCAAAATTGAGTAGAGAGGTGAGAATCGCTGAGCATTGATCTAGCACTTTCAATGATCGTTCTGTTTCTTCTTTCAGCGACTCCGTTTTGCTGAGGTGTTCTTACTGAGGAGAAATTATGAGAAATTCCGTTGTTCTCAAAGAAATTGTTCAGAGAACTGTTTTTGAATTCAGTTCCATGATCACTTCTTATTGAACGAACAGTAAGATTATTCAGCACTTCCATCTTTTTAACAAAAGATATTAGTTCTTCTGGAGTATCACTCTTGCAGCAAAGAAAGATAACCCATGTATAGCGAGAGAATTCATCCACAATGACAAGTGTATATTTCTTTCCAGCTATTGATTGGATATTGACAGGGCCAAACAGATCCATATGCAAGAGCTAAAGAGGACTTGTCACTGAGGAGACTTGTTTAGATTTGAAACTAGCTTTTGTTTGTTTTCCTTTTTCACATGCTGAGCAAAGAGATTCTTTAGCATATGAGTGTTGAGGAAGACCAGCAACCAGTTCCTTAGAAGAGAGAGAATTCAGGGTTTTGAAGTTTAGATGGGAGAGCCTTTTGTGCCATAGCCAAGTGACATCAGAAGAGGCTTTAGAGAGAAAACACACATTCTCAGTGGTAGTAGAGTCCATATCTATTACATAGACATTTTCTCTGCGATAACCACTGAGAGCAAGTTTTCCTTTCTCATTCACCACTGAAAATGCTTTCTTAGAAAAGCGAACTTCGTAGTCTTTGTCACATAGCTGACTGATGCTTAGAAGGTTGTGCTTCAGTCCATCTACATAAGCGACTCTTCGAAAGGTAGTTGTCCCATTGCTGAGGACACCAAACCCTCGGGTATATCCTTTTCCATTTCCACCGAAGGTCACAGAGGGACCTTTCTCTTCTTTGTATTCAGTGAGCAGGTCTTTTTGTCCAGTCATATGACGAGAACTTCCACTATCGATATACCAGATGCCCTTTGATCCCTACACACATAAGGAAGATTAAGCGTTGTTTGGTACCCACTTTTCAATGGGTCCTTTAGAGTTAGTGGATGTGGAAGATTCAATAGTCTTCACCGCAGATGAAGATTCAGCTTCAGTGGTGATCTTCACTTTGGTTAATTTCTTAACCCTAGTGGTATTCTTCACCTTGGTTGATTTTTCAACTTTGGTGACCTTCTTAGCCTTAGAGGCATTTGTCTTTACTTTAGCTGTTTTATCAGCTTTGGTGGCAGTCGGACATTTGCTTGCAATATGGTCAGTAAAACCACAATGATAACATTTTATGTATTTGAAAGTGGTTTTAGGACTAGAAGTAGAAGGTTTTGCAAGCTTGAGATGAGCAGGGCCAAGTCCAAGAATGCTTTTCTCATGAGATCTGGGAGGAATTTTCATTTATTCAGATCTCGTGGGTTTAAGGTCAATCTTTAGCTTTGGAGGACGGAGATCGAAGATTTCTATCACAGAGCTAGAGGATTGATTCACTGAAGGTTTAGAAGGAACTTTCAGCTTTGCTTTCTTGGTAGCCTTCTGAGGACGAAGAATGGATTTTCCTTTATCCGCAGACTTAGAGTCTTTGGATTTTTCCTCAGGGATAGAGTTTGAAGAAGGATAAAATTGATCATAAGAAGTGTCAGAGATAGGAGTGACAAATGTTCCAAACTTAAGCATGGAACTTTCTTCTTTAGGCTCATCCTGTGGTGTCCAAAAGCCAAGACCAGTTTTATCACTTTCAGGAGTTTGAGCATTTATTATCTCAGAGATCTTTGTTGATGATTTGCACCATTTCTCAACATGAGCCTTTTCTGCTTTTAGAGCAGCGATGGCTTGTTCGCGTTCAATGCTGATGATTTCATTTATAATGACTTGATCTTTCAACTTCTCTTCTAAAAGAGTTAGTTCTCTGATCTTTTCATGACATTTCTCTAGCTCTTGAGTTAAATGAACATTTTTATTTTCAGCTTGAGTTTTGTCGTTTAGAGCATTATAAAGATCAATCGTCAGCACATCAACATCGCGACTTCTCTCAGCTTCAGGCAGAGAGGGATTAGTAGAGATAGATACCTGAGATGATATGTAGCTCATAGAAGGTTCAGATGGTTCTTCCACTTCTTCTTTAATCTCGGCCATGAGGCAGAGATTAGCGACTTCTTCTTCATCAGAACTTGATTCTTCTGATTCAGCCCAGTCATGTTCTTCAGCGATGAGACCTTTACCTTTTTGCTTGTAGCTTTTCAGCTTTTGATATTTGTTCTTCAACTTTAGGTATTTCTCATCACTGGATCTTCTTGAGGTAGAAGGCTTGAAAACCTTTTTAGACCTGCACTCACTAGCAAAGTGTCAAATCTTTTCACATTTATAGCAAGTGGAAGTAGCCTTATCAACAGGAGTTGATTTTGGCTTTTCAGTAAGAGAGAGAGGCTTATTTCTTCGGAAATTGCTCTTTCTTGCAAATCTCTTAAAAGAGTTTGTCAAGAGTGCTAAGGACTCATCAAACTCTGAAAGATCAGGGTCTGATATATCCTCAGATTCAGAATCTAACTCAGTGATGGGGAGAGTAGATCGTTGAGATGGAATTATCTCTGAAGAGACTAAAGCAACAGGAGTGCTTTTTGAGTCTTTAGAATCTTTTACAAGATTCTTTTTCAAGAGATTCGATTGCTCATAGTTGAGCAATATTCCATACAAAGTGCTTAGAGAGAGAATTTAAGTCTTTTGTCAGCTTAAGACATATTGAATAACTGTCCCAGCTTTCAGGAAGACATTCTAAGAATTTTGTTAAGACCTCAGAATTAGAATAGGTCCTACCAACAGTTCTTAGATCAATGATTAAGCAGTTAAACCGCTGATGAACGTCAGAAAGAGATTCATTCTTACCAGCGATGAAACTTTCATACTGTCTTACCAAGTTAATCTTTCGAGTCTCTTGGATTTCAGTGGTGCCCTCATATTGAACAACTTGAATTGATCGTCACGTCCTTTTTTCAAAACAACTTGAAGACCTTCTACACAACTTTGCTGTAAGGATGTTGCAGCATCTGCAATAATACAGTTGTTCTGCACAGATTCAAAGCATGGGTTAATGACAATCTTGGCATTTTGTTGCACCTCTTCACTATTTTGAAGTGAAGTGTGGTTGCTCAAATGCTCAGATTCTTCCTCGAAATTCTCTATCTCTTGACTATTTTCCAAAGTATTGACCTCATCCTTATACTTACCAATACTCTCAAATTTTTCAATCTCACTTGGTATAAGATTTTGGATTTGTCTATTACGCTCACTAATAATCTCTCCAACACAGGTCGTTATGTTAATAACAACTCCATTTATGTTCTGTAAAAAATCATTCATCAAAGTTTCAAGAGATACAAAGTTTTCAGTTTGTTCTAAAGAAGGTGTAGGGGATAAAAATGAGTTGTTAAAATCATCCCCTTGAAAACTTCCAGAAAAATCAACTTGTTCCTCCCAAGATTGGTCAAAAGTATTTGAATAAGTGTTACTCCAATCTTGGTAGGGAGGTATTGGTGATGTGAACATGCCATGATCTTGATCACTTAAAAACAAATTAGGATGATCCTCCCATGATTGATTGTAACCATTGAAGTGTGAGGCATCCCAATTACTATCTCCTATGAAATAATGGGATTCGGGGTTCGAAGGACAATTATACGAGAAATGATTTCCGCCACAATAGTCACATAAAACAGTTTCATACGGCCCAAACAAATGTCCCATGGAATCCATATTCACAGAAAGAAAGGTGGTAGAAAAATTAGCTTAACAAAACTCAATCGCTAAACAACAATAGATTTACGCCTATCCCCGGCAACGGCGCCAAAAACTTGATACGGATGTTTGCACACCTCTAGACATGCGATAATTGAACCTCAGAGCAAGTATACAATGGGATCCAATATCGTCTTTTCAAGTAATAAAATGGTAAGAACCAAGTATCGTATTCCACAGGGATAGGTATCTTAAGTTGCAAGATCTCGAGATGAAAAACTAACTTCAGATGGCGAGTTTGAAGACTTTGTATGAGTTGGTTAACAGTGATATGATTAACAAGATATATAAAGATAGAATGGGTGCAAGACTTAAAGTGAGGAGTAAACACAAATTCTGGAGGCCAATGCTATAGGAATGCTATAGCATTAGTTCAGCAACAACAAGTTCCACCATGTACTTTAAAGAGTATCCTTCCAGATATCTACCATTGCACTTTTGTTTAGCCTTCCATCAACATATGCCTATGCAAATGTCCGGACCAGTGTGAGTGTCAAATGGTTTCTTTAAAGTATATGGAAAAACAAATGCCTTTGTTTAAAAATCACCCTTCCGAGTCGATTCCCATATCATTCAAGTTGACGTGTTCTTAGTGGCTCATTCCTGAGTCCACTACACTTTAACACTTTGACTAGTGATCAACCCATCAAGAATCAATCGGTTTGAAAAACAAAGATAGCAAGTTCCCTTGCTAGTAACTCTTCCAAGTATACTTCCCGTATCATTCAAACTGACGTGCTTTTTCATGGCTTATTCCTAAGTCCATGGCACTTTCACACTTTAAGAAGTGATCAATTCGTCAAGAAGTGCGTTTGGATTTATAAAACTTAAAATGACATAGTGGAACAATGTTATTGAAGAACAAAGTCCACTAGTTTTTGGTTTACAACCTCCCTTTTTGTCTCACACCCAAACTATAAAATTAGCTACTCATTGCGTAAAATAAATTGCAAGAAATGTAAATGACATAAAGTAAAGACATAATGTAAATGACGGAAAATAAATGACGGAAAATAAATGACTGAATTTAAATTACTAAATATAAATGACAGAAAGTAAAGGGCGTAAAGTAAATGATATGAAGCAATAAAGAAAACTAGAAGAATCTATCATGCAATGCTGTAGCAACCCATGCATAAGAACAATAATTCCAAAAAGAAATTCAAAACTAATATTTAATTATGAATTTTCAACCACAAGCTATTCAAATCTAAGTTAAATCTGATAATACTTACTAAATGACTGCCCACTCCCTCCTTTATATAGTTTCCAAGAGGGAACAAAAAGGACTAAGCAAATAATAGCAAATAGTAATAAGTACAAAAGCAACTTATATAATACTTAATAATTCAAAAGGCTAACTAGAAGTACACAACCCTTAGTTACAATCTGATTTTAAACAAAAGAGCAGTTGATCTTCAACTTAAGTTACTATAGCTGGCATCCACTTTCGAGTCTTGGCTAATTTTCTCTTTTACGTACGCAAAAAGCCCGCATCTGCGACTGAATGCTGCAGCATCAGATATCAGCATTGCAGCCTGCACATTTTTAGACAAAATTAGCCTACCTAATAAGTAAAAGCAAGAAAACCACAAACTTAGCTCCATATAACAGAAAAGAGAAAATAAGATAAGAAAAATGGACTCAAAGTTGGGATTAAACAAAAATGATCTATCTAAAAAGAAAGAAACAACGCTCGTATGCATTGAATTCTCAACGCATATCAAAGACATTCTAAGAATTTTGTTAAGACCTCGGAATTAGAATAGGTCCTACCAACAGTTCTTAGATCAATGATTAAGCAGTTAAACCGCTGATGAACGTCAGAAAGAGATTCATTCTTACCAGCGATGAAACTTTCATACTGTCTTACCAAGTTAATCTTTCGAGTCTCTTGGATTTCAGTGGTGCCCTCATATTGAACACATATGGTTTCCCACATTTCTTTAGAAGTTTTCAGATGCATGATGGAATGGAAAACTTCATCAGGCAGAGCCATTGAGATAATGGTCTTTGCTCTTGCATCTATACCTACCTTCTTTTTGTCTTCATCACTCCACTGTCTTATTTCCTTAACGACATAGCGTTCAGGGACAGCTTCAGTGGTGGCAGTAGCGGGAACTGCAGCTATAATTCTAACAGGTTCATAAAGTCCATTTTCTATATACTCAGGTATAGTAGGATCAGCACCCTTAAGAAGTAGCATCATTCGATTTTTCCATAGAGAAAAGTTATCTCTGCTAAATCGAGGAGGTTTAGAGAGTGAACCATTATCATAGTAGTTAGTGTTTGTGTTAAGTGCCATTTGAGAATAGCAAAGAAGAGAATAAAGCAAGATCTTGTTTATTAGATAAAACAAACTGCTCTGATACCATTTGTTGGTCTCTAAGGTGCTTAACAAGTTTGTAGAAGGGGGGGAGGGGTTGAATACAAACACAGAATTTAAAATTTAATAAATTGTTTATTGATAAATCAAACACAATTTACAAGTCTGTTGCGGAATAAGATTAAATAAGACTCAATCTAAACAAACTTAAGAAAACACTAAGATGGTTGCACAAGAATTTCAGAGAATGGGGGATTTAGAATATAGAAAACAAAGATTTCTATTTGGGGTTCAAGGATTGAGCACATCCTCAGATGGAGGGGGGAACTTCCTATTTATACCCTATGCATTAAATACATGGCAGGGCACTTTACACGTGGCGTTCATTGATTGGCTTTGGAAGTCTGACTTTGGGAGACAAGCTTTCGGCCGGATCATGAACAGTGTAGTTGACAGAGTTGTTGTACGAATTATGGCAGAGGCATGTCCTGTCTGACACATCGTACTGAGTTGTGCAAGGTAAGACAAATAGAAACTTGAGGTATAAGCTTTGTGATCATTCAATCGCTGAATATCTCTTTCTTCAGAGATATCAAGAGTTGAGCGATCGCTGAAGCTTTCCTCATGTTCCTTCGCGTATAAGTAGAGTTGTCTTTGCTTCACTGATATCCGCATCAGGTCACTAGTAGACTTCTCTTTGTTCAGCAGCTTCGTCTTCGATTCAGCTATGAACATCTGTTGACGCGAGACTTGTCTTCAGGGATTACATTACTGTTTACATCAGAACTATCAGCGATACTGAACAAAATTTGTTTGATCACTGATAGTGAAACACTAATACATACTAAATGTTTATAAGAAGACTATCAGCGATAACTGAACAGACTCAGTCTGATCGTTGATGGTGAAACACTAATACATATTAAACATAATTTTCACTAAGTACAGAAAAGGGTCGTTATCAAATCACTGAGAGAGTTTGGATCAACACCTTCGGCCAACGATTTCGGGGTGTTACAGGTGGGGGTGGCCTGCGACAATGCCATGCGAGAATGACATGTGTCACTCTCGCGAGACATAATCGCCGAGAATGTACCACAAGGTACTTAGTTCGGGCGACAGTGCCAAGCGAGAATGACCATGTCAATCTCGCGAGGCATAGTCACGATCAGGGGTCAGACTCCTTAAATGCACAAAATTGACCTTTTTCACTCATTTCTCATTGTTGCTTTTCTTAGAGCTGATTTTGGGAGAAGAAACAAGGGTAAGTCTCTCTTCTAATTCATTATGTATGGGAGAAATCTCATTATGATGATTATGTTGGTTGGTGTAGGATTTACTTGCATTTATTAAGAGCTTCTAGAGATTCAAGCTTCAAGGTCACCCCCTACTCTTTCTCTTCTACATCCATTATCTAGGGTTCTCATAACTCTTTCAAGGTGAGTTCTCTTCCCATGCTTTATATATATTTACTAGGGTTTATATATTATAACACTCATTCATGACTCTTAACTACATATTAAGTTTTGTGAAGTTTGATCTAATCATGGGATTTGGGGATATTGGGGTTTTTATAACCTAAATAAGAATATGGAAAGATGTGTTTTAAACTAAGACTAATAGTTTTCTAAGCCTTCTACTTATTTGATAGCCAACTGTAACACCCGTAATTTTCGGTAAGTGATTGTCACCCGGACGCTTCTGTGACATGTAAACGGTGGGGTTTTATTGGGAAATGTATTGTTTAAAATCCCTTGGGGTATCAGGAGTATTGGCAGTGAAAAAGTCGGGTTTCGGAGCTCCGGGAAGGTCCCGCGACAATGCCCGACGACTATGACAGGATCATAGTCGCACTGTCACAGTCGTAGAGGAGATACCGTGGCCTGGGGGCACCTGGCGACATTGCCCAATGTCGTTGGTCATTGTTGCACAAAGGGCCCAGGGTGCTGTTAAGTCGCGAAATTCAACCTTTTTCTCATTTCCTCTCATCCAAACTTCTCCTATCTTCTCCCAAATCGTTTTCCCCCTTTCCCCTTCAAACCCTAACTTACCTTTGGCTCAAATCCTTGTATTTTTTGAAGATGAAACACCATCAAGTGGTAAAATGGAAAGCTTTGGTCAAGGATTCACCATCTCCATCTTCATCTTCAACCTCAAACTCATTGTTGGATTTCTAGGTTTTCATCAAAACCTAAGCGGTAAGTATATCCCTTCCATTTCTAAACCATACTAGGTGATATAAATGCTTCATTGATGGTTTCCTAGTGTTTGATTCCTTCAATTTCGGTTTGTAAGATTTTGGAAGATTTGGGTCAAAAATAGGGTTTTGACCAAAATGGAGGTTTTGATGTAATATGTTTGGGGAATGTTTCTATATGGTTGAATATGGTTATTTACGGTTGAAAATGTTTGAACCTAGGTTTTGGAAGTTTTGACCTTAAAGATTCTAGTTGCTTCAAAGGAGCTCTAAGCGGGGTAAAAATCTAGATTTAGTCTAAATCTAGCAAGGTGAGTTCAAGTTGATTTTTGAAAACGTTGTACATGCCAAAATGTTTATTTAAAAGTAGTTATGTGTTTATCATAAAATTATCATTTGTGAAGTTACTTGATGTGTTTTGGTTATTTGAGAAGTTTGGTTTTTATAAACCTTGTAAAACACCCATATTGGGGATTTTTGGGCATTTTGATAAATGAGTCCTAAATGGGTGTGTTTGGTGATTTATTGCACAAGTAAGATTATTTGGTTAAAAATGCATTTTAGTGTTTGCTTTGGAGAAATACATAATTTCGTGTTATGGGTCGTTTTCATAGCATAAAATCATTTGGAAAGTAAATTGCTCCAATTTAAACTGCATTGACGTCTGCACATGAATTTTGGGAGTGTGTTTGCATGAAGTGAGTCAATTGCGTACTCTTTTGAAAAGCGTTAATCATTGGTCAAAAAGAGGTTTTGAATATTTTGGCTCGATGTCGTTTTAAAGGAGTCTTGAGAATACTTGTCCGGTTTTATGTGGCTCAATGTGGAGTCCAGTTATGACGTACGTACTAATGCGCCGTGTTGCGTATTGAGGTTGGTTACGGGCTCGAGTGCGTTGGTCATTCATGTGTAGTCCGGTAAGGTTAGACTGTGTTGCATTGGATCCATAGGCACGTAAGTCAGTCTGTTTTGGGATGCTCAGTTAAGTGCGGCGGGGTTAAACTCCGGTACCCATGTTTTATGACCGTAAACTTTACAAGCGATCGCTAGGAGGGTTGAGTCTGTTAGTGCTGCCGGGGGAGTAGGCTCTAGGACCTCCTCCGCTTGAAGTAATGCATGGGAGGTAGTCTTTAAGTGTGTCGGGCCTTCGGGATGGAGTTCTTCGAAATAATCCATCAAGGTCAACTGACTTGGGGTAACGCTTGGTAAAGGAGTCGTAGGGACACCGGGCTGTGATGTCGGGAGGTGTCATGCGATTAACGTTGCTTGGGTGGTATACTTTTGTGTTTCCTCCACTCTCAACGGATGCGGGTCTCCCCTGTTGTCGGCTATCAGTATTTCAAACAAAAGGATGTCATATTTTATTGTCATTGGTTCTCTATGGTCGACAATGAATGAGGGCCTTAATATTGGATCTCCCTTCTCGTATATTAAGGTTTGAATGAATTATGTCAACCCTTTGTTTTGGTAGTTAGATTCCTTTCGTTTAAGGTCGCGTGAGTATTGGACCTAGTGTCCATGTTTTCGGACGTACGATATATGTGGTTTTGATGATGAATCATGGGTCGAGTATTTTGCCCCATCCGAGTTTGGGTGTTTTGAGATATAACGTTTTATCCACGTTTCTTAAATGAGAGTCATTTCATATTCATGTTTCGAGTTAGTTAAAGTTGCATCAATTTATAGAGTATGTTTGAAATGAGGTGTCCATCTTTGAAAGTGCATGACATTGGAAAAGAGTTGTTCTACGTTTAAAGTACATCAATTGAAAGGTTATGATCTTAAGCGATGCTCATTATTTCTAAAGATATTTACTCATGTAAAACTCTTGAACTCACTAGGCGTTAGCCTAACCTTTTTATTTGTCGGCATGTGCAACATGTTCTGGTTGAGAATAGTTCTAGTATCTCAGTGAAGGGAGGAGTACCTTTTGTGCACCCGAGGAGTGAGTAGCTTGTTGAAGTCTTCCGCACTAGGTTATGGAGAGCAGCTTGTAATTGGGTTAAGTGACACCCGACTTCAATTTAGTTGTACATATTATTGGAGTTTTATAATTGTCACGATTAATTATAGAATTCGCAGTTGAGGCATATAGATTTTTGATTCGTAAGAGGAAGTTTTGTCCCTTACTTGATGTTATGTTTAAAATTTTTAATTAGTTCCTCTTACCAAATTTGAGGGTGTTACACCAACCCTTATACCATGGGATCTTGGTAAACCCAAAGTGAAATTAGGGTTTGGTGAGATTTATGTATTGGGTTGATTAATGGTAATCTTGACCTTTGAAATGGAATTTATGGCATTATTGTTGATGAGATTGTGTTTATAAAAGTTTCCTAAATAATGGGAGTTAAGACCCATGTTAATAACCTTATATATGTGATTTGGTTTTAAGACTTGCATATATGATTAATAATAATTGTGTAACACCTCGAATTTTCCATGTATAATTTCTATTATTTAGACTTCTGGTCTTCCTCATTTTGAATCGTATTTATTGTGTTTACCGTTAATCGTATGCATCGTGTGAAATAGCCAAGCTTGAGTGTTAAAACTTGATTTTGGAAGTGAAACTCAGTGACTTGCGCGGGTTTCTTCGCGGCTTGGAAACCGCGGCCTAAGCCGCGTAACTTACTGTCTGTTTTCAATCTCAGGAACACGTGCGGGCTATGTCGCGGCCTAAGCCGCGGGGAAAACATCTGCAGATCTATAGACGGGGGTTTTCCCCCTTTTCCTCATTTACTTCTCATCTACCTCTATTTCTACTCTCTCAAAACCCCTCCCTCTTCAAGAACCGAAATTAGGGTTTCACCAAACCCTATCTCCTTATTTATTGCTAAGAGTTAGGTGCATCATCCAAGGAGTCAAGCTTGAAACATAAAACCATTATCTCCATTGTCATCTTCTTCAAGAAATCAAACTAGGGTTTTGGGTTTTCATCAAAAACCCACTTGGTGAGTTCATACTTATTTTCTAAAACTTTATACATGTCAAAACTAACCTTTTGACTTCTAATCATCTCCTTGTTTATGTTTTATCTATGAAAATGATATTTGACCTAACTTGTGATTTTGGAGATTTTTAAGGTTTCACAACCATATTGAGATATGATGAAATACTAAGTGTTGGAATTTTGAAATATGCTTGTACTTATACACTTGTGATGAAATATGAAAATCCATGCATCTTAGGCCATGTTTATGGTTCTATTATGTGATGGATTTGTTTACCAAAGATATTTTGGAAGAAAGGGAAAGAAAATGTTTTGGGTAAGAACACTAAATTGTCTTTTGGCAAGTTTTAGCAAATGATGAGCGTATCTTGAGAAGGCAACAACATAACTTTGTGAGAACATTGATGTAATCCATATGTATGATTATGGTTGAGTCACCAATGAAATGGTGACAAGGTTTAGACTAATACTAGTGGATCCATAGGTATAGAGTCGGATTAATTTTGGGATAACTCCCATTTGTAGCTAGTTGAGACATTGGACCCTAGGGTGGAAACTTGGTACGTTATGTGGGGCCGAATACTATCCGTGGGTCGTAAATGTAAATCCTAGCGAATGAGCATGATTAGGATCATTGGGTGCCCTCCCCCACATCTGAGTACGAGTCGGCGAGCTCGTGGCCTTGATCCTAGTATGGTGAGCTCGGCAACTTGGAAAGTGGCCTACTTTTGTGTTCCACCACAATCCTTGGAAAATCGGGTCTCCCCCGTCATTGCAAGATGTATTTTAGACCGTAAGGTCATTACGCGGTTACTCTTACTATTGCAAACCCAACTCTTTAAATGGTTGCTTATTGTCTCGTTTACATTATTCCAAATCATTTATATAGACTGTATGTGCTCACTAGGCGTTAAGCCTAACACTTTTTCTTAAATGACATGTATAACAGGTTCCCTTAGCAGCGGGTTGCCAAAGGTTTGAGTGGTGAGCGTGGTGCTCGAGACATTTTGAGGACAATAGATATATGGAGTCTTGGCATTAAATGGATTTAGATATTTTGGGATTTGGGTTGACAACCATTGTAATCTAGGTATAATTTACCTAGATTAGGTCGTTGTGAATTACTATATTCATCTTCAGGTTTTTGTAAACGCTATATTGCATTATCCCCTTTTGGGTGGTTTACTCCATTTATGAACGTCATATTGCCAAACCTTCAATTTTTTTAATTTACTCTAAATTTTAGGGTGTTACAAATTGTGTTAGCATGTTTTGGTATTTGGTCTTAGTGCAATGGATCCATAAGCACGATGTTCCTATGTCCTATTTTGGACATTAGGTTCACCACTTTGGCACGGAATAGACATCGGGTTCCATGGTAAGTAAGATGTAGGCCTATATGGTCGGGCAGCGTCCTATGGGCAGTAAGGTGTAATTCCATTGTGCATGAGTTCCCGTTTTGGAACTCTCAAGAATAGACCTGGAGGGGTTGACATGATGTTTTCGAGCAATAGACTTGGAGTAGTTGAGCTCATTATGTGATTAGAGTATTTGTAACATATAATGTTCACTAATGGTTTACTTGGTTTGATTTGATTTAGCTCACGACTAGATTGGTCGTACGACTCCAAATGGGTTTATTATTTATTATTCCATTTAATTGTTCTCACTAGGCTTTAGCCTAACGCTTGTTCTTTGGTTGACATGTACGGCAAGTCATTCTAGCGGTGGGGCTCGTCGGGATTGAGTGGACGGCCTTGGGGTCGAGAGTGGTTTTTTTGAAGATACGTTGACCAATACATTGATTTTAGAAGATACACATTTTGGGAGAATAGCAACACCCGATTATAATCTATCTTGACCAAATAGATTATTAGGTTGTTGAAATTTATTCTTCATTTGATTGGGTTGTATATGTCTTACATTATTTCCCCGTTTTGGGATGACACTTTGGTTTAAGTTGTTTCTACCACATATGAGAATTGGTTGGCCCCATTCTAGGGTGAACAGGTTTATCCTATTTATAGACGTTATATTGACGAATTTTTTCAATTTTAAATTTACTTTAAATTTTAGGATGTTACATCTACTACAAACTGGGGTCGGGGCCGGGGAATGTGAACCCCGCCCCGTTCCCATCCCTACTGGTCACTAAAAACATCTCCAATAGGTTCTCTATAATTTTTCTAAATTATATAATCAAAAGTTAAAATCTCAACAAATACTTACATTAAACTCTAACAGATTCCTATTTTAGATTTTAACATAAATTATATTATTATAACTTTCTCTAATTTATTATTTCAATACACTTTAAAGTTTTTTTTTATATAAAATGGTAAAATTCAATTTCATTGGTGGGATTGAATAAAATAATCATTTATCTCTCAAACCATCAAATTTTAGAAAAAAATTTAAACTTGGAAAATTTTTTAAACTTGGAAAATTTTCAAGTTTTCTTTATTATAGAGAACAAGATAACAACTCTAGGGGTGCTCATGGGTTGGAAGCACTTGAACAACCCAACCCGATGTTTGCGGTTTGAAAATTTCAACCCAACTCAATCAAAAGTGCAACTTAATCCAATCCAAACCGTGCGAGTTGGGTTGGGTTGGGTTGGTCGGGTTAAAACTTCAATACATATTTTACAATTTAACTAAATGATTATGTTTAAAGAAACTAAAATCAAAATATAAATATAAAAATAAAAATAAGACTAATAAAAGAAACGAATAATAGAAGAATAATATCTCTTGACTCTTGCTTCGATGGATGTTGAATATTAGACTCGTATGATTTCAATCGGCTAAGATAGTAAGACAGTAACTCGTGGACAGATCTAAAGTAGGGGTAAGATAGTAAGAGGCCGTTTACCAAACGCTTACTCGGATAAGCGTTTACCAATAAAATTTAACATTATCACTTAAATAGCGAGTAAGATTTTAGTCCACCAAAACGGTATCGTATGCAACAATTTTTCCGATAAGCGTTTACCGATAAATTTTAACACTATCACTTACTTACCGGTAAGATTTTAATCCACCAAAACGATATCGTATGCAACAATTTTTTCCCGGTAAGCGTTAACCGTGGTAAGAGCCTTCACCATCACTTACCAGGGTAAGACCCTTGGTCCTTACCTTAGCTCTTACCGGGTAAGATTCTTGGTCATTGTCATCTTTATCCATAAGGTAATATGACTTGGTAAGTGTTTACCCGGATAAGTTTTGGTAAACAGCCCCAGACTTGAGAATTGAGATAAAGAAAAACCGATAAAATTCTAAAACCATTATAAAAATAAAAAAAACGTACAAGTTTTGGTTGGGTTACTTTGGGTGTAACATGTTTCCAACCTAATAGATACAATTTTGGATAAAATTTGTATCGATTATGTATCAGATTACCTCCGTTTGATTTTTTTTTTTTTTTTTGCACTTTTTCGATTTGGATTGGCTGGGTTGGTCAGAAATTTCACCACCCTTAAACAAATTATTGGAAAAATACAAAGAATAACAACTCATTTTTTTTTTATTTTATAGAACCCGTTGGAGATATTCTAAGATTTTAAAATAAAAATATGATTTAAAAGTGTTGTCGTAAACTCGTAATATAAACTCTTCAATATGTATATTCGATTTTATAAAGGATGGCGAGATTAGGAAAGTCAAATAAAGATAACGGCGCCGTTAAAAGAAAGGCAAGGGGGGCGGCTGCACCCCAACAACAGGACCAAGAGGAAACCCTCGCCGCTGTCTGCGCCACCACAAGACAAAAGGGCCGCAAGTAAATACCACAAAAGTCGTAGGACCGCCGTCCTCGTGATGTGGCGGGTCTCATTGCCATATGCTCTTGACACGTGTCCCATTTATGACTTAGATAAGTTTCCTTGTCAGCTACTCCATAAAAACTCGTTTTACAAGGAAAAAAAAATCTACATGCAACCACCAATTTACCATTTAGTCCTTCAACTTTTATTCTTTTTCTTTTTGGTTTGCCCCATGAAGGACCTCATCTATTCACATCAGGCAATTATAGTCCTTATATTTTTCACATATTTTTTTAATACCATGTTTTGGGAAAGGAAAAAAAAAATACATTCCTCATAAAATTTTGTTCCCTTAGTTCTAGTGTGTCCCACATAAGAGTCATGCCAAACATGGAACAAGATTGTTCTGTTCTGTCATGTTCCACCCTGTTCAGCGTATCAAACACACCCTAAGAGGTAAACAAACAGCCCCTAAATATATAATTGAGTAAACTACGATTTTCGTCCTTGTGGTTTGATGTTTATAACGTTTTTCGTTCCTGGTTTTTCAAAACTGTTTTTTTAGTCCCTGTGGTTTCTATTTGCTTCCATTTTCGTCCCTCCATCCAATTTTAATAAAATTAAATGTTAATTCATTTAAAAATGAAATAAGTGAATTACATATTTGGTCCTTATAGTATATAAATTTTTACATTTTATCCTAGTTTACATTTTTTTTTTACTTTTTCTTTATTTATTATATTTTATCAAGACATTTATTTTTCTATTAATTATATTGTATATTTTCATAATTATTATAACTTTAATTATAAAAAGAATCAAATAATTTCGTTAAAAATATTGATAAATACATGATATTTTTTTTCAAACTACTATGTTTAAATCACTTAAAATTAATATTTTTTATCTGTTGATTTAATAAATTTTTTTATTTATTTTAAATTACCATCGAAAAAAGTTTAATAAAATTCGAGAAAAAATAGTATTATTTTATTTCAACCGATTGTTTTTTGTTAAATGCAATTTATTCCCACTATTCTAAATTTTCATTTAATCTTTATTTTCTATTAATTAATCAAGTTTGTTTAGTATTTAAATAAAACATACACACACATAAACAAACACACACACACCCCATTTTAAATTAGGTTATATATTAAAAACAAATAATAAGACAATAAAAGGATAAGAAAAGGATAAGAAAATTTTAATATGGTGTTACAAAAATCATGCAATAAGCCATGACATGCCATAAAATTAACGTGACGTCAAACACAAGACTTTAATCTCATGTTATTTAGAACATTGATGTATATACATACATACATACATATATATATATGTGTGTGTGTCTATGTGTGTATGTTTATTTTAAATATTAAACAAATTTGATTAATTAATAAAAATAAAGTTTAATGAAAATATGGAATAGTGAGAGTAAAATGAATTTAACAATTAACAACCGGTTGTTATAAAATAAGACTATTTTTTTCTCGAATTTTATTAAATTTTTTCCAATGGTAATTTAAAATAAATAAAAAACTTTAATAAATCAACAGATATAAAATATTAATTTTAAGTGATTTAAACCTAAAACTTTGAAAAAAAAATATCATGTACTTATCAGTATTTTTAACGAAATTATTTGATTATTTTTATAATTAAAGTTATAATAATTGCGAAAATATACAATATAATTAATAGAAAAATAAATGTTTTGATGAAATACAATAAATAAAGAAAAAGTAAAAAAAATGTAAACTAGGATAAAAATATAAAACTTTATATACCATAAGGACCAAATATGTAAATTGCTTATTCAATTTTTAAAAGAATTAGCATTTAATTTTAAATAAAATTGGATGGAGGGATGAAATTGGAAGTAAATAAAAACCATAGGGACTAAAAAAGCAGTTTTGAAAGACCAGAGACGAAAATCGTTATAAAGATTAAACCATAGGGACGAAAATCGTAGTTTACTCTATATAATTTAATTTTGTTTAAATATTTATTTTGATATTATTATATTTTAGAGTAATTGAAATTTGCAACCCTTAAAAAGGTTGCAAACCTTGCAACCCACATCTTAACTGTCGGATTCATGATCGGCAGTTACAATAGATATGGGGTCCAATATTTTTAATTAAAATAACCGTCGATCATGAATTCAACGGTTAAGATGTGGGTTGCAAGGGTTGCAACATTTTTCAGGGTTGCAAAATATCCTTCCAATATATATATATATATATATATATTGTGGTGGCAGTGGGAAGTATCAGAAGCGGCTGCTTTCTACTGCTGACGCTTTATTAGGTGGACCAAGTCACCTACCAACCACCCCCTCTTTCCTATCTATTCCCTCAAATATTTTTTTTTTCTTTTTCTCTTTAATAATAAACTAGTAAATTACATTTTTGTTCTTGTGGTTTACAAAAAACTGCAATTTTATCCCAATGGGATTATAAGTTACAGTTCCCGTCTATGTAGTTTGTAATTCATTTTTATTTTCGTCGTTATATTTAAAATTTATTGTTGTTTCGATCCTGGTGGTTCACAATTTTCTACTATTTTAATTCCTTGTACTTAGAAGTAGAAATCAATCAAGGGATGAAAATGACAATTTCTAAACCAAAAGGACGAAAATTAAAATTATTAACAAACCACATGGACTAAAACTCCATAATCCTAACCCCGTCGCGGACTAATCCCTGATGGGTTCAAGGGAAGGACTCCTCGGCGGGTTTGGGGAACCCGTTGGGTACCAGTTTAGTAAAAAACAATGTATTTTAAAATTAATATTATAATGAATCATCACTTTATTGATTACCAATATTGAAATATCAAATATATTTGTTATTTAAAAAAATAGACAAATATATATATATATATATATATATATATATTCATAGAGGAATGTTCAAAAGAGAACACTAAAGGCGCGTTTGGTTTGCAGGAATGGATTGGAATTAATTGGATTTCAAGTAAGGGGCGTTTGGTTCGCTGGATTCCGCCGGAATCTGGTGGAATTGAAATGATCAATTTTATTTACCAAATTCCATCATGATGTTTGGTTACCCATGGAATGGAATTGAATTCCATGAATTACTTCAAATATGGATTTTGTCATTCTTTCACAAAAATGATGGAATTGAATTTCATTCCATCTAATATTTTGAAAATTACAAAAATACCCTCTTAACAAAATTAAAACCCATCAGATGTAGATTTGGTCTCCTCTCTCTCTTTCTCCTCTCTCTCTCTCTCTCCTCTCCTCTCCCTCTCTCTCCTTTCTCTCCTCTCTCTCCTCTCCTTCTCTTTCCTCTCTCTATACCCTATTTCCTCTCCTCTCTCTCTACCTCCCTCTTCTCTCTTTCTCTCTACCTCCCTCTCTTTACCCTCTCTCCTCTCCTCTCCCTCTCTTTACCCTCTCTCCTCTCCTCTCCTCTCTCTCTCCCTCCCTCTCTCACAATCTCTCTTTCTTCTCTCTCTCTCTCCTCACTAATCTCTCTCCTCTCTCCCCCCCCCTCTCTCCATCTCTCTCTCTCACCCTCTCTCTCTCTCTCTCGGCATTTAATGACTATTTTATTAAAGTAATTTTTGTTTAAAATAATTAAAAAGAATATTTTGGTCATTTATCAAAATTTCATTCCAATTTCGAAGCTACAATTTGTGAACCAAACAGAAAAATTCCAATTAATTTAACAGATTTCATTCCAATTCTGTCAACCAAATAGGTGGTCAAACATGACAAAATTCCATTTCAATTCCATCAAAGTAAAATTTCTTTGACATATTTCATTTCATCCAAAAACATTCTGCGAACCAAACGCCCTCTAAGAATTTGGATTTGGAGGGATTTGGATTTGGGGGGCGGGGGGATTTAAAATCCCTTTATGTGTTTGGTTAAGGATTTGAAATCCATCAAGCTTTAGAATTTGGATTTCAAATCCAGGACCATTGCAAAGGATTTTGAAATCCATCAGGTAAGGGATTTTAAAATGGTCAAGGGATTTCAAATCCGGACAACGAAATCAATTCCTGCAAACCAAACACAGGAATGGAATGGATTTGAAATCCAAATCCCTCCAAATCCATTCCAATCCCGCAAACCAAAAGCGGCCTAACAATTTAAGAAAAACAAGAAAACAACAAATCAAGTACAAAATCATATGTGATTTTACATTAAGGGCAAAAATTGGACGCGGATGACTTTAGCCGTGACTTAAGTCGTGGGGCAAATCGCGTGAATATGACTTTGTACGTGAATCATGTATGATTTTGTATATGATTAGTCGTTCTCGTGCTTTTTTAAATAGTTAACGTTGTCGTTTGAACCCACACGTATATTCATATAACGAGTTTTTCATTGAATGACTCCCTATATATATATATACACACACACACATACTATATATATATATATATATATTAAATAAAATAAAAGGTTAATTAGGGTCAGATTAGGGGAGTGTAATTCCATCCTCGACCGTGCTTCGGATATGAAAATAAATCTTCGTCCCTGCTCCATTACCTGTCAACCTTGGGGATCCCCGACCCGTTGACATCGCAACAGGTAAAGTTTCCATTTCTAGTTAAATGTTCGACTGCATAATGTGCCCACTGTGTCACCACTGTAGTTGGCGATGTAAATATGAGAGCAACCGGAAAAATATCATTTTTGCATAGATTCATTTTGCTCATTCCAACTACACTACGATCAAACTCTAAAATACAAAGAAAGATGAAGAAAAGACAAAAGAAAAGTAAAGAAGTAAATTTTGGTACAAAGATATTCATGCTCAAATGGCTACTTAGAGACTTCCAAAGGCATTTGAAGTTGTGGGTTTTAAAAAGGTTCAAATCCTTCAAAAATCTTTAGGTTAAAATGTTTCCTTCATCTCCTTTATTCCATTATATAAAGAAGCCAAAGGAGACCTCCAGCAATGTAGAAGTTTTTCATTACTTTTGTCTACATTTTATATAGTTGTAGTTGTAATTTGTTTCCATCTCTTTAATTTTTAGCACTGTTCACCAATGTGGCGACAATTTGTAGTTTATTTTCAATGCAATTAACTTTTAAGCATTTATCTTCTTCTACTATGTTCTTTTTTTTAAGTATTGGCTAAATACTCGTTTGGGGTGTGTGTAATTCAAACTTAAGAGTAGTAGACAACGTTTGTGTGTTAACATCATTGCTAACTATTAGGTTTGGTTACTCGAGTCAAACCTTTAACTCAACGCGCGAACATGACGATCATTTGAAAGTGTTAATATTAGGTCATAGACCCAGACATTGACAGATTATGAAATACGGCTTGAATGATGTAAGAAGATTTGAGAAAGTTTTTTATAATCACGTAGAGATACGAGTTTTTTGCATAATTTTGTAACTAAGGTACAAACGTCAGTCGATGGCGGTGTTACATAGAGATATGAGTATTCTCTCCATTCTCGTAGAATTAAGCCTCCCTAAAATCAACTTAGTTCGGTCACCAAGCCTTCAGTTGTAAAAGTAGAGACTTTGTGGGGAGATTGTAGCCACTATTTATGGATGTTCAACTTCGAGAGACAAGGACTTTTAGGGTGCGTTTGGTACGCAGACAAGAGAGGACAGGACAAGATGGAACAGAATAGGACAGGACAGAACAGAACATGACAGTTGTCCAGCGTTTGGCAAGACATGACAGAACTGGACAAAACAGGACTAGACTGGTTAAATGACGAATTTACCCCTGATGAAAAATCATAGATTACATCACATAAAACTAATTTACATCACTAATACATAGTGCAATGGATTATCAAAAACATAAAACTAATTTATTACGATTGGATTTTGGATACGGAAATCAAAACCCAAATTTTAAGTTTCGGATTTTAGGTTGTTTCGGGTTTGGGTTGGTCGGGTTCGGGTATTATATAATGCAAGATTTATATATAAATTCAATCATTTTTTAGGATGAATACAATCGATTGAAAGATTGATGAAATCAATAGCAAGTTTAAATTTAGAAATTATTTCAACATACTATAATTTACGATTTTCCAAAGATAATTAGATATATATATATATATATATATATATATATATATATATATATATATATATATAATATTTAAAATAGAGACCCAATCCGAACCCATATATCCTCCCAAATGTCGGATTTCAGATTATCAGATTTCGGGGTATTCGAGTTTTGCAAAAACACTTTATTTTCTATTTGAATTTGGATTTCGTACTATTCGGGTTTTGCACACCCCTAACTTGGAGGCGTGGATGATGAGAAGACATGTTTTAGGTTTTGGTTTTTAACAAATGGTATATTAGTCAAAATATTGTTGTTCTACTTAGTTCTAGGGGGTTGGAGTGGTATAAGCGTGTCACATGCTTGTTCCACTTAGTTCTAGCGTGTCCCACATATATGGTCATGCCAAAAATGGGACAAGCATGTTCTGTTCTGTCCTGTTCCACCCTGTTCTGCGTACCAAACGCACCCTTATAGATGTTTTTGTTGACCCGTCTCATTGACCATCTTTCTACTACTGATCTCTTAGGTGACATTTACACTCATACCCATTTTAATTACTTGTTTAGATTTCGTATGAGAATCATCAAACTCGTTTAAAGATGCTTTCTTTTTCTCTAATTGAAATCAATGTATCATCTATTTAGTACTTGAAACTCTGAGGTTCAATCCCTGTGGATATGATCTTGCTATTACTACTACTTTATTACTTGTAGCGATCATAGTGTCTGATGTGCACTTGCATCGCCACTATGGCAACATTGCACCCATTTTTGTGGACCTACACGTTTTAATTGTTATCAGATACCACCATCGTTACATTGTCTTTGCCCCTACCCCCACGTCGTCTCCGACTCAAAACAGTTGCCCAGGCTTGGTCATTATGACCCATAGTGACCGGTAATGCCCTACTTATTAGGAGATGACTCTTTAGCAAGCCAACCCTTACAAGAAAAGAAGTTTGCCCCCTCCCCCACATCACACAATGACAAAAAAAATCTAACTAATACCGTTCTTGCTCCGACACATCAGTCATGGAAACCGACTTATGAGAAGTAGGATAAAGTTTTGTTGATAGACAAGTGAAGATTTCAATATGGAGGCTTTCCAGTATCCTGTCCGGTAAGTTATTGTCGTATACTAACCATAAACTTCTTCATTTCTAAACCCTCATTCTTGTGAACCCCTTTACTATACTATCAATTTCTTCGTCTCTCTCTCTCAATCGTCCTTCCCGTGAAACCCAACTTCTCCATTTCTCTCGTTCCTAGTCTTCTCCATAAACCCGATGATTTTGCAAACAAACCTCTACGCACATCAATAAATCTTGTTGATTTATGGTTCGATTATGAATAGTGAACTTCAATTCATCGAGTAATATGTACTGTGGGTTTTAGTTTGATTTTGATTCATGGTTTAAATTTGAATTTGATTTGGATATTTGTTTATATACTCCATGTTAATCCAGGTGTTGTTTATGTCTATGTGGTTGTGGTCTATTTGACCAACGATTCTCTTTCTCGTCTAACGGGAAGGAAAAGGGGGGAAGGATTGCCACGAAGAAAACCGAGTGTCTTGGGGTTTGTAATATTATAAGATATAAAATACATAACCAATATATATATCTTTTATTTATTTTTTAAATGAAGAAAATGAGATAGAATGAAAAATTCAGAAAATGCCCCTCATTTATGTAACACCCGTAATTCGCGGTAAGTAAAAGTCACCCCGTGCGTTTTCTTAGGATTCAAAGTTGTGATTTCGAGTCGGGAACTCATTTATGTTAGTCTCCATGAGAATCGAGGGTAATCCGTGTGAGAGAAGTGAGTTTGGGGGCTCGTTACACTTCAGGCGAGAGTGCCCCGCGATTATGACACTGTCACTATCACTTGTCACAATCGCGGTCGGGGGCTGATGGTTTAAATGAGCCGATTTTGCTACCTTTTCTCATAACCCTCACCCTTTCTCTCCCAAATCGTTTCCTCTCTCTCCCTCATGAACCCTAACCGATTTTTTTGGGGCTTTTCCATGAAGATCAAAGTGCTCCCCCTCCATATTACGATGATGGCTTCATCCTTGATGCAAGATCAAGCTCCCATAACCACAAGGGTTATGGTGTGGTGGTAAAGGCTTGGGGAGTTCATAGCGCTCAACTCGGGTTCGAGCCCCACTCGCAACACTTGTGGCCACTGAGGATAAACTCAGGGTTGCACGCTTTAGCAGCTGGGCCAAAGGCCCTAATTGCCAGGGATTAGTCTGGTCCATAGGCCCAGGATACCCTTTCCAAAAAAAAAAGATCAAGCTCCCACTTTCAACACTGGAGATTTTTGGGATTATTAGGAATTACTCAAAACCTGAATGGTAAGTGTATCCGTTCTATTTCTAAACCATAATATAAGATATAAATGCTCTATGGATGATTTCCTAGTGACTGGTTTCTCAAATTTCGGATTTAATGGTTTTGGAGAAATTAGGTCAAAAATTAGGGTTTTGGCCAAGTTAGAGATTTTGATGAAAAATGTTTGGGGAATGTTTCTATAAGGTTGAATATGGTTATTTACGGTTGGAAATGTATGGATCTAGGTTTTGGAGGTTTCGGCTTGGAGGATTCAAGTTTCTCCAAGGAAGTTCAAGTTTGGAGTAAAACCTAGATTTAGCCTAAATCTAGCAAAGTGAGTTCAAGTTGATTTGTGAAAACGGTGTACATGCCAAAATGTTAATCTTTAAATGTTTACATGATTTACAAAAAATTATTAACTGTTGATTTATCTGATGAGTTTTGATTATTTGAGGTGTCCAATTTTATAAACTTATAAAACACCCATATTTGGGATTTTGGGTTTTCTGATAAATAAACCATAAGTAATGGTATTTTGATGACTTATGTTATGAAATGTGACCATTTGAGTATAATTGCATTTTATCGAATGTTTTGGAGAAATACTTGTTCTTGGTTGTTAGGGACATTTTTGAAAGAATAAATAGTATTAACTCAGTTGGAAAATGAATGGTCCCAATCTAAATTGTGTTGGATTTATTCATGTATTTTAGAGCATATATTTTCATAAACGCCAGTTAAACGTGTTTTATTGTCGTGACGACTTTTATTTATTAGTCAATTCAATTGTTGGGTTTCTGACACAGTTGTGACTTAAAAGAGTATTGAGGATATTGGTCCGATTTAAATTGCTCTATGTCGAGCTTTTGGAGCTATATGCATATGTGGCATATTTGTTTGTGAATTACATGTTTTGAGTGCGTTTGTCGTTCATTTGGAGTCAGGTAATGTTTTAGACTGTAATCCATTGGATCCATAGGCATAAGAGTCAGTCAACTGATTTATTGAGAATTCTTCTTAGACCATTGGGAGCTCGAGGTATAGATCGTTGGTGGTTGAACTTGATAACCTTGGTGTTGTGATAGAAGAAGTGAATCCTTCTTAGACCATTGGGAGCTCGAGGTATATAGATCGTGGGTGGTTGAACACGATAACCTTGGTGCTATGATAGAAGTTCCATAACATTAGATGTGACTTACTTTGTGTTTCGCCACATTATATGGAACTGGGTCTCCCCCGTCACCGAAAGGTGTTGTTTTGGGCATTGTATTTTAGTGTCCGTGTTTTCGGTGTCGTTTTATATATATACTAGGTTTGACCCCGTGTATTACACGGGGTAATTTAAAAAAATTAAATCATGTCAGAAAACTTATTTTACAGATATGAATGATCATCGAAAATACGATGCTATTTTTCCAAGTTTTTTTCTCTTCAGAGTTTTTTTTTTTTTTTTTTTGCAATTGGTTACAAAATGTCCTTGTTTTAGTCATTTGTCAAAAATGATAAGTTGATAAGTGATATCTTTTTTTTCCAAGTAATTTATCTTTTTTGATAAATTGTAATTCGTCAAATGAAT
The DNA here is from genome assembly GCA_954870635.1 of Arctium minus. Taxonomy (NCBI): domain Eukaryota; kingdom Viridiplantae; phylum Streptophyta; class Magnoliopsida; order Asterales; family Asteraceae; genus Arctium; species Arctium minus. The sequence goes on along the minus strand of OX941094.1, from coordinate 70,602,912 downwards.
TCAACTTTGAAGTAAAAATTGATACGAAATTCCAAAAAATAAAATCACGACAATTTAGTAACTATTTGTACAAAATCTCATACTAATTTCAACAAATCTCATACTAATCACGACATATTAATTCGTATATATTTATAATTGATGGCACTAATTATTTAGTGTCATTATGCTCTTTTTATCTTATTTTTAGCATAACATTTTACCTTATAATCCCAACCTTTGAGTCATTTTAGTTTATTATTTTCTCTTTTCTTGTTTCATGTAGCTAAAAATGTGAATGACTTGTTTTATTGCATTGGATAAGCTAATTGGGGTATTTTTGGGCAGAATTATAAGTGCAGTAGGCTGCAGCAGCCAAATATGGAGTTTAATGGATAAGCTAGAAGGAGCTTAACGTGGAAAGACTTTTTGGGATTTTTATATCTGGTTTTTAGGAACCTTCTAGAGTAATTTTGGCTGGTGTACTTTGGATAAAACACTTGTCCTTATTGTCTTTTGGATATTAACTTTTGGTTAATGTGTCTTTGTACTTTAAGTACTTTGTTAGTGTTAATTACTCTTTTGTGCCACTCCCTTTTAGTATAAAAAGGGAGCTTGGGGTTGTAGTTAAGGGGATCCATTATCTATCATCTCATTTTATAAGTGCAAGAAATCTTTTGGTTACCTCCTCTTGTTCTTTATTTTATGCTTTATTATTCTTAACTTTCTTTAATTAGTTCTATACATTATTTGCACTTTACATTATCGCCATTTTATTTCTTGTAATTTATATTCAGTCATTTAATTTATGTCATTTACATTTATGCATTTACTTTCCATCATTTATCGCTTTATGTCTTTAAATATGAGTAGCTAATTTATTTAGCTCGAGTGTGAGATAAAAATGTGAGATTTTAAACCAAAGAAAGGTGGACATTGTTTCGCAATAACAATGTTCCATCATTTCATTTCAAGTTTTATAAAGTTCAATGACACTTCTTGACGAACTGATCACTTGCTAAAGTGTTAAAGTGCGGTTGACTTAAAGATAAGCTACCAAAAGCACGTCAGTTTGAATGATATAAGAAGTAGACTTGAGAGAGTTGCTTATTATTTATAAACTGATTTATTCTCGACAAGTTGATCGCTAGTTGTTTAGGTAAAAAATAACAAAAGTCCTTTGTCATACGACTAGAGATTTCAACAGTCCATTAGCCCATAGTCACACGACCAGAGAAATAACTGACGCCCTTCCTTTGAGCGACTTCGACCAGACTATCAAAACCCGTCCACGATGGTTGTCGTACGACATGATTTCAGTTACTAATTTGCAACATACTTTATATTATGTTTAATGCAGGATTTCAAGGACGTTTATGATGAGAGATCATAACGGAAGACGTTACCAATAACAACGGATATAACGGATGCTATCATCAATATCAAACGATTACTTTATTAAATATATGCATTCAAGACTTGCTAACGGACAATTGGAGTATAAATATGAAGATTGAGCCTCACATTCGGGACGACTGATTCTGAGATCTTTCAAGCTTACAAAATTACACTCTCAAAATTCACTAAGTTTCTCTTGAAGTTCATAAAATCCATTGTCGTTTGTCGTACGACGTGCGACCGAAGTCTACATTGCACGCAACGCACGGCCGACTTTACTTTATCGTATTGTTTTACATTGTATTATACTTATAACACTTGTTATAAAGGACGACGTCCCTGATTGACGTCCATAGTGCACGACGACTCACACTCGTCCGCGGTTTTTACCCATTTTAGGGGTTTTCCGCGTCACCAATTCCTTTGTCTCATTTATTTCACTTTTATTATTGTCGTACGATTATTGAAGCTACTTTCTTTGATTGGATTAAGCTCCACATTTACCTTAAATTTTCCTTGGGAGATTTTTGGCATAAACAGTTTGGCGCCATCCGTGGGACTCCATCCAAAGAAAATCTTCGATAATCTTACGACGTACTAACGTTTTTCTTCGAGTGTTCTCTTTTTTCAGTTATTCAGGATAATAGCATTCCAAGGAACTCAAGATCATGTTGTGGCCCAGATGAACATGGAGCTAATTGCTGCTCGTGCTCGTATTGACGCCCTAACAACCCAGGCTCGACAAGCAGCTGAAACTATCGAGCATTTAAGAAATCAGAATGGAAATAATGTGACGGGGACTACAAATGCTTTTGCCGGTACTTGGAACGTACCCCCTCCATTGCCTAATTATCCTCGTCCACCACCAATTAATCCCGCGAACTTCGTAATCCCAACTATGCCTATGGCCTCCATACCATTCAATGGATATGCCTCTTATTCCTCACATCAGATTAGTTTCAACGGATCGGGTTATGTTCCATTGGGTGTCCCAAGTAATGTCCCGATAGATCCCGTTACACATCGATTAAAGCTCCTAGAAGAACAGAATGAACGTGTCTTGTCGATGTTGGCCAAATTGTCGGGGGCAGCAGTTCCAGTTGATGTCGAGCCACGTACAGGATTTCAGGCGTCGCCGTTCATTGATGAGATCGCTTTGGTGGACGTCCCAAAGAAGTACAGCATCCCGACCTTCACTCCAAAATATTCAGGCGTCACTGATCCAACAGAACACGTCGCCCAATACAAACAACTTATGTGGAATGTCTCGATACCGTATCAGTTCCAAGAAGTCTATATGTGCAAAAGTTTTGGGGCAACCTTGACCGGAGCAACTTTACAACGGTTGATTAATCTCAAACCTAAAACCATCGGGTCTTTTGCAGAGTTGGTAAATCAATTTACTCAACAATTCGCTAGCAGCCGAAAAATGAAAAAACAGACGAGCGACCTTTACTATGTCGTACAGAAAAATGGAGAGTCCATCCGGGACTATTTTAACCGTTTCAATGCGGAGATGATTGCTTTCCATTGCCACACATCGAATCTATGGTTGACGCTACAGCTGGACACGAATTACTCACTTTCATGGACGCATATTCTGGATATAACAAGATATTGATGCATTCCGACGATCAGGAAAAAACGGCTTTCATGACAGATAAAGGTATTTATTGTTACAAGGTAATGCCTTTTGGTCTTAAGAATGCAGGTTCGACATATCAACGGCTAGTAAATATGATGTTTAAATAGCATTTGGGCGACACTATGGAGGTATACATCGACGACATGCTTGTCAAATCGAAACATACTGACGATCATATAGGACATTTGAAGCAATCGTTCGACATTTTGCGTGAATACAAAATGAAGTTGAATCCGACAAAATGTTCTTTTGGAGTTCGAGCTGGCAAATTTCTCGGTTATATGGTCACACGACGAGGAATCGAAGCTAATCCAGACCAAATTAAATCAATTATCGAGCTAAAATCACCCAGAAATTTTAAAGAAGTCCAACGTTTAACAGGACGTGTAACAGTGTTAAACAGGTTCATCTCTCGGTCGTCCGACAGATGTCACCTATTCTATAACGTCCTGCGAAAAAATAAAGGATTCGAGTGGACTGATAAGCACGAGGAGGCGTTGCAACAACTCAAGAAATACATGACATCACCTCCCTTCCTCTCTAAACCTGAGAAAGGTGAATCTCTTCAACTCTACCTGGCCGTCAGCATTAATTCGGTAAGTGCAGTCCTTATACGAGAAATCGACGGGCGACAATTGCCAATCTACTATGTAAGTAAAACTCTACTAGACGCTGAAACCAGGTACTCGTCTATAGAAAAACTCTTGCTTTCGTTAGTCATGGCCGCTAAAAAGCTACGGCATTATTTTGAATAACATCCTATAACTGTGGTAACTAACTTTCCATTAAAATATGTGTTAAGAAAACCTGAACTAACAGGACGATTAGCTAAATGGAGCATCTACCTCAGCAATTATGATATGGATTTCAAGCCCAAAACGGCGATCAAATCACAGGTCTTGGCAGATTTTGTTACAGATTTCAGTCCATAACTAGAAGAAGCGACGACGTCCAACGAGTTAATTGTGGCGACTTTGCACAACACTACTTGGACGCTCGACGTCGATGGTTCGTCGAACATACGAGGAACAGGCCTGGGTGTCATCCTACAGTCCCCACAAGGGGGCAAAATAGTGTACTCCATACGGTGCGACTTCAAGACAACAAATAATGAGGCAGAATACGAAGCACTGATTGCAGGAATGAAAATTGCTCATGACTTGGGGGCAACATGTCTATATGTCCGGAGCGACTCGTCCCAAGTTGTTAACCAAGTTAATGGAGAATTTGCAGCAAAAGACTCAAGGATGATTGCTTATTATAAAATAGTAAAGGAAGAAGCAAAGAAGTCCAGTCGCTTCATAGTCGAACAGGTACCAAGAGATCAGAACACTCAAGCTGACGCATTAGCCAACTTGGGATCAACACTTAGTTAAACGACATTCGACAATATCCCAATAGTCCACCTTGCAACACCAACAATCAAAGACGACGGTAATACTCTGGTCGCACCAATTGAGGAAGAAAGCTCCTGGTCGGACGACATTAAAAATTATATAGAGAACGATCAATTGCATGATGACAGAATGGAAGCAAGAAAGGTCAGGTTTAAAGCATCAAGGTATGTCATGATCAGAGAACAATTATATCGAAGATCTTCGACTGGTTTAAATCTACGATGTATTACCAACAAGACGCAAGTCCAGAAAATCCCACAAGATATGCACGATAGTGAATGTGGAAATCACTCAGGAAGTCGCAGTCTAGCCAACAGGATATCGTGACAAGGTTACTATTGGCCGACATTAAGGCAAGATGCGATCAGGTATGTACAGTCGTGCGACGCATGTCAGCGACACGCAGGTATGTCTCATAAACCATCTGAACTCTTGCACTCGACATTGATTCCATGGACCTTTATGAAGTGGGGAATGTACATCGTTGGGAAATTACCACCTGCCCCTAGGCAAAAGGTATTTCTTCTAGTTTTAACAGATTATTTCTCTAAATGGATAGAAGCAGTGGCTTTCTCCTAGGTTCGGGACAAAGAAGTCGTTTCTTTTATCCAAACTAACATTATTTGCAGGTTCGGAATCCCTTCCGAAATAACGTGCGACAACGGGACACAATTCATTAGTGATCGAACGCGAAGATTTTGTGAAGAAAGGAACATCAAGTTGGTAACATCGACGCCTCGATATCCACAGTCGAATGGTCTAGCCGAGTCAAGTAATAAAACTATCATCAATTCAATCAAGAAAAGACTCAAAGCTGCCAAAGGGAAGTGGGTGGAAGAATTGCCTTCCGTTCTATGGGCTAATCGTACGACACCTCGTACGTCCACAGGACAAACTCCCTTTTCCTTAGTCTACGGATGTGAAGTTGTGTTACCTATTGAGGTACGACTACCGACTTCAAGGCATACGACCGTTGAGCATAACTTGGTCGACCTAAGTTATGACATCGACGCTCTAGAAGAGCTTAGAGAAGCTGCGCACATTCGCATGGCGGCACAGAAACAAGTGGTCGAGCGACATTTCAACAAAAATGTCCAAATCAAAGTTTTTCAAGAAGGTGACTACGTTCTACGTTGAGTGTTTCAAAATACTCAAGAGGTCAATGCAGGTAAGCTTTCCACTAAGTAGGAAGGTCCTTATCAAATCTCTAGCGCCGTGGGTAAAGGAGCTTATAAAATCCAAACCCTCGACGGTCGAGATATCCCACGAAGCTGGAATGCATTTCATTTAAAGAGGTATTTCTTTTAAACTTCATAATTATTTCCTTCGATTATTTCTTAAGAAAGATTACTGACTTAAGCATCGGAGGGTCGTTGGTCAAACCAACGACCACCCCACTAATCTTGTTTTTCGCAAGAACGCACGACTTATTTAAAATCTTTGTGTCAAGCAATACTAATGCGATTGTACGTATATGATCGATCGTAATTAATGACAAAGGTTAATTTCTGCATTTGATGTTCAATACTTAGAATCGAAAATCATTATTACAAACTGTCTTTGGTTGATCGAAGATTTCAGTGGATTACTTTATAAATGGTGATGTGATTGGATGTCTGATATAATGTATCTATTTACGTAAAGTTACTCGACGTACGATAAACTATAAAAACAAGTAATAAGCGTCGACGAACAAAAAGAACTTTTTTCATTATATGTTCAAAGGACGACCACAGACGGCCGACCCTTAATGTTAAGTTCAAAGAACAAAAAAGTTAAGTAGGAGGAACGTCAGGTTGTCCCTGGATGACGACGGTCTCCTCTGCTGCTACCTCTCCCACACCATCGCTCTCCTCCAAGTCGTCATCTTCGTCAAGGTCCCTTTCGGTACCTACAGTATCGAGGTAGGTATTGAGTTCATCAGCGGCCGACGTCATGGGATTTTTTCCATTTAGATGACGTCTCATCAAGGCGGCTCGAGCCGTGAGACGAGAGAAAGCCTCTATTTGTTTGTTCTCATCCTCCAGATCCTTGACGTCGCCCTCTAACTCTTTGACCCTCTCCTTGAGAGTCGCGATTTCATTGGCAGAAGCAGCAGCAGCAGTGGCGGCCTGGATCTTCTCGATCTCCAATTTAGTCGAAGACGCCTCAAGCTCAAAGAGACGGTCCCTGAGCTTGACCTTCTCACGATCCGAAATCTCTAGCAGACTCCGGGCATCGATGAGTTCGGCCTTGAGGTTTTCGACCTTTGCTTTTTCAGCCTCGACCGCCTCTAAGGCGACCTTTTCCTTTTCAAGAGCCTCGTCGGCCCTTTTCTTGACATCAGGAAAAGACGCCTAAGACCTTCTGTCTGAGCGTAGAAGCTCAGACAAGCCTGGAAAGCCTACAAGATAGAAAGAAAAAAGTTAAGAATAAGATAAATGGTAAACAAGGAAAATAGAAAATAAGTAAAGATTTACCATGAAAGAGAGACCTGCAGCATGTGCCCCCGTGTCCTCGACCCGAGACTCCTTGTACCGATCATAAAAGGTCGGGAGGAGGAATTTTGCTAGGTGTGGAAAAATGACGTCTCTCTCAAGGACCTCATTAACCATAAAGTCAGAGGGGAGAGTGGCTTTGAATATCGTCTCTCCCACTTTTTCCTTATTCTTCTCCTCACTCTTAGAGGAAGAAGAAGGTGCGGCAAAGGGCTTATCAACGCCCGACACCCCCGACATTGGGGCGTCCTTCGTCGTCTTGGTCGAGCCTCCAAGCTCGACCCCAACAACGGTTCCCTTCGGTAATGTCGTCCCTGCAAGGGACGATAGAGCAGCGTCGCCCGTCTTCTTGGGCGAGAGTCGAGGTTTGCCTCGGACCCGTCTCATTCCTGCAACAGCCAAATATGGAGCTTAATGGATAAGCTAGGAGGAGCTTAACGTGGAAAGACTTTTTGGGATTTTTATATCTGATTTTTAGGAACCTTCTAGAGTAATTTTGGCTGGTGTACTTTGGATAAAACACTTGTCCTTATTGTCTTTTGGATATTAACTTTGGGTTAATGTGTCTTTGTACTTTAAGTACTTTGTTAGTGTTAATTACTCTTTTGTGCCACTCCCTTTTAGTATAAAAAGGGAGCTTTGGGTTGTGGTTAAGGGGATCCATTATCTATCATCTCATTTTATAATTGCAAGAAATCTTTTGGTTACCTCCTCTTGTTCTTTATTTTATGCTTTATTATTCTTAACTTTCTTTAATTAGTTCTTTACATTATTTGCACTTTACATTATCGTCATTTTATTTCTTGTAATTTATATTCAGTCATTTAATTTATGTCATTTACATTTATGCATTTACTTTCCGTCATTTATCGCTTTATGTCTTTAAATATGAGTAGCTAATTTATTTAGCTCGAGTGTGAGATAAAAGGGTGAGATTTTAAACCAAAGAAAGGTGGACATTGTTTCGCAATAACAATGTTCCATCATTTCATTTCAAGTTTTATAAAGTTCAATGACACTTCTTGACGAACTGATCACTTGCTAAAGTGTTAAAGTGCGGTTGACTTAGAGATAAGCTACCAAAAGCACGTCAGTTTGAATGATATAAGAAGTAGACTTGAGAGAGTTGCTTATTATTTATAAACTGATTTATTCTCGACAAGTTGATCGCTAGTCATTAGTGTTAAAGTGTAGAGGACTTAAAGATAAGCCCCTTCGAACACGTCAACTTGAATGATATGGGAATCGGCTCGAGAGAGCGGTTTTAGATACAAAGAGATTTGATTGTCCATATATTTTGAGGACTTTATTCTACACTATAAATAGCTGGAGGCTGCACAGAGATGTGTTTAGTCGAATCTAAACAGTAGTGTGAATATTGAAGTCCGAGAGGAATACCCTCAAAATAGATGGTGGATCTAGTTATGGCCAACTCATGCTGCATCATGTCTGTAGCATAAGTCTGCTGGAATTTGTATTTAAATCTCACCTAATTGTCTTACACCCGTGCTTGCTTTAATATTTTGTTAATCTAATCAAGTGACAAACCAAACCAGATCAAGTCTTCAAAATCGTCATCTGAAGTCATTTCTTTCTCTTATTTTTTAATCTACTTTTACTCCAATCTCTGTGGGACGATACTTGGTTCTTACCATTTTATTACTTGAAAGACGATATTAGATCTCACTGTATACTTGCTTTGAGGTTTAATTAGCACACGTCTATAGGTGTATTTCAAGCACTGTCAATAATATTTAATAATATAATTAAATCCAAAAATATTTAATATTTGACTCATTTCGAAGGTATTGACAAATCAATTACAATGGTATAATTTGTAAAAAATATAAATGTTTTTTAATGCATTTTAGTTCATATACATTATTTATGTTTATATGATAAGAGTCTAAAATAAAAAAAATAAAAAAGAAAGGAATTAAAAGTTACTACATACTTAATAATAAGGGTAATAAATGTAACTTATAAATTAAAAAAATTGAATTAAAGAAAGATTTAAGGAGTAGTGAATGTGGTGTGCTAATTGAACTTATAATGTAAAATGCGTCTAGATACATGTTTAGGCGGGAAAATGAAAAAATGGACTCACCAGAAGGCGACATGTGTCCTTCAAGTGACTTATTTATTATATGTATATATATATATATATATATATATATTTTATTTATATATGGATTTTATCCATGATTTATGGGTTGAGTATTATGCCCCACCCGTGTTTGGGTGTTTCGGGAAATAAAGTTTTATACGCATTTTTATAAATATGGGAGTTCAATTTCTATTTACGTTTGAGTGAGTTGTTTTGGGTTGAACCTACTTCATAAGGAAATGTTCTATGTTGGGATATTTGTCTTTAAAAATGTGTGTGTCATTGGAAACGGGTCATTTCACGTTTAAGTAAAATCCTTTTGGAAGATCATGATTTACATTGCATCTTTTCCTTTTAACATTATATTTATTCACTGTGAAAACTCTTGAACTCACTAGGCGTTAGTCTAACTTTTTATTTGTCGGCATGTGCATCAGGTTCTGGTTGGGAATAGTCCTAGTAACACTATGAAGAGAGGAGTGCTAGTAGTGTGCTCGAGATGTGAGTAGCATTTGGCGAAGTCTTCCGCTTTGATTATGAGAAGAGCAGCTTGCATTGGGGTTAAGTAGCATCCGACATCGGTTTAGCCCTTGTCTAATGCTGGGGTTTATAATTGTTTGAGATTAATTGTAGGATTTTATATTGGAGGTATGAATGACTTTTGATTCGTATTTGATATTATATCGAAATTTTAAATTAATTGCTCTTACCAAATTTTAGGGTGTTACAATTTAACCGATGAAACTAACAATCGTTAGTGAGACTGTGACAGAGAGACGAAAACCAAACATTTTTAATGCGAAAGGGGGTGTTTTTATAATAAAGATATTGTAAAGAACCTAATCCAAGAAACTCAATAAACTATAGGGACCAAAAACGCAATATGCTCTAAAAGTTAAAATGGTTGGTGTTTTCCAAGGGGAAAAGGAAGTGGCGTGTATGGTGGGATATGGATGGGGTGTGGGTAGTAGGACCCCTCTCTACACACCACAACGCAGCCTCCTCTTCTTTTGTCACTCCTAATCCGACACGTCACATTTCGCCATAGCCCATCCCACCTTCATCCATTTTTTTATTTTTTACATTTTTTCTATATAAAATAATGTGCGGATTTTTTCACCAATCTTTTTTTTTCTTACACATTATTTCTATCTTAACAACTTAAAAACCTCTATATTCATCTAACATGTGAAAAACCTCACCCAAGTGTTTTTATTGCTTTTTCAAACTTTTCAGAATTTCACCATTTTAACTTTATATTATTTATATTCTTATTTATAAAATAAATAATTAAAATTCATACAAATACATATTTATTTAGTAAAAATTAAAAAATGTTAAAATTAAAAGTATTTATAACCGAAAATAAAAATTGGGTCATTAAAAAATATGTTAAAATTATATAAATATATTAAATTTGAGATATAATTTAAATATATAAAAATATAACTACTTTTATTATGTATTTATTTAATAATTTTATTTAAATATATTAACAAATAAAACTGATTAAATACAAAACTTTTGTAAATATATATAAAGTTAAAACTGATTAAATACGAAAAACCTACGAAAAGCAAAAGCCAGGTCATATAGTTACAACCTATGACGAAAAACCTCAAGTGAAAAACCTCTCAACTATGTGAAAAAACCTCAAAATGAGGTTTTTGTTTTTTAAAAACCTTTCAAAAACCACATTGTGGATGCTCTAATAAGAAGTATTTGATGTATTTGTATAATCATTTTGTATTATTTAATACAATTTTTTAATTTATGATTTTTGGACCATCAACTGTGATTTCTAAAGAGTTGATACGAGTCGACATGATTTTCTATGAGATGTAATATATTTAGTGACAAAGTCAAAAACGTATATATAAAAATAAGATGTGATCATTTTATTGGTCCCATATTACACAAAGGCACGTGATTTCATCATTATTTAATTATACATGGATTTTTTTTCTTTCGTATTCTAATTAAATCAAATCAAATCAAATCTAAATGAGTGTTGGGGATTTATATGCTTGTTTTATCAAACAAAAGGTATATTGCATAGTATTTTTATTTCATTTTCTTACTTTACTTTCAAAAGCAAGTAGTTACTATAATACAAAATGTTATGTATTGCGGATAATTTAATTGGTATTGGTCGACTCTTAATTGATTTTGTTGGTGATTTTAATATCATCAATGGTATTTCTGTTTTACTTGAAATCGATTAGGTGATAAAACAAACAATGTGGGATAGGAGGTGTGGAGTATACTTATAAATATTGCCTTTGTCACATTAGATCGTTGTAAGATGGGGGTCAAGGCGGTTGCGTCCACTTATGGGGTCCAAAGGGCAGAGACCTGGCGGTGGTCCCCATACGATCATGACGCATTTTAGAAGGTTGGAAACTTTCTTGAAATAGTTCCCTAACTTAGCTAAAATTTGCCTACGCGTGGATCGGAGCCTTTGGACTCGAAGCTTCTAAGTAGGGGTGTTCAAAAAAACCGGAAAATCGAGCCGAACCGTTTGATCCGAAACCGGAAAAAACGGAAACCGGAAAAACTGAAAAACCAAATATTCATTGGTCGGTTTTGGTTTTAAATTTTAGGTATCTGCGGGTAACATATCCGAACCGGTATATATAGAACACTTAATAATATTATATTTAATATCAATTGTTTTTAATTTTTAAATATTATATTTAATATCAACTAAATAGTGGATATTTTTAAACAATAAAACTTATTTCAATCTATTTTTCTTGGATTATTTTTATGTATCTGTTATGTAATTGGTTTAAATTTTCTATTTTGGTATTATTTTTATATTGCAAATAATATTTTTCTATAAATTTGACCGTTAACCTTCTCTTTGGTTCATCCCGCGGTTCGGTTTCCGTTCGGGTAACCAGGTATCCGCCTCATGCGGCTCGGTTCACATTTTTCTTACTAACCAAGCCGAACCGAACCGTGGGCACCGCTACCTGAGTCTTATGACCAAAGCCTCAGATGCTTCTGGTCGTTGTTTGTCTTCTGGGCGTGGTTCTTTTGACTCATAGCTTATGAGTCGGTTGTAACTGCTACTCAATCTTATCCATTAACAATTGACATTTTAACCACCCTTAATCGTAGATCTCTCAGATAAATAACAAAACGGTTGATCTGGTGAATATAAATACAATATTTTGTGCCTTAAAACGTGTATGAATTTTATGGATAATTCCAATACTAATTTATGTTAACCAAAGGCTTTCATAAGGTCGAAACATAATATTTCGAAAGAGATTATAGTTCACGGTCCAGGAAATTATCTAAAGGGCGTTTGGTTCGCAGAATGTAATTTGATGGAATTGGATTACATTAAAGGAATTTGACCACGCGTTTGGTTGGTATGAATTGGATTGAATTCAATTCTTTCACTTTAACTAAGGAATGATGAATTCCTTGATTTGTGGAATTCAATTGAATTCAAAGGATCCCATCATGATCAATATGTGAACCAAACAAAAGAATTAGAATTTGGTCAAAGGAATTATCCATTCCAATTCCTTCAAAATCCATAAACCAAACCCCCCTAAGGGGCGTTTGGTTCGTATAATAAAATTTGATGGAATTGGAATCCATCGAAGGAATTTAACTTTGGAGGAAATGGAATGGAATTTGATCACGCACTTGGTTGGTAGGAATTGAATGGAATTCAATTCTTTCATTTTAGGCAAAGAATGATGAATTCCTTGATTTGTGGAATTCAATGGAATTCAAAAGATTCCATCATGATCAATATGTGAACCAAACTGTTAGAGATAAATGCTACAGAAGGATATCACATCCCAACCAACATTCAAATTCAAAAGAGTTTTCAAATTTTAAATTGTATTATCCTTTTATTTTTCTAACTTGTCTTTAGATGATTTTTAGTCAAGTTTGTTGTATTGTATCTCCTATATATATATATATATATATATATATATATATATATATATATATATATATATATATATATATATCTTCCTATCTATTGTAATCAAACTATGTTGAATAGAAAATCAATTATTGAATTTGCACATGGTATCAGCTTGAGTCGATCCTTTCCTTCAAGACCTATGTTCTTCAGCTTTCTTCTCATTTTCATTAACTCTCTTTCTTCCTCCATGACAAACTCCAGTGCTGCTATGGTTTCTGAACCAATAACAGTCACAAACCCACCCAATTCCAATCTCATAAGATTGATCCTTATCTGATTCATCCATTCGATAGCCCTACCCTTATTTTTTGTTCTCCAATTCTGCAAGGAGATAATTATGGTTCATGGGTTCGAGGCATCTCGAAGGCACTGAATGCCAAAGGCAAGTTCGGTTTTGTCGATGGCTCTTTTCCTCCACCAACTGATCCGATCGAGTTGAGTTGTTGGAAACGATGTGATGATTTGGTTGGTAGTTGGATATTGAATTATGTTAGTCAAGAAATACGTCTCAGCTGCATGTTTGCCGACTCTGCGAAAATCGTTTGGAACGATCTAAACGTAAGCTTTTCTCACTCAAACGCTCCAAAACTTTATCAACTTCGCAATGCTATTTCTTCTTTAAGGCAAAAGGTTCTTCCCCTCCAAAGCTATCACATTCGTCTCAAGGCTTTATGGGACGAATCTGATTCTTTAGGCCCCGCAGAGCTGTAACACCCCGAATTTTGGACCTCGATGGTTTAATATAAGTATTATTGGTTATTTAGAACTCCCAAACTATTTTAATGATTTTGGTACCGTTTGGGTTGAGTTTTTAGCGACGAATCCAGGCCGGGCAACATCGGGTGAGAGACCGACGACTATGCCCCGCGACTGTGCCAAGGGCACTGTCGCCAAGGCAATGTCGCGCGGGGTGTACCGTAGGTGGTACATCGGTCGCGACTGTGACCCGCGACTTTGCCCAGGGCACTGTCGCCGTGGCATAGTCGCGCCCACTCAGGTCCAGGCGAAGACTTTCTCATTTAATGCCATTTTTTGGGTTTTGAATATCATTTGGGACTGCAGCTCTTGAAGAACGTTTACACACACCAGAAGGTGCAATTTTCACACACTTCTTCTCTCTCTCCCTTCATTTAATGTGGTAGGTTAGATCCTTGAGTTTTGGTGTTTGGTAAGGCTCTAAGTTTGTAGAAGTGTGTCTTCTTTAGGATTTCAAGGAATCCAAATCTACACCCATTCATACCACATTTCTAGGGTTTGCTCAATCAATCTCAAAGTAAGTTTTCTTACTCATAAACATTCACTCATGCTCCATTACTTGCTTATTTGTGCTTTATGTGGTATTGGATGTTAACCCAAAAGTCTAGGGTTTTGGTATGTCTTGAAGTAAATAATCGTGAAGTGAGTGTGAGGGTCCAAACATCTTGTGAGGATTCATTTAAGTAAATTAATGGATGAAATGTGGATTAGAATAAATGGCTACACTTCTAAGGGTTACCATCAAGGGCATAGATTCTTATCAGCAGTTGGAGTCAAACTATTATTGGGAACTTGTATGTGGCTAAAGGAGTTTTAGTTTATTATGAGAAATATGTATCGAGCATGATTATGTTAAATGTCAAGTATATGCTTGCATGAAAATTGTTAATCCTACTTGCTCATGGTTTATATGGGAAGTCTTATGTCTATTTCCTTGTGCACGAGGATTTAGATGGTTTGCATGATTATTGCATGGTTATTGCCGTTGGGCATTTTGAGTAGACAATAGGGGGCGCAAGTCCCTTAGTTGTACACTCGGCTAGATTGGATAGGCACCCTTGCCTGTAAGACCTTGAGGTGTAACCCGATGGGGTAAGCACTAGAGGCAGAGAGGGTTTGAGGATTGTGATGTCCGGCGTGGCATGGGAACTAGAACCGGGCTGGACGGTGAAATCCAATTTAGATCGCGGGTTACCCCGCTTTATATGGAAGATATTTGTGTATTATTTGTACAGAAAATTACAATGACCCTATTGGGAGGTTTGGCATTGATCTCAATGCATTGGGAGTTGGTAACATTTAATTATTGTTCTTGTTTACCTCATAATTGATATCGACATAACAACCAATAGACTTCGTTCTAACACTTGTGTTCATGTTTACATGGTTCACAGGTTCCGTTAGCGGTGCGAGTAGGATGTCTTGATCTGTCGGGATCGCGCCTAGGATTCCTCCTTGGACCGGGCATTTTTAGGAATTGAGAAAGAGCGATTTTGAAGTCATAGTGACACCCACCCTAATCTAGTTGTTAATTGTTCTAGATTAAATAGGTTGTCATGTATATGTCTTAATTATTCCGCTACTTCCTTTTGAACTACCCCAACTCTTTCGGGTTATAGTTATCTTGTTTACAGGTTTTGGATTCGCCTTATTTCTAGGCGTTATATTGCAGAAATTTTTAGTTTTATTTTACCTTGAATTTTTAGGGTGTTACAAGTTGGTATCAGAGCTCTAATTTAAGTGAACTAGGCATGAATGTAAGATGTCTAGACTTAGACTGAGTACGTTAAGTATTGATTGTGAGAATGGGTAGAATTTCTAAGATGGGACGACCTTAGAGTCAACAGAAACTACGTCGTTGTGAATTGTAAAAGTGGTAGCAAGAATTTTTATGTAGTGTATGTTCATAATCCCAACTAGCTACTGTTATTATGAATATATGGTTACGTGAATGTACTTGACTTACTATGATTATTATGATCAACGGACCGTATGAGTATGTTTCTTGTGTAAATCTTGTGTTGCTCATCCCTCTCTATATGCTTTGTGTGGCAGATCCGAAATGGTAAATACTCGGAGTCGACCACTGAATGAGGGAGAAATGCTTGAGGACATTTCGTCTAACCCGAATCCTGTAGCATGGGTGACAACTGTGGTTCCTACCGGAATACCGCCAATATTTATCGGGCCAATGGAAACCATACCTAGGGTGGAGTTGGCATCCACAAACCCGGTCATTCAGGATGCAAACCCGCAAGCCGATATGGTGGCCAGTGTTATGCAGATGGTAACATCGGCCATGGAAAAGCAACAAGAAGCATTCCTAAAGATGCTAGAAGATAGAGATGCCAGTCTTCGGAGGCCAGAGGTGGTGGCAAAGAACGCGGTAGCTGGCTCGGGTGGTACTGGGGGTGAAAACCGTACTGATGGAGTGGTGTTGTTAGAGACGAGGAAGACGGGAAAGGGTTGCTCGTATAAATCCTTCATGGGGTGTAAGCCGCCAGAGTTCGCCGGGGCCGACGATCCCGTAGCTTGCATGAAATGGTTGAGGGAGACGGAGCAGGCCTTCCGGGCTTGCGGATGTGATGAGAATCAGAAGGTAAATTTTGGTTCCCAAATGCTTCGGGGTGCGGCTTTATTATGGTGGGACGTCCACACCGCAACCATAGGGGAAGTCGTGTTAGCAAAGATGTCATGGGCCACCTTCAAGAAGAAGGTTATGGAAGAATACTGTAATGAAAACGAGATGGATTTGATCGAGGAAGAGTTTCGAGCGCTAAAGAAAGGGGATCTGACGGTGAGGGAATATACCCGTCTTTTCATGGAGAAGTTGAATCTTGTGGGGCATGTGGCCCCGACCGAGAAGGAACAGATAAAGGCCTATCTGAAGGGCCTACCCGCGGACATGGGAAACCGAGTCCAAAACTCGAAAGCTATAAATCTACGAGAGATCATTGAGGAAGCCAAAGTAATGGAAAGAGTCTACGCTAAAGACAAGGAAGAGAAGTCGAAGGCCGCAGAAAAGAGGAAAAGTGAAGTACCGCCGAGTTCATTCAAGCGACCGAAGTTATAACCGAACGTTAGAAACTTTGATGATCGCCTGGAGGCGAATTTGTGTCCCAAGTGCAAAAGCAAGCATTTTGGTCCTTGCAACTCCAACCCCCGACAAGTCATGTGCTTCAAGTGTAATAAGTCGGGTCACACAAGTCCGCGTTGTCCCATGCCGGGGACACTCTGTTTCGAATGCCAGGAGTCGGGGCACAAGAGGAGGGATTGCCCCAAGTTAAAGGGTGGAGTTAGAGGAGGAAATCCACCGATTCAACCAAAAAGGGAAGTCGTCCCTAAAGCTCAAGGGAGAGCCTTCCAAATGACCAGAGAAGAAGCGAAGGAAACCACCGACGTGGTGTCGGGTATGTTCTTACTCAACTCACTTGCTGCTAAGGTGCTATTTGATTCTGGTGCGAATTTCTCTTTCGTGTCTCTTGACTTTTGCAAAGAATTGAACGTGCCCACTAGTACTCTTAGCGATGCCTTAGTAGTAGAGATAGCAAATGGGGAACAAATGATCTTGCGCGAAGTGTTGGAAAAGTGTCATCTAGATATTAGTGGGGAGTTGTTCGTTGTGGACCTACTCCTATGGCAATCGGGAGTTTCGATGTGGTGATCGGAATGGACTGGTTGTCTCATCACAAGGCAGAGATCTTATGTTTAAAAAAGATGATCAAATTACCGACTCCAAGCGGAGGTTTTGTTTTTGTCTATAGGGAGAAACGCAAGGGTGAAGTGGCTCTCATTTCATCCATCAAAGCACGTAAATGTCTCTTGAAGAGTTGTCCGTCCTTCCTTGCCTATGTGCTAGATGCCAAATCGGAGAAGAAGAAGATTGAAGATGTTCGGGTCGTTAGTGAGTATTCGGATGTCTTTCCGGACGATCTACCGGGCCTGCCGCCCGACCGCCAAGTGGAGTTCCGGATCGACTTAGTTCCGGGAGCGGCGTCGATTGCACGTGCACCTTACCGACTCGCTCCGACCGAGATGAAAGAAATGATGTCACAACTTCAAGAGTTGTTGGAGAAGGGATTCGTGAGGCCGAGCTCCTCGCCTTGGGGAGCTCCGGTACTCTTCGTCAAGAAGAAGGATGGATCGATGCGGATGTGCATCGACTATCGGGAGTTGAACAAGGTAACCGTAAAGAACAAATATCCATTACCCCGAATCGACGATCTCTTCGATCAACTGCAAGGAGCCGAATGTTTCTCAAAGATTGACCTTCGATCGGGTTATCATCAAATTAGAGTTCGAGAAGAAGACGTTTCCAAGACCGCCTTTAGAACCCGTTATGGTCACTACGAGTTCTTGGTTATGCCCTTCGGGCTAACCAACGCGCCGACGGTATTCATGGATTTGATGAACCGTGTTTGTCGGCCTTTCCTAGACAAGTCGGTCATAGTGTTCATCGATGATATCTTGGTGTACTCGAAGAATGATGAAGAACATGAGCGACATCTCCGAGAAGTGTTAGAGGTGTTAAGGGACGAGAAACTCTATGCCAAGTTCTCTAAGAGTGAATTTTGGCTAAGAGAGGTTCAGTTTATGGGTCATGTGGTGTCAAGTGAAGGAGTAAAGGTGGACCCATCAAAGATTGAGGCTATGATGAATTGGGAACCGCTAAAAAGTCCCACGAAAATCCGGAGTTTCTTGGGTCTAGCCGGTTACTATAGAAGATTCATCCAAGATTTTTCCAAAATCGCATCACCATTGACATCTCTGACAAGGAAGAACATGAAGTTCCTTTGGACCGAGAAGCAAGAGCAAGCCTTTCGGGCCCTCCAAAAGAAATTGTGTGAAGCGACAATCTTATCTCTACCCGAGGGGACAGAAGACTTTGTAGTCTACAGCGATGCGTCTAAGATGGGTTTGGGGTGTGTCTTGATGCAAAGGGGCAAGGTAATAGCTTATGCATCCAGACAATTGAAGGAGAATGAAAAGAACTACCCAACTCACGATCTCGAACTAGCGGCAGTGGTGTTCGCCTTGAAGTTATGGCGACACTACCTTTACGGGACGAGGTGTACCCTTTTTACCGACCACAAAAGCCTGAAGTACGTCTTCGATCAGAAAGAGTTGAATATGCGACAAAGGAGATGGCTCGAACTACTCAAGGATTATGACTGTGAACTTCAATACCATCCCGGAAAAGCAAATGTGGTCGCGGATGCCTTGAGCCGGAAGGAGTACAGTCGTGGAGTTCAAGCCACCTTTGCAAGGGTAGATGTAGTCTCAAGCCTAATCGATAAAATCAAAGCATCACAGTCGGAAGCCCTTATTGAAGTCAACCTCAAAAAGTGAAATTATGGTGAAACAACATCTCCAATTGACCGAGGATGGAAGAGGTTTGAAGTTATATCAAGGTCGAATCCGGGTACCAAAGATTGGAGGATGTCAGGATCTACTATTGGAGGACGCGCACAAGTCCAAGTACTCGATACATCCGGGAAGTACTAAGATGTATCGGGATTTAAAGCTTAATTATTGGTGTCCATTGATGAAACTAGACGTGGCTAGTTACGTGGAGCAATGCATAACTTGCCTACAAGTGAAGGCGGAGCACTAGCGACCATACGGTAGTCTTCAATCCTTGGAAATACCGGAGTGGAAGTGGGAGCACATCACCATGGACTTTGTAACCAAGCTACCGAGGACTTTAAAGAACCACGATACTATTTGGGTAATAGTGGATCGTTTGAGCAAGAGCGCACATTTCTTGTCCATGCGGGAGACCCTACTGATGAACAAGTTGGCCAAATTATACATAGATGAGGTAGTCTCGAGGCATGGAGTGCCACTTTCTATTGTGTCCGACCGAGATAGCCGCTTTATATCGCACTTTTGGGATAGTTTACAGAAAGAGTTGGGCACAAGAGTTAAGTTGAGTACCGCCTATCACCCGCAGACAGACAGACAGAGCGAGAGGACCATCCAGACCCTCGAAGACATGTTGAGGTCATGTGTTATCGATTTCGGGGGGAACTGGGATGCACACCTTCCACTAGTGGAATTCACCTACAACAACAGTTATCACTCAAGTATTGGTATGGCACCATTCGAGGCATTGTACGGAAGAAAGTGTAGGACACCCGTGTGTTGGTTGGAAGCGGGTGAGAAACAATTCGCCGGATCGGAGATCATTCAAGAAACGACCGACAAAGTGAAGGTCATCAGAGAGCGTTTACAAGCGGCACAGGATCGGCAAAAGAGCTACGCGGACAAAAAGAGGAGGTCGGTCGAGTTCCAAGTGGGGGAACGTGTGATGCTGAAAGTATCACCATGGAAAGGATTGATAAGGTTCGGAAAGCGGGGGAAGCTCAGTCCCCGTTTCCTTGGGTCTTTCACTATCCTTGAACGTATAGGCCTACAAGCCTAAAAGTTGGATCTTCCGCCGGAGATGGACGGAATTCACCCCACCTTTCATGTGTGTTACTTACGGAAATGCCTAGCCGAAGAAGAGAGTGTCATCCCACTGTCGGAAATTAGAGTGGGTAGCAATCGTTGCATAGAGGAGCCCGAATCTATCCTGGAAAGGAAGACGAAGAAGCTACGGCACAAAGAGGTGGTTATGGTGAAGGTTCAATGGAAGCATCATCGCGGGACCAACGTGACTTGGGAGTCAGAAGAAAAAATGAGGAGGCGATACCCTCATTTGTTTGACTAGTTAGGATTTCGAGGACGAAATCCATTCTAAGGGGTGGAGGATTGTAACACCCCGAATTTTGGACCTCGATGGTTTAATATCATTATTATTGGTTATTTAGAACTCCCAAACTATTTTAATGATTTTGGTACCGTTTGGGTTGAGTTTTTAGCGTCGAATCCAGGCGGGGCAGCATCGGGTGAGAGACCGGCGACTATTCCCCGCGACTGTGCCAAGGGCACTGTCGCCAAGGCAATGTCGCGCGAGGTGTAGCGTAGGTGGTACATCGGCTGCGACTGTGACCCGCGACTTTGCCCAGGGCACTGTCGCCGTGGCATAGTCGCGCCCACTCAGGTCCAGGCGAAGACTTTCTCATTTAATGCCATTTTTGGGGTTTTGAATATCATTTGGGACTGCAGCTCTTGAAGAACGTTTACACACACTAGAAGGTGCAATTTTCACACACTTCTTCTCTCTCTCCCTTCATTTAATGTGGTAGGTTAGATCCTTGAGTTTTGGTGTTTGGTAAGGCTCTAAGTTTGTAGAAGTGTGTCTTCTTTAGGATTTCAAGGAATCTAAGTCTACACCCATTTATACCACATTTCTAGGGTTTGCTCAATCAATCTCAAAGTAAGTTTTCTTACTCATAAACATTCACTCATGTTCCATTACTTGTTTATTTGTGCTTTATGTGTTATTGGATGTTAACCCAAAAGTCTAGGGTTTTGGTATGTCTTGAAGTAAATAATCGTGAAGTGAGTGTGAGGGTCCAAACATCTTGTGAGGATTCATTTAAGTAAATTAATGGATGAAATGTGGATTAGAATAAATGGCTACACTTCTAAGGGTTACCATCAAGGGCATAGATTCTTATCAGCAGTTGGAGTCAAACTATTATTGGGAACTTGTATGTGGCTAAAGGAGTTTTAGTTTATTATGAGAAATATGTATCGAGTATGATTATGTTAATTATCAAGTATATGCTTGCATGAAAATTGTTAATCCTACTTGCTCATGGTTTATATGGGAAGTCTTATGTCTATTTCCTTGTGCACGAGGATTTAGATGGTTTGCATGATTATTGCATGGTTATTGTCGTTGGGCATTTTGAGTAGACAATAGGGGCGCAAGTCCCTTAGTTGTACACTCGGCTAGATTGGATAGGCACCCTTGCATGTAATACCTTGAGGTGTAACCCGACGGGGTAAGCACTAGAGGCAGAGAGGGTTTGAGGATTGTGATGTCCGGCGTGGCATGGGAACTAGAACCGGGCTGGACGGTGAAATCCAATCTAGATCGCGGGTTACCCCGCTTTATATGGAAGATATTTGTGTATTATTTGTACAGGAAATTACAATGTCCCTATTGGGAGGTTTGGCATTGATCTCAATGCATTGGGAGCCGGTAACATTTAATTATTGTTCTTGTTTACCTCATAATTGGTATCGACATAACAACCAATAGACTTCGTTCTAACACTTGTGTTCATGTTTACATGGTTCACAAGTTCCGTTAGCGGTGCGAGTAGGATTTCTTGATATGTCGGGATCGCGCCTAGGATTCCTCCTTGGACCGGGCATTTTTGGGAATTGAGAAAGAGCGTTTTTGAAGTCATAGTGACACCCACCCTAATCTAGTTGTTAATTGTTCTAGATTAAATAGGTTATCATGTATATGTCTTAATTATTCCGCTACTTCCTTTTGAACTACCCCAACTCTTTCGGGTTATAGCTATCTTGTTTACAGGTTTTGGATTCGCCTTATTTCTAGGCGTTATATTGCAGAAATTTTTAGTTTTATTTTACCTTGAATTTTTAGGGTGTTACAAGAGCCTTGCATTTGTGGGGCTCACAAGTTCCTTCTTGAAAGACAAGAACGTGACCGAGCAATGGAGTTTCTTCAAGGTCTCCATGATCAGTACACAAATCTTCGTAGTCAGATCTTGTTAATCGAACCATTTCCATCGGTTCAACGAATTTTCAACTTGGTCAAACAAGAAGAAGAACAGCAAAATATTAATGCAAATCCAAACATTCAAATTGATTTTGCTACTCTTCATGTTGGGAGATCCAATTCCAACTCTCAACAATCTCACAACAAACGTCCAAGGCCTTTTTGCAAGCATTGCAACAAACACGACCACACTTTAGCAACTTGTAATCAGATCCATGGTTTTCCTGTAAAGAATCCAATCAACAATCCACATAATCGTGCCAATGTTGCTGCTCCACTTCAAGTTCCACAAAACCAACAAGATCTCAACAATGTTCAGCAACCTCCTTTTCTCACGACCGATCAATATAATCGTCTTCTTTCCCTCTTACCACCACTAGAAGAAAACTCGGACATTACACCATCTATCAACATGGCAAGTAAATGTATAACTTTATCATCATATTCATCATCTTGGATTGTTGACAGTGGTGCTACACACCATGTCACTTGTTCATTGAACTCTTTTAAGTCATATATTCCGGCTATTCATCCTATCTCCGTACACCTTCTTGATGGGTCTCATGCATTAGTTAAACATATAGGTGAGAGGTTGTTTTTTCACCCACCTTAATTCTTACTAATGTATATCACATACTTGAATTTAAATTCAATCTCATCTCTGTTAGCCAACTCACTAAATCACTAAAATGTTTGACATTTTTCTTACCTGACTCGTATTATTTTCAGACCAACAAACGAACAAAGTGATTGGTCGAGCTAAACTTCAAGTCGGTCTTTATCATGTATCGACTTCATCAGACATAGTTTTTTCAGTAAAGTCCCCCTTCGATCTGATGAATGTAAGGTATGCCCGATGGCAATACAAACTCGTTTATCTTTTAATAGAAGTAGTATTTCTTCTACTTATTGTTTTCAAGTTATTCATTGTGATATATGAGGACCATTTCCTACACCTTCTTCAAATGGATCGAAATATTTTCTCACTATCGTCGATGACTTTTCTCGTTGCCTTGGTTTTTCTTAATGTGTCATAAATCTGAAACATTGAAATATCTAACTTATTCTTTAATTTCACAATCACTCAATATCAAATGCGCATTCACACTATCAACACGGCTAAACGAGATAGTTGTCCTCCTCATTTCCAAACTTTTAGATCAGATAATGGTTCTGAGTTCCTATCAAAACCATTACAAGAATGGTTCTGTACTCATTGCATTATCCATCAACGGACATGTGTTTCCACACCACAACAAAACGGTGTTGCCGAAAGAAAACATAGACACCTACTCAATATTGCTAGGGCATTACTATTTCAAGCTCAACTTCCCATTGGGTATTGGGGTGAATGTATCTTAACAACAACATTTCTAATAAATAAATGGCCTACACCACTTTTAAATAATTAAAGTCCACATGAAATTATTTTGGGTCCTGCTCCTGACTATCGACACTTAAAAGTTTTTGGATGTCTTTGTTTTGCAAGGAACACAAATATAAAAACTAAGCTTGATCCAAGAGCAAAACAAGTCGTGTTCCTTGGTTATCCGTTTGGAAAGAAAGGCTATATTGTCTTAAATATTGAATCAAAATCAACATATGTTTCAAGGGATGTAACTTTCCATTAACATATATTCCCATTCAATGACATATCCAAATACTCACGTAGTACACAATCTTCTAATCTTTCTTATCAAGATTATTTTTTGTCATTAGAATCATCTCATGATCCATTAATCTCTTCCACATCCATCTCATCTCCACATCCCCCTCTTCATTTACGGAAAATAATGGATCACCTTCTTTTTCACCACTTCACTCACCCTCACCTGCTAATGAGCAACCACTGGTTTCTCTTGAACCACAATCATCATCTAATGAGACTTTATTCAATGGGATCAAAGTTCTCCCCAATGATCCACTTACTCATGAAGCTCAAGGTTGTATTCGACATCGCCCTACTTGGATGAAAGATTACATATGTGATATAAATTGTTGTACTGCATCTTCCCCTTATCTACTGACAAATTGTTTATCTATTAAACAATTCATTCATAACCATAAGGCGTTTCTCACTTCAGTCATCACTAATTAGGGGTGTTCATCGGTTGACATCCAATGGATGTGAGAGGAACCGAACCGATCCAATCATTCATTGGATGTTGGATTTTCCAAACCGAACCGATCCAATTATCCATTGGATGTTGGATTTTTCCAATTCAATGGATGATTGGATCGGTTCGGTTCCATCCATTGGATGTTCTTATTGGATATCCATTGGATCGGATTTGATCCATCCGACATCCAATGGATGATCAAATCGGATCCATCCAACGTGTTAATTTAATGCAATGTTCTAATTAATTACTTTTAGTTTGTGTTAAAACCAACATAAGTGAGACTAAAAATTCAAAAACCAACACAAAACAAATTTAGATTTAAGCAAATTGCAAAAAAAAAAATTGGATGATAGTTGGATGGAAAACTGGATGGTTAATTGGATGGGTAATTGGATGTTGGTAGGTTCGGTTCGGTCGGTTCTGGACTGTCATCCAAGAACCGACCGATCCAAATTGGATGTTCAGATTTTCAATTCGATTCAATTACAATTGGATATCCAATTATGGTCGGTCGGTTCCTATTGGATCGGTTGAATTTCTGCACACCCCTATCACTAATGACGAACCTCGAACATTCACTGAGGCAATGAAGCATTCTCATTGGCGTGATGCCATGGCTAAAGAAATGTCTGATTTAGAATCAAATCGAACCTGGCACCTTACTCCTTTACCGGATGGTAAAAAGGTCGTAGGTTGCAAATGGGTCTATAAAATAAAATTTAAAGCAGATGGATCTATTGAATGATATAACGCCAGACTTGTTGCAAAAGGCTACACCCAACAAGAAGGCATTGGCTATCATGATACATTTGCAAAAGACTTTATGGAGGTTTACTATTAACTTTACGATCCCGTGAAATTAGTTGAGATGCATCTAAATTAGTCCGGAGATCCATAGTTATAAAAAAACAACACAAAATACTAAATTTAGGAATAAAGTTCTGTAATCATCTTAAATGCCTATATTCTCATTTAATTATTGTTTAACTAATGGCAAATAATTTAAGGGATAATTGTAAAAATAATTCATTTGACGAAAACTTGCCACATTTTTTTTTCCGAAACTTCTATAAAATGAGCACATATTCTTAAATCAATTTCGAAATCCACTTAATTTTGCAAAATCCTTTAATTTATTATTGTCTACTATAAGCGTACTCGTACAATGCAGCAAGATAAATCACGATTTTAATATTTCATTTTAATTTTTTGTCCACTATCATGCTCAATTATTTTTTTTAACTAATTAGTAATAATTTCAAGGGATAATTACAAAAACAATTCATTTGACAATGACATACCACAATATAACCACGTTTTTTCTGAAACTTCTACAATTATGAAAGTCACTCAATTTCAAAATCCAATAAGGCACATGTTCCGAAATCAATTTTGAAATCTACTTCATTTTGCAAAATCCAATAAGTTATTATCTTCTTAAAGAAAGTCACTAAATTTCAAAAAGTTCTCTCCTCAATTTTACAAAGCTCTAAAAGCAGTTATCTATCTTTAGCAAATGAGGTGTCGTTTGTTTTTTAAAAGGTCTAAAGTCTAAAGTTTTATTTTAGTTATGATTATTAAGAGTTGATGTGTAAAAATGTCTGAATGATTCAGACTTAAGAGTTTTTAAAAAAAACAAAAAACCCCTAAGTGAATTTCTCAAAATTAATTCGATTTGCGAAATTGATTTTCGAAACATATCGTTATTTATATAAGTTCTGAAATATAGGATCATTTTATAGTAAATATCATGTTAAATGGGTCATTTTTGTAATTGTTATATTCTTAAGAGTAAGCTTTAATTTTGCTCCTTGAGGTTTAGTACATGTTTGGATGACCATAAACTAGTTTATAAGCTAGTTTATTGAAAAGCTACTGATAGTAGCATTTTGAAAAGCTAGCTTATCAGCTACCAGCTAACTTATCAGTCAGTTTGCCAAACATAGCCTTAGGGCCGTTTACCAAAATGATTACTGGGTAAGCGCTTATCGGCAATGACATAACATTCACTTACCTTATCGTATAACATTCCCGACCATCAAAATTAATTGTTGGTAAGCGTTATAAACTTGGTAAACGCTTACCGAGTAAGAGTCATTTTCGTCACTTACCGGGTAAGACTATCGGTCCTTCTGATAACTCTTAGCCTCTTACCGGGTAAGATTGTAGGTAGTTTCCATACTAAATAACTAAGAACCGTAAGGTAAGTGATACCAGTAAGCACTTACCCGATTAAGTATTTAGTAACGGCCCCTTAGTGAAAATCCGAAAGTAAATCTAGAAATCATCATTGTGGTTTTATTTTGCTCCGAAAGTGAACCCTGGTCTTTAACTCTATTCATATTTCTTTTTAAAAAATAACAAATTTTAGATTGATAGAGAAATTTATAAAAAAATAGATATAAAATATAAAATAAAATATTAAGTTATTTTTTAAAAGGAAAACTAAAGATTTTGATAAATAGAATGAAGCGTCCCTCATTTTAATATAGAAAATAAACATAATTAACGACTATTAACCAATTTCAAAACAAAATAAAACCACAAAAATTGTTTTTAGACTTCTAAAAATTTTTGTCGTATTTTCAGGCTTTCATTATACCTCAAGGACCAAAATTGTAATTTACTCTATTTTTAAACAATAATTATTTACGATTTTATCTCACCTCACAATCAGTAGCGCGTGGGGAACAAAGCCGACCTTCACGCGTTACATTATTTTTTCATTTCATCGGCTTCAGACAGCAAAATAAATACGTATAAATAAAAATATTTAAATAAATAAAAAACGATGCCGCCATGCCACGTAACCCCCCCGCCTTTATGGGCGGCTGCCCCCCACTCCGCTCCTCCCGTTGACCGGTTCTAACCCTTTCCATCCCTATATAATCAACCACTCATTCTTTTCTTTCTCCCTAAACTGCCGTCAAAACCTTAATATTATTTCCCCCCTTCTACCGTTAAATCCTATTCAATGGCTCCTAGAGATAAAGCGCCAACTTCCGTTAAACTTAACGGCAGCAACGACGGTGTTGGTGTGCAAGTGAAAGAGGCGCATTTTAGAGGTGTGAGGAAGAGGCCGTGGGGGAGGTACGCCGCCGAGATCCGTGATCCCGGAAAGAAAAGCCGTGTGTGGTTGGGGACTTTCGATACGGCGGAGGAGGCGGCCAGGGCGTACGACGCGGCGGCGCGTGAGTTTCGTGGTGCTAAGGCGAAAACGAATTTTCCTGTTCATGACGGTGAGTGTTTGGTGAAGGTGCAAAATGATGAGTTGTTTAAGAAAGCGAGTTATGTGAGTCAACAGAGTACGAGTCAGGGAAGTACCGTTGAGTCACCGGGTCGGGAGGCGGAATCGGTTGTTCCGTCGTTAGATCTGAACCTCTCGTACGGCGTTGCCGCTCCGGCGGCTGTGCAGTTTCCGTTCAACCGGAAGAATATGTACTGTTTTGCTCCTTCCGCCGGTACCGTCACCGGATTTTTCTCACCGCCGTCGAATCAGATGTTTTATTTTCCGGAGGCGATCTTCCTCTCCGGAAAAGTTCAACACAACGGCGGCTACGATTCGTCTGCCGTGATTTTCCGGCAATCTGTGAGCGTTGCTCAGAGCGATGATTCCAACTCATCCTCTGTTGTTGACTTGAAACCGTTACCGACATCC
Source organism: Arctium minus (assembly GCA_954870635.1). Taxonomy (NCBI): domain Eukaryota; kingdom Viridiplantae; phylum Streptophyta; class Magnoliopsida; order Asterales; family Asteraceae; genus Arctium; species Arctium minus. The sequence continues at coordinate 70,574,770 of OX941094.1, read as the reverse complement.
GCATCGCAACGATTGACGATAGATCTCAACCTTCCGCCACCGGCTGAATCCTCCTGATTATGAGATAATATCTCAAATCATGAATTCGAACAGTAAGATCGTAAAATTACGAAGACTCTTTTCCTGCAAATCGAGTAGCAATCAAAAAAAAGCTTACCGGTATGATCTCTTCCGTCGATCGACGAACGTCGCCATTGTTGACTGTAAATACTAAATCAGATCTCCAATTTTTTCGCAACATTTAGAGAGATCTTCGGTGTAATTTCTCCTTCTGTTGTTCCGCAACATATGCCTGAATTTGTAATCGTATTTTGTAGAATTCTTCGCCGTTTATGTTAAACGTGATTTGCTACGTTTTTTCCGGTATCAAATATTGTAGATCGGCGTTTCTTACATCTTATTTGCTTTTCATATCTCCGGTGAACAGCCGGCGGAATAGTGCAGGCTACGTCGCTATCAACGGCGCACGAGTTTCAAGCTTGCATTTAATCCACACGAACGACTGTTGTACATGAAAAAACCCACGTCAGGTTGTTCCCAAAATTAGGTTTAACAAATGGGTAATTTGGTGAATTGATTATGAATAAATTTTGAATTAAAAATATAATTTCCTTTGAAGAAAAAATTTGAAGACATAATTTTAGTTTATATCAATACTAGCAGTGTATCCGTGCAATGCATCGGGGTGACCAATTGTAAATGGAAATAAAAAATTAATGTAATAGTTGTTTATGCCAAAAATCTCCCAAGGAAAATTTAAGGTAAATGTGGAAATTGATCCAACCAAAGAAAGTAGCTTTAATAATCGCACGATAATAATAAAAATGAAATAAACGAGACAAGGGAATTGGTGACGCGAAAACCCCCTAAAATGGGTAAAAACCGCGGACGAGTATGAGTCGTTGTGCACTATGGACGTCAATTAGGGACGTCGTCCTTAATAACAAGTGTTACAAGTGTAGAACAATATAAAATAATACGATAAAGTAAAGTCGGTCGTGCGTCGTGTGTAATTAGACTTCGGTCGTGCGTCGTGCAACCAACAGTAGTAGGCTTTATGAACTTCGATAGAGAATGAGTGAGCTTGTAAGGTCTGAGCCTCAGATGTCCCCGAGTGAGATTTCCTCTTCGTATTTATAGTGCATTTTTTCGTTAGGACGCCTTTAATGTGTATCTTACACATTAATGGGATGACCGTTTTGACATTGATGATAGCGTCCGTTATGATCTTTGGTCATAAATATCCTCGAATCCTGCATTAAAACATGGTATAATGTATATTGTAGATTAGTAACTGAAATTATGTCGTACGACCGAGACTGCGGATAGGTTCTGATAATTTGATTGAGGTCACTTGAAGAAAGGGCGTCTGTTATCTATTTGGTCGTGCGACATAGTAGGTTCTGACTGTTGGAATTCCTTACCTATTGTTCAGTGTTAATCGTACGACAATGTACTATTGAAATTTTTACCCAAACAGTTTGCTCCCAAATTTAAAGTTCAAACGTCAACTTTTTGAATTTTAAATTTTAAATTAAGACACGTGTCACAAAAGAGAAAGCGGGAAATTTGCATAGAACCGAATCGGTTCATTTTCGACCAGATAATGACGTCATCTCCTGCAAAGTTAGCAATTTGACAGCTAATAAATGACAGGTGTCATGTCCTCGTTGAGTGTACTCGAATGGCTGCCAGATACGAACGACACGTGTCAATATCATTGACCGTCGATTTTCTGGCGATTCGATTTCCTGACGATTTAATTTCCGATTTTTCAGTATAAATATGAATTGCCCACAATCCATTCCTTTTTTACGTTTTGTCCTACTAAATAATACATATCTCCGGCGAGATTTCCGAGCGACGAGAATCATTTCCATTCTAAATTCGAGGTTTAGAACACTATTTAAGGTACGATTCTCCTGTTTTTCCCTCTGTGTCGATTTATGCATAAGAAGTCTATAGCCAAGAAGCCTAGGAGAGCTTGGGATATTCTTAGCTATTGGCGAGCGACGATGAATATTCCTGATTTCCAAATGTCGAGTGAACCTGTGAGCATGTTTAAGGAGGAAGAACATTTAGATTACTTCAAAAATTTAGCTAAGATTCCTGATGGGGTCAATCTGGTGACGCTAGAGGATTTAAAGCCGGATGAAGTTCCGATGGGATACAGTGTTTTATACGAGTATCCTTTTAAGATAGGTTTTTCCTGGCCATTTAGTCCTTTGGTCAGGGAGTTTTTGGATGCGTTTGACTTGACGCCTGGACAGTTGATGCCTCAATTCTGGCGGATTGTCCAGGTGGTCGATCGTCTTACGGCCTACTGGGGGGCTCCGTTCAACTTGAACGACCTCCTAACTGCTTATAGCGTTCGAGCGGATAACTATCACAGATATAGTTTATTCCCTCGAACGAAAGGAGATACCGTACTGGTGCACAATACTGCGGTGAACGACCGTGGTTGGAAACGCCAGTACGTCTTCATCCAGGTAGCATCTGTGAGTGACGAGGACAGCCAATGGCTGTCGTCCGGATGGAATGAGTCGGGTAGGTTTTCTTACTTTGTCGTGCGTTCTTTCTTTGTCGTGCGTTTATTTTTATAACATTTTCTGATGTTCTTCTTTGTTTGTTTTGACAGTCATTGATTTTACTAAAGTGAAGCCAAGGAAAGATTCTCTCGACAAAATTCAGAGGATTTTGGAGAGAAGTATCGTTGATCGTTCGTTTTCCGTTCGGTTGAACGACGAGGAAGACGAGGCCGTTTTCGTAGCTGAAGTTACGCCTGTCGAGGGTTCTCGTCGAGGAGAAGAGAAGGAAGAAGAGAAAAGAGAATAAGAAATGGAAGAAGAAAGAGAAGAAGAGATGACTGGTATGTCTTTCGACAATATTTTTTATATTGTATGTCCCTTCTTCTTCTAACTTACTTATCTTATCCAGGGGATGCATCTACGAAGTCTGATGCTCTCAAACGAGCCGAACAACTGGAGCTTGCTCGTCAAGGCAGGGAAAAGACGAAGAAAAGATCTACCCCTTCTGTCGGGGCAGACGCAAGACGTGTTCGAGGCAAACCTCGACTCTCGCCCAAGAAGACGGGCGATGCTACTTTGTCGTCCCTTGCAGGGACGACACCATTGAAGGGAACTGTTGCGGGGGTCGAGCTCGGAGGCTCGACCAAGATGACGAAGGATGCTCCCATGTCGGGGGTGTCGGGGGTGTCGGGCGTTAATAAGCCCATCTTTGAAACTCCTTCTTCCTCTTCAAGGGAGGAGAAGAACAAGGAGAAGGTGGGAGAGACGATATTCAAAGCCACTCTCCCATCTGACTTCATGGTTAATGACGTCCTCGAGAGGGACGTCATTTTCCCACACTTGAGGAAGTTTCTTCTCCCGACCTTCCGCGACCGCTATAAGGATTCTCGGGTCGAAGATACGGGAGCACATGCCACTGGTCTTTCCTTCATGGTAAGCTTGTATTACTTTTTGTTTACTTTGTTACTTATTTGTTATGGTTTTTTAACCTTTTCTTTGCTGTCGTGCAGGCTTTTAAAGCCTTTCTGAGCTTTTACGCTCAGACAGAAGGTCTTAGGGCGGCCTTCCCTGGCGTACAGAAAAGGACTGACGAGGCTCTTGAAAAGGAAAAGGTTGCCCTGGAGGCAGTCGAGGCTGAGAAGGAGAAGGTCAAGAGCCTCAAGGCTGAACTTTTTGACGTCCGCGGTCGACTTGAGGTTTCAGATCGTGAGAATATCAAGTATAGGGATCGTGTCCTAGAACTTGAGACGTCGACGACCGATCTGGAGATCGCGAGAATAAAAGCCACCACTGTTGCTGCTGCTTCTGCTGATGAGGTTACGTCCCTCAAGAAGAAAGTCGAGGAGCTGGAGGGCGACGTCAGGGATTTGGAGGAGGAGAATAGGCAGATTGAAGCTTTCTCTCGTCTCACAGCCCGAGCTACTTTGATGAGACGTCATCTGAGTGGGAAGAATCCCATGGCGTCGCCCGCCGAGGAGCTCAAGACCTATCTTGACACTGTGGGGACTAAAAGGGACCTCGACGAGGATGACGATCTGGAGGGGAGCGACGATGGAGGAGAGGCGGCGGTAGCAAGGACGGCAGTCGTGCAGGAACGATCTGACGTTCCTCCTTAGCCTCAAGGCCAAATGAAGAGTTGACTCTTTCTGGATGTTATAATCAGCTAGATTTCTTTCTGACGTACCTCCTTCCTTGTTCTGAATCTTGGCCTTGACATTATCGATGGTGTCACTGTTCTCGATCTCCGAAATAGTTTTGTCTTTTGAATCTTTTATTCGGGGTCGGCCGTCTATGGTCGTTCCTTTTCTTTTATAATTACCTTTTGAACGACTAATGAAAGAATTCCTTTTGCCCACTGACGCTTATTGTTTTGCTTTAAGTTTACACTTTATTGTATGTCGAGTAATCGAAGAAGATAAATAGTCATAGCATATCATATGTTTAGCAATACCATCATCCATTGTAATGAAATTGATTGAGGTTTATGATCAACCAAAGGCAATCTAAATATCGAACGTCAAATGCAAAAGATTGACTTCTGTCAATGGTTACGACCGTCCATATATGTATGATCATGTGAATTTTACTTCGACACAAAGATTTTAAATAAGTCGTGCGTCCCTGCGAGAAACAACATTAGTAGGGTGGTCGTTGGTTTGACCAACGACCCTCCGATGCTTAAGTCAGTAATCTTTCTTAAGAAATAATTGAAGAAAATAAATATAAAATTTAAAAGAAATACCTCTTTAAATGAACTGCATTCCAGCTTCGTGGGATATCTCGACCGTCGAGGGTTTGGATTTTATAAGTTCCCTTACCCACGATGCTAGAGATTTGATAAGGACCTTCCCACTTAGTGGAAATCTTACCTGCATTGACCTCTTGAGTATTTTGAAATACTCGACGTTGAACGTAATCACCTTCTTGAAAGACTTTGATTTGGACATTTTTTTTGAAATATCGCTCGACCACTTGTTTCTGTGACGCCATGCAAATGTGTGCAGCTTCTCTAAGTTCTTCTAGAGCGTCAAGGTCATAACTTAGGTCGACCAAGTTATGCTCGACGGAAGTATGCCTTGAAGTCGGTAGTCGTACCTCAATAGGTAACACAGCTTCACATCCATATACTAGGGAAAAGGGGGTTTGTCCTGTGGATGTACGAGGTGTCGTACGATTAGCCCATAAAACAGAAGGCAATTCTTCCACCCATTTCCCTTTGGCAGCTTTGAGTCTTTTCTTGATTGAATTGATGATAGTTTTATTACTTAACTCAGCTAGACAATTCGACTGTGGATATCTAGGCGTCGATGTTACCAACTTGATGTTCCTTTCTTCACAAAATCTTCGCGTTCGATCACTGATGAATTGTGGCCCATTGTCGCACGTTATTTCAGATGGAATTCCAAACCTACAAATGATGTTAGTTTGGATAAAAGAAACGACTTCTTTGTCCCGAACTTGGGAGAAAGCCGCTGCTTCGACCCACTTAGATAAATAATATGTTAAAACTAAAAGAAATACTTTTTGCCCAGGGGCAGGTGGTAGTTTTCCAACAATGTTCATTCCCCATTTCATAAAGGGCCATGGGATCAAAGTCGAGTGTAAGGGTTCAGAGGGTTTATGAGACATACCTGCGTGTTTTTGACATGCGTCGCACGACTGTACATACCTGATCGCATCTTGCCTTAATGTCGGCCAATAGTAACCTTGTCGTGATATCCGGTTGGCTAGACTACGACTTCCTGAGTGATTTCCACATTCACCGTCGTGCATATCTTGTAGGATTTTCTGGACTTGCGTCTTGTTGGTGATACATCGCAAATTCGGACCAGTCGATGATCTTCTATATAATTGTCCTCTGATCATAACATACCTTGATGCTTTAAATCTAACCTTTCTGGCTTCCATTTTGTCATCAGGCAGTTGATCGTTTTCCAAATAATTTTTAATATCATCCGACCAGGAGCTTTCTTCCTCAATTGGTGCGACCATAGTATTACCGTCGTCTTTGATTGTTGGTGTTGCGAGATGGACTATTGGGATATTGTTGAATGTTGTTTGACTAAGTGTTGATCCCAAGTTGGCTAATGCGTCATCTTGGGTGTTCTGATCTCTTGGTACCTGTTCGACTGTGAAGCGACTGAACTTCTTTGCTTCTTCCTTTACTATTTTATAATAAGCAATCATCCTTGAATCTTTTGCTGCAAATTCTCCATTAACTTGGTTAACAACTAGAGACGAGTCGCTCCGGACATGTAGACATGTTGCCCCCAAATCATAAGCAATTTTCATTCCTGCAATCAGTGTTTCATATTCTGCCTCATTATTTGTTGCCTTGAAATCGCACCGTATGGAGTACACTATTTTGCCCCCTTGTGGAGACTGTAGGACGACACCCAGGCCTGTTCCTCGTATGTTCGACGAACCATCGACGTCGAGCGTCCAAGTAGTGTCGTGCAAAGTCGCCACAATTAACTCGTTGGACGTCGTCGCTTCTTCTAGCTCCGGGCTAAAATCTGTAACAAAATATGCCAAGACCTGTGATTTGATTGCCGTCTTAGGTTTGAAATCCATATCAAAATTGCTGAGGTAGATGCTCCATTTAGCTAGTCGTCCTGTTAGTTCAGGTTTTCTTAACACATACTTTAATGGAAAGTTAGTTACCACAGTTATAAGATGCGATTCAAAATAATGTCGTAGTTTCTTAGCGGCCATGACTAATGAAAGCAAAAGTTTTTCTATAGATGAGTACCTGGTTTCAGCGTCTAGTAAAGTTTTACTTACATAATAGATTGACAATTGTCGTCCGTCGGTTTCTCGTATAAGGACTGCACTTACCGAATTAATGCTGACAGCCAAGTAGAGTTGAAGAGCTTCACCTTTCTCAGGTTTAGAGAGGAAGGGAGGTGATGTCATGTATTTCTTGAGTTGTTGCAGTACCTCCTCATGCTTATCAGTCCATTCGAATCCTTTGTTCTTTCGCAGGACCTTGTAGAATAGGTGACATCTGTCGGACGACCGAGAGATGAACCTGTTCAACGCTGCTACACGTCCTGTTAGACGTTGGACTTCTTTAAAATTTCTGGGTGATTTGAGCTCGATAATTGCTTTAATTTGATCTGGGTTAGCTTCGATTCCTCGTCGTGTGACCATATAACCGAGAAATTTGCCAGCTCGAACTCTAAAAGAACATTTTGTTGGATTCAACTTCATTTTGTATTCAAGCAAAATGTCGAACGATTGCTTCAAATGTCCTATATGATCGTTCGTATGCTTTGATTTGACGAGCATATCGTCAATGTATACCTCCATAGTGTCGCCCAAATGTTCTTTGAACATCATATTCACCAATCGTTGATACGTCGAACCTGCATTCTTAAGACCAAAAGGCATTACTTTATAACAATAAATACCTTTATCTGTCATGAAGGCTGTTTTTTCCTGGTCATCAGAATGCATTAATATCTGGTTATATCCGGAATATGCGTCCATGAAAGTGAGTAATTCATGTCCAGCTGTAGCGTCAACCATAGAATCGATGTGTGGCAATGGAAATGGATCTTTTGGACAAGCCTTGTTAAGGTCTGTGAAATCAATGCAGACTCTCCATTCTTCTGTACGACATAGTAAAGGTCGCTCGTTTGTTTTTCCATTTTTCGACTACTAGCGAATTGTTGAGAAAATTGATTCACCAATTCTGCAAAAGACCTGATAGTTTTAGGTTTGAGATTGATCAACCATTGTAATGCTGCTCCAGTCAAAATTGCTCCAAAACTCTTGCATATGCAGACTTCTTGGAATTGATACGGTATTGAAATAGTCCACATGAGTTGTTTGTATTGGGCGACGTGCTCTGTCGGATCAGTGACACCTGAATATTTTGGGGAGAAGGTCGGGATGCTATATTTCTTTGGGATGTCCACCAAAGCAATTTCATCGACGAACGACGACGCTTGAAATCTTGTTCGTGGTTCGACATCAACTGGGACTGCTGCCCCTGGCAATTTGGCTAGCATAGACAAGACACGTTCATTCTGCTCCTCTAGAAACTTCAATCGTTGTGCAATGGGATCCGTTGGTACACCCCCAGGAACACCCAATGGAACATAACCTGATCCGTTGAAGTTAGTCTGCTGCGAGGAATCAGAGGCATATCCATTGAACGACATAGAAGGCATAGGCATGGTTGGGATTACGAAGGTCGCAGGATTAACTGGTGGTGGACGAGGATAATTAGGCAATGGAGGAGGTACGTTCCAAGCACCAGTATAAGCATTCGTAGTTCCAGTCACATTGTTTCCACTTTGACTTCTAAGATGCTCGATGGTTTCTGCCGCCTGACGAGCCTAAGCTGTTAGGGCGTCAATACGGGCACGAGCAGCAGTCAACTCCATGTTCATTTGAGCCACAACGTGATCTTGAGTTCCTTGGAATGACATTATCCTGAGTAACTGAAAAAAGAGAATACTCGAAGGAAAACGTTAGCACGTCGTAAGATTATCAAAGATTTTCTTTGGATGGGGACCCACGGTGGGTACCAAACTGTTTATGCCAAAAATCTCCCAAGGAAAATTTAAGGTAAATGTGGAGCTTGATCCAACCAAAGAAAGTAGCTTTAATAATCGTACGATAATAATAAAAATGAAATAAACGAGACAAGGGAATTGGTGACGCGGAACACCCCTAAAATGGGTAAAAACCGCGGACGAGTATGAGTCGTCGTGCACTATGGACGTCAATTAGGGACGTCGTCCTTAATAACAAGTGTTACAAGTGTAGAACAATATAAAATAATACGATAAAGTAAAGTCGGTCGTGCGTCGTGTGTAATTAGACTTCGGTCGTGCGTCGTGCAACCAACAGTAGTAGGCTTTATGAACTTCGAGAGAGAATGAGTGAGCTTGTAAGGTCTGAGCCTCAGATGTCCCCGAGTGATATTTCCTCTTCGTATTTGTAGTGCATTTTTCCGTTAGGACGCCTTTAATGTGTATCTTACACATTAATGGGATGACCGTTTTGACATTGATGATAGCGTCCGTTATGTCCGTTGCTATTGATGAAGGCTTCCGTTATAATCTTTGGTCATAAATATCCTTGAATCCTGCATTAAAACATGGTATAATGTATATTGTAGATTAGTAACTGAAATTATGTCGTACGACCGAGACTGCGGATAGGTTCTGATAATTTGATTGAGGTCACTTGAAGAAAGGGCGTCTGTTATCTATTTGGTCGTGCGACATAGTAGGTTCTGACTGTTGGAACTCCTTACCTGTTGTTCAATGTTAATCGTACGACAATGTACTATTGAAATTTTTACGCAAACAATAGCTTATCAGAAAAAAAAGAAAAAAGATATATATGGAGTAAATCATATATTTATAATTTATGTAGCATTAGTAGTGATAAACGCATAACTTGAGTTTTTTCAATCATGAAGCATTAATAAATTATATTAAATTATATTAAAGTAATTGTTAAATGTATATTTGAATTTTAAAAACATGTATTAATCAGCGATATCTAACGAATGATAATATTTTTTCAAAATACTGAAATATAGAATAGGTAAAAATAACAAATATAATGTTGGATAGTATTATTTTGTATCTAAACGTATATATAGGTTCATTATTATTAGTTTTATAGAATTCAAAAGGCTTTAAAAACTTGTATACATGAAAAAAATACATGTACTATCATAATTAAAGAAATATGTTAATTTGAGCAAGTAAATAACTTTTTTTCTTTTGGAGAAAATCCCAAATGGAAGGGAAAAAACTTGAATATGGAAGGTAGTGAAAAAGTAAAGTTTGAATTTTTTTCAAATGAGTTGTACCTTATGCATACTAAGTTGTGATTAAGAGATTTTTGAAATGTATGCATAAAATGGTAGTACTTTATGTTTTATAAGTAGTAATTAAGAGTTTTTTATTCCGTCTTTATAATATAGTATAGATTCATTTTTACTTAAATGCCCGTATGAAAAATGGCATTCTCGTAAAATCTCAAAGTTACATTAAAGCAACAAGGATATGTTTATATAAACTCGATTTTTAGATCTTAAAAAAAGAGAAATAAAATCTTTACATAAATTTGAGTAAGAATCCACGTTTTCATAGCCCATTTGCTTTAGGATTCTTATTTATGTAATAGACTTTTATGTAAACTCCGGCTGAAATGGGAATTTTGGTTTCTAAAGTGATTAAGACATTGTTTGGTAAAAAAAAGTCATCTTATTTTTTAGGTACATGTTTGGAAGAACATAAACTAACTTTTTGATAAGCTATTTGGAGTAGCTTTTGTGAAGCTTTTTATGATTATTCCAATTATGTCCTCATTAATATCCATTATTTTAATTGATTATTTTTTTATATATCTTTTTTGGTAATTTTACATGCTTATAAGTTGGTTTTTATCAAATGTGACTTTTTCATAAGCTAGCTTATCAATCACCAACTATGTTATCAGTCATCAGCTAGCTTATCAGCTAGTTTGTCAAACATAGCCTAAATGTGAATTTAGTTTGGTGAATTAACTATTTCAGTCAATTTACCCAAATTTTTTTGTTATAGGCGCAAAAAAAAAAAAAAAACCTCTATTGCTACATAAATATTTTTTTCTTACACATGTCAAAATCAAATTTTTTTTTTCCTTTTTACATTTTTAAGGTATTGATTTTATTCCTAATCAACCATTTTTAATTAAAATGCAAAATGGATTGAAATAACCTTGGAACTATTTGCCTATTTTGTGCCTAGGAAAGTGAACATTTTCGTGTGGTGGGTACTCAAAGATAACATTTTGGTAAGATCAAATTTGGTTAGACGTGGGATTGATTTGGATTCGGTCTTATGTCTGTGTTGTAAAGACTATCAAGAGACTCAAGATCATTGCCTTTTAAAGGGTTGAATAGTTGTGAGTGTTTGGTCATGCTTATTTTGGTGGTGGAAGATTGACGGCAATATTGGGAATTCAACTTATGAGATTTTAAATCATTCTAGCGGATCTTGGCTTCAACTTGGTTGAAATCTGTCTGGCATCCTCTTTGGTCTGCGGCGTATATGATATGGGAACATCGTAATCAAGATGTTTTTTGGTATAAATCCTCATCGTTAGGATTTTTAGTCGTAGATATTAAGGTTAGATCTTACGACGCGATTTCGAAAAGATTGCGGAAAGGTTATATTCTGCAGGGCCTTTGGCTTACTGCACCGTTTTCGATGCCCTCTCCCGGTTGATGGTGTATCTAGGTTTGGTCGTGAGGGTTCGGTGTTGTTGTGTGTTGTTGCTTCTTTTTTTTTGCTTAGGTCTTTTTAGCTTTACCTTGTTTTGGGTTGGTTTTGTTTCTAGCACGTTCTACTTCTTGTAGAATCTTTTTTTTTTGTTTTTTTGAAAGTTTTTTTTTGTGTTCTCATAAAATGGTTGCCTTAAAAAAAAAAAGGGAGGCACAAAAGGCTGGTTGGTAGATAATTAAAAAAAAGACAACATAGGTCACCAATTTAGGTGTCGTTTGTTTTTTAATAGGTCTAAAATCTGAAGTCTTATTTTAGTTATGATTAATAAGAGGTGTTGTGTAAAAAGGTCTGAACGATTCAGACTTAAGAGTCATTAAAAGATTTTAAAAAAAAAACAAACAACCCCTTAGTTTAAAGGGGACTTCTTTTAACCAGACAATCAGTAATAAGGAAAAAAAAAACCTTTTAATTTCACTTCTCATTATTACATCATAAAAGTTATTATTTATGAAAGAATCAAAATATTTATTCAATAATATAAAACCAAAATCAAAATCACTAAGAGTTGTTTATTTTTTTTCAAAAAGTCTCGTTCAGACATTTTTATATTAAGTCCATTTTTTTTATATAGATTTCAAACCCCCTTAACTCTTAAATGCATCTGGAATTAGAATTGGTCACGTTTTTTTGATTAATTGTTATCACAAACAAAACAATCTTATTGATGCAGATTAAGATTTTAGACTTCAAACATTACAAAAACAATCAGTCTTATTGATTCAGATTTCAGACTTCAACATCAACCTTTATTTATCATAAGTGAAATAAAACTTTAGAACTTTTAAAAAACAAACACCACCTAATACTTACTTGATTTGGATTTTAAAGAAAACCGTTTCAACCTATGTTCAAATGTATGTGTGATGTTAAAATTGAGGCTGGTGTAATGGTGTTCTAAAAAAATCAAATTAAAACACAAATGATTGTTTTTACACCAGAGATAAAAAAAAAAAATCAATATCTTGAAACAGACCATATTATATTTTACACATTGGTTATAAACATTTTTGGAACGTGATATGTATGTTAAATTTTTTGATAATCTCTTATATTTATAAAAAAAAAAAAGGAGTTAATTGTTTTTTTTAATTGTATAACTATTTATAATGTCTTAAATTTATGAAATATTAGTTATTTTTTAAACTATATTTAATATGTCAATTATTTATTAAATATACAATTGAGAATGAGGGGGAAAAGGGTTAGAGCATCTCTAAGGGTGCGTTTGGTTTGCGGGATTGGAATGAATTTGGATTTCAAATCCATTCCAATCCTGTGTTTGGTTTGCAGGAATGGAATTTGTTGACGGGATTTGAAATCCTTTGACCCTTTTAAAATCCTTAACTTGATGGATTTGGAATTCCTTAGCAATGTGCTAGGATTTCAAATCTCCCCAAATCCAAATCCTTACTTGAAATCCAATTCATTCCAATCCATTCCCGCAAACCAAACGCGCCCTAACAATATTGCTAAAATATAAAAAACACGTTTTTCTTTTATATGTTTCTCCAACAGCATTGCTATCTTGTTTACTATAATAGAGAATCATCAAAAAAAATCTCTAAATATAGAGAACTCTCTATAATACTCTAAATAGGAGAGAAAATTATTATTTTATTCCATCCCACCAACGAGATTCAATTTTTATCATTTTATATTAAAAAAAATTGAAGTGTATTAGGATAATAAATTAGAGAATATTATAATAATATAAATTGGTTTAAAATTTATAAAATAGCAAATCAGTTGGAGTTGAATGTTATAATTTTTAGAGATTTACACTTTTAATTCTCTATTTTAGAGAAATTATAACAAAGTTGTTCGAACGACTTCCCCAAAATTTCTTCAAAATGGAGAATTTAAAAGTCAAAATCTCCAAAAAAAATTACATCTATCTCCAACAGTTTCCCCATTTTAAAGATAAATCATTGATTATAATATTAAAATATTCTATATATTTAATAAAATATTATTTCTCTCGCCTAAACATTTCATTTCAAAAATTTTCATTGGTGGGATATAATAAAAAATAGTTTATCTCTTTTGGTAATTATTTTTGGGGTTATCTCTATATTTGGAGAAAAACTCATTCTCTCTCATACTTTCTCTATTTTGGTGATAGTTTTGGAGAAGCGGTTGGAACAAAATTATAACTCAAAATCCTCATATTCTCGATTTTAAAGAAGTTGTAGATGCTCTAGCTTCTCTAAAATGGAGATTTTTAGAGATTTTGAGTAACTTTTTCCTCCAAGAGTTTCTCCAAAAACTTTCTCCAAAATGGAGAAAATAGGAGAGAGAGTGTAATTTTCTCCAAATTTGGAGATATCCCCAAAAATGATTACCAAGAGAGAGAAATGACTTTTTGTTATATCTTATCAATGAGAAACTTTGAAATGAAATGTTTAGGTGAGAGAAATAATATTTTATTAAATATCTAGAGTGTTTTAATAATATAATCAATGATATATCTTCAAAATGGAGAATCTGTTGGAGATTGACGTAATTTTTTTTAAAGATTTTGACTTTTGGTTCTCCATTTTAGAAATTTTTTGGGGAAGCCGTTGGATATAGGGCTGTAAACGAACCGAACGTTCAACGAACCGTTCGTGAACTATTCGGCGGGAAATTCGTTTATGTTCGTTTATTTTATAAATGAACGAACATGAACACATTTTTTTTGTTCGTTTAGTTAAATGAACGAACATGAACAATGGTCTCGTTCGTTCATTTACGTTCGTGAACGTTCGTTCATTTATGCTCGTTAATGTTCGTTTACGTTCGTTTATGTTCGTTCATTTATTTTCGTTTACGTTCGTTTATATTTGTTTATATTTGTTTATATATATAAATATATTTATATATATTATGACATTAATTTGTCAAAACATTAATTAAATTAATTTTTTAAAATTCTTTTTTTATACCTCCTAAGTATATCCGTTTATTTAATTTTGTTATGTTATTTTTTACGAACGAAATTATGAGTAACGGTGGTTGTTTTTTATTCTTTTGTGTTCGTTTATGTTCATTTATGTTCGTTCGTTTACGTTCATTTAGCTCTTAATAAACGAACACGAGCAAACATATTTTCTTAACGAACGAACATGAACATAAAAAATTTCGTTCGTTTATCATTCGTGTTCGTCTGTTTGTTCGGTTAAGTAAACAAACAAACACGAACAAGCCTCCATTCGTGTTCGTTCGGTTCATTTACAACCCTCGTTGGATATGCTCTTAGATGTTGAAAACCTTGTTTTGTTTATTTCGAAAATCCACTCGTTTTATTTTAACGGATATGACCCATTCATTTCCCACGTGTAACGTAATGGCTGCTAAAAACCTATATTTTTTATTTAATTGGTTGCTTTTTTAACAACCAAAATAATTAAATTAAATAATAATTAAAAAAAAGATTGAAAGTGATGGTATTAAATTTGGAGTGTCTCAAATAAAGAAAAAACACGTGCGACACGTGGAGGAAGAGCGCGTGAGAGTGGGGACGTGTGGGGTCCAGAGAGAATCGTATGTGTGAGGGTGGCGCGTAGCGAATAAGAAAACAACACGTGTGGCTAAAAATGAGAGGGTAAAAATGGAAATAGTGTGGAGCGGACCCTATCCGACAGCTTCCCGTAAGGTTGTCAACATACCAAGTTACCAACAGCCCCATATCTTTATTAGAGCATCTCCAATGTTTTTTTTTTTTTTTTTTTTAAACATAAAAATTTATAATGATTTTTTAAGATTAAATTACATTATTGGTTCATGTGGTTTATGCGTTTTAACAGTTTGGGTCTCTAAAATGAAATATTTATGGATTACATCCTCGTGGTTTGTATTTTATAAAGCATTAGGTCCCTACTATTAACTCCGTTAAAAAACTTATGTTAACTCAGTTATTTTAGAGAGTATTTTAGTCATTTAATGTATTTTTTATTTTCAATTAAAACCACTGAGACCAAGAACGT
Organism: Arctium minus; assembly: GCA_954870635.1. Classification (NCBI taxonomy): domain Eukaryota; kingdom Viridiplantae; phylum Streptophyta; class Magnoliopsida; order Asterales; family Asteraceae; genus Arctium; species Arctium minus. Next base: position 70,559,479 of record OX941094.1, on the reverse strand, counting down.
AATTTCCTTTATTCTTTGTCAATAATTGGTCCCATCTTTTTCTCCCATACCAATTAAAGGGTGCCATTGTTTTTATTTATTTATTTTTCTCTAACCCCACCAGCACCACCAACCCCTATTCAGACCAAAATTGAAGTTTACTCTTTCTCAATCTTTTTTAATATCAACATATAACAACAAACATTAAACATAATCAAATGATTTTGTATACATTCATAAAAAGATATGTAATACAAAGCCAAAAATCTAATTCATTCTCATCAAACATACCTGGATCGTAAACAAAACCACTGAATCAAACACCTGAATCTAGATCTAGACTGTAAACTAAACCCCTAAATCCAGATATGGATTGTAAACTCATGAGTCAGGGAAGAAACAGAGGATGAAGAGAGGAATACAGGAATGGTGTACGACGAAGGTAGGAAGAAGCAGAGGATGAAGAGAGGAATACGAGAGTGATGTATGGCAAATGGTAGAAGCTGGAGCGTTGTCGTGGGTTTCTCCAAGGGGCCTCGGATGGTGGTTACGAGAAGGAGATCTGGTGGTGTAGTTGCAGCGATTGAGGTGGGAAGGGGACGGAGATGCATATCCAGATACAGTGGAGGTGGGAGTTGCTGACGGTGGGAGGTGGAGTAGAGGTCGGAGATGGAGGTTGGGCGGGTGATCTTCTTTCCACGAGGAGCTTCACGATGTAATGCATATACATACATATATCGTATATATGATAGAGTAATTACATAGTTGGTCCTTGTGGTTTAAATAAAAAAAATCGAGTAAATTACATTCTTGGTCCCTATGATTTTAATATAAAATAAAAAAATACATTAAATGACTAAAATACCCTAAAAATAATTGAGTTAACAGAATTTTTTTAACGGGGTTAAAAGTAGGGACCCAAGGCGTTATAAAATGCAAAACGCGAGGAGGCAATCCATAGATATTTCATTTTAGGGACTCAAATTGTTAAAACACATAAACCACAGGGAACAAGTATGTAATTTATTCTTTTTTAAAATATATAATATTTATATACCACAAATGCAACAAATAAACTCATACACTTATCTAACCATTGGTGAAGGTTTGAACATTTGACCTCTTAAGAAGCCAAAAACTCTGATATCGCTAGGCCAAAGGCCCTTTTGTAAAAAAAAGTATATATATGTATATATGGTATAATGACAATTATTGTAACACTCTTTTTATCGCTCTCATTACAATACTAATAATACATGTACAATAATAATGATAAAGTCAAGAAATATAAAAAAAAAACTAACAAATTTATCACTTCACACCAATTTCAAGGAAAGAACCAAGGTTCTTATATACTCACTCTGTCCCAAAATAAATGTCTACATTGCTATTTTTGTTTGTCCCAAAATAAGTGTTCCCTTTCAAAAGTAAATTTCCAATTTCTCATTCTATCCTTAATTATGTGATGCAGAAAACTTATCTCTATATAATTAAGGGTAAAATTGTAATTTAGTTAATTAAATAGTGTAATAATTACATACTCGTAAAACTGTGTCTTTTTCATTATGGACATTTATTTCAAGGGAGTAAAAAACCTAAAAGATGACGAGGTTCTTATAAGTAGTAGTTTCTACAGATCACTTAATTTTTTTTGTTTATAAGAATCTTGTATTGCAGATGCTTTTAACGCCTCTTTTAAAAGCATCTCAATAAGTCCATATTACAATTTTTTTAAAGTAAAATATTTAAGCATCTCTAATAGCTTCTTTAAATTTTGGACAACAAAAAATTTCAGCAGATTCTTTTAGACTTTCTCTAAGATGGAGAAAGTACCTTATACCAATCTGGAGATAGAGTGTAATTTTCTCCAAAGTCGGAGAACTTAAAAAAATGATTATAATGAGAGAAATATGATTTTTTTTTATTATATTCCACCAATAATAAACCATGAAATGAAATGTATAGAAAAAAGAAATAATATTTTAATAATATAATTAATCATGGAATCTCCAAAATGGAGAATCTATTAAAGTTTGATGCAAACCACTAGGTCTTTGGCCTAGTGGTCACCTCTCTTCCGCAAACTCTTCTACCTGCGGTTCCCGTACTAGGGTTCAAATCCGGAGGGAGACATGATGTCTTTTCCGGTGCAGACTTATAGAGGTAGGGCCTGTAGGGCCCACAAAAGTGGGCCACGGGGCCTTGGGTCCCCGCCAATAAACCTTTAAAGTTTGATGCAATTTTTTTAGTGATTTTGGATGTTAATCTCCATTTTGGAAAAAATTTACAGCATATGTTGGAAATGGTTTTAAAATATAATATTTGGATTTTTTTTTACGATCAACTTCAACAACTAGCTTTATTTCAGCAATATAGGATTAATTATATTATTAAATTATTGTATATAATTAATAAATATTAATTTTCTCTTCTAAATAATTATTTTCAGTACCTTTTATCGGCGGAAAAATGATTACAATATGATTTTTCTCTCATATATAGAGTTTTAGAGATTTCTTGAAATGTATAGATTTTCACCCTCACTCTATTATTTTCTTTATTTTAACATATGTTTTAGCATAGCTGTTAGAGCAAAAAAATTGTTAAATCTCCAAAATCTCAAGTTTAGCATAGCTATTAGAGATGCTCTAACATATGTAAATAAAATTATATTTAAATCTAACAGATTTTCTATTTCAAAGATTTCAACATTTATTATATTGTTAAAGTATTCTATAAATTTTTCATCCCAAAATATATATTTTTTGTAAAATAATAATTCAATCTCACTGGTAGAAATAAATAAAAAATTAATCTCTCCATCCAAACACCAAATATTAGAGAATTTTCTAGGCTTGAAGTTTTTTTAGTTTTATCTATTTTGGAGCAATAGAGAATCTCTATAAGCAAATAGAGAACAAAAACCTCATTTACGTAGCGATTGTTTTTTAAGAGGTGCTGAAATCTGAAGTCTAATTTCACTTCTGATTTTAAGAGGTGGTGTTGAAGTCTGAAATTTGTATCTATAAGATTGTTTGTTTTTGAAAACTGAAAAACGTCTGAATATGTATAATTGTCTATTTTATCTCTAAAAAATTCACAAACTCGACGTGCATCTGGGCTAAAATCGACGTTGAAATCGAAAGAATGGTGTTGGACGGAAATAAAATGAGATTTAAGAGATATGGTTATCAATTTTTTGTCCAGAGCAAATTAAGAGATAAGAGACACTGAATATAATAATAATAAAAAAATGGTCTGAATTATAGATCGTATGACCAAATCAGACATAAGTGGTGATTAAGAGCTTAAAATGAATTAAAAAAACAAGGCCTTACTCTATTTAATTTTTTTTTTTTGGAGATGCTCTTTTTTCTATGATCTTAAATAATTTTTATAAATGACAGAGTTGACCATAATGGTCGTTCTAAATAAATATCTTCATTTTTAGCCAACTTTTTCAAGTTTTAACTGAAATAGTCAAGATTTCTTAAATCTCCATTTCACAACTTGCAAAATGTATTTTTCATGAATAAAATATGATTTTGGCATGTTATTTCGTAAATCACTAAGGGCCTATTTGAAAACAACTTAATTGGCTTAATGAACCCATAAGCTTATTCGGTCAGCCATATTAGGGTGTTTGGAAGTGGCTTAATGATATAATAATGAGCTTACCGAATAAGATATTAGAAGGCACCTTTATGCAGTCAGACACCACATTTCCACCACTACCCCTTTGAGATTTACGGGAAAAAAAACCCTAACCACCTGTTTCTCCCATCTCTCTCAAAGAATCCACATCGCCTCCCTACTCCTCCATGTCGCCATTCTGCCTTTCTTCCAGATGATGTCGCCACTCTTCCTTTCTTCCTTGATGATGTCGCCGCCCTAGGTTGAACAAATCGTGTTGCTATTGATGCCCTGCTCCTCCTCCATGTTGCAGGTTTCAAGATATTTGTGTTAGGTTTTGATTTCTCATATATTGTATTTTATTTGAAGGATTAAATCATGAGTGGTCTTTAATTTTATGCTTCTTTTTCTTTATCTCTACCACAATCGGTGGAGTAGGGTTTGTTTTCATATTCTAATTTTTATTTTAAGAATTAGATTTTGGGTTTGATTTTAGGGGTTTGATGTCTCTAAGATATTGATTTTGTATTTGGATTTGTCATAGAGATTTTTAATCACAATTTTATGTTTGTATCTAATTTAAAGATTGATTTCCTTGATGTTCTTGAGATATTTTCTAATTGAATTTGTGTTTGGATTCTGATGTTTGAAGATCAATCTGATGATTTTTAATGAGTTTTGTTTTGGTTTTCTCAACCTCTTTAGATCAATAGAAGGGTAAAATGGTCATTTTTATTATTCAGACAGTTTATTAAACACAACAAACAAACAACAATTTTATTTAATATATACAGACAAATTTATCCATACAGGACTGAATGAAAAAACAATCAAACAACCCCTAAGCTGATTTACGCCCTGTATTGAAAAGGCTTAATGGGCTTAATAAGCATTGGAACTTATTTGCTAAAGTGTACCTAGATGTTTGTCTACAACTTATTGATTTGGTTAAGAGCTTATTCGCTCAGCAGAATGAGTTAAGCTTTGTCAGGACAGCCGCTCAATTTCCATCTCTACCCTTCTCAAACAAAAACGTTGCCCTCTCCATCTTCGATGGTTCTTCCCATCCCTCTCCTTCCATTTAATTATTTTGTTCACTGATTTTGGTTTTTATAAGGGAGCGATTTCGCTCTGAGAAAAAGAATATGAATGGTAATATGGCAAATATAAAGAAATCGAAGGATGTGTGAAAGAAATAGTAGGTGTGTATGAGTGAAGAAAGAAAACGAAGGATGGGTGAAAGAAAGAAATCAAAGGTTAGCAGGTGTGAATGGATGAAGAAAGAAATCGAATGAGTTCATGGTTTCTTTCTTCTACTTTTGTTAACTTTATCCTTTGTAATTTTGATTCTTTTTACTTTTTTATGTTTAATGAATGTGTTCTTGAGAGTTGTTGGAGAAACAACAAAGTGGAGGTGAGGCTCATAAAGTGTTTGATGAAATGCCTCAAATAAATGTTATTACTTGGATTGATGATAAAATTGATTTCGGTTTTTAGTTTTTTGGTTATGGACGATTGATCTATCTTTCCTCTTGAAATAACTTGATTCAACAGTTGATTTATTTTAGTTTTTAGTTTTTTTGGTTCTAGTAGTTTAGGTGGTTTACAAGTTTCAGTCACCCTTCTCGTTTCAATATCGTACGCTGGGACTTTACCTGTTAGGATCAATGTTTAGCTGTGTTATTTTAGCCCAATCATGATTCATCAGGTTGATCATGGATCCATATGTAATATGAGATCAATTCAGCAGTTAGGACTTGGTTTTTATCCCGATTTTCGGCTTTATATGGTTCGAATTCACAATGATATTTCCTTATTGCCTTTGGTGTTCTTGCAAGATTGTGTATGTGTTACGCCTTGACAAGCCTTAACGAAAATATTCACAGCATTGGCAGCCTCCAAAACAGAAAGGGACTAATGTCTTGTAATAGGGCCAAATAGTAGGTGTTTGGAGTTTGCAAGTCTAATAAATTTCATGTATGCATTCATTGTGATCCTTCAAGTCTTCAACTCATTTTGAGGTATTTTCACCTAAACAACCACAACGGTTGTGGCGTAGTGGTTGAGGTCCAAGAGAATGTTTGATAAAGTTTTTACATTCTAAAAGTTGTTCAAATTGATAGTTTTTATCATTTAGCATCAACCATTTAGCAAAATTATCAAACAATTATGTTAATCGGTGCTTAATGAGGGGTAAAATAGTCATTTTTGACATTCAGACCGTTTATTCAGCACAACAAACAACAAGATATCTCAATCTATACAGTCAAATTAATCATACAATCAGTTTTATCCATACAGGATTTAATGAAAAACCAACCAAACAACCCCTTAGCATGTCAAGAAGAGATTTTGCAAGTCGTCACGCCCATTTCGTAATCCGAGGGTCCCATTTTGCAAGTTGACTCGACCAATTTAATGAAAAAAAAGATACATTTAATAAGTTACAAAATGGCTTTTTTCCATTTTGATCATATTGAAGAAAAAAAAGTATGTTAAAAATTTAAGAATGTTATTCAAAATGGCTAGTTTGATCAAGTTTTCATAATAATAACATATATTTACCTTTAAATTACATATTACACAAAATACACCACTTATTTTACATAAAATCATTTCAAAAATAAATTTATTAATTGTTTATTGCATTTTGATATAATGAAACTTGATTATAAAATTTTAATACCATAATAAAAAATTAATGAATTATTTATAATAAATATCATAAATAATTATGATTGTATTTAGTTACATTGATAATGAGTAGTTCATAAACAGTTGATTATTACTACTTTTAAAATATTTATTATTCCTAAATAAATTTTCATATATATATATATAGAGAGAGAGAGAGAGAGATTATCATTATCAAATTTTGAGGACTATGAAGAAAAAAAAACTTGAAATTAATAAAAAGTTGTTTGTTGGATGATGTGAACTAACCCTATATTGCCTCAATGAAACTTTTCTCAAAATTCAAGAGTTTGTAGTGATTTTCAAACTTTTTGGTGATCTAAACTAAAAATTAGATGAAAGTTAGTTATTTTTGCATTTAATCATATTAAATATATTGATGAATTTTGAATTTTTTAATATCGACTAAATAATTCCTAAACTAAGACCTCTTTTATAAATATTTATGAACCAATTAAATAAAAAAAATACAAATATTATATATGATTCTATTGTAGAGGCTTCATATTTATAGCATATACTCTTAGTTCCAAGAATATGTTTTCTTGTTTTTGCATTTTGATCGTATGTATTCAATGGTCCATACGTGAATATACAATAATACTATGTTTGGCAAATTAGCTTATAAGCTAGCTTTTTAAAACGCTACTATGAGTAGTTTTTCAATAAACTAACTTATAAGTTAGTTTATGGTCATCCAAATATGTAAAAAAAAAAAAAACTAACTTATAAGCTAGTTTTTTTTCCCAAACAATCCCTAAATACATGACATATATAACATGTCTATATCCATATGAATGAAAGGTGCATGCCATGTGACCCTTTTAGTTGATAAGCTAGCTGATAGCTGGAAAACTAGTTTTTTTTTGCCAAACAATGCCATAATGGCCGTTTCCCATTAAAAATTTTAAGTTTAAATTGATATATCAATATTGTGAAATATATGGGTCAAACTCGTTATAAGAGACGACCGATATAAAATGATTTCATGTTTGCATATTCTATTGATGTATAAAATATGATTATTTAATTTGGATTATGTGATTTTTACTGTTTTATAATTAAAAGAATAAAATAACCCAACACAAGCATCGATGATTCATCTCAATCGGCCAACAACACTCTTACACCCAACCTTGTACTCAATCCTTCTCCCTGACGTAGAGTCCCTCGTCAACAACATAATAGAGCAAACAAATGTGTACAACTACTTGGAACAACCAATATATACATTAAACTGTAAAAAAAAACTACAAATTTGGGTTTTATATATTAGCATTAAGTATTTGAAATAAAACAATTAAAGAAACATATAATAACAATCTGGAATTTGTCTCACCACAAATCTAGGAGTTTACTGATTAATGGAAGTCATGAAAATACCATCCATGATTAGTTTCAAACATAGCCCTTGTTAGCATTGACGAAGATCACCGTCGTATATGGCTTTAGGACATGAAGAAATTGATAGAGTTGTAGCAGGCAGAGAAATAAGCATGTAGAATTTGGGTTAGAGGAGTTTGTAGATATGACAGTTTTCACATGTGGACGTGGTAACCTGTCCCAAATCTCTATATGAGATAACGGTTCGAGGCAAGGGTGGGATGATATCACTCGCCTTAATTCGACCAATATATATATAGACATATGTGTGTGTGTTTGCATGTGTGCCACACACACACATACATACCTGATGGGGATTATTCCCCCAAATATGCTATAGATTATACGTGGAGGGGCACAAATAGGGAGTAGGGATGAGCTTGCATTCCCCGCCTATTCTGTGGCCCGTTTTGATACCTAGGTGTGTGGTTAGAGAGTCAAGTTAGCCATTGGGAATCATGTGGAAGGAGACGATCGAACAGGTATTCACTTCCAGTTACTTTTTTTTTAATAAAAAAGATCGAACAAACTTCTTTTTAACGTTAGAAGAGGCTTGCCCATTCACTTCTCTCTTGTTCTTTTTCTTTTTTCAAATTTGTTTTCATTTTTATGATTTTTTGAAATGTTTAATTGGCAATTTATTAGTATCTTTATCTTACATAATATTTATAAAATTTTATTTTCATCCAACATTAATTCTACACGAAAATTTTAAACTGTTTGCATATCTTAACCTTTTAGTATTTTCTCACTTCACTATTACAAAACAACATTTTTTTTCCTACGCAAAACTCGTGTTTTCGGCTTTTAAAATTTTGGGCTTTATTTTTCTGGATACTGTTGGGTCAATGGCCCAATAATACCAAACAACATTTTAGTGTTTATGCCCATAACTTCTTAGACATATTGGCCGATGGTTGAAGAATGTAGACCCCAGCCCAAATCATATACACCCCAATGGAATTACATTTATACCCCTATGTTTTTTTGTTTATTCGTAAACCATGATATTGAAATATTCAGTTATTTTGAGTGGATTTTTTCTCACATGCAAAAAAGAGTGGATTATATAGGGAAGTGTTTTAAACGAGACCACTTGTGATTTATGTAAATGCAAGAACATTTATAAGTAAATCATACTCCCTCTGTCCTAAAATAAGGCATTGTTTGGTAAAAATAAGCTAGCTTATAATCTAGATTATTTTCAGGGTACATGTTTGGATGACCATAAGCTAGCTTTTTGATAAGCTACTTGGAGTAGCTTATGAACAGCTTTTTGTAAATATTCCAATTACGTTTCTCATTAATATTCATTATTATGCATTAACTTTTATTTATAAATAATTAATTAATGTTCTTTTTGGTAATTTAAATGATTATAAGCTAGTGTTTGTCAAACGTGACCTTTTCATCAGCTAGCTTATCAGCTCTTTTGCCAAACATAGCCTAAGCGTCCATAATTGAAAATGCACACAGTTTTAGACATGCATAATAATTACATTTTTTTGTTAATCAAAAGACATATTTACCCTTATTTAATGTCTCTCTCTTCACAACACTTAAATATTTGTGCATTGATTAAGGGTAAATTTGATAATTTAGACATCTACTTTTAAAATTGGACACTTATTTTGGGACAAACATAAATAGAAATATGGACACTTATTTTGGGACGGAGGGAGTACTATTTTAAGTTACTTTTGGAAAGCCTGAGAAAACAATTGTTAGAACCGAAGTATGAGGACAGAAACGAATTTGATCAGAGCAGTATAACAAGGACGTGATTTTATCACTACCCTTAAGGAGTATTAGCCCCCACTTGGTCGTTGATGGATCCAAAATAATTTCCTCCCAAGACCTTCTCGGGTTTTAAGAACTGTAGGCAACGATCCTACAAATTATTCTCATCATCATGGTTTTCAGTGATGTTGTGAAGAAAAATGAAAAATGGATTGAGTAAAATTTGAAGAAAATATATATTTATAGCATCAAAATTCCCAACTGTTGCAATCTTTCATGAACTATTGCAATATTTCAGTTTTCCCTCCAAAAATAACCAAAACAATTTAACTGGAAGTTATTGGAAACGTTAACTTGCCATTAAATTTTTGGACAAAAAATGTAAGGAATTTTAACTCGAAACGATTAACCTACGAGCAAGAACCTCAATTTTTATTATGTATCTATCAGTTGAGCTGACCCTTAAGATTACAGATAGAAAGTTACATGATTTTAGACGTTTTTAATTATTTTTAATTTCATATTAATGGAAAATTTGTCAAAGTTGGTTAAATTCGGTTATGGGATGAAACCTATAAATAACTCCAACACTGTATTTTCAACCAAATTTTTTCTCGTATGTTCTTCTTCATTCCACTACCAATGCAACATATACACAATTTGCAGGGAGGCGAAGGATCGTGTGAGAAATTGAGTTAACAGTGAGAAGTGGATCTGAACCTTGATCTCTTTTAATCTTAAACCCTCCCCTGAGTTGCAACTTAAAAAAGAATTGATCTGGTGCATATCGGTGCATCTCATCCTAATGTGCGTCAATTTCTCATCCAACGGTTAATAACCACTTCCTACGCTTCTCACCGTTAACTCAAATTCTCATCGAAGCCTAACCCTTTGCAGGGATTGGGTTAAGATGCATGATAATTGAATAATTGAATCCTAAAGACGACGTCCAAAACTATAACATTGGTAAAGAGAATTTTCGTCTTATGACATTTCTTGACAAGCCTCTATTCATTACATAAACGTTAGGATTTGTTGGGAATTCATCATCAAATCAGTTATTTCTTTCTAACATGTTTACTGTACTTGTTTATTGTTGTTATATGTGTTTTATGATATAACATATAAACAATATACACCTCGAAAACGAGCTCCTCCATTGCCCTCATTCACATGATTGCTTCAAAGTCGAGACAATGTCGTTAGAGGTGTACACAGGTTGGGTTGGGCCGGGCGGTTTTTGACATTTTTACAATCCAACCTAATTACGGCGGTTTGAAAATTCTCAACCCAACCCATTATTAGACTAATATGTGTATATATTTTTTGGGTTGTAAATTATAATGGTTGTAAATATTATATATATATATATATATTATCGAAATAATATATATTAGCGGCGGGTTGGCGGGTTGGGTTGGGTTGAGTTATGCTAACCCAATTTCAACCCTCTTAATTAGCGGGTTGGCGGTTTAGCGGGTTGGGTTTAATTGGGTTGTTAGCAGGTTGGGTTGGGCGAGTTTCGCGGGTTAATGGCGAGTTTGGGTTTTTAGCGTTTTTGGTGGCCCGGCCCGGCTCGGCCCGAGCCCGGTTTACAACCCGGTTTTTTGCCCGGCCCGGCCCGATTCGTACTTAAAAAAAAAAAGACACTATGTTATCGTTTATATACGTTTTTTGAACTTTTTTTGTATTTTTTACCCCCCAAACCCCTATAAATACTTGTATTGTAAGTTTGCAACTTAAAATTATAAATAAAATGTATTTTTAAAGTGTATTTTAAAGATTTCTTATAAATAAAACGTATTTTTAAAGTGTATTTTAGTGATCCAATCCAATTTTTATTTTTTAAAATTTAGTAATTAATTATTATATAAAGAAATTATTAAAAAATATATATATACGAGGCCCGATCTTGGCCCGGTTTTGGGCCCTGCCCGGCCCGGTTTTCCTATAACCGGTTTAACCCAAGCTCAACCGGGCCACACATTTTCGGGTGAAACCCGGCTCGGCCCGACCCGAAGCCCGATTGGCCCGGTTTTTGCTTTCACTGTTTGGGCCCGAAGCCGGTTTTGGCCCGGCTCGGCCCGAACCCGATTTTTGGCCATCACTAGCGCTAATTAATAACAATCAAATAATATATTTAATAGAAATGTGTTTTGGTAGGAAATAAAGAACAATAATTAATAATTTGAGCAATTTTCATTTTTTTTTGTAGGCTATGCATTCTCACGAGTCTTCTTAAATGCAAGAAAACGAATATCTTGTCCAATATTTAACGTGCTATTAATAACCAAAAAAAAAAAGAATTGAGTGAATTACGTTTGTTTTCCGTCCCTGTAGTTTGGTGGTTTTAACGGATCCTGCTATTATTTTGATAAATTAGCAAAATGTGCCACTATGGTTGCACTTTGTAACGAGGTCGGTTCTGTGACTGCATTTTTTTAATTAAGTTAGGTCGTTATGGTCGTAGTTTTTTAGATGAGTTGGGTCCTTAAATAAATTAACAAGTTGGGTACCTGTGGTTGCATTAGAGACTACCCAACTTGTTAAAAAAAATTAGGGGTGTCAACGGTTCGGCTCGGCTCGGTTAGTAAGAAAAATGTGAACCGAACAGCATGAGGCGAATACTTGGTTACCCGAACCGAAACCGAACCGCTGGTTGAACCAAACCGAATTGAACCGAAATTAGTCAGTTACCCGCGGTTCGGTTCACAGTTACCCAAATTTATTGAAAAATATTATTTGGAATATAAAAATAATACCAAAATAGAAATTTTAAACCTACTACATAACAAATACATAAAAATAATTCAAGAAAAAAATATTGAAATAAGTTTTATTGTTTAAAAATATCCACTATTTAGTTGATGATTATTTAAAGATTAAATAGTTGATATTAAATATAATATTATTAAGTGTTCTATATATACCGGCTCGGATCGGTTACCCGCGGATACCTACAATTAAAACCGAAACCGACCCGTGAATACCCGGTTTTTTGGTTTTCAGTTTTTCCGGTTTTTGATTTTTTCGGTTTCGAATCAAACGGTTCGGCTCGGTTTATCGGTTTTCCGGTTTTTTTTAACACCCCTAAAAAAATTTAACAACATGGACTAGCTTGTTAATTTCTCAAAAGTAGGACAAAATCCATCAAAAACGCCTAACCACATGGACAAAATATGTAATTCACTCACAAAATTAGTATTATAGACATCGTAAAAAATTTCAATTTGTCAATTGTGATGGAAATGAATATATTAATAATATTACTACGAGTATAAAATACGTTATACTTTTTTTAATTGTATAACTATCAACGAACTTTATTTTATATATATATATATATGCGAAGGTTCGTGTGAGAAGTTGAGTTAATATTGAGAAGCGTGAGAAGTTGATTTGAACCGTAAATCTCTTTTAATATCAAGTTCTCCCATTAATTTCGACTTAGAAGAGAATTGATCTGGTGCATGTCGTTGCATCTTATCTTGGTGCATCTAATCCTAACTTACGTCAATTTCTCATCCAACGATTAATAGGCACTTCTCACAATTCTCACCAGAACCCAACCATATATATATATTGAGAGAGAGAGGGAGGGGGGGGGGTCATTCTTTTGTTAATCAATGATTTTGTGTTAACCTTGTTAACTAATCTGGATCCTTAATCTTGAAAATTAATGGTTGTGATTAAAACCAAATTTTAAATTAAAAAAAAGGGGAAAAAATCGGTTCAAAATCGATGTTCCTATATGAACAGGGTAAAAGGGTAAAATTATATTAATTGATAAACATTGAAACTTATCAAATCCCAAAATAATAAGCACCACTTCCCTAAATATATTCCTGAAAAAAGGCTACGTTACTTATAACCACCACTAAAATGTAAAATAAAAAATAAAAATTAAATTTATATTAATATTAATATTCAAATAAACAAAATAAAAATTAAAATTAAATTTATATTAATATTAATATTTATATTGGAGGTTTTTGGTTAATATATGTTAAAATTCTAGATAGGGTCGATCCTGACATTTTGGAGGCATTGTGTAAAAACGTATGTAGCCTTATATTTTTTCTAATTATGTTATTTATTAAAAAATTTATTATTAAATTCATAAATAAATTAATTTATATTAATAAATGCAATAGCTAAATGATGATGAGCCATATCAGCCATAAAATTTGGGTTGATTTCAGGGCTCCCGTCTTATTCAATTTTTTTAGATGAATTTGACCATGGAAGTATAAAATAATTATAAACAATATCTAAATAAAATTCAAACTCATATTTATATCGTTAAATTAATGATTATAAATCTTATATGATTAATCTGATGATAAGAATAAAAAGTTATTTAATAAAATGTTAAAAGTAGTTACATAATAAGTATAATGTATAATATGTAACACAAATAGTTTTATTAGTTAGTAAACATAAAAAGTTTTTCATTCGTCATAATAAACTGACACTACTACATACTTTTTTTTGAAAGAAAATAAAATTTTCTTATCATACTTTCATATTCAAGATTTGTTATAAACTAATTTTCAATTGATATCAAACACAAAACTTATAATCTCTTTGAGACATAGTCGATGGCTAATAAGATTCCAAAAGTAAAAAAAAAAAAAAAAGATTTAAAAAAAATATATAAATAATCAATAACGATCAAGAAAATTTATAAGTTTCATTAAATAATCAAACAAAGTTACTAGAAGAAAATCATTAAAAAATGAAATAAATAATGAAAAGTGTTGTATATATGCTTATAGAATGAAATTTGTGCCTTTAAAATGGAAGAGCCAAACAAGAAATGTTATAAATTTATGTTGATCTACAAAAGAAAAACGAATAAATGAACTAAGGATTTTGAATTTTTGAAAGATAATCTAGAGCATTAAATCTAATATGAATATGAGGTTTTTATTGATTCGTAAGCTTTTAACAAGAAATTTTCCATCAATAATAAAGAAACTAAATAATAGACATTATATATAAAAACAAATAAAAGAAAAGAAAAAGATCTATTTTGGAATCATTGGATAATTAAACAATTAATAAATAAATAAATTATTAGAAAAATATATAATCAAATTCTCGATATTTTATATAATAATTTTTTTGTTAAATTTATAATGAAGTTACGTTAAATATGAAGAAATCATAAATATTTTATATAATTAACAAATAAATTAAAAGTTGTTTCAAAAATAATAAAAATAACCAAAACCCATATAGCAGGATTCGAACATGGAATCTATCCTAAATAGTGGAGAGTGTTATCCAACTGCACTACGTAACAATTTGGTTAAGATAATGGAGTTTATATCTACTATTCATATGAAATTAAAAACCGGAGGCCCCCGACGAGCGGAGACCCTGTGCGGCGGCACCACCTCGAACACCCTCAGGAACGGCCCTGATGTACAAGAAAGAAGGGGAAAATAAAAGAATTTACAGTTTTGACCCTTCCTCTTTGATTTAGTAAAAAAAAAGAAGAAAAAGGTAAAAGGACAAAATTGTCCATCACGTGTCTTGCACATGGTCCCTCTAACGGCACTTTTTTTGACGTCGTTAGCCAGAGGGACCACTTTCATAGTGAAATCAGAACATCAGGGATAAAATCGACACTTATTGAAGTTCAGGGACCACTTTCGTATTTTCGGGTAAACCACAGGGACCAAAATTGTAGTTTACTCTTGATTAATTCATACTTCAAAAGACTCTTAGAAAAGTCAACTCTTTCAACCCATTTACCATTTGCCACGTGTCACCAACCCACAACACCCATTCGGCCGCCATTGTTCACCACCTCCATTCACACTGTCCAACTCCACAAACCCCACCTCCATTAACAAACCAACCAAGCTATCCACCAACTCAATCTCCATAAATCAATTTCCTAAGTTTTCACAATTTTCCCAAAATCCTCAATTTTCCCCCAAATTTAATCGAATACCCATCGGATAATTGGTAGTCAATTCGAAACCCTAGAAGGTGAAATTCGAGGGATAAAATGTCAATTTACAAGACGAATTTCTTTGATCCTCAATCGGCGGCGGAGAAGGCGGTGTCTGTGATTGGGTATGGTTATGATCTCACTTGTGATATCCGGTTAACGGGTTGTAAACCGGGTCCGTCCGGGTCAACCCTGATCGAACTCGACGGAAACCTAACGAAGGATCTGGTGGTTCCCGGCGGCGTCGTTGTTCCCAATGTTTCGTCGTCGATTAAGTGCGATAAAGGTGAACGCACAAGGTTTCATTCAGATGTTCTTTCGTTTACTCAAGTAAGGCCAATTTTGACTTTTGAATTCAGACCTTTGACTTTCGAATTCAGACCTAGTTGGTTTTGAATCAGAAATTGGTAATGATATTGTTAGATTCTGAGGTTATTTCACCTAGGGTTGTTTGGTTGGTTTTTGATTTAGTTTGTGCGGATAAAGTTGTCTGTGTGAATTAATATGGTGTTTTTCCATTCATAGATGGAAAAGCGTATTTTTTTTATTGGGAGGAGCAGGTTTAGAAAAAAAACTTGACTTTCTGTCTAAAACTTTTCACTCTAAGCTTACTGAATAAGCTACTTTTTAAATATCATTGAGTCACTGGCAAACAATAATGTATAGCTGACTGAATCAGCTGTGAGTCCCATTAAACTCCTTAAGCTGCTACCAAACAGGCCCTTAGAATTTCTACCATCTGGGGGTAATTTGTACTCGTCTAGCCTCCTTTGGACACATTTGTGTGTTCTATGTTAGAGGGTGTGTGTTAGAGTCTCACGTTAGAAACTTGGACTGATTCTGCATGATATATGTTGGAACCTTTTTTCCAAAAGTGTTTTTAGAGAATAATCTGATGAAGGCACTACAAAAAAATTGGGTTTATAGGACGTTAAGATTGTCGAAGTATCATAATAGACTCCTTTATAGGACATAACTTTATAGGACCAAACGATAAACGTCTTATCTAAAAGTGTTGCAATAGGTTTATAGGACGCTTTTGGACGTCTTAACAAGTTTTTTAGGACATTTTTAAAATAGAGCGTCGTATTAGCTATTTTATAGGACACTATTTGAACAAGTGTACAATAAAAACTAGTGTACTTTAGCTAATATGGCGCTTTATTTTAAAAGCGTCGTGAAAAACTTGTTAAAACGCTCAAAAGCGTCCCATAAACTTATTACAACACTTTTAGATTTAACACTTTATTGTTTGGTTTGATAAACTTAAGTCTTATATAGCAGTCTATTACGACACTTAAACATTATTGGCGTCCTATAAACCTGATTTTGTTGTAGTGAGGGTTCTATATATTCTCATAGATATCATGATATGTGTATATGAATTCTATAAATTTCAAAAGAGCATGTGGATGTTAATGAACATATAACATTAGTAGAATCCTTGTTGATTTTGAATTGATACCTGATAGGTTTGACCTCAAAAGTCAATGCTAACTTGATACATTGATACTTACATATATTTATATATATATATATGTGTATGTATATCAGATGTCGGAGCAATTTAATCAGGACGTATCTTTATCGGGAAAGATACCGTCTGGGCACTTCAATTCGATGTTTGGTTATAAAGGGTGTTGGCAAAAAGACGCGCCCACCACGAAGAATCTAGCTTTCGATGGTTGGTTTATTACATTGTACAACATCGAGTTAGCAAAAGCGCAAATCACGTTATCTAAGAAGGTGAAGCAAGAAGTGCCTTCTTCATGGGATCCTACCGCACTTGCTGAGTATGACCCTTTTACTCGTCTTATGAAACTTGATATTTAAATGCTTTCTAAGGAATTTGGTGTTAAATGGACGTGAAAACCCTCTTAAGATCGTACGAGCATTAGAACATAGAAACATGGATATGGACCGAAGGCCACTTCGGCGGTATATGATTATATGGCTTAGGCATAGGCATTCTTAAATCTGTTAGAAGGTCATGCATTTAAACAAATATGTCAGAAGGTCAAATAACCCTGACGAGGATGTACTAAATTAACTCCATCTCTCAAAAGGGTGATATTGATACCCGAGGGCTCTTTTGTTTTGCAAACATTGACCATCTAGGTCTCCTACCCCCCCCCCCCCCCCCCCCCCAAAAAAAAAAAAAAAAAATAGTGAGTGGTGGTAGTCGTCATGCACTTGACATATCCTTACTGAGATCTTACATCGGTTGGAGAGGACAACAAAGGTTGCCTTATTAGGGACTGGAGGGGCTTACATGGGATCCCCCGGGGGGGGGGGGGGGGGTGTATGCAGATTTGTCCTCTTCCCCAATAGTAGAGTGACTATTTTCTTGAAGAAGGTGACCATGTGAGTATGTGACTCATATATTGGTTCATGTCTTTGGCTATACACCAACTAATCTAGTTCCCTAAAATATTTTGCATACACCTTGCATCTAGGCACATTAATCTATACATAACTTAATGTAAAAATAACCGAACAACGCTTTAGACATTTTCAAGATGGGCCCTACAAATTAAAGTCTTGGTGGTCTACGTGCTCTATACAGAAAGTCAAAACAAAACCACATAGTCAATTATTACGTATTATGCTAAAAAAGTCTTGGTCGTCCTAATCCTAGTATACTACTCCCTCCATCCCAAAATAAATGTCCACAATGAAAAAGACACAGTTTTAGAAATGCATACTTATTATTATACTTTTTAATTAACCAAACGACAATTTCACCCTTAATAAAAGGGGGCCATGTGAGTCATATATTGGTTCATGTCTTTGGTTTATACACCAATTGATCTAGTCCCCTTTGCTATTTTGCTTACACCTTGCATCTTCTTGTACTCTAGTGTCGTTACGAGTCAATATTTAACCCAATACTTCTCTACACAGATTAATCCATACAAACAACTTAATCCATACAAAGCTTAATGGAAAAACAACCGAACAACCCCATAGACATATTCAACTCTTTGTATAAAGATGGGCCCTACATATTATTTACATCGACAAAGTCTTGGTGGTCCACATGCTCTAATACAAGAAGTCGAAACAAAACTGCATAGTCAACTTTTCTGTATAAAGAACTTTACATGTTATTATGCTGAAAAAGTCTTCGTGGTCCTGATCGTAGTATACTACTTCCCTCCGTCACAAAATAAATGTCTAAAAAAGGCACACGGTTATAGAAATGTGTACTTATTACACTTTTTAATCAACCAAATGACAATTTTACTCTTATTAATAGAGGGAGACCTGAGTTTTCCATTAAGGGTAAAATTGGAAAGTAGGCACTATGGACAGTTATTTTGAGATGGAGGGAATAATGCTCGTACTTGATATGGTTGACTTTGCTTGATCTTGTAAGAATCTAAAACGAAGTAATCTCGTTTTCTCAGGTTTATCGAGAAATATGGTACTCATATTGTTGTCGGGGTAAAGATGGGGGGTAAAGATGTAATTTACCTAAAGCAGCTACAAAGTTCAAATCTTGAGCCAACGGAAGTGCAAAATTTGTTAAAGCAGCTAGCAGATGATGAATTGTCCGAAGATTTATCTGAAGCTTCTGTTTCGGGATCTGATAAACCGTTAAAGCAAAAGGTATGTTCGTCCAACAACCGTTACCATATAGATATAGGTCGTATAATTCATAAATAATATCAGTTTCTCTTACATATTCATCATGAATATCATGTATATTCATCGTGAATATCATGTAAATTCATCATGAATATCATGTAAATTCATCATGAATATCTATCACGATATTCATCATAAATAGAACATGAATAGTTGGTTCACAAGTTCTAAAAATATTTTCTCAATCAAGGTAATAAAGTTTCAAATTTTTCTGCTTTATTCCCATTTTGACAATAACTTGTTGATCTTGTAACATTTGATAACGTGAACGTCAAGTTTATCGTCCATTTGCCGTAACCATTTCTTAAACGGGTATCCACGTCATCAAATGCTACAAGATCAGCAGGTTACCGGTCAAATTTGGCACAAAATTAAAAATTTTGAGACTTTGTTATATTGATTGAGAAAAAAGAAATTATTCGTTACAGAATATAGGTACTTAACCAAACTTTTTGTTGCATTTTGATCTATTTTGCCTTAAAAACATTACAATAATTGTGTTCTTACTGCAATCGGGGTGTCATACAGGATGAACGATCCGTAGCTTGGGATCTCCCTCCGGTACTCGCGAATTCTCTACGACAATCCGTTGTTTCTCTCTCCAAAAAGGACGTAAGAGCTCCTAGTTTCCTTAACCGCCTTTGTAACAACTTTGTCTCAGATGGATAGAAAATTATATTTCTGAGCTCCTTATAAGCTCAAAGTCGTGGGCTACCAATAAAGATGCACAAAGGACCGGTTACCGATGACCGGCCCAAAAAAGGACCGGTTAGAGGCGAAAGCCCGTTTTGGTCCTAAATTTTGAACCTGAGACCAGTTCTTTACGGGTTAAAAAAAAGCCTAGAAAAAACCCGAAAACCAGTCCGGTCAAGGCCCAAAAAAGCCTGGACCTTTTTAGTGAAAAAAAGCCGGGTCAAAGGACCTGTTAAAACTGCCGGTCCGGATTTGGTCCTAAATTTTTGGCCAAGGACCGGTTAAGGCCTGCCCCGTTTTTTTGGCTACAAAAGGACCGGTATTTTTAAGACTCGTTAAGGACCGGTTAAAGCCCGTTCCCAATAACTTTGACCATGTTTTTAAGTTGATTTGGAGGTTATTGGGTCAGCCAGCTGCTTTGAAACAACTATGCTAATCTATAGACATTCGATTGTTTTCCTTCAGGATCTACTTAGCATTCATGTTCGTCGGGGAGGTATTGACAAAGGTCAAAGCCACAAACGTTGGCTTTCGACTGTATCACAATCGCCCAACGTCATTTCTATGTCGTTTGTTCCGATCGTTGCACTTTTAAGCGGTGTTCGTGGTAGCGGATTTCTGAGCCACGCGATCAATCTGTACCTTCGATGTGAGTATGCTTCTTTATTCTCTATATGGGTGCGGAAACGGAAGATTTATTGTCGAAAAAGTAGCAGGAATTTGTTGAAACCTGTTTTTTATGTTGCGATTTGGTTCGTCGTTCACAGACAAACCGCCGATTGAGGAACTTGACCAATTTCTAGAGTTCCAGTTGCCGCGGCAGTGGGCACCGGCATACGGTGATCTTCCGCTTGCTTCTCGACGCAAGAGAAACCCGACCCCGTCACTTCAGTTCACGTTCTTGGGTCCTCGGCTCTATGTCAACACCACCAAGGTAAAATCTTGACAATTTCTTGTGCGTTTGGTATACAGATAGGATAGGACGGGACAGTTGTTCAACGTTTGGTAAAACAGAACTGGACAGAACAGATAACATGAAAAATTTACCCCTAATAAATTGTTTATATATTATATATATATATATTTTGATTAATTATGTAATTTATTAAATTATAACGAAATAAATGTTTTTTTATAACAAAATATAGTATTAGAAAGTTCTTTTCAAGATTGATTAAAGTGACACCAAAATAAAAAGTTTATATAGTTCCCAATTTTTATTTTTTAACATTTTCTATATTTTTTTTACTATTAATATATAATAATTTAAATAAATTAATCCAAACATAGTAACTATATAAAAATAATATTTGAGGACAATAAAGTGAAAATTTAAAGAATGAATAAAATATAAAAAAAGCGTATTTAATGTTTTAGAAGAAAATTAGATTTTATTTAGAGGTTATATTGGTAAAACATAAGTCTGTTCCACCTTTATTCATGGGGGTGGGGGTGGGGGTGGAACAGGCATGTTCCACTTTTGTTCTTGTCTGTTCCACCTAACAGTCCTGCCAAACGTGGGACAGATTCCTGTTTTGTTCTGTCCAGTGTACCAAACGCACCCTAAAGAAACCCGATAACTCACAAACAACCTTCTATTCTTTGGGGTTGAGGCAAGATATGCGTAGAGTTGTTCACTGACAATATAACTCGGCCCGCCCAACTCATTAGAAAAGCAGGATTGGACAACCATTCTTGAAAAAGTGGGTGGGCCCGGGTGATGAAAAAAATTCCAAACAGGCCCGCTCGGCCCGTTTATATTTTTGTAGTTAAAAAATTGATGTATTTTAAATAATTTTATACAACTTATGATTTTATTTAAGTTTGTTTTTATTAAATGTAAAAAAAATTTAGGCCCGTTAGCCCGTGGACCCGTTTATAGGGCGGGTATAGGCAAGTTACCAAGCCTGCAAAAGCGGCTTGAGTTTACTATATTAGGCCCATTTAATAAAATATTACGTTAGGTCCGGCCCGTGCTTGACCCAAGCCTCCAAATGATAACTTGTAGCGTACATTCCATCTCCGGGTTTGTTTGATTTGGAACCGTCCGGAAGCATTGATGGTTGTGTGTTTACAGGTTGATTCCGAGAATCGGCCCGTCACTGGCGTACGCTTGTACTTAGAAGGACGGAAGAGCGACCGGCTAGCCATCCATCTGCAACACCTCTCTTCGGTTCCGAAGATGCTCGAACTCTCTGACGACATCGCCTACAAACCTAGCAACGAGCCAATCGAAAAAGGGTACGTCGAGCCTGTCAAGTGGAACATATTCTCGCACGTGTGCACCGTCCCGGTCGAGCACAACGAGACCCACATCGACGACTCCGCTTCCATCGTCACCAAGGCCTGGTTCGAAGTCAAAGGTGTCGGTATGAAAAAAGTCCTCTTCCTCCGGCTAGGATACTCGATGGTCGGATCGGCAAAGATCCGACGGTCGGAATGGGACGGGCCCTCGATGCATTCTCGGAAGTCGGGACTAATGTCGACGTTGATGAGCACACCGTTCAGCATGGGGCTCGCTACGCCGGAACAGAAGCCTGTAAAGGTGGATTTGAACTCCGCTATTTATCCCGATGGGCCGCCTTCGAGACAGCCTAAAATGTCGAGTTTTGTGGACACGAAGGAGATGGTTCGGGGGCCGGAAGATCCGCCGGGATATTGGGTGGTCACCGGAGCAAAGCTGTGTGTAGAGGGTGGTAGAATTAGAGTGAAAGTGAAGTATTCACTGTTGACAATAATGTTAGAAGACTCCATTTTGATGTGAAAAAAATCTGCAGCAGTTTAAGGATTGCTGTAATTTTTTTGTACATGTTGCATTGCTAATTGTACATTTTATAATTGCTGATTAGAGCATCTTCAACAGTTATTTATAATTTATAGTTTTTTAGAAAAATAGAGAAGTAAAAGTTAATATGAAAACATATAAATTTTTAACTCGATTTTTTTTTGAAGATTCAATATTTATTATGTTATTAAAATATTTGGTAATGTTAAATTTATTGGTAAGTTGGAGAGTTAAATATATAAAAAAATTATTCTGTCTCTAGCTTTATTTAATTTTGGAGAGTTCATAGAAATAACTCAACCCAATGTGAAATAACTTAATCTGTAGCAATCCGATGTTTAATCGAGTTGTAAAATCTTTAAACCGTATGTATTGGGTTGATTGAGTTACTTTTATTTGAACCCAACCCGATATTCTTTTATTTATTGGATTTAATATAATTGTTGAGTCTCTATTAGTATGTACATTAAACAATTACACTATCATGTACTCTCTTCGTATACATATATTTTCAATCTATTTTCCAACTCTATATAATTCCTTTGTATATATGTTCAATAATTATGAACACACACACATCTATATATATACATATATATATAGAGAGGAAGGTTCATGTGAGAATCTTAACAATTTAATAAAATAAGAGGAGCATTCTTAACCAATTGTTTGAAAAATTAGTTTTTAAAAATTAAATTTGTTTTAAGGGTATATTGGTCATATTCTGTTATCCCCCTTTTTTTTGGAAAACATACGTCTCCCATTCGATCTGCATCAAAGAGCTTTTTTTCATTATGAACTTGTTCTCTGTTTATAAGTTATCCATGAATCACCATGTTTTGCTAACATTAATCACATATGATTCAAAACATTAATCACAACACAAAGCATAACATAAAGCACAAATCAACCCAAACACAAATTTCCTTTTTTTTTGAACGGCAGAATGAAATCTTTATTACCAACCAAAAAACCAACTGTAAACAAAGAGGATCAATATCCGAACGTAATACATCAATCACGCAACAAAACAAAGTAAAAACCACATGTATGAATCCACAATAGGGAAGAATTTGCGACCCGCAAACCCAACCAGACCAAACACCAAAAAGAGTTCGCAGCAGATTGTTTATTATAACAATCCAAGAGACCGAACCAAGCACTTCGAGCAGACCAAATCATCCGACGAAATGGATCACCAGCAGCTGTGTTTGGACAGCGGTGGGATAAACCTGCATAGCTTAAACCCCCTTTTGGTAGCTGATCACGAACTCACACCGCCTCTTTTGCAACCCGAACCAACGTAAAAAACCAGCATCCCATAGCCCATATGAACAGCCCCTCGACCTGCCTTCTCCAGCCCCTAGCCGGTCTTTGTAGGAGTCTTTATCACAGACTCAAAAGCAAGAGACAGCCCCAAGCTTCACCGTACTTAGACCACGTGCAAATCCCCAAGTAGACCCAGCTCGATCGAGGTGCCTTTTATTAGAGCTATCGTGGACAACATACACCTTACCAAGCCGACCTATTGCAATAGTATCAATCCCTCCTTGCTCTTTGCAGTACACTCAACCTCAACGACCGACACGACTAATACCGACTACACAAACGACTGAGAAAAGCCACAACTTAAAGCTCAAAGATAAACGACATCGTAGCTTGTGAGATACAACCATCCACCGACAGACCGGGACGATCGCAAATCACGTCCCTCATCCTCCCCGATCGACATCGAACGCGACCAACATTGAGAACGAACGCGATCCTTCTTGCCTTCATATGTTTAACATCCACCGACAGTCCATGAGTATCAAGAATCACAACCACCATCTTCCTCGACCGACCCAGGACACGATCACCACAGCGACGATCAACAACTTATTGGTTTGAGTCTGAATCCTTCACTACGAGTATTGATGTACCCCTTAGTGTTGTTCCTGGACAGCGGACAGATCTGCCGAACTGATCACCACCCGACACACTGCATCATCTAGTCTTGGCATTCGACAACATATACATTTTGACACCAAAAGACCACCTTCGAACCCGCTTTCTGTCCTGAAGACTATCCACTATCACGATCCCCCATCCAAGAGTAACCCGCTATGTATGCCACAGTCCCACTGCTTGTACCACAGTACGATGAACAACACCCCACACCGAACAGATTGCAGCCCCATATCGACCGTGTGTTCCTTTTCAATCTTCCTTCCTGTCATAACCTTGAGTTCGTTACCCACGTCACCCAATCGCATGCTAGATGTCTATCCCTTGTTGTAATCCACAAATTTCCTTTTGATTCTGTGTTTGAAATCACACATGATTGACAACCATTTCAATGATTTTACTATATAACTATTAAAAACCCTATTACATCACATATGATTTTCTAATATGAAACTAACAGTGTTATGAAAATGCTTCATATCACATATGATTTACTAAATCAATATTACAGTCCTACTATATGATCAAACGGTAAATCACAACATTAATCACATATGATTCACAACATTAATCACATATGATTCACAACATTAATCACAACATTAATCACAACATAAAGCACAAATGAACCCCAACACAAATTTCCTTTTGATTCTCTGTTTGAAATCACACATGATTGATAACCATTTCAATGATTTTACTATATAACTGTTAAAAACCCTATTACATCACATATGATTTTCTAATATGAAACTAACAGTGTTATGAAAATGCTTCATATCACATATGATTTACTAAATCAATATTACAGTCCTACTATATGATCAAATGGTAAATCACAACATTAATCACATATGATTCACAACATTAATCACAACACAAAGCACAACATAAAACACAAATGAACCCCAACACAAATTTCCTTTTGATTCTCTGTTTGAAATCACACATGATTGATAACCATTTCAATGATTTTACTATATAACTGTTAAAAACCCTATTACATCACATATGATTTTCTAATATGAAACTAATAGTGTTATGAAAATGCTTCATATCACATATGATTTACTAATTCAATATTACAGTCCTACTATATGGTCGAACGGTAAATGACAACATTAATCACATATGATTCACAACATTAATCACAACATAAAGCACAAATGAACCCCAACACAAATTTCCTTTTGATTCTCTGTTTGAAATCACACATGATTGATAACCATTTCAATGATTTTACTATATAACTGTTATAAACCCTATTACATCACAAATGATGTTCTAATATGAAACTAACAGTGTTATGAAAATGCTTCATATCACATATGATTTACTAAATCAATATTACAGTCCTACTATATGATCAAACGGTAAATCACAACATTAATCACATATGATTCACAACATTAATCACAACATAAAGCACAATTACAGTCCTACTATATGATCAAACGGTAAATCCCAACATTAATCACATATGATTCACAACATTAATCACAACATAAAGTACAAATGAACCCCAACACAAATTTCCTTTTGATTCTCTGTTTGAAATCACACATGATTGATAACCATTTCAATGATTTTACTATATAACTGTTATAAACCCTATTACATCACATATGATTTTCTAATATGAAACTAACAGTGGATTAGTTCTTCAATCAAAACAACATACAAGAACTTCAAATTAAGGAACAGAAATGAACCCCAACACAAATTTTCTTTTTATTCTAAATGTAGGTATACTTGAAATCACAAATGATTTATAACATTTCAATGATTTTAGAAATGAACCCCAAGACAAATTTTCTTTTTATTCTAAATGCAGGTATACTTGAAATCACAAATGATTTATAACATTTCAATGATTTTAGTATTTAACAATAAAAAACCCTAATACATACGCCTATGTTTATAATGTAAAACCACCTGTGATTTCTTCTGTCAAGTCGTCAATCCCAGATTTCCTTGTTATTCGCTTACTTCTTCGACGCTCTTCAACCATAAACAAACAAAAAATTTCATCAGGAACCTTTTCAATACATTTAAAACCCTAAAATCAAACATCTAATAAAATCTCAAACCTGTAGAATCCATTGAATGTGTTATCGGAATCTTCTTTGTTTTCATATTCTCGGCCTCGTTTGAACTAAGTGTGAGTGAACTTCAAAATTTTCCGATTTCAGATTGGAGTTTTTGGGAGCGATTGAAGGTTTTGGGAGCGTCCTGGTTTTCTCTTATTTGATAGGGATGATGATCCCCTAAGTTCAAATATCACGTATATTCTTACTGACTTTTCCGATTTTGCCCCTACATTTTTTTTTTCGCGCGTCCATCTCAGGTATATTTCGTTTAATATTATATATTTTTTTATTTTTTGTTATCTTTTAATCACAGCCATTGATCTAATAAAAGAAGGGCTAAGATGCATCCCTTTATTTTCTTAATTATGTCTCCTCCTCATTTGAACCCAACTCTGTCTCTCTCTCTCTCTCTCTCTCTCTCTCTCTATATATATATATATATATATATAGTAAGGATCATTTGTTAACCATGCATTTCTTGTTAACTTTATGAACCTTGCTCAACCAATAGGATTGCAAGATTAAGTGATGTTTAATTTATTTTGATATTTAATGTAAAAGGGTACAAAAGTCATTTTCTAAATAACCAATTTTCATTAATTATATTGAGGAGTTACAAGATTCAAGTTTCCATAGTTTTATTGTAGGTTACAATTGTAGAATTTTGTCCATTTTCATCAAAATTTTGAAATCAAATCATTATTATTATAGTTTTTCCGGTTCATTTGTTTGATAAAATCGTATAGTTGTTGTTTTCCAGAAAATTTTCCGCTATTTTCCTTAAATCGTAAAAGAATGAACTCTAATCGTATAGTCGTTCATTCGTGTGCACCATAATTTTTTCAAAAGAATGAACTCTAATGAACCACAATGTACACCATAGTTTTTTCAGAAGAATGTGTTCATTAGTATGCACCATATTTTTTTTTTCAAATAATGAACATGAACACTAATGAACCCTTGAAATCAACTTGTACGTTATGATGTATTCTAGCGTATGTTGACATAACAAATCTCGGATAAACATATGTGAACACTAAAATACAAACACAAGAGCACCTCATTATTTGTTCAAAATTACAATTTTTAAAATAAATTCAATTGGGGGTTACAATTCACTTGGAAGAAACATTAATTGAAAGATAATAAAATCATAATATTTCATTGATTTTTTTCCCAAAATACCCTTATCACTATGGTTCATTCCCTATTTTTCTTCAATTCTACATTTAATAAGGCTTTTAAAAAAATTTCAATTTCAACCATTGATTTCCAAGATCAATGGCTTGGATTGGTTCATAAAGTTAACACAAAAAATATGGTTAACAAATGAACTTGATCCTATATATATATATATGTGTATGTGTGTGTGTGTGCGCAAATTGAGAAAATTAATTGAATGTGATATACTTAAGACTTAAGAAGTATGAATAAGTTGTACCAAATGGTTGTCGATGAAAAAGAAGTTATGAGTAGGCTAGAGAAAACAAGTTAAGAAAATATTTTGATGTACCAAATATCAACCCGATCAACCCGTACGGTTTGGGTTGGGTTGCACTTTGGGTTGGGTTGGGTTGGGATTTTTCAAACCGCAAGCATTGGGTTGGGTTGTTCAAATGTCTTCAACCCGATCAACCCAACCTGTCTGCACCCCTAGTTCAAGTCTCTCTCTTCAGGGCAGGGAAACTTAGGGTAACGTTTGGTACATGTTGGACTGGACTGGGCTGTACCGGACCGGACATAAGTAGACAAGACGAGGAAAGGTTGGACAAGATTGGACAAGTTAAGTTGTCTGCATGGTGTTTGGTACAGATAGGACAGGATATGACTGGACAAGTTGCCCCTACAAAAGTTGTTTGATGATTTTATATATCATATAATAATTATAAATGATAAAAATAAAGTAAATATCTAAACAATTTAATTTATAAACATTTTTATACAATTTTCATATACATAATTACATACATATATAATAATATCAAACTTGAATAAATAGTTTGATATAATTGATGGTTGTTCGAAAGAAAAAACGGTTCATAAAAGAAACCTATGTTTTATTCGGTTTAGAATATCCTTATGAATTGACAGAGGTTGTCAGGGAAGTTGTTGCAGCTATAACGGCAAATGCAACAATGATCGAATGAGGTGGTGGTTGAGGTAGAGACGATGGTGACTAATATGGTGGTTACCGGTGGTGGTGATTGTGGCGGAGATGGAGGTGGACAACAATGGTGGTGGTGGAGGTACATGCGGTGGTTATAGTGGAGGTAGAGACGATGGTGATTGGTGACAACGATGACTGTTGAGAACGTAAAGCTTGTAGATAGTGGGAGTGGTGGTTGTCGACAATGGTGGAGGAGGTGGTTGTGGTCGATGTGATAGATGTAGAAGTGGTGGCAGGTCCGTTCCATGGGGTGTGCCAAGGTGTTCTACCGCACAGGGCCTCTGATCGTCGGGGGCCTCCGAATAATTTTTAATTTTTTACTTGTACTAATATTGCTATATAAATTAATTAGTGTAAAAGCTTAAACAAAGTCACACATAGCGCAGTGGCAAAGTAATGAAAAGTAGGTGGCTATTTTAAAGATCCCAAGTTCGAAACCCTGGATGGGTTTTTTAAGATTAGCTTTGTTTTGTTATATAAAATTTTCTTTTTCTTGAAACTAATTAAATATATAAATTTTAAACGATTTTTTTAATTCTTTTTTAAAGATAACTTAAATATATAAACATTTTTAATTTTTTCCCTAATTTTTTAGTTGGATAAATAAATTATATAACTTTTTTTTAGCAAGTTCTTTTTATAATTTACTTTTCTTGTTCAAATGCTAAAATTATTAATTCTTATTTTTATTCTTTAGTTTTATATTTATTGGATTTTTTTGAAAGTTTTAGTTTTAAGAATTTAGACTGTTTTTAATTTTAAGTGTATGTTAAAATAGAAGAAAAAAATAGAAAAAGTAGAGACTTTTAAAACTTATTTTTTAACATAAAGATATTTTGTTTTAATTGTTTCCAATAGTAGGGTTAAATGTGTTATGATTTTAATAATATAACTAATGTCAAAATTACTAAAATAGAATAACTTTTTGAGTTGAATATATTTTTTTCCTTGAAATTATCTATTTTAGAAAAATTAAGAATAACGGTTAGAGATGTTAGAATAACTTTAATTTTTTAATGTTTTTGTAATATATGTTTTTTTGAAACATTTTTAATATTTAATATAGTGTTTTTTAATGACAATAGATTAATGAAAGGTTTTTGTTGATATGTGTTTTCATAATTATCATAATGATTGATCATTTTTATATAAAGAGGATTGTTATTCATACACCCTTTTTCTCTCACATACATGTTATTTCTCACAATCTACCTCTCTTATGGACACTTTACAGGAGGAGTTATGAAATTTAAAAAAACACCAACATTTAAAAGAAACTATAAATTTTGAATCCACACTAACATAATAACAGTAAAAATTAAAATTTAGTATCGAAAAAAGAAAAGATAAACAATTTGTTCATAGTTAAATAAAAGTTATTCGTCGATTTATTATCAAATAAATGTTAACATGTAGTCAAAATAATTTAAATAAAAAAAAATTAAGAACTCATCTAGTTTTTTGCACAGGGCCTCCAAAATATCAGGAACGACCCTGAGTGGTGGTGGGCAATGGTAGTGGGTGACTGGTGGTGTTGTGGAGGTGGTGGAGGAGGAGGTTGTGATGGATGGTCGTAGATAGAAGATCGTGGTGGTGTTCGGTGGTTGTGGTGTAAGACATGGAGATGGTGGACAGTAGTGGAGGTGGAGCCGTGGAGCTGGAGGTAGTAATTATGTAAGTGCTCGGCGGTGGTCATTGGTGGTCTCCATGGTGGTGGTGGCGCCGATGGACAGTGGTGACCATTAAACCAAATACCATGAGATGGTTATATCAAATGAAGGTAGATTGATAATTTTTTTAGTTCGGTCCCATCCTTGTCGTATCTTGTTCCACCAATTTCGGTGGAACAAAAAAATGCATTTTTTGTCCCACTCAGTCCCCACCGGTCCCGGTCCCAGTTCCGGTCCCGGTCCCATGTCCAACCAAATGGAACAATGAATTTTTAAGTGGACCCACGTCGTGCCAAATGTTGACATGGGATAGGGAGTTTTATCCTTTCCAATCCCATGTACCAAGCATAACTTTAAGGGGGCGTTTAGTTCATTATAAGGAATGAGAATGAAAATTATAATGGGAATACAGGAGAATGGGAATAGGAATGGGCTTTGCATTGATGTTGTTTGGTTAAACCAATATAATTAATAAAAAAATGTTTTATATAATATTCTTAATACAAATATGTGACATCCAACATGAAGATAAAAAATATTTTACATTCAACATTGACAAATGAAAGAACACATGAGAAAAGATGACTGAGCGGGTAGGGGTGCTCACGGGTTGGGTTGATTGGGTTGAAGGCTTTTTAACAACTCAACCCAATATAGGCGGTTTGAAAATTTTACAACCCAACCCAATCAAAAGTACAACCCAACCCAACCCAAACCATTCGGGTTGATCGAGTTGGTCGGGTTGGTCGGGTTGTGTTTAAACAAGATGAAATCAAATTTAGAAATATAAACATAAAGAAAACATTTCTTTGAAATACAATCGAATGACCGATAATTCATGAGAGTATGTAAGTTCATAAAAAATATTACGATATTACATATAAAAATGTCTAAACCAAATGATAATATGTCAATCAACAACAATCGTTTTAGACGTCTCCAACCCCGATGTTTTCGCTTTCTTGGCCTTGAGGTTGGTCGTGTCATCATCAACCATTTGGTACAACTTATCCATACTTTTTAAATCTTAAATATATCACATTTAGTTAATTTTTTAGTTTGCACATATATATATATATATGTGTGTGTGTGTGTGTTTACATTTATTAAACATATATACAAAGGAGTTATATAGAGATGAATAATAGATTGAAAATATATGTAAATGAAGAGGGTACACAATAGTGTAATTGTCTAATTTACATATTAATAGAGACTTAATAATCATATTAAATCCACAAAATAAAAGGATCGGGTTCATCGGGTTGAGTTGGGTTCAAATAAAAGTAACCCGATATCAACCCAATACCTACGGTTTGAAGATTTTACAACTCGATTACACATTGGGTTGCTTCGGTTTGAGTTATTTCGCGTTGGGTTGGGTTGATCGGGTTGATCGGGTTTTTGAGCACCCCTATGAGCGGAAATAAAATTTCCATTTCCCCCAATTTGGTCAGGAATGAAAATTAATGGGTTTGGGGTAATATGCCCATTATATTGTATCAAACCAAACAACAATTTTCATTATCATTCTCATTCCTTACCCCTCAATACCCAAACCAAGGCTATATAGATTGACCGGATGAGTGATAAATAAAAACAAAATATAAAAGTTCATACCATATATTATATTAAAAGTTTTACAAATTAAAACAAAAAAAATATCTTCAAATGACAAATAACATATGAAATTCACTTAAATAGAACACTTCTTCTAAACATCATTCGTAATCCAAAATCGCCAAATCAGCTAAAACAATTAAAGCATAGAAGATTATAATTCGACTAAAATATGTATAATTGGACTAAAGATTAATTTAAAAGCTTATAACCCCGTAAAGGCTAAAACATGTATAATTGGGCCCCAAAAATTTGAGGACCCTGTTCCATTTATCACATCGGAACACCCTTGCGCACGTTTTGCACGCAGGTTTGTCCGGTTGTTGACTTCGGGGTGGCATGCTCACAAACCCACTCGGACATCGTCAGTTAAAAAATTATCATAAACAAAAATTTCAAGGGAATTTGCTCTCACATCTTACTCAACCAAACCAAACGAGACCAGTATATTTCAGCGAAAGATGCATATGAAAGGAAGTACGCAGACCTGGTCTCTACCCCCAAAGAGTTAGATAAGGTTACCAATAATCGCCACAAGAACAAGACCCGTCTTTGAAATGATGAAACCGGTTAATGTCTCTAACGATGATCTCTCTTGCGACAACCCTACACGCAAATTTGAAAAACGTGTGGCAATCTACGCAGACTCGAAGGTTCTTCTTCACCCGAATCGGAGCCCTTGGAGGAGTCGCTATAAGCCCGAAAGCGACCGCAAGTTTCTCGCTATGGTACGACAAAAGAACCTCTTTTTCACTTCTTTTCACATTGTGAAGATCAATCTCCAAAACAGGAACATACCCTTCTTTACCAACTAAATCCATCAATTCATCAAGTTTTTCATAGATTTCTTTGCTCATAAAATGGCTTCTATCTCCTACTATAAATGTGTAAACTTTATCTTTAACTTCAACCCAACTCATCCCAGGTTCTTTCTTTACCTTACTATCTTTCATCAACCTCCTTATGTCTGCAACATTTTCCCATAAACCGGCCGACGCGTAAATATTCGCAAGAAGAACGTGGGTTCCCGATTTCTCGGGTTCGATAAGCATCAGCTTCTCGGCAGCTCGTTGACCAAGGTCGACGTTTTTATGAGTTTTCGCAGCACCAAGAACCGCCCCCCAAATGGCGGCGTTCGCTTCGAATGGCATCTTGTTTACGAGATCCATTGCCTCGTCTAGTTTTCCCGCACGGCCAAGAATGTCGATCATGCAAGCGTAATGTTCTTGCGTTGGTTTAATTCCGAAGACGTGTTCCATTGAGTCGAAGAATCTTTTAGCTCGAGTGACTAGGCCAGCGTGGTTACATGCACATAGGACGCTAACTAGAGTGACGTTATTAGGGGCGATACCGTCTTTTAGCATCTTGTCGAATAAAGAAAGGGCCTTTTCGCCGTGCCCGTGTTGAGCAAGTCCTCCGATCATTGCTGAAAACGACACTATGCCCTTTTCGGGAACCTCGGAGAACGCACGGCTTGCATCGTCTATACTTCCACATCTAGCGTACATGTTGACGAGAGAATTGGCAGTAAAAACGTCGGATAAAAGACCGAATTTCAGGGTATGAACGTGGATTTGCTTACCTTGTTCGTAAGCAGAAAGACTAGCGGAAGCATTTAGAAGAGAACTACAAATGAACGGATCCGGCTTAAGATCCAAATCCTGCATCTTTAAGTATATCTTTATAGCTTCCTCACCTTGGCCCGATTGAGCGTAAGCCGATATCAAAGACGTAAAAGTTGCCAAATCCCCAACGGGTGATTCATCAAAAACCATCGTCGCCTTTTCCAGACGACCACATTTTGCGTAAGAATCAACGAGGCTGTTTACGACAAACGGATCAGATTGGAATCCCGTTTTTAAAGAAAGCCCGTGAACTTGTTCACTAACGTTAACATCTTGCAAACCCGCTGCAGAATTAAGGATTGCAAGTAAAGTGGTCTCATTAAATCCTATTCCTTCCCTATGTTTCTCCGCAAAAACGGATAGAGCTTTAAGCTCGTTTCCGTTTTGCGAGTGTCCACATAACAGAGCGTTTAGTGCAATCAATTGTTTTTCCGGCATCATATCGTAAACCCGTGTAGCATCATCCATTTCACCGCATTTAGAATATATATCTATAAGCCCACAACACAAAAATGGATCCAATTCTATGTCAGATTTTATCAAAATCGAGTGAAACTGTTGGCCTAAATCGTGTAAACCTAATCCGGAGCAAGCTTTAAGAACACTCGAAAAAGTAAACATATTCGGTGTTATTCCTGACCTTCTCATCTTCAGCAATAACTCGAGAGCCATATCGTTGAATTCATGAAGAACGCAGCCAGCGATAACCGCATTCCAAGAAACAATATCGGGATTCGGTATGTGTTCAAAGACCAGTTTACAATCTTCAAAATCTCCAACTTTCGAGTACATATCGACAAGTGCGTTACACGAAAAAGGATCGGAACCGAACCCGTGTTTCATCAAATACCCGTGAATTTTTTTCCCTTGGTTTACATCACGTAAACCCGTGCACGCATTGATTATGGTCGACAAACTAAACTCATCCGGCCGTATTCCGCTACTAACCATATCTTGAAACAAATCAATGGCTTCTTTAAAGAAATCACCCAGCGTGTAACAAGAAAACAACGCGTTCCAAGAAACTATGTTCTGGTCTTGAATCTGATCAAAAAGCCTCCTCGAATCCAAAAACTCACCGCACTTCGCATACACAACGACCAACGTGTTTGCAACAAAAACATCCGATTCGAAACCACTCACCACCACAACTCCATGTATTTGCTTCCCTCCAACAATATCCTTCTTCATCGAGCACGCCTTGAGCACGCTAGGAAACGTAAACTCATTACACCTAATACCCAATGAATGCATCTCCGAAAAAGCCGAAATCGCCTCTTCACCAAGACCATTTTGCGCATACCCGGATATCAAAGCAGACCAAGCAACCAAATCTGGTTCAGGACTTTCATCGAGCAGCTGGCGTGCACGACCAAAAACCCGACACTTTGAGTACAGATTGATCAAATGATTCCTATGTTTCGAATCATTCTCCAAGCCGATTTTGATCAAATGGGTATGAATCTGTAAACCTGGATTGAGAGACTTAGATTGGCAGCATTGAGACAAGAGTTTAGAGTATGAAATTGAGCTGGGTGTCCATTCACCATCGTGGGTTACGCTTAAAGTTGTCGTAATTTGCGAATTTTCGGTGATTATGGCTAGAGCATGGATGGATTTAACGAAAACGATCGATTTGTGGAGTTCAAATTGTGGTTGAAGAGGATTTTGGAGGGAAAATAATCGCCGGAGAAACATGGGTTGGAATCCATGGTTAACGGTCAAAGCTCACGGGGGTTTTATAGCAAACGGAGGTTTTCATATATACACTTTAGCCCCTTCGACTTTGAATTTGACTCAAATCAGTCCCTTTAGTTATTAGGGAGGGTCCAAGTTTTATATCCTTAAATAGAGAAATTGGTACAATGTAAGAATGTATTTGATAATTGGGTAACATCAAATATATCTTAAGATTAAAATTTAAATAGGTCTTTTAGGGGGAACAAAAGCTAATCAAAAGACAGGTTTTTTTTCGGGATTTTTGTGGTGTAAAGTTTGTTTTGAAGTTGAAAGAGATAAACAGATATTGGGAGCATACTTTCGAGCAAGTTGGTAGGTGAAGATGATCAACGATGTGAAGTTTCATCTTTTAGTAGAGTTTACGTTACTTGCAGAATTACCAAATAAGAGCTACCCATCGTTCTAGAATATGATTTCTTAATGAGAAGTTGCTATCGGCACTAATATGAGAGGCTTTAGGTATCCCTTGTTTGGTAAATTGTGGTGATAGTTATAGAAGTTTTAACTATCATATTCTAGAACGATGGGTAGCTCTTATTTGAGAATTGCGTCCTTGTAATTTGTGGCGGATGTAGAAACTTAGGTGACTAAGGTCAGATTTATGAGTGTCGAAAATTTTCCAAAACCGAATAACCCACCCGAATCAAAAATGGTTTCGGGTTAAACATTTAAGTTTAAGTTGTTCTTTTACTATTCCGGTTAAACCGAACAACAAGTTGTGCCATGATTTAATATATTGTATCTCTATATAATTGTTTTGAAGCTTTGAGCATATAAAACAATTAATATATGATAAATCACTTTATAAATAACAAGATATTGAGATGGATTTAATAAAAGAATACAGAAGAATCATATATTGAGACGCCTAATATTGAAATTGATTTAACAAAATAATACACATGATATTGATATGGATTTATTTCTTTTAGTTTTGGTAGAAAAAGAATTAAATGTATGGAATATTGTAAAAACTGAATGAGTTATTTAAGCATGAAGCTAAGCCATTTGTGAAGAATAATTTTTTTAAAGCTAAATCCAGATTTTTTTATTTTTTATTTTTGACTAAGATCAAGAGACCCCATTACTTTCTTTGCGGCTCTGCCACTTATTGTAATGACATACAAACCACATGATGTAATTTAATGTATGGGTTTAGAACTTCAAAATCATCATGGTGAACAAATACAGGATGTAGAATAAGGTATGTTGTTGAGTTCTCGTTTAGTGCCCCCATTGGCAAGTGGTTGAACCAAAAACGTAATCATTTGCTAGTAGGGATGTATAAGGTAACACAATTGATATCTAGATGGGTCAAACTTGTTGTGCACAATATATAGTAGCATGACTTGAGAAGTGATGACACTGAATCATAATACGAATATAATCTAAAAGCAAGCACTTTGAGTCATATGATATAAATGCATTTTTTGCTCATCTAAAAGACTATCAGAAGTTTGAGCAATATCTCGGCCACATGAATCAAAGTTGGCAACTTCTTCTCATTCAGAAGCATTCCTTCTTTGCTGGAAGTTATCGACACACCATCTGTCTCGAAAAGATCTATACATGCTTAGAATCGTTGATATCTTATACTTGGAAACGTAAGATCTAAAATGGGTTTACAAGTATGTGTAGTTGATGGATTTGACAAAGTTTCACCTCTGGTGAGAGCATCGAAATGACTTCCTTTCGATTGTTGAAGCCACTGAAGACTGACATCTATACTTGTCCTTAAAAACTACCTCAAGCGCTCAATGTCATATAACATAGAAAATATCCATATTGATTCATATCCACAAATTCTTTGATTATTAATAAAACAATAGTTGACGGATAAACACATGAAATAATTTTCTCATTCCAAAAGAAATTCCAATGTTTAATTAAACATATAATTAAAAAAAATTATGTGTTAACCAAATGTCTATATGTAACACCCTAAAAATTAGGGATAACAAAAATCCGAAAAACGGACATGCGGTATTTAAAATTGCCATAGCAAGAGCCTCCCAAAAATGGGGAAAATACACAAACATGTTTAAATACAATCGTAATTCAAACGGATAATAAATAGTGACCAACAATTCCAAATCCGAATACTAGGAAATAAAATACACACGGGGTCATTTATAAACCCAAATGTTCTTCCACAAAATAATAAGTCCAACGCAAATTCCCCAATCTCGCACCCAAGCAACTATGCCAACTTAGAACCGGCGCCGCTAGAACCTGAGATACACATCGACACTAAACAAGTGTTAGGCCAAAAAGCCTAGTGAGTTGAACAATAATAAACATGCATGAACAGTCATAAATTCTTATCAGCAGTTAACCAATGTCCAATATATGAGTAGTCATTAGGGGAGACCCAAAGCACCAATCAAGCCCACCCCAAGAGTCGATATACCTTGATGCCCTTAATAAAGAACACCCCAAGGCCCAACACACCCGAAGACTACTCCAAAGGAAAATTCCCCGTGTGGCGGAGGTCTAGGCACATACCATCACAGTAGCGCCCAAGACTACATCCTCCTTGTGGATTGACTTGGTCCGTCCAACATAATGCATATAGGAGGTCCTTTAGGTGTATTTCAACCCCAACATATTTCCATACCGCCTACGGGTATAATATTACCATCCTATCCTCATGAAGTCCAACAAAATACCCAAATGACAATTAAGTTCATCATGCATATAAATAGGTCACCAAAATGGTGTTCCAACTAGAATCATCATAGTACCCATACATACATATTTTTAGCATATCAAGGTACCCATATTATGTATCCATGCGAAAAGCCCCAAATAATGGCACTCATAACATAAAACATAGCATATCACCAATATCAATATTTCCAACTAATTTCATCAAGAAATCCCAAATACTTGAACACATAGAGATAAAATAAAAAATAGAAGATTATGACGTGTATCTAGTTTTGACAAAGGTTTAGTAAACTCACAATCTAGGTTTTGAACCAAAAACCCAAAAAACGTAGAACCCTAGATCCAAGAAGATGAAACTTGGAGAAGATGAAGATCTTGAAGGATGCTTCAATGAAATCACTTGGATGAACCTTCAATGATGATTTAATGCACTTATCAACCCAAAATCCAGAAAATCTAAGGTAGGAGATGAAAACCCCAAAAATCAAACTTTTGACACTTGAGGAAGATGAAGATGGAGATGGTGATGAACTCTTGACCCTTGCTTCCAATCCACACCCAAATACTCTTGGATCTTCCCAAAACTAACAATCTAACCTTGAAAAGCTCTGAAATACGAAACCGTAGCAAGTTGAATCGCCAAAAACGGAGTTGTAGTGAAGGAGATATGAGGAAATGAAGAAATGAGAGAAAAGTCGGATTTAAGTGAAATTCACAGCGCAGATGCTCGCGGGCGCGTTCAATATTTTGCGTGGGCGCGAGCGATGGTACTTCCGACCAAAATATGCCTGAACACTGTTTTGGTCATAACTTATTCGTTATAGCTCCGTTTTCGCTCCGGAAAGAACCGTTGGACTCGTAATTGAATCCTTCATCTATTAAGACAACAAAATTCAAGACCAAAATAAAATATCTTATTTTTCCTTAATATATCGGTTTCTGTATAAACTTGAAATGATACCTTTCAAAAAATCGGGGTGTTACAATCCTCCCCTCCTAAAAAGGATTTCGTCCTCGAAATCTTAGCCTAAATTGAACAACTACGGATAATGCTTTTTCATATCATCTTCCGACTCCCAAGTAATGTTAGCACCCCGATGATGCTTCCATTGGACTTTAACCAAAACCACGTCCTTATGCCTCAGCTTCTTCACTTTCGATTCTAAAATCGCCTCCAGTTCTTCCACACAACGATTCCCACTGTCCACCCGAATTTCCGACAAAGGAATCATGTTTTCCTCCTCGGCTAGACACTTCCGAAGGTAACATACGTGAAAGGTAGGATGTATCCCATCCATTTCCGGTGGTAAATCCAACCGGTAGGCTTGTAAACCAACCTTCTCTAAAATGACGAAAGGTCCAAGGAAACGAGGACTAAGCTTCCCACGCTTCCCGAAACGTATTATCCCCTTCCACGGAGATACTTTCAACATGACTCGGTCGCCCACTTGAAACTCAGCTGGTCTTCTCTTCTTGTCCGCATAACTCTTTTGTCGGTCTTGCGCCGCCTTTAGTCTCTCGCGAATCTCTCTTACTTTGTCGGCCATCTCTTGAACAATTTTCGGCCCGGCGAATTGCTTCTCACCCGCTTCTAACCAATAGACTGGGGTTCTGCACTTCTGTCCATATAGTGCCTCGAACGGTGCCATTCCGATACTAGAATGGTAACTGTTGTTGTACGCGAACTCTACCAAAGGTAGATGTGAGTCCCAACTTCCCCCGAAGTCTATTACACAAGATCTCAACATATTTTCTAGTATCTGAATTGTCCTCTCGCTTTGACCATCCGTTTGAGGATGATATGCCGTGCTCAGATTCAGTCTAGTACCCAATTCCTTTTGCAAGCTAGTCCAAAAATTCAAAGTGAAACGACTATCCTGATCCGATACTACTGATTGAGGAACTCCGTGCCTTGACACCACCTCGTCGATGTACAATTTAGCCAACTTATCTATTGACAAGGTCTCCCGCATCGCAAGGAAATGCGCGCTCTTGGTCAACCGGTCAACGATCACCCAAATGGTGTCGTGACCCCGTAAGGTCTTTGGTAGCTTTGTCACAAAATCCATGGTGATGTTGTCCCACTTCCACTCAGGAATGGACAACGGTTGCAAACTTCCGTACGGTCTTTGATGCTCTGTTTTGACCTGAAGGCACGTGACACACCTTTCCACGTAGCTAGCCATATCTAGCTTCATTACCGGCCACCAATAATTCAACTTTAAGTCTCTATACATCTTGGTGCTACCGGGATATATAGAATATTTCGACTTATATGCTTCCTCGAGAAGTAAGTCACGATTTTCTCCAATCTTTGGCACCCAAATTCGTCCTTGGAAGAGTTTGAGTCCATGACTATCTTCCGTTAGGAGTTCCTTTTGCTTGGTTATAACCTCGGCCTTGAGGTTCTCTTCTTTGAGTGCCTCCACTTGGCTCGTTCTAATACTCTCTAACAAACTTGACACCACATCGATCCTGGTAAGGGACATTTTGACACCCCCAACATGACTCCTTCGACTCAACGCATCCGCCACCACGTTGGCCTTACTGGAATGATAGAGTAAATCACAATCGTAATCTTTCAAGAGCTCAAGCCACCTTCTTTGCCGCATGTTGAGTTCCTT
The DNA here is from genome assembly GCA_954870635.1 of Arctium minus. Lineage (NCBI taxonomy): Eukaryota > Viridiplantae > Streptophyta > Magnoliopsida > Asterales > Asteraceae > Arctium > Arctium minus. The sequence continues at coordinate 70,518,803 of OX941094.1, read as the reverse complement.
TTGGTCGAAAATGTATTTGAGACTTTTGTGATCCGTGAAAAGAGTACATTTTGTCCCATATAAGTAGTGTCGCCACAACTTCAACGCGAACACTACCGCCGCCAATTCTAAGTCATGAGTAGGATAATTCTTCTCATGATCCTTCAATTGTCGCGACGCGTAGGCTATCACTTTCCCTCTTTGCATTAGCACGCACCCAAGCCCCATCTTGGAAGCGTCACTATACACCACAAAGTCTTCCGATCCTTCGGGTAAGGATAAGATCGGAGCCTCGCACAACTTCTTCTTGAGCGTTTGAAAAGCTCGCTCTTGTGCATCGGTCCAAAGAAATTTGACGTTCTTTCTCGTAAGTGAGGTGAGTGGTGTAGCGATCTTGGAAAAGTCTTGAATGAAATGCCGGTAGTAACCCGCCAAGCCCAAGAAACTTCGAATCTCTGTCGGACTCGTTGGAGGCTCCCAACTCATCATTGCCTCGATCTTGGTCGGGTCTACCTTTACTCCATCCTTCGATACCACATGCCCCAATAATTGCACCTCTTGGAGCCAAAATTCTCACTTTGAGAATTTCGCAAACAATTTCTCCCTTCTTAGAATCTCTAACACTTCGCGCAAGTGTTTCCCATGCTAGGACTCATTCTTTGAATATATTAGGATATCGTCGATGAAGACGATAACGGATTTGTCCAAGAACGGTCGACACACGCGGTTCATCAAATCCATGAACACAGCCGGAGCGTTGGTTAAATCGAAAGGCATCACCAAAAACTCGTAATGACCGTATCTCGTTCAGAAAGTCGTCTTCGGAATGTCCTCCTTCTTCACTCTCACCTGATGATAACCGAATCGAAGATCAATCTTAGAGAAGCATCCCGCGCCTTGAAGTTGATCAAAGAGATCGTCGATACGAGGTAAAGGATACTTGTTCTTCACCGTGACTTTATTCAACTCCCGGTAATCTATGCATATCCTCATGGACCCATCCTTCTTCTTCACGAACAACACCGGTGCTCCCCAGGGTGATGAACTCGGCCGAATGAAGCCCTTTTCCAACAATTCTTGAATTTGCGTCATCATCTCTTTCATTTCTGTCTGGGCCAAACGATATGGAGTACGAGCTATCGGAGCCGCTCCCGGAGCGAGGTCAATCTGAAATTCTACTTGTCGTTCCGGTGGCAACCCGGGTAAGTCTTCCGAGAAGACGTCTGGAAAATCTTGCACTACATCCACATCTTCCACCGACTTCTTTTCTTTCTTAGCGTCCACCACATAGGCCAAATACGAAGGGTAACCCTTCGCTAGAAACTTGCGAGCCTTGAGAGATGAAATAATGGGATTATTCCTCTTTCCTTTTTCTCCATAAATGGTGACCATACCATTTTCCGGCGATGGCACTTGGATCATCTTTTTAGAGAAAAAGATGTCCGCTTTATGTTTCACTAACCAGTCCATACCTATAACCACGTCAAACCCCCCTATGGTCATTGGTAGCAAGTCTACTCCAAAAGGGTTCCCATTAATCTCTAAAGTGCAATCACAAAAATGGTCTCGAATGATTACTTGATCTCCGTTTGCTACTTCTACTATTAACGCATCCGGAAGAACACTAATGGGAATAGTGAATTGCTTACAGAAAGTATCCGACACAAAAGAGCACGTAGCACCCGAATCAAACAAAACACGAGCTGGCAAGGTGTTTACTAGGAACGTACCCGAAACGACATTGGCGGTCTCCTTGGCTTCTTCGGTAGTCATTCGAAAAGCTCGACTCGGTGCCCTTGATGGTTGCTCGACTCTAGCCGTCGAACCCACAGAATTTCCACCGTTTCCTCCCACTAGCTTCGGGCAACTCCTCTTCATATGCCCCGGTTCTCCGCACTCATAGCACACTGACCCACGGAGAGAACACTCTCGTGTTGTGTGGTTCTTCTTACCACACTTGGTACACCCGGCTGGCCCGGAGTGAGTTCTGGTAGTGCATGGTCCCGAGTGCTTTGACCCGCACTTATGGCACCACCGATCCTCACGGCGTTGATTACCCGCTCTCCCACTTATAAACGGTCTTGATTGACGTACGGGCCCAGACGGCCCTTCCCACTTCCGCTTCTCACCAGCCTGTCTTCTTTACTCCTTCTCAGCATTAATGTCGTCCTCGGTGAGCAGAGACTCTTCAATGACCTCTTGCAAGGTCGAGCATTTAGCATTTCTTACGTCCGTTCGCATCCCGGCCGGTAGACCCTGCTGGTATGCTTTCATCTTCGCCTTTTCATCGGGAACCAGGTGTCCCATTAAGTTTAGTTTCTCCAAAAAGAGTTTGGAGTACTCGGCAATAGACAGAGTCCTCTTCTTCAGATCTCGGAACTCCCGCTCCAACTTGTCCATCGAACGCTCGCTACAATACTTGACCATGATCTTCTCTTTGAACACCGGCCAAGTTAGCTTAGCCAGAACTTCAGAAGTGAGGACTGATCGAGTGAGATTCCACCAAATCAAAGCCTCTCCCCGAAGTAGTTGAGAAGCAAACTTCACCCGTTGAGATCACACTCACTTGCCTCAAAGGCCATCTCTATCTCCTTGAGCCAATACATACAAGCAACCGGGTTATCTGAACCCGCAAACTCTTTAGGATGGCACCCCAGAAACGTCTTATAGGTGCACCCCTTAGTCTTTGACTTGTTCCCATTATCAGATGGTTCTTCTACCGTCACCACATTCGGTCCACCCGATCCCACAATAACGTTTTCAGCCATAGTCTCAGGTTGACGGTTGCTGGCGTCGCGATCCTCTAAGAGTTTCATGAAAAACTCTTGCTGTTGAGCCATGGCCGAAGTCATGGCCAATTGTTGTTGAACCATAGCCGCATTCATGGCTAACATCATACTATCCCGAAGTCGTGTCTTTATGGTCGCCTCTTCCATGATAGGATCACTCGAGTTGAGGTTTCGGCGAGGAACATGTTCAGGCCCTCCTCCCAAGATTCTGGGTATAGGAATGTCATCAGTGGTTGCCCCCACAGGGGGTCGTACGACTGCAGACTCCACTTCTGGTTGACCCTCTGACATGTCCGGTAATCTACTTCGAGTGTTAACCATAACGATCTGCCATATAAGCACGAGAATAGATTGAGAAAAGACTAAGTGAGTTGAGCTCATTGTACGTACTAATACCTTCATCAATTATCATAATAATAGTAAACCAAGCATGCTCACGTAACAATGCATTCATAATAGCAGTAGCTAAGTGAAATTATGAACGAACCATACACAAGGATTCTTGTCACCATCATCACAACTTTCAATTACAGTAATTCCGTAAATCCTAACGCTCTCCCCACCTAGGATTTCTACCCCAAGTGGACAGTGAAACTATACAGTCTAAAGATTTAGTCTAGATACGCTAAAACAATACATAGTTCACTTAAACTAAAGCTCTGATACCAACTTGTAACACCCTAAAAATAGGGATAACAAAAATCCGAAAAACGGACATGCGGTATTTAAAATTGCCATAGCAAGAGCCTCCCAAAAATGGGGAAAATACACAAACCTGTTTAAATACAATCGTAATTCAAACGGATAATAAATAGTGACCAACAATTCCAAATCCGAATACTAGGAAATAAAATACACACGGGTTCATTTATAAACCCAAATGTTCTTCCACAAAATAATAAGTCCAACGCAAATTCCCCAATCTCGCACCCAAGCAGCTATGCCAACTTAGAACCGGCACCGCTAGAACCTGAGATACACATTGACACCAAACAAGTGTTAGGCCAAAAAGCCTAGTGAGTTGAACAATAATAAACATGCATGAACAGTCATAAATTCTTATCAGCAGTTAAGCAATGTCCAATATATGAGTAGTCATTAGGGGAGACCCAAAGAACCAATCAAGCCCACCCCAATATTCGATATACCTTGATGCCCTTAATAAAGAACACCCCAAGGCCTGACACACCCGAAGACTACTCCAAAGGAAAATTTCCCGTGTGGCGGAGGTCTAGGCACATACCATCACAGTGGCGCCCAAGACTACATCCTCCTTGTGGACTGACTTGGTTCGTCCAACATAATGCATATAGGAGGTCCTTTAGGTGTATTTCAACCCCAACATATTTTCATACCGCCTACGGGTATAATATTACCATCCTATCCTCATGAAGTCCAACAAAATACCCAAATGACAATTAAGTTCATCATGCATATAAATAGGTCACCAAAATGGTGTTCCAACTAGAATCATCATAGTACCCATACATACATATTTTTAGCATATCAAGGTACCCATATTATGTATCCATGCGAAAAGCCCCAAATAATGACACTCATAACATAAAACATAACATATCACCAATATCAATATTTCCAACTAATTTCATCAAGAAATCCAAAATACTTGAACACATAGAGATAAATAACAAATAGAAGATTATGAGGTGTATCTAGTTTTAACAAAGGTTTAGTAAACTCACAATCTAGGTTTTGAACCAAAAACCCAGAAAACGTAGAACCCTAGATCCAAGAAGATGAAACTTGGAGAAGATGAAGATCTTGAAGGATGCTTCAATGAAATCACTTGGATGAACCTTCAATGATGATTTAATGCACTTATCAACCCAAAATCCAGAAAATCTAAGGTAGGAGATGAAAACCCCAAAAATCAAGCTTTTGACACTTGAGGAAGATGAAGATGGAGATGGTGATGAACTCTTGACCCTTGCTTCCAATACACCCCCAAATACTCTTGGATCTTCCCAAAACTAACAATCTAACCTTGAAAAGCTCTGAAATACGAAACCGTAGCAAGTTGAATCGCCAAAAACAGAGTTATAGTGAAGGAGATATGAGGAAATGAAGAAATGAGAGAAAAGTCGGATTTAAGTGAAATTCACAGCGCATATGCTCGCGGGCGCGCTCAATATTTTGTGTGGGCGAGAGCGATGGTACTTCCGACCAAAATATGCTTGAACACTGTTTTGGTCATAACTTATTCGTTATAGCTCCGTTTTCGCTCCGGAAGGAACCGTTGGACTCGTAATTGAATCCTTCATCTATTAAGACAACAAAATCAAGGATTCAAGACCAAAATAAAATATCTTATTTTTCCTTAATATATCGGTTTTTGTATAAACTTGAAATGATACCTTTCGAAAAATTGGGGTGTTACACTATAACACTCGTTGATAAAAAAAACAAAAAAACAAAAATTAAGTGGATCACGAAAAAAAAATATTAATTCTAATTAACGAGTACTAATGACAACAAGATAATCTGAAATTCCAATTTTTACCGAACTTTTAGATCCCGTTTTGTTTGCAGAATCTTATGTTTGTTTTGAATGAATGTTTGGGTTTTGAAATTTCGGGATTTCAATGAAATCCTACAAACATGAGATTTAGAAATCCAATGGGGAGTTGATATTTCGCATGATTTCTTTGTGTGTGCGTGTGTTCGTGGTAGTCGTTCGTTGATTCGATGCCGTTATGCCTTCCATAAAAAAATATATGTTAAAAGCACTTATTTTGTAATAACAAATTAATTAAAAATTGTTTAATTATTTCTATAAATTATTTATAAAGAATGAAATTCAAATCTACTTCAAATCCTACAAACTAAACACACCAAATATTTTAAAACTTTTAAAAACATTCGTCAAACCAAACAGGCACTTAGGGTCCATTTGGTTTGCGGGGTTTGAAATTAAATTTCATTCCGATCGTGCGTTTGTTTGAAGGAAAATGTGATTTTGAAATCATGGGTTTCAATGGAATCCTACAACCGATGGATTTTGAAATCCCACGGAAAAGATTGGTATTTCACGGAATTTCATAAGATTTGTTTGTAACATTATTTTAGAATATGTTAAAAATATTCGTTTTATAATAATCAATTAATAAAAAATAACTTAATTATTAATTTGTTTTTATTAATCTATACTATATTATAAAGCACGGATAAAAAAACTCTTAAATATAAATTATTAGACACAAAGTACCATCATTTTATGCAAGATTTTAAAAATCTCTTAATTTGCAAGTTTCAAAGCACAAGATACATATTACTACTGCAGACTTCTAAGACCCATCAATTTTGTATGTGCAAGACCTTCCTTTTATACAGACATTTCCATGTATCACTATTAATTAATATATTATATTACTATAAATTTGTTTTAATTATATTATTAAATATGTAATTGGTTATTTTTTCTAGATATCATTAAAATATATAAGATAATCATTGAATTCTAACAAAATACTTATTTTTTTTGTATAAAAAACATTATGTTATTAAGTCTGAATTAAACAAATTTATTAAAAAACAACAAAAAAACAAAAAATAAAATGAAACATTAAAATCGTGATGTATCTCGCAGCATTGCGCGTGTACTCTTCTAGTTATCTATAAATTATCGAATTTAATTTCATTACAAATCTTACAAACCACACATACCAAATATTCCAAATCATTCCAATTCCAAGTCTTACAAAATGCAAATCTCTCGAAAACATTCCATCAAACCAAACGTCCCATTATTTTATATTTTTGGAACAATTAAAAAAATAAAAATATATTATATTATTCTAAAACATAGTAGGTACTACTCAATCATTGTCATCTTCATTAGAATTGGGTGTTTTTTGGAACATGCATCAATAATGCATTAATTCCAAACTCTGCAAATTATTGTCTACAAATTATATTAAAAATATTCACAATTCCATTCCCTTTGGAATCGAATTCCAACCTCCATTGACTCATCTCTACATTTGTATGTTACCAAACACATCCCAAGAAACTGCAAAAATGAAAAGGAAAAAAAAGTTAAGAAGAAATATAAGATTATGTCATGGAAATCTCTATTTTTTCAGGTTCGAATTCAGGCATTCTTAAAATTCTTGTGATCGTGGAGGTTCACCTGTAATGACTCTAGACCATTCATGGTCACCCGAAAACCCACAGTTACAAAAAAAAAAAAAAAAAAAAAAAAAACAATTTCATGGTTTCGATGAACACTTTAATTCACTTGGTATTCTTAGTTATCCTAAAAAATGTTGTACTCACATTATTTTTGAAAATTAATCAATTAAACATCAATAAATTGTAAGAAAACATCACTAGTGATCGTGAAAACCACTTGGGTTACCGCCCACCAGATAGATGTTGTGGAAATCTCATGTTTTTTCCCGAGTTTGAATACGGCACTGCCGAACTATCAAAGCTATTATGGTCATGGAAGTTCACATGTGAAGACTCCAGTGGTCGAGCCACAACCAAAGGAGTGGGGTCTCTTGATCCCAGTCAACCTCTAAAATGAAGTAATTTTCTTTAAATTTAACCTTCTAATTTGTAATTTTCCCATGAATTAAACCCACTGAAACCATTGAATTTACAGCCAGACACCATTGAGTTCTGCAAAACTCAATGTCAAGATCTCTCTCTGAGCTCCATGCCCGTGTTCCCTAGAATCCGTCCCCACTCACCAAAATTCCTGTTTTCGCCACCAGATGGCTCCCAGGCATTCATGGTCATCCAGTAATTAATCGATACGTATATAAGCTGACTCGAAAACCTACGGTTAAAAAAAATTCAAACAGAGGAAGATTTACCTGATGGCTCGAATGGAGACTTGATGAAGGAGAGCATGGAAGATGAAATTGGTTCCATGAAATAACATGACAATTGCCGTGCACCCAACTAAGAAGAGTTCCACCATCGCCATTTCTTTCTTTTTGTGGAGTGAGAATCGATCAAAGAGTTTTTGGTACAATTATATAAAAATGAAAATGAAAATATAAAATATAAAATTAGAAGTGTTTTGGTACAATTATATAACTTCCGTGTCTTTATCTATAAGAGAAGCTATCCGTTGTGTTAAACCCCACAGAACATTTGGTGGTCAGGTGGGCCACCCCACCAACTTTTTAAACAATTTCTTACAAATTACAACTTTACGTTAGAGGTGTTTGCGTTGTGATTTGGGGATAAATCACAAACCACACCACATATGTGGTTTGAGCATTTTTCTAAACCGTAAATCTATTGTATAAACCTCAAATTGCACCGTAAAATACGATGCAGTGTGGTTTGTCCCCACCGTGCTTTATGCTTAAAATCCAAAAATTATAAGTTTAAAATTACATTATAAAATCAATGATAAAGTAACTATCGATCCAAAAAAAAGTATCAATACATTTGATTCTCAAATACATATTGCCAAACCAAAAATAGTTTAAGAAGTAAAAATAAACTTCAAATTAAATTAGACGTATGAATTGTGATGTGTCCAACCTTTTCTTTCATCTCGATCTTTAAGCCCCAACTTCCAATTGGCCAATTGTTTATTTAAGATGGGACTTTGGGTCAAAACACAGTCCAAAAATATTACATAAATACTAAATTATTCTATATATATCTATATATATAATTAAAAATTAAAAAAACATGTGGTGCGGTTTGAAGTGTTTGAACCGCAGTTTGATAACTCAAACCGCACCGCATAGTGTGGTTTAGTAAAAATTTAAACCGCATCGCGAAATTTCTAAACCACACCTTGTGGTGTGGTGCGGTGTAGTGTGGTCGGTTTGTGCGGTTTGATGATTTAGATGAACACTCCTAGTTTATGTTGTGTTCTCGACTCTTTTTGTTTTTTTTGGTAATCGTGGGTTTCCGGGTCAGCTTACGCGCACCGACTAATCCCCGGGCGACCACGAATGACCTGGAGTCATCGCAGGTGAACGTCCATGGCCACAAAAGCTTTGGCAGCGCCTGGATTTGAACCCAGGGTAGATAAGATCTTTCACTACATCCCCCAAAGGCTTTACCAGTACGAAGGAAAAGGAGAAAAATAGAGGGAAAGAAAAAAAATCTCATATTTTTGAAGTTCTTTTAATGAGGGAAAGAAAATAAAAAATGAAGGAAATTAATATTGATTTTTATGTTAAATGTGGAAGGAATGAGAAGGAAATGAAAAAAATAATAGTAATTAAAAAATATTTTTAAAATTAAACATCTACCTATCAATTACAACCTGCTAAGAAATAAATAAGGATGTATTTATAAAAACGTTTTTCATTTCTCTCCTGCTAGAAAATTATTTTGTTTTTTATTTTTCTTTTCTTTCTTTCCCTCTCAAGAACACAAATAATTTTTCTTTCCATCAATTTTCTTTTCTTTTTTCTTTTCAAATTCGAGAACACAACATTATTTGTTTGGTTTAAACCATAAAATGTATGCAAAGTCGAAATCAAACCAAGGAAGGCCGGTTTAAAATTTATCAATTTCAACTGGCTAATTTTTTCGAAAAATAGAATTTTTGTTGGGGCTATGAAAGGTGTACAAGCTAAACTTTGAGGAATTATCCGGGATATTAAAAAATAGTCGAAAATATAAGGGACATCAACCAAAAAACCGAAAAATCCATCAAAATCTACCAAAACACTTAAAAAATCCCCCAGAGAATTCAATAAAAACATATCGAACCATTTTACATGCATTTGACTCACCTTAAATGTGCAACCACTCGACAAAAAATGTAGATCCAAACTGATCAAAATATTAAATGTGTTATGTCGATCGATATATAATTTTAAAAAAAAATAAAATGTTTTCTTTAAAAAGACATGAATTGACACACTTAATTTTTGCATATGTGTCCTTGTTGGTTCATGGGGACCAAAGTGGATGGCATTATTTGACCTACATAATGGAGACCACCGCCCTCCGTCGTGAACCACCGTCAACCACCAATTATTTTGTGGTTACGTCCTTATCGGACGGCAACCAAATCTCGACATGATTCATAGCGTCGACTTATGCCATTATTAATAATGATTACATGTTACTTTCGAAGTTTTGATTTAAATATTTATTTTTAGGCGAATGATCGTGTGAGAAGTTGAGTTTACTGTGAGAAGTGGATCTGAACTGTTGATCACTTTTAATTATCTCATCTTCTCCTATAAATTGTGCCTTATAAGGGAATTGATCTGATGCATCTCATCCTAATGTGCATTCATTTCTCATCCAACGTTGATAACCACTTCTCATGTTTCTCACGTTAACCTCAACTTCTCACCGGAATTCAATCTTTGTTTTTAAAGGTCAAACAAAATAAAATAATAAGCTATTTTGTTTAATTCTTATTTTACGTGATTATTTTTTTTAGTGGAAAAATAAAAATTTAGGAGGTGTTTAGTTCAGACAAATGAATGAAAATGAGAATTGAATTTCATTCTTTATAAATAATTTATATATACAAATTATAAAAATAATTAAGTTATCATTTTATTAATTGAGTATTACAAAACAAGTACTTCTAACAAATTTTACAACATATATTATAAACAAAAATCTTACGGAATCCTGTGAACACCGACTATCCCATTGGTTTGTGGGATTTGGTTTAGAGAGAAAATGAGAGAGTATGGGTGAAGAGGGTAGCAACAAATGAGAGGAGATAGACAAAAATCGGGTTTAAAGGCTATTGCCCCCCCCCCCCCGACCGCGACTATGAAGGGCATAGTCGCATGGCATTGTCGCCCGCGTCCAACCACCTGCGGTACAAGGTCTGCGACATTGCCCTGCGAGAGTGACATTATAACATCCCAAACAAAAATATAAACAAACGGGTCAATTCTAAAATAAAATTCTCGATGATCAATAATAATCCATGCCGTAAACGGTTCCAAACTTACAATAGAAAATTAAGGTTTGCTGTAAACAACCTATACACAACTGAGATAAAGATTAAGAACTAAATGACGGTCTTCTATCCGCCCCCGCTAGACTTTCTCCTTGCCTTTAGCTGCATTGCCTATCTCACGACGGCTTGAAAAGATTTTTAGTTTGAAGAAGCGAGGGTTAAACAATAGGTCTAGTAAGTTCCCTCTAACAGTTAAGCAACAAATTATTCTTTCCAGCATTTAAAACATCATTTAATAATGACATATAAATAAAACACGCTACGGACCACACGACCGTCCAAGACGATGTGTCTAACTCGCGCTGCCTTAATGTTGGGACACGCCCCCAACGACATGAACGGGCCACAATCCCCGGCACGAGTAGGCGGGCCACACTCCCCGACTTAGGTCACGTAACCCACATATATTGTATGCATACAATTATACAACAACAATTTATAACACACTTGAACCATTTAGTAAAATCATGCCATCATAAACAATCAAAGTTTAAAAATAAACTTCACATGCTTTCATCGTCAAATGTTTAGTTTTAGAAAAACTCACCTGAGGTCCACCGTTAAAACCCTTCGTTTAATTGAATAGTCCGAGTCGAACCTATAAAACGAGACATCGCTCGGTGAATTACCACACTTTCTAATTTAATCAAAGTTAATCTTAACACCCTCAACCCAAAGCCATCTATCCCTTGACCTAAAAATAATTCGTTACATCTAACTTGGAACGAATTACCTAGTTCCTTAAATAGATAATTAAATTAATTACATAATTTAATAATTAAGGGTTTTTGGACCGATAACAAAAGGAATGGCCCAACCCAACACTCTAACTATTAATTGAACCATTAATTAACAAAATGATTTCGTGAAGGTTAATCTTGTCTCTACCCCAAAAACTGATTAGATTTAAATTCCACCCAGCCTACTGATATGAATTAATCAATTATAGATAAGAGGTTGGAGTGAAAATGAAGCTTTACCTTTCATAGAACGTTCAAAGCCTTGAGGATCCTGTAAGATTTCCTTCGTTCTCAATCTCCTTCACCGGAAGTCGTCACAACTCTTGCCCTCTTTCTCTAGCACAAGCCGCCACACACCCAAACAATACCCCCCCAAAATCCTGATATTACTAGGGTTAATATTTCTTTTACCAACTTTTCACCCTAGACCCCTCTTAATTGAACCTTATAAAATTCTCACCCAACACTTTAAAAAAAATTCCTAATTTACCCGGTTGTTACAATATCCCCCCCTCAACAGAATTCCGTCCCCGGAATTCCTTCGTTAAAAATACTGAGATATTGACTCCTCATAATCGAATCTAACTCTCACGTCGCTTCTTGCCCTTTGTGAAATTGCCACTTAACCTTTACCAAGGAAATTTCCTTATTCCTTAACCTTTTCACTTTACGATCCAAAATTGCTACTGGTTCCTCTACAAAACTTATCCTTTCATCGATTTGGACATCTTCTAACGGTATCCTAACGTCACTTTCTGCTAAACACTTTTTCAGGTTAGATACATGAAAGACAGGATGAACTCCCATCAAATCCGCCGGTAGATCCAGTTTATAAGCTACCTCTCCAACACGCTTCATTATAGGGAACGGTCCAACATATCTTGGTCTCAACTTTCCCTTCTTACCGAAACGAACGACTCCCTTCCATGGTGAAACTTTTAGCATCACCATGTCTCCTATTTGAAATTCTATCGGCTTTCTTCGCTTGTTAGCATACATTTTCTGGCGATCCTGAGCCATCTTCAACCGTTTTCGAATCTGATTAACCTTGTTGGCCGTCACTTGTACGATTTCTAGTCCTGCTAACTGCTTCTCACCCACCTCATTCCAACATAAAGGAGTTCTACACTTTCGTCCATACAATGCTTCAAATGGAGCGGCTTGAATGCTAGCGTGATAGCTATTGTTATAGAGAACTCTATTAAAGGTAAATGAGTCTCCTACGACCCTTTGAAGTCGATCACGCATGCTCGGAGCATGTCTTCTAACGTCTGAATAGTCCTTTCACTCTGTCCGTCTGTCTGAGGGTGATATGCTGAACTCAATCTGAGTTGTGATCCCAACTCTCTTTGAAAGCTTTTCCAAAACATTGATGTGAAACGAGCATCTCGATCTGACACAATAGAAGATGGCACTCCATGCCTGGATACTATCTCATCAATATACAGTTTTGCCAACTTCTCTAACGGATATGTCTCCTTGATCGGTAAGAAGTGAGCATATTTGGTGAGTCTATCCACTATCACCCAAATAGCATCGTGACCTTTAGGTGATCGCGGCAGTCCCGTCACGAAGTCCATCGTTATATCATCCCACTTCCATACCGGTATCTCCAACGGCTGTAGTTCCCCGTACGGTCTTTGATGTTCCGCCTTCACCTTCAAACACGTTAAACATCTCTCCACAAAAATAAGCGATATCTTTCTTCAATCCTGGCCACCAATAACTCCGCTTCAGATCCCGATACATCTTATTGGTTCCCGGATGTATTGAGTATCGCGACTTGTGAGCTTCTTCCAATATTCTCTTCCGAAGATCTCCCCGTTTCGAAATCCACACCCTCTTCTCGAAGCATCTAATTCCACGATTGTCAATGGTTAACAAATCAACGATTCCCACGATTCTTTCGCTTTTCCAGTTTTCCCCCGTCACTGCTTCCTCTTGATATTTCGTGACTTCTTCCAACAAGTTTGGAATCGACTCAACCCGATACGCTACTACTTTGGACACCGAACTATGCTCTTTCCGACTTAGAGTGTCCGCTACCACATTAGCTTTACCTGGGTGGTATAAGATCTCACAGTCATAATCACTCAACAATTCCATCCATATTCGCTGCCTCATATTTAATTCCTTTTGATTGAATAGATGTTGAAGGCTCTTATGGTCGGTATAAATTTGGCATTTAACTCCATACAAGTAATGCCTCTAGATTTTCAAGGCGAACACCACGGTTGCCAGTTCCAGATCGTGCGTAGGATAATTCCTTTCGTGCTCTTTCAATTGCCGAGACGCATAAGCTATTACCTTTCCATCTTGCATCAACACACACCCCAGCCCAAACTTTGAAGCGTCGCTGAAAATCACAAATCCATCTGTACCTTTGGGTAACGACAGGATCGGTGCACTACTCAATCTTTTCTTCAATTCATTGAACGCACCCTCTTGAGTTTCCTTCCATGCAAACTTAACGTTTTTCCTCGTTAGAGCGGTTAACGGCGTGGCTATTCTTGAGAAGTCTTGGATGAACCTTCGATAGTAGCCCACCAAACCGAGGAAACTTCTTACTTCAGACGGCGTCTTAGGCACCTCCCATTCTTCGATAGCTTTAACCTTCGCTGGATCCACCTTGATTCCGTCCTCCGACACCACGTGTCCTAAGAACTGCACTTCCCTTAGCCAGAATTCGCATTTGGAGAACTTGGCATACAACTTCTCCCGCTTAAGCAATTCCAACACCGCTCTTAGATGTACTTCATGGTCACTCATGGACTGTGAGTAAATCAGTATGTCATCAATGAAGACGATGACATACTTGTCCAGGAAGGGACTACATACTCTATTCATCAGATCCATGAACGCTGTCGGTGCATTCGTCAGCCTAAATGGAATGACTAGAAACTCGAAGTGTCCGTATCTCGTACGAAACGCAGTCTTGGGTACATCCCCCTCTCTCACCTTCAGCTGATGATAACCCGAACACAAATCTATCTTCGAGAAGTAACTCGCTCCTTGCAACTGATCGAAGAGATCGTCAATCCTGGGAAGCGGGTACTTATTTTTAACTGTTACCTTGTTGAGTTCTCGGTAGTCTATGCACATTCTCATAGACCCGTCTTTCTTCTTGACAAACAACACCGGCGCTCCCCACGGCGACGTGTTGGGTCGGATAAAACCTTTATCCAACAGCTCCTTCAGTTGAGTCATCATCTCCTTCATTTCGGCCGGAGCCAAACGATAAGGATCCTTTGCTATTGGTGCCGCTCTCGGCACCAAATCTATCCTGAACTCCACTTGCCTATCCGGTGGCAGAGTGGTTAAGTCTTCCGGAAACACCTCCGGATACTCCCACACTATCGGAACGGATTCTAAACCCTTCTTCTCTTTCTTAGTGTCTACCACATACGCTAAGAACCCCACACACCCTTTCACTAAACAACGCCTAGCCTTGATCATCGAGATCAAGCATGACTTTCTTTCCTGACGATCCCCATAAACTACGACTTCCTTCTGATCCGACAAAGCAATGCGGATTAGCTTCTTATTACAAATGATATTGGCATCGTTAGACGCTAACCAATCCATTCCCACTATGACGTCAAATTCCCCCATGCCCATCGGATACAACCGCAATGGGAAGGTATGACCGTCAATGTCTATACTACACCCGTCATAGACCTCTCCCACTAAGACTCGACTATCATCGGCTACTTCTACCTCAAATCCTTGACTAAGCTTCTTGGGTTTCACCAGCAGTTTGTGCACAAAATTCGGTGACACAAACGAACGGTTTGCACCCGAATCGAACAATACTTTAGCAAAAATCGAGTCTATGGGAAAAGTACCTGTGACCACATCTTGCATCTCTACTGCTTCTTCCGTTGTCATGTTAAAAGCCCTTGCTCTCGCCCGAGCTGGCTCCACCTTCCTCTCGATCCCTTTATCTCCAAACACTCCAGCAGTTCCCTTCTTCAACTGAGGGCAATCAGTCCTGATATGATCAGGGGATCCACACTGGTAACAAGACCTTGACCCGCGGCAGTCACGAGCCATATGCCCTATTTTTCCACATTTGTAGCACCCTTCACGTTCCAACAAACACTCCCCCTTGTGGACCCTATTACACTTGCTGCATGATTTGATCTCAAACTTCGAATTAACCCGAAGGTCAGGTTTTGCCAATTTGAACGTCTTGAAATCACGGTTAGGCCCTTCCCATTTCCGTTTGTCACCGCTTCTCTCGGTGGCCTGTCGATTCCTTTCCTTCTCCCGTAACTCGGCTGCATTTACCGCCGCCTAAAATGTTGTCGGGTCCTTGTTCGAGACAAACTCCCGAATATTACCTCTTAACCCATAGATGTAACGTTCCACTCGTCTTTCCTCGTTAGGCACATAAATCTCCGCAGACTTGGATTTCTCAATAAACTTGGTTGTATATTCCCGAACTGACATATCCCTCTGCTCCAGACTTAAGAATTCCTCTTCTAACTTCTTAATTGCCGCCAGAGGGCAAAATTGTGCTTTGAACCTCTTTACAAACTCAGCCCATGACATTTCCCTAGCTGATGTTGAACCCCGACCACCAGACTCCACGTCCCCCCACATGACTGTTTCATCCTTCAGCATGGCCAAAGCGTAAACAACTCTATCCCCTTCAGAACACTTGCTGGTGTCGAATGCCAATTCCATCCCTTTCACCCATTTCATTGCTAAAACAGGATCGCACTCGCCCTTGTAGGTAGGAGGTTTGCAGGCAGCAAACTCCTTAAAGCTACACCCCTTTTCAACTATTGATTTGGTCATCATTGCAGAAGTTGAATGCGAGTGACTCCCCACCACAGTCACCGGTGACTCAGCTATTTCAGTTACCTCCTTATCCTCACTCTTTTCTTTACTTGTCGACACCTCATTCGATCGCTGCGTCAACAACGCGTTCAAAGTTTCGTGCAGTTTCCCCATTTCCGCAGCAAAGGTTTCTTGCGTGACAAACCCCTGCGTTCTACCCCCACCACGATTCCTTGTCTGCCTTCGACCCCTCACCGACGCTGAACTTTCTTGATGAGAGGTTTCCAGTTCAGTTCTCACATCAACACTTATTGCTCGACGTACAACACCAGGCGTCTTCCCACCTCTAGCTCTCTTAGTTGGCTCATTAACTTGTGTAGTCGCTTTCTTCGTTGTTTTCCCTTTAGGTCGTCCGCGACCCTTTCCCCGAGTAACAGTTGTTTGAGGAGGAGCAACTGGTCCATCCTCAACCACTTCATTAACAGATGCCACCTCTACTGCTGGCACGGATCTGCTCCTAGTTACTCTTTCCGACATAGCTACAATTAAAACCAATACGAACTTCGTTAAAGTAACCCCCAAAGCAATAAAGCAAGTTAAGCACGCACATGTACCTGTAAATTTACAATTACACTGGCCAGATGTAATTCTTAATTTACCGTACATGTTAGTCCTCACCACTCTATTACCCGACTTCCTACGACCGTCCTATAATCTCAGTTGTGATTCACGCACTAAGTTTAAGTCTAAGCCCAACTGGTCGCCTAGATCCCTTAAACTATGACTCTGATACCAACTATAACATCTCAACCAAAAATATAAACAAACGGGTCAATTCTAAAATAAAATTCTCGATGATCAATAATAATCCATGCCGTAAACGGTCCCAAACTTACAATAGAAAATTAAGGTTTGCTGTAAACAACCTATACACAACTGAGATAAAGATTAAGAACTAAATGACGGTCTTCTATCCGACCCCGCTAGACTTTCTCCTTGCCTTTAGCTGCATTGCCTATCTCACGACGGCCTGAAAAGATTTTTAGTTTGAAGAAACGAGGGTTAGACCATAGGTCTAGTGAGTTCCCTCTAACAGTTAAGCAACAAATTATACTTTCCAGCATTTAAAACATCATTTAATAATGGCATATAAATAAAACACGCTACGGACCACACGACCGTCCAAGACGATGTGTCTAACTCGCGCTGCCTTAATGTTGGGACACGCCCCCAACGACATGAACGAGCCACACTCCCCGACTTAGGTCACGTAACCCACATATATTGTATGCATACAATTATACAACAACAATTTATAACACACTTGAACCATTTAGTAAAATCATGCCATCATAAACAATCAAAGTTTAAAAATAAACTTCACATGCTTTCATCGTCAAAGGTTTAGTTTTAGAAAAACTCACCTGAGGTCCACCGTTAAAACCCTTCGTTTAATTGAATAGTCCGAGTCGAACCTATAAAACGAGACATCGCTCGGTGAATTACCACACTTTCTAATTTAATCAAAGTTAATCTTAACACCCTCAACCCAAAGCCATCTATCCCTTGACCTAAAAATAATTCGTTACATCTAACTTGGAACGAATTACCTAGTTCCTTAAATAGATAATTAAATTAATTACATAATTTAATAATTAAGGGTTTTTGGACCGGTAACAAAAGGAATGGCCCAACCCAACACTCTAACTATTAATTGAACCAGAATTAAAGTATAAACTCGTGGGCTTCGGCCCACTTTACACACAGTCGGCGACCGGGTGAGAAACCACCGACCGAAGTCTGCAGTACCCTCCCCCCCGACCGAACCTGCAATTCCAAGCACACCCGAGGTTGAAGTCGCTCTCTTGACCGGGGTCTATACCCCATACGACCGATATGATTAAAGACCGGGGTTAACCCCCAATTCTACCGACCGGGGTCTTCCTCGGTCTATCGATCGGTATCCCCTGATAAAGCATCGACCGATATCCCCTGATAAAGCATCGACCGGTATCCCCTGATAAAACATCGACCGGTATCCTTTGATAAAACATCGACCGATATCCCTTGATAAAACATCGACCGGAATCTGCTATATAAAATTTACGCCCGGGGAATGGGGTTGACCGGACTGAGGTCGACCGACACCCCTCCCCTTTACCTGCGACCGGTATTGGCAACCAAGACCGGGGCCCGACCAAAAGGGGTCGCCCGGTACTCCAAATTTCGACCGATACATCCTAATCGACTGGTGTTAGGCGGACGATAAACCCAGAAATCGATTAACTCAACTGCAGACCCAATTAACTATGGAAATCAAAATACTTAGCCTAGACTTAATTAAAACAAACGAGAAGCTTCAATACATCAACGTTTCCATTAATTAACAAAATGATTTCGTGAAGGTTAATCTTGTCTCTACCCCAAAAACTGATCAGATTTAAATTCCACCCAACCTACTGATATGAATTAATCAATTATAGATAAGAGGTTGGAGTGAAAATGAAGCTTTACCTTCCACAGAACGTTCAAAGCCTTGAGGATCCTGTAATATTTCCTTCGTTCCCAATCTCCTTCACCGGAAGTCGTCACAGCTCTTGCCCTCTTTCTCTAGCACAAGCCGCCACACACCCAAACAATACCCCCCCAAAATCCTGATATTACTAGGGTTAACATTTCTTTTACCAACTTTTCACCCTAGACCCCTCTTAATTGAACCTTATAAAATTCTCACCCAACACTTTAAAAAAAGTTCCTAATTTACCCGGTTGTTACAAACATCCTGCCACAATCACGGGCATAGTCACCCCAACTCCCTACCCTCTCGATACAGGGGTTGCGATTGTGCCCCGCGAGAGTGACCTCTGTCACAATCGCGGACACGGTTGCCCAGGATGTACCAGTCGTCCAAAATTCAAACTTTTCGACCCAAAGCGTTTTCGATACAAAGGCCCAATTCCCCAAACAACTCTAACTAATGTCTATAATTATAGATTAATAAGAAAGGTACAAATTAAGGATTTATCGAAATTACGGATGTTACAAAAATATTGGTAAGAATGTTTTTAGAGGAAGAGAATGTCTCATGTTTTTTGCAATGTTTTTTTTAAACACAACCGCACCTAGTTTGATTGTTTTTTGTGCTTTATTTCGTAACTATTATTAACTTTTATTTTAATGATTAGTTTTATTTAATTTTAAATTACGATGATTGTATTGTGTTACCTAGGGGCGTAAACGAGTCAAGTCGAGTAGTAGGTTATTTGAGCCCGACTCAAAAAATTAATACAAGACTCGAGCTCAAATAATTTTTCCAAAATAGGGCTTGAGCTCGAATATTTTTTAAATTATCGAGCTCGATGATTGTTTATGGGATTGAATTTGCGATCGATTAACTCGTTTATCAACTCAAGCTCGATAACTTTAAAAAAATATATAATGGTCTACGAACAAATAATTATGTCTGACTCAAAAAAGTGTATGCTCGAATGGTTCGGTTGGGCTCGACTCGACTTGAAAGTTTAATCGAGTTTTCCAAACGAGTCAAATATTAGGGTTATGAAATTCGGCTCGTTAAGCTAAACGACTTTTATTTTGTGTTCAAGATTGACTCGAACTCGAAAATTATCAAGCTCGAGCTCGAAATAAACGAATTCAAGCTCGAATAACTTGCTAAAAGCTAAATTCATTTACGTTATATCTAAAAATATTAATGTGTGTATGATGAGATCCGTTTACTGGATTTGAAGTATGCTTAAATCATGAGGGGGCGTTTGGTTTGCAGAATGAAATTTGATGGAATTGGAATCAATTGAAGGAATTTGACATTGAAGGAATTTGATGGAATTTGACCACACATTTGGTTGGTAGGAATTGGATGAAATTCCATTATTTCACCTTAGCTAAGGAATGATGAATTCCTTGATTTGTGGAATTCAAAGGATTTCATCAAGATCAATATGTGAACCAAACAAATGAATTGAAATTTGGTCAAAGGAATTATCCATTACGATTCCTTCAAAATACATGAACCAAAGATATTCCGGTGTATTTTGTAAAAGTAGAATTTAATTAAGAGTGAAAATGAACAAAACCAAAATAAAAGGTAACATGTTGTCATATTTTAAAACATGAAAGACGAAAATGGTAAACTACTCCAAACCCGAAATCCCCAAAATGCAAAACAAAATGTTGATTTCGCACTTGAAAGCGATCTTTTAGGGTTAGGGTTTATCAATTGGAGTGCTGAGTCAACTAGCTGACGGAACTTCGATTTTCCGGTGACGATGTCGACGGCGGAGGCTGAGATTGATGTTAAACAACCGGATCAGGTAGGGAGAGGAGTGACGGCGAAGAGGAAGCCAGTTTTTGTGAAGGTCGGTGAGCTGAAACCTGGAACCAACGGCCACACACTCGCCGTCAAAGTGTTGTCTTCCACCACCGTTTTGGACAAGAAATCTCGGAATACGTCGTCGTATAGCAGCCGTCCTGGCGCTGCTCATACTCGGATCTCCGAGTGCCTTATCGGCGATGAAACGGGCACCGTTCTTTTCACTGCTCGTAACGATCAAGGTATCTCTCTCTCTCTCTCACACACACACACACACACTCGCACAAACGTATACTCGCCTTTTGTATGATGATGTATACGCTTTTGATGTAATCACTTGTTAAAGCTTAGGAGATGGAGTGGAAATCTCATGTTTCCTGGTTTAATGATGTATTAATTATCATTAGATCTATTTCCTATTATGCATTATACAGTAATGATATGGAAGTCATTTGAAAACCGACATTTAATATCGCAATTCTGTCCGATATAATAGAAAATTGAACTCACACTTTCGAGTTTGGCATCTAATTGATTTTGTGAGTTTGATTTTTTTTTTTGCTGTTTGTCAAGCTCATGATTTATATCTGAGAGAATTAAGAGATGAAATGTTCGGTTTTTGAATGACTTTTATATCATTACTGCTCAGTGCATAATAGGTAATAGATCTTATGATAGTTGCCTTTTTGCTCAGCAAGTTATTAAACTCGCACTTTCTTCGATTTTGGCATCCAATTGATTTTGTGAATTTGATTTTTTTTGTTGTTCATCAAGCCCATGATTTACTCTCGAGTGTTTATATCGGACATAATTGAGAGATGAAATGTTGGTTTTCAAATGACGTTTATATCATTGCTACTTAGTGCATAATAGGTAATAGATCTTATGATAGTTGCCTTTCAGCTCAGCAAGTTATTGAAATTTTAATTTTACCTCTTTTTTTGTTACACCATGGATACTGTACATCAAAGTTCATCTGATATACTCCGTTTGTTCTATCTTTTGTATGTAAAGGTAAAGCATTTGTTTATGGCGCGATGAATTTTACATATTTCTTTGCCGTTTCTTTTAAAAACTTGATGATAACCAGCGTTCTAAATTCCTGTTTAGGGTTGGTAAAGTTATTTAAGCTTAAGAGTTGATTTTCAACTTCAAACTGATGGGAATTATTTGCTTTATGTCAACATTTGGATGATATAATAACATAAACAACATTTGGGGATAATAAAACTGGCCTTGTTTGTTAGCAGCTTAATGAGCTTAATGGGATTCACAGCCTAATGAGCTTAATCGGACTCGCATTTTATTATGTCGGCTATACATCACTGTTTGGTAGTGGCTTAATGATATAGAACTTGGCTTATTCAGTAAGCTTCTAAAGGGAGCTTTATGCTGAAAGCCAAGTTTTTTTTTTCCCGAACCTGCCCTTCCCACTTAAAAATCATGCTCCTTCCATCTAATCCATATACACAGATTAATCCACACAGAC
Organism: Arctium minus; assembly: GCA_954870635.1. Taxonomy (NCBI): domain Eukaryota; kingdom Viridiplantae; phylum Streptophyta; class Magnoliopsida; order Asterales; family Asteraceae; genus Arctium; species Arctium minus. The sequence goes on along the minus strand of OX941094.1, from coordinate 70,496,755 downwards.
ATCTTTATCCATATAGGACTTAATGGAAAACCAACCAAACAACCTCTAAACTCTTGCCAATTTGAATATGAAAAGTGCTAGGCGTGAATCTTTATTGCAAAACGGTAGCGATGATGATGTTAATGTTAATGATGGTCATATGTTTATTGCAGTTGACTTAATGAAGCCTGAAACCACCGTAATAATTCGTAATGCAAAGATTGACATGTTCAAAGGCTCCATGAGACTAGCTGTCGATAAATGGGGACGTATTGAGGTTACAGAGCCCGCCAGTTTCACCGTCAAAGAGGATAACAACTTGTCTCTAATCGAGTATGAGTTGGTGAATGTTGCTGAAGAATGATTTGCGGTCTCTTCTCCTCCTCCCGGCTTGGTTGAGGTAAGATTATTCTTGTGACTCGTGGGTTTTCTTTTTTGATATATAACTACAAAAGAGGTCGGTTTTCGTTTGTTGTTGATATTGTCTTAACTTCCCTTAGTATCATTCTAAGTGGTTACCTTTGCAAATGATCATAAGTTGGGATTCTCTTGGTTTATCACAAGTAGTTATGCTTGTAGTTATGGTGTAAGATTGGAGTGTTAATATAGTAGCTTATTAAAGGTTATGTGTCTTTTGGTTCTTACATATTTTTGGTCCAACACCCACCCATTGCAAATAGACAATATAAGCCTAAAAAGGGGGGGGGGGGGGGTGGATGTGCTTTTTATGAATGGTAATTGGGAATCATAATTAGATAATTAGTTGGTAAGCGTTTCTTACCCGTTAACTGCTTACCGGGTAAGAGTCTCCTCTTTCACCGGGTAAGAGTCTCTGTACTTGTCATGCTCATCCAATAAGGTAAATGACATCCGGTAAGCGTTTGGTAAATGACCCCTAATTAATGTTCTCGAACATTATCATTTATATTCTCGTTTTTTGATTTTAACCAAATATTCCCTAATTTTTTTGATAAGACATTGTAATCATATGATCGTAGTCAAGCATCGATGAATAAAACTAACTTTTTTAGGGCAAATGTATGTTTTTTTTAACCATCTCTGATTATAACTAATTATCAGATTTTGATTTCTGTTCGTCACGATAGTCATTTTGAAACACACATGTAAACACCCTTTACATACAGGTTGATGTGATTAACCCTTTCGATGAAATTGGTTGTAAATGATATTTGACACTATGACATATATCGTTTTATCGCTTCATATCAATGACATGACACAACAATTATATTTTGACATACGTGACACAATCTAAACATCGATAAATTAAAAACACTTCACCGAACCAAAAGAAAAGAACATTTTTATGTCACATTTATTCTTCATTTTACGGGTTTCATCTTTATTTTCTGTCAAGTATACAAAACATATATCGAATCAAGTCAAAAGATAACTAGACAATGCACACATTTTGGTTCTAAATCCTTAACACCATACACTCTTATGATCATATTCACTGATGAAGAAGAACCATAAGTTCCCAACTTGGAAGGTGTTCTTCACTGTCTTGTGTGGCTTTTACTTCTGCTGATCTTCACCAAAATATTCAACAAGTTTGGAACGCAAACACCATGAGACGTTTCGATCTCGTGAGCTTTAGACGATACCTTGGAGCATTGGGATCTTTGGTCAGGTATGCATGTTGTTCTGGGAAAGTAAAAGGTTCTGCTCTCTCGTGGTGCGATTCCGATCAGTCGACCCAGTGAGACGCTGTTGTCTTGAAAGAACGACACCGTGGACTGTTTGTTAAGAAGATGTCATTTTAAGATCAAAAGCAGGTGATAGATTTCATCGTGTATTATACGAAGCTTAAAAACAGACACATGAACCCATAGTATGGGTTCATGGGTCTTCGGATCATTGAGGGTTTTCCCGATTGTTATGTTTAGGTCTCTATGAGATTAATCGAGGTGTGCGCAAGTCACCCACGGTTACCAAAAAGAAAACAAATGCCATGTATTTTGTTTAAGATGAAATATCATCTAGCATGATGTGGATTTTTAATCAAAATAACTGAAAAGAAGAATGTCTGTCTTTAGTGTTTAGGATAGAGGACATCTCTCTATAAATCTCATCCAAATATCCCACTTGGAGTTGGGTATACTTGGCTTGTTTGAATATACAGGTCTGCATACATCTCATCCCCAACCTTACAGCAAGATGGGTATACAGAGTATGTATACGTCTTCCTCTAGTGGATATATATGTTTGTATACATCTCACCCCATATACATATACAAGTCTGTATACATCCTACTTCCAGACACGTATACAAGTCTATATGCATCACTTCTAGTTAGATATACATGTCTGTATACATCCCACCCCAGATACATATATAAGTCTGTGTACATCCTACCCCCAGACACATAAACAAGTCTGTATACTTCACTAGATGGTATTGTATTTTGAAAGATTTGAATGGGAAGTATGAGGGATCTCCAACAATTTATCTAAAATGGAGAAACGAAAGTTAAAAATCTCTAAAAGAAAAAAAATAAATTCAAACTCCAACATTTTCTCCATTTCCAAGGTTCCACATCAAGAGCATTTCCAACATATTCTTCAAATTGAAGAGTCAAAAATCAAAATCTCTAAAAAAAAAAATTACATTCAAGTAAATGGGTTTCCTATTTTTGAGATTATAATATCAATTACATTATTTCAAAGATTCTTATTGGTGAGAATAATAAAATATCATTTCTCACTAATAAGTAATCATTTTTAAAGAGTTAGGGACTGTTTGACAGTTGCTGAATGGTTAGGTGCAGAATGATTAAGTGGTCATAATGATTAAGAGACTCTTATGATATAATCCAAATGAAATATGGTTGTTTGCTAATTGTTCAGGATGAAATCAGGGCTCTGAATGGTTAAGACAGGGTTAAGACACTAAATCATTCAGAGGGTTTTGGAACCATTAAGAGGCAGACCTTTTTTTTGTCAAACAAGATTTACCTCTTAACGATTCAGAGGTTGCCTCTTAATGGAACCATTAAGAGGTAAACAAACAATCCCTTATTCATGTTTGAAGAATTTTACCTTCTTTCTCTTACTTTCTGCATTTTGAAGAATATGTTGTAGATGTTCTAATTATATTATCAAATTATTAAATAATCTAAAAAAAAATTCTCTCTTCTTCCATTTAACTTTATTGATAGGTAGAGAAGTTTTATCTCGTGAAGAGCAAAAAAAATCATTCGGTCTCTTCTTTCGAGAATTCTCTAAATTTCGATAAATTTTACCCCTTTCTCATAGTTTCTCTATTTTAAAAAACCTGTTCGAACAAAAAAACCCTAAAAACTCCAAAATCTCAATTTTCTGTATGTTGAAGGCCAAAAGATCAAAAAGTAGGAATACAGTAAAACTAGTACTATTTAATAGCGTATATTAAAGGATTCAAATGAATTAATAGCATCATATGGAGAACTTATCGGCCCTATTTACGTTTATCAGCAAGTAAAACCGAATAGCAAGAACGCGTAAATTACCTCGGTGTCAAGGTTGGACGATGAAAACGAAGAAAAACTTGACGATGGACCATGAAAAGTGTTCGGTTCTCTTGCACACGCAATAATAGCAACACCACTCTCTGGTGCACCAAGTCTCGTGTTCATACTTCCGAGCCCAAAAGGCCATCCACTCGGCACCTCATGACCCTATCAAGAATTTTTTTCCATAATTCAAATCTCGGATCAACATGAATAAACTCATCGATCACAAACCCCCAAAACAGAATGGATTGTTTAATCAATCTTTAAGATTATCATAACTTTTTGCAACAAATTTCTTTCATTTTTCTGATTAATTTGATCAAATATTACAAACTTATGGCACCCTATTCAACAAACATATATTTGATCTTGATCTTGATCTTGATCTCTTTGAGGCATTTCATCAAACAGTACAACTTCAATAACTTTTATACAGTTAAATTCATAAGAAATGGATAAATTTTTTCATCAATTAATTACTTGAATTCACATAATATTAATTTAAGTTTCAGAATCAGGCTCACATATAAAATTATTGTATGAGATGAAGTAAGTGAAATGAATCTACGATCCTAAAAACCAGGAGAAGAAATGAAATAAATTCCAATCAAGACCAAATTATAAGAAGAAATCGCAAAAAATAAAATAAAATAGAATACGGAAATTAAATCATGAAGTTGTAATGATTGTGAAGAATGATCGTTGATACATTTAAAGATTACCTGGATAATCATCAAGAAATGGTTAAAAAGATTGAAGAAAGTGAAGAAGATGATGATGATTGATGGTGATTATGAGAATCACGTAAGAATTGTAGTTATTCTTCCAGAAGTGAATCTAGCATTTGAATAATATATATATTATGTATGTGTATATATATATATATATATGAGTATTTGGAGGACACGAGTGAAGACTCTTGTGAGTCGTCTTCCAAAATTTTGCCATTAAAGACAAGTATGACAGTTGCGGTTTTCATAGGTCCCATTGCCTTCATATCATATTGTCCCACATGTCAACATTTTGTTATTATTACTATTATTATATATATATATATATATATATATATATATATATATATATATATATATATATATATATATATATATATATATATATATATATATATATATATAGGGTAGTTTAATTTGCAACCCATGAAAATATTACAACCCATGCAACCCACTTCTTAACCGTTGGATTAATGATCGACGGTTACAATACATGTGGGTCCAATATTTTTAATTAAAAAAATCAAAAAAATAAAAACAAAATAACCGTTTATCATGAATCGAACGGTTAAGATGTGTTACATGGATTGTAAGATTTACATGGGTTGTAAATTATCTTTGGCATATATATATATAGTGGAAGGATATTTTGCAACCCTGAAAAAGGTTGCAACCCACATCTTAACCGTTGGATTCATGATCGACGATTATTTTATTTTTATTTTTCTGTTTTTTTAATTAAAAATATTGGGCCCCATATCTATTGTAACCGCCGATCATGAATCCGACGGTTACGATGTGGGTTGCAAGGTTTGCAACCTTTTTAAGGGTTGCAAATGAAACAACCCCTATATATATATATATATATATATATATATATAGTGGAAGGATATTTTGCAACCCTTAAAAAGGTTGCAACCCTTGCAACCCACATCTTAACCGTCGGATTCATGATTGGCGGTTATTTTATTTTTATTTTTCTGTTTTTTTTTAATTAAAAATATTGGACCCCATATATAAAATAACCGTCGATCATGAATCCGACGGTTAAGATGTGGGTTGCAAAGGTTGCAACATTTTTTAAGGATTGCAAATTAAACCACCCCTATATATATATGTATATATATAGGCCAAAGATAATTTACAACCCATGTAAATCGACGGTTATTTTATTTTTATTTTTCTTTTTTTTAATTAAAAATATTGGGCCCCATATCTGTTGTAACCGTCGATCATGAATCCGACGGTTAAGATGTGGGTTGCAAGGGTTGCAACCTTTTCAAGGGTTGCAAAATATCCTACCCCTATATATATATATATATATATATATATATATATATATATATATATATATATATATATATATATAGGGAGAGGTTCATTTGAGAAATGGTAAATATATGAGAAATAGAGAAGTAATCTTAGCCATTCATCTGGTCAACATTTGCGGCTTTGACCGTGAAGCACCGGATAATTCCTTGTGTGGTCTATAGAAGGTAGAGAGGTAATTTCGTAAAATACACGAGATGAGTTCATATATGAATCACAAAGATTCATATATGAATCTGTTAATTAGTTCAACTGATTCATATATGAATCTTTGTGATTCATACAGATTCATATATGAATCAAAGGTTCATATATGAATCTGTTAGTTAGTTCAACTGATTCATATCTAAATCACAAAGATTCATATATGAATCAGTTAAAAGAGTTCAGTTGTGAATTGCACTGGTTCATATATGAACATATAGTTCATATGTAAATTATACATGTTCATATATGAACACAACCCGTGTATTTTGTAAAATTTACGAAATTGTCCTTCTATTTTTGGGATAGCCGCAACTTTTGACCAGTCAAAGCCGCAACTTTTGACCGGTCAAAGCCGCAATATTTGACTAGTCAAATCCGATCTTGACCATATGAATGGCTATGATTACTTCTCTATTTCTCATATATTTACCATTTCTCAAATGAACCAAACATTATATATATTACAAACCATACAAACTCATTTCCACCAATCAGAGATTTTCTTTTTCTTTTTTGATTTTTATTAATGAAGGGGCATAATTGACATTTTCTTTACACGTTCTATATTAGGCAATTATCTTTTTGTATTTTTTTTTATTTCTAGATTTCATAATCACCTAATTAGGGATTTTTTTTTGGAAAATTAATCATCTCCACCATTAACTCCTTCTCCTTCTCTTTCTCTTTTGCAACTTGCAGGATCTCATCTCGATCTATCCAACCATCATCACCATCTTCTCCGGGGGAAGCAAACCCACCACCAACATTTCCGGCGACGGAGACCATCCTCCATCGTTCAACCGCAACCGCAACCGATTCATCTCCGTTTTCATAAAAATTAAACAGGTTCATCTCCGGTTTATATCTGTTTCATCTCCGGTTCATATCTGTTTCATATCCGATTCATATTCGTTCACTTCCGTTTCATCTCCGGTTCATATCCGCTCACTTCCGTTTCATCTCCGTTCACTTTCATTTCATGTTCGATTCATATCCATTCATCTCCGTTTCATCTCCGGTTCATTTCCGTTCATCTCCGGTACATATCTTTTCATCTCCGGTTCACTTTCATTTCATCAGAAAATTCGATTTGTTTCATATAACACAAAAAAAAAGTATATTCATGATGGATGAAATAGAATCATTGTTTTTAGTTAGAATATTAAATTATAATTAATATTACAATTAAAAGGAATAGATCATGTTACCTAATTAACGGGATTAATCCGGTTTCCATTTTGAAAATAGGTGTGAAATGTACTATTATGCCCTTCCTACATATTTTAATTAGAATATAAAATTAATATAAAATTTTAATTACCAAAATTAGCCTAAAATTATCTAGACCCTTGATTATTGTAATCTATGGTTAAGAGGTGGGTTGCAAAGTTTGTATTATAAGTGTGGTTTGCAAATGAAACCACCCCTCTCTCTCTCTCTATATATATATATATATATATATAGAGAGAGAGAGAGAGAGAGAGAGAAAGAGAGAGAGGTGGGTTCATACGAGAACGGTATCTATTTAAGAAACATAAAAAAAGTCGAGTATGTACAAAATCATATGTGATTCACGTACAAAATCACATGTGATTCCCCGCAACTTTGCACGAAACTTGAAGTCGCGGGAAAAGTCGCCCGTGTCCTTTTTTTTCGGGATTAATGCCAAATCACATGTGATTTTATACATAATTTGCTGTTTTTCTTGTTTTCTTAAATAGTTAGTGTTCTCGTTTGAACCTCTCTCTCTCTCTCTCTATATATATATATATATATATATATACATATGGGCAGGTTCAAATGAGAATGTGGTCAATTTGCGAGAAGGCGTGAAGAATTAATTAATTAAAAAAATACCATAAATAAAAAATAAAAATTAATTTTAGAAATTAGAATAATTACAAATTTGAATTGGATAAATCCTTAAAAATCTCATTAAATCTTTTAAATCTATTTATTTTTAATTTTAATAAATTCATAATTTTGAGGTCTTGTGTCATCCGTAAACCGACGGGCAAAGCGAGCGAACGATCCAAACTTTAGAAGACATGTTGAGGTCTTGTGTCATCGATTTCGGGGGTAGTTGGGACTCTCACCTACCTTTGGTGGAGTTTGCTTATAACAATAGCTACCACTCGAGTATTGGAATGACACCTTTTGAGGCATTGTACGGGCGAAAGTGCCGAACTCCCGTGTGCTGGCTTGAAGCGGGGGAAAAGTAGTTCGTCGGACCTGAGATCGTGCAAGAGACGGCCGATAAGGTCAAATGCGTTCGTGAAAGAATGAAAGCGGCTCAAGATCGGCAGAAAACTATGTCGATAAGAAGAGACGACCGATAGAGTTCCAAGTGGGTGACCGCGTGATGCTTAAGGTGTCGCCGTGGAAGGGCATTATACGGTTCGGAAAACGTGGGAAGCTGAGTCCCCGTTTACTCGGACCTTTCAAAGTGCTTAAACGGGTAGGTTTGTAAGCCTACCAGTTGGAACTGCCACCGGAGTTGAGCATAATCCACAACACGTTTCATGTTTGCTACCTCCGGAAGTGTTTGGCGGTGGAAGACAACGTCATTCCCCTCTTAGAGTTAAGGGTAGACGAAGGTAACCGTTGTGTGGAAGAACCGGACGCCATCTTAGAGAGAAAGTCTAAGAAGTTGCGTCACAAAGAAGTCACTTTGGTCAAGGTACAGTGGAAGCATCACCAGGGAGCAAATGTGACGTGGGAAGTTGAAGAGGATATGAAGCGTAGATATCCTCATCTTTTTGTATAGTTGGATTTCGGGGACGAAATCATTCCCAAGTTGGGGAGGATTGTAACACCCTGAATTTTCATTATATAAATCGTTGTATTCTTGTGTTTATCTTGTGTCGTTAAACACCGAGTTTGGAAACGAGTTTGAGTGTTTGGGTTTTGGTTGATTTTGTGGGAAACAGGGAGTTGCGCGGGCTATGCCGCGACTTGTAGGTCGCGAGGTAAGTCGCGTATCCCTCTGGAGGATTTCCAGTTTTGTGGCACGCGCAGGATATGCCGCGGCTTGAAGGCCGTGAGCTAAGCCGCGTAACCCACTGGAGTATTCCAGTTTTGTGGCACGCGCGACTTTTCCCGCGGCTTGAAGGTCGCGGTGTAAGCCGCGCAACCCTCTGGCCGACTACAAATGGGTCAACCACAAATATCTTGGGTTAGATATTTCATTTTAATCAAAATCTCTCAATCTTTCTCTCTGGTTTTCTCTCGGTTGCTTCTTCGATCGTTAAGCTTCGTTTGGTTGCTAGTTTGAAGTACATTGCTCGAGGTTTCGGTGTAAAAAGCTTCACCTCTTCGTAGTGATCGATATCTGGCTTTTCGGGTTTTCGTATAAACCTATTGGGTGAGTTCTTACTACCATTTTATGAACTTTATACATGTCAAAACTTCTATTTTTGAAATCCAAAGTATTCCTACCGTATGGATTTAAGTTCTCTACATTTTGACATAACTTGAGTTTTTGATGATTTCGGGGTTCCCGATCAGTTTTGACTAAAATGATGAGTTCCGCCTTATTTGAAGTAAGAGACTACTTTACTTGTAAATTTATGTGGGTTATCTGAGGGTAGCTTTATTATATAGAACTACATGCACATTGAGTTGTGAGGTTCTGAATATGAAATGAAATAGAGAACTACATGCACATTGAGTTGTGAGGTTCTAGATGTAAAGTGAAATATAGAACTACATGCACATTGATTGTGAGGTTCTGGCTGTAAAGCGAAATATAGAACTACATGCACATTGAGTTGTGAGGTTCTGACTATAAAGCGAAATATAGAACTACATGCACATTGATTGTGAGGTTCTGGAAAGAATGTTTATGATCTTATGTTAATGATTTTCATTCTTGTCAGTTGTTAGCTTGGAAATGCTTATTTTGAAAAGATTTCCTTGTGATTACAAATGTTTATATCTTTTGAAATTTATAAATTGTATGTTCTCACTAGGCTTTAAGCCTAACACTTTTTCTCAAATGATGTGTATAGCGGTGGGTTGCCATGGGTTTGAGAAAAGAGCTTGGTCTCGAGGCATTTTGAGATGACTAGTATTGTTGATGAGCATTTGTTAAGTCCCATATTTTTGGTGAATTTGGATTGTCAACCGATGTAATCTAGATAGTTATGTTTAGATTAGTTCGTTAACGAATTCCATATTTCATACAGGTTTTGTAAAGTCTTAGGACTGTTCCCCTTTTTAGGGAGGTTCATATCAATACAAGTGTCATGTTGCCATATCTCCAGGTTTTAATTTACTCTGATTTTTAGAGTGTTACAAGTTGGTATAAGAGCTCTAGTTTAAGTGAACTAGGCATGAATGTAAGATGTCTAGACTTAGACTGAGTATGTTAAGAATTGATTCGCGAGTTCGGGTAGAACTTCTAAGACGGGTTAGTCTTAGAGTCGATGGAAAGTACGTTTATCAGGCGTTGTGGCGATGGTGATGAGAGCCTTTATGTGTTATATGTTCATAATTTCACTTAGCTAATGTTATTATGAGGATATTGTACGTAAGTGTGCTTGATTTGCTGCTACTATGACAATTGGTGATGTGGTAGTACGTTTCCTTTGTGTTTATCCTATCTCTTTCTTATCTCTTTCTATATTCTGTGAAGCAGTTTAGAATGGTGAATACGCGTGGTAGACCGCGTACGCTTGTTGATGGTGTGGAGGCAACAACCTCTACCGCGGGTCAGCCGGAAGGCGTTGAGGTTGTTGAGCGTTCACCGGGTCAGCAAAGACTAGGTGGGGGCCCAGAGGTCATTCCTCGAATAGACCTGGCTTCGACCTACCCAGTCATCAGGGATGCTAATTCCCAATCTGAGATGATGGCCAATATGATGTTGGCAATGAATGAAGCAATGGCAAAACAGCAGGAGTTTCTGCTGAAGGTGATTGAGGACCGCAATGTGAACAGTCGGAGAAGCAAAACGATTGTAGAAAACAATGTGGTTGGATCTGGAGGTACAGGTACTGGAATTAGGATTGAGGAGCAAGTTGTTGGTGCTCCGAAAAGTGGAAGGAGATGCTCCTACAAATCCTTTCTAGGATGCGGGCCGCTAGAGTTCTTTGGTTCTGATGACCCGATCTTGTGTGTGAAGTGGGTTCGAGCGGTCGAGCAAGCTTTTGGCTCTTCCGAATGTGGGGATGATCAAAGGGTGCAGTTTGGTACCCAATTGCTTAGGGACACTGCACTCATTTGGTGGAATATTATTCAATCCACCCTATCTCCTACTGTGTTGGCTCAGTTATCTTGGGTCGAGTTTAAGAAGAAACTATTGGAGGAGTTCTGCAGTGAAAGGACTATGGACCGAATCGAGAAGGAGTTCCAGTCACTTGTGAAAGGAAACCTGACGGTGAGAGAATACACACGTCAGTTCATGGAAAAGCATGGGTTGGTGGGGCACGCGGCCCTAACTGAGAAAGACAAGATGAAGGCCTATCTCAATGGCCTACTAGCAGACCTGCTATCGATGATCCACAATTCTAAAGCTTCCAACCTACGTGAAATGGTTGAGGAAGCTCAGTTTATGGAGGAGTTGTTCTTGAGAAGCAAGTCTGAGAAAGCCGTGGTGGTGCCTAACAAGAGAAAGTGGGAGAGAAGTTCTGTACCTCCCAAGAGAACTCGACCTTTTGTCGGAAACCACAGCTCCAGCAGTTATCAGGAAGCAAGATGGTGTCCGAAGTGTCGGACCAAGCACCACGGTAACTGTAATACCACTCCTCAACCCTGCAACAAATGTGGGAAGTCTGATCACATCACCCGTGACTGTCCGATCAAAGGAATTATCTGCTTTGAGTGCAAGACACCGGGGCACATGAGGAGAGATTGCCCGAAGCTTGCATCGGGTAGCGTGACAGCAAAGAAGGAGAACCTTCCTTGGGTTCCGGGTCGAGCGTTCCAGATGACGGCTGATGAGGCCAAGGCATCCACTGATGTGGTATCAGGTACTTTTCTTATAAACCCTATACCTGCTCGTGTTTTATTCGATACGGGTGCCAGTTTCTCTTTCGTATCTGAATTTTTCCGTCAAAAGATTTCTATGCCCACTACTAGTCTTGAGGATGCGTTAGTGGTAGAGATAGTTGATGGTAGTCATGTTCTGATTTGTCATGTTCTGAAGAAGTGTACTCTCGGAATCGAGGGAAGAGAATTCTCAATCGATTTACTACCGATGTTAATTGGGGGTTTTGATGTAGTGGTCGACATGGATTGGCTGTCAAACAATCATGCCGAGATCGTATGTTCCAAAAAGTTGATTCGACTTCCCAACCCCTGTGGCGAAGTCGTTGTCATCTATGGTGAAAAGAGAAAAGGTGAAGTGGCAATAATCACAATGGCAAAGGCACGCAAGTGCTTAGTAAAAGGATGTTCGTCTTTCCTAGCCTACGTGATCGATGGCAAGTTAGAAAAATCAAAGCTTGCTGATGTGAAGATTGTGCGTGAGTTTCCAGATGTCTTTCCGGACGACTTGCCCGGGTTACCACCCGATCGTCAGGTAGAGTTTCGGATTGATCTTGTGCCTGGAGCAGCACCAATCGCTAAAGCACCTTACTGATTAGCGCCATTAAAGATGCAAGAGATGATGGCACAGCTGCAAGAGCTATCGGAGAAAGGCTTGATAAGACCGAGTTCGTCACCTTGGGGAGCTCCGGTCTTGTTTGTCAAGAAGAAAGATGGCACGATGAAAATGTGCATTGATTATCGTGAGTTCAACAAGGTGGCGGTGAAGAACAGGTATCCGCTACCGAGAATAGACGATCTGTTTGATCAACTTCAAGGAGCGGGTTGTTTTTCCAAAATCGACTTACGTTCGGGTTATCATCAAGTAAAGGTAAGAGAAGAAGACGTTCCGAAGACGGCTTTCAGAACGCGTTACGGCCATTATGAGTTTCTTGTAATGCCTTTTGGTCTAACGAACGCACCGACAATATTTATGGACTTGATGAATAGAGTGTTCCGACCATTCCTCGACAAGTCGGTCATTGTATTCATTGATGACATACTCGTGTACTCCAAGAGCGAGTCAGAACACGAACAACATCTACACGAAGTTCTAGAAGTGTTGAGAAAAGAAAGATTGTACGCCAAGTTTTCCAAGTGTGATTTTTGGCTTGAAGAGGTACAGTTTCTGGGTCACGTTGTCACTCAAGAAGGAGTGAAAGTGGACCCCTCCAAGATAGAAGCCATGTTGAATTGGGAGTCTCCCAAAAGTCCGTCTAAGATCCGAAGTTTCTTGGGTCTGGCGGGAAACTACTGGAGATTCATTCAAGACTTTTTGAAAATCGCTTCTTCCTTGACAGTTTTGAATCGGAAGAATGTGAAGTTCGAGTGGACCGAAACACAAGAGAAGGCGTTCCGGATACTTCAAAAGAAGTTATGTGAATCTCCGATCTTGTCGTTGCCTGAAGGGTCGGAAGATTTCATAGTTTACAGCGACGCTTCGAAAATGGGGCTGGGTTGTGTGTTGATGCAAAGAGGCAAGGTAATCGCTTACGCCTCGAGGCAGCTTAAAATACACGAGAAGAATTATCCAACCTATGATCTGGAGTTAGCGGCGGTGGTGTTCGCTTTGAAACTTTGGCGACACTACCTCTACGGCACGAAATGTACTCTATACACGGATCACAAGAGCCTGAAATATGTCTTTGATCAGAAAGAGCTGAATATGAGGCAAATACGGTGGCTCGAGTTGCTTAAAGATTACGACTGTGAGTTGCTTTACCATCCCGGTAAGGCGAACGTGGTGGCCGATGCATTGAGTCGGAAAGACTACAGCGGAAGTATTCGGGCTACCCATTCGAGAATCGAGCTAGTGTCTAATCTTGTTGAAAAGATCAAGACATCACAGGTGGAGGCACTGTTAGAAGAGAATCTCAAAGAAGAAGTCATGAAAAAGCAGCGTTTGCTCTTAACGGAAGATAGCCGTGGAGTGAAACTGTTCAGCGGTCGTGTGTGGGTACCCAAGATTGGGGGTAACCGTGATCTGTTGCTTGAGGATGCTCACAAGTCCAAGTATTCCATTCATCCGGGGAGTACCAAGATGTACAGGGACTTGAAGCTGCACTATTGGTGGTCGGTAATGAAGCTTGATGTGGTGCGTTATATGAAGCGTTGTGTGACGTGTTCACAAGTAAAGGCCGAGCATCAACGACCGTACGGGAGTCTTCAGTCGTTAGAGATTCCCGAATGGAAGTGGGAGCATATCACCATGGACTTCGTGACGAAGTTACCTAAAACACTTCGAGGTCACGATACCATCTGGGTGATAGTTGATAGATTGACAAAGAATGCTCACTTCTTGTCTATGCGCGAGACTTTACCGATGGATAAGTTAGCTAAACTTTATATTGATGAAGTGGTCTCGAGGCATGGAATACCATTGTCGATCGTGTCGGATCGCGACAGTCGGTTCACTTCGAACTTCTGGGATTGGTTTCAGAAAGAGCTTGGTACTCGAGTTAAGTTGAGTACGGCTTACCATCCGCAAACCGACGGGCAAAGGAGCGAACGATCCAAACTTTAGAAGACATGTTGAGGTCTTGTGTCATCGATTTCGGGGGTAGTTGGGACTCTCACCTACCTTTGGTGGAGTTTGCTTACAACAATAGCTACCACTCGAGTATTGTAATGACACCTTTTGAGGCATTGTACGGGCGAAAGTGTCGAACTCCCATGTGTTGGCTTGAAGCGGAGGAAAAGCAGTTCGCCGGACTTGAGATCGTGCAAGAGACGGCCGATAAGGTCAAATGCGTTCGTGAAAGAATGAAAGCGGCTCAAGATCGGCAGAAAAGCTATGCCGATAAGAAGAGACGACCGATAGAGTTCCAAGTGGGCGACCGCGTGATGCTTAAGGTGTCGTCGTGGAAGGGCATTATACGGTTCGAAAAACGTGGGAAGCTGAGTCCCCGTTTCCTCGGACCTTTCAAAGTGCTTAAACGGGTGAGTTTGCAAGCCTACCAGTTGGAACTGCCACCGGAGTTGAGCAGAATCCACAACACGTTTCATGTTTGCTACCTCCGGAAGTGTTTGGCGGTGGAAGACAGCGTCATTCCCCTCTCAGAGTTAAGGGTAGACGAAGGTAACCGTTGTGTGGAAGAATCGGACGCCATCTTAGAGAGAAATTCTAAGAAGTTGCGTCACAAAGAAGTCACTTTGGTCAAGGTACAGTGGAAGCATCACCGGGGAGCAAATGTGACGTGGGAAGCTGAAGAGGATATGAAGCGTAGATATCCTCATCTTTTTGTATAGTTGGATTTCGGGGACGAAATCATTCCCAAGTTGGGGAGGATTGTAACACCCTGAATTTTCATTATATAAATCGTTGTATTCTTGTGTTTATCTTGTGTCGTTAAACACCGAGTTTGGAAACGAGTTTGAGTGTTTGGGTTTTGGTTGATTTTGTGGGAAACAAGGAGTTGCGCGGGCTATGCCGCGACTTGTAGGTCGCGAGGTAAGTCACGTAACCCTCTGGAGGATTTCCAGTTTTGTGGCACGCGCGGGATATGCCGCGGCTTGAAGGCCGCGAGCTAAGCCGCGTAACCACTGGAGTATTCCTCTGTAAGCGATCTCACCAGAAAGCTATGAGAGACCTAATTCGGGATAACAACCTTCACATATGCGCTTCTCTTAAGTCTCGTGTCCTTCCTTCTAACCTCTCTCGGATTTGTGACAACGTTTTTGGCACTTGGTCATGGGTCTCTAATGGCTCCCTTAGCCCTAGAGGCACCCGTATCATAGTTGCATGGGACCCTACCCGTGTAGATATGATTCTCATCAATGCCACTGACCAAGTGATGCACTTCAGTGTCAAAATCTGGTACGCTAATAAGTCCATCTTCGTTTCCTTTGTCTATGCGGATAATTACCATATCACTCGGCGACACCTATGGGCCTCTCTTTGTGCTCATAATCATGTGGTTAAGGACTCCCCGTGGGTTATCCAGGGATACTTTGACGTATGTCTTGACACCAGAGATAGCACCGCTGGTATGTCGGGAGTCACGCGTGGTGTAGATGATTTCCGTGATTGCATCTGTCAGCTTGAGGTTGAGGATATCAACTTCAAGGGTCTCTTCTATACCTGGGCTAAAAACCCAAATGGCACTAGTGGTCTCCTCAAAAAGATTGACCGTGTCCTTGGGAACTCTCATTTCCTTTCTTAATTCTCTTCTGCTTCTGTCACCTTCCATCCTTATCGCACCTCGGACCATAGTCCGACTATCCTCTCTATCCCCTCTCGTGTCTCTCATAAGCCTAAAACGTTTAAGTTCTCCAACTTCCTTACCCATAAGGAGGGCTTCAAGCAGGTTGTTGCCTCGAGCTGGGATCCCAATATCCCTGGCTATCAGATGTATCAAATCTCTGAAAACCTGAAATATCTGAAAATCCCTATGCGAAAATTCCTAAGGGATCAAGGTAACATCTTTACAAAAGTCACTACACTTCGGGTTGAACTTGATAGGGTCCAAATTGCCCTTGACAGGGATCCTGAGAATAGTGAGCTCCGTGAAGAGCATAGTAGGTACATTAATGCCTACAATGAGGCTTGTCTTGATGAGGAGAGATTCCTTATGCAGAAAGCGATGATTGATTGGCTCCGTGAAGGAGACAAGAATTCTGCTTTCTTTCATAAGTCTGTTAAAAGTCGTCTGCACCGTAACCGTATTGATACCATTCAGGACGCTAATGGCCAATGGGTTGATAGTGAGGAGATCCCAAATCTTTTCGTTAACCACTTCCAAAACTTCTTGGGATCTTCCCATCATACCTCCTCGATTCGTGATCCGATATCTCTAATCTCTAATAAGCTCACGAACGAGCAAGCGGCCTCGATGCTTATCCCTCTTTCGGATGAAGAGGTCAAAAATGCCCTTTTCCAAATGGTCGATGACAAAGCTCCCGGACCGGATGGCTTCACAGCTAAATTTTTTAAATCCGCCTGGGGCATTGTTGGGACTGATGTTTGTGCCGTTGTTCGCGATTTTTTCACTTCTGGGAAACTCTTAAAGGTTCTCAACAACACTTGTATCGCCCTTATCCCTAAATCTACTTCCCCCTCTAGAGTTACTGATTTTCGGCCCATTGCTTGTTGTAATGTCTTGTATAAATGCATTAGCAAGATTATTGCGGACCGGATCAAAGCTCTACTCCCCTCTATGGTCAATGAGAACCAGTCTGCTTTCATCCCGGGGCGTCTCATCACGGACAATGTCTTGCTTGTCCAAAATCTAATGCGTGGTTATCATAAGCATAGGGGCCCTCCCCGATGCGCTTTTAAAGTTGATATTCAAAAGGTTTATGATATTGTGGATTGGTTTTTTCTTCGCACCGTTCTTTTTGGGTTTGGCTTCCCCCTGACCATGATTGACTGTATTATGACGTGTGTCTCCACCGTGTCATACTCAGTCAATGTTAATGGTAATCTTCACGAATTCTTCAAAGGCCAGAGGGGACTTCGGCAAAGGGATCCCCTATCCCCCTATCTCTTCACGCTGGTTATGGAGGTCCTCAACCTTATGATCAAAAGAAAGATCGTCGAAACCAACTCCTTTACCTTTCACCGGAATTGTGAGGAGCAAGAAATCACTCATCTTTGCTTTGCTGATTGTAATATCCGGATCCGAAATTTTTATTAATTTTGGAAGTTGGGTGAAAAGTTAAGCGAGACCCAAAGTACAGGGGGGTTATTTGAAACTTTGGTTTTATATAACCTAAGTCTCAGATATTTGTTTCATTATCATACTGAATTTGTTTTGGAGACCGACTTAGAAAGAAAGAGAACTCAGAGCAAGAAGCAGAGAGAAAGAGAAAGAGATCTTGAGGAATCGATCTGTTTTGGTCAAATAGAGGTATGATTCTAGCTTAATACTTCTATCTGTATGTTATAGTCAGTAAATAGTTGTGTTATTTAAGCTTTTATCCGTATATTTGATCGATTCAATGATCTAAAGTTATCTGGGTTCGAACTGTTGAGTCGCCGACTCTGTATGAACTGTGACCGGGAAGATGATGTGGGCCGGTAAAGGTATCGGTCGACCGATAAAATTTAGTCGAACGATAGGTTGTAAAGACCGGTAAAGTGTAGTAGACTGGTAGAGTTGTCGACCGGTAATAGTCGACCGGTATAGCTATGGACCGGAACCCAGTGTAACCGATATAATGTTGACCGGGACCAAGGTCGACCGTTATATTGTTTGACCGATAGGTTGTTGTTGACCGGTATGTTGTTGTGGACCGGTATAGTAGCTCGATCGATGTTTATCAGTATATGTATTTGACCAGTATTTTGTTAATCGGTCCTAAGAGGTTTTGATCAGGATGGTTTCGACCGGGATAGTAGCAGTATATTGTATTTGATGTGTTTATAGAAGGAAAGAGTGTTAGTTGCAAGTTAGCTTACCTTTGTTTTTAATACCATCGTAGGTGGTGTTAATCAGTAGAAATCAGAGTTAATCAAGAAGAATCAGAGGTGAGTCTTTCAAACTAAATCTTTTATGATTTTAGTAGTTATTTGATAAATGTGGGTTTTATATACTGCGCATTTATAGTGTTGAAAGTTATGCAGAATTATTGCAAAAGATTGATTTAATCAGTTTGGCATGTTTATGCTCAGTTTATATAAACTTGTTTTATATACAGTCAGGACTAGGTGTATGCATACATTTGAGTCAGAAGTTTGACCTAAGTCGGGAAGTGTGACCCGCCTGCTCGTACCGGGGAGTGTGGCCCGTTTATGCCATTAGAGTGTGTCCCTAAAATAAGGCAGTGCGAGACAGACATACCGTCTTTGACGGAAATGTTGGTCAGTAGCTTAAGGTACGCTTGCGAAGCGTAAAAAGTGGTCAGTGATGGCCAGTAGATTGAGTTATGCCTGCGAAGCATAAAGTATTTTAACGTTTGATTAAAAGAGCAGGTTATGTTTTGAGATATAAAGCTTTGTTTAAATGTTTTAATTAATATTTGAACTGTTGCAGTAGTGATTGGAGGGGACTCACTAGACCATTGGTCTAACCCTCGCTATTTCAAAATTTTAATCCTGTTTCAGGTTATCGAAAGGTAGCAGGTACAGATAAGGGTAAGGAGAAGATGTAAGCTATTTCCAGGAGATAGAAGACTTCCTGCAATAGTTTATACTTTTTGAACTCAGTTGTGTAATAAGAAATAGTTGTAAACCTTGTACTCTGAAATGTAAGCCTGGGGCAGTATTCAGATAGAAATGTTATTTTAATGTATGTATAAATGTTCAGGTTGTTACAATTGGTATAAGAGCATTAGTTTAAGGGATCTAGGTGACCAGATGGGCCTAGACTTAAACTAAGATAGTAGAAGCACAACTGAGTAGTAGGAAGACCGTAGGAAGATAACATTAAGGTAGTAAGGACTAGCATGTAAGGTAAATTTGGAATTCCATCTGGCCAGTGTAATTGTGAATTTACAAGTACATGCTTGTGCTTAAACTGCCATAATGTGTAGCATGTTAGATTGAATATCTTATGTTTCTTCTTATCAGAAGTATGTCTGAGCGAGTCACAAGGAGTAGGTCTATGCTGAATCCTGAAATGGAGCCAGATAATGAAGTCATTGCCGAAGAGCGAATGACTGCTGTCAACCCGACTGCTATCCAAGGAAAGAGTCGAGGTCGACCTAGAGGTAAGACAGTTCAAAAAGCAACTACTCAGGCAAGGGTTTCCAATGTGGGAACTAGAGGCGGGAAGACGAGTCGTGGTATTCGTCAAGATGAAAGTGTAGAGGTAACAGTTGAGCAAGAAACCTCTCATCAAGAAAGTTCGGCTTCTGTGAGGGGTCGAAAACAGATAGGAAATCGTGGTGGAGGTAGAACGCAAGGTTTTGTTACACAAGAAACCTTCACTGTAGAAATGGAAAAATTACAAGAAACGTTGAACGCTTTATTGGCTCAGCGTAATAATGAGGTTTCGACAAGCAAAGATAAGAGTGAAGAAAAAGTGGAGACAGAGGTAGCAGAATCACCAGTAACTGGAGTGGGTAGTCACCCTCAGTCAAACCCCATTGTGTCAGTTAAAGTTGTAGCTGGGAAAGGATGTAGTTTTAAGGAGTTTGTTGCTTGCAAGCCTCCTACTTATAAAGGGGAATGTGACCCAGTGATAGCGTTAAGATGGGTAAAAGGTATGGAGCTAGCGTTTGATACGAGTAAGTGTACTGAAGAAGATAAACTAGTTTATGCTTTGTCAATGCTGAAAGATGAAGCGGTAATGTGGTGGGACGTTGAAGTCGGAGGACAAAGTTCTGCTGTAGCTAAAGAAATGGCTTGGAGTGAGTTTGTGAAAAGATTTAAAGCACAGTTCTGCCCTCTGGCGGCAGTTAAAAAGTTGGAAGAAGAGTTTCTGAGTTTAGAGCAGAAGGGGATGTCAGTTCGAGAATATACCACAAAGTTTATTGAAAAATCTCGATTTGCAGGAATTTATGTGCCTAATGAAGAAAGACGAGTAGAACGTTTCGTCTTTGGATTGAGAAGTGATCTTCGAGAATTTATCTCGAATAAGGAACCGTCTACTTTTCAAGTGGCAGTAAATGCAGCTGAAATGAGACAGAAAGAAAAGAATACGCAAGCTACAGAAAGAAGTGGAGATAAAAGAAAATGGGAAGGAACAGTTCGTGACTCCAAACCGTTTAAGTCTGTAAAGTTTGATCAGCGTTCTGTTAATAAGTTTGAAAGTAAGCCCTGTAGCAAGTGTAACCGAAAGCATAAAGGAGAATGTAATATTGATCAAGAGGGCTGTTATAAATGTGGGAAGATTGGTCATTTGGCTCGGGATTGCCAGAATTTAAGGTCTTGTTATCAGTGTGGATCTCCTGATCATATCAGGACTAATTGTCCACAATTGAAAAAGGGATCGGTCGACGGATATGTAGAAAAGGGAAGTGAGAAAAAGGTGGAGCCAGCTAAAGCGAGGGCTAGAGTTTTCAATATGTCAGCAGAAGAAGCGGCGGAGATACCTGATGTAGTGACAGGTACTTTCTTTATAGATTCGAATTGTGCAAAAGTATTGTTTGATTCAGGCGCAAATCGTTCGTTTGTGTCTCCAAATTTTGTGCATAAATTGAATGAGAAACCTAAGAAGCTTAAGCATGCATTGAAAGTAGAAGTGGCTGATAATAGTCAAATCTTAGTGGAGGAAGTGTATGATGGGTGTAGTATTGTCATCGATGAGCAGTCATTTCCACTTCGACTGTACCCGATGGGTATGGGAGAATTTGATGTTATTGTGGGAATGGACTGGTTGGCGTCTAATGATGCTCATATAGTATGCAATAAGAAATTGATTCGTATAGCTCAGCCAGGAAAGGAAGAGATAGTAGTGTTTGGAGATCGAAAGGATAGAAAGTCATGCTTGATTTCTATGATTAAGGCTAAGAGATGTTTAGTAAAAGGGTGTGTGGGGTTCTTAGCTTATGTAATAGATGCTAAGAAGGAAAAGAAAGGATTAGAGTCAGTTCTGGTAGTAAGTGAATATCCAGAAGTATTTCCGGAAGATTTAACTACTTTGCCTCTTGATCGACAAGTGGAATTTTGTATTGATTTAGTACCCGGAGCAGCGACGATTGCAAGAGCACCGTATAGACTGGCACCTGCAGAGATGAAAGAAATGATGACTCAACTGCAGGAGTTGTTAAACAAGGGGATTATTCGCCCTAGTACCTCACCATGGGGAGCGCCAGTATTGTTTGTTAAGAAGAAAGACGGGTCTATGAGAATGTGCATAGATTACCGTGAGCTCAATAAGTTGAATGTCAAAAATAAGTATCCGCTTCCCAGGATTGACGATTTTTTTGATCAACTCCAAGGAGCGAGTTACTTTTCGAAAATAGATTTACGGTCTGGGTATCACCAGTTGAAGGTGAGGGAGGAGGATGTACCTAAGACTGCATTTCGTACGAGCTACGGACATTATGAGTTTTTAGTTATGCCATTTGGTTTGACCAATGCGCCAACAGCTTTCATGGATCTGATGAATAGAGTGTGTAGTCCGTTTTTAGATAAGTATGTCATAGTCTTTATAGATGATATAGTGATCTATTCACGTTCCAAAGAAGATCATGAAACTCATTTGAGAGCAATTTTAGAATTTCTTAAACGCGAGAAATTGTACGCCAAGTTCTCGAAATGTGAATTTTAGTTGAAAGAAGTTCAGTTTCTAGGTCATGTGGTGTCGAATGATGGGATTAAGGTTGATCCAACTAAGATTGAAGCCATCAAAGGGTGGGAAACACCGAAAACACCATTAGAAGTAAGAAGTTTTTAGGATTGGCGGGTTATTATAGAAAGTTCATCCAGGACTTTTCAAGGATAGCTACGCCACTAACAGCATTAACTAGAAAGAATGTCAAGTTTGTATGGGCGGAGGCTCAGAATGAAGCGTTTGGTAAATTGAAAGAGAGTTTAAGTAGTGCTCCTGTTTTGTCTCTACCCAACGGAACGGAAGGATTCGTAATTTATAGCGATACTTCAAAGTTGGGTATGGGATGTGTGTTAATGCAAGAAGGCAAGGTGATTGATTATGCATCTCGTCAGTTAAAAGAACATGAAAAGAATTACCCGACGCACGATTTAGAGTTGGCAGCTGTAGTCTTTGCTTTAAAATCTGGAGGCATTACCTGTATGGGATCAAGTGTCAGATTTACACAGATCACAAGAGCCTTCAATGTCTTTTCAATCAGAAGGAGCTTAATATGAGGCAGCGTAGGTGGATGAAGCTGTTAAGTGATTATGACTGTGATATTCTGTACCATTCAGGCAAGGCCAATGTGGTAGCTGATGCTCTAAGTCGTAAGGAGCATGGATAAACAACATAAGTTGTGGCATATCGAGTTGATGTTGTTTCTAATTTCTTAGAAGAAGTTATAAAGTATCAAGAAGAAGCAGCGTCAAAGGAAAATTTGAAAAGTGAAAGAATAGTAGGAATTGTTAACTCGTTAGTAGTTGACAATCGCAGAGTAAAGTGTTTTAATAAGAGAGTATGGATTCCAAAAGCAGGAGATCTGCGGCAGAAAGTGTTGGAAGAAGCGCATAGATCCCGTTACTCAGTACATCCGGGAACCAACAAGATGTATAGAGATCTGAAACAAAGCTATTGGTGGCCAGGTTTAACGAAAGATATTGCTCACTTCGTTGAACGATGTCTGACATGTTTGAAAGTTAAAGCTGAGCATCAGAGACCTTATGGGGAGCTTCAGTCGTTAGAAATTCCAGTTTGGATGTGGGACGGGATTACAATGGATCTTGTTACTAGGTTACCGCGATCACCTAAGGGGCATGATGCCATTTGGGTGATAGTGGATAGACTTACAAAGTCAGCTCATTTCCTACCGATCAAGGAGACGTACTCACTAGAGAAATTGGCTCAATTGTATATCGACGAGATAGTAACCAGACATGGAGTACCGTCGTCAATTGTGTCAGATAGGAATGCTCGTTTTACATCAGCTTTTTGGAGAAGTTTGCAAAGGGAATTAGGCTCTCAACTTAAGCTAAGTACGGCCTATCATCCGCAAACTGATGGACAGAGTGAGAGAACTATTAAGACATTGGAAGATATGCTTCGTGCATGTGTTATTGATTTCAAAGGTTCGTGGGAAATTCATTTGTCGTTGATTGAATTTTCCTACAACAATAGTTATCATGCTAGCATACAAGCGGCTACGTTCGAAGCTTTGTATGGTCGTAAATGTAGAACACCTTTATGTTGGAATGAGGTGGGTGAAAGACAGCTGGCAGGACCAGAAATTGTACAGGTGACAGCTGATAAAGTCGACCAGATTCGAGCAAGATTAAAGATTGCTCAAGATCGTCAGAAAATGTATGCTGATAAGCGAAGGAAACCGATAGAGTTTCAGATAGGAGACAAGGTAATGTTGAAAGTTTCGCCCTGGAAAGGGGTAGTCAGATTTGGAAAGAAAGGAAAGTTGAGACCAAGGTTTGTTGGACCATTCATCATCACGGGACGTGTTGGTGAAGTGGCCTACGAACTTGATCTACCAGAAAGTTTGCGTGGGATTCATCCCACATTTCATGTGTCAAACTTGAAGAAGTGTTTGGCAGAAGCAGATGTAATAGTTCCTTTAGAAGATATTCAAGTAGATGAAAAGTTAAGTTATATTGAGGATCCTGTAGCAATTACGGACCTCAAAATAAAGAAGTTGAGAAACAAGGAGATTCGATTAGTGAAAGTTCAGTGGAAATTTCACCAAGGACAAGAGTCCACGTGGGAAGTAGAGGCAGACATGAAATCTCAGTATCCCCATTTGTTTAGCGATGGAATTCCGGGGACGGAATTCTCTTAAGGGGGGAAGATTGTAATATCCGGATCCGAATTTTTTATTAATTTTGGAAGTTGGGTGAAAAGTTAAGCGAGACCCAAAGTACAGGGGGGTTATTTGAAACTTTGGTTTTATATAACCTAAGTCTCAGATATTTGTTTCATTATCATACTGAATTTGTTTTGGATACCGACTTAGAAAGAAAGAGAACTCAGAGCAAGAAGCAGAGAGAAAGAGAAAGAGATCTTGAGGAATCGATCTGTTTTGGTCAAATAGAGGTATGATTCTAGCTTAATACTTCTATCTGTATGTTATACTCGGTAAATAGTTGTGTTATTTAAGCTTTTATCCGTATATTTGATCGATTCAATGATCTAAAGTTATCTGGGTTCGAACTGTTGAGTCGCCGACTCTGTATGAACTATGACCGGGAAGATGATGTGGACCGGTAAAGGTATCGGTCGACCGATAAAATTTAGTCGACCGATAGGTTGTAAAGACCGGTAAAGTGTAGTCGACCGGTAGAGTTGTCGACCGGTAATAGTCAACCGGTATAGCTATGGACCATAACCTAGTGTGACCGATATAATGTTGACTGGGACCAAGGTCGATCGGTATATTGTTTGACCGGTAGGTTGTTGTTAACCGGTATGTTGTTGTGGACCGGTATAGTAGCTCGATCGATGTTTATCAGTATATGTATTCGACCAGTATTTTGTTAATCGGTCCTAAGAGGTTTTGATCAGGATGGTTTCGACCGGGATAGTAGCAGTATATTGTATTTGATGTGTTTATAGAAGGAAAGAGTGTTAGTTGCAAGTTAGCTTACCTTTGTTTTTAATACCATCGTAGGTGGTGTTAATCAGTAGAAATCAGAGTTAATCAAGAAGAATCAGAGGTGAGTCTTTCAAACTAAATCTTTTATGATTTTAGTAGTTATTTGATAAATGTGGGTTTTATATACTGCGCATTTATAGTATTGAAAGTTATGCAGAATTATTGCAAAAGATTGATTTAATCAGTTTGGCATGTTTATGCTCAGTTTATATAAACTTGTTTTATATACAGTCAGGACTATGTGTATGCATACATTTGAGTCAGAAGTCTGACCTAAGTCGGGAAGTGTGACCCTCCTGCTCGTACCGGGGAGTGTGGCCCGTTTATGCCATTAGGGTGTGTCCCTAAAATAAGGCAGTGCGAGACAGACATACCGTCTTTGACGGAAATGTTGGTCAGTAGCTTAAGGTACGCTTGCGAAGCGTAAAAAGTGGTCAGTGATGGCCAGTAGATTGAGTTATGCCTGCGAAGCATAAAGTATTTTAACGTTTGATTAAAAGAGCATGTTATGTTTTGAGATATAAAGCTTTGTTTAAATGTTTTAATTAATATTTGAACTGTTGCAGTAGTGATTGGAGGGGACTCACTAGACCATTGGTCTAACCCTCGCTATTTCAAAATTTTAATCCTGTTTCAGGTTATCGAAAGGTAGCAGGTACAGATAAGGGTAAGGAGAAGATGTAAGCTATTTCCAGGAGATAGAAGACTTCCTGTAATAGTTTATACTTTTTGAACTCAGTTGTGTAATAAGAAATAGTTGTAAACCTTGTACTCTGAAATGTAAGCCTGGGGCAGTATTCAGATAGAAATGTTATTTTAATGTATGTATAAATGTTCAGGTTGTTACACTGATGACCTTATTCTTTTGAGTCATGGTGATAGTGATTCTACTCAGATCCTCAAAGATTCCCTTTCTGAGTTTTCCGTTGTCACCGACCTTTACCCTAGTGCGGCCAAGAGTGAGGCGTTCTTCTGTAATGTTGGTGAGCAGACCAAAAATGCTATCATTGACATCATGCATTTTCCGGAGGGTTCCCTTCCGGTCAGATATCTGGGTGTTCCGCTCATTACCACTCGCCTCTATCATAATGACTGCAAATGTCTAGTTGATAAGGTGAAGTCTAGACTTAATGACTGGCGGAATAAGTCTCTATCTTTTGCGGGTTGTCTCCAACTTATCCTCTCAGTCCTTTCTTCTATGAAAATTTATTGGGCCTCTATCTTTGTCCTCCCAATCTCCATTACCAAGGAGATTGAGAAGCTTATGCGCGGTTTCCTTTGGTGCCACGGTGAGCTGAAAAGAGGGAAAGCCAAAGTCTCCTGGAAGATCGTTTGCTTGCCCAAGTCTCAAGGCGGTCTCGGCATTAGGAGTCTTGCCAGTTGGAATCTTGCCCTCATGGCCTCCCACACGTGGAGAATCCTTATTATGGGTTAAATGGATCCATTCCTACAGGCTTAAAGATCATAACTTCTGGGATGCCCCAATCCGAAGTGATGTCGGATGGGGTTGGAGGAAAATCCTGGGTATGCGGGATAAGATTCGATACTGCATTGTCTCTCAGATTGGCAATGGGGTGACCACTTCTACCTGGTTTGACAACTGGCATCCTGTTGGTCCTCTTTGTAGGTCGATAACCCCTCGCAATATTCTTAATGCTAATATTTCCTTGAATGCTAGGGTTATTGACATTATTCATAATGATAGGTGGGTCTGTCCTCAGATGCGAGATAACCCTATCTCCCCTCTTGATCGTCTCGATCCCCCGACTCTTTCTCCTTCTATCCCGGACAAACTCCTCTGGAGAAAATGGGATGGCAACCTTACTCCTTTCTCGGTGCATGAATTCTGGCTCAGCATCCGCCCCAATGAGCCTGAGACGGATTAGCACCACATGGTCTGGTTCTCGCAGAATAATCCCAGACATGCTTTCCTCCTTTGGGTTGCCTTGCATCAGCGTCTTAAGACGTATGATAAGCTACGTTCGTGGGAGGCCTACTCGAATCTCTCGTGTGGGTTCTGTCAAAATGGGCCTGATTCCCATAATCATCTCTTCTTCGAGTGTTCTTTCCTTAATCAGGTTTGGCTTGGCCTCAAGCCAAAGCTGAACCTCCCTCTTGTCCCGGACAACTGGACGAACATTATAAGACTTCTCCAGCCGGCCACCAAAGGCAAGACCATTTGGTCTATTATTCGCAGATTAGTGTTGGCTGGGACTGTCTACCACCTTTGGAATGAAAGGAATAATCGTATCTTCAAGAATAAGAGAAGATCGCATTATACGGTGGTTAAGACTATTTCTTATGATGTTCGGTCTAGGCTTCTTAGCTTGACTTTGAAGTCGTCCTCTAATGTTGGTTTTCTCTCTTCTCTCCCCTTTTTCTTTTCGGTTCTCCTCCCCTCTTTCTTTGAGCCTTGCTCTTTTCTGGTGGTTGCTTCGGTTTAGCTTCCGCCCGAGTGCTGCCTTGGTTTTATGTTTATGTCAAAAAACTTAAAAAATCATAAATTTTCTTTTTTTTTTCTTGATCGGAGGGGTCGCCCCCCTCTGTATCAAAAAAACCCTAAACCCTAACCCCAAAACCCTAAACCCTAAACCCTAAACCAAAAACCCTAAACCCTGAACCCCTAAACCCTAAACCCTAAAATTTTCATGGGGTTCCGTCCCCTTTTTCCAAAAAAACCCTAAACCTAAGCCCTAAGCCCTAAACCCTAAGCCCCCAGACCCCAACCCCCAAACCCCCAACCCCCAAAACTCCAAAACCCCAAACCCCCCAGCCCCAAGCCCAACCCCCAAACCCCTAAACCCTAAAACCCTAAACCATATACTAAGAGAGAGGAGCAATTTACATTTCCGTCATTTAAATTTATTGTAATTTATATTTCTGTCATTTAAATTTCTGTATTTAATTTATGTAATTTATTTTTTTATGTCTTTACATTTAAGTATGAGTAGCTAAATCCATTAGCTTGAGTGTAAGATAGATATGTGAGATTTCAAACCAAATAAAGGTGGACATTGTTTTGCAATAACAATGTTCCACCATTTAATTCAAGTTTTATAAAATCCAACGACACTTCTTGACGAGTTGATCGCTTTAAAAGTGTGAAAGTGCTATGGCCTAGAGATAAGCCATAATATGCACGTCAACTTGAATGATATGAGAAGCTAACTTGAGAGAGTGACTAATAAAGAGATTTATCGCCTCTATTTTTCATCTTGATTTATTCTTGACGAGTTGGTCGCTTGTCAAAGTGTTAAAGTGTAGAGGATTCAGAGATGAACCCCTTCGAACACTCCAACTTGGATGATATGTGAATTAACTCGAGAGAGTAATTTTTATGCAAAGAGATTTGTAAAACCATATATTTTGAGGACTCTACTCTACATTATCAATAGTTGGAAACTGCATAGAGATATGTTCAGTCGAATCTAAATAGTAGTGGGAGTACTGAAGTCCGAGAGGAATGCCCTCAAAATAGATGGTGGATCTAGTTATGCCTAACTCATGTTGCAGCATACCTGCAGCATAGTCTGCTGGAATTTGTGTTTGAGTCTCACCTAAAAGTATTACACCCTTGTTATCTTTATTATTCTGTATTTTAATCAACTGTTAACCAAACCAAACCAAACCAAACCAAATCAAAGTCTTCAAATACGCCATCTGAAATCATCTCTTTTATTACACTTTTACTATTCTTTTACGACAATCTCCGTGGGACGATATTCAGTATTTTACCACTTTATTACTTGAAAGACGATATTAGATCCCATTGTATACTTGCTTTGAGATTTAATTTATCATGTCTTAGAGGTGTGCAAACATTTCGCATCAAGTTTTTGGCGCCGTTGCCGGGGATTGACACGCTAAAAGTCTATAAAAGTTTGTTAAAAG
Organism: Arctium minus; assembly: GCA_954870635.1. Taxonomy (NCBI): domain Eukaryota; kingdom Viridiplantae; phylum Streptophyta; class Magnoliopsida; order Asterales; family Asteraceae; genus Arctium; species Arctium minus. Next base: position 70,467,945 of record OX941094.1, on the reverse strand, counting down.
ATTTGATTTTTCTAACACCATTTGAATCCCATTTTGAAATTGGTGTATGCCAAGAATACCGCATGGGGATTTATTCGAATTAGACCTGGACATTGAAAGAACATTCCGACTTAGAAGGAGAGCGCAAAGAATTTCATTAACTATTGAACCTCCAATCAGGGAACCACCAGGTTTTGAGAATAGAGGACCTAGACAACAACCGCTTCTAGAGAATCTAAGACCACAACCAATCTTTCACGATGCACCACCAAATTTTGGAAATCCACCCGAGCACCCTTTTCAACAACAAGCACAAAATCAAGGAAACCATAACCATAACCATAATCATGATCATAATGATGATGACACAGAATCCAATAGTAACAATGAATATAGGGATGAAGCTCCAAACATCATCAATCTTGCAAATTCCAAAGAGGGAAAAACTATGGATTATGCCATTCCTGATTTTGAGCAATTAAACTCAGGAATAGTTAGACCCCATATGAGTGCCCTCCATTTTGAGCTGAAACCCATCATGTTCCATATGTTACAAACAAACAGACAATTTACCGGAATGCCATCAGAGGATCATCATTCTCATTTAAAATCTTTTATGGAGATCACCGATGCATTCTTGATCCCTAGGGTATCTAACGATGCTCTGAGACTCACTTTATTTCCTTTTTCTCTAAGGGATCGGGCAAAGTCATGGTTCAACTCATTGGCACATGGTTCTGTACCATCATGGAGCATCATGGCTGAAAAGTTTTTACGAAAGTATTTTCCACCCTCGCGAAATTCCAAGTCCAGAAACAAAATTTGCATGTTTAAACAAATGGACTATGAAGCAATTCCCGATGCTTGAGAAAGGTTTAAAGAGTTGTTAAGGAAATTCCCTCACCATGGCATTCCCTAATGTATTCAACTCGAGACATTTTACAATGGGTTAAACCCCATGGTGAAACAAATACTCGATGCGACATCAGGAGGGGCCTTTACAGCTATTACCTATAACGACGGGTATGAGATTCTTGAAAAGATTTCAGCAAACCATGGACTTTGGGTTGATCCACGTGTCTAAACGCAAAAGAGGACTACTGGAACTCATGATGTAGATGCATATACCGCTTTAACAACTCAGCTCAGTTCTATGGCCACTATGCTTAAAAACATAACTTCGAGCCAAGGAGCGCAATCAGCTGCTACTACACCTCTTCCAGCAGTACTCTCGGTGCAATGTGTTTGTTGTGGTGGGGAACACTCTTATGAACATTGTCCTCATAATTCTGAATTTATAAACTATGCTCATAACAGATCTGGACCCTACAACAACACTTACAATGCAGTTGGAAACAACACCCAAACTTTTCTTACAAGGAATTTCGAATTTTCAACCACAACATCAAGCAAGTAGCTCTCAAAATCATCTCCAAGGTTTTCAAACTACTCAACCATCTTTTCAGAACAACCCACCTTCACAAGTTGATTCATCATCTTCTTTGGAAGCAATGATGAAAGGGTTTATGACCCAAACACAAGCTTTCTTAACACAACAACAATCCCAAAATCAAGTTCAACAGCAACAAAATCAATCTATGTTTAATCAGCACAGTGCAATACTCAGGAATTTAGAAACCCAGATCAGTCAACTCGCACTTAACCAGACCAATAGGGCCATGGGCAATTTGCCCAGTAACACGGAAGTCCCAAGAGCTTTAGGAAAGGAGCATGTGAAAGCAGTGACCGTTAGAAGTAGTAAGAAACTAACAGGGGTTGTGCGAAAAGAATCTGGACCAATAACCAATGTTGAATTTGAAAAAACTATTTTTTTCAGAATCTAATGCTACAGCATTAACCCCTGTTGTTGAAATACCACCCAAGCCACTAGGAATCCAAGTGTCTGAGGTAACCAATCCTGTTCCTCCAAGATCTGACTACCCTTTATTATTTCCAGAAGATGCCACTAAGAAAAAGTCAGTGGAAAGTAGTTTTGACAACCCAAGGAGTAATGTGGTGATTCCAACCATACCACAAGAGAGTGAGACCAAAGGCATAAAGGATGCATCCTTATCAACACATTCAAATAAAGCTATCATAAAACCAGTTCTTCCTTATGTGCCTTTTTCCCAAAAGGTTAAGGAATCAGAAAGAAGAATTGCACTTTAAGAAATTTTTGAATGTGTTTAAAGAATTGCATATCAACATACCCTTTGTTGAAGCAATTGAGCAGATGCCCAGTTATGCCAAATTCCTCAAAGACATTTTAAGTAAGAAGAAAAGGTTGAATGAATATGAAACTGTTTCTCTTACTGAAGGATGTAGTGCTCTCTTGACCAATAGAATACCCCCTAAGCTGAAAGACCTAGGGAGTTTTACCATTCCTTGTTTAATAAGTAGGAAGGATATTGGGAAGGCCTTGTGTGATTTGGGAGCTAGCATCAATCTCATGCCTTTATCCGTCTTCAACAACTTAGGAATAGGACAGGCTAGACCCACCACTGTTACACTCCAATCAGTCGACAAGACCATTGCCTTCCCAAAAGTAAAAATTGAGGATGTCTTAGTTCAGGTTGATAAGTTCATCTTTCCGGCAGATTTCATCATTTTAGACTTTGAGGTTGATAATGATGTGGCCCAACAATTACTAGCAATATTAACAACACTTATTAACAAAACAGGTTTTATTGATTAATCACATAGATTACAACTAGTCATATCCCTATTTGAGATTATAAGCACTGTGTGTTCGTGTGTGTTCTACAGTGTGTTTCTTACCAGATTTCGTATCCTGACTCTATCTTCTAAATCACATGGACTCTTGCTTATATACGGTCAACATGACCAAGCAAGGTCAACCACTCTAAACTCATTTAAAAGACACACACTCACACTTTCTATCAATTACACAAATGACCCACTTTTAATCTTGAATACAATTTCAGTCTAACAATCTCCCCCTTTGAAAATTTGGCAATAATCTTCAGGTCTTCTTTTCTCCAGAATTGTCTTCAGCTTTCAGCTTTAGCTCTTTCATATCTTTGACATCTTCAAGTCTTTTTACAATTTATAGAATCTTTGACAATTCTTTAAACTTGTCTCCCCTTTGGATTAACTTTTGAATGTTCTGAATAGACAGCTTTTTCTTCAATCTTTGACTTTCTTTCACCTTCATTTTGACAAACTTTCTTTAAACTTTGACTTTGATCATCTGAAAAATACTTATCTCCCCCGAAATCTTTAAATCATCAATCTGATCTTGAACTTTGATTAATCTCCCCCTTTTTAATGATTTGTAAGAATCAAAATCATTAAAACACTTCAAGATCAAATCTGGATTTGAATGATCTTCTCATACCGTCTGATAAGCACAATCTTCATGATCTGTTATTTTCCCCTTTGATACAAAGTAAGCAATCTCCCCTTTTGTGAAGAAATAGACAATCTCCCCTAGATAGGAAAATTATCAATCTCCCCTAAGATATGATATGAGAGAATCGTCTGATTTGAATGAGCCGTTGACTTCAAGAATGTATTCATCTGAATCTTTTGAAATTCAAATGAATTAAGAGTGGTAATCCTGAATCAACAAATGAAACAGTTAGGAATGTTTGTCAGTAACACGAAGTTACTGTGTACAACGAATGTACAATGTAAGGAGTTGGTTTGATGTTAACTCCCCAGGACTTCCATTCAATTATTGAAAAACACAAGGTAATTATATGAATGTTCTGACAGAAAAACAAATTTTCTATGTGCTCGTGCTTGTGTTTTGAAAGAATTAGCACAATGATTGTGTTTCATAAAGCTCAAAATATGTAAATCACTGAGACATCAATGATTGTACATGGACTCAATTGTGCAAGAGAAATGGCCGAAGGTGGGGCAACTTTCCTTCTTTTTCAATATCAGTATCTTCCAAGTGAAGAACCAATAGATTATGTGTTGCATCCCCAGAAAATGTGAAACATTCTCTTTTTGAGAAAAGAATGAGTAGCTGGTGAGGTTGTATGCAAGAGTTGGCATGGGCTAGTTGCCTTGTTCAATGATGGTCACCAAAGAATTGTGAACCAATCAGAAGATGTAGCTGCCCGGCTCAGAAAGAAGTTTGGTGCAGAGTTCTGATATTCTTTTAACTTTGTTCTCTCACCCTCTTTCTTTTAATCATTTAAGCTCACTTCTAACCAATCTCTCATTTCCATTTTACCTCAGCTCATGCCCACACTCAATTCTTTTAGACCCCTCTCCCCTCAATCACTCAAAGGATTACTTCCGGGGTAGGAAACACTAGTTTAACGTGAATCCATGAAAGTTCTGTTAAGCACTCACACTGAAACCCATGTAATGTCCTAAAAGTACATGTTGTTCAATGATTTTCTTGACATTTAAAGCACAAGAAATCATATGTCAGTGTATGTATGCTCATTAAGAATCAGAATGAAATTTGAGCATTTTAAGCATTTAAAATTTCTCAAAACTTTATATGAATGAATATCATGAAAGAATAGAAATGTTTTGAGAATCTGACAATGATTAAGATCAGATCAAATTATCATGAAGAAAAATTTGGGAAATCAAAAACGTATGTTGTTTATATGAACAATATATAAACATATTTTCAATGAAAGCACATAGAATATTGAAATGACGTTTGATTCAAACAACAGTGAATATCAAACAACGGGAGTATTACCATAGAAGATTTAAGATTTGATACATGGTAATAACAAAGTCAATTGTATGTACTGAACCAGTGTGTGTATGAATACTTGATAAAGTATATGAAAAGAAAATACACAAGTATTTTGCTTTGAGAACACGCGGTCAGATAATCATTTAAGTATCCAAAATCATTTAAAATGCACACTTCTCAATTCATGAAAACAGTTTAAGAATGTGAAGTGGTTTGAACATTTTAAGAAACCATTTTTCACAAGTGAAAGTTGTTCATCTTTCAACAAGTGATAGAGTATAAGGATTAGAATGATATACCTGTAGAACATAATCCTTAACTCCCCCTGGAATGAATATATTCTGTTAAAGCATCCTTGACCAAACAACAAATATCCAATGTTTTAAAACCCGGGTCGACCCGACCGGTTCAACCGGTTGAACCGGGAACCGGTCGAGTGACCGGGTCAACTATCACCGGGTTTTTGGGGATTTATGGACCGTATCAAACCGCCGGGTTTTTGAGAGAACCGGTTGACCCGGTATTGACCCGGTTTAACCCGGTTAAAAATCAATTTTTTCTCTTGACTTTCACTTTTCACTTTTCATAAAGGAAGCGGCTAAGTGATCTTGTATTTGTTCATTACAACTTGCGTTTACAAAATAGGTACGTTATATTGTAGTAAAATATTTAATAATAGCAATGTCATTTTATTTCTACAAGTTATGTTTTATTTTCTTTGTGAATATTTTTGTAGACTTAAGGTTGAGAAGAGGTCTTATGATCCTATTGATTATGAATCCATTGATAAGATGGATTTTTGGGTGGTCGAAGAAGAGCCGGAAGGAGAACTTGATTACAATGACTTAGAAAATATGCTTGACGAGGAAGAGCACGAACCGGCTTCTCAAACGCAAGGTGACATTTTTTTTATTTCTATATATATTAATTTGGTGTTGTTAGTTTACTATTAGCTTTTTATGTGACATTAATATTTTTTTTATTTGATATTGTAGAAAGTGACGATGTTGTTGATGACCATGAAGTTGAGAGTGAATTTCAATTACTAAGCGATCGTGAGCTTGATGCATTTAACACTCCAATGTCTCAAGATCCATGATTTGGTTTGAACATTATGTTTCGTTTTTATGTATTTGGATTGATGTAAAACTTGTTGTTATGTGTTTTTTTTAATATTTTTGGATTGATGTAAAACTTGTTGTTATGTGCATTTTTAATGTTTTAACTTGTGGACATCAAATTCTTGGTCTTATATATATATATATATATATATATATATATATATATATATATATGCAGTAAAATGAAAAATACATAGAAATTATTGAAACCGGGTCAACCACCCGGTTGAACCGTGACCTGGTCACCACACTGGGTCAACCAAAAAACCGGGTTTTAAAACATTGCAAATATCCTCCCCCTTGATATCTGAAAAAGTCAACTTATCAGAAAAATATAACAGTGAAAGCAATGACAAATAATATCTTCTCTTCATTAAAAAAATATAGCAATATAATATCCAAACTCCCTCTCAAATGAAAAAACTTCCTGAAAAGATGTAATCATGAAAGCATCCATCAGAAGAAAAACATTTGAATGCAGGTTTTGAACTGAATTGTCCAAAAGCCATTGTCACATAAAAGATCCTGCAAGATAAAGATTTTGGTAATCATTATAAAAATGATTCCGCTTTAGTCAGTCAGTATATGATGAATTATAAACTTTGTTAAGAATATCCAAGATATATTCAAATAAAACACAAGATTAGAAAACTCCCCCTAGAATCATGGATTGGCGTTTAACATACCGAGTTTGCTGACTAGAAAGGTAAACCTCTTCTCATCCAACGGCTTGGTGAAAAGGTCAGCCAACTGGTAGTCTGTACTCACGAAGTGCATCTCGATGTCGCCCTTCTCAACATGATCCTTTATGAAATGGTAGCGCACGTCGATGTGTTTCGTCTTGGAGTGTTGCACTGGATTGGCCGTTATAGCGATCGCACTCTTGGAATCGCAGTAGATAGGGACTCATTGGTAAGTATATCCAAAATCTTTTAACTGTGTTCTCATCCAGAGGACTTGCGAACAGCAGCTTGCGGTAGCTACATATTCAGCCTCGGCAGTGGATGTAGAAACACAATTCTGTTTCTTTGACGTCCAGCTAACCAACTTATCTCCTAAGAACTGGCAAGATCCAGGGGTGCTCTTTCTATCCAATTTGCATCCTGCGTGATCAGCATCTGTATAGGCGGTTAGATCAAAAGACGAACCCTTAGGGTACCAAAGGCCTAGCTCGGAAGTGACTTTAAGATACCTAAGAATCCGTTTAACAGCGACCAGGTGTGATTCCTTCGGGTTGGCCTGATATCTAGCACAGAAACAGGTAGCGAACATAATATCTGGTCTACTAGCAGTTAAGTACAGCAGTGAACCAATCATGCTACGGTACACTTTTTGATCTACTGATTTACCAGAAAGATCTGCATCCAAAAGTGTGCATGTTGCCATCGGTGTTTTCATCACTGAACTGTCAGTCATGTTAAACTTTTTTAAAATATCTCGAATATATTTTGATTGATTAATGAAAATGCCTTCGGGTAACTGTTTCACTTGAAGTCCAAGGAAAAAATTCAGTTCGCCCATCATTGACATTTCAAAACGAGATTCCATAATTCTTGAAAAGTTTTTACAAAACTTTGGATTTGTAGAACCGAAAATTATATCATCTACATAGATCTGTATTAGAATCATATCATCACCTTGTTTCTTCAGAAAGAGAGTGGTATCGATTGTACCTTTCTTGAATCCTGAAGCGAGTAAGAATTGCGTTAGAGTGTTGTACCAAGCTCTTGGTGCCTGTTTCAGTCCGTACAAAGCTTTGTCTAGGACATAGACGTGATCGGGGTTCTTCGGATCAATGAAGCCTTCTGGTTGTTCAACGTATACTTCTTCATGCAATATCCCGTTCAAGAATGCTGATTTTACGTCCATTTGAAAGACCGTAAAATTCTTGTGAGCTGCATATGATAAGAAGATCCATATAGCTTCTAATCGTGCCACAGGAGCAAATGTTTCTTCATAATCGATCCCCTCCTGTTGACAATATCCCTTTGCAACGAGGCGATCTTTGTTTCTAACTACGACTCCAGATTCGTCTCTCTTGTTTCTGAATACCCACTTTGTTCCAATAACAGATTTTCCTTCTGGAAGTGGTATGAGTCGCCAGACTTTGTTCCTCTCAAATTGCAGAAGTTTATCTTGCATCGCCAGTATCCAGTCTGGATCGCTCAAGGCTTCTGAAGCTTTCTTCGGCTCGAGGGAACTCAAAAAACTTGAATACAGACAAAAATTAGCCGATGTTGCCCGCGTTTGTACACCACAATATGCATCACCAATTATATTATGAAGAGGGTGATCTCGTGTCCATCTCGTTGTACTTGGAATTGGATGAACATTAACTTGAGTATTATCTTCATCATATTCATCATAGACTGCAGGTAAGTCTAAGTCAACCCCAGATGTGCTCGGGACATCTTGTACAACATCTTCTGAAGTAAAGATTTCTGGAGCGATAGAAGAAGGACTCGGGACTTCTGTTCCAGAATTTGGATCTGCAGACACAGATTCAACATTAGTATCTTCAGAATTTATATGTGTAGATGTACCTGATGAGGTTGCTATTGTGACATTGTCAGAAGGTCCTGAAAGTTCTTCAGTTATGACTGGGACCTCTGAAGTTGACGCGGATATGTTTGATTTATCAAAATCTGCACAGATATCCATAAAAGCATCAAAGAATAATAAGTCTATCTCAGATGTAGCTTTATTTGAGTCAGAAGACTTAGTCTGTTTGGGTGCAGGTTTTATTCTGTCTTGAATAGAAACCTTCTGTTTAAGCTTGAGTTCTGAACTGTTGTGTTCAGAAGTCAACGTCGATGTTTCATCGAAAGACACGTTGATGCTCTCCATGATCGTCTTGGTTCTTCTATTGTAGACCCGATAGGCATTAGACGTTAATGAATAACCAATGAAGTATCCTTTGTCTGCCTTCTTGTCAAATTTTCCAAGATTGTCTCGATCATTGAGAATATAACACCTGCAACCAAAAGTTCGAAGAAATTTAATATTCGGTTTTCGATGATTAATAAGTTCATACGTTGTCTTTTTATGTCTTTTGATGACAGTCGTGCGGTTTTATGTGAAACAAGCAGTGGCTACGGCTTCAGACCACATATACATTGGCAACTCAGAATAAGCTAACATTGTCCTTGTAGCTTCCACCAGTGTTCGATTCTTTCTTTCAACTACGTCGTTTTGCTGAGGAGTGTAGGCAGCAGAAAAGTTGTGAGAGATCCCGACAGATACGAGATAACTCTGAAGTGTTTCATTCTTGAATTTCGTGTCGTTGTCACTTCTCAAAGATTTAACCGGCAATTGTAGTCGAACCTGGATTTTCTTTATGAAAGCAATGATTAGCCCTGGTGCATCTGATTTGTTCCTTAGAAATTCTAGCCAAGTGTACCTGGAGTACTCATCTATCATGACCAAAATATATTTCTTGCCATTGATAGACTGAGTCCTCATCGGGCCGCAAAGGTCCATATGTATCAATTCAAGTGGTGTTGAGCATGAGAATTCTGTCTTTGTTTTATGAGAGCTTCGCTTCATCTTTCCCATTTCACAAGCGGGGCAAAGAGAATTCTTCTCAAACCGTAGTTCAGGTAGACCTTTGACAATACCATGTCTTGCCAATTGATTTATCGCATCAAAGTTCTGGTGAGACAGGCACCGATGCCATATCCAACTTTCAGCTCGTGAAGCCTTAGCAATCAGACAAACAGATCTTGATGCAGAAAGAGTTGGAAAATTCACTGAATACATATTTGCATTCCGCTTAGCTTTGAAAACTGCACGACCATCCTTATCTTCAATATAACAGCATTCAGTAGTAAACCGAACTTGGAATTGACTATTGCAGAACTGACTTGTGCTGAAAAGATTATGGTCAAGTCCTTCTATGTATAGTACTCTCTTGATCGTCACGGTGCCATTTGTTAAAGATCCGTGTCCTCGAATATATCCTGTAAGCTCAGAATTTGCAAAACTAACAGTACCGGCAGGTTCCTCAACATAATTGTGAAGTAGATGCTTAAATCCTGTCGTATGGCGCGAGCATCCTGAATCTATATACCATGTATGTGAGGCCTGCAAAATAATCAAATTACTTCTGCTTAGGTACCCATATCCAGATGGGTCCTTCCTTGTTAGCTTTTTGCAATTTATCAAAATCATTTACCTTAGCCTTAATACGCCACTTATAGCGAGGCTTAGGTACCCATTTCCATATCATTTTAACATTAAGCTCATGAAACCTTTGTTTTCTTGAAAAATGATCATTCTTAGCATGAAAAACTTTGACCCGTTGAGTTGAGGGTTTTGAAACAGATTTAGCATGAGATGTTTTTCTAGCAACTTTAGATTTAGGATGAATGGGAGAAGTTGTAAATGCATTATCATGACAGTGTTTGCAGATAAAATTCTTACGTACAAATGTCAAGAGGTTTGATTTATCTAATGAAGTACAAAGACCCATACAACTTTGACATTTGGGAACGTTTGAATTTTTACAAGTCAAACTATCACTATCACTGATATTACATTTATTTTCAACAACTTTATCAACTTTCTTCACCCACTCTCCTTTTCTAGATTGCTTTTTCACATCTGAAACAGAAAATGAAATCTTGTCAGTTTTCCTTTTTGAAGATGATTTTGACTTTGAAGTACAAGAAGCTTCTCCCTTTTAAAAAATACTAGGAGGATATTCAGGAGTATTGGTATAAACAACTGAAGTTTTAGAAGTAATGGTCTCAAACTCTGGATTAGAATGAACATTCCAGTTCTGAGACTCAAACATCTTTTTCTCTTTTAGATTTTGTTTAAACAAATCATCTTTTAAAACCTTTAACTCTTTAGAGAGTTCTTTGTTTTCTTCAGAAGACTTGTCAAGTTTGAATATGAGATCATTGTTCTCATCTTCTAACTCTTCAATCGTCTTTTGAAGATTTGTGATTTGTTTTTCAAAAATAGATGTTTGATTCAGCTCAGAGTTTGATTCCATCTTCTCTATAATAGGCACAGGATCTGAAGCATTCATCATTTCTGTAAAGATCTCCTCAATCATATTCTTTGAAAAATCATAATTAAGGCTTTGATTCGTGATATTTTCACTATTTGTCTCTTTTGAGGAATTAGAAGTGACTGATTTAAATATAGGAATCTGATTCTCAACATCAGTTTCTGAGTCAGACTCATCATACTGACACTGAGATTCAGGACTATCTGTTTTAACACTGGCTGATTCTGTTGGTGAACAAGGAGAAAACAGTGATGGAGATTCACTAAATTCAGGTTTTCTTGTTTTGTAACTCTCGTTCAATCCTTCATAAGCAAAACCAACAGATTTAAGACTTGAAATTGAATCAGCACAAGATGAAGTGTCATCATCAATCACCTCTTTACCTTTTAAAGAGTTATCAAATGTAAGAGTGTCTCCTTTAAGAAAAGTAACAAAAGTATCACGAATATCAGGTTTTGTAGGAGTTGAGCCCAGTTTATCAAAATTATACAAATTTTCTGGTGCCTTTTTTAAAACATTATTTGCTTCAAAACCTAAACCCTTTTTGACATTGTAAAACCGGACATCTTGGAGTCTGTTTGTTAAAAGATTTAATGTCTGCTCAGTCTGTCCTCTTTTTAGATTTAAACCCTCCAGTTGCTTGATTTTGCAATATGCCTCGTTTCTTTCTTGAAAACACGCTTCAAACTTGATTTGAAATTCACCTTTTTCATCATTTAAATTAACAAGATCTCTTTCAAGCTCAGATATTTTTTATTTTAAAACATCTTTGTCCTTTTTCAAAACATCTTTTTCAGATTCTTTCTCCTCAACAACAACTTTCAATATTGCATTTTCGTCACGAAAATTCATCATTGTTTTTCTTTCATTACTAAGTTTGACTTTCAAAGTTTCAAACTCTTCTTTCATGAATTGAATATGAGCCCTTAAAGATTGGACAAGTTTAGATTTATATCGAGTACTTACCTCGAAATCACATTCGGAATGATCAGAAGATGATTCAGCTTCCTCATCAACTTTGGCCATCATACACACCTGAGTAAAGTGTGCGGTTTCATCATCGGAACTCTTGAAGAACCAGTTTTCCTCTTCAGCCATTAAGTTTTGACCATCTTCCACTTTCTTTGCAATCAGTGACTTCCGAGCATAATATTCTGAATTCTTTGTGCGCTTGAACTTGCACTCTTTGGAAAAATGACCAGGTTTTCCACAATTGTAGTTTCTTCTTTCTTTCCTTCTCTCTTCTCTTCTCTTTTCTCTTCTTTCTTCTCATCTCTTTTCTCAGCTCTCTTCTCAGACTTCTTCTCAAACCTTGGTTTGTACTTGTCTTTCCAGTAGCTCTCATATTTCGGCTTTGAGAATCTGTTCTTGCCAAAGCTTTTCTGAAACTGCTTTGTTATGAGAGCAAGATTGTCAGCAAACTGTTGAATATCTTCGTCTGAATGTTCCTCAACTTCAGTAGAGGAGTCATCAGTACTTGAATCAGTGAATTCGGTGAGGAGAGCTTTGGATTTCCTTGACTTTGACTTGGAAGAATAATTGGACTTGGAACTTGAACCTTTCTTACATTCAGACAATAAGGCTAGAGAATCCTTGACAATCTTCTTTTCTGCACTCAGCTCCTTTACTTCATCCTCGTGCTGAGACAGTTGTGAATATGTCATTTACGTCTTCTTGAGCCATGTCCTTAGACATCTGAATGTTAATGGCATAGATTTTCCATTCCGGATTCAAGTTCTTAATGAACTTATAGTTGATTTCTGATACTGACTTGTTCATGCCATTCCTCCTTAGATCATTCAAAATCACGTTGAAACGTGTGTACGTATCCAACAAAGTCTCTCCTTCTTTTGCATGGAAGCCTTCATACGCATTAATACTTTGGTTCAGCTTTGTCTGGATTGATTTCTTAGTCCCCTGAAACTGTCTCTCCAGTTCATCCCACATGGCTTTTGCTGACTCCCTACTGTCTACACGGTTGTAGATGCCATTGGGAATTGCCATGGTGAGATAGATAAGTGCCTCTTCATCTATCTTATGTCTTGCCTTTTCTTGTTCACTGAAGAATTGATATGGTCTTGGCACTTCTCGATCTGGAATTTCTGGAGATGTATCTGTTGCTGCCTGTCCAGGTACAGGAATCATTTGTTACATTTGGACCTTCAATGATAGACTTCATATAATCTCTGTTCTTGAGATTCAAGAACTGAATCATTCTCTTCTTCCATTGTGAATATTCTCCGATAGACAAGACCGGAGGCTTTAAATGAGAGCCCATTGAGAGTAAATCATTCGACATGATGAGAAGATGTACGAGTCTGCACACAATTAAAGATATTAGCTAGTAAAGATCTTTAAATCCAACAAATTGAGAAAAACTTCAAAAAAAATGAAATTTCTAAAAATTCCAAGTGTAGAATTCGGTACCAAGCAATGAATATGAAGCAATTCGCAGAGCAATTCGCAGAACAATAAAACACAAGTTCAGAATTCGGGAACCTCAAGCAATTCGCAGAATATTGAAGAATTTGTAGGGACAAGAATTCGCAGACACAATTCGCAAGAGAAATTCGCAAAGCACCAAAAGACTTCGTAAGAGGAATTCGTTATCCAGAGAATCACAAATTCTTTACTTAAAAAAAACAATGCGAATTCTCAGGAATTCGTAAAATACACTGATGCGAATTCTTTCCTTAGACAAAACAAAATTCTTTTGCGAAATCTGTAGAATTCGGAAGTTATGCAAAAGAGTTCGCTTAAGACACAGAACTGAATTCTTCAGAATTCGGTACAGACACACTACCGAATTCTTGACTTAAAACTTTTAAGAACAAAACTTTTCGCAAAAATCACTTTAACGAATTCTTCACTTTTCGTGATAGAGAGAAAGCTGAATTATGTCCTTGGTGATTTTCAAGAAGCAATGCGAATTCTTCACTTTTCGGTAAAAATCCTGATGCGAATTCTTTACTTAACGAATTTAGAACTGAATTTTAACGAATTCTAATCACAAAATCAAGCATAACGAATTTTGTTAACGAAATCTATCAAAGTAGCGAGTTCTTTGTGCGAATACTATGGATCTACCGAGTTCTTGACTTCTCAGTTCCAAAAATTCAATTTTCGGCCTGAATTCAATCCAAAACTTCAAATTCAACTTTGTAACTTCACATAATCAACACTGTTAGTACAAAGAACAATCCAATGCAATATTACGCACAAATTCAAACAAATGCACAATCAATTTCAATCACACGGTGTTCGAGAGTCGTTCGAACAAAACCAACAAAAATCTCGAATTTTCATTTAGAAAATGTGTTTTCGTGAAAATTAAACCGACAAAAACTTTCTAATATGCATATCGATCACACAACAATCATCAACTTTAACAAAAACACACTTTTGATGCGAAAATCGATCAAACAGATACGACAGAAACTTGTTTTTCAAAAACTCAAAATTTTGTTGAATTTTTAGCTCTGATACCAATTGTGGCCCAACAATTACTAGCAATATTAACAACACTGATTAACAAAACAGGTTTTATTGATTAATCACACAGATTACAACTAGTCATATCCCTATTTGAGATTATAAGCACTGTGTCTGTTCGTGTGTGTTCTACAGTGTGTTTCTTACCAGATTTCGTATCCTGACTCTATCTTCTAAATCACACGGACTCTTGCTTATATACGATCAACATGACCAAGCAAGGTCAACCACTCTAAACTCATTTACAAGACACACACTCACACTTTCTATCAATTACACAAATGACCCACTTTTAATCTTGAATACAATTTCAGTATAACAAATGATATTCCTATCATTTTAGGAAGACCATTCTTAGTCACCGGAAGAACTTTGATAGATGTTCAAAAGGGAGAGTTGACCATGAGACTCCAAGACCAAAAAGTCACATTTAATGTTTTCAATTCCTTAAACTATCTGGAAAATGAGGATTGTTTAAACTTAAGAGTGATTGAATCATTATGTCATGAGGAGGGAGTTAGAAAATCCTTTAAGTTGGAAGAAGAGGATGATGAGGAATTAGCCTTAGAAGAAGAAGATGAGGTTGAGGATGTTGCCTTAAGAAAAGAGAAGATTGTCCCACTGCATGCTGCAGCATTTGAGGTGCTGGAAAATAGTGAGCAAAAACCTTTCACCCCATCCATTGTTTCACCACATGACCTGGAGTTAAAACAACTCCCATCTCATTTGAAATGTGCTTTTCTAAGAGAAGAATACAAATTGCCTGTCATCATATCATCTACCCTAGACTTTCATCAAGAAAAGAAACTGGTGGACAAATTGATGTTGCACATAAAAGCCTTAGGAGGGACCACCACTGACCAAGATGTAATGACCATGATGGAAGACCTGCTTGCACAAAACATAAGCCACATGGATAGACTGATTGGTCAAAGAAGGGATTTGATGGAAAGAGTAAAGATGATAAAGACCGAGTTGGTGGACAAACAGCAAAAGAAAGTCAAAACAAATGTGAAGAAAAACAAGGTTATGTTGGTGGAGAGGTATGAGTTCAAGATCAAAAAATTAGGGAGGAAGTTGAAAGCTCTAAAAGAAAGGAACATTCAGTTGGCAAAAAAACTGGGAGGCAAAGGAGGAGTTAAAGGCACTCAAATAGTAGATGACTATTGTTGTTGTTGCTGCAGCAACCCCACAGCATGGAACACAACCTACTCTCGAGGAGTAGAACAGGTTCATTCACATTTCCTTTAGCTCCAATTTCTGTTGATTTTGCATTTTTTGAGTCTGGGATTGTTTATACATTTTTAGGTTTAGTTTCTAGCATTATGAACATTGGTGATATATTCAAGCATGCATATATAGCCTAAGTAATTTCTAAAGTAGTGATCCACATTTGATTATGTAGTTCTTGACTAGAACTAGCACAATTTTGCTTGGGAGCACAATTTGGACTACATTTTCCATTTGTCTAAAAAAATGATCTAGGCCATCTTTCTTTTAACTCCAACCACTTGCACCAACTCCATATACTTCCATTTTTGTACAATGAGGGCATTGTACCTCATTAATTTGGGGGTGGGGAAGTCCTCCATGGCATGACAAAAACAAGCACATGAAAAAGAGCATAGCTCTTCAAAATGTCATGCTTGGACTTAAGCACTCAAAAAAGTCCCATAGGGGCTAAGTGCTTGGAATTCATCAAGAAGAGAGCACGAAAGTGCCAAAATTTGAAAAAAAAATAAAATTCTTATTTGATGATGCAAAGAGTGAAAATAAAAGGCAAAAGGGGTGAGAAAAACAAAAGCCAAATAGTGAATCGATGCTTAAAGTTCTTTTGATCTTGGATGGAAAATGTGGAAACCAAAACAAAAAGAATATTGTGATAGCCTATGGTTCATACTGTTGATTAGACAAAAATCATTTCAACTGGGATTATAAATGGCTATACCTTGCATCAGTGGCGGAGCCACACTGTAACTAGAGGGGACATTGGCTCCTTCTCACTCTCACATGCTATCCCCTTGCTTTAAGTTAAAAAAATTTACTTTTTATTTTTTATTGCTTGTAAATGAAAAAATATTAGCATTTGGCTCCCCCTTGACAATTAGCACCACATATTTTGAGCCAAAAATGTTTTTCTAAGTTAAATTATAATGGTTGTTAGTTTGTTAAATGAATTAATATTCACTTGTTCTTGGAATCAAACAAAATTTATATTTATTTATACTCGATGCTCCCCCTAACTTCAAATCCTCGCTCCGCCCCTGCCTTGCATTCTTGGATCAATCATTTGATGTATGAACTTATTGCTTTCATTATGCTAAATTTACCAAATTGAGTCATTTTCTTTTTGTGTCTTGGTTGCTTGGGGACAAGCAACAATTCTAATTTGGAGGTGTGATGTGCACTAATTATTTAGTGCCATTCAATCCTTTTATTTGTCTTAGATAGCTCATTTTACTTCCATATCCCTATCTTTGAGTCATTTTATTACTTATTTTCCAATTTGTTTGTTTCTTGTTGCTAGAGTAGTGAATAGCTTGTTTTATTACTTGGGATGGCTAATTTGGTGTGTTTTGACAGATTTGGATTAGTGCAGACTCATGCTGCAGCATGCACACCTGTTGGAGCTTTTTTTTAGGAAGGAGTATCCCAGACCACAATGGGCCCAGACTAATCTCCGGAAAACATGAGAAGCTTTTTGATTAAGATGTGGGGACTTATTGTAGGAGAACATGAGCTGGATTTTTAGACTGGCATGGGAAGCTTCCAAATGCAGAAAAAGGCTGGATAATTAGCCTTTGGTCTTTACCTTTTGGTTATTTTAGCTTTTGGTTATTAACTTATAGGTATTTAACTTTTGTACTAAGTTGTACTTTAAGTACTTTGCTTGTTAGGATAATTACTCTTTTGCCCCTCTCCCTTAGTATATAAAGGGAGCTTGGGATGGTTATTTTGATATCCATCTTAGTTAAAAAATCAAAGGTTGGAATCATTAACCTTGTGATTTTATTTGGCTTTATAATTCTAAGTAATCTTTAAGTTCTCATCTCTTGTCTTTAATTTTATGCTTTATTATTTATAGTCTTCTTTAGTTAGTTCTTTACATTATTGCAATTTACATTTCCATCATTTAAATTTATTGTAATTTATATTTCCGTCATTTAAATTTATGTATTTAATTTATGTAATTTATTGTTTTATGTCTTTACATTTAAGTATGAGTAGCTAAATCCATTAGCTTGGGTGTAAGATAGATATGTGAGATTTCAAACCAAAGAAAGGTGGACATTGTTTTGCAATAACAATGTTCCACCATTTAATTCAAGTTTTATAAAATCCAACGACACTTCTTGACGAGTTGATCGCTTTAAAAGTGTGAAAGTGTTATGGCCTAGAGATAAGCCATAATATGCACGTCAACTTGAATGATATGAGAAGCTAACTTGAGATAGTGACTAATAAAGAGATTTATCGCCTCTATTTTTCATCTTGATTTATTCTTGACGAGTTGGTCGATTGTCAAAGT
Source organism: Arctium minus (assembly GCA_954870635.1). Lineage (NCBI taxonomy): Eukaryota > Viridiplantae > Streptophyta > Magnoliopsida > Asterales > Asteraceae > Arctium > Arctium minus. Next base: position 70,450,114 of record OX941094.1, on the reverse strand, counting down.
GTTAAAGTGTAGAGGATTCAGAAATGAACCCCTTCGAACACTCCAACTTGGATGATATGTGAATTAACTCGAGAGAGTAATTTTTATGCAAAGAGATTTGTAAAACCATATATTTTGAGGACTATACTCTACATTATCAATAGTTGGAAACTGCATAGAGATATGTTCAGTCGAATCTAAATAGTAGTGGGAGTACTGAAGTCCGAGAGGAATACCCTCAAAATAGATGGTGGATCTAGTTATGCCTAACTCATGTTGCAGCATACCTGCAGCATAGTCTGCTGGAATTTGTGTTTGAGTCTCACCTAAAAGTCTTACACCCTTGTTATCTTTATTATTCTGTTAACCAAACCAAACCAAATCAAAGTCTTCAAATTCGCCATCTGAAATCATTTCTTTTATTACACTTTTACTATTCTTTTACAGTTTAACACATATTTTTCATAATTATTCTTCAATAATAATTATTTCCTTAATCAACTTGATTTAATACGGGTTTCTAAAAATGGAAACAAACACATCCTTTGTGTGCGACCCTATAGGTTTACATACTCCTCAGCAGTATCTCTATGTGACACGTGTCGTGGGCATATAATAACTTACATTCTCCCACTTGCACACGATACACAGTAACACAAACGATGGTAAGCGTCTAGCAACACGTCACCGCCCCCAAGGCTATGTAAATGTGTTTTTACCTTCGAGCAATTTAATTGATCCAATCAATCATATAGTATAATCATTCATTATCCTTTTGCTTCACGATATTTTGTTTTGAACTTAAGGCATAGATCTATCTCATCCTTTATTGTTCAAAGAATATGTTTCTCGATCCCAACATATTTGATTGTACAAGTACCATTAGTCCAACTAATCCACTTGTTCATGCATGTAAATCAAACTATGTAATCGAGGGGCCCAGAAATATCTCTTTCATCTTGAAAGGAGCAAATCCCATATTGCTTGTACACGACTAATCTACACAATTCATGTTATACCTAACATAGCCCTTATGATTACCCAGTTAAGGGTAATGTTAGACTATATCAAAGCATAACACTCCCTGCGCATTAGATCCCAATGCACATCTCAGGTATGAGGATAAAGAGTGTTTACTATTTCAGGACTCACCTTATGACGCCAATCTATGAGGTGATCCTGGCTGTGGGTCTTGTCCAACGCCTTGTGTACCGACAAACGCATGTGACTCTGGTTGCACCTAGTACACTTCCAACTTGGACTATGACCAGACTTCACAATGATCTTGATTTATTACTAGTCCCCTAGTAATAATCGATCAAGGACAATTCTAAATAATATGATCATCATATTTATTTAAGGATACTTTAAACATGCTAATAAAGAACACGGAAATGTTTAATGTATATACTCATACCTAGTATGTCATATTAGATAAAAATATAACTGTTTTAATGTTCCAGAAAGTTCAAAGTTTACTATAATTATTATTCAAAAATCCTCAAGCCTATAACATGAACATCATGTTTGTTTTGAGACATAGGCTTGACAAGTAGATTTGTATGTAAGCTCTTAAAGTTCATAGTACCTCCGTTCAATACATATATCCCTATTACAATTTAAGTCATTACAGTCGGTATAGAAACTAGCATTTGTGTATCCTTAAACACACAGATCTCTTTCATAACCGTTGTACAGTAAGAACATATCATTAGTTATCCTTAGATACTTCAGAATGTTCTTCTTTGCTATACAGTGAGCATCACTTGGTTTGATTAATATCTGCTCGTCATACTCAGAGCATACGAGACGTCCGGTCTTAGTACATTAACATGGCGTACATGATTGAATAGTTGGCTGAAATACAGAGAACACCCTGCATACGGTTCATGTCCTCTTTAGTTCTAGGACTCTGTGTTTCGCTCAGATGTACACTATGTTCTATTGTCAAGTTTCTTTTCATGGAACCCTTCATCTTGAAGTGTTTCAAGATCTTGTCAATGTATGTACTTTTGCTTAATCTAATTAAGCACTTTGATCTACCACGATAAATCTTTATACCAAGGACTTTGTCTCTTCTAGATCCTTCATCGCGAAGTGCTGTCTTAATCCATGATTTTACACCTTCAAGCATTGGGATGTCATATAGGATCTAGAATACTGTTATGCTCCCACTGACCTTCTTGTATATACAAGATTTCAATTACGAGATGATTGTTCTAGTCCATTAATGGACTTTTGCAACTTGCACTTTTAGTTTGATGTTTTAAAGCCTTGTATACGTCCTCGCTCAAAATTCCTTTTCGGGAATGTGGCTTTTGACATCATTCTTCATGGCATCTTGCCATTTATCAGTAATCCGATCTTCGGATTTTTTTGTATCTCGTTTATTATCTTCAACAGCTTGTTGAAGCTCAACATCTTATTGAATGTCAGTGTCAACCATCGTCCCATCTTTGTGGTTCTTGAATTTCTTCAAGATCTATTATGTCCCCATTTGTGATTCTTTACAGAAAATCTTTTCTTAAGAACTCACCAGGGTGTGTTAACAAAACTTTTGTTCTCGCTAGACCTGTAGAAATAATATCCAATTGGATATCACATTAAGATGTACTTTTCAGACCTTTGAATAATGCTTTCCAAAAGCTTTATGCTTAGCTTACGCATTATAACCCCATAGGGGTTACTCTCAAATATGATAACTTTGGGATCTTCCCAGTTCATATTAAGAGAGTGAGCTTTATTGGTCCTTATTGGTTGCTACATAACCCCATAGGGGTTACTCTCAAATATGATAACTTTTTAGTGTGTGAATTTATTTGTTACATTTACCGTATATAAATATTATATACTTAAAAAAAAAAACGTCCCGCGTATTTTACAAAACTACCCCTCTTCTACAGACCACATAAGGAATTATTTCACGTTTCACGGTCAAAACCGCAAATGTTGACCAGATAAAATTCTAGGATCATTTCTTTATTTCTCATATTTTTAGCATATATATATATATATATATATATATATATATATATATATGTATATACTAGTTATAGCAACGAGGCAGGATGTTAATATTCTATCAAGATACATTTAACTTTTAAATATCAACTACTTTTGCAAATTATCTTTGAAATACTTGGTGATTCACATGTTGTATTAAGAGTTTTGGCAATGCAAAGGGATGCATCGTAAATAAAACAAAGTAATGGAACGTCTCATTCAAAAAGTTTAAAATTTATGTTTAAACAAAATAGATGGTGTATAATCTTTTTAATTGCATCCGTTGGGACGAAAACCACAACTTCCTGGTTAGGAAGTTGTTCAAGTGGGGTGCATTTGGTATGCGGAACATGACATAAACTTATTAACGACATTAGAAGGTAACAAGACAGATTTGAGTGGGACAAAAACGTGTTTTTTCTGTCTCACGAAAATATGTAGAACACAAATCTGAGAGATGAGACAAGATTGGTAAATTACTAAACAATTAATGTCAAACGAAAACCTTAAAACCTTGTAGAATTCTTTCACCTGCCTATCTCACACTCGCTTGTCTAGTCCCCCGTCAATATTATCCTGCCTAACTTCACCAAAGTTTCCACTAACCACTATTGCATTGAACACCATAAAGAAAGGTTAATAAACTGGACTACAAATAAAAAGATATTTTCAAAATTTAGGTAACAACTTTCTACAAAGATTTAATAAAATAACTTTTGATATAATTTCTTGTTTTAAGAGATTAACATAGCACCCTGGCAAGAAGAATTTCAAGGCATCCGTTTGCTCATGTGTAACGACACAAAACACCGGAGAGCGCTTATCATGCGTCAGGTACAGTTTTGCTTAGACAACTAACAAGAATCATCGATTGACACTACGCTCTTATGTTCTCATTTTGAAATTGTATTGCTGAATTGTACACAGGAACAACTGGATGGCAATCATCGGTAAGTTGCAATAATGGAAGTGATTTAGGGCTCGTTTACTAAATACTTACTCGCGTAAGCACTTACCGATATCACTTACCTTATGATTCTTACCTATTGAGGCATAGAAACTACCTATAATCTTACCCGATAAGAGGCAAGGTCTTACCCAGTAAGTGAGAAAAATGACTTACCGAGTAAGCGATTACCGGTTTTAAGACGCTTACCAACAATCAATTTTGATGGTTGAAATGTTATACAATAAGGTAAGTGAGAGTAATGTCCTTGTCGGTAAGCGCTTACCCGGCAAGCATTTTTGTAAACGGGCCCTTTGAAAGCAGTTGTTAGTTTTTCAACTCCTTTTTCCATCATCTTCTTCGCAAGTTCATAATTTCTGGAAACCCGAAAGCTAATCATTATCTATATTCACAAGAACGTAACTTCCTTGAAAGAAGTTTTATGCATCCCTCAGTAATTTCCACTTGTGGAAATGTGAAACTTAGTTAAGTGGGGGTCTTTATAGAAACAGTTTCTCTACCCTTGTGTCTCTGAGTAGGAAAGGATTTACTGGGTTCGTCTGGTTTGGTTTTCAGTTAGCAAAAAGAAAAATGAAGTGCTATGAACATAGAAACTAAACTAAACTTTGTTGCATTTTGATGCATTTTGCCCTAAATGCAACTTTGCACAGGGGAAAAGAAATATTCTAACAACTGAAGTAATTGTTCAAACTGAAGCCTTATCAAAATTACTGAACAAAAAGATTACCTGCAACACAGTTGTGACACCCCAATCAATGGCTATCACACAAAGGCATATGCTAGTTGGTGCATCTAGAACAGAATTTAAAGTAGACACATAAACCTTAAATATGTCTCCACCAGGTTTATTTCATTCGGGTGATGCAATTAGCAAGACGATCCTGCAATGTAAATCAACATATTATGTTGAGCAGATGCTATTTGTAGAACAATAAAGTTTGAAATAATTTAACCACAAGGGTTGTGGCTTACTGGTTAAAGCCCCGGGAGATGTGGTGGAAATTGGAATACCACATTTGTCCAGGGTTTGAATCCAGACGTACACAACAATTGTAGCCACTGAGATTTAATCAGGGTTGATGTCTTACAGTCATAATTTGCCAAGGGATTAGTCTAGGCATAGCCTAGAACACCCTTCACCAAAATAAAAAAAATTGAAATAATTTGGTAATCAATTGTATCGAAATGGAAGATGAATAGCTCTTTGTGGACACAACTTACATGTTCAAGAAGCATCAGTATCAACAAAATTTTGATCATAAGTTTCATACTCGTAATCTTTATCAAGATCCTGCATTGTCCTGCCATAAACGAAGTGTTTTGTTCCCATAGTTGTGAAAGGCATTAGCCCAAAGGCCCGAGCTGTCTTTATCTCTCTAGCGATCTTCCTTTGGGCTTTGGCACTGATTTTGGTCTACAAAGGAAAAAAATAGCAAGTCAAATAGCAACTTCAAAATGCAATGAAGATTTATTTGGTCATTAGAAGAAAATGTTATGTATACCTTGCTCCTCTTGATGATTACTCCAGCCTCGGTTATGAAGTTAGCAAGAAACCTCACATTCTGCGTCAAGAAAACATATAATTTTTAAGTGAAGGCATACAATCACATAAAGTTGTTTGAGATAAAAGTATAAAGTCAGTTATTGATGATGATAAGGAGTGCCTCAAATGAAACTTGAAAGCTAGATCATGGGGATTAGAGGAAAGAGGCCAAATGTCAAACTCAAAAGTTAGATTGTGAATCTATAAGATAGTGTTTGGTGCACAAACAGGATTGGACTTTGTTTTGCACAACTACATGACTGGACTAATAGTGTGTCTTGTGTTTGGTAAGCTGGAGAGTACAGAACAAAACTGTTAAAATGACCAGATTGCCCTTTTATTCATATAGGGTCGGGTTCAAGGGAAAACCTCAAAAAAATGGAAAACTGAGGAACACCCTAGTAGCCCTTCATCTGGACAGTATGCACTTGTGCATACAAGTAATTTGTACATAAAAACCAAAAAACAACTTAATTTGCTTGTATGCAAAAGTGCATACCGTCCAGATTTTCCCCTGAACCTCCTTACCTCCCTATTCATATAATAGTTATAAATGATACAAATCAACCAAATATATAAATAATATTATTTATAAAAATTATAGTGAACTACATTTTCCTTGTCTTATTTTTTATATAAAATCAAAATCTTCTAAGATTTATATTTTATATTCCATATATAATATTTTATATTCCATATATAATATTTTATTATTATTATTATTATATATATATATAATGCACCGACACACGGGGACCAATGTCTCGTTGACGCAGGATAAGTCATGATTGAAATAGATTTTCATTGTCGCACATCATCTCCTTCATCGCTTGTTGACGCCAATGCAGCAGCCACCAAGCACCGCCGCACCACCACCCATACTCACGAAGCTTCAAGATCAAAAACCAAAACCACCAATTTTCATCTTCATCTTCTCCGTTGAAGCATCATGAGGATGACGGTGATGGAGATTTTGAGATTTGTTAATGGATGTAGATTTTTTATTTTGTTATGTTAGGAGGGTAAGATAGTCATTTGTTGTTTGTGTCCAACCTTTTCGAGTGGAACAAAAAGTCTCTGTGTTTTGCCCATGAAAATGAGTTTTTGTCCCACCTTGTTTTTGTTCCATGTCATGCCAAACATGGGACTATTATAGAGCAGATGCAAAATGGGTAGAAATGTGCTCAAGTTGTATTTATATACCAGCTGCAAAGTTGCTCACCCTGAAATCAGCTTTTTGTAGAACTTCCTCTGTTGTTACTTCAAACTCTGGTCTTTTAGCTGGTTTACGAACGCCTGGTTTTGTAAGATCAAGATCCTGCATAAAGCCATATTTGTGGTAAAAAATTTAGAGAATGATTGGAAAAAATATATTTGGCATACAGCTAACCACCACGGAGAACTAAGTGGAGAAAATATATAAGTGTTCTAAGAAAGAGCAAAGGAACCTTTAAGAGATTCGGTTTTTGGAATATAAGTATGAAGTGAACACATTGTGTGGAAGGAAATTGATTTTTAACATAGATCACAAAATCACTAATACTTGGTAAATACATCCAATACAGCACAACGGTAGTGGGAAAACGAGATAACCTATAGTTATCACTGTGCATGCACTGTAATTGTTGATTCATCAAATATTATGTTGGAAAAAGACAGATTAATACATCTATTTTAACGTGAACTACATAATATCTGTTGCACTCATTTTCAACTACCTAAACGCAATTTCTCCTATTAAATCTATTGGAGTCCCTAAAGTCGGCTCATCCTCACCTTTTTCTTGTTTTTTTTTTCTTAAAAGGTAAAAAGCTCCACTATATGCTACTACCTTTTCTAGTTCTCAATAGGTTGTGAATATATAGGATCAAGTTCAGGGGAAAACCTCAAAAAAACGAAAAACTAAGCAACACTCTAGTAGTCTTTCACCTGGACGGTATGCACTTGTGCATACAAGTAATTTGTAACATGCACACGTGCATAAAAACCAAAAAACAACTTAATTTATTTGTATGCACAAGGGCATACCGTCCAAATCAAAGGCTACCAGGGTGTTCCTCAGTTTTTCATTTTTTTGAGGTTTTCCCTTGAACCTCCCTATATGTGTATATATATATATATATATAGAGAGAGAGAGGTAGTTTATTTAATTTTCAAATATATTTTAAATAATAAACATTTCTATATTGAAGATTAATTTTCTTTCCCATATTAAATTGTGATTGGTTAGTTTAGGTGTGCAAAATTTGCAATATAAGGGTGGTTTGTAAAAGATCCCTCCCCTATATATTACCTTTCAATACATCTAATAGAACATCTTTGTGTTCTTTTTTTTCTTGAAGACCACACCCATATAAATTGTTAACCATGCATAGATAGAAGGCAAAGAAAATTGTTTCTCTTAATTCAATTCCATAAGTTCATATATAAATTAAACATCATGAACAAAATGATGTGTGCAAAATCAAGGATAGTGGAGCATGCAAACACAATTGAGCAAAAGAAAGAGCCACAAAGAAGCCCAAAATAGCTAAAAGATAATTATGGTTAGTAGTTCATACCTTAGCATCATAAGTATTGCCAGACCAAAATGTTACATCTGATCTGAACTTATAATCATCTTTCTTTACTTCATCCACGTCATACTCAAAGTAAGTAGCAGCATCCTTTAATTTCCCATCCATACCATCAGTCAAACTTGTGAAACTCTCATCTAGACCATCCACAAATCCTGATCTCCTAGGACCACCAGCCAACCTAGATGTAATTGCAGATCTGTCAAGAGCCTTCGTCTGCTGATCCAACTTCTGAAAGAAGCTACGGTTGCTACCACCTCGAATATCACCAAAAATATTTCTTTCAAACTCCTCCATGCTCTCTGGCGAGTTTGTATTTGCATCACTTTCAATAGCTATGCAGAAATAAAAACCATGTATTGATCAAATCTTTTCAAAATCATTGTTTTTTTTCCAAAAAAGAAAACCCTTTTGACAAATCTTCTGAGCCTCTCTATCACTTTTGGGGGTCTTAATAGGAACAGCCTCGCTATCCCTTGTGGTAGAAAAAGAAAAGGATGTTCCCTACTTTAGTTGAGATTTACGTGGTAAATTTGTTTTGGTATATCCTAGCATCTTTTGTTAGTTATATGATCTGATTCTAGAGAATCGTTGGTGAACTTTCCCTGGTTAGGGTGGATAAGGAAAGGAGAAGAGATTTTGTCAGGTTAAAGCCTTAAAGGTATGCGTCGTATCAAAACAAGATATATATGTATATATATATATATATTATATATATATACCCATAGGTTCAAATGAGAAATGCTAAATGTGTGAAAAATAGAGAAATAAACTTAGCCCTTCATTTGGTCAACATTTACGGCTTTGACTGTGAAGCACCGGATAATTCCTCGCATGGTCCGCATAAAATAGAGGGGTGGGTTGGGTTCGTAACTTTTACAAATAGACGACAAACAAGTTCACATATGAGCCAATGTGATTCACATATGAACTATACATTCATATTAACGCAATCTAAACTCAATTTTGGATCCCTTTGATATCTTCCAGTTTGCTTCTTTCACTCAAAGCATTAGATACAATTTAGATTGCACTTATGGAGTCTTAATGAACGTGGGCTGGGAAAAAGAATAATCACATTCCAGAGACAATATTGCATATTTGAAGTACAAGTAGCAGATGGATGCAAAATGGATGAACGGTAAGATAACCACATAGCTGTTGCAGCATGATCCGTTAGATGGGTGGTAAACCACAATAGCATGCTTCCAAAAGTCATTGGGTGTAATAAAAATTGGAAAAACAACATAGGCTGAATTTTAACTAAGGGTTGGTAAATCAAGATTTCAAACAGTGAGTTTGAGGACTAGAACAATAGGATGCTTAAGCATCTTTATAGCGAAAAAAATTACATCTGATGTCAACACTACATCTAGACATGTAGTTGTTATTTGGTTTCCACTTTGGAAGCTGAAAAGAAAGCGGAATCTGCATTTTTTTTTTTAAATAGTTCTGTAGAGCATTGATGAATCTCAAAAAGAGGAGGAAAGTTATAGAAAGCAATAGACACGGAAACAAAAGAAGCATAAGGGAAATAAGTTCTGTCATGTTTGTGTTCACTGTTCAAACAAGTAAATAAGTTCAATCTGCTATCAAATTGATATTCAATTACGCATTAATGTAACTTACTTCACACTTGTGGATGGTTAGGAACATATTTGAGTTTTCATGTAGAACTAGACCATCATGATGCATGCGGTTCACATTCTACTTAATCACCCAAAAGTAAAAGATGTTAAAATACATCAAAGTTCATTTTACAGGATACAACATAATGCAGATAGAAAAAACCACCACCACTCAAGTACCTGAAGCGCTACTTGTAGCCAAAGTTCTGGCAATTGAAAACCCCTGGCAACTAGGTGAAATGCCTACCGCAAGAGACCGTAGAACACCTTGAACAAGTTTCATCTCTCCTACAAATACCATGCATGTTAGTTATAAGAGGTATATATTCAGAACCTATACTTAAAAACAACTTAAGGTCAGAGAGTTATGATATATTGATAAAGTAAAAGATACAATCCGTTAACATGGGGCTATACTCCATTTTGCCATTAAATAGAAATTTGATCCCTCAAGTTTTTTATTACACTACAAAATTATATAACAAAGATGCATATATACAAATTACAGAGGCAATGATAAGGCATATTACTTTTGTCTTCTGATAGAAATTAGAGAGGCACTAAGGTGGATAAAGGTTTACATTCATTGACGAAAAATCCTAAACAATGTAAAATAGGGCCCCAAAATTTCGGGGGCCCTGTTCAAAATCGCACTAAAGGAAAAGTCGATTTCTTAAATATATGAAATTTGAAGCTCTCACAAGTATTTATAGAAAAGATGTTTTTTTTTTCAAATATCATTTTGAATACAAAGAGAAAAATGTTTCTTAGAATATGATAACTGCTTTTCTTACAAACATCATTTTGATTATAGAAAGAAATGTTTCTTAGAATAAGATGAGTTACTTCGATACCTTGGTTTATCAGACTCTGGTACAGTTACTTCAATATAAGTTCCATCTATTGCTTCTAGACAACCCTATAAAAAAAGGTTTTAGCTAAAAAATGGACGTTATATTATGAATTGTATTAAAAGTGTTATAATAATTACCTTAAACCATTTCCATCATGAATCCGTACAATCATCTTCTATAGGAGTTGGTTTGACAAGCAACACGTCTTCCAAATGCAATAAAGCACGCAACACTCGATGAACATACCGACTAATTGTTTCCCCTGACCTATAGAACCTAACTTGTATAGTTCTATTCTTAGTGTGGTGTGCTAATATATTTATAAATATAGCAACTTGCTCCTCGATTGTCATATTACCGTCATCTACTAATCCACCACGAATTTTAAGCAAATCGCACAAAAGTGCAAAAACATTTCTATCCATTCGCAACTCATTGATACAATTGACATCACTTTCACGTGTAATACGTTGTATTTCTTGATCTAACTTGAAGTCTAGTGAAAGTTCTTTGGCCCAAATTTTCCCTTTCATTATTTCTATTCTCCAATTCAATTAACCAACTCATAAGGGAAAACAAATACATAACCATTTGAATGTAAGTATTCCATACGGTGACAGTACAACCAAGTGATTCCGATCCATCACTACAAAATTCACAAAACAAATTGACAGGCAATAGTTTAAAAGTTTAGCTAACATACAAAGTACATCCAACATAAGTCGATTCAAGATTGTATTTAAGTAAAATGGAACATGGATCTTTATTTGAATAAAATAGAACAAAGTAAAATGGAACAAAGTAAAATGGAACATGCATCTGGATTCAAATAAGAAATTGATTCAAATAAACCCACATAAGACAGAAACAACAGGTTTGAGATTTTACACAATGTATCTGTGGATTTCTGTGGATTTCTGCAAATAAACCCACATAAGAAGAGATTTTGTAAATACACATGGATTCAACAGTAACCATATATACACATGGAAAAACATAAAGATTTTGTAAATGCACATTGAAGAAAGTAGCCATGGTGAAGACAAATTCAACAGTAACCACATGTATATTTATCAGAAATCGAAACTAAAAAGAGTGGAGAAATCGAAACCAAAAATGGTAACCACATAAATCGTAACCACAAGTAATCGAAAACCATATATATTGAAGAGAAATCGAAAACCATATTTCTATTCTCCAATCGAGATGAAGAACATAAATTGTAACCACAAAAATCGATTGAAGAAGAAATCGACTAAAGAAGAATCGATTGAAGAAGAAATCGATTGAAGAGGGAGAGTGGGAGACGATGAAGAACATGGAAATACCTGTGGAGATCGATGAAGAAGGAGGCGATGGTACTGGTTTCACGTATCAGATGGAGGCGATGTTTGACAAAATTAGGCTTAGCCGTTTAGGTTCATATATCCAGATCGATGCTCTAAGAAATAAAAAAAAGTAGTTTAGTAATCTTTCAGTACCATGTTGTTCCACCTATTTTGGTGGAACAAAAAAACTCAAGTTTTGTCACATGAAATTAACATTTTGTCCCATGTTGTCCTATGTGATTTTTGTCTAAAGACACGCCAAACATAGGATTATTTTTTTTGTCTCGTTCCGTCTCATCCAGTCTGCATACCAAACGCACCATTATTGCTAATGGGCTGATTCGGACACTTCTGGAGTGTTTGGGATTATGCTTATTTAAAACAACTAGCTTCTTTTCAAAAGTGTTTATGAACTTACTGATAAAAAAATTAAAAAAAATGTTTAAATTAGTTTATTGTGGAATCGAATCATAATAAGCTAATAAGTTGATATTTAGAAATGTTTAAGATTGCTTATAAATGTAAAATAACAAAAAAAATCATAAATTAATAAGTCAAAATGGTTTAACTTATTAAAAACTCATTATTATTAATTGTGTAAAAAAACTATAAGCACTTTTTTTCCAACACCAACACTCAAAACTTCTTACTAGTTGTGTGGAAAAACTATAAGTCAATAAGAAATTTTAATAAGCAATCCCAAACACCCCCTTCCTCTATGGGTTCAATTTGGACTCTTGAGATGGAAATAGTTGTAAAAGATATTTTGTGGTTTGTCACATATAAAACATGATTAAGAAAATAATAAATTACACTTTTGGTTCTTATGGTTACCACATACTATCAACTCTGATCTCTATTTTAAACCAAGTGCAGTTTTGGTCACCATGGTTATCATTTTATTTCACTTTTGGTCACTATGGTTGCCATTTGTAACACTCGTAATTTTCGGCCTGTAGAGGTCTCAAGACGTTTTTGGACTGGGGAATGGAAGGATTGTGTCAGGAAAACATTATCTAAGTCCCTTGGTGTATCGAGAGCTTTTCGATGCGGAAAAAGGAAGGATTTGGGGTCCTGCACAGTTTGGGTGACAGTGCCCGCGACTGTGACATGTGTCACAATCGCGGGGCAAGGTCGCGGGCCTCTACATCCCCGGCGAGAGTGCCAAGGGCACAATCGCGAGGCACAATCGCGGACGGCCCCAGACCTCTTTTAAGGTCGTGATTTTTTCACATTTTTCTCGTTTTACTTCACAACCCTCATATCCTTCCCTCCCAAAACCGTTTCCCCTGCACCCAATACTAACCCTAATCCATTTTAAGACCATTTCCATGAATCCTAAGGTGTTCTATCATCACCAAGTTTGCTACCTCAACCTCATGTGCTAAATCAAGTGTTCTTCCTTGTCTCTTGAGATTTCTAAGTTTTGGGGGTTTTGCTCAAAATCCAAGCGGTGAGTTATTCTCCTCTCTCCTAGATATTCTCCATAAGCTATAAATGTTTATTTGATGACTCTCTAGTATTTGTATTCTTCAGATTTTGGGTTTGATGGTTTTGGCGAAATCTAGGTCAAAATTTGGGTTTGGACCAAAATGGAGATTTTGATGTAAAATGTTTGGGGAATGTTTCCATATGGTTGAATGTGGTTATTTACTGTTGGAAATGTATGGATCTATGTTTTTTGAGGTTTTGGCTCGAAGGATTCAAGTTTCTTCAAGAAAGACTCAAGTTGGGGAAAAATCTAGATTTAGCCTAAATCTAACAAGGTGAGTTCAAGATGATTTATGAAAACGGTGTACATGCCAAAATGTTTATTTTAAAGTGTTTGTGTTTTACATCAAATTGCTAATTGCTGATAAGTTTTTGGTTAATTGAATATATCTCACTTTATAAACTTATGTGACACACATCTTTGTGATTTTGGGTATTTTATCAAATAAATCATTTTTATATGTTTCTTTGATGCATAATATATAAATGGAACCCATTTTGATGTAAAGGTCATTTATATGAATTTGTACTTACAACTATTTGGAAAATGTGTGTAAATACGTTATGAGGCATTTTGGAAATATAAGGATAAAGAGTCCATTTGGAAAATGGTTTGTCTCAACCAATGTTGAGTTTGAGTTAATTGTACTTTTGGGTTGTTGTGTCTTCACCGTCGGTTAAACGTGTTTTTAATGTTTACAAAGGCTTTGTCAGAGATTTATGTAAAGTGTTGGGCCTTTGGCTCGGTTTTGGCTAAATGGAGTCTTGAGGACATTTGTCCGAATTTATAACCGTCGTGGGGTTTTTGAGTATGATGGCAAATAATTCATGTCATCTGAGAGTTACATGTTTTGAGTGCATTGGTCATTCATTTTGAGTCATGTAACGTCTTAGACCGTAATGCAGTGGATCTATGGGCATAAGAGTCAGTTTTAGTGGGATCAATATCCCCCGTATTGTAACTTGAAATAGACATGGGGTCTTCTGACCACCAATTGCAAGTTTCTTGTGAACGAGCTTAACTGGGATGTTTTGGGAATTCCAAGGTATAGACCCAGAGGGGTTGAACTTGATGAGTGCACGAAAGATTCCAAGGTACAGACCTAGAGGGGTTGAACTTGATGATTATCCAAACAATAGACATGGAGTTGTTGAGCTTGTTGGCTTGTTAGCTATAGACCCGGAAAGGTTGATGTTAACGAGTGTTTTATCCATAAGTGATGCTCATATAACATTGATAAGTGACTTAACTTTGTGTGCCGCTACTTTCGATGGAATTCGGGTATTCCCCGTCACCGAAAGATGTTGTTTTTGAGTATTGAGTTTTATTATCCAAGTTTCGGTGACGTCTTGCATAAATGGATCTTATCCATGATTTACGGGTTGAGTATTACACCCCACCCGTGCTTTTGGTGTTTCGGGATATAAAGTTTTAACCGCCTTTTCACAAATGTTGAGTTTGATTTCTATCCACGTTTTGTGTAACACCCTCAAATGTGGAAAAAGCGATTAATTAAAAACTTTCAAAAATACCTAAGATGGTAATAAAATCCCTTACTAATAATCCATAATTGAAATACATTTATAGATTGAACCATCAACGAATAATTAAAGTCTTACATAAAGACTAACTAAAGTCGAGTGTTACTATAACCCAATACCAAATCGCTATCTCCAATAAAAAATGCGGAAGATTTCATCAAGCTAATCACTTCTTCGAGCACACAACTAGCACTCATCACTTCACGGTGTAGCTAGAACTAATTCCCGAGATGGAACCTGATGCACATGCCGACAAATAAAAAGGTTAGGCTAACGCCTAGTGAGTTCAAGAGTTTATATCATGATTATAAAGAAAACGTAAAATGGAAATATTATAACTTATAATCATGATCCTTTAAAATGATTTACTTTAAAATGTTGGAACGACTCATTTTCCCATCATATACACTTTTAAAGACAATGCTCCCAAACATGCATTTCTTATAAAACGATGCAACCCGTAACTCACCCGAAACGGGGTCATAGTTCGACACTCACATTTGTAAAAATGTAAATAATACGTCTTATCCCAAAACACCCAAACTCGCGTGGAACATAATACTTGACCCTTAAATAACGGAAAACAATCCATATAAATATGATACGCCATTAGAACATGGAACTGAAACTTAATACTCACGCGACCATAAAATGGAATGAAATCCAAATATTAAAGCATGGATCATTAAATATCCAAAATACCGAGGGCCGACAACGGGGGATACCCGTATCCGTTGAGAGCGGAGGAATACAAAAGTATGCCACTCAAACAACGTTAATCGCATGACACCTCACGACATCTCAGCCCAAGTGTCCCTACGACTTCTTTACCAAGTGTCACCCCAAGTCAGTTGACCTTGATGGATCATTCCGAAGAACTCCATCCCGAAGGCCCGGCACACTTAAAGACTACCTCCCAGGCATTACTTCAAGCGACGGAGGTCCTAGCGCTTACTCCCCGATAGCACTACAGACTCAACCCTCCTAGCGATCACTTGTAAAGTTTCCGGTCATAAAACATGGGTACCGGAGTCCCACCCCGAAATACCCAATTGACCATCCCAAAACAGACTAACTGACGTGCCTATGGATCCATTACACACTGTCTAACGTTACCGGACTACACACGAATGACCAAAGCACCCGAGCCCGTAACCAAACTCAATACGTAACACAGCGCATTAGTACGTACGTCATGATTGGGCTCTACATTGAGCCATATAAAACCGGACAAATGTCCTCAAGACTCTTTTAAGCCAATACCGAGCTAAAATGCTCGAAATCCATTTGATCAATAATTATCGGTCTCCCGACTAAAGAAATGTCTTTAAACAACGTTTATGAAGACCCATATCCCAAAGACGAGATTAACCCAGAATTCAACACATAATGGAACCAAATATTTTTCAAAGGGTTTATGAATGCAATTACACAAAAATGCATATAACATGAAATGGACTCTAATTGTACAAAATCCCCATAATGCATAAACCATGCGATTACTTATCAAAATGTCCAAATCCCAAATATGAGCATTTTATGAAATTAAGATAAACCAAATTTATCAAATATAAGAACTCATTAAAATACTCACACTTTGCCAAAAACCAAGTAAAATACATTTTTACTTCAAAACACGCAAAACTAATCAGTAGTTAACCGTTTCATGTAAAACACTTTAAAATAACCATTTTGGCATGTACACCATTTTCACAAATCAACTTGAACTCACCTTGCTAGATTTGGGCTAAATCTAGATTTTCCCCCAACTAGAGCTCCTTTGAAGAACACTTGGATTCTCAAGACCAAACTTCCAAAACCTAAATCCATACATAATCAACCATAAATAAACATAATCAACCACAAAGAATCGTTTCCTAAACCATCTACATGAATACCTCCATTACTACCGAAACCCTAACTTCCATAACCGAAGAGAATAGAAGATTACCTTAACCCAAGCTTGAATCCACCAACCAAAAAACTTCTAGTTCACCAAAATGGTTACAAAACTCCAATCTATGAAAGGGAGAACAAAGGGTGGATGAAAACCAAGAAAACTTTGGGGAAGAAGATGAATAGTGAGAGATGAGAAGCTTACCACCACCAAATACTCTAGTATACTCCAATATACTTCCAATATCTTTCCATATCCTTGAAAATCTCTCAAAAACGAAACCGTAGCAACTTGAATCGCCCAAATCGGAGTTGAAATGAGAGAGTTATGAAGAAATGAAGTTTGGGGCTGAAAATCGCGATTTTAACACCCTGAAACACCCAGGCGATTGTGTCAGGCTATAGTGACCATGTCACAATCGCTGAGATTGTACCGAGAGTTCTCGGGCTCCGGCTACCTTGACAGGCGATTGTGACACTGTCACAATCGCCGGGCACTATAGCCCAGCGCGTACCGAAACTGTTTTGGCCATAACTTCTTCGTTATAGCTCCGTTTTCGCTCCGGAAAGAACCGTTGGACTCGTAATTGAATCCTTCATCCATCTAGACTATAAAATCCAGGATTCAAGTCCAAAATTAAATATCTTATTTTTCCTCGATATATCGGGTTCTGTATTAACTTGAAATGATATATTTCAAGAATCGGGGTGTTACAATCCTCCCAACCTTAAAAGAGATTTCGTCCTCGAAATCTGGAACCACCAAACACCCAACATCACACTTGGAAAGATCGATTGATTTTCTATCCAAAAGGAATGCCTTCACTTAAACTTCACCTCATATACAAACCCGATTACATTCCGGTTGAGGTTGTAGCCGCGTTTCTTATAACGTGCCGTTACAAACTAAACCTCAATGTTCAATATATTTCACCGATGTCAGGATGAACGTTGCGTCGTTGATTAATCATTTTCTAAATCGTTCATTCTCGGTTGCCTCCCAACCTTAGATTTCTCATAATACCCCGAAAGTAACTTACGACCTTATCTAGACATTTCCATCAAGAATACCCCAATCCGAACTATTCCCTTAGATACTTCTGATTACGACGCATCAAGGTCTCCTCAAAATTTCATTTGTACTTAAAGTGCACCTCGACATTCCCACCAAATGTCTCCAAAATCATCATCACTAAAGAGTTATTGTCCTTTGACAAAATTTCCTAACGACTAGTTTGGTCTGAACCATCGCAACCTTTAAATATGTTCCTCAAAGTTGACCCGGACACAATGTTTGCAAGTGCTCCCACACTTCTATAGACCTAAGCATTGTGTTTCCACCAGAAACATACCATTACGCTCTACAGATAGTTGATTATCCCAAATCCCATGAATCCTCAGATTCCTACAGATCCACTCCTAATATTGATGAAGATGTCCTTCCAAGGCGCACCAATGCATCCTTTAGGTAACTGGTTAACCCAAATTCGGCTATCACTCAACTCCGTTCCAACCCCAACCACACAACATCCCTTTAACAAAATCTTTATCACCACGGGGATGCTTATACCCATCGGTACTTAAACATCAACACTTAACCTTCTTTTAATTTTCATCACCGAAAGGTCATTATTTCCCATAATCCAACCGGAATACTTCCAAACATTCCAAGATCCATTGA
The DNA here is from genome assembly GCA_954870635.1 of Arctium minus. Lineage (NCBI taxonomy): Eukaryota > Viridiplantae > Streptophyta > Magnoliopsida > Asterales > Asteraceae > Arctium > Arctium minus. The sequence goes on along the minus strand of OX941094.1, from coordinate 70,431,626 downwards.
CTTCAAGAAAACAAGTCGACACCTAAGACTAAATGGTGACCTCGAAAATGTGGACATCTCGCCCACGATTTCATTCCAGACGGATCGTCGCACTAAGGCTGACACCTAACAAAATGTTAAAATTCCAAACCGCGCATTTCTAACAAACAGATCACCAAAATTTCCTTTTAATCGCGGAACCCACCAAGACGGTATGCCGACAACACAGCCCATGATGTGACACCGGCTAGCAATCCATCACAACGAATCCCAAAAGAAGCGCAGATAGTCACATAAGACCTTATCCCGCATGATTACCGAAGTATAAAATCACCCCTTAACTAGCGGAGAAGACTTAAATCTACTACTTCCATAAAACAAATGCGCACAGATTCAAAACTGAAACTCAAACTTTCACGACTGACCACAAGTCGGAACATCCGACGCCTCCAATTCCAAGGATTCCCTTAGTCCCTAATTACAACTGCTCTTACACAGGGTTAAAATCTATAGGTCTAATGAGTTCAAGGTTTTCAACTACTATGCCAATTTAAACTTTTATGAAACTTTCGAATACATAAGCTTTATAACAATTGCTTGTGCGGTAAAATCCACCACCGATCACTCGATAGTTTGAAAATTGATCATCGATGCTACACGCATGAAACCATTTCCAAAATTTGTTTGATCAATATTTTCGTAAATAAAATGGTGGCAAGAGGTGGGTAGCAATATTCACACTATAACCATGAAAATAAATTCCAGTGCCCCAAACACGTAGAATAAATGTTTGTACATCTCCGAAAGAGGACTTCACAACTTTTAACTTTTACTTCTTTAACCGAAAACGTTGCGGCATAAAATTTTCAACAAGTCTCCTATATCTCAATTTATTCCCTAAAATTTTGTAAGATAATGGGAAAACAAATAAATTTTCAAATCGAGTTTAAAGTCTTGAGCCGCCTCGATAAAACACATTTGACCAAGATGGTAACTACAACGATATGCATACCGAAAATTCATTTCATGTATTGCAGAAAATTTATAACAATAAGGTCCACAATTGAAGCACGGTTAGATTAAAAGTTTAATATGAGATAACATAAATATATCACATTTTACTCACGCGAGTGAAAATCATATCCAACCCAAAAGTATGCACATATACCCATGTGAAACTCAAGATGCAATCATGAGACACTAAAATTTTCAAGGTGCCTCTTATGGTTCCAAGATGTAGGTGTAAGACTTGCATGAGACAAAGTATTAAACAAAACTCGTAAGTTAACACACACAATGATGCATATGCACATGTTCTCAAAATTATTTACGCAACGTAAAATGATGTAAGACGAGACACCCTAACCCAACTGAATTTTCGTAAGACTTACTAACGTGAAAACCAATTGGCGTCAAACTTTCATTACTCGACAAAAGTGTAAAACGACAATACCTTTAAAATATTAAACTTTTAGGAGTTTCCTCCTTTTACTGAAATGAAAAGTGAAATAGCGTTTTACAAAATTTACATGAGACACGACGCTAAATAACTCGTAAGCTTAAAAGAAGCAAAATTTAAACTCACGCATAAAAAGACATCGTATAAAACAATACTCCATGAAATTTCAACAAAACTCACACAAACTAAAATTCTCAAGAAATTCCGACTCAACGCGTGGGAATAACTTTTCCTTTAAAACCATTGACATATGTGAAGGAGATCCAATGTCTAGGTTAAAATCTCATAGCTACTTGCCCAATACTCAAATGACATTAAAATATGGATTTTACATTATCCGCAAATAGCGTTAAACAGGAGACGTGAATAAAGAGATTTTTGATAACAATTTGCAATTATGTGCACAAAACATTTTCATGAATGCTTAAGCTCACAGTTTAAAATATGATGCATGTTAAATGCTCTACCAAAACTTTATAATATGAACCACTTTTTGTTTTACGAACATAAGAACCAATTTATGCAAATTTATTTCGGAAATAAATTTAGTGCAAGAATTTGATCGGAACTTGGCATCATATACACTTCCCAAAAAAAACCGACATACTATTGTCATCTGGACACATAAAACATCTTAGAGTCACGAACCCACTAATTAGGTCAACTTACAATTTCTCCTTGAAATAAAATTGGTCTAACGAACTTATAGTTCTAATCCAACCAATAATTCTTACTCAACATGATCAACTTAATGCATTCAACGTATTTAACTATCACTTCAACGTCATATTGTTGTAACCTTCAATCCCTCCTTAAATTACTTACTTAGAAACTTTCTCACTACCCCAACGGTCATCATACCAAGGTAGTTCAAGTATACACATGTGATATGTAGGTTCACCATAACACTGACCAGGTGTCATTATGAACGTACCATACATGATCATCCTTGCGACCCTTGACAATTTCTCGTTTCTAGCGACTCGATTAATCCTCAAAATATCTTATCTTAAGGTACCTAATACACAATTTCACTTAAAATTTCTTATACGAACGCTGGTTTGAGTCTAGGCATCCAAAATCAATACCTAATTCTCTCAAACTTATGCTCTGATACCAACTTGTAACACCCTCAAATGTGGAAAGAGCGATTAATTAAAAACTTTCAAAAATACCTAAGATGGTAATAAAATCCCTTAATAATAATCCATAATTGAAATACATTTATAGATTGAACCATCAACGAATAATTAAAGTCTTACATAAAGACTAACTAAAGTCGAGTGTTACTATAACCCAATACCAAATCGCTATCTCCAATAAAAAATGCGGAAGATTTCATCAAGCTAATCACTTCTTCGAGCACACAACTAGCACTCATCACTTCACGGTGTAGCTAGAACTAATTCCCGAGATGGAACCTGATGCACATGCCGACAAATAAAAAGGTTAGGCTAACGCCTAGTGAGTTCAAGAGTTTATATCATGATTATAAAGAAAACGTAAAATGGAAATATTATAACTTATAATCATGATCCTTTAAAATGATTTACTTTAAAATGTTGGAACGACTCATTTTCCCATCATATACACTTTTAAAGACAATGCTCCCAAACATGCATTTCTTATAAAACGATGCAACCCGTAACTCACCCGAAACGGGGTCATAGTTCGACACTCACATTTGTAAAAATGTAAATAATACGTCTTATCCCAAAACACCCAAACTCGGGTGGAACATAATACTCGACCCTTAAATAACAGAAAACAATCCATATAAATATGGTTACAAAACTCCAATCTATGAAAGGGAGAACAAAGGGTGGATGAAAACCAAGAAAACTTTGGGGAAGAAGATGAATAGTGAGAGATGAGAAGCTTACCACCACCAAATACTCTAGTATACTCCAATATACTTCCAATCTCTTTCCATATCCTTGAAAATCTCTCAAAAAACGAAACCGTAGCAACTTGAATCGCCCAAATCGGAGTTGAAATGAGAGAGTTATGAAGAAATGAAGTTTGGGCGATTGTGCCAGGATATAGTGACCATGTCACAATCGCCGGGCACAATCGCTGAGATTGTACCGAGAGTTCTCGGGCTCCGGCGACCTTGACAGGCGATTGTGACACTGTCACAATCGCCGGGCACTATAGCCCAGCGCGTACCGAAACTGTTTTGGCCATAACTTTTTCGTTATAGCTCCGTTTTCGCTCCGGAAAGAACCGTTGGACTCGTAATTGAATCCTTCATCCATCTAGACTATAAAATCCAGGATTCAAGTCCAAAATTAAATATCTTATTTTTCCTCGATATATTGGTTTCTTATTAACTTGAAATGATATATTTCAAGAATCGGGGTGTTACATTTTGAGTGAGTTTTGGGTCTAATGTTTTTCGTTCATGGCAATATTTAATTATATAGGTTTTCATCTATGGTTTATGAGTTATGTATCATGTTCCACCCGCGTTGGGTATTTCGAGATATAACATTTTACCCGTGTTTTATAAAAATGGGGAGTTCCCTCTTTATTCTCATTTTGAGCAAGTCTTGGTTTAAATCTAAATTTACGAAAGTACGTTTTATATTGGAATCTTCGCCTTTAAAACAGTTTGGTTTGGTTAACGATTAATTCAGTGTCTCTTTCGTATAAAATGCATAATTATTGATAAACGAGTCGTTTTCATGAGTGAAACATATCATTTTGAAAGATCATGATTTTATTCGCATTCTTCCTTTCTAAACGATTAATTTATATATGTTGAAAACTCTTGAGCTCACTAGGCGTTAAGCCTAACCCTTTTTATTTGTCGGCATGTGCATCAGGTTCCAGTTGGGGGTTTGGTTCTAGCAGTTCTATGAAGAGTAGAGCCTTATCTAGACACAAGAGTAAGTATTTGGTGAAGTCTTCCGCAAGTTGGAGATAGTGATTGTTATTGGGTTTTAGTAGCACCCGTCTTTTTATAGTCTGTATGTATAGATTGTGTGTGTATTGAAGTTGAATCTTAATTTGTGATAGTAGATAATGCAATTATCGATGTATTAAAAAATTTTAAATCAATTGTTATTTCCAGATTTGAGGGCGTTACACCATTTTATTTCATTTTTGGTTCCTCTGACTAACTTCTGTTAAATAGGTTTGTTAACTTGGAGGGTGTTTGTAACACCCCGAATTTCGAAAAAAACATCATTTCAAGTTAATACATAAATCAGTAGCTTTAAGGGAAAAATAAGATATATGATTTTGGACTTGAATCCTAGACTTTATAGTCTTGATGGACAAAGAATTCAATTACGAGTCCAACGGTTCTTTCCGGAGCGAAAACGGAGCTATAACAAAGAAGTTATGACCAAAACAGTATTCGGGCATATTTTTGGTCGAAAGTTGCACTGCTCGCGCCCACGCAGCAAAATCCTCGCGGCCACTACCATCGCTCGCGCCCACGCAGCAAATTGTGCACGCCCGCGACCATCTGGGCTGGAAATTTCACTTAAATCCGACTTTTCTCTCATTTCTTCATTTCCTCATATCTCCTTCACCACAACTCCGTTTGAGGCGATTCTTTTTGCTATGGTTTCGTATTTGAGATCTTTTCAAGGATACATTATTAGTTTTGGGAAGATTTAAGAGTATTTGGTGATTTAAGTTTATCATCACCACCTCCATCTTCAAGAAATTTGGGGTTTTCTAGGTTTTCTAGGTTTTCATCAAAATCTAAGTGGTAAGTTCATCCCCTCCATTTCTAAACCATATTAAGTGATGTAAATGATTCATTGATGGTTTCCTAGTGTTTTATTCCTTCAATTTCGGTTTGGATAATTTTGGGAGTTTTGGGTCAAAATTAGGTTTTTGGCCAAAATGGAGATTTTGATACAAGATGTTTGGAGAACGATTCCATATAGTTGAATATGATTATTTATGGTTGGAAACTTGTGGATCTAGGTTTTGGAGGTTCTCGACTTGAGGATTCAAGTGGCCTTCAAAGGAGCTCTAGTTGGGTGAATCTAGATTTAGCCTAAATCTAACGAGGTGAGTTCAAGTTTATTTGTGAAAACAGTGTACATGCCAAAATGTGTATTTTAAAGTGTTTTACATGAAATGGTTAACTGCTGATAAGTTTTGAGTATTTAAAAGTAAAATATGTTTTACTTAGTTATTTGTCAAAGTGTGAGTATTTGGATAAGTTTTCTTACTTAGTAAACTTGGGTTGTGCTAACCTCTTGAAATGCTTCTATTGGGTTTTGAATGTTTCCAACAACTAAATAACATGAATTACGTATTCTTGGTGATTTTGTACAAGTAAGGTCTATTTTATGAGTTATATGTCTTTGACGATTTTGTGCAAGTAAAGTCTAATTCATGTTATATGCATTTGGTGTATTTGCATTCATAAACACTTTGGAAATCTTGAGTCCCATCTCGTATGGAGTTTTGGGTAAATCTAGTCTTTGAGGTACGTGTCTTCATAAACGTTATTTAAAGACATTTCACTATTTTGGAGACCGATAATTATTGGTCAAACGGATTTTGAGCTCTTTAGTTCGGTGTTGGCTTAAACGAGTCGTGGGGACATTTGTCCGGATTTTTAACCGTCGTGGGTTTTGGATATGAGGACACTTAATTTGTGTCATTAGTGAGTTACATGTTTTGGGAGCTTTGGTCTTTCATTTGGAGTCATGTAACGTTAGACACTGTGTAATGGATCCATAGGCACGTGAGTCAGTCTGTCTTGGATGGTCAATTGGGTATTGCGGGGTTGAACTTCGGTACCTATGTTTTATGATCGGAAACTTTACAAGTGATCGCTAGGAGGGTTGAGTCGGCTAGTGCTACCGGAATAGTAGGCGCTAGGACCTCCACCGCTTGAAGTAATGCCTGGGAGGTAGTCTTTAAGTGTGTTGGGCCTTCGGGATGGAGTTCTTCGGAATGATCCATCAAGGTCAACTGACTTGGGGTGACACTTGTAAAGAAGTCGTAGGGACACCGGGCTGGGATGTCGGGAAGTGTCATGCGATTAACGTTGTTTGGGTGGTATACTTTTGTGTTCCCTCCACCCTCAATGGATACGGGTTTCCCCCGTTGTTGGCTATCAGTATGTTAAATATAAGAACGTCTTATTTTATTGTCATTGGTTCCTTACGATCACGTGAGTATTGGACCAAGTGTCCATGTTTTCGGACGTACGACATATGTGGTTTTGATAGCGATTTATGGGTCGAGTATTTTGTCTCGCCCGCGTTTTGGGTACTTTGGGTTATAAATGGTTATTCATGTTTTTACCAAATAAGTGTCGAACTATGATCCCGTTTGGGTGAGTTATGCGTTGCGCGTTATATAAGAAATGTGTGTTTTGGGAGCTTTGCCTTTAAAAGTGCATATTATGGGAAAATGTGTCGTTTCCATTTTTAAGCGTAATATTTCGAAGGACCTTGCTTTAAATTGAATTCTTTTCTTTTAAAGATATATACTTATGTTAAAACTCTTGAGCTCACTAGGCGTTAAACCTAACCTTTTTATTTGTCGGCATATGCATCAGGTTTCAAGGTTGAGAGTTGGTTCTAGCAATCCTGTGAAGAGTAAATCCTTAGCTAGATCCGAAAGTAAGTATTCGGTGAAGTCTTCCGCTTTATGGAGATAGTGATTATGCATGGGTATTAGTAGCACCCGTCCCTTTTAGTTTGTATATATATAAGATGGTATACGTGTATTGTAGCTAAATCTGAATTCGTGATTGTAGATAATTCATTTATTGATGTATTTAGAAAATTTTAAATAAGTTGCTATTTCCAGATTTGAGGGTGTTACAGTGTTTTTGTCTTTTTAGTATTTCTATAACTTTTAGTTAGAAAAAGCATAATATATATTCTTATATTGGATATTAATTGCTAGAGTAAAACTACGATTTTCGTCCTTGTGATTTGTTATTTATACCCATTTTCGTCCATGACTTTAAAAGTTGCTTTTTTGGTCATTGTGGTTTGCAATTCATTTCCATTTTCGTCCATGACTTTAAAAGTTGCTTTTTTGGTCATTGTGGTTTGCAATTCATTTCCATTTTCGTCCATGACTTTAAAAGGTGCTTTTTTGGTCATTGTGGTTTGCAATTCATTTCTATTTTCATCCCCAAATCTAATATTTTCAGGGACTAAAAGCGAAAGGAGTTGCAAACCACAAGAACCATACAAGCGAAAGGAGTTGCAAACTACAATAACCAAAAAAACAAATTTTAAAGATCAGGGACGAAAATAGTTATAAACAACAAACCACAGGGATGAAAAATAGTAGTCATCCTCCCCTTCCCTATTCGTCCCCCAACCCACTTCACATGTCAACATCCACATCCCATTGTCCTCTCATAACCACCCTATCCCTCCGGATACCTCAATTGGTGAACCCATCTCTCGCCCTAAACCTATACCCCCCACCACCCACCCTTCTGTTTATTTCAGTTGACCGACGGGACTAATAACAGCAACAACCGACCCCCACCTTTTTCTTTCCTCCCCAAGTTTACATCAAGAAGTCAATAAACTTTATCCCAATAAGTTTGAATCAAACCTTTTATAAATCAAAACCAATTTGACGCCTGAATCAAACCAAAATAAATTTTAAAGCTAGAAACTTGATCCAAAACCCATTGTTTTGGGTGACGTTTGTGGAGGAAACACAACCCTAGAACTCCATACAACCAATGAAAGATAGAGAGATAAAATAAATACCAAGAAAGTTAGAAGTGCAAGAAAACTCACTGCCTTGCTCACTGGACAATTGGGTCGATTTGCAAAGATGAGAGGCAAAAAATTTGGGACTTGGGTATTAGAATATTTTTATGTTTTGTATTGTAACCTATGCAATCTACATTAATTAGGTAGATTATAACCTATGTAATCTACATTAATTAGGTATATTGTAACCTATGCAATCTTCATTAATTAGGCCTATTGTGATCTCTATATATTGTGAATAACGAGAGAAGGATGATTCATGGGTTAATGATTAATTAGCATTAGGAACACTGGCGGTGGTCAGGTAAAAGGTCATGGAATTGGATTGTATCGCTGGTGGGCTATTCAACACTGAGGGCTTTAACCTTAGTATGTTTTGATATAGGCTTTGATGTACAACAGGTTGAGCTTCAATCTTGGCCTCGATGTGGAGTTGCAAAGTTGGAGCTTTGATGGCTAAAGACAGGGGCGATAGACGAGAAAAGAAGGAGATATAAAGGAGAAAAGAGGAGGTTGGTGGTCCACGATGAAGAGGTTGTCGAAGAATATGGTTAGTTGTGTGGCCATGATTAGAACTATATATATTATTTTATATATATATATATATATATTGTTTTTAATGTAAAATTAAATAAATATCAAAGGACAAAAATACACCCCAAGTTAATAGACCTATTTAACAGAAGTTAGTTAGAGGAACCAAAAGTAAAATAAAACAGCAACCATGGTGACCAACCTCCCAATTTGGAATTAACCGAGAGTCTCACCCGATAAGTGAGAGAATTGACTATTACCCGGTAAGTTCTTACCAGGTTTAAGACACTTACCAACAACCAATTTAAATGATCAGGAAAATTATACAATAAGGTAGGTGAAGGTAATGTCCTTGCCGGTAAACCCTTACCCGATAACCATTTTGGTAAACAACCCTTAAGTTTTTTTCACATTGGATGAACAAATGTTATGTTACAGCATACTTTTAGGTTATTACACAAGTTTTAATCGAGTTGAACCTTTAATGTTAATTATAGGGGTGAGCAACGGAACTGGGTACCCGCTTTTGGAACTGGAACCGCTCCAGAACTGCCGGTTCTGGAACCAGAACCGATGCAAGTGGTTTTGGTTCCGGTTCCTAAAACACGGAACCGATTAAGACTGGTTTTGGTTCTCATTTTTTTGGAACCGATACCCGCCGGGACCGGTTTCGAGACCAGGTACCCAGTCCCGCTGGGTACCCAGAACAGGAACCGACGGGTACCCGCTGTTTTTTATAACTATTGAATAATTTGTATATTTAAAAAATATATTATCATTTAATATTTTATGTAATAATTAGCTTTATCGGATTCGTTTTTAACATTTGTTGTAATTTTTAGTCTAAGTTGGTATTTTGTTGTTTGCATTAGATTTAAAAAGTTATAATTATCTTTTTATTATATTAAATGTTAATTTTTTTTAAAAAAATATTGTAATCGGGTACCCGGAATCAGAACCGGTACCCAACGGTTCCGGGACTGGTTCCAAAAAAATGAGAACCGATGCATCCGGTTCCGGTCCCGGCATCCCAGGAACCGCCGGTTCCGGTTCCGAAAAAAATAGCCGGGTACCTGATTATGCTCACCCCTAGTTAATTACTTAAAATATTTTAAAAACAACCATTAAAGCTTTATGTACTACATTTAATGCTATTTATTAACTTTCAATTATTTTATGTAAGCACTTCATGACTTCAACTCCCTAAAACCACTTTCCACATAACTAAATACAAGATAAAAATCAAATTTTAAATATAAAAAATCTAATTTAATGTTTATTTCAAAAAAACATTATATTATTAAAACTAAAATAAATTACATTATTATTAAACTATCGAAAAAAACAAGCTTTTATGCATTAAGTATTGTTTATTGATACACATTACTTAAAATTCAAGATTACAAGTTATGATGCATGAGTACAAATTTCTAAAGTTATATGTTTGAATTCATAATTAACTGATAAAGATAATCAAAACAGGATAAATATCTCAATTTAAATATAAAGAATTTAAAATATACAAGATAATCATTAAAATTCTAACAAAATACTTATTTTTTTAATATAAAAAGAATTATATTATTAAGCCTAAATTAAACAAATTTATAAAAAAATCATTATCAACCTCTCAAAATCATCCAAAATTGTATCGATAAAAAATAAAAGTAAAAGAAAACATTAAATGGTGATGTATAGGCCTCTAGTTTAAAATTAATAAAAAAACGAAAAGGTAAAATGAGCGGCAAAAGAAAAAAAAATCGAGAACACGTATGCAGCTTCTCCAACTATCTTCAAAAACCCCACTCTCACACGACTCCTCTTTAAATTTGTTGTTTGCATGGGAGAAAAACCTGCAACTTCAATGGAGGACTCCAAAGAACAAGATCAATCTCCACTATTACAATACTCATATTCATCTGATTATTACGAACCTCACCAACACCTCATCACACATAGAACTGGTATGTTAATTTTCAATTTCTTCCAATCGTTTCCAGTTTTATTGGAATTTGAATTGAATCATTGATCGTATACTCACCGGATATGATCGGAATGAAAATATGGAGTTACAGGAACGATATGGACGGCGATAGCTCATATAATAACTGGAGTGATGGGAGCAGGTGTGTTGTCGCTGGGATGGAGCTTGGCTCAACTCGGATGGTTGTTTGGCCCTCCTGCAATCGTTGTTTTCGCTTTGGTCACCGGAGTTTCAACCTCTATTCTCTCCGATTGCTACAGATATCCGCACTCCGAGCACGGTCCCGATAGGCATGCTTCTTTTCTTCAAGCTGTCAGGTTCTATTTAGGTCAGTTCTGAATTTCTCTTAACAGTTTTGGTTCGTTCAATTTTGTTTTTGAGATGAACTTAATATTAGTGGATGTTTTTTAGATATCACTTTCGATAGATTGATTATTAAGTTACCAAATACTTAACCATCAATCGGTGCGTTTACTTTTTTGGTAGAGTTTCTAGAATGTTCTTGTCTGTTTTTATGCTAATGTAATAGTTGGTGATCATTCTGATTGAATTAATGGCGTCAAACCGAATTTGAGGCTAAGTTTGAAACGCAGGGAAGAAGAATCAGAGGATATGTGGGTTGTTTTTCAACGAGAGTTTATTTGGGAATGATATTGCTTACACCATTGCAACTGCTACCAGCATCAGGTAAATTCAATTTACTGGTTTGGTACTTTTAATTCATAAACATTGATGCAGGGCAATACTTACTTGTAATTTATCAACATTTTAATTACTAATGTAGATATTCTTTGCTAATTTGATCGATTTTATGGATAAATACCGCTTTAGAAACTTTGCACACCCGCACCTTAATTTTGAGTGAAATATAGGCTATGCTCGGCAAACTAGCTGATAAGCTACCCGGTAGTTGATAAGCTAGCTGATGAAAAAGGTCACGTTTGGTAAAAACTAGCTTATAAGCATGTAAAATTACCAAAAAGGATATATAGAAAAAAATAATCAATTAAAATAATGGATATTAATGAGGGCATAATTGGAATAATCACAAAAAACTCTTCATAAGCTACTCCAAGTAGCTTATCAAAAAGCTAGTTTATGTTCATCCGAACATGTACCCAGAAAATAAACTAGCTTATAAGCTAGCTTATTTTTGCCAAACAATGCCATAGTGAGATCATTAGGTTTGGTTTGGTTTTTTTTATAAACTTTGCTTTTGTGCCATGCTAGAAAGTTGATTAGGGATATACCGAGGAGAGGTCTGCATACAGCTCACCCCATACCTTACTATCGAGCGTGATATGCTATAAATTGTTTGATTTGCTTTGCTTATGAACTTTGCTCGAAAAACTTTGTCTAGGTTTGTCTCTAGGTCTTGTGATCATCACACGTTATTTATAATATGGTGATATCAATGTAGGGCAATACTGGAATCGAATTGTTATCACAAACAAGGGCATGATGTATCATGTAAATATTCAGACAACATTTATATGCTGCTGTTTGGACTAGTGCAGATCGTTATGTCTCAGATACCGAATTTCCATAACATGTCATGGCTCTCTGTTGTTGCAGCCATCATGTCGTTTAGTTACTCTACCGTTGGTTTGGGCCTTGGTTTGGCAAAAGTTATTGGTAATAATTCCCTTCTTGATCTTGATTTTCTTGCCTTTACTGTATGCTAATCACATTGAGATTTTTGTGGGCTAACCTAAGAGTACATCTTATCCCTAAACCGTAATTAGTGTGGGATATAAGCTATGTTTGGCAAAAAAAGCTAGCTTATAAGCTAGCTTTTTTTCCTGGTACATGTTTGGATAACCATAAGCTAACTTATAAGCTAGCTTATTGAAAAGCTACTCATAGTAGCGTTTTGAAAAGCTACTCATAGTAGCGTTTTGAAAAGCTAGTTTATCAGCTACCGGCTAGCGTAAGGAAGTCAAATCCTCCGGAAACACCTCCGGGTATTCACTCACTGCAGGAACCGACTCCAACCCCTTCTTCTCCTTCTTAGCGTCTATTACATAGGCCAAGAATCCCACACACCCCTTCACTAAACATTTTCTAGCCTTGATCATTGAGATCAAGCACGACTTTCTGTCCCGATGGTCACCGTAAACTACTACTTCCTCTTGATATGGCAAAGTTATACGAATCAGCTTCTTGTTACAAACAATGTTGGCATCGTTAGACGCCAACCAATCCATCCCCACAATGACGTCAAACTCTCCCATACCCATCGGGTATAACCGCAAAGGAAAGGAATGGCCGTCAATGTCTATACTACACCCATCATAAGCTTCCCCCTCCAAGACTCGACTATCATCGGCTACTTCTACCTCAAACCCATGCCTAAGCTTTCTGGTTTTCACATGCAATTTATGCATGAAATTTGGGGACAAAAACGAACGGTTTGCGCCCGAATCAAACAATACTTTAGCAAAGGTTGAATTGATAGGGAAAGTATGTAACACCCTAAAAATAGGGATAACAAAAATCCGAAAAACGGACATGCGGTATTTAAAATTGCCAAAGCAAAAGCCTCCCAAAAATGGGGAAAATACACAAACCTGTTTAAATACAATCGTAATTAAACGGATAATAAATAACAACCAACTAATCTAATTTCTATAACCAGAAAAGAGATTACAATCAAGGGTGTCATTTATAGACCCAAAGGATTCTCTAACAATAGTAAGTCCAAAAGCGATATTCCCAAATCTCTCATCCAAGCACTACGCCAGCTTAGGACCGATGCCGCTAAAACCTGAGATACACATCGACACCAAACAAGTGTTAGGCCAAAAAGCGTAGTGAGTTGAACAATAATAAGCATGCAGAAAATATATGACTCTTATCTGCAGTTAACCAATTTTCATCATGTATGGAGTCAACGGGGGAGACCCATAGCACCAATCAATTCCACTCCAAAGAGTCGATGTACCTTGATGCCCTTAACAAGGAACACCCCAAAGGCCCGGCACACCCGAAGATCAGACCGTAAAGGAAACTTTCCGAGTGGCGGAGGTCTTCTGGGCACATACCATCACGGTGGCGCCCCGAGACTACATCCTCCTAGTGAACTTGCCTTGGTTCGTCCAACATAATGCATTTAGTAGGTCCTTAGGTATATTTCAACCAAATATAATTCAATACCAACCGCGGGTACAATATCACCCTCCCAATAGCATGAGTCCATCATAAGACTTAAATATCCACATAGCCACGTTGTAGATACAATAACACCAAGAGTGTATTCCGAATGGAAATCATCATGTTATACCAAACATATATTCCTTAATCATGTCAAATACCCATTGTGGGCACACATAATGTCAATCCCCAAATAATTACACAACATAGAGTAAATCATGGGATGATACTTCATATACATATATCTCACATAATCTCATGGAAATACCATCAAATACTTAAACCCGTAAAGATGACCATTTTGAGCAAATATGTGATAATAACAACAATTAAACAAATATGATGTGTATCCAGTTTTAACAAAAGTTTAGTAAACTCACCTTGCTAGATTTAGACTAAATCTAGATTTTACCCACTTAGAGATTTCCTTGAAGAAACTTGGTTCTTCAAACCAAATCTTCCAAAACCTAGATACACAAGGTTCCAACCATAAATATACATAATCAACCACAAAGAATCGTTTCCCAATCTTATTCATGAATACTTCAACTGATACCGAAATCCTAACTTCCATAAATGAAGAGAATAGAAGATTACCTTAATCCAAACTTGAAGCCACCAATCAAAACACCTCTAGTTCACCAAAATGATTACAAACCTTCAATCTATGACAGGGAGAACAAAGGGTGGATGAAACCCTAGAAAACTTTAGTGACAATGTCACAATTGCCGGGCACAATCGCCAAGATTGTACCGAGAGTGTTTGGACTCTGGCGATTGTGACAGGCTATAGTGACAATGTCACAATCGCCGGGCACTATAGTCGAGCACGTACCGAACACTGTTTTGGCCATAACTTCTTCGTTTTAGCTCCGATTTCGCTCCGGAAAGAACCGTTGGACTCGTAATTGAATCCTTCATCTATAAAGACTATAAAATCAAGGGTTCAAGCCCAAAATCAAATATCTTATTTTTCCTTAATATATCGGTTCCTGTATAAACTTGAAATGATACCTTTCGAAAATCGGGGTGTTACAAAGTACCTGTTACTACATCAGGTGTATCCGCCGCTTCCTCTGCCGTCATATTAAAAGCTATGGCTTTCACTCGAGCTGGCTCCCCCTTCTTTTCACCTCCTCTATCCCCGAAACCTCCGACCGTTCCCTTCTTTAACTGTGGGCAATCAGTCCGGACATGATCAGGGGACCCACATTGGTAACAGGTCCTTGGACTACGGCAGTCCCGAGCCACATGCCCAACCTTCCCACATTTGTAGCAGCCTGGGCGTTCCATCGTACACTCCCCTTTATGTACACGGTTACACTTGGTATACGGTTTGCTTTCGAACCTATTGAATACCCGCTGATCGGGTTTTGCTGACTTAAACGCTTTAGAGTCACGGGTCGTCCCCTTCCATTTCCTCTTGTCTCTAAAGTTCTCAATAGACTGGCGGTTCTTTTCTTTTTCCCTCATCTCGGCTGCGTTCACAGCGCTTGGAACGTAGATGGTTCTTTATTCGAAACGAATTCCCGGATGTGGTTTTTCAATCCGAAAACGAAACGTTCCACCCGCCTTTCCACATTAGGCACGTAGATTTCAGCAAACCTGGACTTCTCAATGAATTTCGTGGTATACTCACGAACCGTCATATCTTTCTGCTCCAAACTTAGAAATTCTTCTTCTAACTTTTTCACTGCCGCCAGAGGGTAGAACTGAGCTCTAAACCTCTTCACGAACCCACTCCATGACATTTCTCTAGCTGCCGTCGAGCCTTGTCCGCCAGATTCGACATCCCACCACATAACCGCTTCATCTTTCAGCATTGGCAAAACATACACTACCTTGTCTTCTTCAGCACATCGACTGGTGTCAAACGCCAGTTCCATCCCCTTAACCCACCTCAATGCTAACACTGGGTCGCATTCTCTTTTGTAAGAAGGCGGTTTGCAGGCAACAAATTCTTTGAAACTGCATCCTCTCCTGGTTACAGTCTTAGCCGTCACATGGGGAGTTGACTGAGAGTAGCTCCCCACCATAGTTTCTGGTTGTTTGGACAACTTAGTTTCTACCCTTTCTTCAGTTCTTTCCTTGCTCGACGAAGCCTCTTTAGTTCGCTGGGCCAACAGAGCATTCAGTGTTTCCTGCAGTTTTCCCATCTCCGTAGCGAAGGTTTCTTGGGTAACAAAACCCTGCATTCGACCTCCTCCACGGTTCCTTGTCTGTTTCTGGCCCCTTACTGAAGCTGAACTCTCCCGAAGAGAGGTTTCTGGTTCAGATCTTACCTCCACACTTCTGGTTCAGATCTTACCTCCACACTTCTAACTTGACGAACGACACGACTCGTCGCCCCGCCTCGAGTTCCCGCAGTTGGATTCCTTACTTGAGTGGTCGCCTTCCGAGTCGTTTTACCTTTAGGTCGACCACGACCCCTTCCCCGACTAGCACCGGGGTTAGCCACTGGCGTTCTCTCCTCGGAGACGACTTCATTTAACTGCACGGCCTCAGGAATCGTCGCAGACCTACTCCTTGTTACTCGCTCAGACATAACTTACTGATAAGAAGAAACATACTACATTCAATACCACATGCTAAACATAATCCGACAAGTTAAGCACATGCACGTAACTGTAAATTCATAATTACACTGGCCAAATGTAATTTCAAATTTACCTTACACGCTGGTCCTCACTATTCTAATGCTTACTTCCTACGCTCTTCCTATTTCTCAGTTGTGTTTCTACTCTCCCAGTTTAAGTCTAGGCCCATCCGGTCACCCAGATCCCTTAAACTAAGGCTCTGATACCAACTGTAACAACCCGAACATTTGAAATACAACAAAGATAATATTTCCAATTCAAAATACGGCCCCAAGCCTACAAATTCCAATAAGGTTTGCAATTACAACCTATTACACAACTGAGTCAAAAAGGAAACCACTATTAGGAGTCTTCTAGCTCCTGGAATAGCTCATAACTTCTCCTTACCCTTACCTGCTACCTTGCGATAACCTGAAAAGGGTTATATTTTGAAAGATCGAGGGTTAGACCGATGGTCTAGTGAGTTCCCTCTAAGAACAAATATAATAGTTCAAACATTAATTAAAACATTTAAACAAACCGTTACGCCTCACGAGCGTACTTTTACTACCGACCAACACTGTCGTCAAAGACGGTATGACTGTCTCGTACTGCCGTATATTGGGGACACACCCCAATGGCATCAACGGGTCACTTCCCGGTACGATCAGGCGGGTCACACTTCCCGGCTTAGGTCAAAATTTCTGATCTAAATGTATGCATACATCTAATCCAACATTATATAAAACAAGTTTATATAAACATAGCATGAACATGCTATCATAATAAAGTTACCCTTTTTCAATAATTTTCCCATACTTTTGATAATAAAGACGTGCAGTTCAAAAACCCACATTTATCAAATAACTTTCGTAAACAAAACGAATTTAGTTTGAAAGACTCACCTCAGATTCTTCCTGCTAAACCGCTTTCTAACAATTGCTACCTACGAAAACACCGAAATAATCGGTAAGCTAAAACACAGATAAACTCTCCCACTTCTGTCTAAACTTAAAGACAACAGGACCCCGAGAAAACCCTAACAAAACCCCCCCGGGCCTCCCCCGCGCCGCTCACGCCGCGCCCCTCGCGCCGCCCAGGTCTCCCCCGGGCCGCCCGGGTCTCCCCCGGGCCGCCCGGGTCTCCCCCGGGCCACCCAGGTTGCCCTGTGCATCCAGTCACCCCGGTCGCCCGGTCCGGTCGTCTTCACCAAGAACTCGCCGGAGCGATTCCCAGAACTCAGATCCAAACCCAGATTTACCAAAACTTGATTTTGAACGGTTAAAAACCTTAACAACGAGATTCTATACGGCAACTAACATTCAGATCGAAGCATTAAGTTAGATTCGTACCTTGAATGTAAAGAAACGATCGATCCTTCTTTTTCTTCTCCCTGCCTTTGCTCTCTCTCAGATCTCTAAATAAAATATCAGTATGAGATATTTTAAATATCTCATGATTGTTAAATATATATTAACCCAAGTTTCATTTAACCCCCTTGAACTTTGGGAAAAGATTAACTTTTCACCCAACTCCAAAATTTAACGAAATTTGGGAACCGGATATTACAATTTATGTGGTCTCTCTCTCTCTCTCTGTATATATATATATATATATATATATATATATATATATATATATATATATATATATATATATATATAGGGGTGGTATCAATTGGAAACCAAGTTTCATTGGAAACTTTGGAAACCAAATTTCAGCCATTGATCTTTATAATCAATGGTTAAAATTCATTTGAATTATATATGGTAGTAAATTAATTAATTTATTTATAATAAATAAAAATAATAGATGAAAAGGGTAAATATGTCTTTTGATTTTGTGTCTCAAATATGGCAAGAAAGGTTTTTTTATTTAGATTACTTGAAACCAAAATAAAATTTTCCACGCAATCTAAATTTTGTTATTTTTTTACTATGAAAACGAGGAGCATGTTTTTTCATCAAAAAAATTATTTTTCTTTTAAAATGTAAGAAAATATTTTTTTTAATTTCGTTTTATTATAAAATTTCTCACGCAATCTAATATTGTGATGAAACAGAATGAATTTGTGGATTACAGATTTCATTGGTGTAACACCCTAAATTCCGAAAACTAGAATAATTAAAAATTCTGCAATATGACGTCTATAATACCAACCTTTCCATTTTTTACCTGTAAACCAACAACTAAAACCCAAGAATTCGGGGTAGTTTGTAATAATTATAGTAGCGATGAAATATAAGACATATATTACAACAACCTAACCAATCTAGATCATGAGACACAACTAGATTAATATGGGTGTTGCTATGTCTTCAAAACGCTCTTCTCAAGTTAATCCCAAAAAGCCCGGTCCACCAACATCCTAAGATTGAACCTGAAGTCAAGGTGCCCTTTGCACACCACTAGAGGAACCTGAGGACAAACATAACATCAAGTGTTAGGCTAAGGAGCCTAGTGAGTTTTCAAACAATTAACATAATTAAATTAGGCAAAGAGTAGTAAGAACTCCCATAATACCGCCCACGTGGATCATCCGAGTGTAGTCCAACAAAGGGTAATACACAACCGGTACAAGTTATAACACAAAACACAACAATTCCACAACAGTGGGAGTTTACACCTCAGGCTCACACTTTAGTACACACCGTTACCGGCGTCGCCTCAAATGTATAAACAACCTTTAGTGCCCACTCCGTCGAGCTGCACCTCAAGGATAGTCGAGCCTTAGTGCCTATCCCTCGATTTAGAAGGTTTCACCTCAAGGATAATGGTCCTTTAGTGTCCACCCCCAAATCATACCCCATGTTTCCAACATCACCCAAACTCCTGTGCACAAGAGTTGGGTACCCACACAATATGTATATATCACGAATAACACCATTTTACCACATGCATATAGAAACCATATTATAACTACTAACATAATTTCATGGTCCATTAACATCATTAATAACAACATTCACAACACATTTTAGAGTAATATGCATTCTTATCAGCAGTTAGGTTAAAATCACCAAATCAACATCTATGAGTATCTAGTATGTAAAATAAGTATTAATATGTAAGAGTAGGTAGAAAACTCACCTTTAGGGTTTGTGGAGTAAAAACCCTAAAATGAAGAAACCCTAGGTTGAAAGTGAGATTCCTTGAAGCTTTAATGGCACAAGAATGGTAGTGTTTTGTTAGGATGCTTGGGGTAGTTGAGGGTTAATAAATGGTGAGGGTGGAGTTAGGTTAAGAATTTAATGGAGTGAGTAAGAGGTAGGAGAAAATCGCAGGTCTAGAGAGAAAATAGAAGTCTTGGTGTTAGGATGAGAAAATGGTGTTTTAAGTGATAAATTCGGCCAAATAGAGGAACAGTGCCCCCGCTCGCGATTGTGACACTCGCGATAGTGCCATGGCACTCTCGCCAGGCACTATCGCGCCAAATGTACCGAGATCGGTACATGGCTCGCGATTGTGGCCTTCGCGATAGTGACCATGGCACTATCGCGCAAAACCCCCCAGCCTCCGAAATTCGTTTCCTAAAGTTCGAAATGCAACCAAATATCATCAAAGCTCAATAATACAGGTGTGAGGACACAACGAAATAATAATTCTTTTCAATGCAGTTCTAATTACCAAGATATAACAGTTTAAGCACGAAAGTTTACGAACGGGATATTAAGGAACAATTAATCACAAAGTCGAGATTTTGGGGTGTTACAATCCTCCCCTACATAGAAGGATTTCGCCCACGAAATCTATTTTATTCAAAGAGTCTCGGATAACGTCTTCTCATGTCTTCTTCGGCTTCCCAAGTTACATTCGTTCCCCGGTGGTGTTTTCATTGGACCTTTACCATAACTACTTCCTTGTATCGTAACCTCTTTGATTTCCTTTCAAGGATAGCTTCGGGTTCCTCTATGCAACGGTTATTGTCCACTCTAATCTCTGACAATGGAATGATGCTTTCCTCCTCCGCTAAGCATTTACGTAGGTAACAAACGTGAAAAGTGGGATGAATCCCATCCATCTCTGGCGGTAAATCGAGTTTGTAGGCTTGAAGTCCTATTCGTTCAATGATGGAGAAAGGGCCAAGAAATATGGGGCTAAGCTTTCCTCGTTTTCCAAATCTAATGAGTCCCTTCCACGGCGACACTTTCAACATCACCTTGTCCCCCACTTGAAATTCGATCGGTCTCCTTTTCTTATCCGCATAGCTTTTTTGACGGTCTTGAGTTGCTTTCAACCGCTCTCCAATGCACTTCACCTTATCCGCCGTCTCTTGCACTATTTACGGTCCGACAAACTGTTTCTCTCCCGCTTCTAACCAACATACGGGTGTCCTACATTTCCGACCATATAGAGCTTCGAAGGGCGCCATACCGATGTTGGAATGGTAACTGTTGTTGTAGGTGAATTCCACTAACGGGAGATGAGAGTCCCAACTTCCTCCAAAGTCGATGACACACGACCTTAACATATCTTCCAGAGTTTGGATTTCACTTTGACCGTCCGTCTGTGGGTGATAAGCGGTACTTAATTTGATCTCTGAGCCCAATTATTTTTGTAACCCATCCCAGAAATTTGACGTGAAACGGCTATCGCGATCCGATACAATGGACAATGGCACTCCGTGCCTTGAGATAATTTCATTAATATAGAGTCTTGCCAACTTGTCCATCGGTAGAATTTCCCGCATCGCCAAGAAGTGCACGCTCTTGGTCAATCTATCTACAACAACCCAAATGGTGTCGTGCCCATGCAAGGTTTTAGGCAGCTTGGTCATAAAATCTGTGGTAATATGCTCCCACTTCCATTCCGGGATTTCAAGTGGTTGCAAACTACCATAAGGACGTTGATGCTCAGCCTTGACTTGTAAGCAAGTCACACATTTCTCCACGTATCTTGCCACGTCGAGCTTCATTACCGGCCACCAGTAATTCATCTTCAAGTCTCGATACATCTTCGTGCTTCCTGGATGGATGGAGTACTTATACTTGTGGGCATCAGTTAGGAGTAATTCCCGACACCCTCCTATCTTGGGTACCCACACCCGTCCTTGAAACAGTTTAAGTCCCCGACTGTCCTCCTCCAAGAGGAGATGGTGCTTCATCATGATCTCATTCTTGAGGTTTGTTTCCAATAGTGCTTCAACTTGTGCCAATTTGATTTTCTCAAGAAGGCTTGATACTACGTCAATGCGAGATATAGAAGTTTGCATGCACCCGCTATACTCCTTTCGGCTCAAAGCATCCGCCACCACATTTGCCTTACCCGGATGGTAAAGTAGCTTGCAGTCATAATCCTTCAATAGCTCTAGCCATCTCCGTTGGCGCATATTCAACTCCTTCTGGTCGAACACATACTTGAGACTCTTATGGTCGGTGTAAAGTGTGCACTTGGTCCCGTACAAATAGTGTCGCCACAACTTTAAGGCGAACACAACCGCCGCTAATTCAAGATCATGCGTCGGATAATTCTTCTCATGCTCCTTGAGTTGACGCGACACATAAGCGATGACCTTCCCTCGTTGCATCAGGACACAACCTAAACCCATCTTGGAAGCATCACTGTAAACGACAAAGTCTTCCGTTCCTTCTGGTAGTGACATAATCGGTGCTTCACACAATTTCGCTTGCAGGGTCCAGAAAGCTTGCTCTTGAGTTTCTGTCCACAGAAATTTTACATTCTTTCTTGTCAACGCGGTCAGGGGTGAGGCAACTTTGGAGAAATCCTTAATGAATCTCCGGTAATACCCGGCTAGTCCGGATTTCGGTTGGGCTTTTAGGTGGCTCCCAACTCATCATTGCTTCGATCTTCGAGGGGTCCACCTTCACACCTTCCTTCGACACCACGTGGCCAAGGAATTGCACTTCCGAAAGCCAAAACTCACACTTTGAGAATTTAGCGTAGAGTTTCTCCCTTCTCAGAACTCCTAATATTTCCCGCAAGTGGTGCTCGTGTTCTCCTTTGTTCCTAGAGTAGATAAGGATGTCATCAATGAATACAATGACAAACTTATCCAAGTAGGGGCAACAAACTCGATTCATCAGGTCCATGAAGATCGCGGGCGCATTGGTTAGTCCAAACGGCATCACAAGAAACTCGTAATGTCCATACCGAGTTCTAAATGCCGTCTTCGCTACATCCTCTTCGCGCACTTGAACTTGGTGATAGCCCGACCGAAGGTCTATCTTTGAAAAACATCCCGCTCCTTGCAATTGGTCGAAGAGATCGTCGATTCGTGGTAAAGGGTATTTATTCTTTACCGTCACCTTGTTCAACTCACGGTAATCAATGCACATACGCATTGTACCGTCCTTCTTTTTGACAAACAGAACTGGGGCTCCCCAAGGCGAGGAACTAGGTCGGACAAAACCTTTCTCCACTAGCTCTTGCAATTGCTTCATCATCTCTTGAATTTCGGTCGGCGCTAAACGATAGGGCGCTCGAGCGATCGGTGCCGCGCCCGGGACAAGCTCGATACAGAATTCCACTTGACGGTCGGGAGGTAATCCCTGTAAATCACCGGGAAATGCATCGGGAAAGTCACATACGACCTCTACGTCTTCCATCTTTCTCTTTTCCGCCTTAGAGTCCACTACATACGCTAAGAACGATTGGCAACCCTTTGTTAAGCATTTCCGTGCTTTTATGGAAGAGATGATTGTCGTTTCTCCTTTTCGTTTCTCCCCATAGATAAGAATGAAATCTCCATCCTCTAACGGAACCCAAATGAGTTTCTTGGAACAAAGGATCTCGGCTTGGTTGGCCACCAACCAATCCATTCCAATCACAACATCAAAACCCCCGATCGCCATGGGAAATAAGTCTACCAAAAAGTGTTTGCCATTGATTTCCAATCGACACCCTTTCACTACTTCCCTTATTACAATTTGGTCCCCATTTTCCACCTCCACAACTAAGGCATCGCTAATAGTGGTAGAAGGTATATTCAAGGATTTATGAAAAGATGATGCTATAAAAGAACGGTTCGCGCCCGAATCGAAAAGTATTCTAGCGGGTAGAGAGTTGAGTAGAAACGTACCCGATACCACATCCGCGGTCATCCTTGCCTCTTCTGTCGACATTTGAAACACCCTCCCCTGAGGCCTTGGAGTGACCTCTTTCTTGATTACCGGCCCCGAGTTAGACCCCTTCTGATCTCCTTTCAACTTGGGACAATTGAGCCGCACGTGTCCCACTTCCTTGCACTCATAACACACCCTTCCCCGGATGGGGCACACTTGGCTAGTGTGACCCAACTTGCCACACTTGTAACATGTAAGAGGAGAAGGGTTACAAGCTCCAAAGTGCTTGCTCTTGCATTTCGGGTACCAATCTGGTTCCCGTCGCGGTTCCACTCTAGAGTTTCCCACCAAACTTGATACCACGTCAATTCTTGTAAGGGACAATTTAACACCATCATCATGGATCCTCCGGCTCAATGCATCCGCCACCACATTGGCCTTACCGGAATGGTAGAGTAGATCACAATCATAATCCTTTAGAAGTTCAAGCCATCTTCTTTGCCGCATGTTGAGTTCCTTTTGATCGAAGATATACTTGAGGCTCTTGTGATCCGTGAAGATAGTACACTTGGTCCCGTACAAGTAATTCCGCCATAACTTCAAAGCAAAAACTACCGCCGCTAGCTCCAAGTCATGCGTCGGGTAGTTCTTCTCATGTTCCTTCAATTGCCTTGACGCGTAGGCAATGACTTTCCCTCATTGCATAAGTACACATCCAAGCCCCATCTTAGAAGCGTCACTATACACTACGAAGTCTTTTGATCCTTCAGGCAAGGATAAGATCGGAGCTTCGCACAATTTCCTCTTGAGCGTCTGAAAGGCTTGATCTTGAACATCGGTCCAGAGAAACTTGACGTTCTTCCTTGTGAGGGATGTGAGAGGTGTAGCTACCTTGGAAAAGTCTTGGATGAAGCATCTATAGTAGCCCGCTAAGCCCAAGAAACTGTGTATCTCCGACGGATTCGTCGGCGGCTCCCAACTCAACATCGCTTCAATCTTCGCCGGGTCCACCTGAACACCGTCCTTTGACACCACGTGCCCCAAGAATTGCACTTCTCGAAGCCAAAAATCGCACTTAGAGAACTTTGCGAACAACTTCTCTCTTCTTAGGACCTCCAAGACTTCCCGCAAGTGTTTCCCATGTTCGGATTCGTCCTTAGAATAAATTAGAATATCGTCGATAAAGACGATCACGGATTTATCCAAGAATGGGCGACACACACGGTTTATCAAGTCCATAAACACGGCCGGCGTATTGGTCAACCCAAAAGGCATCACCAAGAACTCATAGTGACCATAACGCGTTCGGAAGGCCGTCTTCGAAATATCATCATTCTTCACTCTCACTTGATGATAACCGGACCGGAGGTCAATCTTCGAGAAACATCCCGCACCTTGAAGTTGATCGAAGAGATCATCGATGCGAGGTAGAGGGTACTTGTTATTTACCGTGACTTTATTCAACTCACGGTAGTCAATACACATCCTCATCGATCTGTCCTTCTTCTTCACGAACAACACCGGCGCTCCCCAAGGTGAAGAACTCGGTCGGATAAAACCCTTCTCTAACAACTATTGAAGTTGTGTCATCATCTCCTTCATCTCCGTCGGGGCTAACCGATAGGGAGCTCGGGCTATCGGAGCCGCTCCCAGAGTGAGGTCAATTTGAAACTCCACTTGACGTTCCGGTGGTAATCCGGGAAGGTCTTCCGGAAAGACATCCGGATAATTCTGCACGATCTTCACGTCTTCCACCGTCTTCTTTTCCTTCTTCGCGTCCACAACGTACGCTAGATACGAAGGGTAACCCTTCGCTAGAAACTTTCTCACTTTGAGAGAGGAAATAATGGGGTTGCGCCCCTTTCCTTTCTCCCCATAGATAACGACCATGCCGCCTTCCGTCAAAGGCACTTGGATCATCTTCTTAGAACAAAAGATGTCAGCCTTGTGCCTTGACAACCAATCCATGCCTATGACCACGTTGAATCCTCCGATGGTCATAGGTAGTAAATCCACCCCAAAAGGACTCCCATTGATCTCTATGGTGCAATCACAATAACGGTCTCGGATAATTACTTGGTCACCGCTAGCAATCTCTACTACTAGTGCATCGGGAAGGACACTAATAGGAGTGACGAAACGCTTACAGGAAATATCCGATACAAACGAACACGTAGCACCCGAATAAAAAAAAACACGAGCAAGCAAGGAGTTTACTAGGAATGTACCCGAAACAACATCGGCGGTCTCCTTCGCCTCTTCGGTCGTCATCCGAAAAGCTCGACTCGGCACCCTCGGTGATTGGTCGACTCTAGCCGTCGACCCAACGGACCTGTTTTGATTGAACCCCTCCACCTTTGGACAATTTCTCCTTACGTGCCCCGGCTCCTGGCATTCGAAACATATCGTCGGATGGGTAGCGCAATCCCGAGCCACGTGGCCCTTCCTGCCACACTTGGTACAACCTACCGGACCTGCGTAGGTTTTAGGAGCACACGCGCCCGAGTGTTTGGTTCTACACCTTTGGCACTACGGATCACTTTTACGAGAGTCGCCAGCTCTCCCACTAACAAAAGGCTTCGACTGACGGACGGGCCCAAATGGCCCTTCCCACTTCCTCTTCTCACCCGCAACACTTCTTTCCTCCTTCTCAGCCAACCTATCATCTTCCACAAGCAAGGCCTCTTCAATGACTTCTTGAAGAGTCGACCCTCCGGCATTGCGTACGTCAGTCCGCATATCGGCCGGTAGGCCAAGATGAAAGGCCTTAATCTTTGATCTCTCGTCGGGGACCAGATATCCCACTAAGTTCAGCTTCTCTAGGAATAGCTTGGAGTAGTTGGCTACGGACAAATTCCCTTTCTTCAGATTTCGGAACTCGGCTTCTAGCTTATCCAAAGAACGTTCGCTGCAGTACTTGTCCATGATTTTCTTCTTGAAGACTGGCCAGGTTAGCTTCATTAGGACTTCGAGGGTGAGGGCGGACCGGGTGAGATTCCACCAGATCAATGCCTCTCCCCGGAGTAGTTGAGAAGCAAACTTCACCCGCTGCGACACATCGCACTCGCTCGACTCAAAGGCCATCTCCACTTCCTTGAGCCAGTACATGCACGTAACCGGGTTATCGGAACCCGCAAACTCCTTGGGGTTTCACCCCAGGAAAGCCTTGTAGGAGCATCCCTTAGTCCTTACTCGATCCTCATTCACAGGTGGTTCCTCGGTTGTCACCACTTCCGGTCTAGCACCCGACCCGGCTATAGCATTCTCCGTCATAGTCTCAGGTTGACGGTTACTGGCATCTCGATCTTCTAAGAGTTTCATGAAAAACTCTTGTTGTTGCACTTGCTGTTGGGCCATGGCAACACTCATAGCCTGCATCATACTATCCCGTAACCGGGTTTCCATGGTTGCCTCCTCCAAAACAACATCGCCCACCACAATGTTTCTGCGAGGGATAAACTCGGGACCCCTCCCAAAGGTTCGTTCGGTGGTGGCCTTCGAATAGCCCCTCCTAAACCGGGTTGTTCAGCGGTGGATTCAATTTCCAAATGTCCATCCGGCGTACCCGGCAATCTGCTCCGAGTATTGACCATCTCGATCTGCCGCACACATACGAGAAATAGGTTGAGAAAAGACTAAGCGAGTTGAACTCATTGTACGTACTAATACATTCATCAATTATCACAACAACGGTAAATCAAGTATGCTCACATAACAATGCATTCATAATAGCAGTAACTAAGTGAAATTATGAATGAATCATACACAATAATTCTTGTTACCATCATCACAACTCTCAATTAGTGTAATTCCGTAACCTAACACTCTCCCCACCTAGGATTTTTACCCCAAGAGGACAGTGAAGTCAAAAAGTCTAAAGCTTAAGTCTAGATATGCTAAAACAATACCTAGTTCACTTAAACTAAAGCTCTGATACCAACTTGTAACACCCTAAAAATAGGGATAACAAAAATCCAAAAAACGGACATGAGGTATACTAAAATTGCCATAGCAAGAGCCTCCCAAAAAAGGGAATAATACAATTAAACCTGTTTAATCACAATTGTAATTTAACGGATAAATAAACGACAACCAACTAATCTAATTTCTACATCTAGAAAAGAGATTACAAAAAGGGGTGTCATCTATAAACCCAAGGCTTCTCAAAATAGTCCAAGTGTCGTATCCCCAAGCTCTCGTCCAAAGCATCTATACCCGTCTAGGAGCCGCGCTGCTAACACCTGAGATACACATCGACACCAAACAAGTGTTAGGCCAAAAAGCCTAGTGAGTTGAACAAGTAAAATCATGCCAGAAACAGTTACAGTTCTTATCAGCAGTTAACAAATAATCACATAGATGTGGAGTCAACGGGAGCGACCCATATCTCCAATCCGGTTCACCCAAAGATGCAATGCACCTTGAAGCCACTTTCTCTGGCAACCCAAAGGTCCGACACGCACCGGGGACTACCGCCTTTGGAAATTCCCCGACGGTGGAGGTCTAAGTACATAGGAGACTACCGCCTTAGGAAATTCTCCAAATGTCACCCACCTACATTCCTATAGTGAATCACAGACTTGGTTTGTCCACATAATGCATATAGGAGGTCTCAAAGATGTGTTTCATCCCGTTAGTCATTCGGGTATCAACCAAGAACACAATATTACCATCCTAAGCATGTAAATCCATCATATGACATAATATCCATTCAAATACTTCGTGAGAATATAAGGTCGCCAAATAGGCATTCCAAGAAGGAATTATCAACATACCAAGATATACACATATAACACATGGTAACTTCCATAAACATAAATCCATGGGTAAAAACCCTCCAAATACTTGAAACATTAAATATGAACATTTGAGATATACATTGACATTGACAAGTAGAAGATAATGATGTGTATCTAGTTTTAACAAAAGATTAGTAAACTCAGAATCTAGGTTTTTGACCAAAACCTAGAAAAGATGAAACCCTAGCTTTTGAAGAAGATGAGACTTGAAGTGAAGAGGAGGTCAACTTGGAGAACCCTAGAAATCCTCCTTGATGATTTAATGCTAGCCAAAGATCCAACCTCCCAACTACTTTGTAATAAATGAGGTTAGGGTTTGGTGAGGAGAGGAATCAGTATTTTGGGAGAGAAAATCGCCAAAGAAAGGAGTAGAATGTGTTTTGAATGAAATAAGATCGGCTGGAACCCATTTAAGGGATTCATCCCGCTCGCGACCTTGCCCGGCGACAATGCCATGGGCATTGTCGCGTGTCACAATCGCGGTCTCCCCCTGAGCTACGGTACATGTTCGGCGACATTGACACCGCGATAGTGACCATGTCACAATCGTGTGTCATAGTCGCGAGCTCTAACCCACCTACGGTACACCTCCAGCGACCGTGACACCGCGATAGTGACATGTCACAATCGCGTGTCATAGTCGCGCCAACTCCCTGAAGTCCCGAAAATTCAACCAATTTCAATTACGAGCGCGAGGTTCAACCAAGAATATTAATACATAGTTCATATAACATTAAGGCATCTTAAGAGTGGACATGTGCTCAAATTAAGGTTCCACATTAACAATTTACGAAATTAAAAGTAGGAGAAACGATTACTTACCTTATAAATTTCCGGGTGTTACAGTTCTGGGATATTAAAAATATACAAGGGACATCGACCAAAAAACTGAAAAAGTCTTTTGAAATCAACCAAAAAAAATCCTTTGAAATCAACGAAAAAACTGGAAAAAGAAAATCTATAAACAGTGGAATTCGGCTAAACGCATCATGATTACACCTAAGAGGTAGTCTTGTGTCTTGCTCAAAAGATCAATTTCATTTAGAAATGTATTTTAGTCCCCAGGTCTACATAACTGACTTTTCCCCAAGCAGCGTTAATTTTTCCACATGATCACACCGCGACTTTACTGGTCTTTTGATCCATTTTCAAAGTGCACCAGCTCGGCCAAAAATTTTGGATCTACCGTTGTCTGCTGGTTTATATCGGTTTTCTTTCAACCCAGGCCCAAGAACAAGTTATTCAAAAATTTAGAACCGACAATTGGTTTTGAAAAGATTTAGAACTGAAAAGTGAAAATCAAAACTGAATATAACTGATTTTTGATCTAATTTGGTTTAATCTCGATTTAATTCTTCATTTTTTGTTGTTAGATACCGGTTTTTGATAGGGAGATGTTGGAGTAGTCTTGCCTACCATTCCAATAAATTGATTTTAGAAAACATATTCGACAAATATTTTTTGAAATCCAAAATTAAAATTGATCCTAGCCAGCTTCCCTCAAGGTATACACGTTTATATCTAACTAAACGTGAATACAACAACTGAATTTTTACTGTATATAAAATATTATATATTAAAAGAACAGTAATACTCGTACCAAGCAAAATACTTCTATCGAAATTAGAAAGCTTGTACTTATTTGTATATTATGCAATAAAACTTGTACCATACTTTGAATCTGGTCACTCCCATTGGGGTCTCTTTCCATCATCATTATTAGTTATTACATATACCTATAACTTCCAACCCTTTTAATAAATGGACATTTGACAAAATTATCCTCACATTTACATGGACAACAAACAAATATGAGGGGTAATTTGGTCTTTTACTATTGAAACAACATTAAGCATATTCATGTTTTTGGTGGGTGTAACTTAAGAAACGGACGAAAATAAACCATCTCCACCGACACTTTCTAAGTTATAAATCAAAATCATAAAAAAAAAATATATATATATATATATATATAATTTTTATATAAAATTAAACCAACTTTATTTTCGTTCATATTTTAAGAATCAATTTAAAAAAATTATTTTGAAAGAAATTAAGTTTCAAAACCAAATTTATTTTTATTCTTATTTTGGTGACACGAATTTTGTCGTTGAGTCTCTTATATGAGAAGTTTTAAATCATGATTTCTCACGATAAAAGTTTTATTATAAACTAACAATCAAACATATCATCAATCATTCATTCTTGTGCATCCAAAAACAATTAGGGCATGTTTGGCTTGTCGGAATGGATTGGAATTGGAGGGATTTGGATTTCAAATCCATTCCAATTCTGTGTTTGGTTTGCAGGATTGTCCGGATTTGAAATCATAGGATTTCTTTGAAATCCCTCCAACATAGGATTTTGAAATCCCAAGGTAATGACTAGGATTTTAAGGGATTTCGTAAGATTTGTATATAATAATGTTTAAAAATATGTTAAAAACACTTGTTTTCTAATAATCAGTTAATTAAAAGGTAATTTAATTACTTTTATATTTTTTTAATGATTTTTTAATAAATAATGGAATTCAAATCCATTCAAATCCTACAAACCAAACATACAAAATGATTCCAAATCCAAATTCCAATATGAAATCAAATTCATTTCATTCCATTTCTACAAAACCAAACGGGCCGTTAATCTTTTAACAGGTATTTTGTTATAAAGTGACCGAAAAATACTTTAATATTAGACTTTTGAAATAAAATTAAATAAAAAACTTTGTCTCTAAATAAGCTACCACTTGGATGATGATGTCCAAATAAGAAGTTTTCAAATTTGAAAATATTTATGAAATAAAAGATATACATTAATATGTTTTTTTATGAGATAAAAGATATACATTAATCTGTTAAAACACTGAATAAATGGTTTTCACAATATTACGAAAATCTGTTGATCCATTTATTACGATATGTGTTTTTACAATCTTTGCAGGTTGTTCATCTAATATGTAAATGTTAGGCAACCAAAAGGGTTGTGGCGTATTGGTTAAGACCCTAGGGGATGTGGTGGAATATCCCATCTTTTCACGGTTCAAAATACATAACAATTGTGGCCACTAAGATTTAATCAGCACTAATGTTTTACAATCATAATTTGCCAAAAGATTAGTCTAGACATAGCCTAGGCACCCTTCCCCCCCCAAAAAAAAGCAAATGTTAGGCTTAGGGGTTCCTCCTCATAGGTCACAGGAGATTTTCAAACAGATATATTTAGGGCCCCATTGGATTAGATAAACTGCTTGTAAACTGACCCAAACATCGAAGATTAACAAATAAAATATGTTTTTTCGATGGTGATATATTTAAATCAAAAGACGTGTGAGATAATTAGTTAAAATCATTGATTGTAGTTTAACACTTATCGAACAAAAAGTTAGGGTTGTTTGGTTGGTTTTTCATCAAGTCATGTATGGATAAAGTTGTCTTTGTCGATTAATATGTCTGTATAGATTGAGAAGATTTTTAGTTGTGAGGTTTTTCATAGATGAAACGAGCGTGTTTTTTAATTGGAAATGGCGGGTTTAGAAAAAAATTGACTTTCTACATAAAATTCCCTCTAGAAGCTTACTGAATAAACTACTTTTTATATCACTAAGTGATAAGCATGCAACAGAAAGGATTCTTGGACAGACCAGGAATTCTAGGAAGTCTACAAGAGCTTCAACAGTCCCTGTATGGCATGGAGATTATGTGGTTGGATGATAATTTAATCGATTAAGTCAAGTTAATAATTTATTAATAGACGATAAGTATTAAGTTAGGATGTGTTTATCTTTATCGCTAGTTTTAGGAGTAAGAGTTATTATAGGATTGCTTTGAGTGCTAGTATTTATAGTTGCAAGTTTTATTGAATTGAATTAAGTTTGGTTAACAACTCTCCTCTTCTCTGTGTTTTCTTTCTTGCATCGTTGGAGTCGGCACTCGCTCGAAGAGTGCGGTTGGAAACAACCTTTGATCGTATCACTAAGCCACTACTAAGCAGTCATGTACATCTGACCAAATAAACAGTGAGTCCTATTAAGCTCATTAAATTGCTAATAAACAAGCCCTTAGTTAACCATAGAAATTTAGGTTTGGCTTTTTGGCTGAACCACATCTTTAGTTAGGTTTGATTTTTTTCAAAATTTTAAAGTCAATTGAACCACAAACATTCATTATATTTTAACCACAAAGGTTGTGGCGTATTGGTTAAGGTCTTGGGGGATGTGGTGGAATATCCCATCTGCCCAGAGTTCGAATACAGGCGTGAACAACAATTGTGGCCACTGAGGTTTAATCAGGGCTGATGTCTTACTATCATAATTTTACCAAGGGATTAGTCTAGGCATAACCTATGACACCCTTCCAAAAAAAAAACATTCATTATATTTTATTGTCTCACATAATTATCGTATTATCTTTTTAGTAAGATTTTATGCCAAATCAATATCTTTGTTATTTAACATTAACTATAAAATACCGATAATGCTAATTTTGTTGCCCAAGTTTTCTCAAGTGTTTCTTTCGTGAATCGAATCAAAATTTGCATTTAATCTGAACAGATCAAGTCATTTTGTCTTTAACGGTACATGAATGGTTAAATCGTTAAACGTCTCTACTATATATGTTCTTTTTAATAATTAATGCTATGTTGTTTTTTTGGAAAGGGTGTCCTGGGCCTTTGGCCCAGACTAATCCCTTGGCAATGAAACCGACTGCTAAAGCATGCAGCCCTGACAATGGCCACAAAGTTACGAATGCAGGGAATCGAACCCGGGTTGAGCGCTATTAACTCCACAGGTGGTTACCACAAGCCTTGTGGTTTAATTAATGCTATGTTTCTTGGAAGCAAACTTAGTGGAAGCTTTTAAATCAGCTCGATAATATATAATATCATTGAATGAAATCTCTCAAAAAGTATTTCGTACATGTCACAATCAACTATTCGTTATCTTTTTTTTATTTATCTGGTTAAAAGTCTTGTATTTTCAATTTCAAATCATTATGTCACTTACAATAATGTAGGAAAGACCCGTAATACAAACGAATGAAACACATGTGTAGCAGCAGCTATGATGGTTATTGTTGCGACTTTTCGTGTTTACACCTTTTTAAAATGCAAGAAAATAGATCTCGACGCAAGTATACATCTTAATCTACTGCCGTCTGTTAACAAGTAATAATGGTACAAAGTATCGAATATCGATCCCACAGGGAAGCGTGGAAAAGTTCTCCTCGAAAGTCGGGTCTGTAAAAGCGAGTTTCAGATGGCGAATTTGAAAACAATATTTTGATTGGGGGTTTTGAGTAACAATTACTGAAAAGTTTAATTATAAAAAGAGCGCAGGGTATAAAGATCAGTTGGGACAAATTTAATAATTAAAATAAAAGACGAGATCGCATTTCATCGTTATCTCAAAGTCGATATTTAATGTAACTTAAAGAAGTCGTCATACAACGAACCAGTTGTCAGTTGATCAGTTGTAATCAGACATAAAGTATAACTTTGATTTAAATAACGTTGGACAATCATGCGATACGGTACACCTTTTATTTTCTTATCAGTCTCGGTCCCAATTTTACTTTATACCCCGAACTGAGATGATTAGCCCATCATCATTTTAAGTCCTAACTTTAAAGATTGTAAAAGCAATTAAAGAAAATGTGAAATACGTCAACTATTCACTATTAATTTTAAAAAGAAATCTTAACGAACTACACACATAACTAAAGCTTTTAGATGAACGAGAAAAATTAAATTACTTGAGAACAACGACTATATTAAATTACGAACATTAAAATTAAATGATTTTAATTTAATTAACTCAACGATATTAAAGTAATGAGAGAATTATAAAATTAACATTTATCAACTAATTTACCATCAGTTATAAGTCTTGTTTTAAATGTGGATTTAGTATTTAATTTACTTTGAGAGTCCTTGGCAAATGTTAATGTAATTATCGTAATATGCGGGAGGGTTTTTATAAGTTTTGGAAACACGAAACAATTTTAATACTAATACAAACCGTGAACCAAACGAGGTTGGGAACCCGAAATGGTTGATCGGACTTCCGGTTTGTAATAGAACTAAAATTGTAAGTAGAAACCAAATAAAAACCAAACTCAATTGAACCGTAAGGAGTGAGTAAAAGTAACGAGAGTGTAACGAAAGATCGATGTACCAATACTTGAAATGTGAATATATTGATGCAATAATTTGTAACCAAAAGAGTTTGATTAGTAAGTTTGAGCTTGATGGCAACTCACGGCTCACTACCAAACTCCCCAAAATGAGATATTACAACTTCCTTTTCACTTAAGCTACTATCTAGTGGATGGAAAATAAATTTCCTGGAAAGAAAAATAAAGAAACATGGATGATGGGATGTTCTTGCTGACCACGAAAAAAAATGAGATGCTACTAGTGAAATCAGATTGATTCTAGTGAAAATGAGATTCTTCTCTTTTTTACTAATAACCAAACAACATATTTATAGGCTAAGAGGATGGGAAAGCCATGGGCTTTCTCAAAGAAACTTGGGCCCTTCAACCTTACCAAGAAAATTCGGCCCATATATGTTTTATAATGCACAAATTTTCAGCCCACAATTGTCATCCAAAAACAAGTATTTTCGGCCCATGTGTGCTTTTCGAAACCCGAATATCAGTCCATCATCTTCAAAAGTCGGTTTATTATCGATACATACGTCGGCCCAAAAGTAGAAGTCCATGTTTCTTTTTCCGCATCATGAATGAATTTGGGCTTCTCACGGCTTCGTTCTGAACCTAAAACATATAATTATAAAGAAATAAGATTTTAGTCGTAATTTTCTCATAAAATAGATTTATTAGACCGAAAGCGAGAAATATAAAACTAAACGACAAAACGGTAAAAATAAATTAAAAGACGCAATGGGGAAAAGAAAAATAGCTCAAAATTGTCAAAAAGAGGACTAAAAGTAGGGTAAATAAATTTACCCTATCACAACCCCAAACTTGAACGGTTGCTCGCCCTCGAGCAACTTTTATTAGAAAGTTAGAAATTTGAGCAACAAAAACGTTTGATTAACAAGAGGATCTTTCCGTACCAATCATCATACACACACCCACAATCTATTTTAACAAATTCATAACAAATGTGGTGATAGCCCTTCACAAATGATTTTTCTCAACTAGATTTAAATACAATCAACCATAAGCTAGCCAAAAAATTATTTGCCTAATTAGGATCAACAATGCAACAAATAAAAAATGGGTATGCATTTGGCTTTTTCATGCTTTTGATTCAATGCATTGCCTTTTTTCCAAGCTTTCTATTTATCTCTTTTTATGGTACCATTTTTCTACCATCTTCTCATTTTGAGGAATAAAGTTTGGACACATTGGTCTCTTTGTGTCTTTGACACTTTCTTGATTGCACTGAAAACAAGAGTAGAGTTTTGCTCATTTTTGCATGGGTGTTTTCATTTTTGTGCGATTTTTTTTTTTTTTGCATGTGATGCTTTTTGCAAAGAAGTATGTAAGCTAAGAATGATATGGTTATGAATACGAATGAGTGTTCATATCATCCTCCCACAACCCCAAACTTGAACGGTTCAATGCCCTCATTGAACGAATGATAGGTGTAATGGAAATATCAAGAAAGGTGGAGAAAGTGTATGTGTTGCGTTGATCCTAACAAGAATTGATGAAAGCAAACAATATTGAGGCTAGTTCTAGTGATATGTACAAAAAAATCCAAATGAGAGAAATGTACATTTGTTGTGGCTATCACACAATGTAATAGAATTTGTTGTCAACAACTTGTGAACCGTATCCATGATGAGAGAACAAGAAAACTAGAATTCTTCGTAACAAAACAAGACAATCCCAGATTCATAGGCACAAAATTAAAGGAAAGTAAAATGCAAAGGTGATAGAAAATGGAACCTGGCCTACTCGGGAAGAGTAGGTGAACGCTCCGCCGGTTCCCATAAAAGATGTAGTGGGAATGGTGCCATGCGCAACACAACCTCGGGATGCTCCTTTTCTAAAATCATACGGTTTGCATCATCCCGGGACTTCTCAAATTTCATCCAACCAAGCATTATAGTGTGTAAATTTTTCACCGTCTTCTTTAAAACTGCAACCTCACCTTTCAAATCCACAACCTGTCTATCAATCTGTTTTTGACATGAACGTGTGTTATTTTGTAAAAATCTTTTCACGTCTTTATTTTCTATTATCATTTTTTCATTCGAAATTTGATCTGTGGTTAACTTGGTAACACCCGCCTTTGTCATTAAAGTGTGAATGACCGTGGGGAAAATAAGCCGCAACCTGGATTTTTCCACTCCTTTTCTAAGAAGTGAAGAAATAAGACGCCCCACATTGATTTTCAAACCGGCCATGATACAATAAATTAAAAACACCTGATCCATACGAAGAGTAGAGTCATGCGTCGAGGGGTGTAAACTGTGGCGTACAAAAAAAAACCACACATTCGCGATGGGTTTTAGACATGATGTTTTTAGGACACGAGAACTGCCTTTAAAATACCATTCCGACCCCGCATGTGCAATGGTGTTTAAAACAGTTTCCAACTCCTCGTCACTCGTACCTTGAGATAATCTGTGAAAATCGCAGTGCATGGGTGGTTCGAGACCTAAAACATTGTTTATGTGAGCGACGGTAAAACACACCGGTGTGCCTCGAACCTTGACTGTCAGACCCTGAGTGACGGATACCTCAGTGAAAAATTCAGTCACCCAATCTATATTATACGGATTTGGTGTCGTGCAAAATAAATCCCATCCTAGTGCATGCAAGGCTATATGGAATTGTGGGTGTGTGCGTAAAGTTTCCATAGGAAACCCACGTGACGGTTGACAAATCTTGCGCCTAAACAGTGGATATTTACGCGCTGCTTCATTACAACTAAAGTATGCAAGAGAAGAGAATGAGAATACCGATTCGTTAATCATTTTGGCTTTTCCCTTACGGTCGGATTGGCGTTTTCTTTCGTTTGAACCTGTGTCATCGATGGTGTTATCATCACCGCCTTTTCTGAAAATGACCGATAGTTTGCGTTTCTTTTGTGGCGTTACCCCACGAGATGCAATTACCGTTTCATATTTACTTGGCGTTTGTATTTTTGGTAGTCGCAATTGGTTAGAGGATGGATTAGTTAGGTTTAGGGATAAGTTGAGTGTTGGTTGAGGTACGTTTTGATCGTACGTTGGTGACGGGGTGATTGTTGTGAGTGGTCTCGGTGTTGAAATATTGTCGAACGAAGGCTGTTGGGGTTCGACTATCGATGATGGGTGAGCTATTGGATTCCCATGTCGGTCCAGTACTACCGCGTGTGCGACCGTTGGTGGGAGTCGAAAATGGGTCTGTTGAAACCCCAGTGGCGATGTGTAGTGTATCGGGAGAATCGTTGAAGACGATGGTCGATCGTACCTTTTAAAAAAATCGATTGTGGTGGCGTACGTACGATCCAAAGCAACACCATTTCGGGTTTTGTTTTCCGGTGATGTGGGTGCAGCTTCGACGGGTTGGACGCTGGCAGCTGCAGCGACAAGAGTGTGGAGTGCAGCGAGCGGCGGCGTTGGATTGTGAAGGTGGTGATCGGCGGCTGTGAAGGTGTTGAATTTAGGCAGTGGGGGTTGTGTTGCGTGTGCGATGGCAGCGACGGTGTCTAGAGGTGTGAACGGCGGTGGTGGTTTCATTTTTGAGATGGTCTTCAACGTGAAAGGAGGTGCGATGTTGGTTTCCGCCGGTGGTGGGTGTGAATAAGTTACCGTCGTCGTTGAGTCAACCTGGTTCACTCCTTCGGTTATTGTAGCGAGCAAGTGGAGAGGGGAGGTTGGTGGTGGTCCTTTGGTTTCGGCGGTGTGGTGAACAGAGGCGCCGACGGCATGGTGAAGGGAGGTGCCTCCGGTTGCAGATGTAGAAGTGGGTGGTGGTTCAATTTCGGGTTGTTTGGTGGTAGTCGAGAAGATGGAAGAAGGTGAGATTGAGAGAGTTTTCTTCATTGGGTGGGTTTATTTTGGATTTCCATGGATGAGTTCTGTTTTTAATTTGGGAAGATGAAAGGGACAGATACTTCTGCAAACTGATTGAACTGATAGGTTGAGGGATGGCTGTCAGCAGAGGCAGTGATGGCAGAGCCGTCTGCTCTGGTTTCGTTGGGGATGCAGAGAAGAGAATGTTCTTCTGTGATGATGTCTGCTTGTTAAAATCCTCAGATAATCTTCAGATGGCATCCTGCCATATGGGGAATAGAAATTTGAGAAAGAAACAAAAAGTTAAATTTATACTCTTAACCTCAAGTTTATTATTTTAGTTACGTTGGAACCAAAAAAAAAATTTGGGTTGAGATGACTAATTAGATCCATTGGGCCTAAAGTTTCTTGAGTTTTAATAAAAGAATTAAATTTGTGTTTTTAATTTAAAATCTTTTTTTTTTCGACGAGATTTTGTGTAAACCAAATAAAACAAACAAAATTCTCTCTCTCTTTTTTTTTAAGTAGAAAACAAATATATATATATATTTTTTGTTTTGTTTTTATATAGATACATATTATAGATACGTATATATATATGCTATTTTTTTTATTATTATTATTATTTTTAAGTTGAAAACAAATATATATATATATATATATATATATTCTTTTTTTCTTTTCTTTTTTTTTTTTGAAATAAAATATACAATGTCTTGAGTTTGGATAAACTCAGGAACGTTCACCACCTTTTCTACTCTTGGAGATGGACAACCTCGACAGGTTGTTGCATTAATGCTGACGGTTCAAGAAAAGGTTTTACCCTCTGTCCGTTTACCTTAAATGTGGTGCCCCTATCTTGATCTATTAACTCAACCACTCCGTAGGGATACACTTTTGCGATTTGAAATGGACCTGTCCATCTAGAGCTTAATTTCCCGGGAAATAACCTGAGTCTAGAATTGAAGAGTAGGACCTGTTGTCCCTCACTGAGCTCTTTTGGAATAATTTTCCTATCATGCCATTTTTTTGGTATTTTCCTTATATAGCTTCGCATTTTCATAAGAAAAATTCCTATGCTCCTCCAGTTCACATAATTGTAAAGTTCTTCTATTTCCAGCTGCATCTAGACTCATGTTAAGTTCCTTTATTGCCTAATAGGCACTATGCTCTAACTCAACAGGCAGGTGACAAGCTTTTCCAAATACTAATTTGTAGGGAGACATGCCGATAGGAGTTTTGTAAGCGGTCCGGTAGGCCCACAAGACATCATCCAATTTGGAGGCCCAGTCTTTTCGGTGTGGCTTGACTACCTTAGTTAAAATTCCTTTGATCTCCCTATTGGACAGTTCAGCTAATCCATTAGTCTGGGGGTGATAAGCAGTGGCCACCCTATGCTGTATGTTGTATTTTTCTAGGACTTCCTCTAACATATTGTTTATGAAGTGAGTGCCTTCATCACTGATTAAGGCACGTGGTGTACCAAACCTGGTGAAAATGTGCTTCTGTAAAAATTTGACAACTGTTTTAGCATCGTTAGAATGGCAAGCCATAGCTTCCACCCATTTAGACACGTAGTCCACAGCCACCAGAATGTATGCACAGTTGATGGAGAGTGGAAAAGGTCCCATAAAGTCAATGCCCCAAACATCAAATAATTCTACTTCTAAAATTCCATTCAGGGGCATTTCATTCCTCTGAGAAATATTTCCACTCCTCTGACATTCATTGCAGCTTTTTGCAAAATTGTGGGCATCATTGTTTAGAGTAGGCCAGTACAATCCTGATTGTAAAATTTTTGCAGTTGTCCTATCTCCTCC
Organism: Arctium minus; assembly: GCA_954870635.1. Classification (NCBI taxonomy): domain Eukaryota; kingdom Viridiplantae; phylum Streptophyta; class Magnoliopsida; order Asterales; family Asteraceae; genus Arctium; species Arctium minus. The sequence goes on along the minus strand of OX941094.1, from coordinate 70,391,596 downwards.
AAAATGCCCACCACATGGTCCTGTGTGGCAGTGATGTAAAACAGATGTCACTTCTTCTTTTGGAATACACCTCCTTATCACCTGGTATGCACATATTTTAAAAAGAAAGGGATCATCCCACAAAAACTTTTTGGAATCAAAAATGAGTTTCTTTCTTTGATGCTTATTGAATTCCTTGGGAATAATCTCACAAGCCAGATAATTCACAATATCTGCAAACCAAGGTGTTGCAGTATGTTGTATGGCTAAGATCCTTTCATCAGGAAATGACTCACAAATATCACCACTGTGTTTATCCTGTTCTTGCTTTTCCAATCTTGACAAATGGTCAGCCACTTGATTATTTACACCCTTTCTGTCAATGATTTCCAAATCAAATTCTTGTAACAACAAGACCCACCTTATTAGCCTAGGTTTTGCATCCTTTTTAGAAATGAGATACTTGATGGTAGCATGATCAGTATGCACAATCACTTTGGCACCCATCAAGTATGATCTGAATTTTTCAAAAGCAAACACCACGGCTAATAATTCTTTTTCAATGGTGGTGTAGTTGATTTGGGCTTCATTGAGAGTTTTACTAGCATAGTAAATAGAGTGAAATATTTTATTCTTCCTTTGCCCTAGAACTGCTCCTACTGCCCAGTCACTTGCATCAGTCATTATTTCAAAAGGCAAGGACCAGTCAGGTCCCACTATTACAGGTGCCGTGACCAATGCATCTTTCAAAATTTTAAAAGCCTTTTTGCAATCTTCATCAAAATTAAAGGCATGGTCATGCTGTAATAGTGAACACAGAGGTTTGGATATTTTGGAAAAATCTTTTATGAATCTCCGGTAAAAACCTGCATGTCCGAGAAAACTTCTGATACCTTTTACAGTAGTTGGTTCAGGCAACTTTGCAATTACTTCCAACTTTGCCTTATCAACCTCAATGCCTCTACTGGAAGTGAGATGTCCTAACACAATGCCCTCTTTAACCATAAAGTGACATTTTTCCCAGTTTAAAACCAAATCTGTTTCTTCACATCTTTTAAGACTCTTTTCAAGGTTTTGTAAACACAAATCATATGATGTCCCATAAACAGAAAAATCATCCATGAAAATTTCCATGGATTGTTCAAGCATATCAGAGAAAATGGACATCATGCATCTTTGGAAAGTAGCAGGGGCATTACAAAGTCCAAAAGGCATTCTTCTAAATGCAAAGGTCCCATAAGGACAGGTAAAAGTTGTTTTCTCCTGATCCTCTGGTGTAATGGCTATTTGATTGTAACCAGAATAACCATCCAAGAAGCAATAGAATTCTTTTCCCACTAGTCTGTCTAACATTTGGTCAATGAAGGGTAACGGAAAATGGTCTTTTTGAGTAGCTTGGTTAAGCTTCCGGTAGTCCATACATATCCTCCAACCTGATACAATCCTAGTGGGTATTAATTCGTTTTTCTCATTGGTTATCACAGTAACTCCACCCTTCTTGGGTACACATTGCATTGGACTGACACATGTACTACTCGCAATAGGGTAGATTATGCCAGCATCAAGCCATTTCAAGATTTCCTTTTTCACAACCTCTTTCATCATAGGATTCAGTCTTCTTTGAGGCTCAACTGAGGCGAAATCCTTGTTTTCTAAAATGATCTTATGCTGACAAATGGTAGGGCTTATGCTCTTTAAATCAACAATGGTCCATCCTATGGCCTTGGTGTGTAGTTTCAACATGGCAATCAGTTGTTCCTCTTGATCAGATTCTAAAGATGCTGAAATAATGACTGGCAACTTCCCTGAATCTCCTAAAAAGGCATATTTCAAATGTGAGGGAAGTTGTTTTAGTTCTAAGTCAAGGGCACATTCTATGGAAGGAACAAGTGTTTTCCTATCCTCACTTCCTAAAATTTCAACAGCAGAGGTAACTTGTATGTCTTCTAACTCCTCAAACTCTGTTGTATCTTCTTCACTATCAAATTCATCAATTCCCAAGACCTCCCCAAAACTTTGGTCTTGACACCAAGATTCAATCAAACTTAATGTGGAACATTCCTCCTTCTCTTCAGGATATCTAAGGAAATCCAACACATTAAAAGTTACTTGTTGGTCTTGAACTCTCATGGTGAGCTCTCCCTTTTGGACATCTATTAAAGTTCTTCCTGTTGCCAAGAATGGTCTCCCTAAGATAATGGGGATGTCTTTGTCAACTTCAAAATCCAAAATGATAAAGTCTGCTGGGAAAATAAATTTATCAACTTGGACAAGGACATCCTCAATCTTACCCTTTGGCCAAGCTATGGACTTGTCCGCTAACAAAAGTGAAACTGTGGTAGGTCTAGCCTCATCTATGCCTAAGGCGTTGAAGACAGATAAAGGCATAAGGTTTATGCTGGCACCTAAGTCACATAGGGCTTGTCCTACTTCCTTTCCTCCTATGGAACATGGGATTGTGAAAGTCCCAGGATCTTTCAGCTTCGGAGGGATTTTGCTAGACAACATTGCACTGCACTCTTCTGTCAGAGCTACAGTCTCATACTCATTCAACTTTTTTTTTTGCTTAAAATGTCTTTTAAAAACTTTGCATAGTTTGGCATTTGTTCAATGGCTTCCACCAAAGGTATGTTGATATGCAATTGTTTGAAAACATCTAAAAACCTTTTGAATTGCAGTTCATCCCTTTGATTCCTTAATCTCTGGGGATAAGGAATATAGAGAGGAACTGGAGTAGGAGATGTAGTCTTTTGAGGAGTAGGTGCTGGAACTGTTGGTGAGATTTTGCCTATCTTAGTGGATGGCGTAACCTTAAATGGTTCTACAGGTCTGGTTTCACAAGGAAATCCTTGTTTTCTAAAATGATCTTATGCTGACAAATGGTAGGGCTTATGCTCTTTAAATCAACAATGGTCCATCCTATGGCCTTGGTGTGTAGTTTCAACATGGCAATCAGTTGTTCCTCTTGATCAGATTCTAAAGATGCTGAAATAATGACTGGCAACTTCCCTGAATCTCCTAAAAAGGCATATTTCAAATGTGAGGGAAGTTGTTTCAGTTCTAAGTCAAGGGCACATTCTATGGAAGGAACAAGTGTTTTCCTATCCTCACTTCCTAAAATTTCAACAGCAGAGGTAACTTGTATGTCTTCTAACTCCTCAAACTCTGTTGTATCTTCTTCACTATCAAATTCATCAATTCCCAAGACCTCCCCAAAACTTTGGTCTTGACACCAAGATTCAATCAAACTTAATGTGGAACATTCCTCCTTCTCTTCAGGATATCTAAGGGAATCCAACACATTAAAAGTTACTTGTTGGTCTTGAACTCTCATGGTGAGCTCTCCCTTTTGGACATCTATTAAAGTTCTTCCTGTTGCCAAGAATGGTCTCCCTAAGATAATGGGGATGTCTTTGTCAACTTCAAAATCCAAAATGATAAAGTCTGCTGGGAAAATAAATTTATCAACTTGGACAAGGACATCCTCAATCTTACCCTTTGGCCAAGCTATGGACTTGTCCGCTAACAAAAGTGAAACTGTGGTAGGTCTAGCCTCACCTATGCCTAAGGCGTTGAAGACAGATAAAGGCATAAGGTTTATGCTGGCACCTAAGTCACATAGGGCTTGTCCTACTTCCTTTCCTCCTATGGAACATGGGATTGTGAAAGTCCCAGGATCTTTCAGCTTCGGAGGGATTTTGCTAGACAACATTGCACTGCACTCTTCTGTCAGAGCTACAGTCTCATACTCATTCAACTTTTTCTTTTTGCTTAAAATGTCTTTTAAAAACTTTGCATAGTTTGGCATTTGTTCAATGGCTTCCACCAAAGGTATGTTGATATGCAATTGTTTGAAAACATCTAAAAACCTTTTGAATTGCAGTTCATCCCTTTGATTCCTTAATCTCTGGGGATAAGGAATATAGAGAGGAACTGGAGTAGGAGATGTAGTCTTTTGAGGAGTAGGTGCTGGAACTGTTGGTGAGATTTTGCCTATCTTAGTGGATGGCGTAACCTTAAATGGTTCTACAGGTCTGGTTTCACAAGGAATTTTGGGACTGTCACCAGATTGTGATACCTCTAAAATAGTCTGTTTATCTACTTTTTGATCTTCCTTGGGTTCACTTGGGAATAATGTTGGATAGTCTGATCTTTTTGGAATGGGTGCAGCAGTAATGGGCCTAACATTGTCTTCCGGCCCAATGCTTACACCAGCTTGAGCAGAATCTGAAACTGTTTTTCTTTTCAGGCTCTACTTTGTCTGTCTTCAGTTCTTTTTGAATATTCTCGGGTAAATCCTGTCCACTTCTCAATGTCACAGCTTTCACATGTTCTTTTCCAATTCTCTGAGGTGTTTCTGTGTCACTAGGGAGAGAACCTGAAGGCCGCTTCCTAATTTCCAAAGCCATTTGACCCACCTGGGTCTCCAAATTTTTAATTGATGCCTGCGTTTGGGTCATGAATGCTTTCATCATTGCTTCCAAAGAAGTAGATGAGTCGGCCTGTTGGTTTGACTTTTGTTGGTAACCCGGTTGATTATTCTGAAAATTCCCGTGTTGGTTATTTTGAGGTCTGAGATAAGACTGTTGGTGAAAATTTGGTTGTCCTTGCAACTTTGGGGGTGGTGGATTTTGGTCAGGACTGTGCCAAGAAAAATTTGGATGGTTTCTCCACTCAGGATTGTATGTTTGAGAAAAAGGTCCACCCTTGTTGTTACTGCTAACATAATTTACTCTTTCGGGATTTCCAGAACAATGTTCAAAGTGATGACCCTCTCCACAGTAGGTGCACTGTATAGACTGCACAGTAGGGGTAGGTGCTACAGTATTAACTTGCACGGCGTTAAGATTTTTGATTAAATATGCCATGTCGGCCAGCTGTGAAGATAATAATGCATAAGCATCTGTGTCTTGTACCCCTGCTGCCTTTCTAGGTAAAGCACGTGGATCAGCCCATTGACCATTATTGTTTGAAATTCTTTCAAGGATTTCATATCCTTCGTTGTAGGTACAAGTTGTGAAATTCCGTGTGCAGTAGCATCGAGCATTTGTTTAGCAGTAGTATTTAAACCACTGTAAAATGTCTCTAGCTGAATGCAATACGGAATGCCATGATGAGGGTTGTTGGATCCCAGATCTAATCTCGTAACAATGATATAAACAATAAGAGTAATGACAGCGGAAGTAATACAGTTTAATATCAAAGAAGATTCAAATATCACAGTTCATAAAGCAAATAAAGATAAACAAGATATTCTTAGAATAAAATATTCAACTTATATTATCAGATATATAACTTCTTAAGCACACTTTGAGCAATAAGGTGATGGTCCTATTTATAGGACCATAAAGTAAGCAGTGTACTTGTATGACGAAAAAGAGCATGCTGAACAGTGACCTACTCTAGAAAGTAAATCTTATCACTAAGTGACGCGTCATCTGTTCTTCTGTTCAATCGTAGAAAACTTCAGTGTGAACATCTTCAGAGAGAATGTCTTCAGAGCTCTGACGTTGTCTTCAGAGCCTCTGATGAAGTCATCTCTGATGTCTTCTCTGAAAGTTGCAATCTCTGATAAGTACTTCAGAGGCAGGTTTTTCCTCTGAAGTCTTCGTCCTCTGACGTCTTCTTCCTCTGACGTCTTTGTCCTCTGAAGTGTATCTTTTGGAAGTCCTCTGAAATAGGACTGGTATTTTCAACACTTTAACAAACAGATGATTTGGAGCTAACAATCTCCCCCTAAGTGTCGAAAATAAAAGATACAAAAATAACAGAGAATTGAATTTTAAACTAGAAAGCATAGAGGAGAAAATCATCCTCTTAAGTATTACTTCTTAAACATTTGGAAGTTTAATACAAAGAAAGTAATATAAAAAAATAAAGAAACAGACTACAATTTGTCACTTGAACAGATTCCATGGAATTTCATGATCAGAGCTCTGAAGTTGATCATCGAGTCGATCTCTAAGTCAAGCTTTGCCAGTAAATCTGCTCTGTGCCTTTCTTCCTTTGCATGGATCAATTTCTTTATACCTCTCAAGGTTTCATCAGAGTACTTCGACACTTCCGAAGCTAGAAAGATCTTCTTTTCTTGATTTACTCTGAAGACGAAACCCAGAGGTTCTGCAACGATTGATCCAGTCTTCTGTTCTTTAAGTTTGTCGAATGACTCCACAGGTTCAGTTACCTCCAGCTTCTCTTCCCCTAGGTTCAGAGCTATTTGAAAGTCACGTTTTGCTCGGTGTTTGACATAGGCCTCCATTGCCCGTCGGACTTCAACCATGCCCATCCTGATTTCCCTTCTTCCATGATCATACCTGGCAGAGCAATAGGCATATAAATGTGGTAAATCATATGGATTTAGATTTACGAGATCATTGTCATTGAACTCGTAAATCTTCTGATCAGATCGAGTTACCACATAATTCCTATAGATAATCTTGTTGTAAGCAAAGGTCTTTTCTGAGATTTTGTTGATTTTGATGATTGGATCATCAGAGAGGACCTGTGCTCTTGGTTTGGTTTTATCTCTGATAAATCTTCGCTCATAGTCTGGCATGTCCTCTCTGATTCTTGGATTCATAGGAATGACCAGTGTGTCTGCCATGTTGAACTCACAGTAAATGTATCTGAAGTGGTCTTCTATGGAAGCTTCGGGATTTGATTTGAGGAATGTGGGAGGTTTATTGAACACTTTTGCTGGAAGACCGATGCTTGCTTTCTGAACAGGATTCTCTAAAGGAGCCTGTTCATCAACAACCATGGTTTCTGGTTCCATCGTTTGTGGAGGATCTTCTTTTGAGGGTTCAGAGATGTAGCCATCTATCTCTGGTGATTCCCTCAGCTCTGACGTTGTTGAAGTATGATGTGGTTGAGCATTCTTGAAGACATATTCTTCGATATCAACTACTTCAACTTCTTCTTCAACCTCTTTTCCAGAATCTGATTTTTCTTCTTTTTCAGATTCTGATTCGTAAGCATCTCTCATCACATAAGTTGGTCTTTCTGGTGATGAGAATGCATCTTCTGATGTTGAGAAGTCTACGAGTTGTTCATCTTCTTCTTCGTCCAGAGCTCCAATAGTTTCTTGAGATGCAGCTGTGATTTGTTCAACTGTGATTGGAACTATTGGAGCACCTGAAGTGGATGGTCCTAAAAAGATGATCGGTACTGGAGACTTTAGAGTGTCCTGAATATCTTCAGCAGAGGTGGAGGTTGAATGTCTCTCTGTTCCTTTCTCCTTGTGTTGGTTTGATTCAGAGGGAGTGGACTCCTTTTGTGTTTCAACAGTGTTAGGATTAGGAGTCTTCTCCCCCTTATGAAGATCGGATGACCCTTGAGGTTGGTCATCTTCGTCATCAGAATCTTCATATCTAGCCTTCTTTCTCGCTTCTTCAGAGCATGCGACCTCTGGTTCCTTTCTCTTCAATACTCCCTCTGAAGATTTGATATTCTTCAGAAGGTCTTCAATCTTCTTGTTCTGCTGAGTGGTCTTGGAGACGAACTTGCTGGAGATGTTCATTACATTGCTGGTGATCTTCTTGGAGAAGTTGGTCAGGTCAGCCTTTGTAATGAATTCTGTTGTAGCAGGAGCAGCAGCAGAGGAGGTAGGGATCTTTGCAATTACCTCTGTCAAAGAACGCAAGACTTCCTCTTTGAATTGAGAGAAGTCTGCATGTGTTGGAGTGGGGGCAGAGGTAGGTGGAATCGCCTGGAGGAGCTCTGTTTTCGAGTTCTGAATTTCTCTGGACAATACGGAGTCATTCTTTATGACCAAGCTTTCCAGAGCATCCAGTTTTTCGTTCTGATTGAGAACCGTCGTGCGCAGCTCAGAGACCTCTGAAGTGAGCTTTTCAACTTCAGAGTTAGAGGCAGAGGCCTCTGAGGTCTTCTCCATTTGAAGTTTTATCTCCTTCAGAGATTCTCTGATTTCATCACCAAAGATTTTGAACTCCTCTTTGGTAACGTAATCAGAGGGGGTAACCTTAGGATCAACACATGATTCTAAGTTTCCCTCGAGTTCAGAGGGGCCTTCTTTCGGAGGTGGTTTGATGTTTTCTCCGGAAGGACTTCCCATTAATCCTTGGGGACCCTTTTTCAAGGATTTCCCTATAATGGTTCCGATTGGTCTCTGATCATCAGAGTCAGAATCTGATGATGAGAACCGAATGTGTTTGGAAACCTTGCTGTCCAGGCTAAGGATTCCTTGTGCAAGAAGGTCGTGCCATTCTTTTTCTGACAGGCAATCCTTACGTTCTAAGGGACGGTCCAACTTAGTTTGAGCCACAAAGGCATCATTTGTGGGTGGAGGTGACATACTCTGGGGTGATTGAGTATTTTTATCTTGGTCTAAGTCCTTTTGGGAGGACTTAGCCGTATCAGAGGTTTCCCCTCTGGTGCATGCGTCAGAGGCAGAAACAGATGCCTCTGAGCGGTTAGGATGGGAAGGGTTCGAGGTGTGCACCTCTGTTTCAATGTCCATTGATGCTGGACCACCTTGGACAGTAAATTTGTTTGCACTGGGATTTGGGCTTTGGATTCTCTCATTTGTGTCATCAAGGACATCTTTTTCTACCTCACCGCCCTCCGATTCTAAGTTTAGAAACTCACCCTCTGGAAATCTCTCTTCCTCACCTTCCTCTGCTCTGACAGAGTTATTCTCTTCGTCAGAGGGAGGGTTCTCATGTTTTCTCTTCCCCACTCTCTCAGAGCCACCCTCTGGTTGCGCTCTGTTAATGTTTTGAGCAGTATCAGAGATATCACTCTCTGATTCAGGCTCAGGCTCAGAACCTAAGTGTGTTGGGGATCCCATCATCGGTTCTGATGATTGGGCAACACGACTAAGTAGGAGATGGGTAGGAGAGTCAGCAGGAATTACCTCAATCATGGTGTGTGGGAATCGTCGGTCATGTGGATAAGGAGGAACCTCTGTGGCTTTGAATGAGTTCATCAAAAACAGAGGTGTCATTGGGCCCTCCTCAGTGATGGAGAATTTCTCCATTGCTCGTTGAATGACCACAGAGATGAATCGGGGAAACAATACCGATATTGGTTGTTTTCCTTTGGCCAAGTCCTTGTTCTTCTTGTCCACCGCCGTCAGCATCTCACAGAAGAGAATGTGAGCCATATTGATGCTTCTGTTGAAAAAGAGAGCATACATTATGGCTATTATCGCTGGATGAGTCTGATCCTGACTTCCAATCTTGCAGGTTATTGTTCGGTTGAGAACACTGAACATAAAGTTCCATTTGGGAGGCAGGTACTGACGTCTGAATTGACTTAGGCGTGTTATTTCTTTGTTGTAGCCTAAGTGTTGGAGGAACTGAAGAAGGACTTCTTGAGTTGGGGGTTTCTCAAAGGTTTCTATTTGAAGATCAGTTTTGGTGAGGAGGTTGAATTGGCGAGTTAGGTTTTGTGGGGTTATTCTTATGTTTAAGCTTTGTACACCTAGGTCAATGTGCCCAACCAGTCCTTCCTTTTCATCGTCGTATTCACTTGAATACCACCATTGTTGGACAAAGCGAAGGGGAATATCTGAGGCATGTTTGGTTAGAACATCATTGAGTTCGCAGTTGGTGAAAAAGTCGAGGATTGGGCGAAACTGTTCATTGTTTTTTGATGGGGTGACGTCCAGAAAGTAGTTGTTTCCTTTAACTGGAACATCGAACTGTACCATATTCAAGCTTGGAACAAGTTTGCTTGAGTTATCTGAAGTTTGGGAATGAGCCGCCATTGTTGTAGGTTGAGAAAGATGAAAGCTTAGAAAGAGAGATTCGACTTTTGGATCTTGAGAGCGTAAAGAATAATGAGAAGTGAACAAGGGTATTTTATAGCTACAAAAGGAAGGTAGAGGGAGAGGTTATTGAAGCGGCGAATGAGAGTCCCAATGTCAGAAAGGACGTTCCATCATCCCCGAATTGATGGGTGACACGTTTAGGCGTGTAGGGGAGAACCGCTTTGTGTCATAAAACCGCCAGTTGGGTTTTTGAAAAGAAAACGAGTGGTTATCCAAAAAGATTTATTATTTAAAAGAATTTCCTAGAATATTTGTTTAATGAGAAAAGATCAGAGGCTCTGATAAAAACATCAGAGACAAGATCAGAGGCTCTGATAAAAACATCAGAGACAAGATCAGAGGCTCTGATAAAAACATCAGAGACAAGATCTTTTCTCCCCCTTGAAAGATGAAGGGTCGTTGTCTCCCCCTTGACACATGCTTGGAGTGATTTTTATCATATTTGAAAAAGCCTAGAGGCTCTAATGAAAGGATCAGAGACTCTGATGTCTTTTAAGTACTCTGATATTGATATGCTACTCGATTCAGAGACTCTTTTGTTAGGTAGACATATTCAACATTCCCAACTTGCTAATTAAAAAATTGAACCTTCGTTCATCTAAAGCTTTTGTGAAAATATCAGCAAGTTGAAGTTCAGTTGGTACAAAATACATCTCTATTGTTCCTTTTTCAACATGATCTTTCAGAAAGTGGTACCTTACATCGATGTGCTTGGTTTTGGAGTGCTGTACTGGATTGGCAGAGATGGTTATAGCACTTTTTGAATCACAGAGAATTGGAATTCTGTCAAATTGTTGGCCATAATCTCTGAGCTGAGTCTTCATCCATAATACTTGTGAGCAACAACTAGCAGCAGCAACATATTCTGCCTCCGCAGTTGAAGTGGAAACACAGTTTTGTTTCTTGGATGACCAACTTACCAGCTTATTGCCCAATAACTGACAACACCCAGAGGTACTTTTTCTGTCAAGCTTACATCCAACATGATCTGCATCAGTGTAAGCTGTTAGATCAAAACTTGAAAGTTTTGGATACCAGAGGCCTAATGATTGTGTTCCTCTGAGGTATCTGAAAATTCTTTTGACAGCAGTTAAATGAGATACCTTTGGATTTGCTTGATATCTAGCACAAAGGCATGTTGCAAACATTATGTCAGGCCTACTTGCAGTTAAGTATAATAGTGAACCTATCATGCCTCTGTAGGTTTTTATATCCACAGATTCTTCTGATTGATCAGAGTCAAGTTTGACTTCGGTGGATAGAGGTGTTCTCATCGAAGTTGAATCATTGAGTTTGTATTTTTGCAAAATTTCAGAGACATACTTAGATTGACTTATGAATGTACCTTCTGAAGTTTGTTTTACTTGTAAGCCTAGAAAGAAAGTTAATTCTCCCATGAGGCTCATCTCAAATTCACTCTTCATCAACTCTGAGAACTTGTCACAATACTTTTGATTGGTAGAGCCAAATATAATGTCATCAACATAAATTTGTACTAAAAGCATCTCATTCTTGTACCTTTTGATGAATAAGGTAGTATCAATTGTGCCTTTTTCAAATCCATTGTTAATCAGAAAAGTGGACAGAGTTTCATACCAAGCTCTTGGGGCTTGTTTGAGTCCATACAGAGCTTTATCCAAATAATAAACATGATTAGGATACTCTGTACTTTCAAATCCAGGTGGTTGTTGGGCATAGACTTCTTCATTTAATTTACCATGAAGAAAGGCAGATTTAACATCCATTTGATAAACTTTGAATCCTTTGTGTGCAGCATAGGCTAAGAAGATTCTGATTGCTTCTAGCCTAGCTACAGGTGCAAAGGTTTCATCATAATCAATGCCTTCTTCCTGGCAATATCCTTTTGCAACCAACCTGGCTTTGTTTCTGATTATTATTCCATCCTCATCCTTTTTGTTTCTGAAAACCCATTTCGTTCCAATTGCAAATTTTCCTTTGGGAAGGGGAACTAGGGTCCAGACTTTGTTTCTTACAAACTCTTGAAGTTCATCCTGCATTGCAAAAATCCAATGAGGATCTTCAAGAGCTTCTTTTACCTTCTTTGGTTCAATAATGCTCAAAAAGTTTACATAGAAGCATTCATTGATGGTGGCAGATCTTGTTTTAACTCCTTCGGATGAGGATCCAATGATTTGATCAATTGGATGATCTTTTGTCCATATGGTGATTGGAGCAATAATTTGTGCAGTTTGAGTTTCAGAGGCTCTGACGTTTGGTGACACCTCTGTTGTATTGTTCAGAGGCTCTGAAGGTGATACCTCTGTTGTATTGTTCAGAGGCTCTGAAGGTGATACCTCTGCTGTATTGTTCAGAGGCTCTGAAGGTGATACCTCTGTTGTACTGTTCAGAGGCTCTGAGTTTTGTTCCAAAGATGCAGATTCTTGTTCTTCATCATTTGGTTCTGGAGTTGCTTCAGATACTTCTTGATCATCTTCTGATTCACTTTGTTGATCTGCATTTGGTGAAACAGAAGGTGTTAGTTCAGAGGGCCCTGAAAGAGTTGTACCTGTTTCTTGAGGTTCTTCTGAATTCTCTCTCTGTCTATCTCTGAAGATAACTTCAGAGATATTTTCATCATCAAAGAAATCTTCAAATATTTTGTTTAATTCAGATTCCCTTGATGATTCAGAGATTGGTGATGAACTTTCTTGTTGTTCAGAGCTTTTATTGTCGTCAAAAGTGATATTGATGCTTTCTTGGATAGTCCTTGTTCTAAGATTGAACACTCTGAAAGCTTTTGAGGCTAATGAATATCCAATGAATTTGCCCTCATCAGCTTTCTTGTCAAACTTTCCAAGATATTCTCTATCTTTCAGAATGTAACACCTGCATCCAAAAACATGAAAATATTTAATATTAGGTTTCCTATTGTTAATGAGTTCATAGGATGTTTTCTGAAATCTCTTGACAATTGTAGCTCTATTCTGAGTGAAGCAGGCTGTTGCTACTGCTTCTGCCCAAAAATTTGTGGAAAGATCAGATTCAGCAAGCATTGTTCTGGCAGCTTCAACAAGTGTTCTGTTTTTCCTTTCAACTACTCCATTTTGTTAAGGAGTTCTTGCTGCAGAGAAGTTAGGGGTAATGCCTTCTTCTGATAGATAAGAATTGATTTTGGCATTTATGAACTCTGTTCCATTATCACTTCTTAGTTTCTGAACTTTGCTGCTGAATAGAACATGTAATCTTTTCAACAACCTTATTAATATGTCAGGTACATCAGGTTTAGCTCTAATGAATTCTATCCATGTGTATCTGGAAAATTCATCAATCAGAACCAGAATGTATTTCTTACCTGCTAGACTCTGTACAGAGATAGGACCACAGAGGTCCACATGAAGCATGTGCAGAGGTCTAGGACAGTTGTTTTCACTTTTGGTTTTATGGGAAGATCTTTTCATTTTTCCCATCTCACAAGCAGAACAAAGATGATATTTGTTAAACTTTAGAGATGGTAATCCCTTAACCAAATTAAGTTTAACTAACTTATCAAGTGAGGAAAAGTTTAGATGTGAAAACTTTTTATGCCAGGGCCAGATTTCCTCACTATTCAGAGATACAAGACAAAGTTTCTCTGAATCAGTGTCTGTGATTTTGGTAAAGTTCATTCTGTAGAGGTTACCTTTTTTGTCTGCTCTTAGCATTTCTTGACCTGATTCTGAGTGAAGAAGTGAACAATATTTTCTTTGAAATTTCACATCAAAACCATGATCACAAAGTTGACTTATGCTTATCAGATTGTGTTTTAATCCATCCACATAAGCAACCTTTGATACTGAAACATTTCCTCTTGATAACTCACCATATCCTTTAATATGTTCTTGCTTGTTGTCTCCAAAAGTAACTGCTCCTCCAGATTTTGCTTTAAATGAGGATAGCAGTTCTTTATCTCCAGTCATATGCCTTGAACATCCAGAATCTAGGTACCAGATTGGCATTGACTGTTTCTGCAAGACAGATTATTGTTTCTTAGGTACCCACCTCATTATGGGTCCTTTTGTGTTAGACTTTGGTGGAATTGTATGACTTTTTGGCATCTCATCTTTTGATGTCTTGCCTTTACTTGTCTTCTTTTGAGATTTTGTCTCTGAGATATTTTTCAGAGATTGATTCAAAAGGCAGTGTGATCCTTTAAAATGATTCTTCAGTTTCATCAAGAGATAAATGCAGTTACAATTAATGGAACAAGAAGAAGTAGGAGCAAAGTTTTTCTTTTTATTAAAAGCATTTGTTACATTTTGACTTCTTTTGTAACTAGCACTAGGAATATTACATTTATCCCTAACTACTTCTTTTCTTTTTGCTTGATAGACAATCTTCTTTTCAAGTTGCTTTTTCTTGTTCAAAAACATCTTCTTTTCTTTGCTGCTTACTGCACAGACAGGATCAATATGGTTAATTTTTGTCCATTTGCCTTTTTGTTCAGGAGAGAATTTTATTGTTTTATAGGTGTAAGAACCAGAAGTGTTTGTTTTATTCTTTGCCTTTTCTTGCAACTCTTTTTCAAGTTCCAGAGATGTTTTTGCTTGTAAACACATATTTGCAAAATCAGGACTTATTGGTATTCTGGTTTTGGTTTTCAATACTGAAATTGGAACATTCAAAATACCAGAGCCAACAGTTTCTATCTTTTTGTGAATTACATTCCCTGGTTTACAAAAAATATGTTCATCAATCTCCAAATCAGATTCTGAATCAGAGTCAAGAAAGTCTCTCTTAGATTTAATAGAGATATCTACCTCTATTGGTTTTTTAATTTCTTTTGATCTAGAGACTTTGATGATCCGTTTCATGCTATCTTTTCTTTTTAAGTCCTCCATGACATTTTCTTCCCAAATCTTTTGAACATCATCTTTAAACGTAGTTCTGATGTTTTCATCTGACTTTGGTGAATACAGAGGAGCATTCGGATTAAGTGAACTCTGAGATTCATTTTCAGAAGTACTTGTATCAGAGGTACTTGGTTCAAATGTCTCTGATTCACTTGAGATGAAAGCATCAAATCTGAAAATTTCTTTGGAATCATAGCTCTGAGGTTTTGTAAAGTGTACCTCTGAAGTTTCTTCTTTTATCTGTAACACAGATTCTTTAATGTCTTTTACTTCAGAGTACTTTGTATTTTTGAAATTTAAAGCTCTTGCTTTTGATCCCTCTGATGTTTTCATTCTTTTGAAATTATTCATAGATGGACTTTCAAAGCTTTGGACCTTTCCCATACAGAAAGTGGAAGAAAGTGAAGTTTTCTCCAATCCATTGAATGAATTCAACTCATTGAATCCTAGCCCTTGAGAGTCCATTTGAGATTTTATTTTGTCGAAGACACTTTGTGCATTAACATAGCTTTTGATTCGAAGATTTTTTCTATCTAGAGATTGATGTAAGATTTCTCTTTCCTTTTGAAAAAATTTGGTTAAGGCAATAGAATTGAGCCTTTCATACTCAGATTTCTTTACTTCTTCTTCTTTTCCTTTTAAAACTTTCTCTATTTCTCTTATTTCTTCTGAAAATGATTTTTCTTTTTGCTTGAAGGTTTCTTCAAGTTTAGTTTTTTCAAGAAAAATATCTTTCTTTTCTGATTCCAA
The DNA here is from genome assembly GCA_954870635.1 of Arctium minus. NCBI lineage: Eukaryota > Viridiplantae > Streptophyta > Magnoliopsida > Asterales > Asteraceae > Arctium > Arctium minus. Next base: position 70,376,224 of record OX941094.1, on the reverse strand, counting down.
AATATTCTTTTCTCTTTTGTAAAAAATGAGCTCTTTTGTTACTTGCTCTCTTTTCTGTTTTTCTTCAACAAACTTTTGCTCTAAATCCTGAAGTTCATTAATTAGTTTAAATGCATCTACTTCAGGATCACTGTCAGAGGTGTAAAGAGAGTTTACCTTTTCAGAGTTGTCTTCGGATGCTTCATCAGTTTGATTTCCATCTGAAAAAGCCATACCACAGAGATTGGTAGGCTCTTCCTCACCATCACTTGTCGAGTCAGATAACCAGTCTTCCATTTCTGCTACAAGAACTCTTTCTTTTACATTGTATTTGTATTTGTTCTTGTAGTAATCTTGATCTTTGACAAGTTTTCCTCTGCAGTTTGCAGAGAAGTGGCCTGATTTTCCACATCTGAAGCATCTTCCATCATTTTGATTTGGTGGAAGAGTGGCAGTACTTGTCTCTGGCTTCTGTTCTTGAGGTTTGAAGTATCTTTGTGGTTGTGGATACCTTGGTTGGAATGGTTGTTGTGGTCTTGTTTGTTGTGTTGCATTATCATGGTTGAAGTTTGCACCCTTTTGATCACTATATGGAGTGAATCTGGGTTCTTGTTGAAATCTTCTCTCCGGATTTCTTCTTTCTTCATTCTCTCTCCTTCCTTCAAATACCTTCTTACCAAATTTCTTGTTAAACTGATGAGTGATTAATGCAAGAGATTTGGCGAAGGCATTTATATCTTCATCTGAGTCTGAATCAGTATGAGTTTCTTCTACTATCAAAACCTTTTTGGATCTTCTTTTTGTTTCCAAAACATTTTTGTGACTCTTCACAGTTGTTTTCTTTCGATGTTTGTTTTGAAACAAGTGCAAGGGGTCCACCCAAAGAGGTTTTTGATTTTTGCTTCATAACTTCTTTTTCATGTGCAACAAGAGTACCATAAATGTCAGTTAATGACCATGACTCAAGATCTTGATTAGCCTGTATAGACATGGACAGTTGTGACCATTCTTCATTCAAGCTTTTCAAAAAAAGAACGTTGTTTTCCTCTTTTGTTCTTATCACTCCAAACTTTCTACATTTGTTTATTAGAATGTTGAATCTTGAGTAAGCTTGGTGTAACTTTTCTTCTGGTAGAGCATGAAAATCATGATATTCATTGATGCATAGATTTCTTCTATTTTTCTGAGTTTGTAGGCCACCTTCAAGTTGATTTAACAACTGATCCCATATCTCTTTTGCAGTTTTACAAAAATCAAGTTCTTGAAAGATATCATTGGGAATGGTCATTATGAGTAATCTAACAGCTTTTGAGTCATTATCCATCATATTATTTTCTTCATCAGTGAAGTTTGTGGTTTTCTTTTCATAATATGCAGGTATTTCGGCAGTATCTGCTGTTGCAGGAACTCTTGGTACCAACACCATTGGAATGTGAGGTCCAACGTTCACAGATCTAAAAAGATCCCTGTCCATACCTTCTAGAAAATTTACCATCCGTATTTTCCATTGGGGATATTCATCCCTTAAAAGTGTAGGAGGTTTTGTTAATGACCCAGTTGTATACATGGCACTTATGCTTGAGTTTGCCATTAACAAAAATGAAGATTTGAAGAACTGATGCTTTTCGTAATGAACTGAGATTTACTATCAAATCTAGAGCATATGATGTTCTTGAATAAACTGGGTTTATATGAACATGCACAGATATTGAAAGTTTAGAATCAATGAGATGTAAATCTATCCGAGTATGCAGATATGATCTTTCTTTGTTTTAGAAACAAATGAGGCTCTGATACCAATTGTTGGATCCCAGATCTAATCTCGTAACAATGATATAAACAATAAGAGTAATGACAGCGGAAGTAATACAGTTTAATATCAAAGGAGATTCAAATATCACAGTTCATAAAGCAAATAAAGATAAACAAGATATTCTTAGAATAAAATATTCAACTTATATTATCAGATATATAACTTCTTAAGCACACTTTGAGCAATAAGGTGATGGTCCTATTTATAGGACCATAAAGTAAGCAGTGTACTTGTATGACGAAAAAGAGCATGCTGAACAGTGACCTACTCTAGAAAGTAAATCTTATCACTAAGTGACGTGTCATCTGTTCTTCTGTTCAATCGTAGAAAACTTCAGTGTGAACATCTTCAGAGAGAATGTCTTCAGAGATCTGACGTTGTCTTCAGAGCCTCTGATGAAGCCATCTCTGATGTCTTCTCTGAAAGTTGCAATCTCTGATAAGTACTTCAGAGGCAGGTTTTGTTGGGAACTGAAGAAAAACTTAAGTATGGTTAATGCTGCTGGTTCAGAGTTAATACTGCTAGAAGATTTCAAGGTTAATACTGCTGAGTATTACTACTGCTAATAATTAATACTGCTAGTCAAAGTTAGTGTTGCTTGAACAAAGTTAGTACTTCTTAGCTAGTTAGTACTGCTAGTAGTTAGTGCTGCTTAGTAGTTAATGCTGCTAGAAGAAGTTAATGCTGCTGAGCATGGTTAGTGCTGCTTAAGAGATCCGGATGGAAAGAATGACAGCTGGATAAACTGAAGATTATGGAAGCTTAGATATATACATGGAAGATATACTGAAGATTTGTTTATTTATTGTAATTATCTTTTGATTAGTATATGTATAGAATGTATAGAATAGATAGATAACTTTTGATAATCATTCATTCTAAGATATAGAGAGAAATCAACCTCAAGGCATAGATCCTAATTCTAGAGAAGTAGAATTCGTATTGATGAGCATGTTCATCAATATTGAGGTTGAGTGTGTAATCTTGTAACTTCAAAGCATTCAATACAAGTTTACAGTTTGTTCTTCATATTTTCTGTGTTGATTTACTGTTTCATAAAATATCAAAGTGTTATTCCGCAAACTTCTTTGATATTGTTTCTGAGAATTAATTCTTGTTGAGAATTCGATCCTGACAAGTGGTATCAGAGCCAAACTCTCTCAGAAACATCTATTCATCATGGAAAATCTTACAGAATCAAGCAGTACTTTGGTATCTAAGGTTCCAATGCTCAAACCCAGTGAGTTTGACATGTGGAAGATCAGAATCAGACAATATATTCTTCTCACTGACTACTCAATGTGGGATATCATTGAGAATGGTCCTTCTGAAGCTGGAAGGATAGGACCAGATGGGAAAAGACCTCCACCAAAGACAGATGGTGAGAGGAAGATCAGATAGACAGAGATGAAGGCCTTGAGCACTCTGCTCCTGGCCATCCCCAATGAATATCAGCATCAATTTTGCAACTGCACTGATGCTCAGATTCTCTGGAATGCTCTAGAGAAAAGATTTGCTGGAACTAAGAGCATCAAAAGAAATCAAAGAAATGTTCTAAAGCAGCAATATGAGAACTTTACTTCCTCAAAGAATGAGTCTATGACTCAAACTTTTGATAGGTTCAACAAGCTCATTGGTGAACTGGCTACTGTAGGAGTGAAGATGGATCAAGATGACATCAACAGAAAGTTCCTCAGATCTCTTGGGGATGAATGGACTATGTACACTGTCTCATATAGACAGAGTGACAATCTGGAAGAGAAAGAACTTGATGATCTATACAATGATCTAAGAGTTTTTGAAACTGAAGTAGAAACCAAGAAGAAGCCCACTGGTTATGTCCACAATGCTGCACTTCTTTCAGCATCCACTGATACTACTGCCAACCCTGAAGCAGTTAGTACTGCCAGTGGAGTAAGTTCAGAAAAAGGCACTGAAACTATATTTGAAGCCTTTTTGTCCAGTCAAAGCAACAATTCATTGATTAATGATGATCTGGATCAACTTCACCCTGATGACCTGGAGGAGATGGATATTAAATGGCAGATGGCCATGTTATCCATGAGGGTGAAGAAGTTCATTAAAAGAACAGGAAGGAATAACTTCTCTCAAAGAAGAGAAGATGGAGCTGGCTTTGACAAGACCAAGGTGGAATGTTATAAGTGTCACATGAAAGGACACTTTGCTAGAGAATGCAGGAGTGCTGTTCCAAACAACAACCACCAACAAGCTCAGAATGGAGGCTACAATCAGAACAAGAATCCTGCTCAAGCCCTTGTTTCTCAACAAGGAATGGGATTTGACTGGAGTGATCAAGCTGAGGAAGTCATCCAGAATCAAGCTCTAATGGCAGAAGTGTCTGATCTTCCCTCTGAGGTAATTTCTAATCTTTGCACTAAATCTTGCATTGACACTGTCAAAAGATACAGGGATCACAATCAAAGTATGTGTGATGACCTCAAAAGATTAGAAAAGGATAGAAAAGATTATGTGTTAATAGTAGAGAGATTTGAAGAGCAAATCAAAGGCTTTCAAGCTAATGAACTTCAACACTCTTATGACACAAACTATTGGAAGTGGGAAAAGAATGAGTTAGAGACCAAACTGTCTAAATCCTTAGAAGAGAGTGATAGGCTGAAAGAGGAACTGTCTAAAGTTAAACTTGACATAGAAAAGTTTTCATATGCTTCAAAAGCAATGGATTCTCTTCTAAAGGCTCAAATTCATGATAAGATGAAGCCTGGTATTGGATACAACAATACACCTCCTCCTTACAACAACAATTATATCTCTCCTACTTCAGACTTGTTAGAAACCAAAGAGAAAAAGGACTTATCTGAGAAAGCCTTTAAGATAGATCCTTTGGATGAAGTAGTAATTAAGGATTTAACTGAGAAAGAATCCAGTGAGAATAGGGATAATGATGTGAGTAAAGAGATCCCATTAGAAAACAATATTATCACCAATGAGGGATATGGGAAAATCTGGGTCAAGTCCAAGGAGATAGAGAAGACCAAAGGAAAAGATAACAAGGTCCATTACAAACAAACCACGGTTGTGAATCCTGGATCTTGTAAACAGTGTACTTGCAGCAAAGCAAAGAGCCTAAATTCTGGTTTAAAAAGAGGAAATCAAAGAAACTGGAATAATCAATGGGCTCAGAAGCAAGGAGTTGATCTGAGTAAAATCAATAGACCAAAACCTTGCTTCATATGTGGCAAGTTAAATCATCTGGCTAAATATTGCTTCTTTAACCCTATTAATCAACAGATGACCTTTCAAATATTTGTGCAAAAACCTGTTGGTTATAGGAAGGCTGGAAAGAAACATGGTGAAAAGAAAGGCCCCATGAAGAAAAAGATTTTAAAAGAAAGTATTAAAATGTGGGTGCCCAAAAGCACTAAAACTGTTAGTACTGCTGACAGGGTTAGTGCTGCTGGAAGTATTACTGCTGCTACCTGTGTTAGTACTGCTGAAAACATTAATACTGCTAACACAGTTACTACTGCTAAGCATGCAAGTGCTGCTAAGGCAGTTAGTACCTCTAAAACCAGTACTGCTTCTAGCACAAATGTTTCAAAGCCCATTATTGTGACAAAGTACTCCAAGAATGAGGAGTTAAAGTTCAAAAGTCTTATCAAGAAAGAATGCAAGTATTTTGATGAGAAAGGGGTACCCAAGACCACTTTGGCTTGGGTTCCTAATTCAAACTAATTGACTTATCCTATGTGCAGGGCAACCAACAGCTCAAGGGAAAGAGCATTTGGCATGTTGATAGTGGTTGCTCTAGGCACATGACAGGTAACATGTCATGCCTTCAGGATTTCAAGCATATCAATGGAGGACATGTTGCTTTTGGAAATGATCTTACTGGAGGTAAAATAAGTGGCAAAGGTAATGTCACAAAAGGTAAGATGACATTTGAGGATGTCTACTATGTTGATCAGTTGAAGTACAACCTGTTAAGTGTATCACAGGTTTGTGACAAACAACATAGTATATTATTTACAGATACTGAGTGTATGATCCTTGCTCCAGGGTTCAAGGTAGTTGATGAAAGCATGATACTACTTAGAACTCCAAGAAAGGACAATGTTTATTGTCTAGATTTGGAAAATGTTGATAGTGCTTCATCCCTGAACTGTCTTGTTTCAAAAGCCTCTGTGGATGAATCCTCTCTTTGGCACAGAAGGATGTGTCACATGAATTTTAAGACTATGAACAAACTTGTTAAAAACAACCTTGTAAGAGGTTTGCCATCTAAAGTCTTTTCATGTGATGATCATTGTGTTGCTTGTCTTAAAGGCAAACAGCATAAAACTTCTCATAAGACCAAAGAGATAAATTCAATTTCTTCTTGTCTCCAGTTATTGCACATGGATCTGTTTGGTCCTACAAATTTTATGAGTATAGGCAAGAAATCTTACTGCTTGGTTATTGTTGATGATTACTCTAGATTTACCTGGGTATATTTTCTAAGGACTAAGGATGAGACAAGTGGACTGATCAAATCATTTATCCTAAGAATTGAAAACCAAACTAATCAAAAAGTAAAAGTCATCAGATCAGATAATGGAACTGAATTCAAAAATCTGGATCTAAACACCTTTTGTGAAGAAAAAGGCATTGAGAGACAATATAGTGCTCCTAGGACTCCTCAACAGAATGGTGTTGCTGAAAGGAGAAATAGGACACTAATAGAGGCTGCTAGATCTCTGTTGGCTGATTCAAAACTGCCAATTACCTTCTGGGCTGAAGCAGTTAATACTGCCTGTTATGTCCAAAACAGAGTTCTAGTAGTTAAGCCAAAGAACAAGACACCATATGAGCTTTTAAATAAAAGAAAACCTTTCATTGGATTTTTCAAACCTTTTGGGTGTCCTTGTACAATTCTCAATACAAAATCCCACTTAGGTAAGTTTGATAGCAAAGCAGATGATGGATTTCTTGTTGGGTATTCATCTCAGAGTAAGGCCTACAGAGTTTTTAACACATCTTCTAGAATAATTGAAGAAAGTGACAATGTCAAATGCAATGAGAACACATCAAATCCTATTGGGTCTGGTCCTCAGTGGCTATTTGACATTGATTCACTAACTAACTCCTTTGGCTTCAGTAGTGATGATTATGCAGGTTCAGAATGTGGAGGGTCAGGGACTTTACAGGTTCAAGAAAGTATATCTAAATCAGTGATCTTTCCCATACCCACAGTGAATTCCTTTGAAGACTGTGAAAAGGAACCATCTACTGGACCAAGTCAGAGTGAAGAAGTAAGTAGAAATGAGGAGACTCAAGAAGATAAAGAATCAGAAGTAGCTGCTGAAAACACTTCAGTTGAGTTGAATGACTCTAATCTAGAGGATGGACTTAATGAAGAACCTAGTCATAACACCAGAGTTCAAAAGAATCATCCTCCACAGCTGGTAATAGGAGATATATCCTCTCCTATGATGACTAGACACCAAAGCAGGCTTCAAGAAATGCACGATCAACAACATACAGTGCTTTCTTGTTTTCTATCCCAGCTTGAGCCTAAAAAGGCACATGAAGCTATGAAAGAATCCAGTTGGATAGAAGCAATGCAAGAAGAACTGTTGCAGTTCAAACTACAAGATGTATGGGATCTAGTAGACCTTCCTAAAGGTCACAGAGCAATTGGCACAAAGTGGATTTTCAGAAACAAGAGAGATGAAAGAGGAATTGTCATAAGGAACAAAGCAAGGCTGGTGGCTCAAGGGTATACTCAAGAAGAGGGTATAGATTATGAAGAAGTTTTTGCACCTGTGGCTAGGATAGAAGCAATCAGATTATTCCTAGCCTATGCTTCTTACATGAACTTCAAAGTCTACCAAATGGATGTAAAAAGTGCTTTTCTCTATGGCTCAATTGAAGAAGAGGTCTATGTCTGTCAACCACCAGGGTTTGAAAACCCAAGCTATCCAGACAGGGTATACAAATTGAAGAAAGCACTTTATGGACTACATCAAGCTCCAAGAGCATGGTATGACACTCTGTCATCCTATCTCTTGGAACATGGCTTTGAAAGAGGAGTCATAGATAAGACTCTATTCATCAAGAGAAAGAAGAAGGATATCTTGTTGGTCCAAATCTATGTTGATGATATTATCTTTGGATCAACAAGAGACAACATGTGCAAGGAGTTTGAGGACCTAATGCACCAGAGGTTTAAGATGAGTTCCATGGGGGAACTTACTTTCTTCCTTGGACTCCAAGTTCAACAGAAGTCAGATGGTATCTTCATTTGTCAATCCAAGTATGTGCAGGACATTCTAACCAAGTTTGGTTTCTCAGAATCAAAACCTGCCAGCACACCTATGGAGACACACAAGCAGATAACAGCAGACCTTGAGGGGGAGGATATGGATGTGCATCATTATAGATCCATGATTGGCTCTCTCATGTATCTCACAGCATCAAGGCCAGATATAATGTTTCCAGTCTGTGTGTGTGTGCAAGATTCCAAGTTAGGCCAAAGCAATCTCACTTTCAAGCTGTTAAGAGGATATTCAAATATCTCAAAGGGCAACCCAGATTAGGACTTTGGTATCCTCATGACTCACCCTTTGACCTAATAGCATACTCAGACAGTGATCTAGGTGGGGCAAACTTGGACAGAAAATCTACTTCTGGAGGATGTCAGTTTTTGGGTGCTAGACTAGTTTCATGGCAGTGCAAGAAACAAACCACAGTGTCCACATCTACAACAGAGGCAGAGTACATAGCAGCTGCAAGTTGCTGTTCTCAAGTCTTATGGATTCAGAATCAAATGTTGGACTATGGGGTAACCTTTCTACACACTCCCATTTTTATTGATAATAGCAGTGTTATCAGCATTGTGAATAATCCGGTCAAGCACTCTAAGACAAAGCACATTGAGATCAGGTATCACTTTATAAGAGACTGCAATGAAAAGAAACTTATTCAAGTTGTAAAAGTTCATACTGACAACCAGTTTGCTGATCTATTCACCAAAGCTTTTGATGTGGGTAGATTCACTTTCTTGATAACAAGTGTGGGAATGATCAACTCTGAATAAGCATCTTCTCAAAAAGTGGTTAAAAACCTGAATATTATAGATTCTTGGTGTTATTAATCTTCCTTTGCAGGGCATACATAGCAGTACTCAATTCAGCCCAAGCTTCAAAGAGTAAGTTTAGTTAATACTGCTCGCAGTTAATACTGCTCGCAGTTAATACTGCTCGCAGTTAATACTGCTCGCAGTTATTTAATACTGCTAGCAGTTAATACTGCTAGTTAGTTAATACTGCTAGTGGTTAATACTGCTAGCAGTTAATACTGCTCGCAGTTAATACTGCTCGCAGTTAATACTGCTCGCGGTTAATACTGCTAGTTAGTTAATACTGCTCGCGGTTAATACTGCTTGTCCGTTAATACTGCTCTAGGTTAATACTGCTTATGTCCCAAATACTATAAATACCCTTTGCCCGCCTAAACGTTCATAACGACTCTTTGCATACTGTTCACTTGCACTCTAAACCCTTTCTCTTTCAAAGATTCAAAAGTTCCAGGCAAGCTTTTCGCAAAGATCAATGGCATCCATGGCATTCATCGATGAACACAATGAGATCGCGATGCTACAAAAGCCAAAGCAAGCTGCAGGATTTCACCAGATTGTGGATTTCCTCAAGTCAAGCCATATTGCTCATGCTCTTACTGTTGCTCCTACGATCTATATCGAGCATCAAAGGCAGTTCTGGGCTAATGCCACCATTGTTGCTGAGAATGGTGTGCAGATGATCAAGACAAGGGTGTGTGATCAACCCTTAACAGTTACTGAAGAAGTTATTCGCATCAGTCTACGTCTAGACGATGCCTCTGGTATAACTTCTATCCCAAATGATGAACTGTTCTCTTCCCTTACAAGAATGGGGTATGGAGGCCCATTGGGTGTTTTCAAATTCTCTAAAGCCAAATTTTCACCCCAATGGCGTTTCTTTGTCCATACTCTTATGCACTGTATCTCCAAAAAGACTACTGGATGGAGTGAGTTCAGCAGCACTATTGCTTATGCTTTGGTGTGCTTGGCCACTGCCAGAAAGTATAACTTTTCTAAAATGATTTTCAGTGATCTTGTATCAAACATGGGAAACAAAAAGAGCTTTTACATGTATCCCAGGTTTGTTCAAGAAGTAATCAACCACGAATTGACGGATATTCCTCAATCTGAAGGGATATATGTACCAAAACCCCCTAAAGGCAAGGTTTTCTCAAATATGAGAAGATCTGCTGGGGACTCGGAAGGAGTTGACACCCCATTGTTCTCTACAATGATGGTGGTGTCCCAAACCAATGAAGGTATGGCAGCAGGGTCAAGGCCCCCATTAGACCATCCTACTGCTAGCCAATCCCAACCTTCCCTCTCAAAATCTATCCCCCAGTCCCTTCTTGAAAAACCATCCTCTCCTATTACCCAAACATACAAGAGGAAACAGGTAAAGAAGGCTCCTTCCCTTCTTGTACCATCAACCCCCAAGCCTTTAAGCCCTCTAAAGGAGAATTCTCCTTTAGGGAATATCCATAGGGAAACCACAGGGGTGTCTCCCAACCCCAAGGAGGTGCTCTCTGAGGAGGAGGAAGAGCATATGGGTGATGAGGCTGCCACTACTCCTGCTAGCACAGAGGAGGAAAGTGGTAACATCAATAAGACCTCCCCCATGGCAACTTTGAATGAGCCATCATTTGAAGGTCCTTGGTGCCAAGAAACCACGGGGGTGGATAGTGCTTCTGCTAGGTAGAAGACTTCCACTACTAAAAGATCCAATGATCCTTCAAAGGAGGATAACACTTCTAGAGAAGGTGAGGACAGATATAACTACCAAGAATTGATGGATACAATGGGAAACATCAACCTAGATGTTCTGAAACAAGGAAAAGAAATAGAGGAGATGAAGTTGGTGATCCTGTCACAACAAGTCCAGATTGCAAAACTAAAGAAGATGGTGACCAGGCTGATTCAAAAGAAGAAAAGGAAACAGTTTGTGCTAAAGAGAAGGGAACCAGTGTCTGATGCTCCCAAAAAGGGGGAGTCAGAGGCTGAAGTAAACCTGGATGAGGAAAAAGAAAAAGTTGAGGGGGAGCATGATGGGGAGAAGAACAGTATTGAGGGGGAGTTAGAAGCAGAAACTGTTAGTGTTGCTGAAACTTCTCAAGCAGTAGTAACAAAGTTATCTCCAACAGAAATTGAAGTAGCTGAAATGCTCATCAAAGCAAAGAATGACACTCCCAAAACAAAGGGAGTGGTCATAAATGAAGGGGGAGAAAAAGGAGAAGTGAGCAAGAAAGATAACAGTAAGAAAGCAATGAACAAAGACAAAGGAAAAGCAAAGATGGTGGAATCTGATCAACCAGTCAAGAAGCAAAGGTTGGTTGAATCAGATGAAGCTTTAGCCAGGAAGATGCAGGAGGATATTGAAAAAGAAGAAAGAGTTCAGGTTCAAAAGGACAGGGAGATGGCAAAGGCTCTAGCTGCTGAATTAAATGAAGCTTATCAGAAAGGGCTTGAAACAGAGAAAGCTAAGCAAAGGGCAATAAGCTTGAGAAAGGCCATGATAGTCAAATCAAGTGCAAAGAAAAGAAGACCTTCACAAACTTACCTTGCCACTCAGGAAAGAAACAAAATGATAACTTTCTTGAGGAGTGCAATTGGGGTAAAGAAAGAAATGTTTGTGAAGATGACTTTTGATCAAATCAGGGATCTCTATGAGAAAGAAACGGGGAAGCTGAAAAATAATGAAAAGGATAGAGTGGAGTTTTAAAAGAAGGCCAAGGAGAGACATGATGTGAATATGCATCAACCATTCCCTGAAAGTGAAGAGGGAACTCCTATCAAAGAAAAGGCAGAGAACAAGGAAGAAAAGAAGAAGGAAGCTACTTTAGTGCAGGTTCAAAAGACTCTGAAAAGAACCAAAATGATGGCTAAAAGAAAGAAAAGTGTAAAGAAGCCTAGAGTAGAAGAAGAGCAAAAGGTTGCTGAAGAAGAAAAGGCACCTCAGAATGAAGCTAAATCTCAGGAAGTACCACAGAGTTCAAATGTAAACATGTACATGGTGGTAATGGATAAAATTTCAAAGCCTATTTCAGTTGAACCTGTTGGATTTAAACCTCCTGAAGTTATCCACTGGGATACTATGGAGGTGGATGGCAAAGAATACATCAGATTGAAAAGAAATGATGAGAAGTATGAAGTATACAGCACCTGGAACAAAATTGTCAGAGAGTGTTCAAGATCTGATTTGGAAGAAATGTTTGAAGTGGGGATGAAAATTTATGCAGATCAGTTGACAGCTCCAGGGTTACCAATTGTGAAGCTAGTTATGGAATATTTGTGCATGTTGTTCAAACCAGAAGCAGTAAAGCATTTGATAAAACATGTATTCAAAGCTGTTAGAGGATGGACTTTATATGAAAGGAGTGGAGTCTATGAACTGGCATTGGATACTTTTCACATGGAGTATTACTTGGTGGATAGGGTCTACAATCACACAAATCTTAAGCTTCATGCAATGTTGAATAAGAAGTTGGGTTGTGCACCAAATTCAGAAATGGCAAAGTACCTAATTCAGAGAACTATCAATCAGAGTATGGGACTGGATCCTAATATTGGAGTAGATCAATGAAGATTTTGGGAGCATCTGAAGAACTTGACTTCTTTTCCTAAAAGTCAAGTTAGGGGGAGATTGTTGGGAACTGAAGAAAAACTTAAGTATGGTTAATGCTGCTGGTTCAGAGTTAATACTGCTAGAAGATTTCAAGGTTAATACTGCTGAGTATTACTACTGCTAGTAATTAATACTGCTAGTCAAAGTTAGTGCTGCTTGAACAAAGTTAGTACTGCTTAGCTAGTTAGTACTGCTAGTAGTTAGTGTTGCTTAGTAGTTAATGCTGCTAGAAGAAGTTAATGCTGCTGAGCATGGTTAGTGCTGCTTAAGAGATCCGGATGGAAAGAATGACAGCTGGATAAACTGAAGATTATGGAAGCTTAGAGATATACATGGAAGATATACTGAAGATTTGTTTATTTATTGTAATTATCTTTTGATTAGTATATGTATAGAATGTATAGAATAGATAGATAACTTTTGATAATCATTCATTCTAAGATATAGAGAGAAATCAACCTCAAGGCATAGATCCTAATTCTAGAGAAGTAGAATTCGTATTGATGAGCCTGTTCATCAATATTGAGGTTGAGTGTGTAATCTTGTAACTTCAAAGCATTCAATACAAGTTTACAGTTTGTTCTTCATATTTTCTGTGTTGATTTACTGTTTCATAAAATATCAAAGTGTTATTCCGCAAACTTCTTTGATATTGTTTCTGAGAATTAATTCTTGTTGAGAATTCGATCCTGACAGGTTTTTCCTCTGAAGTCTTCGTCCTCTGAAGTCTTCGTCCTCTGACGTACGTCTTCGTCCTCTGAAGTGTATCTTTTGGAAGTCCTCTGAAATAGGACTGGTATTTTCAACACTTTAACAAACAGATGATTTGGAGCTAACAAGGGCATTTTCTCAACAGCTCTTTATACCTATCCTATGCATCAGGAATTGCTTCATCGTCCATTTGTCTAAAAGTGCATATTTCATTTCTGGACTTAGCATTCCTCGTGGGTGGAAAATATTTTTTCAAAAACTTTTCTGCCATCTGGGTCCATGTAATTATAGAATTTGGTTTCAACGAGTTGTACCAAGACCTTGTTCTGTCTCTTAGAGAGTATGGAAAAAGTTTTAATTTTAGAGCATCGTCTTGTACACCTGGCAGTTTAAAAGAATCTGTAATTTCCATGAAAGACCGAAGATGAGAATGAGGATCTTCAGCTGGCAAACCAGCGTACTGGCTGTTAGTTTGCAACATCTGAAACATTATCGGTTTTAATTCAAAATGGTGGGTTTGCAAAGTTGGTTTAAGAATTCTTGGATGCAATTGGGTTAACACAGGAACAGCGTAAGACATAATACCACCATCTTTGGAATTTGCTAACCGAAAAATGTTTTGTTCCTCATCATCAGTTTTTATTGGCGGTTCATTTGGATCCTCATGATTATTTAAATCTTCTTGATTATTTGGATTTTCTCTATTTCGATTTCTTCGGTTATTATTATTTTCTTGATCATTTTGATGCCCATTTAGATTTACCTCGGGTATTAATTCCTCATCCGTCATATATTCATGTTCAGACATTTCGGAAGAATTTAAAACTAAATTAGCCTTTTGGATTCTTCTTCGTTGTCTAAATGTTCGTTCAATATCGGGATCAAGTTGGAAAAAATCACCGTGTGACAATCTTGGCATGCACTTTTTCGAAATTTTAAATTTTTTTTAAATTTTTTTTAAATTTTTTTTAAATTTTTTTTAAATTTTTTTTTATATATTATTTTTTTTTCTACTTTTTTTTTTCTTTTCAAAATAGATGGAAGAAAAACTTGCTTTTATAAACCTTACTTTAAAAAGAAAAACTTCTAGCGTGCTTCCCCGGCAACGGCGCCAAAAACTTGTTGCGACTTTTCATGTTTACACCTTTTTAAAATGCAAGAAAATAGATCTCGACGCAAGTATACATCTTAATCTATTGTCGTCTGTTAACAAGTAATAATGGTACAAAGTATCGAATATCGATCCCACAGGGAAGCGTGGAAAAGTTCTCCTCGAAAGTCGGGTCTGTAAAAGCGAGTTTCAGATGGCGAATTTGAAAACAATATTTTGATTGGGGGTTTTGAGTAACAATTACTGAAAAGTTTAATTATAAAAAGAGCGCAGGGTATAAAGATCAGTTGGGACAAATTTAATAATTAAAATAAAAGACGAGATCGCATTTCATCGTTATCTCAAAGTCGATATTTAATGTAACTTAAAGAAGTCGTCATACAACGAACCAGTTGTCAGTTGATCAGTTGTAATCAGACATAAAGTATAACTTTGATTTAAATAACGTTGGACAATCATGCGATACGGTACACCTTTTATTTTCTTATCAGTCTCGGTCCCAATTTTACTTTATACCCCGAACTGAGATGATTAGCCCATCATCATTTTAAGTCCTAACTTTAAAGATTGTAAAAGCAATTAAAGAAAATGAGAAATACGTCAACTATTCACTATTAATTTTAAAAAGAAATCTTAACGAACTACACACATAACTAAAGCTTTTAGATGAACGAGAAAAATTAAATTACTTGAGAACAACGACTATATTAAATTACGAACACTAAAATTAAATGATTTTAATTTAATTAACTCAACGATATTAAAGTAATGCGAGAATTATAAAATTAACATTTATCAACTAATTTACCATCAGTTATAAGTCTTGTTTTAAATGTGGATTTAGTATTTAATTTACTTTGAGAGTCCTTGGTAATTGTTAATGTAATTATCGTAATATGCGGGAGGGTTTTTATAAGTTTTGGAAACACGAAACAATTTTAATACTAATACAAACCGTGAACCAAACGAGGTTGGGAACCCGAAATGATTGATCGGACTTCCGGTTTGTAATAGAACTAAAATTGTAAGTAGAAACCAAATAAAAACCAAACTCAATTGAACCGTAAGGAGTGAGTAAAAGTAACGAGAGTGTAACGAAAGATCGATGTACCAATACTTGAAATGTGAATATATTGATGCAATAATTTGTAACCAAAAGAGTTTGATTAGTAAGTTTGAGCTTGATGGCAACTCACGGCTCACTACCAAACTCCCCAAAATGAGATATTACAACTTCCTTTTCACTTAAGCTACTATCTAGTGGATGGAAAATAAATTTCCTGGAAAGAAAAATAAAGAAACATGGATGATGGGATGTTCTTGCTGACCACGAAAAAAAATGAGATGCTACTAGTGAAATCAGATTGATTCTAGTGAAAATGAGATTCTTCTCTTTTTTGCTAATAACCAAACAACATATTTATAGGCTAAGAGGATGGGAAAGCCATGGGCTTTCTCAAAGAAACTTGGGCCCTTCAACCTTACCAAGAAAATTCGGCCCATATATGTTTTATAATGCACAAATTTTCAGCCCACAATTGTCATCCAAAAACAAGTATTTTCGGCCCATGTGTGCTTTTCGAAACCCGAATATCAGTCCATCATCTTCAAAAGTCGGTTTATTATCGATACATACGTCGGCCCAAAAGTAGAAGTCCATGTTTCTTTTTCCGCATCATGAATGAATTTGGGCTTCTCACGGCTTCGTTCTGAACCTAAAACATATAATTATAAAGAAATAAGATTTTAGTCGTAATTTTCTCATAAAATAGATTTATTAGACCGAAAGCGAGAAATATAAAACTAAACGACAAAACGGTAAAAATAAACTAAAAGACGCAATGGGGAAAAGAAAAATAGCTCAAAATTGTCAAAAAGAGGACTAAAAGTAGGGTAAATAAATTTACCCTATCAGTTATATTATACAGTTTTATCGATATATTTTTAACAATATGAATTTAATCTGTTTAACAAGGTACCTTCTACCAAAATATAAACAGAAAAAATGTATGAAAGTACAATCAGTTTTATTATTATATATATCATCAATATAACATGATACAATAACTGAACTCGAATAATTATTGTTTAGCCCACACAAATGGGATTTGGGCCCATGATAAATATTGGATTTTTAAACAAAATTAATCTGGGCTTATTTTATAAAGCCCAATATATGCTCAAGCCCAAATAGTTAAATAGATTCAGACCATTTAAGGCCTTTGAATTAAAGCACATGGGCTTTTTAAGCCCAACGCAAAGCTTACTCAATAAGCCCACTTCAGTTAATACCAGTTTTTACAAGTTAGATCGATAAATGCAAAAATGGGAATCGGAATTAAGTCCGCAAATGAGTTGTATCGAGCTCGATACAAGCTGCAGGTTCATTTGAGAAAGATTTGAGTTTTATTCGAGAATTGAAATTGGTCGAAAATAGCCATGAGGATTTTTTAGATATCGCATGCCCAATTCGAGAGATAAAACAAGCTGAATTTGAGCTTGACCAAAAATTGTACACAAAAGTTCTGCTATAACTACATACATATTAACACTTAGGGGTTGTTTACTCAGTACTGGTTGTCTCTTATTGGGTAAGAGCCTCTTACCCAGTAAGAGATTACGTTATTTACCTACAGTTCTAGTTGATTGAAGACCAAGTCGGCCACCGATATGTCATTGACTGAGTCAGATAATTTGGGTCAGTTAGTACTTACTACAAAAACTTGGTAAACAACCATTTTCAATGACAACTTACCTAGACTGAACATTTTACGCATGCCGCATTCTTAAGTTGATTAGCGCTTACTCATTTTGTATTAATAAACGATGCTTGCAATATCTTGAAAAATACAATAAGAATAGAAAATCAAGATTTTATAAACTCGAACTTGATTCATCATATGTTTCGAGCCTGTATTTGTGCTAAACTCAATTCAGATTTAATATAGTTTCACTCAATTGAATAAGCTTGAATTTACACGATAAAAGTTTGTGTCATTTACAACCATAAAATTAAAATAAAGGTTTGTTTTTTTACTTATAAGTAATAACATTTTTTCGCTAATCCGCCTATTTATTCTTCTTATAACAAGCGGCCAAAATTCAAAAAAAATAATAATAATAACGAATTAGGAATAATTATTATTTTTTAACAAGTATTAATATATCTTTTAAATTTTGATTCATTAAATTGGGGAAAATTTTCTGGAATAGCCAATCTATCTAAATGAATTTACTTTATTAGAGCATCTCCAACAGCTATGTTAAAATGGAAAAAATTGGGATTTTAGCATTTTTGTTGCTCCAACAACTATAATATCCTCTATGCTAAAATAGAGAAAAGAGGAGAGAGCTTGTAAAAATCTCTAAATTTAGAGAAATCTCTAAAAAGAAAGTTTCTCCCAAAACTAATTATTTCACCCAAAAAGCAAACGTTTTCTCTCCCAACTTTTCATATATTGAATATTTTAATAATATATTTAAATAAATTGAATATTTTAATAATATAATTAATACTAAAGTTGCTAAAATAACATAGTTGTTTATGCAATTTTTTTTAGAGATTTTGATCTTTTTTACTCTATTTTAAAAAAAACTTTAACATAGCTGTTGGAGATGCTCTTAGTCCCCTTTTGAATCAATTTCTTAAAATAGCTAGATTTACACAAATGGTGTACACATTTACATTCAACTTAAATATAAAAAATCACATATTTTTACTTTTTAAATTACACTTTGTATCCTTATAATTAATTATTTAATTTACTTTATATCGTTACTTTTTTTATTTTTACATTTTACACATTTATTATATTAACATACATAAACAATATATTATATTAATCAAAATACGTTTGTTTTTTTTCTAAATTATATCATTTAAAAAGGAATTTGTTAACAACCCTCTAACTTTGAAGAAATTGCAAATAGACCTTCTACAAGTCAACATGGATTGAAGACCTAAAATAGGAAGTCAAAATTAATAGGGCCTGACCCACTTCCACCATTCACGGCTAGGCTACCCACCATTTTATATTGCCAGAAAATACCATCCAAAATGAAAAACTTATCAAAATAACCAATCTTTCTAACCCGTTTCACTTTTTAGTCATTTTTTCAATTAAAATTTTATTTTAGCCAAACTTTATGTAGAAAATTAAAAAAAAAAATCTGCATAAAGATTCAAAATTTTGTAGAAGACCATCTTCAACCCAACACAAAAATAAAGATGTTTTCCTCTACAAACCAACATTTAAAAAAATGGAGGTCAATAAATATGGTCTCTATATTTGAAGGTCAATAAAGTAGGTATCTGAATATATATATATATATATATAGAGTCAGGTTCAGGTGAAAACCTCAAAAAATTAAAAAAACTGAAGAACACCCTGGTAGTCCTTCATCTGGACGGTATACACTTGTGCATACAAGTAATTTGTAACATGCACACGTGCATATGCACTTGTGCATAAAAACCAAAAAAACAACATAATTTACCTGTATGCACAAATGCATACCGTCAAGATGAAAGGCTAATAGAGTGTTCTTCAGTTTTCCGTTTTTTTTAAGGTTTTTTCATTTGAACCTCCATCTATATATATATATTAATAGTCTAATACATTAGATAATATTATTTTATTATTATTATTATAATATTAAATATGTTTTTTAGTGTCTTATTTGGTGTGTAATTAGAGATGGATTTTTTTTAGTATTGAAGGGACCCACCATTTTTAGTGTTATTTTTATAGTAGTTGAGTTGGAGATGCCTTTAAAGGTTTGTGTAAAGAATCCTTAAGCATAAGGATTTTTGTTTCTTTATATTTTTTTTTACCAAAAATCAATTTTTGCGTAAGATTGGCTATTTCGGGAAGAGGCTGTAAAAAGTAACTAAAAAGTGAATTTGTTTGATGAGATTGGTAATTTTAGTCAATTTTCCTTTATAATATTAAGTGACTGCTTTATTCAGCCAGAAAAATGAAAACGAGAATGAGAATAATAGTGAATGAGTTTGTGTAATAAATAAGACCTAATCTCAAACAAGAAAGTAAACCCCAACTTCAAATAAAATGTAGACTACGACTGAGTTGTTCCAACAATTTATAAATCGATTCCCCTCAATCTATCGACACTAAAAACAATTACTCGTGTTTTCAACTTTGTCGACGTTTTACAATTTCTTTCCTTTTATCATCGTGGTCTCATCTTATAACACCTAAGGAGTTAATGAAAATCTTTTAGTCAAATTAAACTGTCTCAATTCCCCGACGATCGCACAAAAAAATCGGCTTCCTTTTATTATATCCTCGTTGCTTTGCACCTCTGCATTGGGATGGACCGACTGCATATTTTATCGTTTTTGTAATATGGCGTTTGATATACTAAAATATCTTCCCTATGAAATAAACTATTCCATCATGTTAAGTTCCAACATAATTCATTATTCGACAAAAAATCTTTATTATTAATATTTTGTTAAAGGGAAAAACAAATAGAACAACAATATGGAGAGAATAACAATAAGACAAAGAGAAGAAATCTATATTTCTCATTAATCATAGCCCATTTAAATAGGGAGGAGTTTACAAAGAAAAGGAAACATTCATTATGGTAATCTAATAATAAGAAAATATCCTGTTAATCACTTCCTTTTGATGATGGCACATAATCCTTCAACACTCCCCCTTGTGTCGAGTCAAATGAGTGATGGTGCACAATTGTTGCCTCGTTAAAACCTTACGCCAAAATAAAAACCCAGTGAGAAAAAAATAAAAGTCTGACGAAGGAAAGAGTACAACGCACCAGCTTCTTTGTAATACATAGACTTTTCCTTCAGTCTAGTTTTCTCTTAGATTCGTACATTAATCGAGAGAGTTAGGAAAACATGATGATATATAAACATTCGCCTCACTAAAACCTTACACCAAGGAACAAAACTCAATGGGAAAAATAAAACCTTGGTTAAGGAAAGAGCACAACATACCAATATCACAAATATAGTAGACTCCCCCTTTTGTCTACTACTCCCCCTGATTTGTGCATTAATCCAGGGAGTTTGGAAAACATTTACGTTTACTTTCTACATGTTTCCCAATATATGGATTTAGGTAATGATTTGGTAAAATATGTCATGTTCTCCTGGCATCTTACTTGATTCAATTGAACCTCGAGGAGAGTTTTCTTATTGCTGATTGTATAAGACTTAAGCAGAATATGCTTTGTGTTATCACCCTTGATGTATCTTTTGTTCATTTCTTCGATACATGATGCATTATTTTCATATATGCAAATAGGATACTAGTTGAACCTAAAATTACTAACTCCTCTAATATATGTATGATAGTCCTTAATCATATACATTATCTCATGGAGAGTAATATTATTGGATCAGTTCAAGGAGGTAGTTACAAGGGTTTGCTTAGCTTACTTCCAAGCAATCGGCGTATTCCCAGTGGTAATTCCTTATCCAATTTGAGAACAACCTTTGTATGAGTCAGACAGATACCTAATATCAGCAAAGACATAACAAGAGGTTGTTTGGTGTTTTTTTTATAAGAGTTAGTACTTTTGCTGCTTACATTCTAAGTAGGTATTGAATTTTCATTTTCATTTTCAATCTCATTTTTATTTATATAGGGAAAGTATAAGCCCATGTTAACAGTTCTAAAAGATTTACTTGATATCATTCCAAATGACATTGCGTTGGCGCTGAGCTAAATCTAGCTAATAAGTTCACTGAGAAATACAATATACGGTCAAGTGTATTGTGTTAAGTACGATAATGCGCATATTGTACTTATATAGGGAATTCCAGCTCCTAACACTTTTTCGTCACCATCCTTTAGACGAAATGGACAATTCCTTATATCCAACACTTTGACCAATCATGGGAGTGCTAACCGAATGCGCTTTGTCCATATTAAATTGCCTGATTATTTTCTAGACATATGCGATCGGTGAATTAATATTTCACAAACTCGGTGTCCTGACTCAAATAGCTAGACAAACCCAAGTTTTCCCAAGATTTTTATCTCAACTTTAAATTTCAAGTTACTTGTGGTTTCTCTTATTTCATCAAGAGTGCCTATTATGTTCATAACATCGACGTATAAAGCTACTTTGAAAATCTAGAACTTGTTTTTCTACATAAATACGCAAGGGCACAGTTCATAGTTCTTATATATCCTTTCCCAATCAAGTGTTCACTTAGGGGGTTATACCACATCTGCATAGATTGTTTTAATCTATAAAGCGAGTGTTTCAATTTTATTGCAAACGCACTTCGCGGTTTAGAGTTACTTGATTTTGGTAATGTAATGCCATCAAGCACTTTTATATCTCTGAATCTAGATCCCCGTAGAGATATGTATTAACCACATCCATGAGTTGCATTTCCAGTCCTTCGGAAACTACTAGGCTAATTAATTAGCAGAACGTTATAACGTCCATCATGGGAGAGTAAGTCTTATCGCGGTCAATCCAGGGCGTTGTGAGAAACCTTGCGCCAAAGGAGAGTCTCATACATTATGACTTAATTATTCTCATTACGCTTTACGACAAATGATTTATCTATGCCTTACAGGCTTTACACTTGGTAGGTTAGCACTACCAAACCAAATACTTGTTCATTTGTCAAATAATATGATTCTCCCGGATTGCTTATTTAGGCCAATTTGCTCTTTGTTGATATTTTTCAACTGAGAATGGTTCGATGTCAATGTACTCTATCACCTCATAAGCAACAATATATGTGAAATATATCATCAATGAGTATGTATGATCTGTCCATCGACTCATATGAACTCTCATAATTCATTTGAGATTTCTTTGATCTTTGGAATCAATATTAACTTTGGAGCGTCCTCCAGTAATGATTCATAGACATAGTTTAATCAGAGACAATCTCATGAGAGGTTTATGTATTAATGACAAATAGTTGTGCCTTACTCTTCTCTTCCTTTAGATGAGTATCTATCGAACCAAGTAGCTTCCCCCCATTTCCGTTTGGGAGCTACGACCTCAACCACACCTCCACTATGTGTGATTGCAACGTACTTTCCAGCGACGTTATTCCCTTGTTTGGGGACTTTAACCTTGCGAGTATATTTGCAGCTCGTATATGTGATCTTGTCACTTATGGAATAACATTAAACGTATCAGGTATCGAGTCTGATTCGTTTGACTTAACTTTACATTATGAAGTTTCGGGATCAAAATGAGACAGAGTGGGAATATTCAATGACACTTCCTGTCGTTCCTACGGAAAATCCTTTTTCCTATCTCCCCCTAACGACGGGAAGACTGTCTCATCAAAGTGACAATCCGCAAATCTAGCGGTAAAAAAAATCATCCGTCAAGGATTCTAAGTACGGATAATATTTGGAGATTCATATCCAACAAATATACTTAATCATTTTAAAGACCCATTTTGGTGCGCTGTGGGGGCGCAATTGGCACATATACTGCACAACCAAACATGCGTAAATGTAAAATATCAGGTTGATATCCAGTTACCAACTGGTACACATGAGACCGGTTAGCTAGTAATAGGTCTCAAAATGAAGAAGTAAAGTTGCATATAGTATTGCATAACCCTAAACACATGTAAGTAAATCAGTGCGCATAACTAATGTCTTGGCTACCATCTATATTCTTTTGATGACAACATCTACGAGACCATTTTAGATATACATATGGGGTATAGGAAACTCTATATTGATCCCAATACAAATGCAATAATCATCAAATTCTTATGATGTAAATTCTCAAGCATTCCAAGTCATGTTGACTTGATGAATTAATCAGGGTGGTGAGCCCTTAAACGTATAGCTAGTGCTAGGAGTGCAGTATTTCATGTGGACAATAATACGACATGCGTTCATCGTGTCGAAACCAGAACCATAAAGTTTTAATGGCCCGCATTCTGGATGTTTATGTCCATAAATATCACCTTGTATTCGTTGTAACAATGGAATATTTTTGTATTATGTCCTTAGCTTTAGGATGATCTCATTCCTGTTTTGGCTAAGGATTAGGGTATATACAAAAGTTCTAGGTATTCGAGAGGGCATATTATAATGGCAATGTTGTTTCTTATGCTGCAGAAGTCAACAGTTGCAATTTGTCTCGTTTTGCCTATCACTCGAAAGAGAATGTGTCTATGTGTATTTTGCAATACACGGATCACTATGTCATAACCATGGTGTCCCACATGGTCATGTCGAAACATATATGTGTCATTTCCCTAAAGTTCTTTATTGGTGACAAAAATGTTTCGATGGCTCAATAATCTACTAGCTAGTTTGACACATATATATGTTTACTTTCAAATTCATTAAAACTTATGTATATATGCTCATTATAATTTCCATTTGATACGAATATCTTTACAAGGTTCCTATTGATCTTGTACCAACAAGAAAATGACAGTTCATCGTCTAAGTATTTCGGTTGAATGAATTATAAAATAAGTATTTGTCTATCATTTTAGATTGTGTGAGAGGTAAAAAAAATCAATTCTCCTCGATACATTCCTACACGGAACGGAGAATATTGAAAATTTTGCATTTGTTATGATGTATTTCTTTACATCTATAATGGTTACATATTCGATTACTTAGCAGAGAAATTAATTTTATTACTTAAAATTAATTTTCAAAGAAACATATGCTTAATCAATATTAAATATTAAATTAATATGTTATAGTTCATTTTCAACTTGTTCCCTTTTTGATAGAAGCACTTTTTAGTGCATTTTTTATTTGATTGTCCATTATCACCTGGGATAATAGTTTTATCCCTACTCCAGGTGTTGAAAAATCCTTCCTGACTCTTACCAATACCCTGACCCTTTCTAGGGTCTCGTCCACATGGTGCATAAAATATGTCAAATTGTTTTTAACTCACAATCATTTGGAGTTGTTTCCACCTCTAACGCTTTCATTATTGATATCGAGAATTTTCTTTGTCCCGACATATGTGGCGTTGTTATTTGAAAGAACTTTGTTATGTCTCTCAACCACTTGCAGTTGGTTGATGAGTTTGTCTAAATCTTACATTCCAACTTATATTGGTTTAATAATATTTACCGATGTATGAAAAGTGAAAATAATGTTATGAATCATGTCATCTTCTATGAGCTCATAGAGATTGAGACGCATTTTGGGATACATCATTTCTTTGTTGAAATCAGTTACCTTTTTGTAATCGTATAAGCGGGTTTCATTTCGCTGTACGATTAGTTCGAGAAGTACATTTTCATGAATACTCTCGATTATCTCTTTCGGGGCATCCCACTGTTCTTTGGGGGTTTTTAGCAAGGTTCTAAATGGCGTGAGGCGTGGCGTGGCGGCGGGGTCAAGCCTCAAGTCTTAGGAGCCCTGGCGAAGCCATGGCGTTTTCAAGGCGTGACTTATGGCGTCAAATTTCTAATTAATATATAATAGTATATATAAAAACATATGTTTCGTTATTGTTACTCAATGAGTCAATAGTAATAAACAAGTTAAATTAGGTTATATATTAAAAACTTGCAAATAAAACATTAAAAACGTAAAGAAATATCAAATATCTCGTTATGATAACTGCGCATTAGGCCATGGCGTGCCATGGGCTTAACGTGGCGTGACACACAAGCCTTGGTGCCATGGCGCGCCATGGCGGCTGTGCGGCGAGTTTTTTAGAACATTGGTTTTTAGTGAAGGTATTCTTATGAAGGTTATGATTTATTTATCGTCTCAAAACATGATGGTATTTGCTTGTACTTTTTCAAGAGGTTGTTTTAGGGTCAATAGAAAGTTAATGGGCTTTAGGTATTTTCTTGTACCTTTTCAAAAAGAGGTTTATATACTCATTTATGATACTCAGATTCTTTTGAGTTTACGACGTTGATTTTGGGATAAGTTGATTCAACCATTTACATATATAAGGGATAATATATGATTTTCTTTTTGATAAGGCAGTGGATTGTGGTTATAATTATTATTTTATGTATGAAATTTCATTATCATAACCATATTGGATTTTTGTATGCTTTAATTTTATTGATAATACTTCATCAATATTTCAATTTGCAAAAACAAATCACTCACTCTATTGGATTTCCAGGTAGTAGGGGAATCACATGGATTTCTTAAGTCTCTACAAACCTTAGGGCTATTTACACCCGTTTGACAAAATCCAATCGATATTTTAAGATTTATTTAATTTAAATATAAAATTATTAATTATAGAACATTTGGCATGAGGCCAAAATGACTATGAGTTTGACATATAAAGTCAATTTTAATACCTTAATCGTATTTTTGGAGCTTTTGTTAAGATACCAAAATATGAGGGTTGGAAGTGTAACTTCTAAAATTTAATTACAAAATTAAGAATTATGAGTAGAAACTCAAGATAAACATTTAAATTTATATATTAAATTTTATAAAGCATTCAATGTCAAAATGAATAAACTACAAAACATTTTAACAATTATATGATCCTCAATCACAAATATGACTACCAAGAATTCAAGAGACTTTAAATATACTTAAATACTAATATAATATTTGAATATTACAATGTAAATAATAGGAACATATTTACATATCCATATATAGTTGGTTTAAAATAGCAACTAGAATATTAAATAACTCATATCATTGAATTAAATAAATTATCATATCTTAAATTAGCTTGTTATAAAACAAGCATATATGATAAAAATGTATATTTTAGGAATATTTAAACAAATATATAAAAAAAAATTATTAACTAAAATAAAATAATAATGAATTTATAAATTGACATACATATAAAATATTTCAAAAGAGATAATAATGGTATTAGAAATCCATAATCAAGTTTATAAGTATTTATTGCCCCATATAATTAAATTAAAAATGGCAAGTCAAGTTAAATAAATTAAATATCATATTCAAATAATAATTAATTAGCATATCTCACAATATATAATATATTAGTCTAATTTAAAAAATACCATCAAATTGTAGACATAATAAATACATAACATTATATGATGAAATTGACCATCTAAACATGTTTAAACTAATTGAATAATCATAAATAAATAAAAATAAAAATAAATTCAAAATTATAAATCTATTATATACATAAAAGTTATCATTCTGCATTAAAACACAATAAATTAATATAATAAATATTTAATAAATAAAACCAATTTAATAGGAGGTAAATACAAACCATATTTCAAGTACATACGGTGAGCTACATCCGTGAAAATTAATTGAAGAATACGTTTTTTTTTACTAATTGCTTTTTTTAACAACAATTCTAAAGTTGCATAGTCCAAAAAAAATTATTGATTTCAAATCAAATTAAATAACTATCAATTACTATTATAAAAAAAACCATATCACCATTAAAAAAATAGAAGGATTTTGAAAGTAATTGGTTACAACCTTTTAAATTGCCAGAACCATTTTTATGTTTATTAAAATTGATTGAGACCACAAACTAATAAGAATAAGAAAAAAAAAAAAACTGAAGCATATAAGCATGATCATGGCTAAAAGAGTTAATCATAATTAATCATAATTCATAGACAAAAAAATTGTAAGTTTTTGTAGAGATACTTACTTGAATTGCAATATTGGAAAAAACAGACCTTCTAATGGTGGTAGATTACGAATAGAACAACCGTTTAATAGCGGCGGAAACGATTTGAGGGAGCGATAGTGCAAACGAGCTACGTGCTGATAACGTGTTAAAGGGAAAAACAAATAGAACAATAATATGGAGAGAATAACAATAAGACAGAGAGAAGAAATCTATATTTCTCATTAATCATAGCCCCTTTAAATAGGGAGGAGTTTACAAAGAAAAGAAAACATTCATTATGGTAATCTAATAATAAGAAAATATTCTGTTAATCACTTCCTTTTGATGATGACACATAATCCTTCAACATATTTTGGTTATTAAGGGATCATTTATCTAATGATTACCGGGTAAACAGTTATTGGTAAAAGTTGCTATTACCTTATCAGGTAACAGTTTTGGCCATTAAAATAGATTGTTGGTAAATGTCTTTTATCCAATAAATGATTATCCGGTAAGAGTTTTCTCTCTCAATTACTGTATAAAATTCTCGATTCTTGTAATGCTCACCAGGTAAGGTAAGTGACATTGAATAAATATTTGGTAAATGGCTCCCAACTATTATTTAAAAAAAGAAAACCCTTTAATTTATTAACCAATTAAACAAACCAAATTAAAATTTAGAGGTTGTTTGGATGGTTTTACATTAAGTCTTGTATAAATAAAGTTGTCTGTGTAGATCAATTAGTCCGTATAATTGGGAATGTTTTTGTTTGGTTTTTTTTTTCTTCATAGATATAAGGAGCGTATTTTTTAATTAGAAGGGACATGTTTGAATTTTTTTAGCTTTTGACATAAAGCTCCCTCTAAAAGGTTATTGAATAAATCTTTTTCTATATCATTAGACCATTACCAAACAATTATATATAAATAAGATTCAAGTCTTATTAAACTCGTTAATTAAACTAATTAAGCAACTAATAAAGAGAGTTTTAATTAAATATTTGTACATTAAATAGTAGGAAAGATCATTATTTAATGGCCTTTTCTCCAAAATTTATCTCCCAACTAGACTACATCCTTCATAGATTCCGGAGAAAAAAAAATGAAAAAAAGGCAAAAACTTTAAAAAATAAAAGAAACACTTGCTGGTTTAATTTTTGTGTTAAATGTGAGTGCTCCGTTTTACAACAAAAGATGGGAAATATTCTAATTTTGAAAACCCTTTTGGTCAAGAATCCAAGGCCAAAACATTTTATATTTTTCCTTATTTAAAAACATATAATTACATTCCATCCATCCCAAAATAAGTATTTTATTATTATTTTTCAGTTTATTCTAAAATATGTATTTGTAATAAAATACTTTAAAGGTAGAAAATAATAGAGAAATCAGTATTGTTAGTATTTGATCGAGCTTAAAATCCATGATTTTTATTTTTGAAAATTCAGTGTTTAACAATCAACGATTAGAAAGACCGATGCATGTTGAAGAAAGACAATGATATAGTTTTTATTTCGTTTGAATTCAAACGGTAAGGATGAAAACAAAAACAAAAGCAAAAGAAATAAAAGGAAAAGGAAAAAATGAAAAGCAAAATTTTCCTTTTTTCATACTTATAGACAAAATAATATATATATATATATATACACACACACTAGAAGCGTACTCGCGCAATGCAGCGAGACACATCACGATTTTAATGTTTCATTTTATGTTTTTTGTCGATTTACAGTACGATTTTGGATGGTTTTAAAAAAGTGATAATGTTTTTTTATATATAAATTTGTTTAATTTAGGCTTAATAATATAATTTTTTTTATATAAAAAAATTAAGTATTTTATTAGAATTCAATGATTATTTTATATATTTTAATGACATCTTGAAAAAATAACCAATTACATATTTAATAATATAATTAAAAACAAATTTATATTAATATAATATATTAATTAAATAGTGATACATGGAAAGGTCTGCATAAAAGGAAGGTCTTGCACATACCAAATTGGTGGGTGTTAGAAACCTCCAGTAGTAATATGTGTCTTGTGCTTTGATACTTGTAAATTAAGAGATTTTTAAAATCTTGTATAAAATGATGGTATCGTGTGCCTAATAATTTGTATTTAGGAGTTTTTATCCGTGCTTTATAATATAGTATACATATATATAGGGTGTGTTTCTTTTGCAAACCAAACAATTTGTACAAACTATGCAAACCAATCTTAGCCGTTCATCAAGTCTAATGAATATATGATTTTATTATGTTTCCTAATTTAAAATCATGATTATAATGAATAAACTTAACATTTCCTAATTTAAAATCATGATTATAATGAATAAACTTAGCATTTTCCATATATATCACAATCATTATTAATTAATCATAATCATTATCCATAAATATATCTATTGTTTTCTA
Source organism: Arctium minus (assembly GCA_954870635.1). Classification (NCBI taxonomy): domain Eukaryota; kingdom Viridiplantae; phylum Streptophyta; class Magnoliopsida; order Asterales; family Asteraceae; genus Arctium; species Arctium minus. The sequence goes on along the minus strand of OX941094.1, from coordinate 70,346,923 downwards.
ATATAGTGGTTTGCATAGTTTGTACAAATTGTTTGGTTTGCAAAAGAAACGCACCATATATATATATATATAGAGAGAGAGAGAGAGGTTTAAACCAGATCGATACCTATTTAAGAGAAGGGTTGAGTTTCGGTGAGAAGTGCCAAATCATATATAATTTTATACATAATCTACTGTTTTTTTATTATTTTCTTAAATAGTTAGTGTTTTCGTTTGAACCTATATATATAAATATATATACACATGATCAAGAACAATGAGTTTCTATTTATTTACATTTTTTATAGTATGTTATTTTCATGATATAATATTTTTTTTATAAATAAATATTTATTAATAAATAAACACTACTTTTTTGTCAAAAATATTTTTTGGGGTAGGGGTTTAGAAAATGGAGAAGAGGTCCCTAATTGGCTAATTCCCCTATCAAGGGTCCAACCACTAAGGACACACACACACACCCTCTATAAGATGCCCTTAAATGCCTCACCGAAAGAACTATCTTTTTCTCAATTAAAATTTCATCTACTTCACCTTTTAGGTAGGTCATATTTCCCCTCTTCTATGGGGGTTAAAATGGTAATTTCACATAAACATTCACAAATATACATATCTAATATATAAGTAGGGCCACTTCTTTTACAAACCCAATAATTCGTATAAATTTACAAAAACAACACATGTGAAAATTTAATGTTTTTTCATTCATGACTATTTTTTTTTCCACACACAAAAAGGCCTTGAAGGTTTCACATATGAAACATCATTGTATAAATACTGTATTTTCGTACGTGTTGTTTCATATGTGAGACAACACATGAAAATTTGTTTCTAATTTTTTATGATTTTATTGGGTTTGCAAATGATTATGCCACTATATAAGTAATCATGGTTTAAGACATGCACTTTAGATTGATTCTTCATCCAAAACATTTGTCGTGGACTTAAAATTTGAACATTCGATTATCAAATTTTCTACATGAACTGCTCGAACATCTATTTTGTCAAAGCCATTTAAACTAACTGTTGTTTAAGGGTATTCATTGAAGACGAAAGATCGTGTGAGAAGTTGAGTTAACGGTGATAAGTGTGAAAGTGGATCTGAACGGTTGATCTCTCTTAATCTCAAGTCCTCCCATGAATTACGGCTTAGAAGCTAATTGATTTGGTGCATCTTATCTCGGTGCATCTCATCCTAATGTACGTCAATTTCTCATCCAACAATTGATAACCACTTCTCACACTTTTCACTAAAACCCAACCCATTCATTAAAATTCCTTCAAAGCTATTAATAAACTTAAATACTCATTACTCATTCACATGTAGTTCATAAAACATTCTTTATAATTCATCATTGGTCATATCTAAGACCATATGTAACCATTAATGAAAATAATATAAATAAACATCTCTTTTGTTAAAGACATTTAAATCTAATTTCATAAAGCAGATTTGGTGTAAAAAAAATACGATTGTGGAATATTTGGCATATCATTGTAGATGCGATAATAACTATTTTAGTTTTGTTTCGTAACGAGAACATTTTATAGTTATCCTGTCTTTTCCGAATGAAAATTAAGGACGAAAAATTGTTGGCAAGGTACAAAACTTAAAGCTCAAAGTACTTTCTTTCCAAGCATGAGGTTGACCACAAGACAAAACAACACACAAATTGATTTTGACTTTATATTTTTTTGTCTTCCCTAATAAAACATGACATAATTAACACTTATAACACCAAACCCCACAAATTATCATAAGCTTAAAAACACCATATCTTCATGCACATACCACCCCCCTTGAAAATCTAGAAAATGTTGAAAAGACAAAATTACCCTCAAGGGTTGAATTGGTCTTCTTGGTTCTCCTGGAATTCATCTTGGTTTTGATACCCTCCATTGGAATTGTACCTTTCATATGAATTAACATCATTATTGTTCCCATAATACCCTTTGTTGTTGTTGTATTCAAATCCTCTTGAGTTCATGTTTGCATTTGCATTGAGGTTTTCACTATTGAGGTCATAATAGTACTTTCCATTCTCCAAGAACCTTGTATCACTCATCCCCTGCTTCTCAGTGTTGTACATGTTCCCATTGTTCCCCTGCTTCTGGGAGTTGTACATTTCTTGACCACCTTGGTTGTACCTTCCATTCCCCTGCTTCTGGGAGTTGTACATTTCGCCCCCGTCTTCCGCGGTCTCCATGAACATCCCCTGCTTCATTGGGTTGTACCCATCGCCCCCGCCCCCGTTGCCATAATACCTTCCATTCTCCAAGAATCTTGTATCACTCATTCCCTGCTTCTGGGAGTTGTACGTATTGTCGTAATTTGTTCCGATTTCTTGCTTCTCGGAGTTGTACATATCGTTGTTGTCGTCGACATTGTAGTGGAATGCTTGTGGTTCATTGAATTCATTGGGGAGGTTTTGGGTGGTGCTGTGGATGGGGGTGGTGTATGCCACCGGGTTGTAGTTTTCCGGGAGGTTGGCCGGGAGGTTGGCGGCGGTGGTGGTGGCGGCGGGCGGAAGTTGGCCGGATTCGTGGCCGAATAGGCCGTAAGAATCGGTGGTTTGGGTGTCTTGTGGATTGGTGTTTAGGGGTTGTGATTGTTGTGGATTGGTGTTTAAAAGTTGTGGGTTGTTGGAGACTTTGGCGAAGAATTGGCTTTCGCGGCCGTGGACGGTGGCGGAGAAGGCGGTGATGAGGAGGAGGAGGGCGGTGGTGGTGGTGATGGAAATTGGAGCCATTGGAGGAGAGATTTTGAGTTTTTTGGCTCTTGTGTTGAAAGTTTATATGTTTATGGGTTTATATAGCAATGACTCTCTCTCTCCCAATCTCTCCCATTCTCTCTCTCTCTCTCTCCCAATCTCTTCCATACTCTCTCTCTCCCATACTCTCTTTCTCTTTCAATCTCTCTCATACTCTCTTTCTCTCTCCCAATCTCTCTTATATTCTCTCTCTCCCAATATTTGTTTCTCTCACTAAATTAATGTTTTTCAACATGTTAGGTGCAAATTGGAGGGGAAAAGGGGTGATGATTGTGGTCCCTAGTACATCATACCACTTTGACAAAAGAGCCCTTTTCTTTTCTTTGCTTTGAGGTCCATCTTCCATTTTTATTTTCTAGGTAAGAAAAGAAATCCAATTATTTATAAAGTTTTAATTAATAATTAGACACCTAAAATTTTGAACATCGGGGACGATGACGATGATGAGGTAGGAGGTGGGAGGAGGCTGCGGAGGTGACAATGGCGGTGAATAATCAGGAACAATAACGAATTCAGTATTATTTATGATGGAAGCAAGATTCGAGAGAAAATTATGGTCGGAACACAATTATATAAATTAAGAACTTTTTTAATATATATATATATATATATATATATATATATATATATATATTTATAATTGAATACTAGAAGCGTACTCGTGCAATGCAGTGAAATACATCACGATTTTAATGTTTCATTTTATTTTTTTGTCGATTTACAGTACGATTTTGGATGGTTTTGAGAAAGTGATAATGTTTTTTTTTATAAATTTGTTTAATTTAGTCTTAATAATATAATGTTTTTTATATAAAAAATTAAGTATTTTGTTAGAATTCAATGATTATCTTATATATTTGAATGACATTTAGAAAAAATAACCAATTAAATATTTAATAATATAATTAAAACAAAATTATATTAATATAATATATTAATTAATAGTGATACATGGAAATGTCTGCATAAAAGGAAGACTCTGCACATACCAAATTGGTGGGTGTTAGAAGTCTGCAATAATAATATGTATTTTGTGCTTTGATACTTATAAATTAAGAGATTTTTAAAATCTTACATAAAATGATGATATCTTATGCTTAATAATTTGTATTTAAGAGTTTTTTATTCGTGCTTTATAATATAGTATAGATTGATTGCCCTTTCTTTTAAATATAATATTATTTTTATTTCTATGAACAAGGAGGGTATTTATGGGATTTGGGAAAAATTAATTTGAAGGGCATGGAAAATAGATGGGGAAAGTGGCGTGTAATTATGCGTGGATTGTGGAAGAAGGGAGGGAGGGAAGGGGGGACATAAATGTAAAAACAATATTAAGTGGTTTGGATAAGCATGGCAACTAGTCATGTTTAGGGCATGCCCTCATCTACTCAATTCTTCCTCTATTGACACCTCCCTATCATCACTTTCCATATATATATATATATATATATATATATATATATATATATATATAGAGGGTCAGATTCACGTGAGATCAAGTTGTTTCTGTGAGACCGTGTGAGATCAAACCTTAAAACATGAAACTTCACACCGAAACACTGTGAAGGTAAAAAACATTCGAACCTTCATAATGTAATCACACTATAAAGGTAAAAAAAGCTAAACCAAGTTAAAAAAATCAAGCCTTCACAGATAAAAGACTGTGAAGGTATATCTGAACCTTCACAATGAAGACGCTGTGAAGGTAAAAAAAAACGAACATTCACAGCGAAAAACACCGTGAACGTAACATTTACGGTGTTTTCCCTATGAAAAGTTCGATTTTTTTTACCTTCACAGTTTTTTGGTGTGAAGTTTCATACTTTAAAGCTTGGTCTCACGAAAACTGTTTGGTCTCACGCGAACTTAAGTATATATATATATATAGACTTGAGATCATATGAGACCAAACTATTTTTGTGAGACCCGTGAGACCACAAAAATAACACTAAACCTTCACAGCAAAAGACTGTGAAGGTATTATAAAGGTAAACATTCACAGTGTTTTTGTTGTGAAGGTTTGTTGTTTTTCGTTTATTCACAAGGAATCGCTGTGAAGCTTTAGTGTTATTTTCTGGTCTCACCGGTCTCACGAAAACAGATTGGTCTCACGTGAATCCAACCCTATATATATATATATATATATATATATATATATATATATATATATATATATATATATATATATATAAACGAAATCAAGTTTGTACAAAAAGGGTTGTAATCGATAACCAACTAACTGTCATGTCTAAAGAGTATCATGTAAGAGGCAAATCAGGTAAAAAAATGATTTGTTAGGTATAGAATCGGAGAATGCCTATAAGCAGTCCAATCCCTAAAAGAATGCTTCCAGAAGATGGTTATCAAACTTGAACAATCTTTTGTTTGTGCAAGTATATAACATTGGAATCGGGTTTTTTTTAAACCTGTATATAGATTATTGTTACAAAAGAATTCTAGACATGTTACTGTAGTAATAATAACTTATTGTCCTATCAAAAAGAACTTCAAATTATGCATGTGAATCATACCCCACTTTGTATGTACACTTCCATCTTTGAGAAGATGCAGATTGAATGGAGTTCTGAATAAAAAATATAAGTCTTAAGAGTCCATTTTGATATCTTTTGGTTAATATTATGTATGATTGTTGATCATTTGGAAATGGATGAATTTCGTAAATAATAACTTAGTTGTAGCACCCCAAATTCAGTTGACAGGGCTAGATGTGTAGAAAGAAAGGTTTGAGGGTTAAATTGTAATAAATCCAAATTCAAATAATGTGTGTGTAAGTGTGTGATTTGTTTGAAAGAAATAGGAAGGGGAATGAATGGTTCAAGGGGAGGGTTAACATCCCAAAATAGATTCACAATGGGAACAATGTGCCACTTTTTATCCTAAGAGTAGAACTCGGGAAGGAAAATCAGGGAGCAGAACAAAGTGCAAGTAGGGGGTGTAAAATCCGAATAATTCGAAATCCGAACCCGAATAAAAAATAGGGTGTTTGTGTAAAATCCGAATACCCCTAAATCTGAAAATTCGAAACCCGACTTTTGGGGGATATTTGGGCGCGGGTTGAGTTTTATTTTTGGCTACCCAACCTGTCCGAAAACCTGAAATAATACGCATATATATATATATATATATATATATATTTTAAATATTATATCAATATATTTATTAATTTAATTATCTTTTGAAAATCGTAAATTTTAGTCAATCGAAATGTTATATAATTTCCAAACTTACTACTGATTTCATCAATCTCTCAATTGATTGAATTCATCCTCAAAATCGATTGAATTTATATATTTTTTGCACTATAATAATACCCGAACCCGCTCGACATCAACCCGAAACCCGACTAACCTGAAACCTGAAACCTAAAATCCGGGTCTTAATTTCCATAACTGAAATTCGGTCGGGGTTTTGGTTTGCCCACATGAACCTGCCCGATGCACACCTTAAGTGCAAGTTTGGGAAGCAGTACTATTGGAAGTATAATCTATGAAAAAGGTAAGCAATTTCCAAGCCTAAATTTTATATGTTTTAATCGATGGTTTAATTAGTGGCCTTACAAGTCTAGAAGTGCTTATCACTGATTGCAAAAGATCAGTGAGTTTAGATCAAGAAGTGATATAAAAATGGAGTTTTGTTGTTCTTGATATGATTAATGGGATAAAACGGTGAGGGTGGTGGTGTTTGGGAGGTTCATCGCGAAGAAATCCATATCGGTGAGAGGAAGGTTAGCGTGGGGGTAGGATAGGGGTAAGGTATGATGGTAAAAAGAGGAAACAAGTAGAAGACAAAACATATACACGACAAAGAAAAGGGTAAATTGACGAATATAACCCTCAACTAACGGAAAATAATTTTAACTGAGTTACTAGAGGTACCACTTTTAAATCAAAAAGCAAACCACGTTAACCATTATTGTACTTACTAAAGTTTGGGAACATCATTCGTAGTTAGGTGTAAGCCACAGGACATAAATTGTAGTTTACTCTTGAAATTTTGATAACCAATCAAGTAACTTTTCAAAGGTTTTCATATCTTAAGGATTATGCTTTGTGGATTGCATTGGATACTATACATCCCTCCCGTACAACTAAACCCAAAGGACACATTGGAATTTCTCATATATATATATATAGTGTTTGGTTCATTTGAGAAATGGTAAATATATGAGAAATAAAGAAGTAATCCTAGTCATTCATATGGTCAAGATCGGATTTGACTAGTCAAATTTTGCGGCTTTGACTGGTCAAAAGTTACGGCCTTGACCGGTCAAAAGTTGCGGCTATCCCAAAAATAGAAGGACAATTTCATAAATTTTACAAAACACACGGTCTGTGTTCATATATGAACATGTATAATTCACATATGAACTATATGTTCATATATGAACCAGTTAATGCAATTCACAACTGAACTCTTTTAACAGATTCATATATGAACCAGTGCAATTCACAACTGAACTCTTTTAATTTATTCATATATGAACCTTTGTGATTCATATATGAATCAGTTGAACTAACTAACAGATTCATATATGAACCTTTGTGATTCATATATGAATCTGTATGAATCACAAAGATTCATATATGAATCAGTTGAACTAATTAACAGATTCATATATGAATCTTTGTGATTCATACAGATTCATATATGAACTCATCCCGTGTATTTTACGAAATTACCCCTCTACCTTTTATAGACCACACAAGAAATTATCCGGTGCTTCGCGGTCAAAGCCGCAAATGTTGACCAGATGAATGGCTAAGATTACTTCTCTATTTCTCATATATTTACCATTTCTCAAATGAACCTCTCCCTACATATATATATATATATATATATATATATATATATATATGAGAGGTTCAAATGAGAAATGTTAAGTGTGTGAAAAATAGAGAAATGATCCTAGACCTTCATCTGGTCAACATTTGCGGCTTTGACCGTGAAGTACCGGATAATTCATTGTGTGGTATGTAGAAGATAGAGGGGTAGTTTCGTAAAATACACGGGACGAGTTCATACGTTCATATGTGAATCAGTTAATTAGTTCATATGAGAATCAGTTAATTAGTTCATATGTGAATCACAAAGATTTATATGTGAATCTGTTAATTAGTTCAACTGATTTACATATGAACCTACAGTTAATTAAATCATATGTGAATCAGTTAATTAGTTCATATATGAATCACAAAGGTTCATGTATGAATCAATTAAAAGAGTTTATATGTGAATTACACTGATTCACATACGAACATATAGTTCATAATTCATATGTGAATCATACATGTTCATATATGAATTTGTCTCACGTATTTGTAAAAATTACGAAACTGTCATTCTATTTTGGGAATAGCCGCAACTTTTGACCCGTCAAAGTCGCAATTTTTGACTAGTCAAAGGCGCAATATTTGAGTAGTAAAATCCGATCTTGACCGTATGAATAATTAAGATTATTTCTCTATTTTTCACACACTTGACATTTCTCATTTGAACTTATGGCTATATATATATATATATATATATATATATATATATATATATATATATATATATATCTAAAATTACTTATCAAATAGTTTATTGTTTTATAAGAAGATAAATTTTTACGTTTAATTTTACTGAATGTTATAAATTTTTACTGTAAATCATGTCAATAATTCATAATAAAGAGCCTCTAGCATGTAGCTCAGTTGGTAAAGGGATGGAGCAACTTTATCCAAATACAAGATAGGTCTTCTGTTTGATTCTTAGACCTCCCGTTAGCTTCAGTCACTGAGTGAGTCAAAAAATGTCCTCTCACATTGATGTCTTTAAAAGCAGGTTCCGGCCGGCCCCATACGGGGAAAAAAGACATATAAACGTTTATAACCATGGTTTTTGACCGCTGTATACTTACTCAGTTAAGAACAAATACTATTATTACAAGAAAACAAGACAAAAGAATATCAATATGCCACCTAGCAAACGAATATGACTTTTGTTATCTATTGAACTGCCAAAATGTAGATGTAAACACGTAGGGTCGTCATTTGTCTTGATGGTACAAGTTATTTGTAATAAAAACTGTTATCTCTGTATAATTTGTTATTGTATATTTGTTTATAATATTTAAAATACATTATATTTTTTTAAAAGTAAATACAATAATGAATTTTAACACAAAGATATGAACATAAATGATTGTTGGTAGAGAAATAATTTTATCAATAATAATGTAAATTATTTGGTTGGTGTACAAGAAATGAAAGACATAAAACTGATCTCATTTATTGCCAATACCCACCCCTACAAACAGTTGAGCCTACCTCAAAGCCTACATCCTTACCCAATCACCACCCCCACCATACCACACCCCTATTAGTGGCGGACTCAAGATTTTAGGTGAGCGAGTGCACAAAGCCACAAACGAAAAACTTGAGAAGTTGTTGTCGATGTGTTTTTAGCCGAATTCCCTTATTGGGGGACTTTTTATGTTTTTGGTTGATTTCAAGGGATTTTTTTAAGCTTCTGTGTTGATTCGATGTGTTTTTTTTTGTTTTTTGTATTGATTCGAGGGATTTTTTGGGTTTTTTAATTGATTTCAAGAGATTTTTTCGATTTTTTGGTTAATTTCAAGAGTAAATTTTGGTTTTTTTGGGGACTTGTGCACCTTTCACCCCTCAAAAACGTATATATGACGGAGCACCCCCGTAGTTGAGCAGGTGCACCTTACGTACCAAAAAAAAATTCGCCCTTACGAACCGAACTTGAACGGGTGTACGGGATCCCCCTTGAGAAGGGTAGATCCGCCCCTACCCCACCACCCTACCCCACAAGAAACAAAAACTAAATCCTACAACCATCCATCCTAGTTTTAAAATATCCCCAATCAATTTTTAATTGGTTTTGAGGTTTTGTTTGTTTTGCTTGGATTGTGAAGTATTAATTGATGTATAATGTATTACACATGTAGTGGAAGGTTAAAACAAAAATCATAAATATTTCATTTATCCTAAAATAAGTATCTATATTACATTTTTAGTTAGCCTGAAAATAAGTGTTTGTTTTCGAAAGTAAAAAAAGTTTAGCTTTTCATTCTTCCTATAGCTATGAGAGAGAAAATTTATCTCTCTATAGTTATGGGTAAAATTGTCCTTTTAATAATTAAAAAGTGTAATAATTACATATTCTCAAAATTGTGTGTTTTTTCTATTGTGGACATTTATTTTGGGACGGAGGGAGTATTCATTAGTGATTTAGTGATACATTTTCATGAAGACCCAAAAAATTATATATATGATTAGATGAAAAATAATATAGGTTTGGTCAACGATTTGAGTCCTACAAGGCCATTGGGGATTTTCTTTACTACTCTCCAGGGCCTTTGGGATTAGTCGAGACGTGTGTAAGCTAGCCCGGATACTCATGGTTAACGAAAAAAAATATAGGTTAAAAAGATGAACTTAACCATTCTACTATTTTTCTTATAACAAATGCTCTTTTTGTTCCGCAATTACATTTACTGATCTTATAATCATGTTAAGGGGTTATATATTACACATTTATGGTCTTTTACCGATTAATTAAATACTTATTGCCTTTTAGTGGGAAAGAGACTTTTACCCTATTTAAGATGGTTTTTAGTTGTGCCATTTTGCTAACCAAGAATGTTACTCGTTCAGTGAGGGTGGCTACTCTTATCTAGTTAGTGAGCTTACCGGATAAGAGGCGTTTATACAGCTACACCAGTATACCATGCTATTTTGATGATAATCTTACCTGGTAAGGTAAGTGAAGATGATGATTCTTACCTAATAAACACTTATCTAGTTTGTGTTGATAAACAACCTTTTAAGTTTTAAGTGTCAAAATCAACCCTACATTTTCTCTACATCTAGTGCCGAAAAACGCTAAAAGCATTTCTTAGATCATCTTTTGAGCAAGACTAATAAAACAACCGGTACCGAAACATTAAAAGCAACGACACAAAGATACCCCATAAACGCATGAAAACCGAAAGAGGAGTAATTTCCATTTATACCCTTACAAGCCTAGCATCATTAGAAGGTATTTTGTTGTTTACTTATATCTATAAAAGTAATTTCAAGATTCTCTTTGAAGCAAAAAGATGAAATGGAAGCCATGGTTGCATGTAGCCCCATTGATGTAAAACCTACCCCTTACACCATACAAGTTTGTCTTGGAATTTATTTCAACATTTTATGTCTCAACAACAATGAAAATATCCCACTTTTGCCTTGGGGGTCCATTTGATTGGTACAAAGGCATGGTCAATATTAACTATCTTTTTTACTTTAATTTAAATGCAATAATTTCAATTTATTTATTTAAAAAATAAGTCCTTTGGATTATATTTTAATTCTAACAAGTCACATAAATAAAATAAAAAAAGCAAAGTAAAATGAACGAATTAAAAATATGACAAAATATATTCTAATACATTCTTTTGATCATAAATATAATAACTTAGTTTTTCTAATTATATTATTTACATAAATTAAGTAATCTGTCTAATGTGCCCATTTTACCCAATGCTACAACATCACTTACTCAACTACTTCAAGTTTTCAACCAACCCTTTTAATGCCACTAAATGGGTTGGTAATGCTACTTAAAATCAACTCCATGTGCTTGTTAATATTCTTGAAAAGCAAACAATCTTATTAGTGGCAGATACAGGATTTTCAGGTAATGGGGTCATTATTATTATCATAATAATAATAAAAGAACAATAAAATCGTAGTTAGATAAATATATTATTTAGTAGGTGGTACTTTTGATGTGTTTATTAACAGTCTTTATCATAAATTTCTTGCTTAAAACAACAATGAAGACACATAAGAAGGTTAAAGAGTTTATACGTAGCTTTGCAATTATTGAACGATTATAAAATTGAGTAATCAATAAAAAGACTTAGGGGATGTGTTGGCAGTTGTTGAATGATTTGGTGCAGAATGATTAAGTGGTCAAAATGATTAAGAGGCTATTAAGATATAGTGCAAAATGAAATATGGTTGTTTGCTAATTGTTCATAGTGAAATTAGGGTGCTGAATGGTTAAGGGATGGTTAGAATACAAAATCATTCAGAGAGTTTTGGAACCATTAAGAGGCAGATCTTTTTTTTTTGTCAAACAAAATTCACCTCTTAACGATTCAGATGTTACCTCTTAATGGTTCCATTAAGAGGTAAACAAACAGCCCCGATTCATGGAATTGGAATAATCAATTCCATTGACCAAATACCAAACCTTTTTTTGGTTCACGGAATGAAAGCGATGAAATTCTTCCAATTCCATTGAATTCCACATTTTTAGGAATTCATCATGCCCTGTCTTAAGTGAAGGAATTGAATTCCTACCAACCAAACATGCGGTCAAAATCCATCAAATTCCATTCCAGATCCTTCAAAGTCAAATTCCTTTGATGAATTTTAATTTCATCAAATTCCATTTCATGAACCAAATGCCCCCTTAGATATGCAATGGGAATTATTGATATTTATGTGTTAAGAGAGTTCCTTGGTTCTATTCATTTTCGATAGTTCCATTAACAATTTGAAGTTATGCAAAAAAATGTAATCGAACAACTTTGTGCTTGTTACTTTTAAGTCATTTGGAAATTGCAACATTTTGTCATATCATGCATGCACTGTTAGCAGAGTAGATGATTCATGTCATATCCTTCATTTGTCCATGGGTTGTGACATCATGTCATGACTTAATAATGTACGAAACACCATGAACGACATCTCATCACACCATAGCGGAAGACTAAAGCATTCTTACAACTTATACAATCGAATTACAAGTTCCAATCTGAAAAACTTTAAATGACAATGTTTACCGTGACATAAACCTTAGATCATAATGATTACTAACACGTGTCTCTACACGATTACACCCTAACCCTTTGTTGCATACTTGCATTCTCCCCTGCTTGTTTCTAACACGATACTGATAAGCTTAACGCTCAGTAAGTTTGAATTTTTGATAATTTAAATGTTATTTTTTTTCCTACTTGATTGTTGTAAATTAATTATTTCTTCGATATTTTACAAAATATCATTAATCATTCATGACTAAACAACACATATGGAAATATTATGCGGTGTTGTTGGATCATAATGGGTGTCGAATATACTTCAAGGAACTTTGAAGTATCATCCTATATTTAACTGAACAAGATATATATATCGAAACGAGCACCGGACATGAGTATAGAAGTCGTATATTGAAGTAAGAAATATCGTTATTTATATTATCCTTGTTAGAAAGAAAAAAAAGAATAATTCAACAATTGATAAACACTGATATATAGATGATAAAATAACGTATGAATCGATATCATATAATAATTATCTTTGATGAATATGAAATTTGTGAGATGATTCACAACTATATTTTTCGTGGATTTGAACTACAAATATTTAATATATGACGAGTTTGAACTGATAATAAAAAATCTTGATGATTAATACTTAATCATATGTTAAAATCATGTTCTATTTCATCACAATCAAAATTGTTACCCAACCTGTCTGGCTTGCTATTTATATTGTCGATAAGAAAGTAATATAAATAGTATAAATATAAAATTTAATTTATATATAATGTATATAAAATATAGTCTCTTTTGTGTTTGACCAATTTATTTATTTTATTATCACCACTTTTTCTTTGGTTCTCGGGATGTAATTTGTTGCGTAATTTGCGGAACCGAGTTTCATCCAAATTCTGTTTTATTTTTTTTTAATTACTTTGGGATTACAAAACAATTCGTATACTTACTAGGCATATACACGTGCGATGTAGCGGAATGTAAGTAAAGAACGAACAATTAATGCTACTTTCTTATAGATATGTTATCAACAATCAATCATAACCTAAAAATCACAATTTATAAAACCCTAAACCTATAAAGATATTCAATAATTAGTTTATATTACAATTATTGACCAAAAAAATTATAATGATATAATTTATAATAAGAATGAAACGTATTTTACGATTATGTATTTTAATGTGCTAATGGTGGAAAAATAAATAAAACGTATGGATATAAAACAAATTAATTCGTAGATATTCATGATATTTAATAGTACGGTTAAATTAAAAAATATTCAATATTGGGCTCGTTTTGAAGGTCAGACGAGACGATTATAATGGTATAATTTGAAGAAAAATGAACGTATTTTTCATTGCATTTTTGTTAATATATGATTATTTTTGTTAATATGATAATGGTGTAAAATGAAAAAGTAAGGGATATAAAATAAATTAAATAAATAATTGTAAGGGTGGTAAATGTAACATTGTAAGGGTGGTAAATGTTATTGTACAAAAGATTGTACAATAACCGTTTTAGTAGTATAGATAATTCGTATATATTCTGATATTTAATAGTATGGTTAAATTAAAAAATATTCAATATTGGGCTCGTTTTGAAGGTATTGACGAGACGATTATAATGGTATAATTTGTAAAAAAAAGAAACGTATTTTTTCATTGCATTTTTGTTTATATACGATTATTTGTGTTAATATGATAACGGTGTAAAATGAAAAATGAAAAAGTAAGGGATATAAAATAAATTAAATAAGTAATTGTAAGGGTGGTAAATGTAACATTATAAGGGTAATAAATGTTATTGTACAAAAACTTAAGGGTGGTAAATGTAATTGTCCAAAAGATTGTACAATAACCGTATAACCGTTTTAGAATTTTCATTATATAATATAGATATGATTGAAATACACAAAAATTCAATCAACTATTTTTCTTATCAATAAAAAGGACAAATATAAAATCTTATATATATATATATATATATATATATATATGGTTGGGTTATGGTGAGAAGTTAAATTAATGGTGAGAAACGTAAGAAGTGTTTATCAACCGTTGGATGAGAAATTGACGCACATTAGGATGAGATGCACCAGATCAATTCTCTTCTAAGCCGCAATTCATGGGAGGACTTGAGATTAAAATAGATCAACGGTTTAAATCCACTTCTCACGCTTGACGCTTCTCACCATTAAATCAACTTTTCATATGATCTTTCGCCTATATATATATATATAAGGTTTGAATTTCGGTGAGAAAGAAAGTTATAGTGAGAAGAGTAAGAAGAAATATCCACCATTGGATGTAAATTATGATGAAATGCACTGAGATACACCAGATCAATCCCTGTATCAAACGTAGTTCATGGGTGAGTTTGAGATTAAAAGTTATCAATGGTCCAGATCCTTTTTATCTTATAACCTTAAATGTTATTCTCACACGATCCTTCGTTTATACATATATCCTCCACACACCCACACACCATCTCTCTCTCTAGATATATATATATATATATATAGTGAGAGAGAGGAGATGTTCAAACGAGAGAATGGTCAAAATAAAGGAAAAAAATGACCAAATCACCTGTAATTTATAGTGAAATTGAATACGATTACAGAATATGGTCATCATTATGGGCTAAAGTTGTGCTAAAATCACATGTGGTTATTTGTAAAATCATACTAGATGATTTGGTGATTTTTGTTCTCTCTCCCTCCTTCCTTTTATATATATACACACATGTCTTACATAGTAAAAGACATTATAGCAAAATGTATGAAATGAAGCATACTATATTCTGAATTTTATTTTGGAAAACCATTTTTTAGAAGCACATTTTAAGGTCTACAATAAAACATCTCAAACATATATATATATATATATATATATATATATATATATATATATATATACATATAGAGGGTCATTCTTTTGTTAACCAAGAATTTAGTGTTAACCTTGTTAACTAATTTCTTAATCTTGAAAATTAATGGTTGTGATTAAAACAGTTTTTTAAATTAAAAAAAGGGAAAAAAATTGGTTCAAATTTGATGTTCCTATATGAACAAGGGTAAAAATGTAAAATTGTATTTGTTGATAATCAAGGAAAGGTATCAAATCCCAAAATACCCGGGACCACGTCTTCTTCCTCAATACTCTAAAGAAAACGAATTTATCAAAGTTCAATTCAATCCCTGGGATTACTGTACCTTAAAAATCTTTTATAAAACCCATGAATTAGAAATAGATAGAGAAATGATTAGAAGTGTATATGTGCAGAATTAGAATACCTAGAGCAAGTTGGGAAGGAGAAATTGAAGAAAGCGAAGCAATGGAAGTGTAGCCTGCATAAATGAGTCTCCCTTTTTGCGATGCAGACAAGGGTAATCTCAACACCTCCATCTCTCTCGCTTTCCTCGATCGAACAGGCTCTCTTTGAGATTCAATTTTCTCGCCACCTCTCAGTCTAGAAATCGATCAAGAAATCTGAAATCGATTGATCAAGAAATGATTATATCGATCTCTGTGGTTTGTTGTTTTTTCTTACTTCACAGATCATCGGCGGGTTCGTCGGAGGCGATGGTGGTGATATCTATGAACACCGAGGAGTAGTTGAACACCGATGGCGAGATCTATGAACACCGAGGTGAGATCTATGGATACCGACGATGGCGAGATCTATATTACAGTGGAGATCGTTCCGTGATTTGACGGTTCTTGTGTGCATATATGAACACTTAAGAGTTCGGGTTTTGGTGTGCATATATGAGCTTTATGATGTGCATATATGAAAATGAATTTTTGTTATGCATATATGTTCTTTACTCTACGGTTCATATATGATTCACAATCTTAGAATAGTGGGTTTATGGTTTCTGTTTATATATGTGAATCTTTTCCAAGTGTGGGTTTATGTTTTTGGTTCATATATGTGAAATATGTTCAAGTTTGAGTTTATTGTTTTTCGTTCATATATGTGAACATCTTAGAAGGATTGCTTCTATGGTTTTGGGTTCATAAATGTAATCATGTTCAAGTGTGAGTTTATAGTTTTCTTGTTCATATATGTGACAATCTTATAAGATTGGGTTTACGGTTTATGTTCATATATGCTAAAAGGAGAGAATTTACAGAAAACTGTTCTATATTATAGGAAGAAGATGATGTGATATAAGGAAAAAAAAACAATCGATCATTAAAATGGTAAATGGTTTATCTCCACATGATGGAAAGAAACAATATAATATTAAAAAAAATTAATTTCCAAATTACAAATTTACCCTTACTCTAAATTAATAAACCAAAAAATTGTTTGCAATCCTATTGGTCTAAAGTGGTTAACAAAGTTAACACTAAATGTTGGGTTAACAAAAGAAAGGGACCCTATATATATATATATATATATACATATATATATATATATAGGGAGAGGTTCATTTGAGAAATGGTAAATATATGAGAAATAGAGAAGTACTCTTAGCCATTCATCTGGTCAACATTTGTGGCTTTGACCACGAAGCACCGAATAATTCCTTGTGTAGTCTATAGAAGGTAGAGGGGGAATTTCGTAAAATACACGGGATGAGTTCATATATGAATCTGTATGAATCACAAAGATTCATATATGAATCTATTAACTGATTCATATATGAATCTTTGTGATTCATACAGATTCATATATGAATCTATTAACTGATTCATATATGAATCTTTGTGATTCATACAGATTCATATATGAATCTTTGTGATTCACAAAGGTTCATATATGAATCTTTGTGATTCATACAGATTCATATATGAATCTTTGTGATTCACAAAGGTTCATATATGAATCTTTGTGATTCATACAGATTCATATATGAATCTGTTAGTTAGTTCAACTGGTTCATATATGAATCACAAAGGTTCATATATGAATCAATTAAAAGAGTTCAGTTGCGAATTGCACTGTTTCATATATGAACATATAGTTTATATGTGAATTATACATGTTCATATATGAACACAACCCGTGTGTTTTGTAAAATTTACGAAATTGTCCTTCTATTTTTGGGATAGCCGCAACTTTTGACCGGTCAAAGCCGCAACTTTTGACCGGTCAAAGCCGCAACTTTTGACCGGTCAAATCCGATCTTGACCATATGAATGACTATGATTACTTCTCTATTTCTCATATATTTACCATTTCTCAAATGAACCAAACATTATATATATATATATATATATATATATATATATATAGTCTTAGGTTCATTTGAAAAATTGTAAATATATGAGAAATAGAGAAGTAATCCTAGCCATTCATACGGTCAAGATGGAATTTGACTGGTCAAATATTTCGACTTTAACTGGTCAAAAGTTGCGGTTATTCCAAAAATAGAAGGACACTTTCGTAATTTTTACAAAATACACGGATTGTGTTCATATATGAACCTGTATAATTCACATATGAACTATATGTGAATCAGTGTAATTCACATCTGAACTCTTTTAACTGATTCATATATGAACTAATTAACTGATTCACATATGAACTAATTAATTGTAAGTTCATATATGAATCAGTTGAACTAATTAACAGATTCATATATGAACTTTTGTGATTCATATATGAACTAATTAACTGATTCTCATATGAACTAATTAATTGATTCATATGTGAATCATATAGGTTCATATATGAACTCATCCCGCGTATTTTACGAAACTACCCATCTACCTTCTTTAGACCATGCAAGAAATTATCCGGTGCTTCGCGGTCAAAGCCACAAATGTTGACCAGATGAATGACTAAGATTAATTCTTTATTTCTCATACATTTACCATTTCTCAAATGAACCTCTCCCTATATATATATATATAAGGGTGAGTTCAAATGAAAACTCATATTTTATTATACACATGAGGACAAATCTTAACCATTGATCAAAAAATTAGAAAACTAATCAATGGTTAATACATAATAGGGTTAATTGAGAAGTGATTAAGGATAAAACTGGAAATTTGAATCAACGCCTACCTTGTTTGACTTTTTATTTTATTTTTTAATTAAATTTTTTTACCCCCTTATATAACACCCCGATTTTCGAAAGGTATCATTTCAAGTTAATACAGAAACCGATATATTAAGGAAAAATAAGATATCTGATTTTGGACTTGAATCCTAGATTTTATAGTCTTGATGGATAAATAATTCAATTATGAGTCCAACGGTTCTTTCCGGAGCGAAAACGGAGCTATAACGAAGAAGTTATGACAAAAACAGTGTTTTAACACATTTCTTGCGGTCTGAGGGACGCACGGGTCATGCGTTTTCCCTTCACAAGGGCTCACGGGTCGTGCGCAACATCCAGTGGAGCGGGTTAAAAGCGTGGTTCAACCTCATTTCACCCAAAAACTTCATTTCTTCATATCTTTTGATCCAGAGCTCCGATTTGGGTGATTCAAGTTGCTACGGTTTCGTTTTTGAGAGATCTTCAAGGATCTAGCAAGAGATTGGAAGTCTATTGGAGTATACTAGAGCATTTTGTGGTGGTAAGCTTCTCATCTCTCACTATTCATCTTCTTCACCAAAGTTTTCTAGGGTTTCATCCACCCTTTGTTTTCCCTTTCATAGATTGGAGGTTTGTAACCATTTTGGTGAACTAGAGATGTTTTGGTTGGTGGATTCAAGCTTGGGTCAAGGTAATCTTCTATTTTCTTCATTTATGGAAGTTAGGGTTTCGGTATCAGTTGAGGTATTCATGTATAAGGTTGGGGATCGATTATTTGTGGTTGGTTATGTATATTGTTGGTTGGAACCTTGTGGATCTAGGTTTTGGAAGATTTGGTTTGAAGAATCAAGTTCTTCAAGGAAAGCTCTAAGTGGGTAAAATCTAGATTTAGCCTAAATCTAGCAAGGTGAGTTCAAGTTGATTTGTGAAAACGTTGTACATGCCAAAATGTCTATTTTAAAGTGTTTATGTGTTTTACCTGAAATTATCAAACGTTGGGTTAGTTGGTAATCTTTGATTATTTGAAGTATTTAACTTTATAAAGTTTGTAAAACACACACTCTTGGGATTTTTGGGCATTTCGATAAATGTGTTATAAATTAGGGGGTTTTGATGATTTATTGCATAAATGGGTTTTTGGTCGAAAATACACTTTTTAATGTTTGTCGGGTTTTATGCATCATTCATGAAATGGAATGTTTTATGAAGTATTATTTGCACATTTATGTGAAGTACTTGAAAGAATGTGTATGCTCTCATTTTATGATTTCCATTCTTATCAGCAGTTAAACTTGGAAATGCATATTTGCAAATAAATGAGTCTTTAGGACTTCGGTCCGGTTTAATAGCCCGATTGTGAAATACCAAGTATGATGGCGGTTAATGCGCATCAATTGAGATTTACATGTTTGAGTGCGTTAGTCATTCAATTTGAGTCATGTACTGTTTAGACTGTAATGTAGTGGATCCATAGGCATATGGGTCGGTCTTTATTATTTAAAAAGAAAATGGGCTATTAATTATATGTTGCCCAGAATTAGTCTTGGGATTTTCGAGGAGATTACGGTGAGGGCTCGTGTAGTCCAATACCCAGGCCTGGATCCGCGAGTTAAATTCTGAGCATGTATTTTATGGGATAGTCATTTCCCATTTGTAGCTAGTTGAGACATTGGATCCTCGGGGGCGTTTGGTACGGTTATGTGGGACCGGTTACTAGCCATGGGTCGTAAATGTAATCCTAGCGAATGAGCATGATTAGGATCCTCGGGGGCCCTCCCTCACATCTTAGTACGAGTCGGCGTGCTCGTGGCCATGGGTCATAGTATGGTGAACTCAATAACTTGGAATGTGGCCTACTTTTGTGTTCCGCCATTAGCCTTGGAATTCGGGATTCCCCCGTCACCGTGAGGTGTTGTTTTGAGGTATTTGATTTTATCCTCGTTTTTAGTGACGTTTTAGATTTGGGTTATCTCCTTATGCTATAATTTTGGAGACTTGAGTTTACTCATATTTTGGTCGTTTGTTCTTATAAAGCTTATTCAAATGTCATTATTTGAGCATTACCATTATTCTTGTTTTAAGAAAGTGTTGGATTGCATTGTTTCATGAAAGAATGTTTGGCGTTGAGGCGTCCATCTATAAAATGCATATTGTTGGTAAATGAGTTGTTCTCTTATTTTAAAGTAAATCATTTTAAAGGATCATGATTATAAGTTACAATGTTTCCATTTTACGCTTTCCTCTATAATCATGATATAAAACTCTTGAACTCACTAGGCGTTAGCCTAACCTTTTTATTTGTCGGCATGTGCATCAGGTTTCATTTCGGGATTAGTTCTAGTGACACCGTGAAGTGATGAGTGCTAGTTGTGTGCTCGATGAAGTGATTTAGCTTGATGAAGTCTTTCGCATTATTATTGGAGATAGCGATTTGGTATTGGGTTATAGTAAAACTCGACTTTAGTTAGTCTTTATGTAAGATTTTAATTATCTGTTGATGGTTCAACCTAGAAATGTATTTCAATTATGGACTGGTAGTAAGAGATTTATTATTCTTTAAGATATTGTTGAAAGTTTTTGATTAGTCGCTTTTTCCAAATTTGAGGGTGTTACACCTTAAACTTTACAATAAATTATCTTAAAAATTACTAATATTTTAATCAAACAAATTACACAATTTTTTTTTGTGATTTTCGATATGACCATCCATCTCGATATAGTTTTTTTTTCGTTTTAATCGTTTTTTACGTGAAATTCTATATATGTGTTATATTCATTATGAATATGCATGTACGTCATCGGGTGTCCACATTCAGTATAAATAACAAAGGCAAACATTCATTCACTATTCATGATGAATAATACAGTATTCAAGATGAATAATACAACATTCAGGATGAATAATACATGAACCGTGTATTATTCACCCTGAATGTTGTATTATTCATCATGAATGATATATTATTCATGATGAATAATATATGAATGACCCGTAAAGGTGTAGACACATGGCGCACTCTCTTTTGTTTCCCAATTCACAACCGAAATTTGGTTTAATTCATTATGAATATATATATGCGCATCCCCGGATGTCCCACATTCAGTATGAATAACAAATGTGAACGTTCATTCATTATTCTTGATAAATAATATAGTATTCAGTATGAATTACACAACATTCATGATGAATAATACACGAATTCATGAATCGTGAATTATTCACCCTGAATGTTGTATTATTCATCCTGAATGATACATTATTAGTGATAAATAATACATGAATGACCCGTGAAGATGTGGAGACGTGACACGCTCTCTTTTGTTCCCCGGTTCACAACAGAATTACTCGATAGGTTCTCGATTCGTCTTGATGGGTGTTGGTTTACGGTACTGAAAAATGTGGTGCCTTACGACGTTGAAGAAGGTGACGTCGAGTTACATACTTACGGTGTTGAGGTGTTGTACAGACTTGAACGTACATAAATATTCATAATGAATATAACACATATATAACATTTCACGTAAAATGGTTAAAACAACAAAAAACTTTATTGAGATGGATGTCATATCGAAGAACACGAAATTCTCGTTTTTTGATGTAATTTGTTTTATTAAAATATTAGTAATTTTTAAGATATTTTATTTTAAACTTTAATTGGGTAAAAGTTTTTAATTAAAAAAGAAAATAAAAAGTCAAAAATGGTAGGAGTGAGTTTAAATTATCTTCCATTTTTAACCCTAAGCATCTTCAAATTAAAAACTCTATTTAATATGAGTTGTTGGATCAATAAGATGGAGTAGCTGAGATTTGTCCTCACGTGCATAATGAAAATTGATTTTTCATTTGAACTTCTCTCTCTCTCTCTCTCTCTCTCTCTCTCTCTCTCTCTCTCTCTCTCTCTCTCTCTCTCTCTCTCTCTCTCTCTCTCTCTCTCCCTCCATCTATCTATCTATCTATCTATCTATATATAGAGAGAGGGGGGGGGGGGTCAGAGGAAAACCTCAAAAAATTAGAAAACTAAGGAACATTTGGATAACCCTTCGTCTGGACGATATACACTTGTGTATACAAATAAATTAAGTTATTTTTTGGTTTTTATGCACGTGTGCATTATGCATTTGTGCATATGCACGTGTGCATGTTACAAATTACTTGTATGCATAAGTGCATACCATCCAGATGAAAGTCTATCAGAGTGTTCTTTAGTTTTCCGTTTTTTTTAGATTTTCTCCTAAACCTGACCTTATATATATATATATCATCTCTTTGTCATTGTATGCCTTATATATAAGATAAAAAGAGGTAATTTAATTATTATCAATGATTGATCAGAAACTACCAAAACAATGATACAACTTTAAGTGATCTTGGTTTTCAGCTAAAAAATGTGAGGAAAGAAAGGGTGAAATAATGAGCCTTTAAATCGAAAATGATGAAAGAAAAGTTCCAAATTTTGTGTAACAACCTAATTTTCGTGCAACGGGTTGCACTTCCTTGCGACGATCAAGGGGCTAACATAAACGGTATGCTTAAGAAGTTAACACTAAGGTTAGTGCCTTCAACGTGCCTTTAACACTGAAGAATTGCTTTCAGTGTTGGGGTTTTGAGATGGGAGTACTGATATGAAGTGTCTTTAGAAACATTATCAGTGTATCTTCAGTAACAATGATCGATTTGTGATCAGTGACATTTATCTACTCTGTGAGTTGATCAAGTTAGCAACCATTTTTTTTCATTGATCTACAACGAACCCAAAGATAAATTTGTTGAAGTTTATAATACAATAAAATATTCTCTTTATTTTATTAAATAATAACAATTACAATAGGTTATAATAATTTGTACTTTATGTATTGAAAGATAATCTGTACTTTATGTATTGGAAGTTGTACAAACGACCGTAAATCCTTTTTTAATCGATTGTACCTAGTGCATTTAAAGTTGTTATAAATCATATAACTTTTTTCAAGGAATCGAAGAAGAAGAACATGGATCGTGGTTCTTTCTATGTTTCTTCCACATTTATTTTTAAATGACCATCAAAGATCTTAAAATTTTGATACCAAGTTGTTCATGTCAACTGAAACATGAAAACTCAGTATATCTCATTCAAAAGCAGGGTATGGGAATTAGTGTAATTTATACAACCCTGACCTCTACTCCCAAAGGGTAAAATGACTATTTTTGTTAATACTCTGACTAGCACATATCAAATAGAAGAAAATAAAGAAAAAGGCACAAAAGAAACACATATCAAATAAGACAACAAGTTTGATCTAGACACAAATTATATACGTTCAATGATGAAAACTTAAAAGTCTTTCATCAAATTTGCTCGTCTAATATTTATAATTTGAGGTCGAAACATCATCTCTCTTAAATTACTAATCATGTGGGCTCGTTAGGTCAGTTACCGACAAATATTTAAGTCCATATTAATCAAAGAAGTAGCGCGAGCACGAGCCTTGAAAAGTGGCCCTCGTCTAGACCTTCCTTTATGGGCTCATTGGTGTAATTGTCGACTGTCGACCATTCATGATCGTTTTCGCAATTGATTAAGATTTTGAAATATGTGATCGACGGATAAAATACAAACCCGATTTTATTTTATTGTTATTGTAGAAATTTATGTTATCTCTATAGTTTGAATTTTGAATATTTTGTTTTTATTTGGGGGAAAATTTTAAAAGAAAGGTAAAGTGGGATAAGAAGCAAAAGGAAAAGAAGAAAAATCCACTATTTTTCATCATTATAGAATGGGGCCCTAAGAAGAATGCCTTTAGACTCACTTATGATGTAAATGATTAAAAAAAATAGAGTAATTTACGGATTTGGTCCATAAGGTTTTAAAGTTGTCTTGGTTTTAGTTTTCTGAAAATTTTCATTACAAAAATGCCTTCATGGTATGCATTCGGCATGTTTTGGACCCTGTCACTAAGGTGACATTTGTTTTTTAAGATGTCTGAAGTCTTATTTCACTTCTGATTAATAAGAGGTGGTGTTGAAGTCTTAAATCTAAATCAATAAGACTGTTTTTTTTTGTAACGTCTGGAGGCGTCTTGAAAGAAAGGAGGACATATGAAATAAAGCGGTATAAGAGATTTTAAGAAATTAGGTCACTACTTATTTAAGATGTATTTAAGAGCCATTAAGAGGTTCTGAAAATTAGAAGAAAAAAAAACAAACAGTCAGAATGTCAAAAGGTCTAAATGATTCAGACTTAAGAGCCATTAAGAGGTATTTAAAAAAAAACCCACCCCTAACTGTTGTTAAAAAGAATATGTCAAGTGGGGTATTTTGCATCTTTCCCGTTTTCTATTATTTCTCTCATTTGGATCAAATGAAAAATATATTATCTATTATATTACCTACTTTATATTATACAAAAAATAAAAATTATATATATTAGCCCTACTCCTACCCTCTTGGAAAGAAAAATAGAGAACACATACCCCACCATAGGCCATAACATACACCCCAAAAACTCAAAATCAAAATCAAATCGAATCCCTAATCACCAAAATTCAAAATCAAAAAACTACACCTACCAAAATTCGGATTATTCCATGGGGATAATTGGAATCCAGAGTCCTTTGATAGATTGTTCATAATCAAAATCATGGTTTTTTTCGATTTCTTGGATAGAGTAAGCGGTTGGGGAGGTTGAAGGTGAGGTGAGAGCTTGGATCTTCTTAGGTGTTGGGTCACCAAAGGTCAAGTTAGGGGCCGAAGAAACAGTTAGAAGGGGGGCGTTGATGGTGAGATGTAGTCCTTTTATGCGTTTGTATATATAATATTTATTTAAATGAGAAAAAGAAGGATAAATTGATAATAGAAAATACCAAAATGCCCCTACTTGACATATGCCTTTTAACAACCGTTAGTGGCAGGGATCAAAACATGCCAAAAATTGCATTCCATAAAGGGTTTTTCGGAATAAATATTTAGGAGACCAACAATCAAGACAACTATAAAACCATAGGGACCAAATCTATAATTTACACTTATAAAATGGTGTCCTCCTTTGGTATGCTAAACAAGTTATTTTCCAAACTTCACTCAAAATATCTCGTTTGTTTAGCTATAAGCTGGCTTTTGTAAAAGTTACTTTAAGCATCGTTTCAATAAACTTTAGAGACCTATTTTCCTGCCAGCTAACTTTTATTAAACATGACTAATTTATTAACTAGCCTCTAACATGTTAAAATCAAACCTTACCTTTTACATGTTCAATATACCGATTTGATGTAAAAAGGGTTCAAATAACATATGTAATATATCAAATGGAGGATTCACCTTTTGGGGTGTGGTTTATCAGGACTTTATACACATATATAAAACTAGTTTTATTGAACAACATATGATTTGCAATTGCAACACAAATGGAAGAATTAGGAGGGGCATTTACAAGGCTGGATTCCCCAGGTATTCTCTGCATAATCTTCGATTGTTCGATCGCTGCTAAATCTTCCCGAGCCAGCAGTACATAGTATGCTCATCTCGCTCCATTTCTCCTTATCGACATACGCTCTATCTGCTGCAGCCTGCACTTGTATAAACCGTTTACCAACACAAACTGGGTAAGCACTAACTGGGTAAGAGTGCAATCTGGGTCAAAGGTTCGGTCTGGTTAAGTGCTGACTGAAAATGGTTGTTTACCAAGTGTTTTATAATCAGTGTTTACCGATAAAATACCTTTATCATCTTGTGAAGACCCGGTAAGTGAAATAATAATGGGTTGGTGGTCGTTTAGCACCATTAATCAAATCAGTCTTTACGTAAACTAGTTGATGCTGACTGAGACAATCTTTATGTAAAATGGTTGTTTAATTTAGGCAAAAATAACTTAGCTTACCTGAGCTTCTAGATAGCTAGCGAAATCTGCGCCCACGAGATAGAAATCTTTGCCATTCTCTACAGTGTCGCACAACGATTTGAAGTAGTCTTTGAATCCAAAATACCCGTCCCTCACCATCCTACAAAAGTTCAGTATATCAATACCAAAACCAAAACCAAAACCAAACAAACCCAATATATCCTACATGGAGGTGGGGTCTGGGGAGGGTAAGATGTATGCAGACGTGACCTCTACCCCCAAAGAATAGAACAATTGTGTCCGTGAAGACCCTCAGCTTGTGAAAAGTGTGACGAGGAGAGAAAGACGGGATACAAAATTCATGCTAAATTTTCTAGTTTGCCCATTTGTTTGATGCCCTATTTTGTTCTTTCTCGAATGGCGTTTTAGATATTTGACTAATAGTCATACACAGAAACTACCCGAATAGTCAAACTTTGCATTTTCGTAATAAAAGAGCATTAAATCTCATTGCAATAGAATTCAAACTAGTAAAGACGGTAAAGCCATTCTCACCTCACAACCCGTGCAAACTGAAGGGGTGCTTTAACGGTAGATCCTTTCTCACGCAAAGTCGGGACTTCGTTGATCTTTGCCCCGAATATAAACTATAGATGAAAAAACAAGACACTGTTTTAGAAATATGTAATTATTACTCAAAATAAATGCCCACGATAAAAAAAAAACAAGTTTTAGAAATGTGTAATTATTACACTTTTTTTTAATAATTCCCTCCGTCCCAGAATAAGTGTCCATATTATTTTTTTAGTTTGTCCCATAACAAGTGTTCACTTTCAAAAGTAAGTGTCTACTTTCCAATTCTACCGAATAAATCCATTCCTCTCTTTATTATTAAGTATAAAAATGTCATTTAGTTAATTAAAAAAATGTAATAATTACATATTTCTAAACTGTCTTTTTCATTGTGCACAGTTATTTTGGGACTAGTAACAAAATGACAATTTTACCCTTGATAACAAAGGGAGGAGATCTCATAATTAAGGATAGAATTGGGAAATATTCACGTTTGCAAGTGGACACTTATTTTGGGACAAACTAAAATATTAATGTCGACACCTATTTTTTGGACGGATGGATTAACGTACACAGGGATTTGTAAAAGCAAACGAACGATGAGATTTTATAATAGATTCGGAGTTACCATGTTTTCTGCACCTATTTCTTCAATAATTTCATTCGTGGATCCATCGTCGGTGGCAAGCAACAAACATCCGTTCATTAGAAATTTCATGCTTCCGGTCCCTGATGCCTCATGTCCTGCGGTGCTGCATAGAAACCGGTACAAATATATCTAAACAACACTTCGGAACGATATGGTACTAAGAACAGATGTCTACTTCGAACTTTCTCTGCTCAACGTCAACTCGGCATGTGGATTTAAGAAAATTCACTATTTGTCAAATATCTAAAATACCCGTTTGATTTGCAAAGCTAATCGGTGCTTTCAACTTATCCGTAATTATAATTACGGGAAGCGCAAAATGCATCACAATGTAATGAAGTTTGGTTTAGTTCATATTTCAGTGTAACGAAGGATTCTTTTTCTTAATCAATACAACAATGTTTCGAAATTTTCTATATGTACCCATTTTGCCAGTAACCCGCTGAATATTTGATGACATGGATACCTATTTATGAAAGGCTTACAATAAAGTGGCCAATAAGCTTGACATCCACATTGTCATATTTTACAAGATCAGTAGGTTACCGGTCAAAATGGGTAAAAAGATGTGAAAATTTGAAACTTGGTTACATTAAATAAATTTTTTGGAACTTCGTTAAATTGATTGAGAAAAAAAAATTATTAAGTGATGGATTTGTGATATTACTCCTAAATTGCATTGAGAAATACGGACCTAATGTGTTGCGAAAGGTCACTTCCAGGAATAACTAATTCAGCAACCGAAACATTGTAATCAGGAATGAAAACCTGCAAGAGAAACGAAACTCGACTAAGACTTTATCCCAAGTACGGGCATTTAGTTGCAAGAATGCTTATTTTCAATAAAAGATTAGACCAAGCAACTCTCGAATCGCTGGTTCGAGTCTCGCAGGGTTGCCAGATATTTTTTGGACGAGTCTCCTCAGGACCACTGAGGATTTTCCTGGCTGTTATCTTCAGGGCGTCAAGGGATTAGTTGAGGTACGCACAAGCTGGCTCAGATACCCATGGTTACCAGAAAAGCTCGTAGGGCCCACTAGAAGAATAAAAAAAAATACTGAGAATTGTGGCTAGTTTACCAGTTTAAGGAGATCCCCTACATCGTTGTCATTGTTAATTGTTTCCGCAACAACGTGGCAAAGCTTGATGACCTTCTTTGCAATCTCGTAACCGGGAGGAGCTTTCCCTCCGATTATGCAGACACGGGGCACAACCTTCCGTCTTTCACTTTTCTCCATATTCTTATAAATACAACGAGTTAGAGAACACGGAAAACCAATTTTTCACTTCAAATATGACAAAAGAAACCAAACAAATATCCCGCTTGAAAGCAGGGTCTGGGAGGGGTGAGATGTACGCAGACCTCACCTCGTATCCCCATGGTATCCCTGAGGGTAGAGCGGTTGTTTCCGAGAAGACCCCAGATTGTGCAAATATGACTCAAAAGAAGTAAAATAGAAACCGGATGGATACCTTTATGGAGTCATATCGATGAATAACACCTAATATATTTAACAATTGTCGTTTATATTCATGTATTCTCTTTATCTGCACATCGAACATTGCATCCAAACTAACCTGCAATTGCAGTTTTAAACTTTCCGGGTAAGAACACATTACACACCTAAGCCCTCAGTATACACATCAAAATTATACAACGGAAATAAGTTATCTGAAACCTTCACTCCGCTCATTGTTTCAATGTATTCAGCAAGCCTCAATTTATTGACCTTCTTTACCTGAAGACCAAAAAGATCGTTTTTTGCCGAAAACCACATTAATTGGACACGGTAAAAGCAGTTCGTCATGAAACCGTAGGAATTTCAACATCAAGTTACCATCTGCCATTCTTTTTGTAGGTCAGAACTAGATGCATATTCTCTGAGACGAGCTAAGAGGTCAATGTTACGAATCCAAGATTCTGTTCCAAGCCACTTCGAGATAAGAGCACACAGAGAAGGATTGCTTACTACGATCCATCGACGCTGAAGTGAAAAAATTAAAGTTAGCCATGTGCATTTTTAGTATTTAGATTTCACCTTAGCGAAATGGTGTTTCATTTGTAAATAGTTTTTTTCCTTTTTATTTTTGGTAACTGTGGGTGTATGAGATAGCTTGTGCACACCTCGACTAATCCCATGGGGCCCTGAAGATAACAAACAGAAAATTTTCCAGTGGCCCTGAGGAGACTCGAACCGAAAAAGATGAGTTGGTATTTTGGAAATGTTTTCAGGTAAACATAAAAGATGACAAAAAAAACTTTTTTCCAATGCTACCCTTTCAATAGTACTCCCTCGGTTCCAAAATAAGAGTCTACTTTCAGAAATAAGTGCCTACTTTCCAATGCTACCCTTAATTATGGGATGGATAGATTCAATACTCCCTCTAGTATTAAGGGTAAAACTGTCATTTAGTCAATTAAAAAGTGTAATAGAGGGAGGTTCATTTATGAACCTTAAATATTTTAGGAACCTAGGAACCACCCTTTGTGAGTATTCATGATGAATAACGTGATAAAATATTCATGATGAATGTCGAGACAGATATTCATGATGAATAATATTCATCATGAATACCTCACAATATATGTGGTTCTAGGTTCCTAAAATATTGAAGATTCCTAAATGAGCATGCCCCAAGTGTAATAATTACACATTTCTAAAACTATATGCTTTTTTTATTGTGTAATAATAACAACTATTTGTCGGAAACAATCTACCTGAGTTACTCCATTTGTCTTGTACTGAAATTTCTCAGGCCATAGCTCATAAAAATCCTGCAAATAAGCCATGGTTAAAGTAGTTTATTTTTGGAATGAACGGTTTTTCCAAAGGACATGCATGAATACGTTATGTATAGTCTCTCACAAGAAACATACATTATTTTTGGCGAGACTTGTTTTCCGACAAACAGATACTCCGATAACGACTGAGTGAATAAGCCCTAGATACCATTAAGGGCCTGTTCGTAGCTGCTTAATGAGCTTAATGAGACTCACAAGTTATTCGGTCAACTATGCATGACTGTTTGGTAGTGGCTTAATGATATAAAAAGTGGCTTATTCAGTAAACTTCCAGGTAGGGCCTTATGCAGAAAGCCAAGATTTTTCCAAACCTGTCCATCTCAATTAAAAAACCCGCTCTTTCCATCTATGAAAAAACCCTTTCAAACAAAAACCTTCCTAATCTACAAACTGCCCCTTAGTAAGTTATAAGGTCAAAGCTTTTTAGAATTTATCAGACTCACTATTTTCCAACATATCATAAGCAAAAGAAAAAAGAAGTATATAAAAATGTATTGAAATTGATTACCCTGAATACTCGTGTTTTTAGCAATTCCGAATGAGCTCTGGAGACTCCATTAACGGTGTGAGAACAAACAATGGACAGGTTCGCCACTCGAATATTCTGTCAATTCAAAAGGGAAACGTATAAGTATTGGCAGGCAATCCATGTATTTAGAAGACCCCTGGCTAGCGAAAAGTGTGTGAAAGGGAGAAATATAGATATGCTAAATTTTGAAAAGCTAGATATAAGTAATAGCATTATAAATACAAAAAGAGAAAGACGGATATGCTAAATTTTGAAAAGCTAGATATCAGTAAGCAACAATAATATAATAGCAGCAAGTACAGGAAAAACATAACCAAGATGTTGAAACTACACAGCCTTAGTCTAACTTTTAGGGCCCGTTTGGTTTGTGGGATTTGGAATTGGATTCCATTTCAATCCTGCGTTTGGTTTAAAGAAAAGTCTTGAATTGAAATCCCAACGAAATCCCACAAACATGGGATTTAGAAATCCAATGAGGGCGGTATTCCGCGAGATTTTATAGGATTTGTTTGTAATAATGTTTTAAAATATGCTAAAAACACTTGTTTTGTAATAATCGATTAATAAAAAGGTAATTTAATTATCTTATAATTTGCTTTTATAAATCATTTGTAAAGAATGGAATTCAATTCCGTTCTATATCCTACAAACCAAACACACCAAAGATTCAAAATCCTTCCACGAGATTCAAATCCCACAAAAACATTCCGTCAAACCAAAAGGGCCCTTAGGGTTCTGGATACCTTGACAGCACCTTCTTCGACAATTGACATCCGAGACAGGCGGGCATAGTCCGGTCCTATCTTCGCTTTCAACTCCTCCATGAATGCAAAGTTTATGTCATATATAATCTGGAAAAACGGTATAAGAAAATAGTAAAGTTATAAAAAAGATAAACATTATACCGGTTACAAATAGAAATAAAAAAAAATTATACTTAGGATCTAGATGAAAAATTAAAGGACCCCTTTGTGCAAAAGGCACCAATAGAATGATAGATTCACGTAATGCAATAATGGTTGCCATATTGTCGTTTAAAAGATGATAAAAGAGGACGACGATAAAAGGTTCATTGGCTAGCGGTACCCGAGTTATCGGTAGTCCCAGTTCAAACCTCAACAAATGTGAGAAGTGTGCGTGAGTATTTATTTATATAAATATTATATACTTTAGAATAAAGGCGGGTTGTGCGTATATTGAAAGAGTTTCACCAAGATGACTCACTTGTAGATGGCGGGGTAAAACGCTCTCAAATAAGTCCACGGGGACTTTTTCCAAGGCCTCGTGTTGTACTGTGTGAGTAGTAAAAGAAAAAACTTGGCATACGATATCCCATGCCTTTTTCCAACCCAATTTTTCTTCATCAAGAAGCACTCTCATGAGCTCAGCTATTGAAATAGATGGATGAGTATCATTCAACTGCAAAGCAACCTACATAGCACCAAACAGTCAACGGCCCATCAGTACAAGTATCCGGGTTACCGGTAGATCCCAACCTTCTTGCCATGTATGTATATATATATATACACACACATACAGGGGCAGGATCAAACGAGAAGCTAAACATTTTGCGAGAAGGCGAGAAGTTTCAATATCATATATGATTACACGCATGATACACAAGCTTAACCATATATGATTAAACACACCCAAAGAAGTGTAATCCTATATGATATTGAGATGTCTCGCCTTCTCACAAAATGTTTAACTCCCACCCTCTCTCTCTATATATATATAAAGAAAAGCAAGAGAGTTTGACGTGTGCTTTCTCATAAATTAAATATAGCAAAAATACAAGCTATTGAAGCCAGAACCTTTTCTGGGAAGTTGTCGAAGTTTCCATGCGCATCTTTGAATCTCCTAATAATATCTTGCAATGATGCGGAGACAAAGAAATATTGTTGCTTTAGTCGTAGCTCCTTCCCCTAAAAATAGAAGCTCAGAGTCGTCAAATACTTCATAAACATGGATTATAGATTCACAAAAAACGTATAAAACATCTGTGAGAATACGTGGAACCTCATTAAATTACTCTCGAAAAGAGCCCTTAACGAGAGAAAAGAGGTTCCAACATATTTTGTGGAGAAAGGGTCCAAGTCTAGCCGATGTGGGACTCCAACACGCCTCCAACAAATGAAAGACGGACACAGATTGTAGATATAAATTTTGTACCTGATAAGAACGGTCATCAGGATATAGGACATTGCTTATTATTTCTGCTTTTTGTCTATTTACAATAGCGTTGATATAATCTCCAGTAGTATAAGATTCCTGCAATAAAAACGACACTTGAACTCATAATTTAAATAAAAAATAAGTATTCAAGCGTACATAACAGGAAAGAATCACGAAGCCTCAACATTCTCACTATATCATATCCATCGCTTGGTTTAGCAGCCCACAGACGGAGATTTATTGTGTTTCTTGTTCCGTAACCAGGTATAGGATTGTCATAAGCAACGGCTTCAACCTACAAAAGAAGGGGGAGATAATCAGATGCAAGAATATATACATACATCTATATATAGATAGACGTACAATCATTTACAAAACCAATAAATGGTACAAACTTACAAACCAGTTTTCCTGTGTTACATGTGTGAAAATGCAGTGTTTATACATTGTTGTTTCATATGTGAAACGTTCACGATTGTATTGTGTGGAGAAAAACGGTCCTAAACGTTTCACAAATGGAACAACACTGTATAAGCCCTGCATTTTCACACATGTTGTTACATATATGAAACAAACACATGAAAACTGATTTTTAAGTTTATCCGATTTATTGGGTTTGTAAAGGGGGACTTTATATATATACATAAGTACATATATAGAGTCATGTTCATAGGAGAACAGTAACTAAATAAGAGAATAAAGAAAACAGTCGAATCACATGTTATCTTACACTAAAATCAAGTGTAAAATCACATGTGATTCACGCGACTCTACTGCGGTCGCGGGCCATGTCGCCCGCATACCCTTGCGTTGACCGTTAGTGTAAAATCATATGTGATTTTGCATGTGATTTGGCCGTTTTCGTACTCTTATTTAGTTATTGTTCTCGTTTGAACCTCCCTCTAAATACATACATATATATATATATATATATATATAGGATCAGGTTCATGTGAGAACCACAAAAAAATTTGAGAACCAGAGAACTTGTTTATTCATTGATGCATATACACTATCAAAATATGTATTTCGTCAATGAATATATTCATCAATGCATACATTGATGCATATACTCACTGAAATTCATTAGCGTATATGCATCAATGATATACAAGTTTTTCCGGTTCTCAAATTTTTTGTGGTTCTCAAATGAACTGCCCCCTATATACATACATGTATATATATGTGTGTATATTATATGCTTAGAACTTGAAGCAAAATTTTGTACAGGGGAAATAACTCACTGTTTCTCCAGGAATCCAAACTTTACATTTCTCTCCATTCACAACCTCCTCTTCAACGGTCCCATAAAACTGACTCAGTGTCCAGCAAAATAAATTTAGAATTATCGCACGAAATAAATAGACATAGAAGTATAATACGTATACTTGAAAAAGAGATAAATAAGAACACTCAGACCTTCACAGCATATGAAACATGAACCCGCTCTATTTCCCATGGATTTCCAAAGTTCAACCAATAATCAGGCTGTTCATGCTGGTAGCCATCCAATATTATCTGCCGAAATAGCCCATACTGGTAGCGCAGTCCGTATCTGAAATATTGAACTAAAATGTTCTTAATGTAAGAATATGTGGAACCCCATTTGATTACTCTCCAAAAGAGCGCTTGAGGAAAAATGGTCCAGTCTAGCCGATGTGGGACTCCAACATGCCCCCAAAGGAGGGTATACCGACGCAGAGTGTCGAGAGGGGGCTAGACGGGTATAGATTGCCTCGGTGTTGAGTCCCTAGAATGGTAGACTTTGACTTTGATACCGAATACGTAAAACCCCATCAGACTACTATCCAAAAGAGCACTTGGGGGTTGTTTACTACTTGCCGACCACCTCTTTGCTAAACCTCCATTACGGTACACGTATTGTAGGAAAGATAAATAGTGTTTGAATGTTGTCTTTCTTTTATGCTTTTAGTGAATAAGGGGTAATAAGGGGTAGTTTGGGTATTTTGCCTTGTTTGTTGGGCGGGAGTCCTTTTAATCTGTTGGGGGAGCGTGCGTTTGTTTTCATTCTGTTCATTTTCTCAAATTGTAAATTGAGCGAGAGCTCTGGGAGAGATAATGGCCTCTCGAAAGCCATCGAGTGTTTGTTAATGAAATTGACCCAATCTTAACCCTAGTTCGATCAGTGTATAGCAATTTTGGTATCAGAGCAGTTCTGATCCTGCCATACGATGGGGACGCGTAGTAATACAAATCGGATTGAAGATCTGGAAAGCAGTGTGGGGTCGATTGAAAGAGGGATGCAAGCAATATTGGAGAAGATCGATCAAATTAGTAAACAACAGGAAGAAGTCGCTCAAAAATTGAATTCCACGTTCGGTACTGAAGGTGGCGACGCATCGGGATCTGGTGGCACAAGGCGGAATGGAACGATTGGGGGCAGTCATGATCCCAATCGTTTTTTAGCATTGAAGGGGAGGAAATTGGAGATTCCAATTTTCGATGGTTCTGATCCGGATGGGTGGATTTTAAGAGCTGAAAGGTATTTTGCGTTAAATCAATTGAATCAAGAAGAACAAATTGATGTCTCTTTTATTGCCTTTGAAGGAGATGTGCTAAAATGGTTCCAATGGGAAAATAAGAGACATCCTATTACACGATGGGAGGATTTGAAATTGATGCTTCTGCGGCAGTTCAGATCGTTAGCTGCAGGTTCTCTGTGTGAACAATTTCTGGCAGTGAAGCAGGAGGGGTCAGTTGATGAATATAGGAGAAAATTCGTGGAGTTTGCGGCACCATTAGATGGGATTCCAGAGGAGGTGTTCCTGAGTCAGTTCATTCATGGTTTAGACAACGCAATTAAAGCCGAATTACGTTTGATGAGTCCTGTTTCGTTAAGCGAGGCCATGGAGAAAGCTTTGAAGATTGAATTGAAGAATAAACTCTTGAGTAAGGAACGAGCCCCGTTTTCAGCGAGAAGAAATGTTAGTATGCCGGCGGAATCGAAAAACAGTTCTGTAGGTTCGTTTTCTACTCCCGTTTCTAATTCGAAAGTAGGATCTGAATTTAGAAAACTCTCAGATCAGGAAGTACAACAAAGAAGGGCGCAGAGGTTATGCTATCGGTGTGATGAGAAATACTCACCAGGTCACAAGTGTAAGAAAAAAGAGGTTAATGTTCTCCTAGTTCAAGAAGAGAACAGTGACAGTACTGTGGTGGAAGAAGGCGACACAGCTCTAAATACAGCGGATGTCACAGAAATTGGGCAAAAGGTTGAAGTTCATCTGAACTCTGTTGTTGGTCTGACTAATCCGAAAACAATGAAAATGGAGGGAAGGATCAAAGACCAGAAAGTTGTGGTGTTGATCGATAGCGGTGCAACGCATAATTTCATATCGACAGAGGTTGTTAGTAAATTGAATTTGGAAGTGAAGAACACTAGAGAATATACCATCACTATGGGAACGGGGAATACAGTACAAGGAGGAGGAGTGTGTCAACATATCGCTCTTTCGTTGCAAAGTCTGGAGATCGTGGAAGATTATTTACCCATACAACTAGGTAACAGCGATGTTATCTTAGGGGTACAATGGCTGGAAACTTTAGGAGCTACGTCCATAAATTGGAAGCAACAAGTGATGAAATTCACTGTTGAAGGTAAGACAGTAACTTTGAAAGGCGATCCATCATTGGGGAGATCAAAGGTATCATTGAAGGCGATGGGGAAAACAATGCAACAGGAGGGTCATGGAATTTTGGTGGAATTGGGTGAAGTTTGGGCTAAACTTCGAAGAAAATAGTGGGGTGTCACTAATTAGGTAGCGTTTGGTACGCAGACAAGATTGGACGGGACAGGACTGAACAGGACAAGAGGCTAGGACTGGACTGGACAAGACAAATGGTTGTCTTGTGTTTGGTACGACTAGGACTGGATAGGACTGGACTGGACAAGTTTCCCTAAAAGTTGTTTGATAATTTTATATGTCATATAATAGTTATAAATAATAAATAACACAAATAAAGAATATTCTTAAATAATTTAATTAAAAAACATTATTAATTTTTTTACACAATTTTCATACATATAAATACATATAGAAACAATAGTAGGAAATTTGAATGAAGAATCTGAAATAATTGATGGTAGTTCGAAAAAATCGGATTCATATAAAAAAATATAATAGTTGATTCAATTTGGAAGATCTTAATGAATTGACAGATGCATAGTTGCAGCGACGAGTAAAGATAAAAGACGATGGGTGGCCGGTGAAAGACGATAGTTGTGAAGAAGGTGAAAGATAGTAATAGAGGTAGTGGTGGTGGCGGTGCACAGTGGTAATTGAGGTTATTGTAGTGGAGGAAGAGATGGAGCTTACCAACGATGGTTGACGGCGAGCGACAGTGGTGGCAGCCAGCGACGGTGATTGGCGGTGAGCGTCGGTGACGGCGGCGACAATGGGTGGTTGTGATTGGTGGAGGTGGCGATGGGTGGTGGTTGTGGAGGTGGTGGAAGAAGTTGTTGTAGTAGTGAAGGAAGAGGTGGAAGTGGTCGACGATGGTTGGTGGTAGCTACCGGTGGCCGTCGATGGTGGTGGCGACAATAGGTGGTGGTGATCGGTGTTAGTGGAGGTGGTCAATGATGGTAGTGGTGGTGGCGATGACCGATGGTTGTGGAGGTGGTGGAGGAGGTTGTTATGGTGGAGAAATAGGTAGAGGTGGCCGACGGTGGTTAGCGGTGGCTACTAGTGGCCGCCGATGGTGGTAGTAGCGACGATAGGTAGTGGTGACCCTTAAGACTAATACCATATTAGGATTATATATCAAATGGCGGTAAATCAGTGATTTTTAGTTTCTGTCTCATTTCTGTCCCATGTTGTTCCACCTATTTTGGTGGAACAAGAAAATACCTCTTTTTGTTCCATCTTGTCCCACCCTGTCCAGTCTTTGTCCCTGTCTCATGTCGCGCCAAACATGGGACAGTGAACTTTTGTCCTGTCCCATGTCACGCCAAACATGGGACAGTGAATTTTTGTCCCGTCCTGTCCCACCCAGTCTGCAAACCAAACGCACCCTTATGGAACAGTTGCTGTCAGAATTTGATCGGGTCTTTCGCATGCCTCAGGGGTTGCCTCCAGTAAGGGGAAGAGAGCACGGGATTTTGTTAAAAGAAGGCACCGAAACTGTGAACGTGAGACCCTATCGTTACCCACGTTACCAAAAAGACGAGATCGAAAAATTGGTTAAAGAAATGTTAGAAGCGGGAATAATTCAACCAAGCTCGAGTCCATTCTCTAGCCCGGTGTTACTCGTTAAAAAAAAAGATGGAAGTTGGAGGTTTTGTATCGACTATAGAGCCCTCAATAAAGTGACGGTGGTAGATAAGTTTCCGATACCCGTGATCGATGAATTGTTAGATGAATTGTTTGGGTCGCAATTTTTCTCGAAATTGGATCTGAAATCTGGGTATCACCAGATCAGAATGAAGGATCAAGATATTCAAAAAACGGCATTTCGAACTCATCAAGGCCATTATGAGTTTAGAGTAATGCCATTCGGTTTAGTAAACGCACCAGCCACATTTCAAGGGTTGATGAATGAAGTATTCAAACCATTTTTGAGGAAATTCGTCTTGGTGTTTTTCGACGATATATTGGTCTATAGCAAGTCAGTAGAGGAGCATATTGGTCATCTACGGGAAGTGTTTGAGGTTTTAGCTCAACATCAATTATATGCCAACAAAAAGAAGTGCGAGTTCGGCCGAGATAGGTTGGGATATCTTGGGCATATTATCTCAGGAAATGGAGTTGAAGTAGATGAATCCAAAATTAGATCGATCGTAGATTGGAAAACGCCCAAGAATGTGACAGAATTACGGGGATTTTTGGGTTTATCGGGGTACTATCGAAAATTTATTAAGGGATATGGCATCATCGCCAATCCTTTAACAGATCTGTTAAGAAAGAATCAATTTTGTTGGACAGATACTTCCCAAAAGGCGTTCGAAGAGCTCAAAAGGTTACTGTCCACAGCCCCAGTTTTACGACTTCATGATTTTTCAGCCGATTTCATCATCGAAACTGATGCTTCGGGGTTTGGGTTAGGTGCTGTGTTGATGCAGAACAAACAGCCCATTGCGTATTTTAGTCAGGCTTTAGGAGAACGAGCAAAGCTGAAGTCAGTATACGAAAAAGAACTGATGGCAATTGTTTTCGCCGTCAAGAAGTGGAGACCATACTTGTTGGGGCGGCATTTCACGGTGCGTAGCGACCAGCAGAGTTTACGTTTTTTATTAGAGCAACGTGTGGTGGAACCAGAATATCAGAAGTGGGTGAGTAAGTTGTTGGGGTACGATTTTTCAATCGTTTACAAACCAGGAACCGCTAACCGAGTTGCAGATGCGTTATCCCGTAAATCAAGTGAAGTTCAATGCTCCAATATAGTGATTCCTCAGTGGCGACAATGGGATACTTTGAAGCGGGAAATTGAGCAAGACGAGTTGTTAGTAAAAATCCGGAACGATCTTATACAAGACCCGTTACTCCATAAGGGTTTTGAGTTGAATCAGGGGCTGTTATTATACAAGGGTCGTTTAGTGTTACCAAGGAAGTCTACAATGATCCCTATATTACTGGAAGAATTTCACGCTTCACCGATCGGAGGGTATTCGGGGGAGGATCGAACGTATAAACGCATTGCTGCAGA
Source organism: Arctium minus (assembly GCA_954870635.1). NCBI lineage: Eukaryota > Viridiplantae > Streptophyta > Magnoliopsida > Asterales > Asteraceae > Arctium > Arctium minus. Next base: position 70,307,077 of record OX941094.1, on the reverse strand, counting down.
GGTGTTTTGGATAGGGATGCGCAAAGATGTTACTGAGGCTGTAAAGAACTGTGAAATATGTCAACGTAATAAGAATTTGAGTGGCTCTCCAGCTGGTCTGTTACAGCCATTATCACTTCCGAATACGATGTGGGTAGACATTTCGATGGATTTCATCGAAGGTTTACCGCGCTCTAATGGTATGGATTCTATTCTAGTTGTGGTGGATCGTTTCAGCAAATACGCGCATTTCATTGGCCTAAAACACCCTTTTGATGCACAAACGGTGGCGGCGATTTTTGTAAAAGAAATTATACGGCTGCACGGGGTTCCGCAGTCAATTGTTTCTGACAGAGACAAAGTCTTCCAAAGCCATTTTTGGAAAGAAATTTTCAAACTACAAGGGACGAAACTACAGTTCAGCACTGCCTACCATCCTCAGTCGGATGGCCAAACGGAAGTGGTAAACAAGTGTCTCGAGCAATACCTCCGATGTTGGGTATCGGAACAACCGAAACAGTGGCATCGAAGGTTATCTTGGGCAGAATTATCGTACAATACCTCGTATCACTCGTCTCTCAAATGTTTGCCTTTTCGAGTATTATACGGTAGAGACCCACCACCCCTGGTTCGTTATAAACCTATGACATCCAACCTGCAGTCGGTAGAACAAGAATTGCTGGATCGCGATGAGATTTGGGTTGAAGTGCGGATGCATTTGTTAAAAGCTCAATGCCGAATGAAACAATATGAAGATTTGAAAAGAAAAGATTTGGAGTTTGTAGTAGGGGACTGGGTATTCTTAAAACTCAGACCTTATCGGCAGAAATCTTTGGTCCGAGGTAATAATTTTAAGTTGATGGCTAGATTCTACGGACCCTATAAAGTGTTGGAGAGAATGGGTAAAGTTGCTTACAAGTTAGAATTGCCTATTGGGGTGAAAATTCAATTAAAAGAGCAGTAGGGAATTGCATTTCGACTAAAAATATTCCAGCTCAACTTTCTGAAGAGTTGATCATACAGGCTGAACCTGAAGCAATTATGGATGTCCGTTCTTTGGATTGTGGTGATCCTGGTCAATTGGAGGTGCTGGTAAAGTGGAAGGGAATGTCAGACTTCGAGTCGTCTTGGGAAAATTTAGAGGCTTTAAAGCATCAATTCCCGAACGATCGCCTTGAGGACAAGGTGAAGGCTTTGGGGGGGAGTATTGCTAAACCTCCATTACGGTACACATATCGTAGGAAAGATAAATAGTGTTTGAATGTTGTCTTTCTTTTATGCTTTTAGTGAATAAGGGGTAATAAGGGGTAGTTTGGGTATTTTGCCTTGTTTGTTGGGCGGGAGTCCTTTTAATCTGTTGGGGGAGCGTGCGTTTGTTTTCATTCTGTTCATTTTCTCAAATTGTAAATTGAGCGAGAGCTCCGGGAGAGATAATGGCCTCTCGAAAGCCATCGAGTGTTTGTTAATGAAATTGACCCAATCTTAACCCTAGTCCGATCAGTGTATAGCACTCTTACTGAGTAAGAGATGGGTGATGTTGTTTACTATACACCCTAACCGACAAATGATGTTGACCGAGATGTTGACTCCGTGAGGAAGGAAAGGCTCTCTTACTCGATCGATCAACATTTACGTAGACCGAACCTCTCACCCAGACCGCACTCTTATCCGGTTAGCGTTTACCCAATTTGTGTTGGTAAACGACCCTTAAAGATCATTCTTTGTCAAAACGGAAGGAGGTGCACTTTTTTCTTCACATCAAGGATTACTAGGAAAACCATTTGGTTGACGTTCAATTTTTACACTAACGAGCAAATTGGAAAAGCTTACGTAGATTAATATTTTTATAAATTAATAGGAACCAAATGAAGAATCAAACGTTACCCCCATGCTGGATAATCCAATGTTGCTAAAGAGTCCATTTGGCAAGCAGAAAGGCGGGCTAAGCCACCATTGCCGAGGGCTGCGTCTCCTTCCTTTAGAAACAACAAATGGTTTATGCATTCATATGTGAATAAGTATCCAATATGCAGGCAACAAATTCAAAAGTAACACTAGAAAAGAACAATGTATAACAACGCAATGAACTTTGGTCTAGTTCCTATTTTGTGTAACGTACTTCCAAAGCCTTCATTTTGGTACCTCAGATGTGACATCTCAAACATTTAGATATGTGGTCTACATATGAGATTCACAGACAATAGAGGAATGGGTTGTTTGTTATCAAAGTCCGATTTCAGTGGATTGCATAATGTCTCTATGAGGATGAAAGTTATGCTTCCATAATAGCATACAATTAGCTAACCTGCTCGGCCAAAACTTCATACTCGAACCCAAGCTGGTTTAAGGCTTCAGCACATTGATCTCGAATGCCAAGGTTATTAACACTATTTGACAATGAACGACCTGAAAAACAAATGTGTAATGTGGCATCTCAAAACAACTTATGGTCTAAACAAGAAAACGTAAAACAAGAAAGAAAATAGTTCGACCGAAGAGGTTAAAATAGCAGTAGTTCTTGTTGGAGAGGAGATGGTTATTTAGGAGAATAAACTGCTGACATAATTTTTTTTAATGCATGACATTCTGACAGATTTGAAAACGTCTCTCTCAACCTAACACAAGAATGCCTCGAACAATGCCAGAAGGTCATGCATTTAAAATTTTCTGCCAGAAGGTTATTCTCCTAAATAACCCACCTGAGAGGGGAAATGGTGAACAAAAGGAGAACAAACGATCACATTTAACTCGATATTTTAGAAAGAATCAAAAGGCTGATTACTAAATAGATGTTGTGCGAAGAAAAAAGAGGAAAAATACTTGCCCATTAGAAATTCGAGAGAGAGGAAGTATAAACGTTTAGGATCCTTCTTTTTGAAATGTTGTTGGGTGTCGTGCCAACGCTCGATTAATCTATCCCTGACACTATGTGACAAGGCCTGCAAATAAATCAAACCAAAAGAACTCAGTAAAAGGTAGGGAATCTACCAAGTGGAGTGGAGCAGAGCGGCTGTTTCCGTGAAGACCCTCGCCTTCTGCAAAGTGTGCAAAGTGCAATTCCCCACCCAACTATGCCAAAAGATATTGAGGGCTTTAGGGTTCATATGAGCCTTTTGAAACATTGTCATATAGAATAATATAAACAGATAAGAGTATGCAACAACATTCCTTTTTCAAGAAAGCATAAAATAGCCATCTTTTTTGGGTCACCAATTGCCCATTATTACAACTAATCACCCAAAAACTAGGGAAATTGTCCAAAATAGCCACTTTTGCCTCCCCACTTCACTTTATAGCCACCTTTTCAACCAACCGGCCGAAATAGCCAAGCTTTCGCAAGTAGCACTTTAGTAACTTGCAAAATCCAATTTATAGTAATATAATAATTCATAAAGTAGCAATTTCGCAAGTTGCTAAAGTGCTACTTGCGAAATGCTGACCGAAATAGCCAAGCGTTTGCAAGTAGCACTTTAGTAACTTGCAAAATCCACTTTATATTAATATAATAATTCATAAAGTAGCAATTTCCCAAGTTGCTAAAGTGTTACTTGCGAAATGTTGAACGAAATAGCCTAGACTTGGCAAGTAGCACTTTAGCAACTTGCGAAATCTGCTTCACATTTATATAATAATTCATAAAGTAGCAATTTCGCAAGTTGTTAAAGTGCTACTTGCAGAATGTTGATCGATTTTCACAGGTAGCACCTTAGTTACTTGCATCCACTTTTTTTAATATTATATTCATAAAGTAGCAATTTTGCAAGTTGCAAAACTACTACTAGCGAAATGCCGACCAAAATAGCCAATATTTCACAAGTAGCACTTAAGCAACTTGCGAAATCCCATTTTTTTAATATTATATTCATAAAGTAGCAATTTTGCAAGTTGCAGAACTACTACTTGCGAAATGCCGACCAAAATAGCCAATAAGTAGCACTTTAGCAACTTGCGAAAACCACCTTTTTTTTTAATATAATATATTAATATTCATAAAATAGCAATTTCGCAAGTTGTTAAAGTGCTCACGTGAAAGTGCAACTTGGCAGTTGCCTCATCAATTTAGCAACTTGCTAAATTGGTACCTTAAGAATATTAAATTCATAAAAAGTAGATTTTGCAAGTTGCTAAAATACTACTTCATGAATATTAAATTAATAAAATGTAGATTTTGCAACCTGTTAAAGTGCTACTTGCGAAATCTGAGAATAAATCTTGAATATTTTGGTCAACTGATTAGAAAAAAAGCTATAAAACGAATTTGTTTTCGACAATTTCCCCAAAAACTATTAGAATCTTTACCTGATAAGCTTCAAAATCATCAAAACTGAATCTAGATCTTGCTACTGTATACTCCACATGATGAAGAATATCTTTCTGAAGACTCACTGGATCATTCTTCAAAAACCCATCCATCAATTCAAACATATGTTCTTCTTTTCCCCCAATATACCCTGCTTTCCTCACCACAACTCCACTCCCATCAATGGCTTCCATCAACACATTCTCAATCCTCATCAAACTCTCACCATCCTCAACCTGATTCCCATGCAAATCAACAACCACAAACTTCATCACCACAAAACAATCTTCAATTTCATCAAATTCCACCGTAGTTCTCTCGATTTTAAACCCTAGGGTTTTCAAAACCCTAGTAATCCGTAGAAGCAAACCGATTTGTTCCTGAACTCGAATCACGAAAACGGCGCCGTCTGCTACGTCGTTCTCGATCGTGACGGATGAAGTAGCGGTACTCGAAGCTCGTGTTATTGAATTGCAGACGTTAATGGAGGCGGTGTTTTGAATTGAAGTGAATGATGAACGATTTGGAAGTGAGAATGATTGGAATGATGTTAATGATGGATGTTTTTGAGTTCGTGGTTGATGGAATTTGATTGTGGTAAGAGAGAGTGGGGAAAACACAGACATTGGTGAAGATTTGGAAGAAATTTGCAGAAGTTTGTGTTGATGTAGGTTTGAAAATGGGGATTTGGAGGTTGAAGATCACGGGATTTTTGGTGGGGATTTTGTGTGTGTGTGATCACTGTGTGTGGGTTTAAGGATCCGAGAAGTAAAGTGGAGTGATTGTGAAGGAAGATTGCTTTTCTTTTTTTAATTTCTTGAACCGTGACATTTTTTAAAAACTTTAATCGATGCATGGAGATTGTAATAAACTCCCCAATAAATAATTCAAGAGTAAACTACTATTTTCGTCCATGTGGTTTGTAGTTTACAAGACCATCTACATCCTCATAATTCATTTACATTTTCAATTATATCATATCAGCTTTTACAACTATCTTTTACACACATACAATCCACCTATGTTTTCAAAAATAGTCCACACTACAACAATTATTAATTACTTTATAAATTATTATATACATTTATATTTTTTTTAGTTAATAACATGATATATAATTCTTTATTTTAATTTAATGAGAAATTAAATATAAATTTTAACTTCAAATAAACGATTAATATATAATATAATACAATCATTTTATTTATTTTATAAATTATTATAACAGTATTGTATGTTGTAATATGTGTTATATGTAATTTCATTAATGTTTAAATTAATTTAATTATATTTTATTTAAAAATAACATATATGCATATATAGAATATTTTTTTAAATAAGAAAGATTAATTTAATTAATAATATATATTGTTTTATATAAAAATTTAGTTTATTTAAATAAATAAAAAAGAATTTGAAAATATAGATGAGAGGCTACGTGACCTTGCAAACACAATTGCAAATGTTGCAAGTGGTTATCCTACATGACATCTAAATATGGGTATGCAATTGCTTTTGCATTTGGTTTGCAATCCCCGTGTGGGTGGTCTAACTATTTTCGTCTATGATCTTTAAAAATTGTTTTTTTGATCATTATGGTTTGCAATTCCTTTTGCTTTTAGTCTCTAAGAATATTAGTTTCAGGGACGAAAAGGGAAAGGAATTGCAAACCACAATGACCAAAAAAACAACTTTTAAAGTCAAGGACAAAAATGGTTATAAACAACAAACCATAAGGACGAAAATCATAGTTTACTCATAATTCAAAGAAATACACGTTACAAAACCGAACTATGAGAGTATCTCCAACAACTTTCTTATAGTTTTTCTAAAATAGAGAATCAAAAGTGAAAATTGCTAAAAAGTATTATGTTCAACTCCAAAAGATTTGTTATTTTAGAAATTTTAAAACAACTTACATTATTATAATATTCTCTAATTTATCATACCAATACACTTTTAAAAAAAAACTTAATATAAAACGATAAAAGTTGAATCTCATTGGTAGGATGAAATAAAATAGTATTTCTCTCTTCTATTTATAGAATTATATAGAGTTCTCTATATTTAGAAATTTTTTCATGGTTCTCTATTATAGCAAAAAAGATATTGGAGAAGAATAGAAAACAAAACCCCTATTTTTTTCTATTTTAGCAATGTTGTTGGAGATGCTCTAAAGGATGCATTTGGTACGTAAACAGAACTGGACAAGATTAAACGGAGCTGGATTGGACAAACGAAAGTGTCATTGACGGCCATGGGTGAAAGAATTAGGAAAGATTTATATTTTTTTAGAGTAAGTTACATGTTTTGTCCCTATGTTTTTAACTTTCTTGTCCTTGTTTTGAAAATTCAATGGATCATGCCATGTGGTTGTATTTTGTGGGTCCTTAATGCAACCACATGAACCCAGATTGTTGATTTATTTAAGGATCAAACTCATTAAAAAACTGCAACCACAAGAAACTAACTCATTAAAAGAAATGCAACCTCAAGTATGTAACTTGTTAAAAAACACAATCCCTTGAATTTTCAAGAAATGGATAAGGATAGTTAAGAACACCTAACAACAAAACATGTGATTTCCTCTATTTTTTTAATACAACATGGGCAATTTAGTAATTTACCAATTTTGTTTTATCTTCTTGATTTTGTTTCACCTATTTTGATGGGGTTGTCTTGCTCATTCTTCCTGTCTATATTATTGCATCAAATATGTGACAACAAGTTTTTTGTTCTGTTATATTTTGTTTTGTCTCGTGTACCAAATACTCCCTAACATTTTTACGCCTAGCTGGAATCGGTCTTTTAGAAACTGCTTTTGCAAGATCGTGAAAAGATTATGAGACATGCGTTTAACAAAAATTTCAAACGCACAAATATCAATCAAACGAAAAGACTCTTAATTTCTTTAATTCTCTTAACTTCTTCCTAAAGTAAGTAGCTATAAAATGAACCATTTCTAACTCTGTGTTCTCTAATCTGAGAAAAGAAATGGATGGAAAAGAAAGAAAAGAAAATTATTTTTTTCATTTGAGTTCTAAAAAATGAAGGAAATGAAAGAAAATAGTTTTTCATATTCTTGAACATGAGAGAAAGGAAAAAAAAGATGTCATTTTACAAATATACCATTATAAAAATATATTCTTTATGATGAAAGATTGGATAGTTTTATAATTTTTTTTAAATTCTTTTAATTTATTTCTTTTCCTTTCGTTTCCTTTCCTTTCTCTCCTAAAGAATTTTCGAGAAAACGATTTTTTTCCTGTCCTTCCCTTTCCCTCCCTTTCCTTCGTAAAAAGAGTTTCGAGGACACTGTGCAAATGTGGCTTCGTTTTTTTTTTTTTATCGTTAATCATCTATCAGAGTTCTTTGATTTTTGTGAACAAACCACTAATGAGCTTAATAGCCGGGTCGTCTGAGCAAAGTATTTTTTTTACAGCTTAATCGTTAAACCATTAAGCCAAAATGGCTATATGGACCTAACCTTGTACTCATTAAGCCACCTCAAAGAAATTATGTCAATACCATTAATGCCCCTAAAACACTCGAACCCTCTCTATTTGCCTCCTTCAAACCCATCAGTTTCCCTTCTCTAAAACAGAAAAAATTATCTAGACAGATGATTTAACTCATACATAACTTAATAGAAAAGGCAGTAGCCGGTCTTTGGACCAATCCACCTTCAAAAAATCGTAACAAATTATAACGAGGGGCTAAATACCGTATTGCTCAAACACGATGTTTATAATCGACGATAAAAAAAATTGTATGAGCAAGTATACAACAAAAACGAACCTGCGATTACACGACCCTGCTAAAAAATTTACGCTTTTATTTCGCTCCCTACACGATTATGCAAAAGAAAACCGGCATAAAAACTACAAAAAAAAAAAAAACGAAAAAAAAAATCGAAATCATCTTACTGCTACCTTCAAAATTGATATTAATCGTTCGTTCACTTAACAAAACGAACGTTTCAACTTTCAATCGCTATAATCCCCCGAACCAAAAGAATCCGAATCCTCGACCTTAAAATTCCTTCCATCGTTCCCGTCGACATAATCATCGTTCATCATCTCGTCATCTTCCTCCTCCACAACTTCGAACCCTTCTTCTTCGCTCATTTCCATCGAAGCCCATCTACTTTCATTATTGGCAACTCCAAACCCCGAAAGTTCTTCATTCGCCATTTCAAACCCGACTCTATGTTCTTCACCTTCATCTTCCGATTCGCTTTCTTCTTCGTCGTCGTCGTCTTCGCTGATACGGAAGTTTGTGTTTTCCGTTTCCATTTTATAAACGGGTTCTTGAACCCATTCTTCATCGATGAAGTTTCTTATCGGCTCTTCTTCTTCTTCTTCGACCGTTTTTTCGATTCTTCTTCTTCTGACGGTTCTTCGGCCCCTTCCGTGTGTTTGTTGTTTGATAACTTGACTCATCGTAACGTTATCTTTAAGGTTTTGCCGGCTTCCGGAGACCGATATGGATCCCGCCGCACGTTTCTGCCACTTCCCGCCACGACTCCGCCCACCACCACCGCCACCACGAGCCCCTTGCTTCATGGGTTTGTTGTGGTCTATATCGGTAATCGTTTTCCCGATATTCTTCAAGAACGTGAACTTCAATGGAGGTTTCTGTCGAGAAACAAGTTACGAGACAGACAACGTTAACATCCGAAACCTTATAAGAACAAAAATGCGGTCAAAGGAGAGAGAGAGAGAGATGAAGACCTCGACAATCATATTGTTTAATTCATCTCCCATATGGAGCTCGGCTTTCTGTTCGGGACTGTAGGAAATCGAGGCATCGAGCTCGAAAATCCGTAGAGTTACGGCAGCGGTTGTTAGCGGTATCCACGGAAGTACAGGGACTGAACCTGACCCTGAAGCAGCCCGTTCCGATATGCCGGAGGTGCCAAGTAGTTCTTCGGTCGTCTCGAAGTTCAACGACAGATAATCCCGTTTTACGACACTCTCGAACCACGTAAGAACCTGCAAACCAAATTCGATCCACATCATCAAAACAACGATTTTTTAAAAATAAAGTTCAGGGTTTAGGGTTTAGAGTTTAGAGTTAACCTGTAGAAGATCCACCGGTGACAACGAACAATGCAACTTCGAACCCCAAGCTTCCCCATTGTTTCCCGTCCAAGAAGTTTGCAGGGCCTCGTAAGGAACAGAAGCCTGCATTGTTACCAAAAAAACGAGTTAAGGGTAGAATTGGAAAATAGACACTTAGGGTGCGTTTGGTACGCAAACAGAATACAACAGGACAGAACAGCTCTTCAGTGTTTGGTAAAACAGAACCGGACAGAACAGATAACATGACCAATTTACTCCTGATAATTGCTTATATTATATTATATATATATATATATATTTCTTGATTAATTATGTAATTTATTAAATTATAACGAAATAAATATTTTTTATAACAAAATATAGAAAGTTCTCTTCAAGATAGATTAAAGTGACATAAAAATTAAATGTTTATATAGTTTCCAGTTTTTATTTTTTAACCTTTTCTATATTTGTTTACTATTAATATTTAATAATCTAAATAAATACATATTCCACTTTTGTTCCACTTTGTTCATGTTTGTTCCACCTAACAGTCCTGACACACGTGGGACAGTGATCTTTGTTCTTTGTTCTGTTCTGTGTACCAAACGCACCTTTACTCAAAAGTAGACACTTATTTTGGGACAAACTGCAGAAACACAAGGGCCGAAAATAAAGACACAAATTGCTAAATTTACCTCCAAGAAAGTTAATAGTGATTTGATCAATCGGATTCTTAGCGGATTGGTGAGATCCCAATCACATTGACCGTTAGTTTTAGGAGCGTTTTCTCTAATTTCGGGTTCGGGATAACTTAATCTGTCTCCAAACGTGCTGAACGACTTATAGCATCGGGGGCAACTATCCTTCTCGAAGCAATAAGATTCGTGACAGAAATCGCAGACTCCCTGTAGTGGGAAACACCTTTGTTTCCCGTGTGCCATTGCCGATAAATTTGACGAATATAAACATTCTTTCCACATCCACATCTCGAGGTTTCTATATCGTTTCATAGCGTTCTTTCTCTCCGATTCGTTCCTCCTGAGCTCGATGTTAAAAGACGGTGATGGTTCCGTTGAATCGGAACCGGAAACGCACACGCTACTATTCGGACTTCCATCACCCGATTCGATCCTAGAAAAACGTCCACTCGGGTCGGTGTTTTCAGCACGACCGATGTTTCTTCTGATGTTTTCCTTAAACGACATCTCTATTTTTTGCAACATTACATGCAAATGAGATTCGCGGGCTCCACGTGTATCCAACGACAACAAAAGAGCATCAAATGCCTACATCCACACGAGAAAAAAAAAAGAAAAAAGAATTATATATAACCGTAATAGTTAAAAGGAAACACATCCCATTAGGCTCGGGTACGTTTGGTACGTGGGACCAGGCGGGACAGTACAAAAACCTGTTGTCCCACATTTGGCGTGACATTAGATCGGGACAGGACAAGTCCTGAGTGGGACAAAAATGCATTTTTCTGTCCCACCAGAATAGGTGAACAAAGTGAACAAAAAATCAAGAAGAGGGGACATGACTGGTAAGTTACTAAATTACCCCTGTCGAATTTGAACAAAAATCAAGAAGACGGGACATGATTGGTAAATTACTAAATTACCCCTGTCAAATTAAAACCCTAAAACCTTCCAGACTCATTGTCGTCTATATTTCTATTTTAGTTTGTCCCAAAATAAATGTCCACTTTTAAAAGTAAGTGCCTACTTTTCAATTCTACCCCTAATTATGAGACAAAAAAAACTCATTATTCCCTCTATGATTAAGGGTAAAATGGTCATTAAGGGGCCGTTTACATAACGCTTACCCGGTAAGTGCTTACCAAGTCACGTTACCTTATTGTTGAACATGGCAAGGACCATGAATCTTACCCGGTAAGAACAATGGCAAGGTCCAAGAGTTTTACCCGGTAAGTGATGGTTATGACTTACCCGGTTAGCGCTTACCCGATGAATTATTGTGTACAATGCCATTTTTTATGGACTAAAATCTTAACGGGTAAGGTAAGTGATAGTGTTGAATTTCCCGATAAGCGCTTACCGGGTAAGTGATTGGGTAAACGGCCCCTAAGTTAATTAAAAAGTGTAAAAACTACACATTTCTAAAACTGTGCCTTTTTCACCGTGGACATTTATTTTGAGACGGAGGGATAACGCAAGTTGTCAAATTTACCTCTTCTAAATCGATTAGCCTCCAACACCCGTTTTGTAATTCAACGAATATCCTGCCGGACCCCGGATCATGCTTGGAACTCGATGCAACGAATTGCCAATAGCGGTTGCGCCTCCGATCCTGACCCAACGGCAACGATCTGTACACATACATCTCTTCGGCTTTGTGACCAATAAAAGCTTTCAACTGCAACCGCAATCTTTCAGCCGTATTATATCCGTTGTTGTTATGATTTTGGGCCGTGGTCTGGCCCACTGAACCATCTTGAGCCATCTGTAGAGCCCCGTCGTTGATTTGACCGTCGGTGGCAGGCATCAACGGGCTTTGGCTGCCCTCTGCCGCCGCCGTCATTAAAGAAGAATCTTGAAATTTGGTTATGCATTCTTCTTTCAAGCGTTTCTTGTCGAGTTGCGCTTCTGCCCACATTTGCTTTCGAACAGCAGTTGCGGCATCTAACCGATCCTGTATAAAGCTCATATTAGATAACAAAATACTATCATTGGACTAAATTGACCTACATCATATAAATATATATATATATATATAGAGAGAGAGAGAGAGAGAGTTCAAATGAGAACCATAAGTATTTTGAGACATGTGAGAACCAACATATGCATATACGTATATATAGGGTCAGGTTCAAGGAAAACCGCAAAAAATGAAAAACTGAGGAACACTCTGATAACTGTTCATCTAGACAGTATGCACAATCTAGACAGAATGCACATGTGCATACTTGTAATTTGTAACATGCACACGTGCATAAAAACCAAAAAACAACTTCAATTACTTGTATGCACATGTGCATATAGTACAAATGAACGACTATTGAGGGACACCCTCATTTTTTCATTTTTTTAAGGTTTTCCATGAACCTCCCTCTCTCTCTCTCTCTATATATATATAGTTTAGGAAAAACCACAAAAAATGGAAAACTGGAGAACACTCTAATAACCATTCGTTTGTCCGGTATGCACATGTGCATAAAAGTAACTAATTGAAAAGGTTTCCTGGTTCCAATGCATGAGTATTTTATACACATGTGCATACCGGACAAATGAATGGTTATTAGGGTATTCCTAGTGTTCCATTTTTCTGGGGTTTTCCCTGAACCCAACCCCATATATATATATATATATATATATATATATATGTGTGTGTGTGTGTGTGTGTGTATGTATTAATTCATATACACTATCAAAATATGTATCTATCAATTACTATATACCATTGGTGCATATACTCACTGATATTCATAGTGTATATGCATCAAATGCAAATACCGGTTATCACGGTTCTCAAAATATTTACGGTTCTTAGTTGAACCTTTCCCGTATTATGTATATACGTATTAAAAAAGTACCTCAAGGACTAAGCGAATAATATTTCCTTCATTCGCAATGCCAATTAAAGCAACAAGAGCATTGAGCCGCTCCTCGACACAAAGATCCGAATATTCTCCTTCGGTGAGCCCTTGAACCCACGGTTCCCCTGATTTCCGTTCATCTATCTCGGTACTTCCTTGATCAATACTACTCACATCAACGCCTTCAAAAACAAACAATTACAACATAAATTTTAAAACAAACAAAAGATCAAAAGTTCATAAAATAGAAGTCCACTTTACGATTTTTCATCATCCCAATCCATTCTCGAATTTTGATAAACCAAGTGAGCCCAATATATCCCCCCGGAGGTGGGATCGCACTTGCAGGGCGCGGGGGGAGGGGGGGGATAAGATGCAAGCAGAGACCTGACCTCTACCCTAAAGAGTAAAGTGGTTGTTTCCGTAAAGACCCCTGCTAGTGAAAGGGCTTTTTCCGAATTTTGACATTAACCCAAATTTGATATTCCTAATATACCCTTACGAGACGCATAAACGGCACCATCAATTCTTTCGGATCGTCGAATTGACCAAAAAAAATCTTTATGTTCCTTCTATATAGTGTTTTTAGGGAGGGGAGTACTAAATTATAAACTTACCGGCATTTTTGAATTCGCTTTTCACATCTACAACAACATCTTCACCAACGGCTGTTTTAGCTTCTTCGTTGTAAAAGTTGGGGTCTTTGTTAGCGGATGAAGTACCAAAATCGTCGATTTCAGGACCCTCGGCAACCTCGCATTCATAATCTTCGTCTTTCTCTACATCCTCAACGTTCACCCCCGCCAAAATCCCGTTGGCGTAACTTTGTATCTTCTCTTTAGCCGATGAAATTACTTCCTCGGCATTTGCAGGATCCTTCCGGAAAGTGGGCCGAACACAATACGTCGAAGGAGCAATTCTTTCGAACAAAATCGGATCCCTTGATAACGCAACAGAGATCGATGCATCGGGTGTCTTGCTAGTTGTAAGATCACGGAGTCCAGTTTTCTTCAAAACGAAGTAAGCAAGAAAATAAAAGTGAGACGAAAATATAAAGATCCATAAACAAAAGAGAACGAATACAATCTTTATAAGACCATCTACAACAGATTTTCCAAAATGGAGAAAATGGGAATTTTTATGGGAAATTGTTCAAAATAGCCATTTTTTACTCCCCAATTCACTTTATAGCTCTTTTTCTACGTAATTGACCGAAATAGCCAAAATTTCGCAAGTAGCACTTTAGCAACTTATGAAATCCACTTTTTACGAATATAATATTCATAAAGTAGCAATTTCGCGAGTTGCTAAAGTGCTACTTGCGAAATGCTGACGTGCAAGTGCCACTACGCAACTTGCTAAAGTGCTACTTGCCGGTCAGCATTACGGATGCAACACTTTAGCAACTTGCTTAAATGTCACTTCTTTTTTTTGGGAAGGGTGTCCTAGGCTATGCTAGACTAATCCCTTGGCAAATTATGACCGTAAGACATCAGCATCAGCACTGATTAAACCTCAGTGGCCACAATTGTTGTGTACGCCTAGATTTGAAGCCTGGGCAGATGGATATTTCACCACCTTAAATGTTACTTTATGAATACTAAATTCATAAAAACTAGATTTCGCCGGTTGCTAAAGTGCTACTTGCAAGATATTGGTTATTTTGGTCAATTGAGCAGAAATGCGGCTGTAAAATGAATTGGGGAGTCCAGAATTTGGACAATTTCCGATTTTTATGGAGATTTTAATTTTTGCTTCTCCGTTTTGGAGAATCTAGGGCAAGAGTGTGATCAAACATATACCGGGATTTATAATTACCTGAATCTTTTCGGCAAGTTCTAAAACGTTTAAGCCCTTGCTTCCCTCGAGACAAAGAACATGATAAGCAGCAAATTTGACTGTCCCGGGAGTCAAACGATGCCTTGACTTGCGTTGAAGATGAACCCCTTTTTCTTGCATCAATGTGGCGGCGTTTTCTGCAGCCGAACCATTCCTCAGCATGGTGATTACGTCCTCACACCCTTTACCCTGCACGAACAGACCAAATAATTAACACGAGTTGACTCACTTCCCCATCGAGTTCCTTACCAAACTTTCCTTTCTTCGTTTTCTAAACTCGAATTCCGCTTCTTAAATAGACAAAGATCACACCTTTACGACACTTACTTTTCCTTCTCTTTTTCCCCAAGCATCTTTAAGTGGGACAAAAACCTTTTTTTTCAAAAACAGGGAGATGGGACAAGACTGGTAAATTACTAAACTACCCATGTCAAAAAGAACATAATGTGAACCTCATCGTTTTCTGGCAAGCATGAACGTTTCGCCTTATCTTTTTTCAACTGGGGTCCAAACCCGGCAGATAAAGCAAATTGTCGAAGAACTTCGGGCCACGTCAACGGATTCAGATGTTTAAGCCAGTTACGTATGTCAAATCCCCACATATACGCCTATTAGAATAACCCATTCGTCAATATGTGTTGCAACCATATTTATCGACATCTAAAAACGAGCGAAATTTTTGATCAAAATTTTACCCCTTCGACAATCTGAGGATGACCGCCTTCAGGGTTGGCAACCGTGTATTGATTTGTTCCGGGCCCACCGGAGGGTGTTCTTGCAACGTCTTCGATATCTCGTATGATAAGCTTCAAGAGAGCGATATGAACCTCTCCCAATAATCTTGAATCCTGATTAGAAAAAGAAGTGGTTTATAGGATCGTACAAATGAATATGAAGAAAATGAACGATTTTTACGCCACCATCATAGAAAAAAACAAGTGGGTCAGGCCCGAGACCGATGAAACTCACATAATCATGAAGATCTTGAACGAACTCGTCGAGGGTAAAAGGCCAAAGCCCAAGAACGTCGGCAAACGTCATACAAAATCTCCAAACCTAACACCGCAAAAACATAAGAGTTAATGTCAACATTTTAAGGCGAGATTAATGAACCGTGGGCCCACTTTACTCTTTAAGATAGAGGTCAGGTCTGCGTACATCCCCGTGGACCCCACCTCCGGGTGGGATATATTGGGCTCGTTTCGTTTAAAAATCAATTGTATGAAGTTCGTACCATGAGAAGGTTTCCAACGTTTTCTTCCGAGTCGATCCACGGATGAATTGAAAATGGTCGTTTTAATCGTACTTGCACAGACTTCGGAGGGAACACACACAAGAGATCTGAGTATGATGAAACTCATATAAGTAGGTTAAACAAGAAATTTTCATAGAGAACCAACGATTCATGAATTATTCACAATGAATATCATGAATAATGTAAATGCATGATATTTCTATCCACAAGAATGCATGATATTCATAATGAATAATTCATCAGTTCCTAACTAAACTTTCTCCTACTATGCTAATAGTTTAGTGTTGATGGTGTTTGACTATAATAAATTCAATTTTATTTGAGATACAATATCTACCTCGAAATGAATCAAGATTTTGCAAAGTTTCATAGTCGAGTGAAACTATCGACGGCAGCCCTTTGCTAGACGCAGCTAATTCCAGAAGTTCCAAACGCTCATCCTCAATAAGCTCCATAGATTCTTTAGCAATTTTGCGTGCCGCTGCCTTCTCGATGGCCGCCTTGAGTTTTATTGCTTCCTTTTCTCTACGAAGTTCTTCTTTTTGTCTTCTTCTCTCGGCCTTTAAAATGTTAAACGGATACGTAAACGGGTCAAACATGCCCATTGACTATCGCTACAATCACCAAAAAATCAAACAAAACGAGCCCGATATATCCCACCCGAAAAGTCGAGCGGCTGTTTAGTTACGACCACCGAAAACCACTATGGTTTTTCAGACGTACCTTTAAAGATTCCTTTTGCAAGAACTTCTCTCTCCGTTCAATTTCACGTCTTTCTTCACGTTGAAATCTTTCTTCCTGCCGTTGTTTTTCCCGCATCATTCTCTCTTCTTCCTTCCGTCTCTCACGGTCTTGCTTCTCCATTTCTTTCCTCATTTGTTCTTCTCTCTAATGAAAGAAAACGCGCACGATATAAGACTCTATTACAATAATCTCGCAAAAAAAACAAAATTACGCGAAAGATTCTTGTACCTTTTTCCTCATCAAATCTTGTTTCTCGAGCTCTTTCCGCATCCTCTTTTCACCTTCCCCCCTAACGGAAATAGCATCATCCCTCTGCAAAGGAACCACAATTCACAAATGAATACACGTCAAGGCTACTAATGTCAAAAACACCATTTCATTACCCAGAAATTTTTTCAAGCGGTGGCAACATTTGGCTATAAGAAACAAAAATAGAGACATCATTGGTCTTGTTGGTTAGTTCATTACTTTTCATATGTGAGGTTATGTGTTCAAGTTTTTTATTGTAATTTTTTTTCAGAAACATAATAAATCTGAAATTAAAAGCTAAAAACTAAGAAAATGGCACTAACGGGATTCGAACTCGAGTTTGGATGGAAGAAAAGCATTGCAAACCAACTCTACCAAGGAAAACTTGTGTCCTCGTTGTAGTTTCGAAATATATATGGTGGCACACAACAAATTGATACAGTTGCACTTTTCACGACCCTGTAATTTTTTACACTACGACGGAGGAACGAAACGGTGGCACGTGCCACCACAAAACCCCCTTGGGTCCGTCCGTGGCCACGTATCCCTTGATTAGAAATCCAGGAACCGCCCACAGCACGACAGGTGTCCCTCTTCAGGATGAATATTCATCATGAATACCATCATGAATCACACATTCAAGATGAATATGTTAAAACATTCGTGATGAATAACACGTCTATATTCCTGATGTATAGGTTATGTGTCGCGATGCCAGCGATTCCCGAGTTCCTAATCAATTTTAGGTACCTAGCGGAACCTACCCGTGTAGCTTCCTTAAATTGGTTATGTTTTTATTTATATGTTATTGCTTATGCTTAACCAGCTTTTCAAAACTTTATCATATCCGTCTTTCTCTCTCGTCACCCTTTTCACAAGTCAGGGATCTTCACGGAAACAGCCACTCTACTATTCGGATAGAGGTCAGATCTGCATACATCTCACCCTCCCCGGACCCCACAGACCCCACCTCCAGGTGGGATAAACTGGGTTCGTTTGGTTTTGTTTAGGTGGACAACTCTATCACTAAAAAATCACAAACTACAACCAAAAGTAAGCATACCTTGCGTTTCCTCCACATTTGCATAACTTCTTCATTCGGTTGAATGAAATCATCATCTTTTATAGGTGACGATAGATGTCCCATCTCCCCTTTTTGCGTCAATAAACCAACAGCCTTTAACTGTCCCGGGCCAACATAAGGCTGCGGAAGTTGTCCGTTTTGAATAACTAATCTTTGGTCATTTGGGTAACCAACGGGTGAGTCATATAATCGAGAAACGACTCCATATGGTTCAGCCTTGATATTAGGAACCGCAGGCTCTAAAAGACCAGCCACCTCAACCTAGGAAAGTACAAACAATAAATTACAAACATAAATCCAAGTGACAATGTTTATAATAAAAGTTAGAGGACCAACTTTGCTTGGACGTGGATCAGGTTGCTCGAATAAATTTCCGTCATAAGAATGCCTAGTTTGACCATGACGCTTCTTCACCACTGCTAAACGAGCAAGACACGATGAAAATATGAAAAGATTGGCAGAATCCCGAATAACTAAAAAGAAATAACTTTATTCACATGGGAATAATCTAGCATTCATTTCAAGTACAAAAAGGGATTGATAACTTCATTCACATGTGATAAATTTCAAGTACAAAGTTTCATAGTCGATTAAAACTAGCGAGTACCTATCGGCGTCCCGAATGCACCTGGAGGCAGCTCGTCAAACTCCATTCCGAGCGCGGGTCCATCTTCCCTCAACGGCTCACCCAATTGTAGCTCCACACAATCGATTATTCTCCGTAGCATCATCTTCTGTTGTGTTAACTCGTACGCTCTGCTGTGAACCAACGGTTCGTTAAACTGACTAGAATCCGATTCCGAACCGGAACCTGACCCTGACCCTGAACCAGACCGAGACCATGACTCGTGACGTGATCTCGACCGTGAACCATGGTCACTCCCACCACCACCACCACCGCGTTCCACCACCATCAATTCTTGTTTAGAAGACCTCATCGACTCTATCCTCTCCACGACTCCACCGTCAGCTAGCGGCCGTTTCACGATCCCTTCTTTCTTATCTTTTAACCGTCTGTGACAAAACCACATTTGCAACTGCCGGTCGGTTAACCCCAGAGTTTCCGATAGTTTCGCTCGTGTGGCCTCCGATGGATACATCTCCGCTGCAATGAAATTATCGATTAACCATTTCAGAAACAGCAAACCCTCCATTTCCAAGAACAGAATATATCAAAAAACTCACATGAATGCACACAAAAAAACCTATGAAATCATAAGTACATATATATATATATATCAAGATTTCTTGAAGTATAATGCTCCAAATTTCCAGGTCTAACAACAAAGAACTCTATTATACACTAAATTATAACAAATTCATCATCAAGAACCATAAGTACATATACACACACACACACATATATATATATATATATCAAGATTTCTTGAAATATGATGCTTCAAATATAAAGCTCTAACTACATATGCATCAATGAACTCTACTATACACTAATTCTAACAAATTCATCATCAAGAACCATAAGTACACACACACACACACACACACATATATATATCAAGATTTCTTGAAATATGATGCTTCAAATTTAAAGCTCTAACTACATGTATATGCATCAATGAACTCTATTATACACTAACTCTAACAAATTCATCATCAACAACCATAAGTACATATATACACACACACACACAGATATATATATATATATATCAAGATTTCTTGAAATATGATGCTTCAAATTTAAAGCTCTAACAACATATATATGCATCAATGAACTCTACTATACACTAATTCTAACAAATTCATCATCAAGAACCATTATGTGTGTATATATATATATATATCAAGATTTATTGATATGATGCTTCAAATTTAAAGCTCTACATGTATATGCATCAATAAACTCTATTATACACTAGATTATAACAAATTCATCATCAAGAACCATACACACACACACACACATATATATATATATATATATATCAAGATTTCTTGAAATAAAATGCTTCAAATTTAAAGCTCTAACTACATGTATATGCATCAATGAACTCTATTATACACTAATTATGACAAATTCATCATCAAGACCCATAAGTACATATATATGAAGATTTCTGAAATATAATGCTTCAAATTTAAAGCTCTAACAACATATACATGCATCAATGAACTCTATTATACACTAATTATAACAAATTCATCATCAAGCACCATAAGTACATACATACATATATATATACACATATATCAAGATTTCTTGAAATATAATCCTTCAAATTAAAAACCTCTAACAACATAAACATGCATCAATTCACTCTATCACACACTAAAATCACAACAAAATTCATCACCAAAAACCAAAACAACACCATCACAAACACAACCCCCAAATCAATCAAACCCAAAACCAACACACCAAAACACAAATCACAAAACATCAAATCAAGAAAACCCCCAAAAAAAAACCATGACAAAATAAGAACAATAAAGATGAATAACATACAAGCATATGTCTTTTCAAGCATCCCCAGTTGAAAAGGAGTCTTCATCTGTCGTTTAGGTTTCTTTGATCCATCCGATTGACCATTATTATTATCATTCATGTTGTTCCGATTGCTCTCTCCTTCCGAACCAGTCTCCATTTCAAAAGGGTCGTCGAAAAAAATCGAATCTTTAAACGAAACCCTAAAAAAATACCCACAAAAAATTAGGGCTCCTCGAAGAAATCCCAACTCCCAAACGTCAAAACAAAGAAGACCCAAATGGGAATTTCATTCGGAAAATCGAAAGATGGAGATAATAATAAAGGCAAAGATGTAGAGAGAGAAAGAAACAATTCTTGAGAGAGAAATAATAAAAACAATAATAATTTAAATAATAAGGATGATGATAGGGATATTATTACAACAATTCTAAATGAACAAGGAAAGAACAACAAGAATAGTTGGAGTTGGGTAGTTTCTGATCTGATTAATCTTTTCATATTTTTTGTATAAATTTAAAGATTTAATTTTTTTTTTCTTTTTATCAAAAATTCAATCTAATATAAACAGGAACACGTTTGTGTGTTGGTTTCTTGGATTTGTATGGATGATGATGATGAATGATGGATTATCAAGAATTTGAAATTTGTTTTTGATCTGAGAGATGAAAAAAAGCAGTTGAATTTTTGACTTTATTTTTTTTATTATTTATTTTTTTAAAGAATGAAAATTGAAAAGATTCCTAAATTTAGGTTTTTAGTAAAATGAAAATGAATTTATTTGGTTTCTTTTACTGGTTCCTGGGTTTTGGGTACAAGTTGTGTAATCTTTTGTTAGATTGTTTGGGAATCTTTTTAGGTAATCGATCGGGTTCGTCAATGTGTTTTTCGATTGTTTTATTTTTTTCTTCTTTTGCAGAATTGGGCTGCTAGGCCCATTGGACCTCAATTTCATCTCATTATTATTATTATACCCTCGCAATGCAGCGGGTTTCTGAAATCTATAACTCGAATCCTCCATCATTATTCAGTCTTTTTTTTTACGATTTTGAGAAACATAAATATATTTTAGTTTAGTTTAATTATGGTTTTTTAATAAAAATAAATAAATTTTTTTTTTCTCACGGGTCAAAAAATGTTTAATTTAAATGATAATTATATTTAAAATTAGAAAGATAACATACTTCAATAAAAAATAAGGTGTTTTATCTCGAATTTTCTTATATTTATCGGTTAGTTATATCAATAGTTAAAAATTTTAGATATTTTAGAAAATAAAAATAAGTGTTTATCTGCAGTTAATTACACAAATTCAAACATTGAGCTTTTATAGGTTGTAATTATGTTTAATCAATTTGTAATTTAAGTGATATGCATTAATAAGTGGTACCTAATGCATAAAAATTAGTTTTTAAAAATTTAACTTAAATGCTTTATAATATAGTATAGATATATTAGTTAAAATTCAAATTACAAGTTAATGAAACATAATTATAACTTATTAAAGTCTTATATTTTTATTTGTATAACTAACTGTAAATAAATATATTAAATACAGGATAAACACTATGAGATAAACTACTTGTTTTATTTATTTTTTTAAATATATTTATTAGATCAATGCATGTTTTTTATAATATAGTATAGATATATTAGTTATGAGATTATAACTAATATAGATATAGATATATTAATAGCAAATCATAAAATAAAAAATAAATATTGATAATAGTAATATTGATCAAATCGTCCAATAAATATAAAAAATAAATATTGATAATAGTAGATAATATTGATCAAATCGTCCATTAAATATAAAAAAATATTTATATTAATAAATGAGTATCCATTCCACAAATAGATGATGATGTAAGATACTGTGCTTGAATAAGTTGTACCAATATATTATTAAATTGTAAATTAAGTAATTGCTTTAATTAGTTATATTTTGTGCTTAAAATATTGTAATTAAGAGTTCTTTATGTCTATTTTATAATATAGTATAGATTATTATTATTGTTATTATTATTACTATTATCATTATCATTATCATTATTGTTATTGTTTTTTTGGAAGGCTGTCCTAAACTCTGCCTAAACTAGTTCCTTGACGAATTATGACTGTAAGACATCAGTCCTGATTAAACCTCAATTGCCACAATTGTTGTGTACGTCTGGATTCAAACCCTGGACAGATGAGATATTCCACTACATCCTCCAGGACCTCAACCAGTACGCCACAACCTTTGTGGTTCATTATTATTATTGTTGTTATCATTATTTTACATAAACAAAATTATTAAATATATACATATATATTATATTCGTTTCGAAATAATTTAAATCCAATAAACTTTGATAAGATCGGGGGTGGTTCGATCGGGTGTGGTTTTTTTATAAGTTTAATATTATGTATAGTTCGGTGTGAAAACTCGGTCGGTCTTGGATTTTAATGTTTTTTTTATACTTGTAACGTTACGTTAGTTTTCGTGTATTTATATTATGTGGTGCTAAGTTAGGGAGCGTTTGAATGTGTGATTTTGTTGTGATTACTGTAATGTTTAATGATTAGAATTAATAAGCTCAAGATTTTTGAGGTAATTTTGTGTTTTTCTCTTGTAAAATAGTTTTGTTGTATCAATTTCTTATTTGGTTTTCATTATCTCATTGTTCTAACTCCAAAACGTCATAAAATCATAATCAAATTAGCAACACAGACAATCCCGCCTTGAAAAGAAAATTCTGATTTTGGATTTTTTTTCTTTATTGTTTGTGTGTCTTTTCTTCACGAGATTATGTTTGGTTTATACGACTGTTACTTTTGGAATTTTATTTTGGAGGATCTTCAACGGGTTCTCCAAAATTTGCTCAAAATGGAAAATCAAAATTTCTAACAAAATATTACATTAAACTCCAACGAATCTCTATTTTAAAGATTACAATATTAATCTTATTATTAAAATATTCAATACATTTAGTAAAATATTTTTTTTATCTTCAAAACATCTAATTTCAAATATGCTTATTTGGTGATGATAATAATAAAAAAAAATCATTTATAGTTTAAGAGAATATAATGGAGTAAACAGATTGCCAAAATCTATATTTTGGAAAATATGGGAGTAAAAAACTTTCTCCAAATTTGAAGAATTTTACCATCCTAGTTTGAGACAATATGTTGGAGTAAAAAATTTGCCCACAAGTATATAACTTCTCTATTTGGAAAATCTGTTGAATATGCTTTTAGTGTATGGTCTTAGTTGATTTGAACATAGTTGCTTAGGCTGACAATGAAAGTGTAAATGGACGTTCCAAAGCAGACTAATACTTCATTAGCTGTTGTCGAAGGTTAAAACAAGATGATGAAAGCTATAAAAATAATTGAAAATTATTTAGCGTTGACATTGATACATACGTAAATAAGTACCAATAAGAACTATTTAAATTTATTTGATGTCGATGGTTAGGCATGTTTGTAGGTACACATGGTCAACCAATATGTCATATGGGTATGAGTGTAAAAGTATTTGGATTTTTAGATACTTAAAGGATTGTTTTTTTGCAATTTAATGACTAAATCGTAAACCAATTTGGCTTAATTTGTTCAATTATCTCATTAAATTATAGCCCCTACCCTTCCTTATCGTGTTCAGTTTCCCCCGCCCCTCTCATGTCCTTTATCCGGTTTTTGGTTTCGCCTATTTTTTGGCGATGAGTTTTAATAGTTTGCAATCGAAATTGAATCAATAGCACTTCATTTTTAGACCTTGAAACCTCAAGGTAAGCGATTAGGGTCTGAACTAGATACATGTTGCAGTATTCTTACATGATTTTCATTGATATTTTTGTTATACTAGTGGAATACCTCATCCAAGAGACTTTTGTGAATGTTGTGGCTACAAAAGTCATTGCAAATACTAGGTACATAAAAACGTAGCATTTACGTTTTTAAATGTACAGGACACCGATGAATGAATTAGAGACTCAACACTTGTACTAAAGACTAATTATATCGTAAAAAGGAGCTCATATGTAACTATGATATATTAATCGATGTCGTCCTCATTGGGTCTGATTGATTTGGGCCCAACCCTTTTCAGACGCAACAAATGTCGAGTTGTAAAATTTAAAACCCGATTGAGTTTCGTTTTAATTTGGGTTGGGCTCATCAACTTATTTTTCATGTTGGGTTAGACTTAGTAGTAGACCATTTTTTTCTTTCTAATCTTTAGATTCCCGCTCTTTAGCAACAATTTAATTGAATACGTATATCATTTCAAAAAAGAGGGAGATCGGTGACAGGGGCCAACAACGTTAATGAGCGTTGATAAAGAGTGGACGATGATGGGTGGCAGAGGGAGCAATGACATTGAGTGAGAGGGGTTGGAATGATATAATCAATTTATGTCTTTTTTTTTTACTTAAAAACCTTCCTAACCTGTTATAAGTAACCTTTTTAGGTTGAAAAGATGTAGATAACCTAAAAGTTCGATGGTTTATTTATTAAAAAGATATGAATAACTTAGTAATTGAAAATGAGTAAATTCAATGCTTTATTTATTTAATTTTTTAAAGGATATTATCCAAATAATAAAGTTTGTTGGGTTTTGAACTTTTTCCAGAAATATCATTTTGGAAGCCCAAAGAATGGGCCTTTTATCAACAATAACTAAGGGCTTGTAGAATGTATAAAATTTGGGCCTTACTTACCCAAAACATATATTTCTTAGTATTCGATTTTATACTCGTTTTTTATAAAATGTATTTCTTTTAAACATTTTAATTTTCTTATAGTGTACAACATTCGTATATTTTATACACGTATTTGAAACGTGGTTAAAAGTAAAATGATTTAATCATTAATTATTAAAACAGATAAAAATGAATAACACAAATTTTATTTAAATAACTAGTCAACATCATGCTCTTACAAAAATAAAAATAAAAAATTATAACATTAAAAATAACTTAGGTCCGGGACTTGATCGATCGTAGTTTTTGGTTGCCTAAAGCGGTTCTAACCAAAACAACTAAACAAGACCCAAAAGGGAATGTATTTGTTTCTTCTTCGACTAGACCAATAATGGGCTTAGGCCTAGTTAATCGGTTCTTATCAATGTTCTAAAAAACTCGCCGTACAGCCGTCATGGCTCCTAAGGCTTGAGGGTTGCCCTCCCCGCCACGCCACGCCTCACGCCATTTAGAACCTTCGTTCTTATGTATCTCAACACTAGAATCTTATTGTTTGTTGATTTATATAACGATGTGACAGTATCATGCATATGTTCTACTTTCTAAGTTTGGTAATTAAAAAAATATTGTATACAAACCTGAAAAAACATATTCAAAATGATGATTCCTTAATGACTTGTACGGTCTTTTGAAGATCTCTTCCATGGCAATGGAGGCAGCAAGGACACGTACCTACGCCTCAACGATCCCTTGATGAGCTCATTCACACATGGGGCATTATTGCAGTAGCTTATCAGAATGAGAGATGAGTTTAGCAGAGACTGTCATCGTTGTCGAAGATGGGACCGATGGTGAATATGGCTGGGGAAAAAGTTCATGGCCATTTTTGGCGTAGACTTCAAAAGTGTAGTTGACTAGATAGATATGGTTGAAGGTTTGTTTTCAGGATTTTAAATTTTCAAGATTTGTATGTGTTTTTATATTTTATGAATTTGCTTTAAAAAATCATGAAGGAAATAACAGTTGAAGATGAAGTTAGTAACATGACAAAAAAGCCCATCAAATGTCGTGGATCCGATACTTGACATTTTAAATTCGTGTCACAATATTAAAAATTTGAACCGAATCATTATAGAAAAAGCATTCCTGGACAAAACCTTCAAGCGGTTAACTTGAAAGCATAATCTGGAACATACTCTAAATAAAAAATGGGGAAATCGTATATGTATTTTCATTCAGTTGTTATTTAAAAACATCTTTAAGAGTGTGTAGTTTAGAAAGTATTTATTTTGAAAAAAAAATACATGTTAAAATACTCTTAAATAACAATTTTTTTTTTTACTATGGATTAGTATTCTAGAAGGCTCATCGCAACATCTGTTGTGGCTCAAGGCTTGTCTGACACGTTAAACTTGTAGCGTTATGGCCTAATTCGTGAGCTTTTTAACACGATATTTGATTTTTCTTACCGTTTTATTATATTAGTTGTCAATTTCTAATATATAACATATTTTACATTGTTTAACATTATTGATTCACTAAATGATGGTAGAAAACATATTTTACCCCCCCCCCCCCCCCATATATTAGGTCAAGGTTAATTTGCAACCCATGTAAATATTGCAACTCATGCAACCCACATCTTAACCGTTGGATCAATGATAAGCGGTTATTTTATTTTTTTGTTTTTTTTGATTAAAAATATTAGGCCCACATCTATTGTAACCGTCGATCATGAATCAAACGGTTAAGATGTGGGTTGCATAGGTTGTACGATTTACATGGGTTGTAAATTAAACTACCCCTATATATATATATATATATATATATATATATATATATATATATATATATATATATACATATATATATAGTTGGGTTCCATTGAGAAATTGAGTTAATGTGAGAAACGGTTATTAACTGTTGGATGCACATTAGAATGAGACGCACCGAGATGCACCCGATCAATTCTCTTATTAATCACGATTCATGGTTGAGTTTGAGATTATAGTGCCGTTTGTTTTTTAAGATGTCTGAAGTCTTATTTACTTCTAATTAATTAAAGATGTGGTGTTGAAGTCTGAAATCGGAATGAACAAGACTGTATGTTTCTGTAACGTCTGGAGGCGTCTTCATGAGAGAAAGAAAAAGCATATGAACTAAGGTGGCGATAAGAGGTTTTGAGAAGTTAGGTCACCACTTCTTATTTCAGACATATTTAAGAGTTAGGAGGTTCTGAAAACTGGAAAAAAAAACAAACAGTTTAAATTTAAAAAGATCTGAACGATTCAGACTTAAAGAGTCATTAAGAGTTTTTTTAGAAAACAAACAACCCTATAAGTGATCGAGGGCTCATATTCACTTATCACGCTTCTCACGTTAACTCAACCTTTCACACGATCTTTCGCCTATATAATATATAGAGATTTGTCGTCACAAGTCACGCATTGAAAAATGTTGTGCCCTCTCATAACTCCTAAGACTTTAGGTTTAGCTTCACTGCCACACCAGACACCACGCCTCATGTTAATTAAAATCTTACTATAGATACATTAATATATATATATATATGTATGTATAAATAAAATTATGGGTTTGAATGAGAATTAAATTAAAAAAAATATTAAGTGTAACTATTTGAATATGTGATTCATTTTGAATACATGTTCCAATGCCTGAGAAGGCATAGTAACTTTGGTCACTGTCGGAGTTGTCATATCTCTATCTCTCAAAACCACATCCAGGTTGTCTTTTTTTTTTCTTTTTTTTTTCTTTTTTTTTCCTTTCGAGTTAACTGCTTTTTTCATCCCTGTGATTTATTAAAAACTGCTATTTTCGATATGGTATTTTCAATGTTACAGTTTCCGTCCCGATTGTTCAATCATTTGATAATCAAAGTCATTTTTGGATAAATGATCATTATAAGTTAGCCAAGAATAGAGGTGGGTTTAGAAGAATTTTTTTTTTCAAGTAATAGCATCATTTGACTACAAAAAACGAAACTATAAGATATTTTTTACAACATCATCATTGGTCTGTTTGTTAGTTTCTTAGTTTTTGTATGTGAGGTTCTGTGCACGAGTCTTTTATTCCAAAAGAAATCATAAGGATAATAAACTTGAAGTTAGAAGCTAGAACTAAGAAAATGATTTGAACCTGCGTCTAGAAGAAAAACAAAGACTGTGTAAACCAACTCTAACAAAAGAAACCTATGTTTTATTATAGTTTCAAAGAATATAATGTGGCATCCAACAAAATAATACGGTGATATCTTTCAGACAATAATTTTTTTTACATTACATCTGAGAAACGGAGCAACGACATGTACAACTGTATGCATCATACTGCGTCTGCCTCTAGTCAGGAGACCTGAGGGTCGGTGGTTTTACAATTAATTGTTTTTCTAGTTATTATGGTTTACAATTTATTGGCTATTTTCGCTCATCATAGTTAACGGTAACAATTGATATAGTTAAATTTAATAGACGAAAACAACAATACATTGCAAACTACTGGGACAAGATCGTATTTCCAAAGTGTAGGGATGAAAGTTGCAATTTCATTACACCACAAGGACTAAAATTATGGTTTGCTCTTTTTTCTTGCAAAAATAAAGAAAATAGTAAATTATAAATATGGTCAATGTGGTTTGTAAAAAATAACACTTTTAGAGGTTGTTTGATTTTTTATCTATTAAGATCTGAATCTATTAAGTTATCTATAAGCATTAATTTATCCGGATAAATTAAGATAAGTTGTTTGATTTTTGTCCTGAATAATAGTCTGAACATCAAAAATTACCATTTTAACCTTATGTATACATAAGTGTTGGAATGAAAAAAATTGTTTGATAAATACTTAAAATGACAAAAAAATTAAAATAATATGAATTATTTAAATTAACATAAATAATATGAATTCAATTAGTTCAAAACAATACTTAATAACTTAAAAATATATTTAAAACAATAAAGTATTAATGTTTGATTACAAGTTTTTTAATTTATGCATGTTGGTGAACTATTTATTTTTTAATGAGATGTGTGATGAAAAATTATAGGACAAGGGTAATTTTGGAAAAATTCTAACTTAATGCATTAAGATAGAATGAGCTAACTTAACATGTTAAGTAAATATCTTAATATTAAGCTAAAATCAAACATCTCAATATAACTTAACCAATTAAGCTAACCACCCATTAAGCTCATTAAGTTGAAAACAAACACCCCATCTCTATAGTTTCAAAATTACAATATGGCCATCTTGGTTTGTAAAAACATCCGGATTTAATTCCTCCCTCTAATAGCCCTTCAAAAATTCCCTTAAATAAAAGACATTTTCGTTATTTTATCGATCTTTTGTCTTTTACCAAATCAAAATTGATTTTATAACTTTGGTCCCCGTGGTTTCTGATTGGATAAAAGACAAACAAAGTTGATAAAAGAAAGGCAATGCCCCTTATTTAACGAATTCTTTTAACGGTCGTTAGAAGAAATGACTAAATTCTAACGTTTTTATAAACCATGATGATTGTCTTCAAATTTCAGAACTACAGGGACTAAAATGTATTATTTTCAACAAACGACAGGAGCCAAATTTGTAGTTTACTCAAAAAATAATTGATTTGAAAGCTGAGATCGAGAGCTATCAATGTTGGAAAGAAAAATGAGATTAAAATATCTGTTTTATACTTGATGATTTTCGAATATAATGTTTTTATATTTATTTTCGTATATACATGTTAAATTTTAAACCAGATCAATAAATAAAACAAAAATTACTATCATAATTTAGAACAAATATATAAAATAAATAATTTTTATGTAAATTTTTAAACGCCGAACCTTACTAAATGTTCACTCCGTCACATCTTTAAACTATCGTATCATACAAACCCGATAAACACGACAGAAGAAAATGTTAAACATTTCATTTACGTTATTCAAACATAAATATTTGTTGTTGCTAAAATACTTCATTTCAATTAAAAACAATCTATCAATCCAGGCTTCAGTCGTAGTACCGGGATTTTTGTCGAGCAGGTGCACCTTTAAGGTGGATCAAATGCCCGGAAAGTCATCCGATGTGTTTTCAGCCAAATTCCACTGTTTTGATGGATTTTTTCTTTTTTACTTTTTTGTTGATTTAGATGGACTTTTCTCAGTTTTCTTGGTTGATTTCGAATTTTCGATAAACTTTTTCAGTTTTTTGGTTGATTTCGAGAAAATATTTAGTTTTTGGGTTGATGTTATTTATATTTTCTAATATCCCGAAAAACCCTCAAAATTTAGCGAGTGCACCTTTCATACCTCCCAAAAAAAATTCTACTGGTTGAGCAGGTGCACGAGACCCTGTTCGGGCCTTCATAGGTCCGCCCCTGCCAGACTTCGAAAACTTTGGCAAGGATGGAACAGGTCGTCAATAGGGAACAATGACGACGGAAATCGGATTTTTTGTGATGGATTTGCCTTCGCTATTCTTTTAGTGGAAAATGGGGCCATGAAAATTGAAAATGATGATCCATGTTTTTTGTCTCAAATGAAATGAGGGTGAAACAATAATGCTTTGAAAAGTAGTATGAAGTGCACAAAAAAGGCATGTAAATTGGCACAAACATGCATGTATGAAGTGTAGAAAACAAGGGACATAATTCTAGTGTGGAATTAAATCTTGTCAAAACCACTTATTACTGATTTGATTTTTAAGTTTGAATTTCGTTAAAGTGGTCCTTAATTCTGGTTCAATATAATTAAGTCCGGAACTAGAATTTGACTGACTTCTTTCTTTTTTATCAAACTTGACACAATCTGGTTCTAAGTTTAAAAAGGTTCAATTTTATATTTAATTTCATAATTTAGTTTGCAACTGATAAGGTCAATCTATTTTTTGATTTTATTGTTTTAAACTTTTCGATAACGATATAAAATTGCACTTTGCTCTCCAATACTTTTCCACCTCAAATACATATTTAACATTTTTAGTGTTGTAGGATAAGTGTGCCATCGTCTAAAGGATATGACGATAGAGATAGAGATAAATATATCAGAGTTAGATTAGAACTGAAATATCTCCTAACTATCTACTTGTAACTCCTCCCTATTTAAAGGATTTATGATTAATGAAAATTATAGACTTCTTCTCTCTGTCTTATTGTTATTATCTCCATATTGTTATTTCATATGTTTTTCCCTTTAACACGTTATCAACACGTAAGCTCAATCGGTTAGTTCGACAATCAAATTTCGGGTTTCCAACTTCATAAATCTATCCCTCCGTCGATGCTACAATCCAAGTAAGAATTCTTACACACGTATAATATTTATGTGGCGTAATATTCATGTCATAAACCATAAATCTGTCTCGGTTAACTTTCTGTTTTGAAAATTTTATATGCATATTGGCTTGTTTTTAAAAGTGTTCGCTTTTGAGTCTCGAAGTAATTTGTTATGTATGTTGTGTTTTGTTGGTTATATTTTATTCTTTATTCCAATTGAATCAAGATATGGATAAGTGGATTTGAAATCGTATTTTATATATTTTAAACAATTATTTACTGACTCAATTTTTGTTATAGTTATTAATTTAGGTATTATTAAATAAGTTTATAATATTGCATATATTTAGTTAGTTAACTTAATCATGTTATTATTATTTACTTATTTAAATAAATTAATTTGTTACAACTTATTATTATAACGATTAATATGTTAGTAATCTTCGATGTTGTAAATTTCAATTTCAATTTAATCTTATAGTTGAAATTAATATTTGTAGATTTAGTTCTGAACCCTCAAAAAAAAAAAGTTATTATTGGATTTGTTAGAATTATCTCTTATCTAATTTTTTTTCTTGGACTTATCAACATTTAATTTTGTTATTTGTTTAATTTGCATTTGAACCTAAAGTTTGTCATTATCTATCGGATCATTATTATTTTAATTGTTTTATATATGATTCTATTTTATCCTATTGTTATTGATAAAAAAAAGTTATTATTGGATTTGTTAGAATTATCTCTTATCTAATTTTTTCTTGGACTTATCAACATTTAATTTTGTTATTTGTTTAATTTGCATTTGAACCTAAAATTTGTCATTATCTATCGGATCATTATTATTTTAATTGTTTTATATATGATTCTATTTTATCCTATTGTTATTGATAATGTACATTGAAGTGGACAACTTAATTTGTATTTATTTATCTAAATCAATTGTTTTAATTTGGTATTAAAATGTTTAGTAATTCTTTTATAGATTTTTATGCCTTATCCACATAATATTCAAATGTTTATCTTGTTTATGAGTTCCTACTCATTAATCTCAATCTTATAAATTATATTTGGAATTTACACTTTCAACCCTCATAACTTTTGTTATTTTGCTAAAAGCTCCAAAAATAACATTAAAATGTAAAAAAAAAATTTTTTTATCCAAATACTTATCTTGATTATGGGTTTCTACTCATTATTTTTAAACTATATAATTAATCTTTGGAAGTTACACTTCCAACCCCATATATTTTGGTTTTTACCAAAAACTCCAAAAATACTATTAAGGTATTAAAATATTAAAATTGGCTTCTATGCCAAACTCATAATCATTTTGGCATCTTTCCAAATGCTCTATAATAAATGTTATATTTAAATTAATTAAATCACAAAATATCGACTGGATTTTGTCAAACGGGTGTAAACAGCCCTAAGGTTTGTAGGGACTTAAGAAATCCATGTGATTCCCCTACTACCTGGAAATCCAATAGATTGAGTGGTTTCTTTTTCGCAAATTGAAATATTGATGAAGTATTATCAATAAAATTAAAGCATACAAAAATCCAATATTGTTATGATAATGAAATTTCATAACCATAATCCATTTTATTACAAAACAGAAAATCATATATTATCCTTTATATATGTAAATGGTTGAAACAACTCACCTCAAAGTCAACGGCGTAAACTCAAAAGACTCTGAGTATCATAAATGAGTATATAAACCTCATTTTGAAAAGGTACAAGAAAATACCTAAAGTCCATCAAACTCCCCATTGACTCTAAAACCAACCTCTTGAAAAGGTACAAACGAATACTCTCATATTTTGAGACGACATATAAATCCTAAGTTTCATAGGATACCTTTACTATAAACCCCCAAAGAAATGTGGGATGTTCCGAAAGGGATATTCGGGAGTACTTATGAATATGTACTTCCCGAACTAATTGTACAGTGGAATGAAACCCACTCACTCGATTACAAAAAGGTAACTGATTTCAACAAAGAAATGTTTTTTTCCAAAACGCGCCTCAATCTCTGTGGCAAGCAACTCACAGAAGATGACATGATTCCTAATATTATTTCCACCTTTCATATATAAGTAAATATTAATGAACCAATATAAGTTGTAATGTAATCTTTAGACAAACTCATCAGCCTACTGCAAGTGGTTGAGAGACATAACAAGGTTCTTTCAAATAACACCACATATGTAGGGATAAAGAAAATTCCCGATATCAATAATGAAAGTGTTAGAGGTGGAAACAACTCCAAAGGATTGTGAGTTAAAAACAATTTCACACATGTGACATTTCTGCACCATGTGGACGAGACCCTAGAAAGGGTCAGGGTCTTGGTAAGAGTCGGGAATGATTTTTCAACATCTGGAGTAAAGATATAACTATTGTCCCAGGTGATAATGGACAGTCAAAATGCACTAAAGAGTGTTTCTTTCGAAAAGGGAACAAATTGAAAATGAAATATATTATATCTAAGATTAGTTGAATATAATTACATTTGAATGTGCTTTAATTATCAAATTAATTGATTCTGCAAAATATACACTCGAGTTTATAACCATTATACATGTAAAGAAATACATAAAAAACAAAACAAAACTCTCAATGTTCTTCGTTCCGTGTAGGAATGTATCGAGGAGAACTTGATTTTTTTTATGACATCTCATACAAGAAATAGATTATTATTCAGTGAATTAATAAATTTCCTCCAACCAAATACTTAGACGATGGACTGTCACTTTTTTTGGTGGAACAAGTTTAATAGGAACCTTGTAAAGATATTCATATCA
Organism: Arctium minus; assembly: GCA_954870635.1. Lineage (NCBI taxonomy): Eukaryota > Viridiplantae > Streptophyta > Magnoliopsida > Asterales > Asteraceae > Arctium > Arctium minus. The sequence goes on along the minus strand of OX941094.1, from coordinate 70,272,784 downwards.
AATGGAAATGAAAATGAGCATATATACATAAATTCCAATGAATATGAAAGCAAACATATATCATGGAAACTAATGTGTCAAACTAGTAGATTATTGGGTCATCGGAACATATTTTGTCACCAATAAAGAATTTTTGGGGGCAATAACACATATATGTTTTGGCATGACCATGCGGGACACCGTGGTTATGACATAGTGATCCGTGTATTGCAAAATACACATAGACACATTCTCTTTCGAGTGAAAGGCAGAATGAGGAAAATTGCAAATGTTGACTTCTGTAGCATAAGAAACAACATTGCTATATGCCCTCTCGAATACCTAAAACTTTTGTATATAACCTACTCCTTAGCCAAGACAGGATTGAGACCATCCTAAAGCTAAGGACATAATACAAAAATATTCCATTGTTACAACGAATACAAGGTGATATTTATGGACATAAACATCCAGAATGCGGGCCATTAAAGTACTTTATGGTTCTGGTTTCGACACGATGAACGCATGTCGTATTATTGTCCACATGAAATACTGCACTCCTAGCACTAACTATACGTTTAAGGTCTCACCACCCTGATTATTTCATCAAGTCTACATGACTTTGAATGCTGGAGAATTTACATCATAAGGATTTGATGTTAATTGCATATGTATTAGGATCAATGTAAAGATTCCTATACCCCATGTGTATATATAAAACGATCTCATAGAAGTTGTTATCAAAAGAATATGATGACATCTAGGGTATTAGTAATGCGCACCAATTTACCCACATCTACCTGGGGTTATGCAATTATTATATGTAGTTTTTTTCGTTTTTAGACCCACTACTTGCTCATGCGTACCAGTTGGTAACTGGATATAAGCCTGATACTTTACATTTACGCATGTTTGATTATATGTGCCAATTGCGCCCCCACAGCGCATCAAAATGGGTCCTTAAAGACGAATTTGGTATATGTTGGATATGAATCCCCAACAATTATCCGCTAATTATAATATTTGACTAGTGATCTCTTTACCGCTAGATTTGCGGGTTGTCACTTTCATGAGACAGTCTTCCCGTCGTTAGGGGGAGATAGGAAAAAGGATTTTCCATGGGAACGACAGGAAGTGTCATTGAATATTCCCACTCTGTCTCATTTCGATCCCCAAAACTTCACAACGTAATGTTGAAGTCAAACGAATCAGACTCGATACCTGATACGTTTAATATTCCAAAAGTGACAAGATCACATATACGAGCTGCAAATATACTTGCAAGGTTAAAAAGTCCCCAACAGGGGCACAACGCCTTTGGAAAGTGCGTTGCAATCACACATAGTGGAGGTGTGGTTGAGGTCGTAGCTCCCAAACGGAAATAGGGGAAACTACTTGGTTCGATAGATACTCATCTAAAGAAAGAGAAGAGTAAGGCACAACTATTTGTCATCAATACATAAACCTCTCATGAGATTGTCTATGATTAAACTATGTCTATGAATCATCACTGGAGGACGCTCCGAAGTTAATATTGATTCTAGAGATGAATATTAATCTCAAATGAACTATGAGAGCACATATGAGTCGATGGACAGATCATATATAATTATTGATGATATATTTCGCATATATTATTGTTTATGAGGTGATAGAGCACATTGACATCGAACCATGCTCAGTTGGAAAATATCAACAAAGAGCAAACTGGCCTAAATAAGCAATCCAGGAGAATCATATTATTTGACAAATGAACAGGTATTTGGTTTGGTAGTGCTAACCCACCAAGTGTAAAGCCTGTAAGACATAGATAAATCATTTGTCCTAAAGCGTAATGAGAATAATTAAGTCATAATGTATGAGACTCTCCTTTGGCGCAAGGTTTCTCACAACGCCCTGGATTGACCACGAGGAGACTTAATCTCTCATGATGGATGTTATGACATCCGTATAATTTACTAGCCTAGTAGTTTCCGAAGGACTGGAAATGCAACTCATGAATGTGGTTACCACATATCTCTACGGGGATCTAGATTTAGAGATATATAAAAGTGTTTGATGATATTACATTACCAAAATCAAGCAACTCTAAACCACGAAATGCGTTTGCAATAAATTGAAACGCCCACTTTATAGATTAAAACAATATAAGTGGATGTGGTATACCCGCCTAATGGAATAATTGATTGGGAAAGGATATATAAGAACGATGAAATGTTCTCTTGCTTATTTATTATGGAAAACAAGTTCCAGATTTTCAAAGTAGCCCTATATGTCAATGTTATGAACATAATAGGCACTCTTGATGAAATGAGAGGAACCACAAGCTACTTGAAATCTGATTTTGAGAGGAAAGATCTTGGGAAAACTTGGTTTTGTCTAGATATTTGAGCTAGGACACCGAGTTTGTGAAATATTAATTCACCGATCGCATATGTCCAGAAAATAATCAGGCAATTTAATATGGACAAAGCGCATCCGGTTAGCACTCCCATGATCGGTCAAAGTGTCGGATATAAGGAAAGATCGATTTCGTCTAAAGGATGATGACGAAAGATGCTGGGAGTTGGAATTCCCTATCTAAGTACAATATGCGCATTATCGTACTTAACATAATACACTTGACCATATATTGTATTTCTCAGTGAACTTGTTAGCTAGATTTAGCTCAGCGCCAACGCAAAATCATTGGAATGATATTAAATTAATCTTTTGGAACCATTGATATGGTTTATACTTTCCCTATAGAAAGAAAAATGGGATTGATAATGGAACGTCAATACCTACTTAGAATGTAAGCAGCAAAAGTACTAGCTAGCTCTTATAGAAAAACACCAAATAATGTCTTGGTATGTGTTTGCTGATATTAGGTATCTTTCTGACCCATACAAATGATGTTCCCAAACTGAATAAAGAATTACCACAAGGAACACGTCGATTGCTTGGAAGTAAACTAAGCGATCCTTTGTAACTACCTCCTTGAATTAATCCAAGAATATTACTCTCCATGAGATAATAAAATAATGTATATGATTAAGGACTATCATTACATATATTATAGGAGTTAGTAATTCTGGGTTCAACCAGTATCCTACTTGCATATATGGAAATAATGTATCATGTATCGAAGAAATGAACATAAGATACATCAGGGGTAATAACACAAAGCATATTCTGCTTAAGTTTCTATACAATCAGCAATAAAAGACTCTCCTTTAGATTCAAGTGAATCAAGTAAGGTGTCAAAAGAATGTGACATATTTTACCAAGTTATTACCTAAAACCATATATTGGGAAACGTGTAGAAAGTAAATGGAAATGTTTTCCAAATTCCCTTGGTTAATGCACGAATCAGGGGGAGTAGTAGACAAAAGGGGGAGTCTACTATATTTGTGATATTGGTATGTTGTGCTCTTTCCTTCACCCAAGGTTTTATTTTTCCCATTGGGTTTTGTTCCTTGGTGTAAGGTTTTAGTGAGGCAACTGTTTATATACCATCATGTTTTCTTAACTCTCAAGATTAAAGTATGAATCTAAGAGAAAACTAGACTGCAGGATAAGTCCATGTATTGCAAAGAAGCTGGTGCGTTGTACTCTTTCCTTCGTCATATTTTTATTTTTTCCCACTTGGTTTTATTTTGGCGTAAGGTTTTAACGAGGCAACAACTGTGCACCACCACTCCTTTAACTCGGTACAAGGGGGAGTGTTGTAGGATAAGTGTGCCATCGTCTAAAGGATATGACGATAGAGATAGAGATAGAGATAGAGATAAATATATCAGAGTTAGATTAGAACTAAATATCTCCTAACTATCTACTTGTAACTCCTCCCTATTTAAAGGGCTTATGATTAATGAGAATTATAGACTTCTTCTCTCTGTCTTATTGTTATTATCTCCATATTGTTATTTCATATGTTTTTCCCTTTAACATTTAGAAAATTTTCCTTTAAATTTAAATTACAAAATTTCTTGTTAAGGGACTTATTTTGTAACACCTTAAAAATTGGGATAACAAAATTTCCAAAAAAGGGAAATACGGTATATAAATTTGTCATAGCAAAAGTCTCCCAAAAATGGGGAAATATTTAAACCTGTTAATTACAGTTGTAATGTAACGGAAATAAACAACAACCAGCTAATCTAATTCCTAAAATAGAAAAAAGATTACAAAATGGGTGTTGACTATAGTCCAATCAATATCTTCACAAAAAGTGCATCCCAAGCACCTTCCCCAAGCTCTCACCAAGGGTCGATTAGGCCTGCTTAGAAACGACACCACTAGAACCTGAGATACACATCGACACCAAACAAGTCTTAGGCCAAAAAGCCTAGTGATCTTGCACAAGAAGTAGCATATAAATCCAATTATAATTCTTATCAGCAGTTAACCAGAGTTCATTAAATGTGGAGTCAATAGGAGAAACCCATAGCACCAATCAAGTTCCACCCAAATAGTCGATATACCTTGATGCCAACTACTAAGAGTGACATCCGAAAGACCCGACACATCCGAGGACTACAACCATAACATTACCCCGAATGACGGAGGTCTAGGCACATACCATTTACGGTGGCACCCAAGACTACATCCTCCTAGTGTCTACTGACTTGGTTCGTCTAACATAATACATAGGAGGTCTCAAGGCACATTATTACCAAGAATATGTCAATACCGACCATGGGTACAATATTACCATCCCAATCAATATAAAGTCCAATATAAGACTAGTATGACCACAATTTTCAACACATAGATATAATACCACCAAATGGTGTCTCAAGTAAGAAAACATCCCAAATACGAGTTATGTATTCCATCTAATCATGGCAAGATAGGTATAAACATGTATACATAAGGAAAACCCCAAATACTTTAGACATTCAAAATGAGCATTTCAAGTTAAGATGTAAGATAGTGGCAAGTAGTAGATTATGATGTGTATCTAGTTTTAAAAAAAGTTTAGTAAACTCACAATCTAGGTTTTTGGCTTAAAACCTAGAAAATAGCGAACCCTAGAAGAGGATGAAAGAAGCTTGGAGTCTTGAGATTCTTGAAGAAATCACCCCAATAAATGATCCTTGACGTAGATTGAAACTCAATAAATGATATTTAACCTCCCAATACTTGCAATAAATGCTCTAAGGTAGCAAGAGGAAGAAAGTAGACAAAGAACCCTAAAAATCGCCCTTGAAAACGAATGTGTGTGTGTGTTTATGAATTAAAATCGGGAAGAAAAGGGTTTTGGGGATCTGCAGGTAGCCCCGCGGCTTGGGCCGCGGCCTGGAGGCCGCGCCATAAGCCGTACGTGTACTCCCCAGACTGCACTCCAGTGTGTTACGCGGCTTAGAGCCCACGCAAGCCGTGTAGTAAGCCGCGCAACTCACTGTTTCTCAATTGGCTAATCTAAGGTTTCCAAACATTACTATTAACAAACTTTAAACCAAATAGAAATTAACATATAATGTCCTACTACATTTAGTACAAAACCATAAGATTAACGAAGCCCTAAGCTTACCTGAAAATCCGGTTGTTACAATCATCCCCACCTAAATCGGATTTTGTCCCCGAAATCACACCCTAAGCGAACAATTGAGGATAACGCTTCCTCAAATCATCTTTGGACTCCCAAGTGACGTTAGCACCACGATGGTACTTTCATTGGACTTTAACCATGACCACGTTCTTATGCCGCAACTTTTTCACCTTCGATTCCAAAATTGCTTCCGGCTCTTCCACGCAACGGTTTCTGTTATCTACTCGAATTTCCGTCAAGGGTATCACACTTTCCTCCTCGGCTAGAAACTTCTGAAGGTAACACACGTGGAAGGTAGGGTGTATTCCATCCATTTCCGGTGGCAAGTCCATCCGGTAGGCTTGTAATCCAACTATTTCCAAAATAACAAAGGGTCCAAGAAAACGGGGACTAAGCTTCTCGTGCTTTCCAAACCGAATAATCCCCTTCCATGGAGATACTTTCAACATGACACGATCGCCCACTTGGAATTCGACCGGTCTTCTCCTTTTATCCGTATAACTTTTCTGTCGGTCTTGAGCCGCCTTTAATCTCTCTCGAATTTCTTTCACCTTGTCCGCCATGTCTTGGACTATTTTCGGTCCGGCGAATTGCTTCTCGTACGCTTCGAGCCAACAAACCGGGGTTCTACATTTCCGTCCATACAAAACCTCGAACGGTGCCATTCCGATACTAGAATGGTAACTGTTATTATAAACGAACTCCACCAAAGGTAAGTGCGAGTCCCAACTTCCTCCGAAATCTATGACACACGACCTCAACATGTCCTCGAGCGTCTGAATCGTTCTCTCGCTTTGACCATCCGTTTGAGGATGATATGCCGTGCTCAGATTTAATTTGGTGCCCAACTCTTTTGGTAAGCTAGTCTAAAAGTTCGATGTGAACCGACTGTCCCGATCCGATACGATAAATTACGGGACTCCATGCCTCGACACCACCTCATCGATATAAAGCTTGGCCAATTTCTCCATTGGCAAGGTCTCTCGCATAGCAAGGAAATGCGCACTCTTGGTTAGCCGGTCAACAATTACCCAAATGGTGTCATGACCTCGCAGGGTCTTTGGTAGTTTCGTCATAAAATTCATGGTGATGTTGTCCCATTTCCACTCGAGAATGGACAATGGTTGTAAACTTCCGTACGGTCTTTGATGTTCCGCCTTGACTTGAAGACACGTGACATACCTCTCCACGTATTTGGCCACGTCTAGCTTCATGACTGGCCACCAATAGTTAAACTTTAAGTCTCTATACATCTTAGTGCTACCGGGATGTATAAAATATTTCGACTTATGTGCTTCCTCTAGAAGCAACTCTCGATTTCCACCAAATTTTGGTACCCAAATTCGTCCTTGAAAAAGTTTAAGTCCCCCACCATCTTCCGTCAAAAGTTCACTTTGCTTCACCATGACTTCAGATTTGAGATTTTCTTCCTTGAGTGCTTTCATCTGACTCGTCTTGATGTTTTCCATGAGACTCGATACCACATCGATTCTCGTGAGGGATAACTTAACACCGCCTTCATAACTCCTCCGACTCAACACATCCGCCACCACGTTGGCCTTACCGGGATGGTAGAGTAAATCACAATCATAGTCCTTTAGTAACTCAAGCCACCTTCTTTGTCACATATTGAGTTCTTTTTTATCGAAGATGTACTTAAGACTATTGTGATCGGTGAAAATAGTACATTTTGTTCCATACGAATAATGTCGCCATAACTTCAATGCAAATACCATTGCCGCCAATTCCAAGTCATGAGTCGGGTAGTTCTTCTCGTGGTCCTTTAGTTGTCGTGACGTATAGGCTATCACCTTTCCCCGTTGCATCAACACACACCGAGACCCATCTTGGAAGCATCGCTATATACCACGAAGTCATCCGATCCTTCGGGTAGGGACAGAATGGGAGCTTTACACAACCTCTCCTTGAGTGTTTGAAAGGCTTGATCTTGCGTGTCGGTCCAAAGGAATTTGGCATTCTTTTTCGTGAGGGAGGTGAGTAGCGAAGCTATCTTGGAGAAATCTTGAATGAAGCGTTTGTAATAGTCGGCCAATCCCAAGAAGCTTCGAATTTCTGTTGGACTCGTCGGCGGTTCCCAACTCATCATCGCCTCGATCTTTGTCAGGAAAGGGCGACACACGTGGTTCATCAAATCCATGAATACGGCCGGAGCATTGGTCCAGCCAAAGGGCATCACCAAAAACTCATAGTGACCGTATCTCGCCCGAAAAGCCGTCTTTGGTATATCCTTCTTTTTTATTCTAACTTGATGGTAACCAGATCGAAGATCGATCTTTGAAAAACATCTCGCGCCTTGTAGTTGATCAAATAGATCGTCTATACGTGGTAAGGGATACTTGTTCTTCACCGTGACCTTAATGAGCTCTCGATAATCTATATACATCCGCATAGACCCATCCTTCTTCTTTACAAACAAAACCGGTGCTCCCCAAGGCGACGAGCTCGGTCGAATGAATCCTTTCTCTAGGAGTTCTTGGAGTTGCGTCATCATCTCTCGCATCTCGGTAGGAGCCAAACGGTAGGGTGCACGAGCTATCGGGGCCGCTCCCAGAGTCAAAGTCGATTTGAAACTCCACTTGACGCTCCGGTGGTAGTCCGGGTAGATCTTCCGGAAATACGTCAGGATAATGTTGCACAATCTTCACTTCTTCCACCGATTTCTTCTCTTTCTTCGCGTCCACCACATAAGCCAGATACGAGGGGTAACCTTTCGCTAGGAATTTTCGAGCTTTAAGAGAGGAGATGATAGGATTACTCCTCTTCCCTTTCTCCCCATAAATGGTGACTACACCGCTTCCCGCCAAAGGCACGTGGATCATCTTTTTGGAACAAAAGATATCGTCCTTATGCCTTGACAACCAATCCATACCTATGACTACGTCGAAACCTCCTATAGCCATAGGTAACAAGTCTACTCCGAAGGAATTTCCATCGATCTCTAGAGTACAATCACAAAAACGATCTCGGATGATCACTTGATCCCCATTAGCTACTTCTACTACTAACGCATCAGGGAGAACACTAATAGGAGTGACGAATAGCTTACAGAAAATATCTGACACAAAAGAACACATAACACTTGAATCAAACAACACACGAGCGGGCAAGGAGTTTACTAGGAACGTACCCGAAACAACATCGGCGGTCTCCTTTGCCTCCTCGGTAGTCATCCGGAAAGCTCGGCTGGGCTCTCTCGGCGGTTGTTCGACTTGTGACGTCGATCTAAAAGAACTTCCATGCTTTACGCTCACAAGCTTCGGGCAATCCTTCTTCATGTGTCTCGGTTCCCGACACTCAAAACATACCGGCCCTCGGATAGGACACTCTTGAATTGCGTGACCCTTCTTGCCACACTTGGCACACTCGACAGGACCCGAGTGAGATCTCGGATTGCACGGTCCAGAGTGCTTGGTCTTGCACTTGTGGCACCATCGATCTTCACGCTGATTGTCTCCTTCCACTTACAAACGACTTGGATTGACGAACGGCCCCAGATGGCCCTTACCACTTTCGCTTATCCCACATTTGACCTCTCTCTTCTTTCTTCGCCACCAATTCGTCTTCCACCAGTAAAGACTCCTCGATTACATCTTGAAGGGTCAACCCTCTAGCATTCCTTACTGCTGTTCTCATTCCAACCGACAACCTATGCTGATAAGCCTTGATGTTCGATCTCTCATCAGGGACCAGGTGTCCCACCAAATTGAGCTTTTCCAAGAAAAGCTTGGAGTAGTCGGCGACAGACAGAGTCCCATTTCTTAAACCTCTAACTCTTCTTCCAACTTGTACAACGATCACTCACTACAGTACTTGTCCATGATTTTCTGTTTGAACAACGGCCAAGTTAACTTAGCCAAAACCTCGGGAGTGAGGGCAGACCGTTTGAGATTCCACCAGATCAAAGCCTCACCCATGAGTAGTTGGGAAGCGAACTTAACCCGTTGTGAGACATCACATTCGCTAGACTCAAAAGCCATCTCCACTTATTTGAGCCAATACATACAAACAATCGGATTTGCAGAACCTGAAAACTCTTTCGGATTGCGCCCAAGAAAATTTTTGTACGTGCATCCTTTGACTTTCCCTTTGCTTCCGTTCTCTCCTTGCTCCTTAGTTAACACAACGGCCGGTCCACCACCCGACCCCATCACGATATTCTCTGCCATCGTCTCAGGTTGTCGGTGACTGACATTTCGATCCTCCAGAAGTTTCATAAAGAACTCTTGTTGTTGAGCCATGGCCGAGTTCATGGCCCGCATCATACTATCTCTGATTCTGGTCTCCATAGTCACTTTCTCTATGATCGGGTTGTTATCGACAAGGTTCACACGTGGGATATGTTCGGGTCCCCCTCCCAAGATAGCGAGTCTGGGAGGTCCCGTGGAGGTCTCGACCAAAGGAGGTTGGTCGACAGTAGATTCCACTTCCACGCGACCCTCTTGAGGGTTCGGTTGCCTGCTACGAGTATGTACCATGGATATCTGCCATACATATACGAGAAGGAGGTTGAGAAAAGACTAAGCGAGTTAAACTCATGGTACATATTACTACACGTTTCAATCATCGTAATAATAGTAATTCAAGCACACTTACGTAACAACACATTCATAATAGCAGTAGCTAAGTGAAATTATGAACGAATTATACACAAGGATTCTTGTCGCCACCATTACAACTCTCAAATAGTGTAATTCCGTAAGTCCTAACGCTCTCTCCACCTAAGACTTTTACCCCAAGGTGGATAACTTAACTCTATGCTTAAACCTTAAGTCTAGGTATACTAAGGTCAATACCTAGATCACTTAAACTAAAGCTCTGATACCAACTTGTAACACCCTAAAAATAGGGATAACAAAATTTCCAAAAAAGGGAAATACGGTATATAAATTTGCCATAGCAAAAGCCTCCCAAAAATGGGGAAATATTTAAACCTGTTAATTACAGTTGTAATGTAACGGAAATAAACAACAACCATCTAATCTAATTCCTAAAATAGAAAAGAGATTACAAAAGGGGTGTTGACTATAGTCCAATCAATATCTTCACAAAAAGTGCATCCAAGCACCTTCCCCAAACTCTCACCAAGGGTCGACTAGGCCTGCTTAGAAGCGACACCACTAGAACCTGAGATACACATCGACACCAAACAAGTGTTAGGCCAAAAAGCCTAATGATCTTGCACAAGAAGTAGCATATAAATCCAATTATAATTCTTATCAGCAGTTAACCAGAGTTCATTAAATGTGGAATCAATAGGAGAAACCCATAGCACCAATCAAGTTCTACCCAAATAGTCGATATACCTTGATGCCAACTACTAAGAGTGACATCCGAAAGGCCCGACACATCCGAGGACTACAACCATGGCATTACCCCGAATGGCGGAGGTCTAGGCACATACCATTTACGGTGGCACCCTAGACTACATCCTCCAAGTGTCTACTGACTTGGTTCGTCCAACATAATACATAGGAGGTCTCAAGGCACATTATTACCATGAATATATCAATACCGACCATGGGTACAATATTACCATCCCAATCAATATAAAATCCAATATAAGACTAGTATGACCACAATTTTCAACACGTAGATATAATACCACCAAATGGTGTCTCAAGTAAGAAAACATCCCAAATACGAGTTATGTATTCCATCTAATCATGGCAAGATAGGTATAAACATGTATACATAAGGAAAACCCTAAATACTTAGACATTCAAAATGAGCATTTCAAGTTAAGATGCAAGATAATGGCAAGTAGTAGATTATGATGTGTATCTAGTTTTAACAAAAGTTTAGTAAACTCACAATCTAGGTTTTTGGCTTAAAACCTAGAAAATAGAAAACCCTAGAAGAGGATGAAAGAAGCTTGGAGTCTTGAGATTCTTGAAGAAATCGCCCTAATAAATGATCCTTGACATAGATTGAAGCTCAATAAATGATTTTTAACCTCCCAATACTTGCAATAAATGCTCTAAGGTAGCAAGAGGAAGAAAGTAGACCAAGAACCCTAAAAATCGCCCTTGAAAATGAATGTGTGTGTGTGTTTATGAATTAAAATCGGGAAGAAAAGGGTTTTAGGGACCTGCAGGTAGCCCCGCGGCTTGAGCCGCGACCTGGAGGTCGCGCCATAAGCCGCGCGTGTACTCCCCAGACTGCACTCTAGTGTGTTACGCAGCTTGGACCACGTCTTGGAGCCCGCACAGTAAGCCACGCAGTAAGCTGCGCAACTCACTGTTTCTCAATTGGCTGATCTAAGGTTTCCAAACATTATTATTAACACTTTAAACCAAATAACAATTAACATATAATGTCCTACTACATTTAGTACAAAACCATAAGATTAACGAAGCCCTAAGCTTACCTGAAAATCCGGTTGTACAATTGTGTAACATCCCAGACCAACCGTACCAGATATTGTCCTCTTTGTCCCTAACCCGGACTCATGGTTTTAAAACACGTCTAATAGAGGAGGTATCAAATCTTTTTATAAGACAACCTTTGTTCCCCTCCCCAACTAATGTGGGATCTTACAATATCTGTAACATCTCAGGCCAACCGTACCAGATATTGTCCGCTTTGTCCACAACCTAGACTAACAGTTTTAAAACACGTCTAATAGATGAGGTATCAAGTCCCTTTATAAGGAAACCTTTGTTTCTCTCCCCAACCAATGTGGGATCTTACAAATTGTACAGTACCTCTCGGTGGTGGAACTCATTTACACATGTTTTTCTTTATTTGTTCGTTTATTTCACACTCAGTTGTTAATCTTGTTCTTTCCAATTCTAAATTTTCTGCATTCAGTTGTCGGTAAAGTTTATGTCTTTTTCGTTATTTTCAATTAAAACTTGCAGCTATCAGTCGGGACCGTCTGACCCTAACCCAATATTAACTAATATACATCTTTTAAAAAGTATTTTAAATATCTAATATATAACTTTAACAATCTTTTAAAAACTTAGAGCATCCACAGTGTACGAGTTTTTTACCGAGCTTTTTCATAGCTTTTTGCTTACACATTATTGCCACATCAACAACTTAAAAACCTTTATATACCCCCACTATGTGAAAAACCTCACCCAAGCTTTTTCATTACTTTTTTAAACTATTCAGGGTCCCACTCTTTTAACTTTATATCATTTTTATTCTTATTTATAAAAATAAATACATTAAAATTCATACAAATTAATAAAAATTAGGTTATTAAGAAATATATAAAAGTTGTATAAAAAGTTTGTAAAATAAAAATTAAAAAATGTTAAATTTAAAAGTATGTATAACCGAAAATAAAAAGTGGATCATTAAGAAATCTGTTAAAATTATATAAATATGTCAAATTTGAGATATTATTTTAAAAATATAAAATATAATTACTTTCATTATGTATTTATTTATATTATTTATTTAATAATTATATTTAAATAGGATTACTTTAAATATATTAATAAATAAAACTGATTAGATACGAAACTTTTATAAAATTCTATAAAGTTAAAACTGATTAAATTCGAAAAAGTTATGAAAAAGCAGGTTGTACAGTTACGAGCTATGACGAAAAACCTCATGAAAAACCTAAAATGAAAAAGCTCTCCACTATGTGAAAAACCTCAAAAGGAGGTTTTTTGAAAAACCTCCCAAAAAGCTTTGAAAAAGCACGTATGCTCTTAGATGGTGTTAATAATGAACAACTTATAATATGATTATTAGTTAGGTGATTTGATTGGAATAGTGATCACATCACAATTGGTCAAGTTGAGGTAATATTTATTTAAATCCCTTGATTGTGATGATTAATGGCATATTGGTTCCAAAAGTAAGTGAAGTTAGTAAGTTTATTACATAATTAATTAATTAATGAAAAATATAAACAAAAAATAGGAAAGAACACGTCAAATTTAAGGACGATAATTGATCGGGTATTTTTTGTCTTATATTATTTTAATCGGGTTGAATTTGAGGTTACAAGAAAGAGGGTCGAAAAGTATATGTAGATACGTCATTTATATGGAAAATTATTATGTCATTTGTGACAATAGAAAATATGAAGATCTGTCTGCGACCCTTTTTTCTATTTTTAAACGTTTTCCTATCAAAAAAATATTAGTTTTGTATATGTATAATTAAGAGGAGTCTTTATTTTTGTTCATTTATAGAGCTAAATCACGTTATTAGTGATAAGTATAATATCCCGACTATGTAGGTAATTAAAATACCAAATATTATTATAATTTAAACATTGCCGAGCAATTTCTCACAATAGACACATTTTTAACACAAATTCATATTTTCATGTAAACATATCGCCATGAAACCAATTTTGTCATAAACACATCATAACACTCTTACATCAGAATTATATAAATTAACATTTTCATAATATACAATGAACATGTAACACAATAACCAAATGATCATAAAATGTTTGTCTAAAAAATACCTTAATCAAACAAATCTTCTCCTCTACACCTATTGTATTGGACAATTTCTAGCTAAACATTTTTTATATCTAAAAACCGATTACTCAGACGAGGGTTCTTGATCTATCAGCGTAAAAGCTAGAATCTTTGACTTTAACTCGATGATAATGAGATTGAAACATGTAAGCAATATGATTATAATAAAATAAATATATGATGAATAAATATTTTTATTAATAAAATTAAATAAAAGTTGGCAATCATTTTATTCATAAAATTATAAGTAGATAGAAAAATAAAAAAGAGAATCCCATGTCTACCACCCATAATGATTCATTCATGTAGTAAGGGTGTGAAAGATAGAATTTCCCACAACAACAAAAAAAAAAGTTGCAAAAGAGGGGGGTGGGTTGAAACCATAAGATGACAATTATGAGTATGTGTTGGTGGTACTTTTTCTTTTTTGATTTAATATTATCTCTTAAAATATTACTTCTAATTTCTAAAATAATATAAGTGTTTAATCATATAATATCTTGTAATATTTGATAATAAACAAACATATAACTTTATAAAGAAATTACATAAGAAAATGTAACATTTTCTTGAAAATCCAAGATAAAAAAATGTTGTAATTTTAAGTCAAAATGATATAAATATCCGTTATAAAAAATTGTCACTACTACAGAAATGACTTTTTTAAACCACATTTTAAACGGTTTTTAAAAAAATTCAAAAAAACCGTTTAAAAAGGTGGCCGCGTTTTCTTAAGACTTTTTTTAAATGGTTCTGCGGTTGTGGTACCTGTTTAAAAAAGTCATATGATATTTTTAAACGGTTGTTATAAAAAAACATTTAAAAAAGGATTCGTATTTCATACAGATAATTGAACAAAACCGTTTAAAAAGCCGCCTAACTTTTTTACACTGTTTTTTCATACAACCGTTTAAAATACATACATCCTTTTAAACGGTTCTCTAGAAACAACCGTTTAAAAAGGTCAAACACTTTTTCAAACGCTTTCACTATCACAAAACTGTTTAAAAAGACCTTTAAAAATTTAGGGTTTTTTTTATATATTCATGGCCACCGTTTTTTGCCTAAAAGGTATCTCCATCTTCTTTATTCATTCTCTACACACAAATTGAGGAGCTAATATCGATTAATTGAAAGATATTAAATATTGCAAGGTATGTATTAACTGAATATCATTATGATCGGTCGTTAAATTCCACTTTATTTTCTTGTCAATCATCTCTTTTTAATGCACCATAATGGTAAAACCAAATTACATTAATGTGTTTTTATATTTTGATAGGTTCGGAATAATTTGGAGCGAAAAAGAACAAAACGATAGTTTTTGACAGATTTGCACAACTGTGGCGTTTTGATCATATCTCACTCGTCCGATCTTCGATTTGAGTGATTCAAGATGATCTAGAAACCCAACAAACAGATCTACAATGTTCGTGTTTTGAGTTTTTGGTAATTTGGAGTAAATCTGAAGTTGAAGTTGGAGTACAAAGCTGGACAGAAAATGAATAAAAGAATTAAAGGTGCTTCTATAAACACAGAAGAAGATGTGGTGAAATGGTAAGTGTCGTGGGTTTGCATGGCTGTGGTTCCGAGATCGAGTCCTATGTGTAGTAGATAATGTAAAACAATACACATTTTACACGTTTTTTTAAACCGTTTAAAAAAGTATACAATTTTAAAAGATTTTTTGGCTATTTTAAACGGTTTAAAAACCGTTTAAAAAATTCTCTGACCTTTTCAAACGGTTGTAAAACTGTTTAAAAATGTCCAAAACAATCGTTTAAAATACTTAGTTCTGTAGCAGTGTGTGGTGTTAAGAAGCTGACAACCGTTTTGATATACTGATAATAAAACTTTTAAGTTTATAAGCAAAAAATCATGTATTTTATGAAAAAAAATATTTCAATTAAATTGTCAGGACAAATTAACGGTCTTAACAAGTTTCTATCTTTGCAAAATAAGTTACTATTCCATCTGTTCTAAAGTAAATGTTGATAATAAAAATGACATAGAGTATTGGAGATGCATAATTATTACACTTTTTAGTTAATTAAATGACAAATTTACCCTTAGTTAATTTATCTATTATAGTAACTCTTAAATATTTTTGTATTAATTAAGGATAGATTTGAAAATTTAGTTATTTATTTTTGAAGCCGAACACTTGTTTTGAAACAAACATAAATAAAATTGTGGACACTATTGGACGAAGGAAGTAAAAATTTATTATAATATAAGAAAGATCTGTTTGTTAGCAACGCAATGAGCTTAACAAGACTCACAATTTATTCAGTTAGATGTACATAATTGTTTGGTCTTGGCTTAATGATATAGAAAGTAGTTTATTCAGTACGCTTCTAGGGAAACTTTATGTAAAAAGTAAAGATTTTTCCAAACCTACTCATCCCAATTAAAAAACACGTTCTCTTTATTTATGAAAAAACCTTTCAAACAAAATATTCACAATTCATAGAGACAAATTAACTAACACGAACAGTTAATAAAAACTAACCAAACAACCACTAATAACCCTTGGATTTTTTAGACCCCTTATGAAAAGATGTTAAAAAATTGAGAAATTGACTCAAATGGACATAATAGGGGGAGGGATTGGCCTCCTAGCCATCCCCCTCCGTTTTTTACAGAAATGTTACTACCTGCGCAAAAAGGAGAGATACGTAATTGCGCACCCCTTTACCTTTATAGAAAATACATTTGTACTTTTTTTTGCGCACATGGTACCTTTTTTGCATAAAAAAAGGGGGTGTGCAATTGTGCAGGGGTACGCAATTGCACACCCCCCTTTTTTACGCAGGTAGTTATATTTCTGTTAAAAAGGGAGATGGATGGCTATGCCATTTGGATTAATTTTACTAAAAAAATTGTTAGGATAGAAAGCAATATTGTAATGATTATTTTAAATATTAAAGTAATTATCAAAAATGAAAATTTTGGGACAAAAGTGACCTGGCAAACGTGTCGTGTCGGGTTTGTGTCGGGTTCAAAGTTAAACGGGTTGAAAGTGTCTAAACCTAACCCGACCCGTTTAATAAACGGGTCAGAAAATCCCGACCCGCCTAACCCGCCACGACCCGCCTAACCCGTTTAACATTTATAAAGTTAAAATTAAAAATCGAAAATTCACAAAAAATACAAATACAAAATTCAAATGAAAGCATTAGAAATCCAAAATTTATAGTTCAAAATTATAACCAAATCTAAAACACTAAAAATCCAAAGCATTAAAAGGAAAACTTATATATATATATATATATATATATATATATATATATATATATATATAGGGGAGCGATCAAATGGAAACCACTCTAATTTTGAAAACCGTGGAAACTCTTAATTTCATTGGTTAAGTTAATAAAATTGTTTCATGAATTTGTTTAATTTGATTAAATTGTTTCATATTATTCTTTTATTGATGAAATCGTTGCATATATTTGTGTTTTTTATGTAAAAATGAAAAAGTTTCATCAGACTACGAAAATACATGAAACAATTTCATCAGAATGAGAAAAATAGATGAAACTACATAAAAAACACAAATATATGAAACAGTTTCATTAACAAAAGAATTATATGAAACAACTTGATCATATTAAAAAAAATTATGAACCAATTTCATTAATTTAACCAATGAAATTGACGGTTTCAAAAGTTTCCAATCTAATATGGTTTCCAATTGAAACCACCTCTCTCTCTCTCTCTCTCTATATATATATATATATATATATATATAAACGGGTTATTCGTGTCATTTTCGAGTTGAAATTTTTGACTCTGACCTTACCCGTTTAATTTTCGTGTCGTGTCATGTCAACCCGTTTACTTAAACGGGTTAAAATGTATTACCCAAACCCGTTTATTTCGTGTCGGGTTAGCGTGTCGTGTCAGTTTTTGCCAGGTCTAGACAAAAGGGCCTTGATATTTTGGTCCCACAAATCTCTTTAAGTGACTTCCACCTAGCACATAGGTCCTAATCTCTAAAGTGTATAAAATAGGTAAATTAAAGTATTAATTTAATAAAAAATAATATTTTTTAATTAATTAATAAACATGTCAAAAGAAATGTGGATTGTCATGAGACATGGAGGTCCTTCCCTTGGTTTTTCTTTTAGGGGGGTTGGACCAATGCTAACTCATATAAATTAGAAATCAACCTTTTGAAAGCAAAATTGGCAAAATATTGTAATCATTATAAAATATATATATATATATATATATTTTAATATCATGATATATTACATATAAATAAAATACACAAGTTCTTTTCACACAATGGTTTAACTTAACTAATTAAAGTTGGTATTAAAGGAATTTATAGGATAATTGGTGGGAAATAAAGTATCAACCATCAAATATTGGGATGCTTTACAAATACGATATAAAATCTATTATATGTATATTCATAAAATTATACCCAAAACACAAACAAAATTATGATAGATGCAGATAAATTTGAAGTTATGTGTCATTAAAATAGATAATGTTTTGTTAGGTATATAAGGGGTAAATTGTAGGGAAAAGTCTGAAAAAAACCCAACAAACTATCTTACTTTGAATGGTTAAGTCTTTAAACTGTTTTTTTGAATGATAAAACTCTTAAATTTTCTAAAACCGGTTAAATACATCCTTATAACCTGTAAAAACAGGTTAATATGATAAAAATTTGAGAAAAATCTAAAAAAAACCCAACAAACTATCTGATTTTGAATGATTTAGTCTTTAAATTTTTTTAAGAAACGATTAAATGAATTTTAAACTTATTTCTAAATCTTTTTACCAAACACTACTACAGAAATAGGTATTTTAAACGGTTGTTTTGAACATTTTTAAACGGTTTTACAACCGTTTAAAAAGGCACAGTTTGAAAAAGTCAGGGGCTTTTTAAACAGTTTTTGAACTGTTTAAAAAAGTTACATTTTTAAACGGTTTTTAAACCGTTTAAAATAGCCAAAAAAACCCGTTTAAAATTGTATACCTTTTTAAACGGTTTTAAAAAAAACCGTGTAAAATGTGTATTGTTTTACATGATTTGCTGCACATAGGTGATAGGACTCAATCTCAGAACCACAACCATGCAAACCCACGACACTTACCATTCCGCCACATCTTCTTCTGTGTTTATAAAGGCACATTTAATTCTTTTATTCATTTTCTGTCCAGCTTTGTACTCCCAACTTCAACTTCAGATTCGGCCCAGATTTACTCCAAATTACCAAAAACTCAAAACATGAACATTGTAGATCTGTGTGTTGGGTTTCCAGACCATCTTGAATCATTCAAATCGGAGATTGGATGATTGGGATATGATCAAAACGCCACAGTTGCGCAAATCTGTCAAAAATTATCGTTTTATTCTTTTTCGCTCCAAATTGTTCCGAACCTATCAAAATATAAAAACGCATTAATGTAGTTCGGTTTTACCATTATGGTGCATTAAAAGAGATGATTGACAAGAAAATAAAGTGGAATTTAACGACCGATCATAATAATATTCAGTTAATACATACCTTGCAATATTTAATATCTTTCAATTGATCGATATTGACTCCTCAATTTGTGTGTAGAGAATGAATAAAGAAGATGGAGAGACCTTTTAGGCAAAAAACGGCGGCCATGAATATATAAAAAAACCCTAAATTTTTAAAGGTCTTTTTAAATGGTTTTGTGATAGTGAAAACGTTTGAAAAAGTGTTTGGCCTTTTTTAAACGGTTGTTTCTAGAGAACCGTTTAAAAAGATGTATGTATTTTAAACGGTTGTATGAAAAAACAGTGTAAAAAAGTTAGGCGGCTTTTAAACGGTTTTGTTCAATTATCCGTGTGAAATACGTATCCCTTTTTAAACGTTTTTTATAACAACCGTTTAAAAAGGTCATATGACCTTTTTAAACGGTACCACAACCGTAGAACAATTTAAAAAAGTCTTAAAAAACGCGGCCACCTTTTTAAACGTTTTTTTTTTTCGAATTTTTTTAAAATCCGTTTAAAAATGTGGTTTAAAAAAGTCATTTCTGTAGTAGTGAAATAAAATTTTAAACTTTTTTTGAACAAATAAATCCGAAACTTTTTTTAAGAAAACAAAATAATGAACCTAATTTTAAACCAATAAATCCAAGTTTAAGAGATTTAAGAGACTATTCCTATAACAACCCAAAACTTCACAATAAAGCAGTCTATTAATTAATAAGTTTCGCCAAAAACGGCCCAAAATAACATCAATCAGAAACTTAAATGTATGCTAGGTTTTCATTAATACAATCTATTACAACTGAGATCGAAGAAAACTAAATGCTAATAGGAGGTCTTCTATCCCGGATTCCGATCAAGCTTTCTCCTTAACCTTGCAAGAATTTCCTATCTCATGACGACCTGAAAATGTTTTAGTTTTGAAAGAGCGAGGGTTAGACCAACGTTCTAGTGAGATCCCTCAAAACATAGTCCAAACACAATTTACAAAAAGATTAGAGTAAATCAAACTTCTCAGCTTTGAAAACATAAACCACATTTATAACTCGCTTCCGGCACACACTACTGTCACTAGGAGTGACAACTTGTCTGTCTCATACTGCCTTAGATGGGACACACCCCCATATAGCATAAACGGGCCACACCCCCCGGTATGAGTATAGGCGGGCCACACCTCTCGACTTTGGCCGCTCACAATAAAGTATGCATACAATTAACCATCAATAAAACATAAACTATGTTAAAAAGGAACTCACATATATATAGCTCGCGTAAATAAAGACATGTCTTAAAATAACTTCTTTATGTCTTAAGCAGTTAAAACACCACAATCATTTAATTAAAGAAATCCGCATGCGTAGATAGCTTCATAAACTTACGAGGATTTTAGTTCAGAAAAACTCACCTGTGGTCCGTGCTAAAGAAACATTTAACTATCGCTCTTAAAACCTACGATGATACCGACGAAACCGATAAAACACATCACTCAACGAGCCTTAAATTCTTTAAACATCCTGAATAAGGCTACTGTGCAACACCCCCGACAAAACCCGATCCCCGGACCCCCCGAGCTTCCCCGACTCCCGGGGTCACGGACCGAGGTCTCATCGACCTAGGTCCTACGACCCAGGTCTCGTCCACCCAAGTCTCGACCGGGGTCTCGCCGATCCAGGTCTCGACCGGGGTCTCGCCGACCGAGGTCTCGACCGACCCAGGTCTCGACCGGGGTCTCACTCGACCCAGGTCTCGACTGGGGTCTCACTCGACCCAGGTCCACCTTCAACCGGGGTCTCACTCAACCCAGGTCCACCTTCGACCGGGGTCTCACACCGACCGGGGCCTCTCACTGACCAGGCTTCATTGACCGGCCCCTCCCCACCCCGGTCCCCGATATCATCCATCTCCCGGGGTCGCCCATTTCGCCCGGGGGCGATTCTGGGTTATCGAACAACCCCAATATTTCGAACTCAGACCTTGAATGCGCAAACAAACGATTTCTAATCCCATTAAAATATAACAATAACATTCCCTTAATCTAACCAATAACATTACACAACAATGAATAAGGATTAAGGAGAATATGGGTTCTTAATCATTCCAACCCCAAATTCACAAACAGACTCAAATCCAACATGAGGCATTCAATAACCAAAACCAAGGAGATAATGAGATATGAACATTACCTTGAAATTAATCGAACACTCTCAAAACTCTTTGATCCTTTTTCTTCTTCAATCGGTCCTAGCCTTTCTCCTTCTTCTCTCGTTCTCTTCAAGCCGCCAATAGAGTGAATGAGACAATCCCTAGGGTAAAACCCTTTTAATACCCTATTTACACTTAGCCCCATTGACTTTGGTTTTAGACCACTTCTCACCCCCAACTCTAGATTTATTAAATTTACTTGGTTATTACAATATTTGTCCCTCAAAAGAATTCCGTCCCCGGAATTCCGTTGTTGAACAGATGGGGATATTGAGATCTCACATTGGCCTCCACTTCCCATGTTGACTCTCGTCCCTTGTGAAACTTCCACTGAACTCTTACTAGTCTAATCTCTTTATTTCTTAGCTTCTTTACCTTAAAATCTAAAATTTCCACCGGTTCTTCGATGTAAGTCAGTTTTTCATCCACTTGAATATCCTCCAACGGTACTACCACATCGGTCTCCGCCAAACATTTCTTCAGGTTCGACACGTGAAATGTGGGGTGCACTCCTCACAACTCCCTAGGCAAATCAAGCTTGTATGCTACTTCTCCAACATGTTCTAAAATAGCAAACGGTCCGACAAACCTCGGGCGTAACTTACATTTCTTTCCAAAATGGACTACTCCTTTCTAAGGCGAGACTTTCAACATAACTCTGTCTCCTACTTGAAACTCGATAGGCTTTCTTCGTTTATTCGCGTACATCCGCTGCCGGTCCTGAGCCGTCTTTAACCTCTCCCGAATGCGGTTAACCTTATCTGCGGTCACTTGTACTATCTCTGGACCTGTCAACTGACGTTCCCTCACTTCGTTCCAGCACAACGGTGTCCTACATTTACGACCGTACAACGCTTCAAACAGTGCTGCCTGAATGCTCGCGTGATAACTGTTGTTGTAGGAAAACTCTATCAATGGTAGGTGAACTTCCCAGGAACCCTTGAATTCGATCACACATGCTCGGAGCATGTATTCCAGTGTTTGTATGGTCCTCTCACTTTGCCCATCAGTCTGCTGGTGATAGGTTGTACTCAACTTGAGTTGTGATCCCAACTCCCTTTGTAGGCTTCTCCAAAAGGATGACGTGAAACGAGCATCCCTATCAGACACAATAGATGACGGTACCCCATGCCTGGTTACTATCTCATCTATGTACAATCGAGCCAATTTCCTAAAATACCGTTTGATATTATTCTTGTTAGTGTGATGAACATATCTTTTGGGCATTTTGTTTGGTATATTTGTGAAGGAAATGACGTTTTTTGGTATATTTTGTGAAATGTTTGACCTTTTTTTTGTATATTTTGTGAAATGATTGACGTTTTTTTGTATATTTTGTGAAATTATGGGTATAATTTTTGTACAACTGTACGTATCTATTTATGTTTTAGGCATAATTTTTGAATGTTTCGAAATTAGTAATAAAATGATATAATTTTTCTCTTGTTGGTGAGAGGAATTGTATATATTGTTTTTGTTCATGCAAAAAATAAAAAATATTTAGATTTAAGAGAAAATTTAGAGATTTTATTTGTTAAAAGAATTCAGCGACTTAAATATTCAAAATTAGATGGTTTGTTGGGTTTTTTAGACTTTTCCTAAAATTTTATCACATTAACATATTTTTACAGGTTACAATGATGTATTTAACCGGTTTTAGAAAATTTAAAAGTTTTATCATTCAAATAAATAGTTTAGGGACTTAATCATTCAAAATCAAATAGTTTGTTGGGTTTTTTCAGAATTTTCTCTAAATTGTATCAAAATTAAGCCAATTTTGCTTTCATTCTTATTTTGAGAAACTCTAATTATAAAAAAAAATGTTCATTTTCAGGGACCACGATTCAAAACATCGTATTTTAGGAACTGGTTTTGTTTTCATTTCTATTTTAGAACATTAATTTAGTCATTAGGTTCCAATATAAATGGTTTGATTCATGATTCACAAAAATAGGAATGAAAATAAGATTGGTTTTCTTTTTGACGTACTTTACGCAGTTTATAAGATAATTTATAAAAATATTTGATAGTTGGTTAATGTTTTGAATTTGGATAAATATAAACCTATGTATTTATATGTAGTTGGATGTCTACTATGTCAAATATTACTAGGAATCATCTTTTTTGTGTTAAATTAATAATAGTTATCAGGTTATTTATCGTCTCTTAAAACAAAAAAAATATTAAATTCTTCGCTGGGGGCTACTAGTCTATGTTTTGCATCATGCCCATCCTTTGAAAGTATTTGGCACTAGTCTCTAACACCGTGGGCTTAGTCGGCTTAATGTTGAATACTACTGTAAATATCAAACCTTAGCATGTTTTAACCATAAAAACTAATATATTCTTGTATAGATGTTAATTTAAGATATTTTTTTAAAGATAGAAAAGAGGGTAGACAAGAAAGCTCAAAAATAGTGTTTCTGAAATTCCGTGCTATATTTCTAGCTCCAATCTATGTGTTTGCGGGGACCCAAAACCTATAAAGCTTTGAAACACGGATTTATTCTCTTTGGAGACTAAAAAGGATTTTTCTGAGATTAATATAACTTAATTCAATGTTTGATCATATGTTGTATAAGTTTCTCTATGATTCAACAACAATATGCAAGTAGACTTGTTGGTGTAGCAGTATAACCACTGCATTCCCGTTGTTTTGATGATTTGACAACCATCATTTAGTATGGACGACCTTATTTAGTGATGTGAATTCTAAGTTTGTTAATCTTGAAATTGTTTGGGAGTTCACAACCTGTATATAGTAAGTGGCGGAGGTACCATAGCACCAGAAGGTGCATTGGCACCTCCTCAACTCTTGGAATTTTTTTTAATGTACTAGTATGCAAGATAATATTATTATTTTATGGGCTGGGCTCCACCTAACTTTCCAACTTAGAGGCCTGATTATTTTTTTTTATTATGTTTCTCACTTGCTCCCTCCTTTTAAGACGTATCCTTCACGCTTCCAAATTTTTATTTCACAAAATAAGAGCTGACCAAAGTACCATGCTCTACTATTATCTGGAAGACGTATCCTTCACGCTCGCCTCACCCCTCTCCTCGACATAGCCTGCGTCTGTGTGTGTCTGCCGAAACCAGACCGCCGGCGCCGGCCACCGTTAAGACCAGAACCGCTGGAGTCTGGATTTGGAAGTCTGGAATCGCTTGCTCCCGTTGGAGACTTGTCGTCGCTGATAAATCAAATCTTTTTGGGTTTTGCCTCTACTCTCTATCAGACCATCACCGATTCTTCTTCTTCCTCTTGAACTCTCTGGTCTGCACAACACGCAACAAGTTAGGTTTTTTTTTTTTTTTTATAGTTTAAATGCTTCTTGTGTTTTTAGTTTAAATGCTTTAGAAAAGTGAATCCATTATCCATTTCCATGTGAGATGTCAGATGTGATAAGAGTTATTAAGAAATATTTTATGTTATGTAAATGCTTGATGCTTCCTCAGTTCCTCTCAAACGCAGTAGGTTAGGTACTTAAGTTTTTTTTTTAAGTTTAAATGCTTCTTGTTTTTTTAGTTTAAATGCTTCTTGTTTTTTCAGTTATATTGATTATGTTATTGTCGAAATTACTAGGTTAATATACATTTGTTTGATTTATTGATTAGTGTAATTTATTAATTAATTTATTTTTTAACAGTAATGGATAAATATTTAATAAAGAGAAAAACAACTGGTGATTCGTCATCGATGCCAGATAAGAATAATGTTGATAGTTGTATTTAATAAAGAGAAAAACAACTGGTGACACTGTCATCAATTTGCAGCTTATGGAATTGGAGAATCAATTTTCTGAGACTAGCACCGAGTTGCTTATTTCCATGGCATGCCTAAATCCAAGCGATTCCTTTTCAGCTTTTGACAAGAGCAAATTGATTCATCTTGCTCGTTTCTATCCGGATGATTTCTCTGAAATGGAACTTTTGATACTTGATGATCAACTAGAGACTTATATTGTTGATATGCGGACCACAGAAAAGTTTTCTAACCTAAAAGGGATCAGTGATCTTGCACAGAAAATGGTTGAAACAAAAAGGGATAAAGTGTTCACTCTCGTGTTTTTGCTTATAAAACTAGCGATGATATTACCTGTTGCGACTGCAACCGTTGAGCGGACGTTTTCAGCTATGAGCATCGTGAGAAATAGGTTGTGCAATAGAATGGGAGATCAATGGATGAATGATTGCTTGGTTGCTTATATTGAAAAAGATCTTTTTGCCGAGATTGATAATGAAAATATCATAGATAAGTTCTAGAAAATGAAAACTCGTCGAGGTCATTGTTAAATATGTAAATGTCGAATATAATCAATATAATATCGATACTTTTGCCACTTTTAAAATGTCAACTTTTATTTTTATTTTATATGGTGCACCCCCTTGTATAAATTCCTGGCTCCGCCACTGTATATAGTATTTGGAAGCTCGAAATATGACCATTGGGAAGCTTGCCAAAAAGAAGACACAAAAAGTTGTCGGCCAAACGAGAATCACTTCGCATTTTATGTAAACAAACAAGTTTAAGTTATTCTCATTTTCATTTACACAAATGAGTTGTGTAATT
This sequence comes from Arctium minus, assembly GCA_954870635.1. Taxonomy (NCBI): domain Eukaryota; kingdom Viridiplantae; phylum Streptophyta; class Magnoliopsida; order Asterales; family Asteraceae; genus Arctium; species Arctium minus. The sequence goes on along the minus strand of OX941094.1, from coordinate 70,246,532 downwards.
ATCAAACCTTTATTTCGAAAATGTTTTCTTGGAAAATTTTCAAATTTTTTTTGACTTTCAAATTATCGAGAATTCAAAAGAAAAAAGAAATAATTTTTTAGTGGAGATCTCTTTTACAGACTTCCGTATAGAAGTCTTGCGGACGTCCGCGAGAAACGTTATTTTCAGTTTTCGTGTAATGATTATTTTGTCCAACAATACTTCTCTAATATGGACGTGACAACGTCCACTTATTTTTGTGCAGACATTCGTGAATTTAAATCTTGGATTATACTGCTTCGGTAACGACTCTCTAGGTCCAAATATAATTTTAAATATCTGGACGACCGTATTTTGTGTGGACATGAAAACTTTTTTAGCATGAAAAGAGATTTAAACCTTATATTTTTTTTATGTTGAATACCTCACGCTATTTGAACACATTTATCATATATAGTTGAGAGTGATATGAGAAAACAATCATTTTATTGTGAATACCGATTTTGGCAATTTACTCTCGGTTGTCAAGAACGACAATGATAATCACTTGAGCATGCTTATATCTTCCGGGTATGTAATTAATTCTCAAGGTATCACACTCGAATGTTGGTATCAAAATACCAAGTTTTAAGTGAAATGTGAGGGAGTTCCCTACATTATATCGGTTTGTGTATTCACGGTTACGAATCACATCATTCTAGTAAATTACGTATTCAGACGGATTTTGAAAAAAATGGAGTAAGACAGGGGGTACGAACCACTATAAATACTTGTGATAGTCTCAAACGCTCTTTATCTTTCACACTTGTGATTTGAATTGTTTTAGTTTGTGCTTTGTGTTTACATTTCCGAAATGTAAAAACCGACAAAAATCCCAAACACTGTAACAATCTATTTACACAGAAAAAAGTGTTTATAACTTCAACCTCTTACTTTTGCAAAAATAGGGTTTACCATAAAAAGAATTGACAACGCATGCATATACGAGTTAATTTTGACGGCGTTTATGTTTTCCTTATCTAGATATATGAAAACGACCATATTATCCATATAATTGCCAAAGTAGATGGCCCAACGAAATCGTCTTGTTTTCAAAAGGGTGTTAGCCTAGTGGTAAGGCATGTGGACTAGCTAGTAGCGGTCTCATGTTCGAACCCTGGGGGACGCATCCTGGAGGTACGGGGGCTTCGACCCCGGGCTGCATGCTTTAGCAGTCGGGCTTCGGCCCATATTGCCAGGGATTAGTCTGGGCCCAATGTGGTCTGGGATACCCTCTCAAAAAAAAATATTGTTGGTTGTCATATAAATACATATAGCACGTCAATTTTTGAATTTAAATTATTCTGGTCATAATCTATCATGTTATCTTTATAAGTATACATTGACACACATACATGTAGGGATATACATAATACATGTGTGTATACATACATCACAAAACACACACACATATATATATATATATACATACATAATTAAAGGAACAAGAAATGATGGCAAAACTTTTGATAATATCACAAAAGAACAATATTAAACAATGTTTTGATGAAGTAAATGATGGTGTCTTCTCTATTTTGACCCAATACTCAATGTCAAATTAATGTTTTTTCACTTTACGCAATATTAATTCTTCAAAAGTCAAAGTCAAAATGATTATTTTTTACATGATTCAATCCAAGAATTGGAGACAAACGAGCATACGTATAAATGAAGCATGTAAATCCATGCATATGCCATTGATCATCATGTTTACGTACTCGATTAATCATAAGCTCGGTTTTTTTGTTGGTTCCGATTATTAACAAAAAACCAGTTCTTGGTGTAGTACCAAAATCAGTGGCGGACCCAAGATTTTGGACGAGTGGTGCGCCATTAAGGTGGATCAAAGGCCCACAAAGTCGCACGATGTGATTTTACCGAATTCTAACATTTTGAGGGATTTTTTTAAAGTTTTTTCGGTTGATTTTAAGGTACTTCCCGTTTTTAGGTTGATTTTGAGGGACTTATTTCGGTTTTCTGGTTGATATTTCTTGCATTTTCTAACATCTCGAGCACCCTTCAAAGTTTAGTGTTTGCATTTGGATACAACCCTAGCCTCAAATGTAACAGAATCACTCGTAATTCAAATATATGGTTTGCACAGTAAACATATAGCCTGTAAGACAACATATCTGATATTTTAAAGTCTAATTAAAATCGTAAAATTTTATTCTTTTTCTAACTTCTTGGTATTTCGTGATAAATTATTATAAAACTTTTTTGTTTATAAAATTTAACCATTTTACTATTTAAAAAAAAAAAAAATGCATACATATGATCATTCATAAATGCATTCATAAATCAGTAATTTGACGTGCCAACAATCTCAATACGGAATAATTAAATCCCACAGTGCATGGTGGGGTTTGAATACATAAAAATAAGGGAAAATATGAACACATTATTGAGGTTTAAATTGATGTGTACAAAAAGAAACAACTCATATGTCCAAACATTGATTTGACCCTCTTTAATCCACCCATGTAACATGTTTCTTTCATGGCCCTAGCAGAAGCATGTATATTGTCATGATTTTAATAATTTTTCTCTTCGTAGATCGTACTGTCTTTTTGAAAAATGTGTGATACATACGTTTTTGTTTGTATCGTTACGTTTTTTTTCTAGAGATTGAACATCGACATAGCTTCTAGGCACCCGTGGCCTGGTTAGTCGGTATTCCTTTCTATGTTATTATGTGTATTTATATTGTGAGCGGAACTGTAAAAAGTACTTCGAAGATGAATTTATGTGTGTAAAATTGAAATATATATTTAAACTCAATTGTGTATACATCCTATTTGCAATATTTTCTTAATATATATATATATATATATACTAATTTCATTCAATTATGTCTTTAAGAAATATTGGATCTACTCAGACAAAGTAAAATTTGATTAATCTCTATACGGACACAAAACCTGTAACAACCCAAATCCATCAATAGCATAAATATAGAATTACATCAAAAATGGTCCCAATTAGATGAAATACATAAACTCAACTCCAAAATTTCAACGGATTTGTCTATCCACAACTGAGATTTATAATACATCTACCGATAACTGCATGCCTCCACCAAGCCTCTTCTACAACGTCACCTCTTTCCTTTCCCCTTGGACGAAATCCCACTATACATTTGCCTGAAAAGGTTTTCAGTTTTATAAAAGCGAGGGTTAGACCGTATGTATAGTGAGTTCCCTCAAGTTTTAACATCGCACCACAAAATATCATTCAAAACAAGTTATAAGCATTTACAAATGATTAATATCTTTAAACCACCATGCACACACACAACACATGTAGATGGCACACGCTTAAGTCACGCACACCTGTGACAACATGTTCGGGCTCACACCTGCCCTCAAAACGAATTCATGCATTCCAAATGGGTCACACCTCCCATAAAAAAGCCATCACATGTCCCACCCCCAAATGCATGCACATAATAATATCCACATTAGGGGTGTTCGCGGCCCGGTTTGGGCGGTTTAACCCCCCAAACGATAAACCAAACCACAAATGTCGGTTTAGGAAATTTTCAAACCGAGCGGTTTGGTAGCAAATGACCAAACCGGACCACAAAAGACGGTCTGGTCTGACCGGTTTAGGCGGTTTGGGTCTCTTATGGGCATTAAACTAAAAAAACATAAGCTTTATATTCAAAATAAGATCTCTATCAATATAACATTATTAAAAAAGAGTATAGCGAATTATAAAAGAATGTTTTTATATTAAATTAAAAAAAAAACATTGAACAAGTTGAAAAAAAGGTTAAACAAGTCCACAAATAATGGTTGAATTTCGGACAAATATTGAGTAAGTCGAATGACGATTTAGATTTAGATTTGAATTTTTAACGGATTTTAGAACATTGTCAATTTAGATAACAAAATCAATTGAGAAAATGAAAGCTAAAGAGATAATTCTTTGATGAATGATAAGTACTCAATTTTGAGTACTTAAGCACATTTCTTTTAGTCTTTTAGATAGAATTTTTCACTTCCAAATCCCACTTTGAGTCATTTTCTACCTTATTTTTCCATTTATTGTGTCTTGGAGCTGAATTTGTGAGGTTTACTTGTTCTATTAAGATTGTAGGCTAATTTGGTTATCATTTGGAAATCTATTTGGAAACAGGGCATGCTGCAGCATTGGCACAACATAGAGCTGATCGTTTTTGGATGAAAGAATCGAAGAAGATGGAGGCTAATCTGAATTTTTGGCTTGGAACTAATCTTTTGTAACCTTTGAACAATTAACTAATCTGGTTTGTAATAGTTAGTTATGTTTGGACAAGCTTTGGTAACTCTAGTTAGGTTTAGACTAGACTAAGTACAATTAGATTCCCCTTAATTACAACTTTGCCACTCCTCTTGTCTATAAAAGGAAGGCTTAGTTGCTCATAAGGGGACATCTCTTATCATCATCTTAGTTTATGTTTCTTAATGTCTTTTGCATCTGATTTGTAGTAGCTTGGGGTGAATCTTAAATCACTCTTTAGTTCTTTAATTTTAAGTAGTAATCTTTAAGTTCTTCATCTTGCTCTTCATATTTTCTTTCAAGCTTTCCATCTTGTTATGCTTAGTTTAACTCCTTTACTTTCTGTCTAATTCACTAACTAGTCATCTTCCAGTACTGCGTCCCTTTTAATTTCCAGAATTCATGCATCTATGATCTTCATCGTGTTCTTCATCATCTTTATATGATCTTCATCATTGAATATGAATGCTTGCAGCATTGAAACAGCATCCACCTGCACATTTTATTTTCTTATATTTTCTTTCTTCATCTTGCATCTCTAGCCTTTCTTTTACTCTTTGAATTTAGATTTCAATAGTTAAAGTTCATTGTATTTACTTTCCATTCTTACTTTCTTGTCATTTCCATTTCCTTGTAATTTACTTTCCTTTGTCTTTACATTTCAAGCAACATATATATATATATATATATATATATATATATATATATATTTATATACTTTCAAGTCATTTATCTTTCAAGAGCACATTATATTATGTTCATCTTTGTAATTCTTAGTAGTAGTTTTTATTTCTTTATTGTAATGAGTAGCTAATCCTCTTAGCTTGGGTGTGAGGCAAAGGGTGGTTATGTGGATCTAAAAGAAAGTAGGTTTTTGTGACTTTAACGAAATTTTATTATTCCAACTCAAGTTTTATAAAGATAATAAAACTCTTTGACAAAATGATCATTTTGATAGTGTAATTGTGTCATGGACCTAGAGATAGGCCATTGAATAGCACGTCAATTTAGAGACTTGAGAGGTAATATCGAAAGAGTTACTTGCAACGAGAGTTGTTACTTGTGTTATTTAAAATGATCCATTCTTGATAAGTTGTCACTTTTTCAAAGGGTTAAAATGGAATAGACTTAGAGATAAGCTATTTGGAATACATCAACTTGGGAGGTATGGGGGTTATGTCAAAAGAGTAACTTTTAACAAAGAGAATTTGTTTTGCCGTATATTTTGAGAACTCCATTCCCATCATTCCCTTATCTTGAACTTTGCTCAGAGATGAGACTGTTTATGGCTAATGGAATAATGGGATGGTGAGAGTCCGAGAGGAACGTGTCTTGAAATAGATAATAAAACTAGTTATAGTCAGAAGCATGCTGCAGCATTCCAATAGCATCATGCTATGACAATGCTGTAGCATTGACCTGCTGGATTTTGGATTCATATACCATCAAAAGTCTTACACCCTTGCTTCTATTTTATTCTTGTTATTTAGATCTGTGTTAACCAACCTTCCAAAATATTGCTTCAAATTCGTCATCTGAAATCTCATCTTTCATTAATCATTATACTTTTAACACACTTTTTAGTCCAATCTCTGTGGGACGATATCTGGTATCTTTACCATTTTATTACTTGCAAGGCGACATAGTACCAATTTGTATACTTGCTTTTTGGTATTATCTGTCTCACCCTAAGGTACACATAAGGGCCTGTCAAGTTTTTGGCGCCGTTGCCAGGGATTGGCAAGTCAAAAGTGTTTAAAAGTGTTTTAAAAGATTTGGTTTTTCTACCACCTTTGGGAGTTTCAAAAGATTTTTAAAAGTGGTGCATGCCAAGAATACAACGCGGGGAATTTTTCGATCTAGATCCAGATATTGAGAGAACCTTCCGTCAAAGAAGGAGAATTCAAAGAACTTTTCAAAACATAAATCCTCCCAATATGGAAGGACCTACCCCGGGCTTTGAAAACAGGCATATCAGACCACCACCACTTTTGGAAAATCAACCGCCACCTTTGGAAAATCAAATGAGACCACCTTTAGTGAATCAAATTAGGCCGCCACCAATTTTTGCAAATAACCAACCAATTTTTGGAAATCCTCCACCTCATCAGTTTCAAAATCACCAAAATCATAATGAGGAAGAAGATTATGCCGGATCTGTTAGTAATGTTGAACCACAAAACATCATTGATCTTGCAAACTCAAAAGATGGAAGAATTATGGACTATGCAATTCCTAATTTTGAGCAATTGAATTCTGGGATTGTTAGGCCACAATTAGAAACTTTACATTTTGAACCAAAACCCATCATATTTCATATGTTGCAAGCCAATGGTCAATTTGCCGGAATGCCATCAGAAGATCCACATTCACATTTAAAATCTTTTATGGAAATCACCGATGTTTTTCTAATCCCGGGAGTATCTGCTGATGCCTTAAGGCTCACTTTATTCCCATTTTCTTTAAGGGATCGGGCAAAAGTTTGGTTCAATTCATTAGCACCAGGTTCAGTACCATCATGGAGTGATATGGCCGAGAAATTTTTGCGAAAATATTTTCCACCTACCTGGAATGCTAAATCCAGAAATGATATTTGCATGTTTAAACAAATGGATGATGAAGCTATTCCGGATGCGTGGGAAAGATTTAAAGAATTGTTGAGAAAATACCCTCATCATGGCATTCCCTACTTTATTTAACTCGAGACGTTTTACAATGGGCTTGTTCCTAATGCAAAACAAATGCTCGATGAGACTTAAGGAGGGGCTTTTACATCTAATACCTACAATGCCGGGTATGAGATTCTTGAAAAGATTTCAACAAACAATGGACATTGGGCTGATCCAAGGGCCAAAACTCAAAGGAAAACTACTGGAATGCATGATGTGGATGCATATACTGCATTGACAGCTCAGCTTGCTTCCATGACCAATATGCTTAAAAATATAACTGTTGGTCAAGGAGCACAACCAACTGTCCCTACACTTGCTTCCGCAGTTCTTTCTGTGCAATGTGTGTGTTGTGGTGGAGAACATTCTTATGAACACTGTCCACATAATTCTGAATCTGTAAATTTTGTTCAAAACAGACTTGCTCCCCACTCCAACCATTACAATGCAAGCTGGAAACAACACCCAAACATCTCTTGGAACAGTCCATGTTTGAATCCACCAGCACCAAAACATCAAGGGAACTCCAATTTTCAAAATCAAGCAAGTAGTTCTCAAAATCAGTACAAGGGAAATTTTCAAAGTAATCATCATCAGAATAATCGTAATCAAGGTTTTCAAAACAATCAGCACACTCAACCACATTTTCAAAATCAACATCATACACCTCCACATGATGACTCAAATATCTCTCTTGAAGCAATGATGAGAGGATTCATGAGTCAGACACAAGCAACTCTCCGGAGTTTGGAAACACAAGTCAGTCAAATTGCACTTAACCAGAACAACATAGCCTCAGGCACTTTGCCTAGTAATATAGAAATACCCAAGGCTCCTGGAAAAGAACATGTGAAAGCTGTCACACTTAGGAGTGGTAAAGAATTACCTGAGTCAATGGAAAAGGAATCAGGACCAACAGCCAAAACAGAATCTGAAAAAATATTCAAGTCCATTCCTGATCCAGAGGTTCCTGTAATTCCAATACCAGAAGTTCAAGTAGAAAATCAAGATCCTAAGATCACAAGTTCAAGTCCATATTTGACTAATCCAAAGACCACCGTTGTGATTTCACCTAATGAAACCAAGACCAAAAGCATACTGGATCCATCTTGCTCAAAACAATCAAACCAAGCAGTTATCAAACCAGTTCCCCCTTACATTCCTTACCCCCAAAGGTTAAGAAATTAGAAGGAGGAATTGCAATTTAATAATTTTTTGGATGTTTTCAAAGCATTGCACATCAACATACCTCTTGTTGAAGTAATTGAGCAAATTCCCAGTTATGCCAAGTTTTTAAAAGACATATTGAGCAAGAAAAAGAAGTTGAATGAATATGAGACTGTTGCCCTCACTGAAGGTTGCAGTGCTCTCTTAACCAACAAAATTCCCCTAAGCAAAAAGATCCAGGGAGTTTTACCATTCCTTGCTCCATAGGTGGGAAAGAAGTTGGGAAGACACTGTGTGATTTAGGTGCTAGTGTCAACCTTATGCCATTGTCCATTTTCAAAAGCTTAGGCATAGGAGAGGCCAGACCTACCACAGTCACACTCATTCTAGCTGATAAGACCATTGCATATCCCAAGGGTAAGATTGAAGATGTGTTAGTCCAGGTTGACAAGTTCATTTTTCCAGCTGACTTTATCATTTTAGACTTTGAGGCTGACAAGGATATTCCCATACTTTTGGGAAGACCTTTCTTAGCTACGGGTAGAACTTTGATAGATGTCCAGAAGGGTGAGTTGACCATGAGACTACAAGACCAAAAAGTCACATTCAATGTCTTCAATTCTTTGAAATACCCTAGTGATCTAGAAGACTGCTCAAGCCTAGGTATCATTGAGGAATTGTGTCATGAGGAGGGAGTTAAACAAGCTTGTAGGATAGAAGAGGAGGATGAGGAAGACCTAACCTTAGAAGACTTAGACAAGGAATATGATGATGATGATGATGATGATGAGACCTTGGAGAAAGAGTCTGTCCCTTTGGATGCTGCAGCATTTGAGCTGCTGGAAAGTAATGAACAAAAATCATTTACTCCATCAATAATCTCACCACCTGACCTGGAGTTGAAACAACTCCCATCTCACTTAAAGTATGCTTTTTTAGGGGAAGAAGACAAATTACCTGTCATTATTTCTGCCACCCTAGAATTGCATCAAGAAAAGAAGTTAGTAGATATGTTGAAGTTGCACACAAAAGCCATAGGATGGACTATTGCTGACCTTAAAGGGATTAGTCCCTCTATTTTTCAACATAAGATCATCTTAGAAGACAAGAACTTCACTTCCATAGAGCCACAAAGAAGACTAAACCCTGTCATGAAAGAGGTAGTGAAAAAGGAAAGTTTGAAATGGTTAGATGCAGGAATTATTTTCCTAATAGCCAGTAGTTATTGGGTTAGTCCAGTCCAGTGTGTACCCAAAAAGGGATGGATCACTGTTATTTCCAATGACAAGAATGAACTCATCCCTACCAGAATAGTATCCGGATGGAGAATTTGCATGGACTACCGTAGGCTGAACAAGGCTACTCAAAAGGACCATTTTCCTTTACCTTTTGTTGATCAAATGTTGGACAGGTTGGCTGGAAAAGAGTACTACTACTTCTTGAATGGATACTCAGGATACAACCAGATAGCCATAGCACCAGAAGATCAGGAGAAGACTACCTTCACTTGTCCTTATGGCACCTTTGCCTTCAGAAGGATGCCTTTTGGACTTTGCAATGCTCCTGCCACTTTTCAGAGATGCATGATGTCCATATTTTCTGATATGCTTGAAAAATCCATTGAAATATTTATGGATGATTTTTATGTTTATGGTTCATCTTTTGATCAGTGTTTGGATAATTTGAAACAAAGTCTTAAAAGGTGTGAGGAGACCGACCTGGTCCTTAATTGGGAAAAATGTTATTTCATGGTAACAGAAGGGATTGTCCTTGGTCATTTAATTTCTAAAAGAGGAGTTGAGGCTAAATTGGAAGTAATTGAAAAACTACATGAACCAACTACTATTAAAGGTATCAGGAGCTTTCTTGGCCATGCTGGATTTTATAGACGGTTTATAAAGGACTTTTCAAAAATTTCAAAACCTTTATGTCTATTATTACAGCATGACCAAAAGTTTGATTTCAATGATGAATGTAGAAATGCATTCAACACTTTAAAGAAAGCTTTGGTAACTGCACCAGTGGTTGTGGCTCCTGAATAGGACAAACCTTTTGAAATCATGTGTGATGCAAGTGATTGGGCTGTTGGTGCTGTGTTAGGTCAAAGAAAAGAGAAAAATTTTCATTCCATCCACTATGCAAGCAAAACCCTAAATGAAGCTCAAATTAATTACACAACAACTGAGAAAGAATTATTGGCTGTGGTGTTTGCATTTGAAAGGTTTAGATCATATTTGATAGGAGCAAAAGTCATTGTACATACCGACCATGCTGCCATTAAATATTTGATATCAAAGAAAGATGCTAAACCTAGGCTGATAAGATGGGTTTTGTTGTTGCAAGAGTTTGACTTAGAGATTATTGATAGGAAGGGGACTGAGAACCAAGTGGCTGACCATTTATCCAGGTTAGAAAAACAGGTTGAAAGTAGGAAAGAAGGAGACATTGTAGAGACTTTTCCAGATGAAAGGATTCTTATGGTGCAGGCACAACTTCCATGGTTTGCTGATATAGCAAATTATTTGGCCTGTGGCATCATACCTTCTGATTATACTCATCACATGCTTAAGAAATTTCTCCATGATTGCAAATTTTACTTATGGGATGACCCTTTTCTGTTTAAACTTGGTACAAATCAATTGTTGAGAAGGTGTATCCCAGACACTGAAGCTGTAGCAATTCTACAACATTGCCTTCAATAAGCTTATGGAGGACATTTCGGAGGCCAAAGAACAGCAGCTAAAGTGCTTCAATCAGGATTTTATTGGCCAACTCTCTTTAAAGATTCCCATAATTTTGTTCAAAGATGTAATGAATGCCAGAGAAGTGGTTCCATTTCTCAGAAAAATGAAATGCCTTTGAATGGGATCTTGGAAGTTGAGTTATTTGATGTTTGGGGAATAGATTTTATGGGACCTTTTCCCCCCTTCAAACAATTGTCAATATATCTTAGTTGATGTTGATTATGTTTCAAAATGGGTAGAAGCAATGGCATGTGTTTCTAATGATGCTAAAACTGTTGTAAAGTTTTTACAAAAGCAGATTTTTACAAGGTTTGGTACCCCCCGGGCACTAATTAGTGATGAGGGTACCCACTTTATAAACAATTTGTTGAGTAAAGTTCTTGAAAAATACCATGTGAAACACAAGGTTGCCACTACATACCACCCACAAACAAATGGATTGGCTGAGCTCTCAAACAGGGAAATAAAATGGATTCTTGAAAAAGTTGTTAAACCAAACAGAAAAGACTGGACTTTCAAATTAGATGATGCTTTATGGGCATACAGAACTGCTTTTAAAACACCTTTGGGTATGTCTCCATACAAGCTAGTCTTTGGAAAAGCCTGTCATCTCCCTTTGGAACTTGAACATAAAACATATTGGGCAATAAAATAATTGAACATGAACTTAGATGAGGCTGGCACCAAGAGAAAGTTGCAACTCTGTGAGTTAGAAGAACATAGAAACATGTCCTATGAGAATACCAAGTTATACAAAGAAAAAAACAAAAAAATGGCATGACAATAGGATTAGGCACAGGGAGTTGAAAGCAGGCCAAAAATGTCTTTTGTTCAATTCTAGGCTGAAGTTGTTTCCAGGTAAACTTAAGTCTAGATGGTCAGGCCCATTTCTCATCCACAAAGTATATCCATATGGGCCTGTAGACTTAGTCAATCCGGAAAACAATAGTGTGTTCAAAGTCAACGGCCAGAGAGTAAAGCTATACCATGATGTTGTAGCATCTCCACAGCACAGCTCTGTGGAGATGGTCACTCTATGCTAAAAAGCTTCAATCAAAGATGGGAGCTATCTTAAAATTTCCACAATCTGTGTAAATAATCTTTGTTTAATGCATTTTGTAATTTTCTCTGGTAGTCTAGTATAATTTGTTTGTTAGTGTGCAACCTTAATTTAGAAAAAGGAGGAAACAAGAGGATGCTATTGCAAAACTACAGCACCAAAGATCCGAGTCTTCAAAAGAAAAAGGGAATGTTCGGCTGAAATTTGGGGAATATATCAAAAACATTTTTTTTTGGGTTTGTTTAAGAAAAGTACAGTAGGTGACATCATTTTTTTTGGCTATTTTTAGACTTTGTATCTAATTCATAGCTATAATAATGAGGAAACCTCCAAAAGATGCTTTTTAGGTACCTCACCTTAAAAACCAAAAGGTCATTACCCATTTTCACAGCTTGCATACTCAAATTTTAATCAGATAAGTACTCCTTTCAAGTCACTGTCTTTTCATCTCCCAAGAAACCCTCTTTTTGATTTACCCGTTTCCCTCTCATTCTCACTCTAACTCTCTGTTTCTTCCCTCTCGAAAGCTTCCTCTCTGAAAACCACCATTTTCTTTTCCCTTCTCTATGTTCAATCTGTATCATGGCTAGAGTGAAGCGAGCAATGGTAAGAAACCCTACGAGCGCCGAACGAAGAAGAAGCCCCCGAACCAGGGAGAATGATCGAGCATCAAGCACTAATACGCCTCAATCACCAGTGGTCCTTGAGGATAACTCCATTTCTCCACAGGTTCGAGCATTTCCATTCCTCCACATTATTTCTCCACTCACCAAAGACACAGAGGTCGATAACACCTCTGTGGACGATAAAGGTGAAAGTTCAACAAAGCCAACCTCAACAGGGGAGGATTCAACAAGGAACCTTCTTGCTATCATTGCTCATCCTAAGTTCATTGCTATTAAAGAATCTCAGGTATTACCTACTGTTCACAAATCCTTGGTTGATGGGTCTTTCACTTCTTGTTCAGAGGATGACTCTGACAGACCCATTGCTTCCACAAAAATTGATCTTGGGCATTTTAAAAGGTATGAGTTCGATAGCTCTTTTGAACCATTGAACCCTACGGCCAATGAGGAGAACACCCCCGCTGATGTTCTCAAGGGTAAAGAGATTTTGGTCTCTGTTGAAAATCCCACTGAGGAGGTTGTGATTCTTGAGACCCCTGAAACCCTGCTTGAGAAAGAAACAGAGAGAAGTGAGGACACATTAGTTGAGAATCTGGAAGTACAGATGGAGTTAGAGAGAGAAGAAAGAACAGAGGACCCATTTGTGGATTTCCCTCAAAATGATATTGTGTGGACTGAGGAAGAGGAACCTGTGATAGTCAAGCCAACTAAGAAAAGAAAGAGATTGGGAAAGGTCTATGCCAAGAAGACCAACAGGGAAGGGTCCAGAAAAAGTAAGAGGACTAAGAGAGTGATGACTGAGGGAGAACCATCTGGAACCAAACCTAGTGACACCAACTGCTATGCTGCAACATCCTTGCAACATGAGCAATCTGTGAGAAGGAAAGAGAGAAGTGAGGAACCTGCTATACCTCTCCCACCAAGGCCAACCTCACCTCACAATGGGTTCAGCTCCAAGGCTGCAGCAAAAATGTAGCCTAAATTTCAGACTAAGATTGGGTTCCCTGAGAAAGGAATAGATGAGCACAATATGTGTAACACTCCGAGTTTCGTGAGGTATCAATTCAAGTTAATACAGAAACCGTTATATCAAGGAAAAATAAGATTTTTGATTTTGGACTTGAATCCTAGATTTTATAGTCTATATGGATGAAGGATTCAATTACGAGTCCAACGGTTCTTTCAGGAGCGAAAACGAAGCTATAACGAAGAAGTTATGGCCAAAACAGTTTCGGTACGCGCTAGGCTATAATGCCCGGCGATTGTGACAGTGTCACAATCGCCTGTCAAGGTCGCCGGAGCCCATAAACGCTCGGTACAATCTCAGCGATTGTGCCCGGCGATTATGACATTGTCACTATAGCCTGGCACAATCGCCTGGGTGTTTTAGGGTGTTAAAATCGCGATTTTCAGCCCCAAACTTCATTTCTTCATAACTCTCTCATTTCAACTCCGATTTGGGCGATTAAAGTTGCTACAATTTCGTTTTTGAGATATTTTCAAGTATATGGAAAGATATTGGAAGTATATTGGAGTATACTAGAGTATTTGGTGGTGGTAAGCTTCTCATCTCTCACTATTCACCTTCTTCCCCAAAGTTTTCTTGGTTTTCATCCACCCTTTGTTCTTCCTTTCATAGATTGGAGTTTTGTAACCATTTTGGTGAACTAGAAGTGTTTTGGTTGGTGGATTCAAGCTTGGGTTAAGGTAATCTTCTATTCTCTTCGGTTATGGAAGTTAGGGTTTCGGTAGTAATGGAGGTATTCATGTAGATGGTTTGGGAAACAATTCTTTGTGGTTGATTATGTTTATTTGTGGTTGAATATGTATGGATTTAGGTTTTGGAAGTTTGGTCTTGAGAATCCAAGTGTTCTTCAAAGGAGCTCTAATTGGGGGAAAATCTAGATTTAACCTAAATCTAGCGAGGTGAGTTCAAGTTGATTTGTGAAAACGTTGTACATGCCAAAATGTCTATTTTAAAGTGTTTATGTGTTCTACATGAAATTATCAAATGTTGGGTTATTTGCTTATCTTTGATTATTTGAATCATTTAACTTTACAAACTTTGTATAATACCCACATTTGGGATTTTTGGGCATTTTGATAAATGTGTTACAAACGAATGTGTTTTGAGGTCTTATTGCATAAATAGATCTTTAGTCAAAGAAATACACTTTTAAATGTTTGTCGAGTCTTATGCACCATTCATGAAATGGAATGTTTTATAAAGTATTACTTGCACTTTTATGTAAGGTACTTGAAAGAATGTTTATAGTCTCATTTCATTATTTTCATTCTTATCAGCAGTTAAATTTGGAAAATGCAAATTGTGTTATGAGGCATTTGGAAAATATGAGAGTATAAGTTCACTTGGAAGATGGGTACCTCAACTAATGTTGAGTTTTGAACTAATCTTAATTTTAGTCGTTATGTTTGCTTATCCGTTGGTCGAGTGTGTTTTATTGTATTTTTATTTCAATTACCAATGGGTCAATGGGTTGCTAAGCCTGCGGCTTGGTATTTTTATTTGATTTGGGGTCTTTGGACAATTGTCTAGTGTTGGTAGCTCGACTTAGAGCCTTGGTTGCAATTTTGGATGAGGATTTCAACATAATGACCTTTCGCGATCGGACCTTTCGCGGTTAAACCTTTCGCTGTTAAACCTTTCGCGGTTAAACCTTTCGCGGTTAAACCTTTCGCGATTAAACCTTTCGCGGTCGAACCTTTCGCGGTTGAAGTTGAATTTCCGTGGGTGTACGTTTAAAGCTACTGAGCCTGACATCCCTTGCGTGTACTTTTGTTTATATGACTAGTCATAACAACATAAAATGGGCTTACTTTGTGGACCGTCACATTTTATGGAATCGGGAATTCCCCGTCACCGAAAGGTGTTGTTTTTGGGTATTGAGTTTTATTACCCAAGTTTTCGGTGACGTTTAGTATTATTGGGTTTTACCCTTGATTTTGTGGGTTGAGTATTATGCCCCACCCGTGTTTTGGGTGTTTTGAGATATAAGGTTTAACCGTATATTCATAAATGGAGAGTACGATTTATATTTACGCTTTGAGTGAGTTTTGGGTTAAAGCTAATGTATGAATGGACGGCTTACATTGGTATTATCATCTTTGTAGTAGTTGGGTTTGGAAAATGTCCAAATTGGTATTCTTTGTCTAAAATGCATATTATTGGAAAATGAGTCGTTTTCACATGTAAGGCGTACCATATTGAAGGACTATAACTTTATCCACATCCTTTCTTTTTAAACGTTTATTTTATATATGTTGAAAAACTCTTGAGCTCACTAGGCGTTAAGCCTAACCTTTTTATTTGTCGGCATGTGCATCAGGTTTCAAGGTTGGGAGTTGATTCTAGCAGTCCTATGAAGAATAGAGCCTTAGCTAGATCCGAAAGTGAGTATTCGGCAAAGTCTTCCGCTTTATGGAGATAGTGGCTATGTAAGGGGATTAGTAGCACCCGTACTTATCTTAGACTTTTGTATAGAATGAATGTTGTATTGAGGTTAAATCTTAAAACGTGGTTACAGATGATCCTTTTATTGGTGTATTTAGAAAATTTTAAATTAGTTGCTATTTCCAGAATTCAGGGTGTTATAAGTTGGTATCAGAGCTTAAGTTTGAGAGAATTAGGTATTGATCTTTGGATGCCTAGACTCAAACCAGAGTTCTTATAAGTGATTGAGAGTGAAGTTGCATATTATATGCCTTAAGATAAGATATTTTGAGGATTGATCGAGTCGCTAGAGACGGGAATTTGTCAAGGGTCGCAAGGATAATCATATATGGTACGTTCATAATGGCACCTGGCCAGTGTCATGGTGAACCTACATATCACATGTGTATACTTGAACTACCTTAGTATGATGACCGTTAGGGTAATGAGAAAGCTTCTAAGCGAGTAATTTAAGGAAACGTTGATGTCCATAGCAATGTCATGTTGAAGTGATAGTTAAATGCGTTGACTGCATTAAGTCGATCATCTTGAGTAAGAATTATTGGTTGGATTAGAACTATAAGTTCGTTAGACCAATTTTATTTCGAGGGGAAATGGTAAGTTAACCCAATTAGTGAGTTCGTGGCTCTAAAATGTTTGATGTATCCGGATGGCAATAGTATGTCGAGATGATGGATGAGTGTGGTCTTGAGATGCTGAGTGTCGACCAAGTTCATACACAAAATTTATCTCTAAAATAAATTTGCATCAATTGTTCCTCATGTATTCGAAGCATAAAGTGTGTATACTTTGAAGTTTTGGTAAAACATTTATTACTCATCAGATTTTAAACCGTGAGCTTAAGCATGCATAAAATTGTTTTGTTGCACATGGTTGTGATTTATATTGAAAATCTCTTTATCCTTGTTTCGTGTCTGACACTATTTTTCCGGATATTGTAATATTCGTGTTTTAATGTTATTTGGGTTGTTGGGGAACTAACTATGGAATTTTTGACTTTGACATTGGATCTCTTCCACGTATGTTAAGGTTTTAAAGGACGAGTTGTACCTATGTTCTTGAGTCGAAATATTCCTTGGAATTTTAGTCGGTACGAGTCATGTCGAATTCATGAAACGTTATTTTATGACGCTTTTCTACTCGCGAGTGTATTTCAAATTGCGTGAGTTTTAATTTTATTTACATGTAAGTTTATGAGTTTTATTAAAGCGTTGAGTCTCATGCGGGTTTTGGTGAAGGTGTCGTTTATATTTACCAGATGCGATAAAAGGTAAAATTTTGGAATTTTGACATTATAGTCATGACTTTGTTTCATGCTATTTAATTTTGGAGAATGACGGTGTTGACACCATATGATGTTGAGCATCGTTGTGTTTCATTGGGTTTTATGGAAGATTTTATTGGGTCTTACGGAATTCTATCTTACGACATTTTGCGTCGTGCTCTTAAATTTGGGAGGTGTATACTTGCATTATTGTGTGCGTTAACTTATAAATTTTCGTTTAATATTTTGTCTCGTGCGAGTTTCGCATCAGTATTTTCGCAACCGTAAGAGACGTTTTGAGAAGTTTTGTTAATAGATATTATCCCATATGTTATTTCGGGAAGTTTCAATATTATGTGATTCTCTTTTGGGTTTTATACAAGTGTTACCCGTTGTATGCTACATGGTTTTCGAGTTGTTTTAAAATTGTTGGTGTGAGTAAGCATATGAAAAGTTATGTCGTTTCGTATTGGAGTTTCGCTTTGAACGTATTTCAGTTGTCGATTTTTATGTTATAAATTCTGCAATGCATTAAATGAGTTAATGGTATACATGTCATTATAGACACTATTTTCAGATAACATCATTTCATTGTACGACCTAAAATTTGAAAATTGGTTTAAATTTATTGTATGTTGATCAATCGCATGCATGTTTTGTATTGCTAAGTTGTGAGAAGCGAACTCGACATGTGGGTCTTGTTGGGAATTTTATTCCCTACTTTTATATAGTCGAATGAGAAATTTTGGGAACTCGATTACGTAACTTGTCTCTTGGGAGTTTTGTTCAATCGCCTCATTATAAACTATTTTGGTACACGAAATTATTTCCCCATTTATGGTATTATTTGATGCATGTTAGGACCATGGTAGTCCATTTAAAATTTTGTTGCGCATCTTTTATTATTATCCATATTAACGTAAGCATTGATCAAATGGGTTTTGGAAATGGTTTTATATGCGTAGTGTTGGTGATCAATTTTGAAACCTATCGAACGAACGGTAGTGCATTTTTACCGCACGACTAATTGTTATAAAACTCATGTATTTGAAAGTTTTATAGATTTCAACTTGGCATACTTGTAGAAAAACCTTGAACTCATTAGGGCTATTGACTTAAAACCCCTATCGTGAAGGGAGTTGCAATTAAGGGACTAGAGAAGTCCTTAGGATATGAAGCGTCAGATGATCCGACTCGCGGTCAGTCTTGGATTTTGGATTTCAGTTTTGAATCTGGGTACGCATGGTTAATGGAGTTGGTATGTTTAAGCTTTTCCAGTTAGTTAAGAGGTGATTTTATAATTCGGTAACCATGCGGGATAAGGTCTTGTGTGATTACCTGCGCTTAAATGGAGTTTGACTTGGTGGGAATGCTCGTCGGTGTGACATCATGATATAGGTCGATGGTGTATCGTCTTAGTAGGCTCCGCGATCAAAGGAAGTTCTTATGGTCCGTATGATAAATTGTAATAAATGGAAATTTTAGCACTCTATTAGGCGTCAACCCTAGTGCGATCATCCGTCTGGAATGAAATCTTGGACGGGATGTTGAGTTTTGAACTAATCTTAATTTTAGTCGTTGTGTTTTCTTATCCGTTGGTCGAGTGCGTTTTATTGTATTTTTATTTCAATTACCAATGGGTCAATGGGTTGCTAAGCCTGCGGCTTGGTATTTTTATTTGATTTGGGGTCTTTGTACAATTGTCTAGTGTTGGTAGCTCGACTTAGAGCCTTGGTTGCAATTTTGGATGAGGATTTCAACATAATGACCTTTCACGGTCGGACCTTTCGCCGGTTAAACCTTTCGCTGTTAAACCTTTCGCGGTTAAACCTTTCGCGGTCGAACCTTTCGCGGTTGAAGTTGAATTTCCGTGGGTGTACGTTTAAAGCTACTAATCCTGACATCCCGTGCGTGTACTTTTGTTTATATGACTAGTCATAACAACATAAAATGGGCTTACTTTGTGGACCGTCACATTTTATGGAATCGGGAATTCCCCGTCACCGAAAGGTGTTGTTTTTGGGTATTGAGTTTTATTACCCAAGTTTTCGGTGACGTTTAGTATTATTGGGTTTTACCCTTGATTTTGTGGGTTGAGTATTATGCCCCACCCGTGTTTTGGGTGTTTTGAGATATAAGGTTTAACCGTATATTCATAAATGGAGAGTACGATTTATATTTACGCTTTGAGTGAGTTTTAGGTTAAAGCTAATGTATGAATGGACGGCTTACATTGGTATTATCATCTTTGTAGTAGTTGGGTTTGGAAAATGTCCAAATTGGTATTCTTTGTCTAAAATGCATATTATTGGAAAATGAGTCGTTTTCACATGTAAGGCGTATCATATTGAAGGACTATAACTTTATCCACATCCTTTCTTTTTAAACGTTTATTTTATATATGTTGAAAAACTCTTGAGCTCACTAGGCGTTAAGCCTAACCTTTTTATTTGTCGGCATGTGCATCAAGTTTCAAGGTTGGGAGTTGATTCTAGCAGTCCTATGAAGAATAGAGCCTTAGCTAGATCCGAAAGTGAGTATTCGGCAAACTCTTCCGCTTTATGGAGATAGTGGCTATGTATGGGGATTAGTAGCACCCGTACTTATCTTAGACTTTTGTATAGAATGAATGTTGTATTGAGGTTAAATCTTAAAACGTGGTTACAGATGATCATTTTATTGGTGTATTTAGAAAATTTTAAATTAGTTGATATTTCCAGAATTCAGGGTGTTATAGTATGAGGGAATTCCATTTCATTAGGCAGGTAGTTGACACCCAAGGTCTCAGCAAGCTGTGTCATGTGTATACCTCCTACAATCTCACCCTTATTAGAGAGTTCTACTGTGAGATGTCTGTGACTTCAGCCTCAAAGATTCAAGTTAGAGGAACCACTGTCAACCTCACTGCCAAAAGGATCAACCAGTTCCTAGAACTCAACCCACCCAAGAAAACAGAGTACTATGCACTTGTGCATAAGGCCACTGTCAATGACCTTGTTGAGGTTGTTGCAGTCTTGGGAAAACCTAAAACCAATTGGGAAAGCCATACCAATCTCATGTTGAGAACATTCAGAGCTTCCAACCTCACAGCCGACTCCAATGTATGGATCAACTTTGTGAGGCACACCATCTCACCAACCTCTCATGACACTTTCATCACTGTGGAAAGAATGCTTTTACTCTATTGCCTTGTAACAGGTAAAACCATCAACTTTGGAAGGATCATCATGAAAAGTATAAGGGAGTGCTCTACCAGATCAAAATCAAGGGGAAAATTTTACTTCCCTGGGATGTTGACCAAGCTGCTGACTGAGATGGGTGTCCCTAGGTACATTGATGATTTGATTGTGAAGGAACAGAGAGAAAGACATCAAATGGATATGAGGGCAGTACAGAGGTTGAGAGACAGAAAAGAGAAAGGTATTGGGGCAAATGAGATGGTGGGAATGATGCAGGAAATGTTAGCTCAAAACAACAATCTGATGGACACAATCCTGCAACAAAGGAATGAGTTTTTGGAAAAGCTGGAAGATCTCAAGGTAGAGGTGCAGTCCATGGTTGATGGCAGAGAAAGAAGGGATCAAGAGGAGGAGAATGCAGAAGTGAAGAAGCTGAAAAAGTTGGTGAAAAGGCAGAAGACAGAGATAGCAGACCTGAAGGCAAAGTTGAAAGCAGAAGGAAGTGCCCACATTGGTTCTGCAGCATCCAGCCTCATAGTAGCATCACTTGCAGCCCCTGTTGGCCACACACAGCCTACTCAACCGGAGTAGGACAGGTTTAAATCACACCCTTTTTGCTCCATGTCTATTTATTTTTAGCTTTTAGGATGGGATAAGTTTTTACACTTTATAGGTTTATCTTATTTGCATTGGATCATGTTTTGATATGATTGGTTGAGTTGTATATCCATAATAATTTCATGAGTCCACATCTCATTGTTCAAAGTAGTGCATGCTAGAACTAGCCTAATAGTTACTTGGGACACATTTTGGACCACATTTTGCACATATCACACCTAATAGCATATATTCTTTTCTTGCACCATAGCCACCCAATTGTCAAAGATATAAACACCTTTCTCTCCTACAATGAGGACATTGCAGAATTCTTAGTTTGGGGTAGGGGTGTCTAATATGGCACAAGAAAAAGCCATGAAAAGTGGCAAATCAACACCACAAAAGTCCCATAGGGGCTGGTGTATGTACCAACAGAAAATGCACAAAATTTGAAAAAATTTAAGTGTTGGTACATGTGTGAGAAAAGGCATGGAGAGGAAAGAAAGAGCCAAAAGAGAGAAACCCATACACTCAAAGCCATGAAAGAGGTGTGATGTAGGATGTGTGTCCATAACAAAAAGAATATAAGGCTAGCATATGGTTCATGTTAAAACACATAGGATGAGATTGTTGGTTACTTTGGATTTATGAAAGGCTATATGATATAGACTTGGTATGCTCAAACTCATGATATACACCTAATGTATTCCAATGCAAAACTTTCACATTTAATATCTTTTCTTTTGTTCTTTTCATTGCTTGGGGACAAGCAAAGTTTTTAGTTTGGGGTGGTGATAAGTACTCAATTTTGAGTACTTAAGCACATTTCTTTTAGCCTTTTAGATAGAATTTTTCACTTCCAAATCCCACTTTGAGTCATTTTCTACCTTATTTTTCCATTTATTGTGTCTTGGAGATGATTTTGTGAGGTTTACTTGTTCTATTAAGATTGTAGGCTAATTTGGTTATCATTTGGAAATCTATTTGGAAACAGGGCATGCTGCAGCATTGGCACAACATGGAGCTGATCGTTTTTGGATGAAAGAATCGAAGAAGATGAAGGTTAATCTGAATTTTTGGCTTGGAACTAATCTTTTGTAACCTTTGAACAATTAACTAATATGGTTTGTAATAGTTAGTTAGGTTTGGACAAGCTTTGGTAACTCTAGTTAGGTTTAGACTAGACTAAGTACAATTAGATTCCTCTTAATTACAACTTTGCCACTCCTCTTGTCTATAAAAGGAAGGCTTAGTTGCTCATAAGGGGACATCTCTTATCATCATCTTAGTTTATGTTTCTTAATGTCTTTTGCATCTGATTTGTAGTAGCTTGGGGCTGATCTTAAATCACTCTTTAGTTCTTTAATTTTAAGTAGTAATCTTTAAGTTCTTCATCTTGCTCTTCATATTTTCTTTCAAGCTTTCCATCTTGTTATGCTTAGTTTAACTTATTTACTTTCTGTCTAATTCACGAACTGGTCATCTTCCAGTCCTGTGTCCCTTTTAATTTCCAGAATTCATGCATCTATGATCTTCATCGTGTTCTTCATCATCTTTATATGATCTTCATCATTAAATATGAATGCTTGCAGCATTGAAACAACATCCACCTGCACATTTTATTTTCTTATATTTTCTTTCTTCATCTTGCATCTCTAGCCTTTCTTTTACTCTTTGAATTTAGATTTCAATAGTTAAAGTTCATTGTATTTACTTTCCATTCTTACTTTCTTGTCATTTCCATTTCCTTGTAATTTACTTTCCTTTGTCTTTACATTTCAAGCAACATATATATATATATATATATATATATATATATATATATATATATTTTCAAAGTAATCATCATCAGAATAATCGTAATCAAGGTTTTCAAAACAATCAGCACACTCAACCACCTTTTCAAAATCAACATCATACACCTCCACATGATGACTCAAATCTCTCTCTTGAAGAAATGATGAGAGGATTCATGAGTCAGACACAAGCAGCTCTCCGGAGTTTGGAAACACAAGTTAGTCAAATTGCACTTACCCAGAACAACAGAGCCTCAGGCACTTTGCCTAGTAATATAGAAATACCCAAGGCTCCTGGAAAAGAACATGTGAAAGCTGTCACACTTAGGAGTGGTAAAGAATTACCTGAGTCAATGGAAAAGGAATCAAGACCAACAGCCAAAACAGAATCTGAAAAAATATTCAAGTCCATTCCTGATCCAGAGGTTCCTGTAATTCCAATACCAGAAGTTCAAGTAGAAAATCAAGATCCTAAGATCACAAGTTCAAGTCCACCTTTGACTAATCCAAAGACCACAGTTGTGATTTCACCTAATGAAACCAAGACCAAAAGCATACTGGATCCATCTTGCTCAAAACAATCAAACCAAGCAGTTATCAAACCAGTTCCCCCTTACATTCCTTACCCCCAAAGGTTAAGAAATTAGAAGGAGGAATTGCAATTTAAGAATTTTTTGGATGTTTTCAAAGCATTGCACATCAACATACCTCTTGTTGAAGCAATTGAGTGAATTCCAAGTTATGCCAAGTTTTTAAAAGACATATTGAGCAAGAAAAAGAAGTTGAATGAATATGAGACTGTTGCCCTCACTGAAGGTTGCAGTGCTCTCTTAACCAACAAAATTCCCCTAAGCAAAAAGATCCAGGGAGTAGCTAATCCTCTTAGCTTGGGTGTGAGGCAAAGGGTGGTTATGTGGATCTAAAAGAAAGTAGGTTTTTGTGACTTTAACGAAATTTTATTATTCCAACTCAAGTTTTATCAAGATAATAAAACTCTTTGACAAAATGATCATTTTGATAGTGTAATAGTGTCATGGACCTAGAGATAGGCCATTGAATATCACGTCAATTTAGTGACATGAGAGGTAATATCGAAAGAGTTACTTGCAATGAGAGTTGTTACTTGTGTTATTTAAAATGATCCATTCTTGATAAGTTGTCACTTTTTCAAAGGGTTAAAATGGAATAGACTTAGAGATAAGCTATTTGGAATACATCAACTTGGGAGGTATGGGGGTTATGTTGAAAGAGTAACTTTTAACAAAGAGAATTTGTTTTGCCGTATATTTTGAGAACTCCATTCCCATCATTCCCTTATCTTGAACTTTGCTCAGAGATGAGACTGTTTATGGCTAATGGAATAATGGGATGGTGAGAGTCCGAGAGGAACGTGTCTTGAAATAGATAATAAAACTAGTCATAGTCAGAAGCATGATGCAGCATTCCAATAGCATCATGCTATGACAGTGCTGTAGCATTGACCTACTGGATTTTGGATTCATATACCATCAAAAGTCTTACACCCTTGCTTCTCTTTTATTCTTGTTATTTAGATCTGTGTTAACCAACCTTCCAAAATATTGCTTCAAATTCGTCATCTGAAATCTCATCTTTCATTAATCATTATACTTTTAACACACTTTTTAGTCCAATCTCTGTGGGACGATATCTGGTATCTTTACCATTTTATTACTTGCAAGGCAACATAGTACCAATTTGTATACTTGTTTTTTGGTATTATCTGTCTCACCCTAAGGTACACATAAGGGCCTGTCAATGAACTTTTTTTAATTAAGCCACAAAAAAGTTGATCCTACAACATGAAAACTAAATATGATTAAAACATGTGTATTTTTGGCGGTCGGTTCGGTCCAGACCGCTAAAAAAAAGGGTCAAACCGCAGACCAGACCAGACTGAGCGGTTTGGCTATTTTTCAACCGGACCGGACCGGTAGACCGCTCAAACCGCCAAAAACAGTCCGGTTTGACTTGGTTCGACCGGTTTGAGCGGTCCAACGGTTTTTTTGAACACCCCAAATCTACATCATCAAACATAATTTAAAGCAACGTAAAACATGCATTTTGATAAGCATCATGCACACACATAACACATGTAGATGACACACATTTAAGTCATGTGCACCTGTGACAACATGTTCGGGCTCACACATGCCCTCAAAATGAATCACACAAAACGAATTCATGCATTCCAAATGGGTCACACCTCCCATAAAAAAGCCATCACATGCCCCGCCCCCAAATGCATGCACACAATCATATCCACATCATCAAACATAATTTAAAGCAACGTAAAACATGCATTTTGATAAGCATCATAAGTATTAAGAGCTCATACGTCAAATAAAGTAAGGCAAGAAAAACTCACATGTCGTCCATGCGCATAAATCTCACACTGCAAGCTACGAGTATCCAAACCGAACACCTAAATCACACGACATACGAGGGTATTAAACCACTTAATTATCCCTCAAAATACTTCTTAACATTCCCAAGACAACCCCTAATCGATACCCTGATACTAGTCCCAAACAATAGACAAAACAACACGGAAGTCGCCCAAACAGAGTCTGACGTGACCCCCCGTGCGACCCAATCCGCGCCAGGACCCGCGCGAACCCCTTATCAGCCCTGCACGCATTTTCAGCCAAAAACCTCAAGGTCTCTCAACCCCAAACCTTCCTAAATCGATTTTTTAGGCTCTAAATCGAGGGAATCGATATTCTAAACTATTTCCAATGATAACCAAGAATCATATCATCAATTAACCCATTGAAATTCATCCATGAAGAACACTTATTTTCCAAAATCAACAAAAATGGAGAACCTTTGAAGATACACACCATCAATGGTGGGTTTTAATCAAAACACCAATAAATCAAATCATTTCACCATCAAAATCATATCAACCATTGGGTTTTCAAATTAAGACACCTCAAGAAGGAAAACCCCAATCCCTAACACAATATACTTAATAGAATCCAAAGAAGACAAATAGGAAGGTTTACCTTGAAAGAGATGAAGTTTGTTACTGAAATTGACATTCTCTTCTTAGCCTTCAATGGTGAATCACCAACATCTCTTTCCATTCCTCTCTAGCCTCCCAAAACCGTCTTCATCACAATAAGAAGAGTTTAGAGGGTTTTTCCCTCTAATAGACCCTTTTTATTACACTCCACTCCCTGAAAATTGGGAATTGCAACAAACACACCCTCAACTTCTATCCTTCTTAGGAATGTAGGATTATGGTTATTACAATACCTCCCCGTCAAAAAAATTCCGTCCTCGGAATTCCATCGTCGAGTAAATGTGGGTACCTGGTCCTCACATCCGCCTTAACCTCCCAAGTCGCCTTTTGTCCTTGGAATTGCTATGGCATCTCTACACAGTCAAATTCCTTGTTTCTCAACTTCTTGACTTGACTTTACGATCAAAGATTGTCTCCGACCCTACGACAAAATAACTTCTCATTCACTCGAATTCTTCGCAAAGGTATCGTCATACCCACTTCCAACAAGCATACCCTAACGGCGTTCATTAGAATATAAAAATTTTATTTTCTCTCTGAAATAGAGACGTGAAACACATCATGACTTCCCCCTAATTTCATCGGGTATATCCAAATTATACACTAACTCTCCAACCTTTTCTATAATTGCAACGAACCCAAAAATGTGGCCCAACTTCGCTTTTCTCTCGAATGCACCGCCCCATTTTATGGGGATGTCTTCCGCATCAAGTTGTCCCCAACTTGAGATTTAAAAGACTCATGTTTTTCAATTTAATCAACTTTGCTCCACTCACTTGCCCAAACCATTCTCATCAAATTCATAGTCGTACCATATCCTTCGGAATCTCCGTTCAATTAACCACGACTTTCTTATGTCGGGAAATTTCGTTTATTATACTTGTAACCTCTCCAATCAACTATACTAGATATTTCTTGCTTCGCCCCCACCTGGACTCCCGGTTCTCGTAATGCGTCCAAATTTGGGATTTCGCACATAACTTCACTTCCTTAAAGGAAATCATTTTACTGAAGTTAGTGTCACAACAACATGAACCCCGTCTAATCATAAGAACCATTCACCTTGTCAACTTAACGCAAGGTAATCCTTGAACATCACATTAAACTCACAGTTATGAGTTTCTTTATCAAACAACATGCAGTTCAAAAATCACTTCTCTCAACATGACGTACGTCTAACACGAATAGCACTTTCCTCCCTTGAAACCATATTGATCCCAACTCGTCAACTTTACTTAATTCATACGCACTATACAGACATCACCCACAATGTCATCACCCTGTGCTTATACATATTTATTAGAAGAAGATTTTCCACAATCCATCACCTGAAGAATTTACCAACCCAAGCTGAAACAAACTTGAAGACACACATTCAAATTCTCACCACATCTAACAATCGTCCAACCATATTTGAAATAAACTTAACTTCCACTTTCTCAACAAAAGGAGTGACCATACTCACACAAAACTATTACAATTAGCATAACATTGAACTTCAAGCTCACTTGGAACATTTTCCACAACACTAAGCCTAATCCAATGGTCTTTCTTTAAGAGCACTACATTTGACCACCTTTTTCACTTCCCTCTCAAAACATAAGATGATCCTCCAAGGAGCGACTCACTAATAGGTGCAAGCTTTAGACAAGCCGCACAAATTAGTTTTCTCAACACTTTAACCATAACATACACAATAATCCTCTTTCTCATACCCTCATGAGAAGTCCATACACCCGTCAACGACAAATCTTTAAACATCGCCCCATATTTTTCCAACCATTCCAATTTCGCCTATAGGACATTTACATTACCATGCCTAACCAAACGGTTCCACTACAACTCTCACTCAAGGTATTCAACTGAGTCATCCCGAAACAATACCCGATGCTCAAAAGCATCACATATTTCTTGCTCACCAAACAAAGTTGGCCTATCCGCTAGAATTCATTTACACCCAACGAATACTTCAACACTCCCAATTAAACTTCAAATCTATAACAAAGCACCACAACTAATCAATATTTCATCCTCATCGATATCCCATGGAATAGTGTCAGGATCGAATTCTCAACAAGAATTAATTCTCAGAAACAATATCAAAGAAGTTTGCGGAATAACACTTTGATATTTAATCAAACAGAAAATCAAAACAGAATATAATCAACAAACTGTAAACTTGTATTGAATGCTTTGAAGTTACAAGATTACTCACTCAACCTCAATATTGATGAACAGGCTCACCAATACGAATTCTACTTCTCTAGAATTAGGATCTATGCCTTGAGGTTGATTTTCTCTCTAAAAGAATGAAAACAAAAGTTAACTCATTATTCTAAACTATACAATATATATATACTGAATACAAAGATAATTACAATAAATAAAATATCTTCAGTATATCTTCCATGTATATCTCTAAGCTTCCATAATCTTCAGATTATCCAGCTGTCATTCTTTCCATCCGAATCTCTTTAGCAGCACTAACCATGATCAGCAGCATTAACTTCTTCTAGCAGCATTAACTACTAGCAGTACTAACTAGCTAAGCAGTACTAACTTTGTTCAAGCAGCACTAACTATGACTAGCAGTATTAATAGTACTAGCAGTAGTAACACTCAGCAGTATTAACCTTTAAGTCTTCTAGCAGTAGTAACTTTGAACCAGCAGCATTAACCATACTTGATGAATTCTTCAGTACCCAACAATCTCCCCCTAACTTGACTTTTAGGAAGAGAAGTCAAGTTCTTCAGAATTAATCTTCAAGATGCTCCCAAAACTCTATTATGGCCTAAATTCCAGTGTTTGCATCCAATCCCAAACTCTGATTGATGGTTCTTTGAATCAAGTATTTAGCCATTTCTGAATCTGGAACACACCTTAACTTTTTCTTCAGCATGGCATGTAGCTTCAATCTGCTATGATTGTACACTCTATCCACTAGGAAGTATTCAGTGTGATTTAAATCCAAAGTCACTGTATATACTCCACTAATTTCATATAGAGTCCAACTGTTGACCGACTTGAATACATCCTTGATTATATGCTTTACCACTTCAGGTTTGAACATCATACACAGATACTCCATTACCAGTTTTGTAATTGAAATTCCTGGAGCCTTTAGAATATCTGCATACAACTTCATTCCTATCTCAAACATCTCTTCAAGATCTGATCTAGAGCATGTTCTGACAATTTTTGCCCATGTGTTGAACACTTCATACTTTTCATCATTTCTTTTCAGCCTTATGTATTCCTTTCCATCCACTGTCAATGTATCCCAGAGAATGACCTCAGGAGGCTTAACTCCTACAGGTTCTGCTGAAATTGGTTCAGGCACTTTGTCCATCACTACCATATACAAATTTACATCATCAGTGTTAGATAGCTCTGTCTGTTTAGATGACTCAGGTGCCCCTTCTTCTTCAGCAACCTTATCAGCCTCTTCTTCAGATACTCTAGGCTTTTTGATTGGCTTTCTCCTTGCCATCATTTTTGTTCTCTTTAAAGTCCTTAGACTTTCTCCCAGGGTGGACTCTTTCTTAGGAGGTGTTTCTTGCTCATCTGGAAATGGCTTTTGACAATCAAAGTCATTACTTTCTTTTATTCTCTTCTCCATCTCCACCCTAGCAGTTTCACTTCCCTGAAGCTTTAACATCTCTGAATCATAGAGCTCTTTGATCTTCTCAAAAGACATTTTGGAGAACATCTCCTTTTTGACTCCTACAGCACCTTTGAGAAATATAATCATCTTGTTTCTCTCTTGGGTACCTAGGAATGTCTTTGAGGGTCTTCTCTTCTTTGCAACTGTTTTCACCACAGATTTCTTCATACTTGCAGCTTTCTTCTTTGCAATTTCAGTTGCCATACTCTGTTGATAAGCTTCATTCAGTTCAGCAGCTAGAGCTTTTGCCATTTCCCTGTCCTTTTCCATCTGAACTCTTTCTTCTTTTTCAATATCCTCCTGCATCTTTTTAGCTAGGGCTTCATCTGATTCAACCAACCTTTGCTTTTTGATTGGTTGATCAGATTCTACCATCTTTGCTTTTCCTTTGTCTTTGCTCATTGCCTTCTTACTGTTATCTTTCTTCATCACTTCACCTTGTTCTTTTATGATTACACCTTTGGTCTTTGAAGTGACCTTGGGAGTATCATTCTTGGCTTTTAGTAAGGTTTCTGCAATCTCAAGATCTGTTAACACTTCTTTCACAGTTTCTGCTGCTTTATTAATGTCAGCAGTAGTAACTGTTTCTGCTTGCTGCTCCCCCTGAACATCAACTTTCTCTCCATCAAGCTCCCCCTTTCTTGTGGCTTCTTCCATGTTGATCTCCCCCTTTTTGGGAGCATCATCCTCAGTGGGCCTTCTCCTTAATTGGAATTGCTTTCTCTTCTTCCTTTGTACCAGACTAACCACCATCCTCTTCAGCTTAGCAATCTGTTCTTGTTGTGACAGAATTACTAGCTTCATTTCTTCAATTTCTTTGCCTTGTTTGAGAACATCTTGATTGATGTTCCCCATTGTTTCCATCAATTCATCGTACGTATATCTGTCCTCACCCTCTCCAGAAGTGTTACCCTCCTTTGAAGGATCATTGGATCTTTTATTTGTGGAAGTCTTCTGCCTTGCAGAGGCACTATCCACCCCTGTGGTTTCTTGGCACCAGGGACCTTCAAATGATTGCTCATTCAAAGTTGCCATGGGGGAAGTCTTATTGATGTTACCACTTTCCTCCTCTGTACTAGCAGGAGTAGTGGCAGCCTCATCACCCATATGCTCTACCTCCTCCTCAGAGAGCACCTCCTTTGGGTTGGGAGACACCCGTGTGGTTTCCCTTTGGATATTCTCTAGGGGAGAATTCTCCCTTAGAGGGCTTATAGGCTTAGTGGGTAATGGTACAAGAAGGGAAGGAGCCTTCTTTACCTGTTTTCTCTTGTAAGTTTGGGTGATGGGAGAGGTTGGTTTTTCAAGAAGGGACTGGGGAATTGATTTTGAGAGGGAATGTTGGGCTTGGCTAGCAGTGGGTTGGTCTAATAGGGGCCTTGACCCTGCTGCCATACCTTCATTGGTTTGGGACACCACCATCATTGTAGAGAACAATGGGGTGTCAACTCCTTCAGAGTCCCCAGCAGATCTTCTCATATTTGAGAACACCTTGCCTTTGGGGGGTTTAGGTACATATACCCCAACAGGTTGAGGTATATCCGTCAATTCATGAGTAATAATTTCTTGAACAAACCTGGGATACATAAAGAAGCTCTTTTTGTTTCCCATGTTTGAGACAAGATCACTGAAAATCATTTTAGAAAAATTGTACTTTCTGGCAGTGGCCAAGCACACCAAAGCATAAGCAATAGTGCTGCTGAACTCACTCCATCCAGTGGTCTTTTTGGAGATACAATGCATAAGAGTATGGACAAAGAAACGCCATTGGGGTGAGAATTTTGCTTTAGAAAATTTGAACACTCCCAATGGGCCTCCATACCCCATTCTTGTAAGGTTTGAAAACAGTTCATCATTTGGGATAGAGGTTATACCAGAGGCATCGTCTAGACGTAGACTGATGCGAATAACCTCTTCAGTAACCGTGAGTGATTGATCACAGATTCTTGTCTTGATCATCTGCACACCATTCTCAACAACAATGGTTGCATTAGCCCAGAACTGCCTTTGATGCTCAATATAGATTGTAGGGGATACAATAAGAGCATGAGCAATGTGACTTGTCTTGAGGAAATCCACAATCTGATGAAATCCTGAAGCTTGCTTTGGCTTTTGTAGCATCGCAATCTCGTTGTGCTCGTCGATGAAAGTCATGGATGCCATTGATCTTAGTGAAAAGCTTGCCTGAAAACTTCGAACTTGAGAGAGAAAAGGTTTTGAGCGCAAGAGAACAGTATGCAAAGAGTCGTTATGAACTTTTAGGCGGGCAAAAAGTATTTATAGTATTCGGAATATAAGCAGTATTAACCTAGAGCAGTATTAACTACTAGCAGCATTAACTGCTAGCAGTATTAACTAGCTAGCAGTATTAACTAACTAGCAGTATTAACTAACTAGCAGTATTAACTAAAAGCAGTATTAACTACTAGCAGTATTAACTGAAAGCAGTATTAACTACTAGCAGTATTAACTGAAAGCAGTATTAACCACTAGCAGTATTAACTGAAAGCAGTATTAACTACTAGCAGTATTAACTGAAAGCAGTATTAACCACTAGCAGTATTAACTGAAAGCAGTATTAACCACTAGCAGTATTAACTAACTTACTCCTTTTAAACTTGCTAAACACTGAGTACTGCTATGCATATCCTGAAACAGACGATTAGTAACTCCAGGAATACTATACAGATATAAAACCACTTTTTGAGAAGGGGATTATTCAGAGTTTATCATTCCCACACTTGTTACCAAGAAAGTGAATCTACCCACATCAAAAGCTTTAGTGAATAGATCAGCAAACTAATTATCAGTGTGAACTTTGACAACTTGAATAAGTTTCTTTTCATTACAATCTCTTATAAAGTGATACCTGATCTCAATGTGCTTTGTTTTTGAGTGCTTGACTGGATTATTCACAATGCTAATAGCACTGCTGTTGTCAATAAAGATTGGAGTGTGTAGAAAGGTTACCCCATAATCCAACATTTGATTCTGAATCCATAAGACTTGAGAACAGCAACTTGCAGCTGCTATGTACTCTGCCTCTGTTGTAGATGTGGATACTGTGGTTTGTTTCTTGCACTGCCATGAGACTAGTCTATCACCCAAAAACTGACATCCTCCAGAAGTAGATTTTCTGTCCAAGTTTGCCCCACCTAGATCACTGTCTGAGTATGCTATTAGGTCAAAAGGTGAGTTATGAGGATACCAAAGTCCCAATCTGGGTTGCCCTTTGAGATATCTGAATATCCTCTTAACAGCTTGAAAGTGAGATTGCTTTGGCCTAACTTGAAATCTTGCACATACACAGACTGGAAACATTATATCTGGCCTTGATGCTGTGAGATACATGAGATAGCCAATCATGGATCTATAATGATGCACATCCATATCCTCCCCCTCAAGATCTGATGTGATCTGCTTGTGTGTTTCCATAGGTGTGCTGGCAGGTTTTGATTCTGAGAAACCAAACTTGGTTAGAATATCCTGCACATACTTGGATTGACAGATGAAAATGCCATCTGACTTCTGTTGAACTTGGAGTCCAAGGAAGAAAGTAAGTTCCCCCATGGAACTCATTTTGAACCTTTGATGCATTAAATCCTCAAACTCCTTGCACATGTTGTTTCTTGTAGATCCAAAGATAATGTCATCAACATAGATTTGGACCAGCAAAATATCCTTCTTCTTTCTTTTGATAAATAGAGTCTTATCAATGACTCCTCTTTCAAAGTCATTTTCCAAGAGATAGGATGACAGTGTGTCATACCATGCTCTTGGGGCTTGATGTAGTCCATAAAGTGCTTTCTTTAATTTGTATACCCTGTCTGGATAGCTTGGGTTTTCAAACCCTGGTGGTTGACAGACATATACTTCTTCTTCAATTGATCCATAGAGAAAAGCACTTTTTACATCCATTTGATAGACTTTGAAGTTCATGTAAGAAGCATAGGCTAGGAATAATCTAATTGCTTCTATCCTAGCCACAGGTGCAAAAACTTCTTCATAATCTATACCTTCTTCTTGAGTATAGCCTTGAGCCACCAGCCTTGCTTTGTTCCTTATGACAATACCTCTTTCATCTCTCTTGTTTCTGAAAATCCACTTTGTGCCAATCGCTCTGTGACCTTTAGGAAGGTCTACTAGATCCCATACATCTTGTAGCTTGAACTGTAACAATTCCTCTTGCATTGCTTCTATCCGGCTGGATTCTTTCATAGCATCATGTGCCTTTTTAGGCTCAAGCTGTGATAGAAAACAAGAAAGCACTGTATGCTGTTGATCTTGCATTTCCTGAAGCCTGCTTTGATGTCTAGTCATCATAGGAGAAGAGATATCTCCTATTATCAACTGTGGAGGATGATTCTTTTGAACTCTGGTGTTATGACTAGGTTCTTCATTCAGTCCAGCCTCAAGATTAGATTCATGCAGCTCAACTGAAGTGTTTTCAGATGTCACTTCATTATTTTCTTGAGTCTCCTCATCTCTAGTGTCTTCTTCACTCTGACTTGGTTCAGTAATTGATTCCTTTTCACAGTCTTCACCAGAATTTACTGTGGGTATGGGAAAAATCACAGATTTAGATATACTTTCTTGAACTTGTGTGATCCCTGATCCTCCACTTCCTGTTCCTGTATACTAATTACTGAAACTAAAAGAGTTAGTTAGTGAATCAATGTCAAATAGCCACTGAGGTCCAGACCCAACAGGATTTGGTGTGTTCTCATTGCATTTGACATTGTCACTTTCTTCAATTATTCTAGAAGAAGAGTTAAATACTCTGTAGGCCTTACTCTGAGATGAATATCCAACAAGAAATCCATCATCTGCTTTGCTATCAAACTTACCTAAGTGAGATTTGGTATTTAGAATTGTACAAGGACACCCAAAAGGTTTGAAGAAACCAATAAAAGATTTTCTTTTATTTAAAAGCTCATATGGGGTCTTGTTCTTTTGCTTGACCACTAGAACTCTGTTTTGGACATAACAAGCAGTATTAACTGCTTCAGCCCAGAAGGTAATTGGCAATTTTGAATCAGCCAACAGAGATCTAGCAGCCTCTATTAGTGTTCTATTCCTCCTTTCAGCAACACCATTCTGTTGAGGAGTCCTAGGAGCACTATATTGCCTCTCAATACCTTTTTCTTCACAAAAGGTGTTTAGATCATGATTTTTAAACTCAGTTCCATTATCTGATTTCATGACTTTTACTCTTTGATTAGTTTGGTTTTCAATTCTTAGAATAAAGGATTTGATAAGACCACTTGTTTCATCCTTAGTCCTTAGAAAATATACCCAAGTAAATCTGGAGTAATCATCAACAATAACCAAGCAGTAAGATTTCTTGCCTATACTCATAACATTTGTAGGACCAAACAGATCCATATGCAGTAACTCGAGACAAGAAGAAACAGAATTTAACTCTTTGGTCTTATGAGAAGTTTTGTGTTGTTTGCCTTTAAGAAAAGCAACACAATGATCATCACATGAAAAGACTTTTGAAGGTAACCCTCTTACAAGATTATTTTTAACAAGATTGTTCATAGTCTTGAAATTCATGTGACACATCCTTCTGTGCCATAAAGAGGATTCATCTACAGAAGCTTTTGAAACAAGACAATTTAGAGATGAATCACTATCAACATTGTCCATATCAAGACAGTAAACATTGTCCTTTCTTGGAGTTCTAAGTAGTATCATGCTTTCATCAACTACCTTGAACCCTGGAGCAAGAATCATACACTCAGTATTAGTAAATAATATACTATGTTGTTTGTCACAAACCTGTGATACACTTAACAGGTTGTACTTTAATTGATCAACATAGTAGACATCCTCAAATGTCATCTTACCTTTGGTGACATTACCTTTTCCACTTATCTTACCACCAGTAAGATTGTCTCCAAATGCAACATGTCCTCCATTGATATGCTTGAAATCCTGAAGGCATGACATGTTGCCTGTCATGTGCCTAGAGCAACCACTATCAACATGCCAAATGCTCTTTCCCTTGAGCTGTTGGTTGCCCTGCACATTAGATAAATCAATTAGTATGATTTAGGAACCCAAGCCAAAGTGGTCTTGGGTACCCCTTTCTCATCAAAATATTTGCATTCTTTCTTGACAAGATTTTTGAACTTTAACTCCTCATTCTTGGAGTACTTTGTTACAATAATAGGCTTGGAACTATGTTTGCTAGAATCAGTACTAGTTTTAGAAGTACTAACTGCCTTGGCAGCACTTGCATGCTTAGCAGCACTAACCTTGTTAGAAGTAGTAACTGTGTTAGCAGCAGTAACTGTGTTGGCAGTATTAACCTTTGAAGAGGTATTAACAGTATTAGCAACATTAATATTTTCAGCAGTACTAACACTGTTAGCAGTAGTAACTGTGTTAGCAGTACTAATATTGTTAGCAGTACTAACACTGTTAGTACTTCTAGGTACCCACATTTTGATACTTTCTTTTAAAATCTTTTTCTTTAAAGTGCCTTTACTTTCAACAGATTTCTTTATCACATGTTTCTTTCCAGCCTTCCTATAACCAACAGGTTTTTGCACAAATCTTTTAAAGTTCATCTGTTGGTTAATTGGGTTGAAGTAACAATACTTAGCCAAATGATTCAACTTGCCACATATAAAACAAGGTTTTGGTCTATTGATTTTATTCAGATCAACTCCTTGTTTCTGAGCCCATTGATTATTCCAGTTTCTTTGATTTCCTCTTTTTAAACCAGAATTTAGGCTCTTGGCTTTATTGCAATCACACTGTTTACAAGATCCAGGATTCACAACTGTGGTTTGTTTGTAATGGACCTTGTTATCATTTCCGTTAGTCTTCTCTATCTCCTTGGACTTGACCCAGATTTTCCCACATCCCTCATTGGTGATAATATTGTTTTCTAATGGTATCTTTTTACTCACATTATTATCCCTGTTCTCACTGGCTCCTTTTTCAGTCAAATCCTTAACTACTACCTCATCCAAAGGATCTATCTTAAAAACTTCTTCAGACAAGTCCTTTTTCTCCTTAGTTTCTAACAAGTCTGATGTAGGAGAAATATAGTTGTTATTGTAAGGAGGGGGTGTATTGTTGTATCCAATACCATGCTTCATCTTATCATGTATCTGAGCCTTTAGAAGAGAGTCCATTGCTTTTGAAGCATAGGAAAACTTGTCTATGTCAAGCTTAACTTTTGACAGTTCCTCTTTCAGTCTATCATTCTCTTCTAAGGACTTAGACAGTTTGGTTTCTAACTCATTCTTTTCCCACTTCCAATAGTTTGTGTCATAAGAGTGTTGAAGTTCATTAGCTTGAAAGCCTTTGATTTGCTCTTCAAATCTCTCTACTATTAACACATAATCTCTTCTGTCTTTTTCTAATCTTTTGAGGTCATTACACATACTTTGATTGTGATCCCTGTATCTTGTAACAGTGTCAATGCAAGATTTAGTGCAAAGATTAGAACTTACCTCAGTAGGGAGATCAGACACTTCTGCCATAAGAGCTTGGTTCTGAATGGCTTCCTCAGCTTGATCACTCCAGTCAAATCCCATTCCTTGTTGAGAAACAAGGGCTTGAGCAGGATTCTTGTTCTGATTGTATCCTCCATTCTGAGCTTGTTGGTGGTTATTGTTTGGAACAACACTCCTGCATTCTCTAGCAAAGTGTCATTTCTTGTGACACTTATAACATTCCACCTTGGTTTTGTCAAAACCAGCTCCATCTTCTCTTCTTTGAGAGAAGTTATTTCTTCCAGTTCTTTTAATGAACTTTTTCACCCTCATGGATAACATGGCCATCTGCCATTTAATATCCATCTCCTCCAGATCATCAGGGTGAATTTGATCAAGATCATCATTAATCAGAGAATTGCTGCTATGACTGGACAAAAAGGCTTCAAATATAGTTTCAGTGCCTTTTTCTGAACTTACTCCACTGGCAGTACTAACTGCTTCAGGATTGGCATTAGTATCAGTGGATGCTGAAAGAAGTGCAGCATTGTGAATATAACCAGAGGGCTTCTTCTTGGTTTCAACCTCAGTTTCAAAAACTCTTAGATCATTGTATAGATCATCAAGTTCTTTCTCTTCCAGATTGTCACTCTGTCTATATGAGACAGTGTACATAGTCCATTCATCCCCAAGAGATCTGAGAAACTTTCTGTTGATATCATCTTGT
The DNA here is from genome assembly GCA_954870635.1 of Arctium minus. Taxonomy (NCBI): domain Eukaryota; kingdom Viridiplantae; phylum Streptophyta; class Magnoliopsida; order Asterales; family Asteraceae; genus Arctium; species Arctium minus. The sequence continues at coordinate 70,208,788 of OX941094.1, read as the reverse complement.
TCCATCTTCACCCCTACAGTAGCCAGTTCACCTATGAGTTTATTGAACCTATCAAAAGTTTGAGTCATAGACTCATTCTTTGTGGAAGTGAAGTTCTCATACTGCTGCTTTAGAACATCTCTTTGATTTCTTTTGATGCTCTTAGTTCCAGCAAATCTTTTCTCTAGAGCATTCCAGAGAATCTGAGCATCAGTGCAGTTGCAAAATTGATGCTGATATTCATTGGGAATGGCCAAGAGCAGAGTGCTCAAAGCCTTCATCTCTGTCTGTCTGATCTTCCTCTCACCATCTGTCTTTGGTGGAGGTCTTTTCCCATCTGGTCCTATCCTTCCAGCTTCAGAAGGACCATTCTCAATGATATCCCACATTGAGTAGTCAGTGAGAAGAATATATTGTCTGATTCTGATCTTCCACATGTCAAACTCACTTGGTTTGAGCATTGGAACCTTAGAAACCAAAGTACTGCTTGATTCTGTAAGATTTTCCATGATGAATAACTGTTTCTGAGAGAGTTAGGCTTTGATACCACTTGTCAGGATCGAATTCTCAACAAGAATTAATTCTCAGAAACAATATCAAAGAAGTTTGCGGAATAACACTTTGATATTTAATCAAACAGAAAATCAAAACAGAATATAATCAACAAACTGTAAACTTGTATTGAATGCTTTGAAGTTACAAGATTACTCACTCAACCTCAATATTGATGAACAGGCTCACCAATACGAATTCTACTTCTCTAGAATTAGGATCTATGCCTTGAGGTTGATTTTCTCTCTAAAAGAATGAAAACAAAAGTTAACTCATTATTCTAAACTATACAATATATATACTGAATACAAAGATAATTACAATAAATAAAATATCTTCAGTATATCTTCCATGTATATCTCTAAGCTTCCATAATCTTCAGATTATCCAGCTGTCATTCTTTCCATCCGAATCTCTTTAGCAGCACTAACCATGATCAGCAGCATTAACTTCTTCTAGAAGCATTAACTACTAGCAGTATTAACTAGCTAAGCAGTACTAACTTTGTTCAAGCAGCACTAACTATGACTAGCAGTATTAATAGTACTAGCAGTAGTAACACTCAGCAGTATTAACCTTTAAGTCTTCTAGCAGTAGTAACTTTGAACCAGCAGCATTAACCATACTTGATGAATTCTTCAGTACCCAACAAATAGGATAAACTCGCCCAACAACTCATCGCAACCAATGAGCACATAGGTTCCTCTTTTAGGTAGCCACCAACTACCACTCGAACCTTTTATTCTCAAATTAGTAATGCCACACACCAACAAGACATCCATAGATCTCAACAAACTTACTTGCCACTTCTGAATAACTTATCAGAAACCTCCGAGTAAGGATTCCCCACCTACGCTTATCCTATTTCAACAACACAAGCCCACCACTTAACCTCATAGAAACTTATTACCACATCAATGACTTGCACGTCTACATTGGAATAAAATATCACTAACTTATCCACGCAACCAACATACTACAACATCACACCACAGTCAAAATCCTCACGATCACTTTGTACACATAACAGATATTGCATTCTGCATACCAACCATAACATTATACATATGAAATAAGGTTATCTCACGACTTTGTCTTTCTCGAATCTAGATGAACCAAAAAAATTATGAACATCTAATTCACTCAAACAAGTTTTCGTTCCTTGATGTCTCATCGCGATATACAAGAAACAAGTTCAGATAATCCAAAAATGTAAGATGCACTCCCTTCCAGCCCATTATATTCAGTTCAACTATACTAAATACTTCACTCCCATATGAACCATCCAAACCTCATAAGAGATCGTCTATCCAAACTTGCAATCTTCCACTTTCATAACACCCACACAAGGTGGTCCAACATCATGACCGATACACACATTTCCCCGAATGATCTCTTACACCCTTGTATAAACTCAACAAAATAACCACACCATAGTTACTTCTCCAATTCCAGCCTCCTGACAACGACCTAAACAAACGGTTATTGACTTCAACATCAACAGTCAACATGGTGATGCTTCAACAATGACTCCGACAAACAAGAATTCCCAACGAAACCTACTTCTTCCAATGCATCATAACTAACTACGTGCCCCACAGTCCTCACATGTTAAAGGCACACGACTTACTTGTTACGTAGTCTAATTACAAGACCAACTCAAACTCTGGCTCGACGCTGATAACTTTTCATCAAAGTACCACAACGCTACTTATCAACATGTTGCTATAAGAAGTATCTTGATGACTTCGACTTCCACCCCAGACATAACCACCCACCGACAACCACATCTCAAGTTTCCGAATAAGAGTATAATGTCACGGAGTTGTCTTCACAAGCTCGCGTGCGGCCTTAGTTCTCGAAATAAGTCAGCTAAACTACAAGAATACCGAACAATGATGAGTAAACAAGAATGTTAAGGAGATTGGGAGAACTCTATGCTTCTATTACTCAAGTTGTGAAAATGTGGAGTGTGGTTTACAAATGAAAGTCTACCCCTATTTATACTACTCTATGGATCTATCTAGAACTTTATCTAGATTATTCTACTAACTATTACAAGGAAGGATCTAGAGATATAATCCCTTGAAAGATATGGATCCTTCTAGAGTAAGCTTGGATGATCTTGATCTTTGTTTATCCATCGTTAATCCTTCTCCAAGCTTCCTCCAATCTCTTGATTGATCTGGTATGTTCCGAATTTTCAAGGAACTTTCTAGCGGGACATGACATCCTACCCCACCTAATCTCGCGACGCCCTGGTCGCGTCCTCGTTGCGCCTCAATCGGATGTCTCTGTTCTCCCTTAGTCGTGCTCTCTTGGTTCTTTGGGTGCCTCGTTGCATCCTTCCTCGAACCTTTACCTTTTCTTCGGCTTTGCTTAGGACTCTTTCCCTTGCAAATCTTTTCTCCAACATCCAAACTCTTAGGTTGTTGAGTATTGTTGCTTCGTTCCAAGGCCCCATGTCTCTTCTCTTCCTTGCGATTACCCTCGAGGTTAAGGCCTCTTGCCTCCTCCACGAGTCGTATGGTCGAAATCGACTTGGCCTTGCGACATTTGATGGTATTCACTAAACATGTCCGACCTCCATCTACAATGCACAATGAACGAGAGAAAGGTATGGGAAAGGATTGTACTTCATCGAAGAAATCCATCCCAAGAACGAGTTGGAAGTCGTCCATCGGGACAATGGTTAGATCCACGGTACCACTCCAACTACCGATCTCGAGCCTCACCCCCTTCACGATTCCTCGGATTAGTTGAACCTTCGAGTTGACCGCCTTTATGGATCTTCCTTCCTTAATAATACGGACTCCAAGTCTCTTGGCTTCGTTTTCGGCAATGAAATTGTGGGTGGCACCCGTGTCGACAAGGGCATGAACATCTGATCCCCTTATCTTCACGTTCACGAATTGTAAGAATGGTCTCAACTTTGGTGGTTCCGCTTTCGTCTCAACCGCATTCAAGAAACTCAAGGAACCCATTCTCGTGTCTCCTGAGTCCTCGTCGTACTCCTCCATTCGTGCTTCCATGGCATGGAACCCAGCCTTCTTCAGACACTCTCGTACTCGATGTGGGCCATCACATAGGAAACACTTCAACGATGATTTCGGTGATCCTTCAATCTCTTTTCCCTTCTACTTCTCCGGATAGGGCTTCTTGACTTCATGGGTTTTTTTTCTCTCTCCCACCTCTTCCTTCGTACTTCTCTTTGTGCCTTGATTCCTCGTGAATCTCGACAATCGACTCGGCTTCCGCGATTGCACTAGCAAGGTCTCGTACCCCGCGACCTCGTATCTCCATCTTTGCCCATGGAGAGAGCCCATCCAAAAAGTAGAACAAGGCGTCGTCATCCGAAAGATCGGGGATCTCAAGTGTGAGGCTAGTGAACTATTTCACGTAGTCACGGATCAATCCCGATTGCTTTAGTCTCCGGAGTCGACTCTTTGCCTCATGGATGGCATTCTCTGGGTAGAATTGCCTCTTGAATTCGGAAATAAACTCATTATAAGTTTGCATAGTACACGTACCTCTCTCTATGTATCCATGTCGCCTACGCCACCATAAAGCTGCGGTGTCCTTTAAGTACATTGTGGTGGTGTGAATCTTTGTGGCGTCATCCTCGATTAAGATATCTCATGACTTCCCAAAGAAAAGCATCGATCACTCTAGCTTCTCTCTTGCTATCAAAGGTTGTAGGCTTTGGAACTTCGACCCTTGGTGTAGGTGCACTAATGCCTACCCCATTCGCTATGGCTGGCTTGCAAACTCCCATGTCGGTCCGACCTTCTTCAAGTTGGTCGCGAGTGATGGTTTGCTCTCTTTCCACCCTCTCGACTTGTGCACACAAAGTAGATAGCTCATTCCGAATGATGCCTCGAAGATCCTCAACTTCTTAGCGAAACTCCAACTTCAAGATATCAAGGGTGGCCTTGACATCTTCTCGATCTTCCGAGTCTTCCGCTTCCAAGACTCCAAGTTGTTGTTGGACATCTTCAAGGTAATGATCAAGATCATCGATCCTTACCTTCAAATCTCCGGTGGACTTCTCCACATCAACGACTCTAGCATTTAGGCTGACCATGAACTCATTTGATTGCCCCCGACTCTTGCTTCGAGTCTTGACTCCTTCATGACGAGACTCTTCCCGTCCTCAGGTCACCTCCTCAACCGTAACATTCAACTCCATGTTGTTTTCCATCGCCTCGAACCTTCGCTCTGATACCACTTGTCACGGAGTTGTCTTCACAAGCTCGCGTGCAGCCTTAGTTCTCGAACTAAGTCAGCCAAACTACAAGAATACCGAACAATGATGAGTAAACAAGAATGTTAAGGAGATTGGGAGAACTCTATGCTTCTATTACTCAAGTTGTGAAAATGTGGAATGTGGTTTACAAATGAAAGTCTACCCTTATTTATACTACTCTATGGATCTATCTAGAACTTTATCTAGATTATTCTACTAACTATTACAAGGAAAGATCTAGAGATATAATCCCTTGAAAGATATGGATCCTTCTAGAGTATGCTTGGATCATCTTGATCTTTGTTTATCCATCCTTAATCCTTCTCCAAGCTTCCTCCAATATCTTGATTGATCTGGTATGTTCCGGATTTTCAAGGAACTTTCTAGCAGGACGTGACAATAAGCTACCATAATACGAACATCACTAAAGTTAATGACTGAGACTTTCGTCATTCACTACTCTTCCCTAAAGGAGACACCAAGGTCATGAATCAATCATCAACGACTCAACCGACCTATTTCCTACTCTCAAAACATTTCCTCGTCCTTATTTGCAATATCTTCCACGGCCTAGCGAGTTCATAGCCTTCATGCATGATGACACAATGATTTAAATCATTTTGCACATTTGAAAACTCAACGAGTATAACACGCAATGAAACAAGATTAGGTATGCATGACACGACACCGCCATAAATAAATAGCCACACACACACAACGATCTCGAGGATCGCCCACACATAACCCCATGACACAACACCACCTTGCCCGACCAAATTGATGCCGACACATACAAAAATGTATTTAAATTAACCCTTTCTTATGCGATTTATAAAATACCAGGGGAAATCCCTTACACCAAGTGAGTCAGTCAACTCTCACCCTCATTGGCACGACAACAAAGTGTCCATACTAGTTTCAATTATAACATCATGCAATCAATCGTTTTCATGATCCTCGTATAGAGGGTTAACTCAATCCTAAAAGAGGTGAAGTAATTCACCAATTACCAAGTTCGAAATTTATCGTGCGATGTAAATAAGTTTGTCTTTTTCCTTCAGACACGCTTGTACGCGTCAATTCATTTTCAAAACAAGAAACTCACAAGACACACCGATATTTTTATCTCGAAGGAATCATGTACTCGTCTACAAGAAGAACACAATGCATGAAACTCATTTAGCAATCTGAAGGCTATTCACTATAACAAGGTTAACTGTTCCATTCACAACAATATATCACTGACGCCCTACATCCAACCAAATAGTCAGGCTTCTCACACTTGCAACAACCGGTGGTACAAGGGCTTCCCAACATACTTGTACGTCCAAATCACACAGTTACCACATTGACTATTAATTTGCAATTTATGCAGTTTCAACTTTGACTCAAATAAGTCGATCGACGGTCGCCCTCTTTCATCCCATCCTTACTCGGAATTATCAAACAACATTGGATTCTTTTCTCAACCATCCTTCCCACCTTTTTGTCGACTAACGAGTCAAAAAGCTCATTCCTATTACTCAATATTCAGTTAGAGCTCTCAATATCCTAATGCATTCCTCTCCCCCTTATCCTAATTGGTCGACATAACAAATTCCAAGAATGGAGCCTCACTAGAAACTAGAAGCCCACCCTCAACAAGTAATTCTTCCCCTTTGAACCCAAGAAATTCTAACTCAAGTCGGATCATTAACATCCCAAAAAATACTCATTCTAGAAATTGTTAACATTTACACTATGAACGATCTCACACAACTCACCAAAACCATCGCTATCATTACTGATAGACGGTTTATGCAACCCTCCAAATCTACCGCAAGTGTACGGTGTCAATCAAGTAATACGTACTAAGTACGAGTATCGATCGAAGGAGCTACGAGTTTAAGTACCACAAAGGCTACCACAACTACTAACTGAACTGCTGATAAAATTGGTTGAGAATAATTAATCAACTATTTATCAAGAGATAATGAAAGCAAGCACGGAATACTATACAACAACTAATTCAAACACCACAAGAGAATACTTATATGACAAGGGAAAGGCTAGGGGTCAGATTTCATTTGGATTACACCAACAAATAAATAACACACATTCAATGACTCAATACAAAAGGTTAAATTTAGCAATTCCAAATATACTCACTACTCTCTCTCGAGCAATAGCAAGAATGTATCATGCAATATATATTGAAGTCTCTCAACCAATACACATAAGCATTCAACTCATTAAGCATAAGAATCACAAACACAAACTAGGGTTTACTTGGTATATTTCTATCCAATATCTCACCCTAGGTTTATCTAACTTTTATCAAGTTATAAAACCAGTTTCTCAAGAGGAAATACAACCAAAAGATGAATAAGATGGCCAATCTCATAAACAATAAGAACAAGATAGACAAACTTCAACCAACAAGTGTATTAACTTAATAAAATGCAAATATCATATATCTAACGGTATAAACCCAAAATCCATCCTTCCCCCAACCTCAAAAGGTTTAGTTCATGTTACTAGTAGCAAATATAACCAAAGAGAAGAAGATGACAACACCCAAATACATCGTTTCTCAACAAAATACAAGTGCAATGATAAAACTCCCTCAATGATTGATACACACTTCCAATTTTGAGCTCCAAAAGTTGTTTCCACCTTCCCAATCAGTAAAAGTCTTCTATTCTGCTCTGAAAACGGTTTAGAACAGCTCCCCTAGGGTCTAGCCTCCAATAATCCCGAGATAACCCTAAACTTTAAGTTTCTGCAGCTTTTTATACCCTCAGACCACGACCGCGACTGTGACTCGCGACAGTGACAAAGTCACAATCGCGTGGCACTATCGCACGAGATTCCACACTCGCGGTACAAGTGGCGCGATTGTGCCCGCGATTGTGACATATGTCACTGTCGCGTGGCACAGTAGCATGGCTCCGAATTTCAGTTTTTCGTCCGTTCACTTGGTTCGATGCTTTCTTCGTCCGGGATGTCAAAGTGGAGTAATAGTAGGCAATTTTTCTTCCACTTTACATCTTGTAAGTCTACACAACACTTGCTCAAAATATTAGTCCGAACTGCCAATTCTTACTTCAAGACGAGCCGTAAACTTATGATTCGGAGCGTAAAAACCCGTCAGATAACGAAGTTATCAACAACTCCAAACCTAGCTTTTGCTTGTCCTCAAGCAAAAATTGGCGTAAAGAAACATAAACATAACATACAGGCAAGCTTACAAAAGTGATGGGTTTTCGAAAGGGGCCGCATGAACAAGCATTTTAGTCAAAGAAAACAAGGAGATAGTAATACAAAGTTAATAAGAACCAACATACATTCCATGGATTCTTGATTCGACTGAGTATAGGTAAAACTATTATTAACATGAAACCATAATCAAGTAAATGCTCGCTGAGATCTATTTCATCAAGTACACAACTAGTGGAGGATTTCGCTTCGACCCTAACCTCACGGGATGCTCTCTTAACACTTGAATCCTAGGTTCACACTCATCACAAACACATGCGGGTGAGTTAATGTACAACAATTTAGCAAGATCATCCGCATGTGATAAAATAGAAACACGCTAAAGTCAAACAAGATCTCATTGAAGGAATTGAGCAGTACGATATGAATTACACATGTATTGTTCACAAATCATGCTTTCTAAATGATCAATCGGGCTTAAGGGGATATCAAACGGGTTAAGAATAAGGAATATACAGAATGGTCATGGCTTCATTAGTCCTAAGTGCATCAAAACTAAGAGTAGCTTCACATTCTCTTCTTCTTTTACACGACCACATATCCAAAGCAAGACTTCCATCAATCATGGCTATATGCCAATTTTTTTTTAAACTCTTTCACGTCTTTTATCGATTCACCCCCAGAATTGTTCTGACGCTTTTGGCCATCTTTCTCAATCCATGATGCACTTAGACTACGGGGTAGGTTAGTGTATCCGGCTAAGTCAAAGTATTTAGGCTTAAATAACGGCTACAAAGTGGTTACCGGATCACGCATCGACAAAAGGGTATAGAAAGGGAGGTTAGAACTGATAGATCGACAAAAATTGCACAAAAAGCCCGATATCGTTTCTCAAAGTCCACATGATTCCCAAGTAATACACATGTTAAAATTTAAAGACCAATATGTACTACTCAATGCAAAAAAATATATGAGATCGAACTATCAAATTGAAAGAATTGAAACGTGTATAAAGATGGTGAACAAGGTTGAAGCATCGCTCAGAAATGAAGGCATTAAAGCTCGAAATCTCACTAAGGTGATCTCTACTAATGTCCATAATTATGTACACAACTACTCTATTTCTCTACAAGCATGACTCAACAACAAGTATTCATGTCAAGAAAAGTTTTTCTAACTCACCTAACCAATACTACCAGCATATGTATCCATTCCAATTAATTAGGCATTAAACAGTCAATACATTTCTACTGATCAAAATAAGAGTTCATATAAGGAAACCCACTAAAAATTTTCAGAAACAACAACTCCAAACCTTTGAGACACATTGTCCTCAATGTGCCCCATCAGTTCCAAAGCATTCTGTGAATAAGGGAACCATCACATTTGAAATGGCAGAAATTACATAAGTGAACAGAAACAGCTTGAACACAGTGAAAGGAAAACAAACCAGTCAATCGTCGCCCTCTTGCGGCTGCGAGGAGGATGGATCATAAATAACATTGCGGGGTCCTCGGGCGTAACTCACATTGGTGAATCGCCTATCCACAAGCTGATATACCTGATCAATGCGCTGGTTCGTATGCCCCTGTCCCTCGCGCATCTCACTCAGAATCTCACCATGAGTCTGCTTTCCTACGCACAACTCCTGCACTGTCTCTCTAATCTCTGTCGCCCAAGGGGGCGGGACTCCCCGATAACCACCACCTAGGGTTGGTTGTGGTCCGGCGCCCCCAGCTGCCGCACCTTGCCGTGCCCCCGGTTGGTTGTGCGCCGCTGCTCCTCGCCCTCTGTTCTGATACCGACCCTCAGTAGGGAGGTTGGGCAACCCATGATGTGTGCAATAAGAATTATAGGCCATCTTGCCTATATCAGACATGGGTGCCTTAAGGACAGCCTCATCAGCAGCTGCGCCTATCCCAGCCATCCTACAGAAATGGGTAATGAGGCATGGAAAATAGAGGAGGCCTCGCCTCTCGCAACCGGTCTTAAGAATTTGGCCCAGAATGATGCGTCCAACATCAAATTGGGCGTCATGCAGGATGGCGTAAAGCAGTTGAGCAGTCTCAAGGTAAACGATCGTGCGGTGCCGCGATGGTAATAGATTGTGTTTGATGAAGACGGACAAAAATGCCATGTCCGGAAGAAGGTCCCATGTCTCAATTCAACATGCCCGGGATCCCAAGCATTTGATTGATCATGACGCAGACCCGCGGATAGATCGCCGGTAGTGCAATTCCGTAGGACATGGGCGGGCATACCATCAAGGCGGGCGAAGTTATCCGCGGGTGGTGTTGTGTGCAAATATTCGTTGATCGCGGTTGCCGTAAGCACCACTTGCGTGCCTTGAACCCACACGACGCCGCTGGCCTTGAAAACCTCCGGGGCCATTGCGGCATAGAACTCACGTACCAGTGTAGGGTGATACTTCGGCGGGGTACTGGTAAAGTGAGCCCAATTGCGAGTTGCAATGGTGTCCGGAATTGTGGTTGTGTCTAAACCGACACATCAAATGCCTATTTCCGAGAGAAAGCCGCGTCCGTGCATATTGTCATATCTGTTTTGGTAGTCTGCGTTCGATGCACTCGCGAGGGCAATCTGTTCATCTTCATCAAGTTCATTAAAGAGCTGGTAGCGATCTTTAGTGAGATGAGCATTGCGCACCATGTTGGGAATCTACAAGAAAATTGGAGAGCTAAGCCACGAATAATTGTTTATATAAAAAAATGAAATAACTGGCACGGTAACATGTTTCAAGAAATGTACGAAGTTATGATGATCAAGCGAAGTGAAAATGCATGAAATGTCCTAATGGTCTACCCTTGCACACCATTCAAGCCTATGAGTGACATTAAGGCTTGAATAAATGTGCAAAAATCAACCAAAGGGACGCAAAACACAATTGCATAAAATTCACATTACATTCCACAATGAGTATCACAACTTAGCTTACCCCTAATTAACATGAGACGAGAGTCACAAATCCTAAAAATGAGCGCACAAACAACGACCCGAAACAAGGTGTATGGATGATCAACAATGTGCAATGCGAGCATAATACCATACCATCCACTAAGCAAGTTTAACTAATCACATTGAACAAGCCAAGAATGAGTAATACTAGTTAACAACATGGCAAAACTTTCAATTGAACAATGTGGTTACATTAGGTCACTAGAAGCATACATATAAAAATTGGGCAATTTTAGAACATGTATGAGTTCATCATCACAATCTATGAACTTAGCTTCAATTTTGGGTACTTAGGGCACACAATGCAAACAATAGCGAGTTTTAGGTGAATTAGCATGTAGGACTTCAACAAGATCCATTATACTAGCAATTTCTCTAAAACCCCCAAAATGTACAAGTCTATGAAGCATACATGCAAAACCCTAACTTCAATCCATGGTGAAATTGTGCAAGATGAACAATGTGAAGTTAAATGATGTATTAACAAGTAAATGTACAACTCCAAACCTAAATCATTGCATAATTCCACAAAAATTTGAACATGAAAGAGAATGGTGACCTAACCTTGCAATTTCAACAATGTATGTGAGATAGAGTGAGAAAGAGAAATATTACTTACTTGAGAGGTGGGATTACACAAAGGAGCAACAAAAAGATGGAAGGAATCGATGAAAATGAGAGAGGGAGGAAGTTCAAATCGCCAAAATCGCCCAAAAAGAGAGTCAAAAATCGCCCCCAATCGACCTGTGTTGTGTGCGTGTGTTCTAATTTCGGCCAAGGTTTTTTTTTTTTAAAATGCAATACCCGACCGCGACCCTGCCAGTGAGACCCTGACAGGGCACAATCGCGAGGCAGGGTCGCGCCAATTGTACCGTAAGTGCAGGTGGTCTTGCGCGATAGTGACGGTGCGATCCTGACATGTCACAATCGCGAGTTAGGGTCGCGCCATGTGTACCGAGAACAAAAAATTTTCATGGTGTGTCACACTTGCTGTCACTATGGCATACGATCAAAAATGAGGTATTTTGGCTGGTTTTCATGGGAAAACACATTGCCAAACTCAAAAACGCTATTATCAACAAAAATACAACTAACCTTGGTGGGTTGCCTCCCACCCAGCGCCTTATTTAGGGTCGTGGCACGACCTTGACGATCTTCAAGTTGGTGTAGAAAGCAAGATGGAGTCCTTGCTTTGCATTGGTTCGCCTTCCAGATATGGCTTTAACCTTTGGCCATTTACTTTGAAAATCTCCCCATCATCACCCTTTAGCTCGATGGCCCCGTATGAATGGACTTTAACCACAACGAACGGACCGGACCATCGTGATTTCAGCTTACCGGGAAATAACAGAAGACGAGAGTTGAACAAAAGCACTTTTTGACCTTCATGAAACGCTTGGTTCATGATGAACTTGTCATGAAAACGTTTTGTCCGCTCCTTGTAGATGCGTGCACTTTCGTACGCATCTAGACGAATTTCGTCGAGCTCATTAAGTTGCAATGTTCGCTTCTTCCCCGCTGCATCTAACTCAAAATTAAGGGTCTTGATTGCCCAATATGCGCGGTGCTCCAGTTCCACCGGTAAGTTACATGATTTGCCAAAGACTAATCGGTATGGCGACGTACCTATGGGCGTTTTGAATGTTGTACGGTATGCCCATAGTGCGTCATCAAGCTTTGCCGACCAATCCTTTCGAGATGCACTAACCGTCTTTTCCAAAATTTGCTCAAGCTCTCGGTTAGATACTTTGGCCAACCCATTGGCTTGGGGATGATAGGGTGTGGTGACCCGGTGAGTGACAGAGTACTTTTTAAGTACGGCATCCAAGTATCGGTTGCAAAAGTGACTTCCACCGTCACTCACCAATGCACGCGGAACGCAAAACCGTGAAAAGATGTGCTTACGCAGAAAGTTGATGACAACCTTGGAGTCGTTTCTTGGGGACGCGATTGCTTCGACCCACTTAGATACATAATCCACCGCCACTAGAATATATTCATTTTTATAAGACGGCGGAAATGGACCCATGAAGTCTATGCCCCAAACGTCAAATATCTCCACTTCCATGAAGATTTTCATGGGCATTTCGTTTCTTTTGGAGATATTCCCGACTCGTTGACATCTATCACAAGAAGCAATGAAATTCCGGGCGTCTTTGAACAAAGAGGGCCAGTAGAATCCGGATTGTAAGACTTTAGACGCGGTGCGATCGGTGCTGAAGTGACTGCCACACTCGAGAGAGTGACAATGCTTGAGCACATTAAGTTTTTCTTCGTCTGGCATACAACATCTAATCATACCGTCTCCATAATGTTTGTATAGATATGGCTCCTCCCAAAAATAGTGCTTCACATCAGCAAAGAACTTGCGCCTCTGATGTGAGCTTAAGCCGTGAGGAGCTACACCGCTCGCCAAAAAGTTTACCACGTCTGCATACCATGGGTCAGATACCCCAATGGCATACAAACGCTCATCTGGAAAGTATTCATTTATGGGAACCACATCTTCTCTCTCCAATCCCTCCAACCTTGACAAATGATCCGCGACAAGATTCTCCGTCCCCTTCTTGTCCACTATCTCAATGTCAAATTCCTGCAAAAGTAAAATCCAACGGATTAATCTTGGTTTTGCATCTTTCTTTGACATAAGATATTTTAAAGCGGAATGATCAGTGTAAATAATGATTTTAGACCCAAAAAGATATGATCTAAATTTTTCACATGCAAACACTACGGCTAGCAATTCCTTTTAAGTGGTGGCATAATTGACTTGTGCCGCGTCCAAGGTTTTGCTAGCATAGTATATTGCATGGAGTTTCTTGTCCTTTCGTGACCCAAAACAGCCCCCACGGCTAAGTCACTAGCATCACACATGACTTCGAAGGGTAAGGTCCAATCTGGTGCGGTGAGAATTGGTGCGGATGTGAGTTCTTTCTTGAGCCTATCGTAGGCTACTTCACAACTTTCGGTGAACTCAAACTTTGCATCCTTGAAGAGTAACTCGGAGAGGGGCTTGGCAATCTTAGAAAAATCTTTGATGAAATGACGATAGAACCCCGCATGACCCAAGAAGCTACGAATCCCTTTTACAGAAGTCGGATATGGAAGTTTATCAATCACTTCAATCTTTTCCTTATCGACTTCGATACCCATGGCGGACACCTTGTGGCCCAATACAATTCCTTCCGTCACCATGAAGTGACATTTCTCCCAATTCAAGACTAAGTCGGTGTCTTGACATCTCTTGAGGACCATCTTGAGATTTGCTAGACAAGCGTCGTAAGAGTCCCCAAAAATAAAGAAGTCATCCACGAATATCTCCATCGTCTTTTCTATCATGTCGGAGAAGATAGCCATCATGCAACGTTGAAATGTGGCGGGTGCGTTGCATAATCCGAAGGGCATACGACGATAGGCAAAAGTACCATATGGGCATGTAAACGTCGTCTTTTCTTGATCTTCGGGGGCAATCGGGATTTGGTTATAACCCGAATACCCATCAAGAAAGCAATAATAAGCGTGCCCGGACAATCTCTCCAACATTTGTTCAATAAACGGCAAGGGGAAGTGATCTTTTCTTGTGGCGTTGTTGAGTTTACGATAGTCAATGCAAACTCTCCAACCGGTAACCGTTCTTGTTGGAATCAATTCATTATTCTCATTCTTTACCACAGTTACCCCACCTTTCTTTGGGACTACTTGAACGGGGCTAGTCCAAGGACTGTCAGAAATTGAGTATATAATCCCCGCATCAAGAAGTTTCATCACCTCCTTCCTCACCACCTCCTTCATATTAGGGTTCAATCTTCGTTGGTTCTCAACGGATGGTCTATATCCATCCTCCATCTTTATCCGGTGCATGCAAAAGGAAGGGCTCAACCCCTTCAAATCGGCAATTGTCCACCCGATGGCGGATTGGGTCTCCCTCAAAACTCGAAGCAACTTTTCTTTTTCCAACTTACTTAGTTGTGATGAAATTATCACGGGCAATGTAGAATTTGCCCCTAAGTAAGCGTACTCTAAATGAGACGGTAATGGCTTGAGCTCTAGTTGCGGAGGCACTTCCGCCGACGGTTGGGGTTTGACATTTTTAGGTCCCAACTCTTGAAACTGTTGGTGCCTTGAGAATTTTCGAAAAGGTGTGGCCTGCAATTGCATCACGCATTCCACACCTTCATCTTCATTGATTTCTCCTTCGTAACAGCTATTCATTAACACATTTCCCATTTCATCATCAATCGCTTTTCTGTCAAATGCCTCTTGTACCACTCGGTCAACAACGTCCACGTTAAAACAAACGTTCACATCATTTTTGCTTCGGGTACAATTGAAAATGGCCTCTTCATCTCCCACCCGCAAGGTCAATTTTCCACCTTGGACGTCAATCAATGCGCCTCCGGTTGCTAAGAAGGACCTTCCAAGAATTAGAGGTACATCGACGTCCTCTTCCATATCCAAAACAACAAAGTCATCGGGGAAGTAGAATTTCCCGACTTTAGTTAGGACATCTTCAATGATACCATGTGGGTGTTTGATGGAACGGTCCGCCAATTGCAATGTGACCCTTGTCGACTTGATTTCACTAAGACCAAGCTTCCTGAAAATAGATAAAGGCATAAGATTAATACTTGCACCTAAATCACATAAAGCTTTACCAAACTCAAAATCACCAATATGAATAGGAATAGTAAAACTCCCTAGATCCTTAAGCTTGGGTGGAAGCTTGTTTTGGATGATGGCACTACATTCTTCAGTGAGTGCGACGGTGGCATGCTCTTCAATCTTTCTCTTGTTGGACAAAATGTCCTTCAAGAACTTTGCATAAGAGGGCATTTGAGCTAATGCATCCGCGAAAGGAATATTGATTTGTAACTTTTTAAAGACCTCCAAGAATTTAGCGAATTGTTGTTGGTCCTTGTATTCCTTAAGTCGGTTGGGAAATGGTATTGATGGTTTGTATGCTTTCACAATCGGTTTAGATGACGACGGTGCCTCTTGTGCCTTCTTGGGTGTTTCAACAACATCTTCAACCTCAACTTCAATAAGTTCCGGCTCTTGAGTGATTGGCGCTTCTTTCTCCTCGGAATCCATGTCATCTCTAGTTGGATCCTTAATCAGCGGCTTCCCACTCCTAAGAGTAACGGCCTTGCAATGTTCTCGTGGATTTGGCTCGGTTTGACTAGGCAATTTGCCTTGGTTCCTTGAAGAGTGTGCATCCGCGAATTGACCAAATTGCCTTTCAAGATTCCGAATGGCAATGGTATTTTGTTCATTGCTTTGCACCACCGCTTTAATTGTGGCCGCGTTCTGCTCATTACCTTGTATGACCGCTTTGATAGTTGCACCTTGTTCACCGATCACCGTATCCATCTTTGATAAATATTGCATCATCATCTCCTCCAACCCCGATTTCTTTTCGCTTGAGGATCCCTCCCCATCGTTTCTCATGTTTTGGTTTCCTTGATGATGGAAACCAGGGGGTTTGAAATTCCGGGATGAAGAAGAAAATTGATGTTAAGCTTGGGCTTGTTGATTTTGATGTTGTTGTGACCGACCCATATCACTCCTAGATTGATCCCCTTGGTTTTTTTGATTTGACCAAGAGAAGTTAGGGTGATTCCTCCAACCCGGATTATATGTATTTGAGAAAGGGTTGTTGGGTTGTCGGTTGGGTTGGTTTTGCATGTAGTTCACTTGCTCAACATCGTTTGCATCTAATGAAGTCACAATGTGGCACTCTTCGATAAAGTGAGAATCTCCACATATCTGACAAGCTACATTGCCAACTGCCTTCACCGCCATGTTCCTTAGTTGGTTTGTTAGCCTAGAGATTTGGGCTTTCAAAGAAGAGATCTCTGATGAATCTTGTGAGCTAGATCCAGTTGGCCTTCTTAGTTGGCCACTCCTTTCGGAATGCCATTGATAGTTGTTGTCGGCCATTTCGCATATCAAAGCATAAGCGTCATCATAAGACTTTGACATGAGAGATCCCCCCATTGCAGAATCAACAGTGGCTTTAAAGTTCGGGTGGAGGGCATTGTAGAACATTTCAATGATCAGCCATGGTTGAAGACCATGGTGGGGGCACTTTCTGAGCAATTCCCTGTATCTTTCCCAAGTGTCATAGAGTGATTCTTGGTCCAATTGCTTAAACTGCGTAATTTCTGCTCGCAATCTTGCAGTACAAACGGGAGGGAAAAACTTTGATAGAAAGGCCTTCACAAGTTGGTCCCATGAGGTGATCTGTCCGGCGGGGATACTTCTTTGCCACGACTTGGCCCGATCACACAAGGAAAATGTGAAGAGCCTAAGACGAATGGCCTCCGGTGGGACTCCGTTCATCTTGAAAATGTTGAGGATGTCACTGTATCTTTCAAGATGACCAACCGGGTCTTCATGAGGTAGCCCCCCAAACTGTTCTTGCTTGATCATGCTTATGATGGCCGACTTGATTTCGAAGTTGTTAGCCTCCACATTAGGAGCTTGAATGCCCTGTTGTGAGCCATCATAAGTGGGACACGAGAAATCTCTTAAAGCTTGATTGTTCGCCATCACGTGTTCTTGTTCTTGCTCTCTTCTCCTGAATCGAAGTGTGCGTTCGATTTCTGGATCCAAGGGCAATATCGCTCTTCCTCGGTTACGTCTCCTTGGCATGCACTAGAGTGAGTGCCTGAAAACAAACCCAAAGAATAGTAAGTAAAAATAATGGAATTAAAGAATAATGTCCAATCTAGCAGCGCTATAACCGGTAGTGATATTAACACTACAATAGTTCCCCGACAACGGCGCCAAAAACTTGATAGACGGTTTATGCAACCCTCCAAATCTACCGCAAGTGTACGGTGTCAATCAAGTAATACGTACTAAGTACGAGTATCGATACAAGGAGCTACGAGTTTAAGTACCACAAAGGCTACCACAACTACTAACTGAACTGCTGATAAAATTGGTTGAGAATAATTAATCAACTATTTATCAAGAGACAATGAAAGCAAGCACGGAATACTATTCAACAACTGATTCAAACACCACAAGAGAATACTTATATGACAAGGGAAAGGCTAGGGGTCAGATTTCATTTGGATTACACCAACAAATAAATAACACACATTCAATGACTCAATACAAAAGGTTAAACTTAGCAATTCCAAATATACTCACTACTCTCTCTCGAGCAATAGCAAGAATGTATCATGCAATATATATTGAAGTCTCTCAACCAATACACATAAGCATTCAACTCATTAAGCATAAGAATCACAAACACAAACTAGGGTTTACTTGGTATATCTCTATCCAATATCTCACCCTAGGTTTATCTAACTTTTATCAAGTTATAAAACCAGTTTCTCAAGAGGAAATACAACCAAAAGATGAATAAGATGGCCAATCTCATAAACAATAAGAACAAGATAGACAAACTTCAACCAACAAGTGTATTAACTCAATAAAATGCAAATATCATATATCTAACGGTATAAACCCAAAATCCATCCTTCCCCCAACCTCAAAAGGTTTAGTTCATGTTACTAGTAGCAAATATAACCAAAGAGAAGAAGATGACAACACCCAAATACATCGTTTCTCAACAAAATACAAGTGTAATGATAAAACTCCCTCAATGATTGCTACACACTACCAATTTTGAGCTCCAAAAGTTGTTTCCACCTTCCCAATCAGTAAAAGTTTTCTATTCTGCTCTGAAAACGGTTTAGAACAGCTCCCCTAGGGTCTAGCCTCCAACAATCCCGAGATAACCCTAAACTTTAAGTTTCTGCAGCTTTTTATACCCTCAGACCACGACCGCGACTGTGACTCGCGACAGTGATAAAGTCACAATCGCGTGGCACTATCGCACGAGATTCCACACTCGCGGTACAAGTGGCGCGACTGTGCCCGCGATTGTGACATATGTCACTGTCGCGTGGCACAGTAGCATGGCTCCGAATTTCAGTTTTTCGTCCGTTCACTTGGTTCGATGCTTTCTTCGTCTGGGATGTCAAAGTGGAGTAATAGTAGGCAATTTTTCTTCCACTTTACATCTTGTAAGTCTACACAACACTTGCTCAAAATATTAGTCCGAACTGCCAATTCTTACTTCAAGACGAGCCGTAAACTTATGATTCGGAGCGTAAAACCCTGTCAGATAACGAAGTTATCAATTACAAGGTTAAAACTCACTAAACACTACCACATCCATCGATCGTGTCAACAATAATAATCAAGAATACACATGCATCTGTAAATTCATAATGGCATTGGCCAGATGCGATTTTGAATTTACCCTACATGATAATCCTCACTACCATCATTATGATTCTCGATGATCAAGGTCTTCCTTAATAGCTTCCTATATCTCAGTTGTGCCCCCTCTACTCCACAGTTTAAGTTTAGGCCCATCAGGTCACCTAAATCTCTTAAACTATAACTCTAATACCTTGTAACAACCCAAATCCATCATTAGCATAAATATAGATTTACACCCAAAATGGTCCCAAATAGATGAAATACATAAACTCAACTCCAAAATTTCAGCGGATATGCCTATCCACAATTAAGATTTATAATACATCTACCGATAACTACATGCCTTCACCAAGCCTCTTCTACAGCGTCACCTCTTTCCTTTCCCCGTGGACGAAATCCCACTATACACTTGCCTGAAAAGGTTTTCAGGTTTTATAAAAGCGAGGGTTAGACCGGAGGTCTATTGAGTTCCCTCAAGTTTTAACATCGCACCACAAAATATCATTCAAAACGATTTATAAGCATTTACAAATGATTAACATCTTTAAACCACCATGCACACACACAACACATGTAGATTTCACACACTTAAGTCATGTACACCTGTGACAACATGTTCGGGCTCACACATGCCCTCAAAATGAATCACACAAAACGAATTCATGCATTCCAAATGGGTCACACCTCCCATAAAAAAGCCATCACATGCCCCGCCCCCAAATGCATGCACACAATAATATCCACATCATCAAACATAATTTAAAGCAACGTAAAACATGCATTTTGATAAGCATCATACGTATTTAGAGCTCATACGTCAAATAAAATAAGTCAAGAAAAACTCACCTGTCGTCTACGCATAAATCTCACACTGCAAGCTACGAGTGTCTAAACCGAACACCTAAATCACACGACATACGAGGGTATTAAGCCACTTAATTAACCCTCAAAATACTCCTTAACATTCCCAAGACAACCCCTAATCGATACCCTGATCCTAGTCCCAAACAATAGACAAAACAACACGGAAGTCGCCCAAACAGAGACTGGCGCGACCCCCCAGCACAACCCAATCTGTGCCAGGACCCGTGCGGACCCCTGATCCAGCCCTGCACGCATTTTCAGCCAAAAACCTCAAGGTCTCTCAACACCAAACCTTCCTAAATCGATTTTTTTAGGCTCCAAATCGAGGGAATCGACATTCTAAACTATTTCCAATGATAACCAAGAATCATATCATCAATTAACCCATTGACATTCATCCATGAAGAACACTTATTTTCCAACAAAAATGGATAACCCTTGAAGATACACATCATCAATAGTGGTTTTTAATCAAAACACCAATAAACCAAATCATTTCACCATCAAAATCATATCAACCATTGGGTTTTCAAATTAAGACACCTCAAGAAGGAAACCCCCAATCCCTAACACAATATACTTAATAGAATCTAAAGAAGACAAATAGGAAGGTTTACCTTGAAAGAGATGAAGTTTGTTACTGAAATTGACATTCTCTTCTTAGCCTTCAATGGTGAATCACCAAGAGCTCTTCCAATTCCTCTCTAGCCTCCCAAAACCGTCTTCGTCACAATGAGAAGGGTTTAGAGGGGTTTTCCCTCTAATAGACCCTTTTATTGCACTCCACTCCCTTAAAATTGGGAATTGCAACAAACACACCCTCAACTTCTATCTTTCTTAGAAATGTAGGATTATGGTTATTACAAAAACCCTTCGCTATCTCGGTTGTTCTAATGCTCTTTTCTTTAAAGCTTATGTTGTAGCAACGGATATCCGACTATTAGCATCTTATCCGCATCTTCCCGACCTGAGATTAAATCTCCCGTTGTACCTCAGTAACTCAGTGGTAGATAAAAGTTTTGAGAATTAAAGAGAGGTTATGGTGAGACGAGCCCTAATTGTTTTTTCAAACGACACATTCAGTAAATACAAAAAAAATGTTTATTTATCCATATCCATAGATTTAGAAAAAAAAAATCAAACCATAATACAAAATAATTAGTATAATATAAAATAAATAATAATAAATTAAATAGTGCAATCTGATTAAACATGACAAACAAGTATCACTCGGTTCATTTATTCTTTGATTAAAATCCTCAAAGAACCGAATTAAGACGGTGCCACACATCGAATGAAAATCCCGACACTTTTAAGAGTATTAATTTTTTTTGACTGCAATGAGACAATTGAGTGATGACACAGGACCCTCCACCCATACATGAGTCCACCCCGGTCCATATCAATACCATCGACATCTGGAAAATAAGTATTTTCGACTTTTTTGACATATGTTATATTTATAGACATATGGAAAAAAGATGTTTTGAGTTATATTTTATATCGAGTAGGACCTGTAAAATTATAAAGCTAAGCCTAAAATGGAAAAGGTTAAATGAATCAAACTTGTTAAACATAGCTCAAAGTGTCTTTTAGACCATCTTCAACAGCTTTCTATAATTTCTTTAAAATAGAAAACTAAAAGTTAAAATCTCTAAAATGAATTACATTAATCTCCAATAGGTTTCTATTTTAGAGATTTTAACACAAGTTATATTAATATAATATTTTTAATTTATCTTCCCAATACACTTTAAAAAACACTTAATACAAAATGATAAAAGTTCAATCTCATTGGTGTATTTAAATTAAATAATCATTTCTATCTCCTACTATCAAGTTTTAGAGAATTCTCTAAACTTTGAAAATTTTCAAGTTTCTTTATTATAGAGAACAAGATAGCAAAACTGTTGGAGAAGTATAGAGAACAAACCCCCAATTTTTTCTATTTTAGCAAAGTTGTTGGAGATGCTTATAACTTAATGAATCTCTATTTTTGAATTCTTTTATTATTTTAATTAATTGTATAATTTTTTGTACTCAAATTTAGTACATTACTTGTTTATAAAGTTGAAAAAAAGGTATAAAAGTGTTGTCGGGTCAATTCGATCTTTTTTTATTTTGTTAAAAGATTATCCGTTTTAACCTAAATTCATTTTGATGAGTTATCCAACTTGTTTGTTTTCTGTTAAAAAAATTCGCTTTATTTTTTGTTAATATCATTGCAGACTTTATTATAACTTGTAATGAATTTGGCTTATCAGAAAAGAGGGTTGTGGATAAACTTGTGAGTTCTTTGGGACATTTTCACAAACACCTTGGTGGCCCTGGTTTCTTATGATTGTTTGCAACTAGCTATATATGTATGACCCATCGCAAGTAAATATATAGGACCACCATGTACTACTTTGGCTCCATTACTTTGCATTGACAAAAACAAGTGTGAAAAAGTGTCTATCAGTTAGTCAGTATGGTTTTATTTTATGGGTCGAAAACTTTACAATTATAATCTTAACATAAATCTTGATTTGGTTAATGTTTTTGTATGGTCTTTGCCAAACAGATGAACACGAGGTATAAATGTATGGATAAGAAGAGAGAGAGAGGGATTAAATTTTCAATGTTTGAACTCAATTTTTTTAAAGGTAGAGTCTATCGTCTAGTTTACATTCTAGTATTGCCTTTTTTATTTTTCAAGTTATTATTATATTCTTTCACGACAAAAAATTTGATTTTTATTCTTTCTTTTCGTATAGTTTTGTACAAGTAGTGATTTTTCACGGGAACAAATTATTCTAATATTTAAGGTAGATATTAGATCTGCATACTTCCCATCCAGACCCCGCCTGCTAATTAATGATATTGGGATTTGTTTGGTTTTGTTTGGTTAGTCTACTGTTTGGTGGTTAAATATTTATATAATAAATTTCAGTTTTGATTGTTTCACAGTGTCGTAATACATATAAGTTTGTTTTACGTCCCAATTTTAATACTCTTTCTTCTTTGCTGTTTTAAAGCAAAAAGAGTGATCTCTCAAAAATCATGTGTCGAAAAATAGGTTTCATACTTGTTTCTTTATGAAATTATGGTTCGATCATATTTACACGTCTTATTTGTTTCATTTCAAAGGAATAGACCTTCAATTTCATTTTACACGTGAAACTTATTTTTGACATTATTATTTTGGCCTATTTTTTAACTGTATTTTTCAGATTTAAAGTAAAAGAAGACAAAAAGTGTAATAACCTTGCTCAAAAGTATTAAGATAAGAGTTCAGTGGGGTTTGGTTCAAAGCCTAAAGTTAGGGGACCAAGTTGTAAATAAGGGAGAAAAGGGGTTTTTACTTTTTACCCTAATCCTCTCATTTCCATCATTTATTGTTGTTAGAGGCGGCTAAGAAGAAACCAGGAAGTTTTGTGGGTGAAATCAATTGGAAAGATTTGAAGAGGAAGTGCAGATTTGAAGAGGGATTCATCATCTATTCTTGAAGGTAACCAATCATTCCCATCTTGGTTCTTTAATTCTTGGTTTAGTTGGTGGTTTATCAAGTTTAGAATCCTTGGTTTAATGTTCATCTTCTAAACTTGTTTATGGGTCAATCGATGTGTGATTTTGGGTTTAGGGATTGAGGGGAACTAAACTCTTGGTTTAATTTTAGAGAAAGGGGGGTATTGGAGAATCAATGACAAGAGGAATCGTTCCCTTCGTCCTCCCAAAAACCATCGACTGGAAACCCCAGTTAGAGTTGCGTCGCACTCAGAAGGGAACGCGGGAGACGGAGACCTGGGTGGGTTTTGTTACCGGGAGAACCTGGGGAGACCGGACGATCTCGGGGAGACCGGAGACCGGGAGTCGAGTATGAGGGACCTGGGCGGTGGCTCGGGGTAGAGAGGGACCCGAGAGTCGGGTGTTAAGGAGTCGGGCGGTGACTCGGGGGAGTGAGGGACCCGGGAGTCGGGTGTGAGGGAGACAGAAGGCGGCTCGGAAGAGAGAGGGACCCGGGAGTCAGGTGTGAGGGATCTGGGCGGCAGGTCGGGGGATTGAAGGACCCGGGAGTCCGGTGTGAAGGAGTCGGGCGATGGCTTGGGGAAGAGAGAGACCCGGGATGTAGGTTAAAAGGGGGGCAATGACCAACCATGTAGCGCCCGGAAAATCAAGATAAGTGATTATCAATTGTTATTTAATCTTTGCTTCAAATTGTAGTCTTGGAGCCTTTTAAGGTTAATGTGCTCGAGATTTAACTATTATTATGTCTATCGTATTGGGAAGCCTAACTGTGAGTGCAATTGCGAAATCGAGCGCAAGTTTCGGGCCTCGGGGGTGTGGGGCAACAGTGACTCGCGATAGTGCCCTTGGGCATAATCGCTTGTCAAGGTCGCCGACAATGTGCCGTAACCTATGGAGCGTCCGCGACTATGACACCGCGATAGTGACACACATCGCTATCGCCGGTCACTATCGCATGAAGTGTACCGTAACATGGGGGACACGCGCTAGTATTCCCTTGCGACAGTGCCAATGGCATTGTCGCCGGGCACTGTCGTCGGCAGGGTCTAAGAGTTTAAAACGTGGTTCCACCCATTTGAGCTCATTTATCTGATTTCCAACTTGATAGAATACGCTTTTGAGAGCTTCTTGGTGACTTTCTCTTCCAAAGACTCCTCTCCTCATTTATTGCCAAATCTAGAGTTTGGTCTGGAACATTTATTGAAGATCAAGACATTAAGGAGAGCATTAAGTGTGGTTACCAACATCTTTCAAGTCTCCATTCTCCACTACATCAAGCTAGGGTTTCTAAGTTTTCTAGGGTTTTTTATAAACCTAGATTGTGAGTTTTCTCCTAACTATTTTAAATGAGATACACCTCTTAACATGTTTCATGTCATTATTTCATGTTTTCTTACATATGTTAATCACCTGATAAGTTTGACCATACTTCTATATTTGGTAAGTGTTGGGGTTTTTGGTCACAAATCACTATGTGTGGGTTTGATGAGATTAATTGTTGGTAAGAGTTGGGATATGTTTGTGTGATAACATGTGATTGATGGATATTGTTTGTGAACTTATATGATTTAGGGGTTTGGACCTAAATTGGGATTGAACTAATTGGGATCTTATACATTTATATTACTTGATGTGAAGTATGTATAATAATGGATTGTATTGTAACACCCCCTTCCCGAGATGGAAAAGCAGGTTACGTCTGAACCTAACACAAACTGCTAACAAGAGCATACATAGCATTAGTAAAACCTTAATTAAAATAAGCACCATCAAAAATAATAATTGTCTCAAATGATACACTTTCTTTCATCCAATACTTACATCAAAACATTAATAAAACCTAAAACTTCTTATCAACAAACCTCTTATATAGGATGAAACTCTAAATCCCTTAAACCCTTTAGATTCCCTTCGGATACCTGTCGCGAAGAAAGAAATGCGGCTGAGCCAAATGCTCAGTGCACAGATACAATAAATAACAACGAATAATCGAACCTAATACTGAATATAATAAAAATCTAAATTTTGGACACAAGAATCGAATTTTTGAGTGTTCATGAAAGCTATGTTGAGTATAATTCATTCCACATCTAACTTCAATAACAGACCGAAATACTCCAAAACAAATAAAACGAAACCAAAAGAACTCAGACAAAATAACTCAATTTAATTGCTTAATCAAAAGTTATAACAAAATAAATATATCCAAATTCATTATATCACAATATTAAATCTTATCAAAAATCAAATCATCAAATTAGAATAAAATATTGATCACTAGTACCAAACGAATCAGAGAAACTCAAGTCAATATCATAAACTGAGATTGTATATCGAGCTCGAAAAACGCATACACTTGCATATCAACCGACGTGACAAGTGTCAGGCATATGGCCACACAGGCTCGTACGCTGGACTGCAGATCCTCACGTACTAATGTGAGATACGGTATTGGGCACTACACCGACACTCACCCTACAACAGATAACATATGCTAGGTCCGACCCATACGCCTCTTGAACAAAATCACCCATCACACCATGGCCATCTCTCATCAGAGCACAAAAATAAATCGAAAGGAGACTCCGTGAACTGATCACACCGCCGCGGATGATGTCACGCCATCGGTGCCACAATGACATGCCTATGGTACCCCCATAGGTGGTTAGTAGCTCGGTATACCTTAAAGTATAAACTTCAAAAGTATGTCACTGTTAGTGTACATATTGGTGTATAGGGCCCAGGCCCATAGGCCCATATAGTCTTTGTATATATATATACCTTGTATCCTTTAGTCTAGGTTAATTTTTCTATCATTACTTTGTCATATTGTAAGTTTACACTCTCTATCAATATATTGAAGTCTCTTTCGATCATCTTCTCTTTCTAACATTGTATCAGAGTTGTAGGTTTATTCATCGATTTCACTGTTCATCGATTTCACTATTCATCGATTACTGTTCATCGTTTCATGTTCATCGCTTCTTGTTCATCGGTACTGTTCATCGGTTTTACTGTTTGCCGTCACCTCCTTCAAACCAAGATTTTGTCGCCGCCTACAAAGTTTTAGTCGACAGTCGCCATCGCCGAAAACCCTAGCCGCTTACCGGTCGATACTACCGGTCGCACATCCTACCGGTCGATACTACCGGTCGCACACCCTACCGGTCGCTCACCTACCGATCCATACCGGTCGCAACACCTTACCGGTCCATACCGGTCGCTCACCCCTACCGGTCCATACCGGTCGCTCATCCCTATCGGTCCATACCGGTCGCTCACCCTTACCGGTCTATACCGGTCACTCTAGTGCAAATCTGAACTGTTTCTCGTCGCATCCCTGGCTACCAATCTCAGTCACTCAACTCCCAAGTCCAAAGGTAAATGGACCAACAACAACCATTCCAAATATGTGGGAAAGTCAAACACATCTGAGTGTTCCTTTTTGCCATTCTACTGTTCATCTTCTCCTTGGTTGTCCTATTCGCAAGTGCCGTCGGTGTGGCATCACTCATCTGTTCCATTATGAGTCTGACTGCCCTAAGAACTCAAAGAACACTGGCCCTCGGAACCGGACTCACGCTGTTGCTGGATCTACTATTGCTGATAACAAGGTTTCTCCAAGCTCCTTACCTGACCTAATGGAACTGATGCGTCGCAATCAGGAGCTCATGGAGCAGATCATGTCTGGTGCTATGGGTATGAATTCTCAACACTCAACTGCATCAGGTAACTCATGGCTTTTTGACTCTGGGTGCTGCAATCATATGACTCCCTGCACTGATGGTTTTGTTTCTAAGAAACCACCTCAGCATTTTACATCAGTACGAACTGCAGACAACACTGGCCTACCGGTATCCTTTAGTGGAAATGTCTCCACTCCTCATATACAATTACTAGATGTTCTAAATGTTCCGAAACTATCTTTGAGCTTAGTTTTGATTGCGCAGCTTCTAGAATCTAATCTGATCATTTTATTTCATTCTTCTGGTTGTGTTGTACAGGATCCAAAAACCAAGCAGATCATTGGACTCGGCCGTAAAGTTGGACGGATGATTGAAGTGGTCTACCTTCGTCTTCCATTACCCTCTTCAAGTTGTTAGACTGAAATTGTATTCAAGATTAAATGAGGGTCTTTATTGTATTTGTTGTTTGTGTATGTGTTGTAATGAGCTTAGAAGGTTTGACCTTGCTTGGTCATGTTGACCTATATATAAGCAAGTCATAGTGTTATTTTCTAAGTAAGTGTGTGAAAGTGAACGTGTAATTGTGGTGGTGATTGAGAGAGAGTAAGAACACATAGTTGCACACATTGAGAACACACACAAACACTCTGTATTGGAAAGTTAATCACAAATAGGTATATGGCTTTATGTAATCTTTGTGATTAATAAAACAAAAGTGTTTTGTATAGATTTGTATGTGTTTATGCTAGTAAATCTTGGGCCACAATTGGTATCAAAGCCAAATCCATTTCAAAATCAAGAAAGTTTTTGAGTCGACACTGTTCATAGTTACTGTTCACGAAGTTCGAATCAATTTTGAGTTTTAATGAAAATTTCGAGTTGAAATTGATCAGGTTATGATCATATAGTGAAATCGATAGAGTCTGTATCTTTTAATTTTTGAATTGCATGTGAATTGATCGTTGTTTTTCGAAATTCACGAGTTCACACACTGTATTTGAATCAATTTCTATCTTTTTGTGTTGTGGATCGAATTTAGTTGTTAGTAATGGGTTCTCGATGATCAAGTGAGTAAATTCTCAAAGTTTGGAGCTGAATTTCAAAGTTCAGATTGGTTTTTGGTGAATCAGATGAAGAACACGCAAGAAATCTGAAGAACGCGCTAGATCTGAAAAACGCGCAAGTTCTTCGTTAGAACGCGCTAGCTGAAGAATTTTTTTTTGGTCAAAAAGCGCAAGGCGTTGTTAGAGAGTTCTAGAAACTCGCTGGTTGAAATCTGCGAGTTTGGAGAATTGGAAATTTTTTCTATGGACCAAAACACGCATGTAACGATTAGCGAGTTCTACAAACGCGCTAGTCGAAGTGTGCGAGTTTCATTGTTTAGCGAGTTTTAATCATCTGCGAGTTTATCAGAACACGCAAGTCTTTGCGTGAAAATTTCACAAACGCTTATTCCTTTGACTTGTTTAGTGAGTTTTATCAGTTTCCAACACTTCTTCCTTTGACTTGTGGCATGCCCGGCTAGGTCACTTATCTTTAGCCAGAATAAAATCATTAGCTAATTTAGGGGTGTTAGGAAATTGTGTGTCAACTGACAATATTTCTTGTTTATCATGCAAACTTGGCAAACATCATGCCTTATCTTTTGAAACAAATGAGTTTAATTCTCCTTCTCCTTTTGATCTTATTCATTCTGATGTATGGGGACCAGCACCACATCCATCCATGGGGGGTGCTCGTTATTTTGTTATTTTTATTGATGATCATACACGTTTTACATGGATATATCTCATGAAACATCGTTCGAAGCTACCTAAAATTTATATTATGTTTGCTCGGATGATTCACACCCAATTCTCAAAATCTATAAAGATTTTTAGGGCTGACAATGCTATTGAATACAAAGATTCCTCTCTTCTCTCCTTTCTTCAATCTCAGGGGACTCTCTCTCAGTACTCCTGTCCCGGTACATCTCCTCAAAATGGTCGTGCCGAACGCAAACATCGTCATATTCTTGATACGGTTCGCACTCTTCTCATTTCTGCAAAATGTCCAGAACGTTTTTGGGGTGAAGCTGCTTTCACTGCAGTTTATACTATCAATCATCATCCTACTCCCATCCTTAATAATAAGTCTCCTTATGAGGCTCTTCATGAGATCACCCCTACCTATGAACTTCTAAAAGTTTGGGGTAGTGCTTGTTTTGTTCAGTTACAACCTCATGAACATACCAAACTTGAACCTCGCTCCATACTTTGCTGCTTCCTTGGATATGGTATTGAGCACAAGGGTTATCGCTGCTGGGATCCTATCTCCCAGCGTCTTCGTATATCTCGTCACGTTACCTTCTGGGAACATGTTCCTTTTTCTTCTATATCCAAGTTCCGTGAGTCCCCTACTTTCACCGCTCCGTTCTTTACTGATACTTCCGTCTCATTGGACTCACTCCAATCTGATATCACTTCGTCTCCGCCTATTGTTCAAACACCTTCCGAATTCACCTCTCCTTCAGAGTCTCCTGCCTCTACACAACCTACTATTCAGTCTCCTGCCTCTACACAACCTACCTCTCCTAGTTTTCCTGATCAACATCAATCATCTGCTCCATCCACACAGCCAACATCTGAGCTGCCTGTTGAGTCTTTGGCTCCTGGAACGTCTCAATCTCAGAATGTTCGACGATCAGATCGGGTAAGACAAGTTCCCTCTCATCTTCGTGATTATCATGTTTATGCTACTCTGTTGTCCAATCACGACCCTACTTCCTACAGGGAAGCCTCATCTAACCCTGATTGGCAAAAAGCTATGGCTGAGGAACTTCATGCTCTTGACAAAGCTCAGACATGGGAATCTGTCCCTCTTCCACCGGGCAAGTTACCCATTGGTTCCAAATGGGTGTTCAAAATGAAGACAAAATCTGATGGCTCTATTGATCGGTACAAAGCTCGCCTTGTAGCCAAGGGCTTCAATCAAGAGTACGACATCGATTATGAGGAGACATTTGCACCTGTTGCTCGAGTCACTTCTGTTCGCAGTCTCCTAGCCATCGCAGCTACCAAACAATGGCCTCTCTTTCAGATATATATTAATAATGCCTTCTTGAACGGTGACTTATCTGAGGAAGTCTACATGACACCTCCTCCAGGCGTTCCACTTCCACAAGGTCATGTTTGTCGTCTTCGGAAGGCTCTTTATGGACTCAAGCAAGCTCCGCGAGCTTGGTTTGAGAAGTTCAGTTCCACGGTCACCTCTCTGGGTTTCTCACCCAGCCACTATGATTCCGGACTGTTTACACGGACCACTGAGGCTGGCACAATCTTACTTCTTTTGTATGTGGATGATATGATTATTACTGGCAGTGATTCTACAGGCATCGCTCATCTCAAGACATCTCTCAGCTCCTGTTTTGAGATGAAGGACCTTGGCTCTTTATACTATTTTCTTGATCTTGAGGTACTCTCAGATCCATCGGGAATTTATCTTTGTCAAGCCAAATACACCTCAGATCTCTTGTCAAAAGCTGGGCTTACTGACAACAAAACTGCATCCACTCCTCTTGAGCACAACCTTCATTTAGCTCCGAATGCTGGACCTCCTCTGCGTGATCCTACTTTGTATCGCCAGTTAGTGGGGTCACTTGTTTACCTGACAGTGACTCGACCTGACATTGCCTATGTTGTTCATACGGCCAGTCAGTTCATGTCTGCACCCTGTTCCGATCATTATGTTGTTGTCCTGCGCATCCTTCGATATTTAAAAGGGACCATGTTTCACGGTCTTCACTTTTCATCTACATCATCATTGACCCTGCGAGGTTTTTCTGTTGCTGATTGGGACAGTGACATGACTGATCGTCGCTCCACTACCGGCTACTGTTTCTTTCTTGGCGACTCACTCATATCTTGGCGGAGCAAGAAACAATCTCTCACAACTCGATCCAGTACTGAAGCTGAGTATCAAGCACTAGCTGACACGGCTCAAGAACTTGTGTGGTTACGCTGGCTACTCTCTGACATGGGGGCTCCTCAACACTCTCCAACTCCATTGTGGTGCGACAACAACAGTGCGATTCAGATCGCTCACAATGATGTCTTTCACGAGCGAACGAAGCATATTGAAATTGACTGTCACTTTGTTCGGCAACATGTGACTCGTCAGACTATCCAGCTTCTTCCTATTTCAACTATTGATCAATCGGCCGACATTTTCACTAAAGCTCATCTACCAGGACGGTTTCGTTATCTCGTTTCCAAACTCCATCTGGCTCATTCTTCTCCTGATTGAGTTTGAGGGGGGATGTTAGTGTACATATTGGTGTATAGGGCCCAGGCCCATGGGCCCATATAGTCTTTGTATATATATACCTTGTATCCTTTAGTCTAGGTTAATTTTTCTATCATTACTTTGTCATATTGTAAGTTTACACTCTCTATAAATATATCGAAGTCTCTTTCGATCATCTTCTCTTTCTAACAACACATGTGATCACACTAAATGAATATCAAATCATACTAATTACAAAACGAATAAAAAGGGTATTTGAACGTACAAAAATATTGACCGCTCTACTTAAAAGCTTTGTTTTTCGAACACTCTAAAACTAAGAGACTTACAAATCGAAAAGGAAATTAAATGGGACGAGTTTAGTAAACCATTGACGTAACTTCATGTACGAATCTTTACAAAAGAGTTGCAACCAAAACGTACGGCGAATCAAATCCGAACATGGACTAGGAATTTCACACTCACAACTTTTCGAAATCATGTCGTACTAATTTCAGCACTTTACACGTTTACAAATCCAACATTTTATCATAATTCCAGTAAGTTTTAGAAAACTATATCTAAATAGAAGTTTTAAATAAATGTCTTGTGATTCCAAAGATTCAAGAATGAACTGAATCGGATTTAAAATAGATTTTTCACGAATTTTTGAAAACAGTTGCGCTGTTCTCGCCTAAAACGAGACAAGTTTCGGAAAACCCAGATTTTAGACACCTTAGCATAAAAATCACAGTTTACTCGTGTGACAATGATTTGTACGTAATAGACATCTCCAGGTTTTCAAAATCTTATTGTATGCTTTAATCCGATAACCGAGCGATTTATTATGATTTTTATAAATAAAGTGAAATTTTTAGAATAAAATTCAGCAGATTATAAATAGAGTTTGATGCAAATCTCTATTTATCATATGTGAAACCAAATCAAAACTAACCCATGAATAGACATGATCAAACAATCAAGTAATCGAACGGAAGAAGCAAATAACTTTGGTGGAAGTAATAATACGTTATTCACCAAATCCAACGGAATAACTCGAAAGAAAATTAAAGGAACCGTACATGTAATTTACGAATCAAATAAACACTTTGAATTAGGAACCGTAACAAACGGATTGAAATAAACATGAAGAAGAGAATATGAAGAATCCGTACCATATTTTACCAATAACGACATCATAAAACATGTTTAGGACAAAATATCTTTACAAGGATATGAGACATTAAACAATTACGAGTGAAAGACGATATGATAACGAACAAATCGAGTAATCATGAATCAAGTAATTCGAATTAAACGGAACGTAAACTTATGTAACCAATTTAAATGGGATGAAAAGATTTAGAAATCCGTACCTTAACCAATGGTAGATCTCTTAAATGTCTTTCAATAAACGAAAATATTTCACGATCAAAACTTCAAACAGGAACCCACCCTCAAACGTAAAGATTGTTGCTTGAAATCCAAAGATTTCACGCTTAGCTCTCGATATATTCTTTATCTCTTCTTATGCTTCTATCGGCAAATATCAATAAGATTGGAACCCTTATCCTCTTTTTTTTTTAGGTTTCCTCAATATTTAACACCTGAAATCAATAGATTAAAAAATAAAAAAAATCTAAAACCCTAATTAACTATCAAACTAAGTGGCGTCGTCTCAAGCTTCTTGAGGTTATCCAAAGTCCAATGCTTAAGGGTTTGCTTATTGACAAATTTAGTTCTTCTAGTTTTAAAAAGGTTTCAAACTTGAACCAATACATTCACTTATTAATTTCTTTAAAAAAATGGGATATTACATGTATATTGGATGAACTACGAGTAGGCAGTAGGAGGATGTAGTCTTGGGGTGCCACCTTAACGGTATGTGCCTAGATCTCCGTCATTTGGAGTAATGCCTTGGAGGTAGTCTTCAAATGTGTCGGACCTTCGGGATGTTGCTCATGTGAGTGAACATTAAGGTACTTCGACTCTTGAGGTGAAACTCGTTGGTGTGATGGGTCTCCCCCATTGATTCCTTTATGGTTCTTGTTGTCTATAAATTATTAAGTGATTATGCCATGCTATTGTTCAACTTAATGGGCTCGTTTGGCCTAACACTTGATTGATTTGATGTGTATCTCAGATTCTAGCGACGCGACCGTTAAGAAGGTTTAGCAAGCCTTAGACGAGAGCTTGGGGAGCATTTTGGGACGCCAATAGAAGTTGTGCATCATTTTTGGGACTTAGATAACAACTTGTCATAATCTCTTTTCTAGATAGGAATTAGATTAAAGGGTTGTTATCCCTCATTTCTTTATCATTACAAACTTGTAATTATAACATGTGTGCATTGTTCCCTTTTTGGGGAAAGCTCGTGCTTTGACATTATTTTATATACCACATTTCCTTTTTCGGAAATTTTTGTTTGTCTCAATTTTTGAGGTGTTACAGACCACCCTTTTGAGGGATGGTGATCGGCGAGAAGTACGTATAGGGTTTGGAACTCTTACCGCCCTTCTCTTTGTTATTGATAGGTGTTCGTTTTTAAGGTTAAGGTGCTGGTTGAGGATTTTCGCGGGAGGCTCAGGTGAGTATTTCTAACCAAAATGTGTTGACTTGTGTTTTATATTAACACGCATGAGATATTATGAAACTGCATGTTGATCTTTATATGAACTAACCGCATGTTTTGATATGTTGTTATCGTTGAGATATTATGTATGCATACATTTGGGGAGGGGGTGTGTAAGGGCTAAGTCGGAGGGTGTGTTCCGCCAGTGCTCATGCTGGGGTGTATGTCCCGTTTATGCCATGGAGGGTGTGTTCCAATTAAGGCAGCGTGAGATTGACACGTTGTCATAGGTGGTGTGACTTCAGTGTGTCGAATACGTGTGCAGTTTGTGATTGAAAGTTTATCTGTTTTAAAGTGGAGAATTGTTTATGAATGCTTTTAAACTGTTTTAAATGTTTTGCGGTGCGAATGTTGTTTGCTAGAGGGAACTCACTAGACCTCATGGTCTAACCCTCGCTTTTCAAAACAAAAACCTTTTCAAGTAAGGGTTTGGTTAGAAGTTCGTTCAAGCGATTCGTGGGAGGCGATGTCGCGATAGGGACTTGGAGGAAGCTCGAGGTTTCAGTAGACCTAGATTATCTCAGTTATAGTCATATATATTACCATTTGGGTTGTAATGCTTTATTTGTTAACTGTTTTTGGATTAAGGTTGTTACAAAATGAAAATACATGTTTACGTGATGTTATTGACCGATTCTATACTTTTTCTTTTCTTAACCTATGTTTTGGAAGTCCCATAAAAATTACAAGAATTTTTAAAGCAAAATGCAAGAAAATAAAACGTATTTTCATTCAATCCTCATATTGTGAAATATATTTTGAAAAAAAAAACATATTAAAATGTCTATAGTTAAAATAATGTTCATTTAAGAGTGTAGTTTGAAAACTACTCCTGTTTCAAAATAAATGTCTACATTACTATTTTAGTTTGTTCCAAAATAAGTGTATTCTTTCAAAAATAAATGTTTATATTCTAATTTTACTCTTATTTATGAAATAGAGAAAATTATTCTCTCCATAATTAAGGGTAAAATTGTTCATTTGTTGATTAAAAATGTTAATTATTACATATTTTTAAAACTGTGTGCTTTTTTAGTGTGGACATTTGTATTAGGGTGAATGAATTATATATTTGTAGCAAACGTACTTATATGTCAAATTTCATCTACACCATACACCATACAAATGTTGGATGCTACAATATACAATTTTCAAATTATAAACATTTAAATTGGGTTCTATTTATGTTTCCTATAATAAGAACCCACACAAAATATGTTACATTTTTATTTCGACATTTTGCATGTTCACAACCACGCTGCTAAGCCGCCTTGTTTTATTGTTCCTTGACAATTATAATCTATATCTATACTATAAAACACGAATAAAAAACTCTTAAATACAAACTATTAGGCACAAGGTACCATCATTTTATGCAAGATTTTAAAAATCTCTTAATTTACAAGTTTCAAAGCACAAGATACATATTACTATTGCAAGCTTCTAACACTCATCAATTTGGTATGTGCAAGACCTTTCTTTTATGCAGACTTTTCCATGTGTCACTATTAATTAATATATTATATTACTATAAATTTGTTTTAATTATATGTTGGAGTTAAATACAAATTTGGTCCCTGTGGTTTACAAATATTAACGGCTAAGGTCCCTCAAAGATTTATTTAACGGTTAACGTCCCTCAACTATACATTTCATAACATCTAGAGTCCCTGCTACTAACACCGTTAAGAAATGTCTATTTAAGAGAGGGTAAATTTGTCCATTCACCTATTCTAGGTTTAGTAACATATATGGTCTCTCCTAAAATAAATGATTAAAAAACTATTTCATAGTTTATAACATATTTGGTCCCTCTGAGAATTTAAATAACACAATGTGTTCATTCCCTATATTAAACCCAAAAAATACATATAGTTGACTAGTTGTACAATCAAAATGACCACAAATTTACCCTTGTTAACTACATAAAACCTAATTTTTTTAAGAATATATGATTAAGCCAGCTTCCATAACAATAGAAAGGTAAATGCTTAACGTTTTTATTACAAACAAAAGAATAATGAAAAGGTACTCCATCTGTCCAATTTATTTGTAGTATTTAGAATCCATATAGTTGATGATTATTAATTATTTGGAGCATAAGAGGTAGGGATCAAATGTAAGTGAATCTTTTTTGCTGCAAATGTTCCCTCAGCCTCCATCATATCAATATCTAACGGATTTAATCCATCAGCAAGTTTCCAATCAAAATTGTATAGCATTTGAGCAAGGAAAAGCTCGGCTGATACCAAACCAAAGGTTATGCCCGGGCACATTCTTCTACCAGACCCAAATGGAATATAGTGATAGTTAGTTCCCTTGAAGTCGACTGAAATTTTTTCAAATCTCTCTGGCGTGAAGCTCTCAGGATCCTCCCAAAACTCAGGATCAGTTGAGCATGCCCATGCATTGATGATAACTTTCATTTTGATGGGTATATCGTAACCACCAATTTTACATTACTCCCTACATACACGTGGAAGTAACATAAGGATTGGGGGTGAAGCCTTAAAGTTTCCTTGATAATTCTCCGACAGACTTCATTCTCTTCTTCTTGGGCCTACCTACTTGGGTGTGATGTGTTGGAGGAGTGAATTTGGATGGACATTCAAACTTAGTCCACATCTCTCCTATTTTGGGATTATTTTTTTTAGCAGCTTTCATGTTGGTTTTGTAGCTACTGATTTGGGGTCATTTTGTAACGGCTTTTAATTTGATAAAAACATGAGATCACCACTTAGTTGTTACCATCCAACGTCTTCTTTTTTGTTGACCAAATATATTTATGTTTTATGGTGTGATATTTTTTATTTTGTTTGTCTTTATTAATGATATTTTAAGGGATGCTATTTGTTATTTTTTGGAGATTAATGATATTTTAAGAGATGTTACTTGTTATTTTTTGTAAACCACAGGGATCAATTTTGCATTTAAATTCTTATTTAAATTCTAAGAGGGACCAAATATGTTATAAACTATGAATGAGTTTTTTAATCCTTGATTTTAGGAGGGAGCATATATGTTACTAAACCTAGAATAGGTGAATGGATAATTTTACCCTCTCTTAAATAGACGTTTATTAACGATGTTAGTAGCAGGGACTCTACATGTTATGAAATGTATAGTTGAGGGACGTTGACCGTTAAATAAATCTTTGAGGGACCTTAGCCGTTAATATTTGTAAACCACAGGGACCAAATTTGTATTTAACTCTATTATTAATATATAATTGGTTATTTTTTCTAGATGTGATTATAATATATAAGATAATCATTGAATTATAACAAAATATTTAATTTTTTTTATATAAAAACATTATATTATTAAGTCTGAGTTAAACAAATTTATAAAAAAAAACAACAAAAAAACAAAAAATAAAATGAAACATTAAAATCGTGATGTATCTCGCTGCATTGCGTGTGTACGTTTCTAGTTATATTATAAAGCACAGATAAAAAACTCTTAAATACAAATTATTAGGCACAAAGTACCATCATTTTATGTAAGATTTTAAAAATCTTTTAATTTACAAGTATCAAAGCACAAGATACATATTACTACTGCAGACTTCTAACACCCACCAATTTGGTATGTACATGATCTTCCTTTTATGCAGACATTTCCATGTATCACTATTAATTAATATATTATATTTCTATAAATTTGTTTTAATTATATTATTAAATATGTAATTGGTTATTTTTTCTAAATGTCATTAAAATATATAAGATAATCATTGAATTCTAACAAAATACTTAATATTTTGATATAAAAAACATTATATTATTAAGCCTAAATTAAACAAATTTATAAATAAAAAACTCATTATCACTATCTCAAAAATCATCCAAAATCGTACCATAAATCGATAAAAAATAAAATGAAACATTAAAATCATGACGTATCTCACTGCATTGCACGAGTACGCTTCTAATACTGTTAAAAGTGTTCAAGAAGTTAATATATAAGAATTGAAATATCATTCCCCTAGTTTCTAATAAACGACAAGATTCAATATCATTATTAAAAATAAATATTTAACTTTGCATCGTAACAACTCATTATAACTCAATATGTACGGCTTGTTAACGTTCATTATCATAGTCATATTGATTTACAAAATGAACTTACAACCCCCCATACCAAGTTTGCATATTTTATGTTATTTACTGAAAGGGTACTTTAGGTTATGTTTGGATTAATCCTGGTAAATTGTGACCGAAAGCATGGACTGCGGATCTATTAAGCCCCAAGCAGGGTCTAGTGCACCCGCTCAACTTGTTTGAATGGTGTTCCAGGATATTAAAAAAAATACAAAAAACATCAACCAAAAAAACGTAAAAGTCTTTCAAAATCCATCAAAAAACCCAAAGTCTTCTGAAATCAACAAAAAAAAACGAAAAAATCTCTTAATATCAACCAAAAAAACTTTGAAAAATTTCCTCAAAACGGTGGAATTCGGATAAAACATAGACAACTTTGCAAGTCTTTGATCCACTATAAAGGTACACGCGTTCAGCAAAAATCTTAGATTTGCCACTGACTGTAAAACATCATTCCTAATAAAAGTGCACCCGCTCAACTTGTTTGAATGGTGTTCCAGGATATTAAAAAAATACAAAAAACATCAACCAAAAAAACGTAAAAGTCTTTCAAAATCCATCAAAAAACCCAAAGTCTTCTGAAATCAACAAAAAAAACGAAAAAATCTCTTAATATCAACCAAAAAAACTTTGAAAAATTTCCTCAAAACGGTGGAATTCGGATAAAACATAGACAACTTTGCAAGTCTTTGATCCACTATAAAGGTACACGCGTTCAGCAAAAATCTTAGATTTGCCACTGACTGTAAAACATCATTCCTAATAAAATCAATGATGATAATTATTGTTTCAAATTGAATGAGAAACTGATAGATATTTTATGTTTATTTAAGATCATCTTCAACAGCTCTCTAAAATGGAGATTTTGAGATTTTTTGCTTCAACAGATTCCACAAAACCTTCTCCAAAATGGAGAAAGTAGGAAAGATATGATGAAAATCTCAACATTTTGAGATATCTCCAAAAATGATTAATTACGAGAGAAAAATAGTTTTTTATTCATTCTACCAATGAAATTGTTTTAAATTAAATGTTTAGGAGAGAGAAATAATATTTTATAAGTTGTATTGTATATTTTAATAATATAATTAATGGGGTAATCTCCAAAATTGAAAATCTTTTGAAGATAAAGATAATTTATTTTGGAAATTTTGACATTTTACTTTTCCGTTTTGAAAGAACCTTGATCAATAAAAAATTATAATCAAAATGAGTCAATTTTATAAATCAAATTTTGGGAGTAGACAAGACCAAAC
Source organism: Arctium minus (assembly GCA_954870635.1). NCBI lineage: Eukaryota > Viridiplantae > Streptophyta > Magnoliopsida > Asterales > Asteraceae > Arctium > Arctium minus. The sequence goes on along the minus strand of OX941094.1, from coordinate 70,169,282 downwards.
AAGAAAACCAGAGCCGTTGACTCCTAGAGGAGTGTCTTCTTTGATTCTTGATTTTCTAAATTTCAATTTAAATTTTTACAATTTCCCCACTTCAAAAAATCATAGAAACCCACAAAATAGATAAATAAATAAATGTAGAACAAATGCTTGAAAATATGTGTATTTTTATTTAATGAGGTGATTATATTTTCAAAAAATAAAAAATAAATTATATTTTAGAAATACTTATTTAAGAATATAAATAGTCTTAAGATGTCTATTTTCAAGAACACATATACTTTGAATAACAAGATTAAGGTTGTTTTTTATAAGGTCTGAAACTTGAAGTCTTATTTCACTTCTGATTTATAAGAGGTGGTGCTAAAATATGAAATTTGAATCAATAAGACTGTAGTTTTTTTGTAACGTTTGAATGCGTCTTGAGAAAGAGTAGCATATGAACTGAGGTGGCGATAAGAGGTTTTAAGAAGCTAGGTCACTACTTCTTATTTCAGATGTATTTAAAAGTTAGAGTAAACTACGATTTTCGTCCATGTGGTTTGTTGTTTATAACCATTTTCATATTTGACTTTAAAAGTTGCTTTTTTGGTCATTGTGATTTGCAATTTCTTTCCATTTTCGTCCCTAAAACTAATATTCTCAGGGACTAAAAGCGAAAGGAGTTGCAAACCACAAGGACCAAAAAATCAAATTTTAAAGACCAGGGACGAAAATAGTTGTAAACAACAAACCATAGGGACGAAAATAGTAGTTTACTCTAAAAGTTAAAATGTTCTGAAAACTGGAAAAAAACAAACAGTTTTAAATATAAAAAGGTCTGATCGATTCAGACTTAAGATTCATTAAGAGTTTTTTTTTAAACAAACAACCCCTAAGTTTTCTTAGAGGCAGACCTAATAATTTTTTAGAAATGGTTGGGATTATTTGGATATAAGAAACAAAGTTATCGATATTTTTTTATAAAATCATTATTGGTCTGTTAAGTGGTTTTTTGTGTTGTAGATGCAAGGTCTCACGTTAGAGTCTTTTTATCTATTTTTTTTTTCAAAAGCATATAAACTCAAAATAAAATAGTTGAACAGTGGAAACATTGGTATATTTAGGATTCGAACTCGCGCCTGGAAGGGGGAAGGCCATACAAACCAACTCTATCAAAAGATACATGTATTCCTATTGTAGTTTCAAGGAATATAAGTGCATACCGAAACGATACAATAACACATTTCAAGAACATAAATTTTAAAAGACAAATAAAAGTTTATAGTTTTAAAAATATTTATTCAATGATATATATTACAACAAAATTGAGTTTATACAACACCACCAATTTTTAAGCGTCCTAATAGACTGTTTTATAAGACTTATTTATAGAACCAGAAAATAAAGTGTCATATCTAAAGACGTTGTAATAAGTTTATAATACGTTTTTTGACGTCTTAACAAGTTTTTAGAACCTTTTAGTACAAAGCATCACATTAGCTATTTTATATCACCTTTGAGAATGTGTCTTGTAAACTCATCTTTTCATATGACACGTGTTTTTATAAAACATTTTTTTTTCAAATAGTCCTATAAAATAGCAAAATATAACTTTTTTTTAATAAAAATGTCCTAAAAAATTGTTACGGCTTAGACGAGAAATTCAAAAGAACTGATATATGGAATGAGGGTGACCTGTGGAAATACAAAAATCGTCCTATAAACTTGTTATAATGACTTTAGATATGATGCTTTATTTTTTTGAAGCTACAAATTAAGTTTTATAAAGCGGTCTATTAAGACGCTCAAAAAATTGTAGCGTCCTATAAACCCAATTTGTTGTAGAGATAGTTCAAAATTGTCTATTTTTAAGAACATCGTTAAGTTTTATTTAAACCGTATTAGCATTGGGTAGTATAATAAACACTTTTTTTCAACTATAAAAGCTTAAATGTATTTTTAAAAGATGGTTCCCCAAACTAAGAAACAGTTCAAAAGTACGTTCCGCTTCATGTATTTTTACATCTAAATGTAAATTTTTTTTTTATTTTCATTGCAATAAAATTGTTGTTTCTACTAGGAGTTTTTGTGTCAGATAAATTTATTGTAGGTCGTGTTTGTTTTGGGTAACGTTTTGATGATGATCTTCTTAATCTGGAAATGAGGTCGGTTCCTAGCTAGCTGTCGTCACTCAAACATGTGTCACTTAGGTTGTTGAGTTTTTTTTTTTGGGTATTTATAATTGACGTATTCTATTTGTTTAATTAATTATATTACCTCATGTCTTACTATACTTGTTGCAGTTATTGACATGACGTTAATATTGACGTATGCTTTACTGACTTCCATGCTTAAGCGGTGTATACTTTTCATGGCTAATTGTTGATGAAACTACAATCCAGCTAGCAACGCTTGTTGTTTGTGATTGTCCACTAAAATTATGACTTATCCATTCAGGTCTTCTGCCACTTGGGTAGCTGGTGATCCGATATTATATTGGGTACGATATACATGTATACAAATTATAGTGGTAAATGCCTAGATTGAAATATGATACTGAAAAGTATGTTATAGAGAGCACAATAATGTAAAATGATACACAAAAAACAACATAGTTCAAGTGTTACTTATGGAAAGATAGATTAATACTCGTATTTTATTTTTTTTTGTAGTTTTTAATTTTTATATATTAATACAAAATTATCAATCATATTCATAAATTTCTATACTCATTAGTTGTATATGTAGTTTCACCTAGTTGTCATTGAAGTGAATTTACGAGCAAATAAATATATAATGATAAAAATGCAAAGGACCAATGATCGAATACGAACCAAGGGCCGAATAGGAAAACACTAGTTATGGGTTCAGATCAGTTAATTTTTTCGACTTTGGATCTGTAAAACTGAAATCTAAACAAAAGAAATTCACAATCCATGTTTGAACTACTTGCCCATAAGCTATTTTTTTTGTTGAAAAATCTAGACGTCGAGACTTTGCTTTTGCAAAAGCAACATAAGTTTTTTTAATGGAAAAAATAATTAAAAAGCTAAATCGACCCTGGTTAGGACCCGTCATCCATCTAATATCAGTCAGTTCATAACTTAAAAAATTGGACGACTCCTCAGATAAACCAAATTTTTCTTTGCTTAATGGACCGAGCCTAAAGACCAGTGCCTAGTATCTCTACCTATTGTGGATGTCTCCATCAAAGAACATAGTAATGTACATCTAGTTCACTTTGAACTATTTTTCTATGTACTTTACAATAATAATTCCACTAAAAATAGTATTTCCACTTTACTTGATAAATTCATAAAGACACACATTTTACTGTACTTTGATCACGTAAAGAACGAAGCAATTTTACTACACTTGAATACATTCACGAAGAACCTATCATTTACCGTACTTTTTGAATTCCCAAAAGGGCAACACGTCTCAATCATAATGTAGTTTTTCATTTAGTTGTAAGATATCCAACAAATCTGAAGGCAAAAAAACCTGCATTTTGATTATAACCGCACAAAGACAATTAATAGCTAGTTAAACAACACTTAGCAATAAAGAGCGTTCATGATATTGACATCTTGAAAATATCTTTACCTAAACTTTATTGTGATAGAACCATATGCATCACAATTTTATTAAAATTTAAATAAACTCGCATCATACGATCTGCTTTACTAAACCTCTAATTTTTCAAACGAATTTTCTACGAATTATTGATTTCTGTTTAATACACCTAAAAGCTGGTTTCTACGAGTTCTGGTTTGCATGAAATTTTATTTTATTTTCTCGTTTTATGTTACTGCTAAGATAATTCATTTAAAATTTTAGTTATTATTTTAATAATCATTTAAATGATAATTACTTATATTTATAAATATCTAAATAAAAAATAAAAAATGTTAATCTTCAAAGATTAATTCATTGACAATAAGACTTAGGGGTTGTTTGGTTGGTTTTCCATTAAATTATGTATGAATAAAGTTGTCTGTATAGATTTAGAATATTTTTATTTGTGAGAGTTTTTTCATAAATGGAAGGAACGTGTTTTTTAATTGGAGGGACTGGTTTAGAAATACATGGTTATCTGCATAAAGCCCCCATTGAAATCTTACTGAATAAGCACTTTCTATATCATTAAGCCACTACCAAACAGTCATATATAGTTGACTGAATAAGCTGTGAGTCTCATTAAGCTTATTAAGCTGCTAACAAACAGACCCTTAGGCTTTTTGGGTACAATGCGGGATTTTCTGGCCTATCTTCTAAGGACCCATAGTATTAGTCAAGACGTGTACAATCTACTTTGAACACTTAGGTGGCGTTTATTTTTAAGAGGTGCTTAAGTTTGATTTAATTTCTGATTTTTAAGAGGCGATGCTGAATTCTGAAATTTAAATCAATAAGACTGTTTATTTTTGTAAACAGAAAAACGTCTGACTATGTATAATTGTCTATTTTATCTCTAAAAAATAACTTAAATACGTCAATTGAAGTGAGCATCGATGATTGACGGACGAAACGAAAAGAAAAAAAAAATGATGCTGGCAAATTTGCGAGGCCATGGAGTTTTAATCATATCTCACGCACCAAAACCCCGACTTAAGCGATTCAAGATGTTCTGGAAATCCAACACACGGATCTACAATCTTCGAGTTTTGCCTTTTTGCAATTTCAGGATGCATCTGGTTAAAACCGACGTTGAAATCGAAAGAATGGTGTTTGACGGAAATAACAGGAGGCTTAAGAGATAAGATTACACTTTTTTGTCCAGATCATATTAAGACATAAGAGGCTTTGAAAATAATAAATAAACAAACAGTCTAAATTATAAAACATAATAAGACATAAATAGTAATTAAGAGCTTAAAATGAAAAAAACAAACAAGACCTTATCTATATATATACTATATTATAAAAACGGCATAAAAAACTCTTAATTACAACATTTTTAGCACAAGTTACAACTAATTAAAGTCAATTACTTAATTTACAATTTCTTAATGCTTTGGTACAACCTTTCCAAGCACAATATCTCACATAATCATCTATTTGTGGAATTGATACTCATTTATTAATATAACTATTTGTTTTTTTGGTGTATAATTTTATAAAATAGATTTTATATTAGCATAATCTATTTTAAATGTAGATTTTACATTTAAATCTATATTAATGAGATGTAATATAAAATATTTTTTCTTCCGTATTTTTTTATATTACATCTCATAATGATTTTTCCATATTTTATTTTATAAAATCTTTTTTCATATTTTATTTTATAAAATATTTTACATAATGAGATGTAATATAAACTCTTTTTTCTTTCGTATTTTTTTTGCTGATATAAAATCTATTTTATTTTATAAAATCTACACGTATTTTTTTTCACGAGCATTAAAAAAAGAAAAAAGAAGGTTGATATGAATTAAAAATAAAAAATAGCAAGATACACTAATAAATTATGATATTCTTTAAAATAAAAATATTCCGCAATACTTTCCAAATTAACCAAGTGTGAAGAAAAAATAAAGTATAAACGATGTAAATATAAAAATATTCTTCCATATTTTTAATATATTTAATATATTTAAATGTAAAATCGAAAATGAAAATAAAAGATTTTAAAATATTCTCTACATTCACTATAAATATATATAGTTTCTCTATGTATCATCCGAGTACAAGAAGAAGATGAACGGTCGGGTGTCAATGGCGGAACCTGCAACTGAACAAAAGGTATTCCACTATATTTTTGTTTCTTTAAAAAACTATTTTTTTATATTTTATTTTATTTACTGAGGATTTGTTTATATTTTTCAAAACCCACAATCATATTTTTCGAATTAGGGGAATAAGATATATATACATATCTTTATTTTTATCGACTAATAATATGAGGTCTTGAACTCAATAGTCAGATAAATTTTCAAGTCGTACTGAGTGAATTTGAACTATACCAGTTGAGTTGCCGGTTACAAAAGATAGAAATCATTTATTTTCTTTGTCATATTTGATGTGGGTTGAATGTTGTTAATTAATCTACAGATTTATACGTTCAAAGTGATTGTCAAGTGTTGTCGAGGAGGTTTCAGAAAAATTGCAAAATCTGTAAAAACGTATGTTCATATTTATAATTATTTCAATAATAGTGATATGTTGTGAGACATGTCGTTTGAGTTTTAAAAAATATAATACAAAACTATTACCAATATTATTGCACAAACTCATAACAACAAACAATTAAGAATATATGCAAGTTAACCACTTATGAAAATACATTCGTTTTTCACATTGTATTTCATTAACTGTTAACAGAGAAATTACGTTTCATTTTAACTCGGTTCAATATTCCAACAAAAAATTTATCCTCTCGTGCAATGCACGGGCCCAACACTAGTAATTAACAAAAAAAATATGTTAGCATATCTTAAAAATTTTCCCTTTTGACCAATTATTTGATTTATCTAAAGCGGTAGGATAAATGCATCCTTATATATTGCTAAATACATCTCTACCTACTAAATCCTTATATGTTGCTAAATACATCTCTACCTACTAATTTTTTCTCACACAAATCAACATCAAGACTTAGGGGTCGTTACCCAATTGCTTACCCGGTAAGCGCTTACCGATAGAACTCGACACATTAACTTACTTTACCGGGTAAAATTGTAATCATCATAATGGTATCGTATATAACAATTTCCCGGTAAACTCTTACCCGGGTAAGAGTTGTCACTCTCACTTACCGGGTAAGACTCTCCATTCTTATTACCGCTTTTACTGGGTAAGATTCTATACTCTTGTCATGCCGATCCGGTAAGGTAAATACCTTGGTAAGCACTTACCGGGTAAACATTTAATAAACGGCCTCTTAAATTTTATATTCTAATACATGATTTAACTTGATTCTAACATAAAAAAGGATGTTTATAGCATTATTATTGACATAAAATTTGTTAGTAATTTCCACTATATGTATTTTAGTACATATAATATTACAACATATGTAATAAACTACAAAATCAACAAAGTGATTAGTAATAACACGAATACAAAAGAAACTAGGAGGAATCAACAAATGATTAACATAAACGAATAAATCGTATAAGTATCAAACGACGCTGAGGCTCGTGTATGACACGATTCCCTTAAACAGATTCGCCGTCTGTTCCCAGGGTACAACAACGTAAGCAGATGTACTGCCGGATATCACCACTTGCCTGAAAATGCCGGAGAGAAACGTATGCAATAGAGATTTCAGAGAATAGTGTGAGTCGTTTGGTATATCGGCGTGTTCGGTGTATCCGAGGAATGAACCCGGACTCCCATTATTTACTCGATATCGAAACCGGCAACTTAATACGAAATTAATCAGAACTAATTTTAATTACCATTAATCATATACATAAATGAGTATCAATCGAGAGTTACAAAGGACTCTTCAACAGTGCATGGCGCGACTTGCCACGCGGGTAAACTCGCTGCACAACCCGCGTGGTGCACTGTTTTTCGTCCTCAAGACAGGGCATGTCACGGCTTACGGGGCGTGTAAGCCCGTGTGGTTCACTGTTTTTGTCCACACTCCAGTGCATGTCGCGAGTTGCCACGCGGGTAAACCCGCCCAATGCACTGGATCAAAACAAAATTTTCGCAAAAACCAAGCTACGCGAGCATAAGATTTCGGAGCGGCATTCGTGTCCACAAGTCGCACCTTCGCACAAGTTCACCGATTTTAGCCTACGAAAGTCTCAATCGGCACCCCCCTGCGCGCGGGTAGGTGTTGGAGTAAAACCAACCAAAGAACTTGTAAGTCCCTCCCACATTCATGGTTATAAACCACAAAAGTTTTGTTCCTCCTTCTTATGTGGAACACAATCCCACACCCACTTGATTTTTTGCCAAATCCATCCCAAACACTCAACTTTGAGCATCGATATCTCATTCACACATATTTCGTTTTGAACACATAATATATCGTTTCGAAGCTCTCATATAATAGAACACAAACCCACAAAGAGTTAGATATATTCAATACATATACATGTATTTAATTGTGTCCAAAGTTAGTAAAAACTCATATTTTTACTAAATTTTCCAACAAAATTTAAATGATCCAACTATAATTTTTTTTATATTGAAAAGATATTTAAAAATAATAATTTTATCTGTAAGTTAGAAAAAGATAAATTTGGTATTGACATTGAGTTGGGTCTGAGTGTGTTTTGGGTCAGTGAATCTAATCTTTGGAAGTGGGATAATATACACTGTTTTTCCAACCAAAATCATTTCTTTTCTTCTGATTTTGACACTTCTGCATATTGTTTTTGTACAAATTTCACTGCACAAGGTACAACCACTATACTATTTTTGTCTTTTCTTGTAAAAATATTTCATTTTATTTTCCAAAATTAATATTTATTTATACAGTTCTTTTGGATGAAATTAGATATTTTAAAATGTAAAAAAAGAAATTTGATATCTCATGTTTTTGAAAGAGAATTTGTGGAGAATAGTTCAAATAAGAGGGTTAATTTAGATTTACCACTGGTTTAAGTTATTTATACCGTTTGTTTTTCGACAAAATATAACGCCGTTCATCGTCATTAATAGTTTGTTTACACGTATGTAAGAAAAGACATTAAGGTATCGTTTGTTTTTTAAGAGGTCTAAAGTCTGAAGTCTTATTTTAATTATGATTAATAAGAGGTGATGTGTAAAAAGGTCTGAACGATTCAGATTTAAGAGCCATTAATAAGTTTTTAAAAAAAAAACAAACAACCCCTAAATTATCTTCAACCCCGTTTCACCAAGAATAACTCGGGATTGAAAGATTGTTGTAAAAAGTTTAGGTTATATAAAACAATTATTTTCATGATAAATAACCCATCAAATTAGCGTTTTTTTTTTTTTTTTTTATGATTATATCACAATATAAGAATTATTTTATGAAATAGCAGATTAAACCAATTTTAAATAAACTAGAAGTGTACTCGTGCAATGCAGTGAGTTACATCATGGTTTTAATGTTTCATTTTTTTTGTTTTTTTTGTCGATTTACAATACGATTTTAGATGGTTTTGAGAAAGTGATAATTTTTTTTTTATAAATTTGTTTAATTTAGACTTAATAATATAATGTTTTTATATAAAAAAAATTAAGTATTTTGTTAGAATTCAATGATTATCTTATATATTTTAATGATATCTAGAAAAAATAACCAATTACATATTTAATAATACTAGAAACGTACTCGCGCAATGCAGCGAGATTCGTCATTATTTTAATGTTTCATTTTATTTTTTTTGTTTTTTTGTCGATTTACAGTACGATTTTGGATGGTTTTAAAAAAGTGATAATGTTTTTTTTATAAATTTGTTTAATTTAGGCTTAATAATATAATGTTTTTTATATAAAAAAAATTAAGTATTTTGTTAGAATTCAATGATTATCTTATATATTTTAATGACATCTATGAAAAATAACCAATTTCATATTTAATAATATAGTTAAAATAAATTTATAGTAATATAAATAATTAATACTGGTGTATGGAAAGATCTGCATAAAAGGATTGCCCTGCACATACCAAATTGGTGGGTGTTAGAAGTCTGCAGTAGTAATATGTATCTTGTGTTTTGACACATGTAAATTAAGAGATTTTTAAAATCTTGTATAAAATGATGGTACGTTGTGCCTAATAATTTGTATTTAAAAATTTTATCCGTGTTTTATAATATAGTATAGAGTATAGATAATTAAAACAAATTTATAGTAATATAATATATTAATTAATAGTGATACATGAAAGGTCTGCATAAAAGGAAGGCCCTGCACATACTAAATTGGTGGGTGTTAGAAGTCTGCAGTAGTAATATGTATCTTGTGTTTTGATATTTGTAAAGTAAGAGATTTTTAAAATCTTACATAAAATGATGGTACCTTGTGCCTAATAATTTGTATTTAAGAGTTTTTTATCTGTGTTTTATAATACTAGAAGTGTACTCGCGCAATGCAGCTGGATACATCACGATTTTAATGTTTCATTTTATTTTCTGTTTTTTGTCGATTTACATTACGATTTTGGATGGTTATGAGAGAGTGATAATGATTTTTTTTTATAAATTTGTTTAATTTAGACTTAATAATATAATGTAATTTATTTTGATTTAATAATATAATTTTTTTTATAAAATATTCTGTAAGATTTTTTAATTATATTTTAGATTTTTTATATCTAAAATATGCTGAGAGTTATTTTAAGAGAGTTAAGGTGGGAAATGATTTTAGGGGAGTTAAAATGGTTAGAGATAATGATTGAAAATTAATGAATAACATTAAATGTAGTACATACAGCTTTTATGGCTGTTTTTAAGTAATTAGCATTAAATAGCGGTACATTAAATTTTAAGACTTGTTTTTAAGAGTTTTTTATGTCATCTTTATAATATAGTATAGATAGTATAGATATAGATAATATATTAATTAATAGTGATACATGGAAATGTCAAATGTCTGCATAAAAGGAAGGTCCTGCACATACCAAATTGGTGGGTGTTAGAAGTCTGCAATAGTAATATGTATCTTGTGCTTTGATACTTGTAAATTAAAAGATTTTTAAAATATTGCATAAAATGATGGTACCTTGTGCCTAATAATTTGTATTTAAGAGTTTTTTATTCGTGCTTTATAATATAGTATAGATAAACATACATTACAAGAATAATCATATAACCAAATAGTCAAAGACTCAACGGTATCCGAGTTATTGGTGTATCCCAACTTCCCAAAATTAGTGATCATTAGCCAGAGAAATCAAAGAGTATCTCCATCAGATGCCCTATAATTTATTTAAAATAGAATACTGAAATTCAAAACCTTTAAAAAAATTAAATGTAAATCCAACAACTACTTTTTTTTATATATTCCAACATTAATCATATTATTAAAATGTAAAAAGAGAAATTTGACTTCTAATATTTTTGATAGAATTTGTTGAGAATAGTTAAAATAACATATTCAATAGGGTTAATTTAGATTTATTATTTACTATGTAATAAACACCGATGTAAATCATTTATACAATTTGTTTCTTGTCAAGATATGGCATTGTTCACTGTTATGAATAGTTTGCTTACACGTATGATGTAATAACCGAGTTTAAAATAAGAAATTTTAAACTTTGGGGAAAAAGGAGACCAAGTCCAAAGTAAGGGGGGTTAAGTGTAAGTTATGAATAAAAGGGATCTAGCCTAGGGTTCTATTCATTTGTTGGCGGCTGGAACGTTAGAGAGAAGAAGCAAGCGGGTCGATTGAAAGAGAGAAAGAATTTGAAGTTTTGGGAATTTCCACTCATTGCAAGGTATGATTCTAATCCCATAGTTGTATGCTTTTCTCATAAGAGTTGTAGAATGTTGTAAGATCCATTGATTAAGTTAAGATTTGAATTTGTTGGGAAATTTCATTTGTTCATTAAATCTTGGTTCATTAATCTTGGGGGTATGGTTTATGTTAATAAAGGATTATTAGGAGTTGATTTATGGTCATGTTTTATTAATGTTGGTAGTTTAAGTATGTATTGAAGCGATTTTGGGGTATGTTGAGAAGTTCTGGGTTCGATGCAAAACCCTTAATCACCTCACAGCCCGGTCGAAGGTAGACCTAGGTCGAGTGAGACCCCGGTCGAAGGTGGACCTAGGTCGAGTGAGACCCCGGTAAAAGGTTGTAACAACTTGTACCTTTATAATTACAACAAAATAACTTTTCTGTCTAAAAGCAGCCCAGGCTTACATTTCAGAGTATAAGGTTTACAACTATCACCTATTACACAACTGAGTCAAAAATTAAACTATTGCAGGAAGTCTTCTAGCTCCTGGAAATAGCTCACATCTTCTCTTTTCCCTTATCTGTACCTGCTATCTTGCGATAACCTGAAAGAGGATTATAATTTTCAAAGAGCGAGGGTTAGACCAATGGTCTAGTGAATCCCCTCCAAGCACTACTGTAACAGTTCAAATATTATTTAAAACATTTAAACAAAGCTTTATATCTCACGAACATAACTCGCTCTATTAATCAAACATTAACCATACTTTACGCTTCGCAAGCGTAACTCAATCTACTGGCCATCACTGACCACTCTTTACGCTTCACAAGCGTAACTTAAGCTACTCACCAACATTGCCGTCAAAGACGATATGTCTGTCTCGTACTGCCTTATTTTAGGGACACACCTTAATGGCATAAACGGGCCACACTCCCCGGTATGAGCAGGCGGGTCACACTTCCCGACTTAGGTCAGACTTCTGACTCAAATGTATGCATACACTTAGTCTTCACTATATATAAAACAAGTTTATATAAACATAGCATAAACATGCCAACATAACTAAATCAACCTTTTTCAATAAATCTTCATAACTTTCAATAATATAAACGTGCAGTTTATAAAACTCACATTTATCTAATAACTGTCAAAATCGTAAAAGATTTAGTTTGAAAGACTCACCTCTGATTCTTCTTGCTTAAACTCTGTCTTCTAACGATTAACACCACCTACGATGGTACCGAAATACAAAGGTAAGCTAACTCGTGACTAACATTCTTTCCTTCTCTAAACAAATCAAATACAATATATTGCTACTACCCCGGTCGATACCACTCCGGTCCACACCACTTAGGGACCGGTTAACATTATACCGGTCGAGTACATACACCGGTCGACGTCGGTCCGATCACTACACCGGTCGCACCACCCCAGTCGAGCGACACCGGTCGCACAACCCCGGTCGGTCGACACCGGTCAACACAACACCGGTCACCAGCCCCCCTTCCGGGCCCGGTCGATATTCATACAGAATAAGCGACTTTACAGAAACCCAGATCCATGAATCGATCAAAAACACGGATAAAAGCTTAATTACTAAGACTATTTACCGACTATAACACGTAGATAGAAGTATTAAGCTAGAATCATACCTCTATTTGTCAATAACTGATCGATCCTTTGATACCTCTCCCTGCCTTCGCTCTGTTCTCTTCTCTTTAGTCGGTCTCAAGAAAACATCAGTACGAGTTTATGAAATCAATCTTTTAGGGTTAAGGTTATATATAACCAAAGTTTCAAATAACCCCCTGAACTTTGGGTCTCGCTTAACTTTTCACCCACTTACAAAATTAATAAAATTTTCGGAACTAGATATTACAATCTTCCCCCCTTAAGAGAATTCCGTCCCCGGAATTCCATCGCTAAACAAATGGGGATACTGAGATCTCATGTCCGCCTTTACTTCCCATGTTGACTCTTGTCCTTTATGAAATTTCCACTGGACTTTCACTAATCGGATCTCCTTGTTTCTCAACTTCTTTACTTTGAGGTCCGAAATTGCTACGGGTTCCTCAATATAACTTAATTTTTCATCTACCCGAATGTCTTCTAAGGGAACTACTACATCTGCTTCTGCCAAACACTTTTTCAAGTTTGACACATGAAATGTGGGGTGAATCCCACACAAACTTTCTGGTAGATCAAGTTTGTAGGCCACTTCACCAACACGTCCCGTGATGGTAAATGGTCCAACAAACCTTGGTCTCAATTTTCCTTTCTTTCCAAATCGGACTACCCCTTTCCAGGGCGAGACTTTCAACATTACTTTGTCTCCTACCTGAAACTCTATTGGTTTCCTCCTCTTATCTGCATACATTTTCTGACGATCTTGAGCAATCTTTAATCTTTCTCGAATCTGGTTGACCTTATCAACTGTAACCTGTACGATTTCCGGTCCCGTTAGCTGTCTTTCACCCACCTCATTCCAACATAAAGGTGTTCTACATTTACGTCCATACAATGTTTCGAACGGGGCTGCTTGTATGCTAGCATGATAACTATTGTTGTAAGAAAATTCAATCAATGGCAAATGAATTTCCCACGAACTTTTGAAATCAATGACACATGCTCGAAGCATATCTTCTAACGTCTGAATGGTTCTCTCACTCTGGCCATCAGTTTGTGGATGATAGGTCGTACTCAGCTTAAGTTGAGAGCCTAACTCCCTTTGCAAACTTCTCCAGAAAGCTGACGTAAAACGAGCATCTCTGTCTGACACAATTGACGACGGTACTCCATGTATGGTTACTATCTCGTCTATATATAATCGAGCCAATTTCTCTAGTGAGTACGTCTCCTTAATTGGTAGGAAGTGAGCTGACTTTGTGAGTCTATCCACTATCACCCAAATGACATCATGGCCCTAAGGTGATCGCGGTAACCCGGTAACAAGATCCATCGTAATCTCGTCCCACTTCCAAAATGGAATTTCTAATGATTGAAGCTCCCCGTAAGGTCTCTGATGCTCAGCTTTAACTTTCAAATTAGTGGGTGTTAGAAGCCTGCAGTAGTAATATGTATCTTGTTCTTTGATACTTGTAAAGTAAGAGATTTTTAAAATCTTACATAAAATGATGGTACCTTGTGCCTAATAATTTGTATTTAAGAGTTTTTTATCAGTGCTTTATAATATAGTATAGATATAGATAATATATTAATTAATAGTGATACATGGAAATGTCAAATGTCTGCATAAAAGGAAGACTCTGCACATACCAAAATGGTGGGTGTTAGAAGCCTGCAATAGTAATATGTATCTTGTGCTTTGATACTTGTAAATTAAGAGATTTTTAAAATCTTGCATAAAATGATGGTACCTTGTGTCTAATAATTTGTATATAAGAGTTTTTTTATCTGTGCTTTATAATATAGTATAGATAAACATACATTACAAGAATAATCATATAACCAAATAGTCAAAGACTCAACGGTATCCGAGTTATTGGTGTATCCCAACTTCCCTAAATTAGTGATCATTAGTGAGAGAAATCAAAGTGTATCTCCATCAGATGCCCTATAATTTATTTAAAATAGAATACTGAAATTCAAAACCTTTAAAAAAATTAAATGTAAATCCAACAACTACTTTTTTTGTATATTCCAACATTAATCATATTATTAAAATGTAAAAAGAGAAATTTGACGTCTGATATTTTTGATAGAATTTGTTGAGAATAGTTAAAATAACATATACAATAGGGTTAATTTAGATTTATTATTTACTATGTAATAAACACCGATGTAAATCATTTATACAGTTTGTTTCTTGTCAAGATATGGCATTGTTCACTGTCATGAATAGTTTGCTTACACGTATGCATAAATGTAATAACCGAGTTTAAAATAAGAAATTTTAAACTTTGGGGAAAAAGGAGACCAAGTCCAAAGTAAGGGGGGTTAAGTGTAAGTTATGAATAAAAGGGATCTAGCCTAGGGTTCTATTCATTTGTTGGCGGCTGGAGCGTTAGAGAGAAGGAGCAAGCGGGTCGATTGAAAGAGAGAAAGATTTTGAAGTTTTGGGAATTTCCACTCATTGCAAGGTATGATTCTAATCCCATAGTTGTATGCTTTTCTCATAAGAGTTGTTGAATGTTGTAAGATCCATTGATTAAGTTAAGATTTGAATTTGTTGGGAAATTTCATCTGTTCATTAAATCTTGGTTCATTAATCTTGGGGGTATAGTTTATGTTAATAAAGGATTATTAGGAGTTGATTTATGGTCATGTTTTTATTAATGTTGGTAGTTTAAGTATGTATTGAAGCGATTTTGGGGTATGTTGAGAAGTTCTGGGTTCGATGCAAAACCCTTAATCGCCTCACAGCCCGGTCGAAGGTGGACCTAGGTCGAGTGAGACCCCGTTCGAAGGTGTACCTAGGTCGAGTGAGACCCCGGTCGAAGGTGGACCTGGGTCGACGAGACCTCGGTCGATGAGACCCCGGGCCGTTACCCCGGGAGTCGGTGAAGCTCGGGGGGGGGGGGGGGTCCGGGGATCGGGGTTTGTCGGGGGTGTTGCAAAATAGGTTTTAAGAATTTAAGGCTCGTTGAGTGATGTGTTTTATCGGTTTCGTCGGTATCATCGTAGGTTTTAAGATCGATATTTCGCGGGTTTCTTTAGCATGGATCATAGGTGAGTTTTTCATAACTAAAGTTGTTTATGACGTTGAAAGCTAATTATACATGCAAGTTGTTTCATTTAAATGCTTTATCATACTAAAACAATTTGTTTTGTGTAGAAGTTATTCTAAAGCACAATTTGCCTTAAGTGAGCTTTATACATGCGGGTTTTTATTATAAGCGTGGTTTAAGCTTTTAACTTGTTAACTTAATATATGTATACATTGTTGTGAGCGGACAAAGTCGGGGGGTGTGGCCCGCCTGTACTCATACCGGGGGGTATGTCCCGTTTATGCTATATGGGGGTGTGTCCCATCTAAGGCAGTATGAGACAAACACGCTGTTACTTTTAGTGACGGTAGTGTGTGCCGGAAAAGAGTTATAAACGTGGTTTATGTTTTCAAAGCTGAAATGATTGATTTATTCTGTAAATTGTGGTTGAACTATGTTTTGAGGGATCTCACTAGACCTTTGGTCTAACCCTTGCTCTTTCAAAAATTAAAAACCTTTTATGGTCATCGTGAGTTAGGCAGCACGAGCAAGGGTAAAGAAAGTTTGACCGGGTGCCGGAGTAGAAGACTACCATTAGAAAGTTTTGTTTCAGTTAAATCTCAGTTGTAGTAGGTTGCTGTTTGCAAACCTGATATACATTTAAGATTCTGATTGCTGTTTATTTGGGCCGTTTTTGGCGAGATTTCTTATGTTATTAGACTGCTTTATTGTTGCAGTTTGGGTTGTTTTAATTGGTATCAGAGTCGTAGTTTAAGGGATCTAGGTGAACGGACGGGCCTAGACTTAAACTAGGAGGGTAGGATACAACTGAGATTATAGGACGACCTTAGGAAGTCAAGTGGTAGGGTAGTGAGGACTAGCATGTAAGGTAAATTTAAAATTACATCTGGCCAGTGTAATTATAAATTTACAGGTACATGTGTGTGCTTAACTTGCCTTATTGCTTTGGGTTTATATTAATGAAGTTTGTGTGTTGGTGTAGTCATGTCGGAGCGAGTAACTAGGAGCAGATTTGCGCCGATAGTTGAGGCGGCGCCGGTGAAAGAAATAATTGAGGATGAACCAGTTGTTACTCCTCGGCAAGCCGCTGCACGAGGAAAAGGACGTGGACGGCCTAAGGGAAAGACAACCCAAAAGGCCGCCACTCAAGTGAGGGAACCGGAAGCGATAGCCCCAAGAAAGAGACCAGCGCGAGTTGCCCGAAAGACCAGAAGTGTGGAGATCATGGCTGAACGAGAACCTTCTCTTCAAGAAAGTTCAACTGTTGCAAGGGGAAGAAGGCCAGTGCAGAACCGTGGGGGAGGTCGGGCTCAGGCTTTTGTCACGCAAGAGACTTTTGCCACAGAGATGGGTAAGTTACAGGAGACATTGCAGGCTTTGCTGGCTTATCAGACTGGGAGGGCAACAATAGGTCAAGAAAAGAGTGAGGAGAGGGAGACGACAGAGATGGACAACTCGCCGATAACGGTGGTGGGTAGTCACTCGCAGTCAACTCCTAGTTTGGAAGTAAAAGCAGATAGCAGGAAAGGATGCAGTTATAAAGCGTTTACCACTTGCAACCCTCCTACCTTCAAAGGAGAGTGTGATCCAGTAGTGGTAATCAAGTGGATTGGGAACATGGATTTGGCGTTCGACACCTGCAAGTGTGCGGAAGAAGAAAAAGTTATGTTTGCATTATCCATGATGAGGGATGATGTTGTATTCTGGTGGGAGGCTGAGACAGGGGGTAAGGGTTCGAAGGCGTCTAAAGGTATGGATTGGGAAACTTTTATAACTAAATTCAAGAAGCAGTTTGTCCTTTGGTAGCCGTGAAGAAGTTAGAGGAAGAATTCTTGAATTTCGAGCAAGGAGACATGACAGTGAGGGAGTATACCACTAAATTTCTGGAAAAGGCTCGTTTTGCTGAGGTGTATGTGCCGAATGAGGAACGTCGGGTGGATAGATACTTATTTGGGTTGAGAATCAGTATTAGAGAGTTGGCGGCAACACGAGAGCCTACTACCTTTCAGGCGGCCGTTAACGCAGCCGAAATGACTGAAAAGGACAAGGCACGTCAGATGACTGAGAAGGGCGGTGAGAAAAGAAAATGGGAAGGACCGACGCGTGATCCAAAGAAGTTCAAAAGTACCAGATCTGATCAGCGGGTTATACCAAGGGTCGAGAACAAACCGTGCAGCAAATGTAATCGGATGCATAAAGGGGAATGTTTGGCAGATCGGGAGGGTTGTTTCAAATGCGTAAAGACAGGGCATATGACACGGGATTGTCAAGGAGCTAGAACTTTCTACCAGTGTGGTGCTGCGGGTCATATCAAAACAGACTGTCCGCAACTAAAAAGGGGAGCAGTTGGGAATGCCGGAGGAAAAGGAGGGGAGCGGAAGGTGGAACCCGCCTGAACCAGAGCGAGGGCGTTTAACATGACGACGGAGGAGGCGGTAGAGATACCGGATGTGGTGACAGGTACCTTCCTTATAGACTCGACTTTTGCAAAGGTACTGTTTGATTCGGGCGCAAACCGTTCGTTTGTGTCACCGAATTTTGTTCGTAATCTGTGTGTGAAACCCATGGAGCTTAGTATTGGGTTCGAGGTAGAAGTAGCTGATGATAGTCGAGTCTGGGCGAGGGAGGTATATGAAGGGTGTAGTATTGTCATCGATGGTCAGTCATTCCCACTTCGGCTATACCCGATGGGTATGGGGGAATTTGATGTTATTGTGGAGATGGATTGGTTGGCATCGAATGATGCTCATATAGTGTGTAATAAGAAGTTGATCCGAATAGCGTTGTCGGGTAAAGAAGAGGTGGTAGTATATGGGGATCTTCGGGATAGGAAGTCGTGTTTGATCTCTATGATCAAGGCTAAGTGGTGCGTGGGGTTCTTAGCATATGTAGTAGACGCTAAGAAAGAAAATAATGGGTTAGAGGCGGTTGCGGTAGTAAGCGAATATCCGGAGGTGTTTCCGGAAGATTTAACCACTTTGCCTCCTGATCGGCAAGTAGAGTTTAGAATTGACTTAATGCCTGGAGCATCACCTATCGCAAGAGCACCCTATCGGTTGGCACCGACAGAAATGAAGGAGATGATTACGCAACTGCAGGAGCTGCTCGACAAGGGGTTTATTCGTCCTAGTACCTCACCATGGGGAACGCCAATATTATTCGTCAAGAAGAAGGACAGGTCTATGAGAATGCGCATCGACTACCGGGCACTCAACAAAGTGACTGTCAAGAATAAGTATCCGCTTCCCAGAATTGACAACCTTTTTTATCAGCTTCATGGAGCGAGCTACTTTTCAAAGATAGACCTGCGATCGGGGTATCATCAGTTGAAGGTGAGGGAGGAGGATGTGCCTAAGACTGCCTTTCGTACGATGTATGGGCATTACGAGTTTTTAGTCATGCCCTTTGGGCTGACCAACGCGCCAACAGTTTTCATGGACCTGATGAATAGAGTGTGTAGCCCACTCTTAGACAAGTGTGTCATAGTCTTTATAGATGACATACTGATTTATTCACGGTCTAAGGAAGATCATGAGACGCATTTGAGAGCAATATTAGAATTTCTTAAGCGTGAGAAGTTGTACGCCAAGTTCTTAAAATGCGAATTTTGGTTGAGAGAGGTACAGTTTCTAGGACACGTGGTGTCGGAAGATGGGATTAAGCTCGATCCGGCTAAGATCGAGGCTATTAGAGGGTGGGTAACACCGAAATCGCCATCATAAGTAAGGAGCTTTCTAGGATTGGCAGGTTATTATCGAAAGTTCATTCAGGACTTCTCGAGGATAGCCACGCCACTAACGGCGCTAACCAGGAAGAATGTCAAATTTGTGTGGGCGGAGGCTCAAGAGGAAGCGTTCAATAAATTGAAGGAGAGCCTGAGTAGTGCACCTATCCTGTCCCTACCCAACGGGACAGAAGGATTCGTAATCTACAACGATGCTTCAAAATTGGGTCTAGGGTGTGTGTTGATGCAAGAAGGCAAGGTGATTGCTTATGCGTCTCGTCAGCTGAAAGTGCATGAGAAGAATCAACCGATGCACGATCTGGAATTGGCAGCAGTAGTCTTCGCTTTGAAGATTTGGAGGCATTATCTGTACGGGATCAAATGTCAGATTTATACGGATCACAAGAGCTTTCAGCTTCTATTCAATCAGAAATAGCTCAATATGAGGTAGCATAGGTGGATGGAGTTGTTGAGCGATTACGACTGTGAGATCCTATACCATCCGGGCAAGGCCAATGTGGTGGCCGATGCTCTAAGTCGTAAGGAATGTGGGGAAACAACAAAAGTGGTGGCTTATCGAGTCGAAGTCACTTCTAATTTCTTGGAAGAAGTCAAGAAGTATCAAGAGGAAGTGGTGTTAGAGGAAAACTGGAAGAGTGAGAGAATAGTTGGAATTATTAATTCGCTAACCATCGACAGTCGCGGGGTGAAGTGCTTCAAGAATAGAGTGTGGATTCCAAAGGTGGGAGAACTTCAGAAGAGAGTGTTGGAAGAAGCACATAAGTCACGTTACTCCGTGCATCCAGGAACCAACAAGATGTATCGAGATCTAAAGCAAGATTGCTGGTGGTCGGGTTTAAAGAAAGATATTGCTCACTTCGTCGAGCGATGCCTGACGTGTTTGAAGGTGAAAGCAGAGCACCAGAGACCTTACGGGGAGCTTCAACCGTTGGAAATTCCAGTCTGGAAGTGGGACGAGATTGCGATGGATTTCGTTACCGGGTTGTCGCGGTCACCTAAGGGGCACGATGCCATTTGGGTGATAGTGGATCGATTCACAAAGTCAGCTCACTTCCTACCGATCAAGGAGACGTACCCATTAGGGAAATTGGCTCGACTATACATAGATGAGATAGTAACCAGGCATGGGGTATCGTCATCTATTGTGTCTGATAGGGATGCTCATTTCACGTCATCCTTTTGGAGAAGCCTTCAAAGAGAGTTGGGATCACAACTTAAGTTGAGTACAGCTTATCACCCATAAACTGACGGTCAAAGTGAAAGGACCATACAAGCGCTGGAAGATATGCTCTGAGCCTGTGTGATCGATTTCAAGGGTTCTTGGGAAGTTCACCTATCGTTGATAGAGTTCTCTTATAATAACAGTTATCGCGCAAGCATTCAGGCAGCACCGTTCGAGGCGTTATATGGTCGTAAATGTAGGACACCGTTGTGCTGGAACGAAGTAGGAGAGCGTCAGTTAACAGGTCCCGAGATAGTACAAGTGACTGCAGATAAGATGAACCGCATTCGAGAGAGATTAAAGACGGATTAAGACCGGCAACGAATGTACGTGAATAAACGAAGAAAACCTATCGAATTCCAAGTGGGAGACTTGGTTATGTTAAAAGTTTCTCCTTGGAAGGGGGGTAGTTCGTTTTGGAAAGAAAGGTAAGTCGCGTCCAAGATATATGGGCCCGTTCGCTATCCTGGAACGAGTTGGAAAAGTGGCATATAAATTGGAGTTGCCAGCAGAATTGCGTGGAATTCACGCCACGTTCCACGTGTCAAATTTGAAGAAATGTTTTACGGAGACCGATGTTGTAGTACCGTTGGAAGATATCCAAGTGGATGAAGAATTGACTTACATCGAGGAACCGGTGGCCATTCTGGATCTTAAAGTCAAGAAATTGAGGAATAGAGAGATTAAGTTGGTAAGAGTGCAGTGGAAGTTCCATAAAGGACAAGAGTCAACGTGGGAAGTGGAGGCAGACATGAGGTCTCAGTATCCCCATCTGTTTAGTGATGGAATTCCGAGGACAGAATCCTTTTGAGGGGGGGGGGGATTTTGTAATAACCGAGTTTAAAATAAGAAATTTTAAACTTTGGGGAAAAAGGAGACCAACTCCAAAGTAAGGGGGTTAAGTATAAGTTATGAATAAAAGGGATCTAGCCTAGGGTTCTATTCATTTGTTGGCGGCTGGAGCGTTAGAGAGAAGGAGCAAGCGAATCGATTGAAAGAGAGAAAGATTTTGAAGTTTTGGGAATTTCCACTCATTGCAAGGTATGGTTCTAATCCCATAGTTGTATGCCTTTCTCATAAGAGTTGTAGATTGTTGTAAGATCCATTGATTAAGTTAAGATTTGAATTTGTTGGGAAATTTCATTTGTTCATTAAATCTTGGTTCATTAATCTTTTATGTTAATAAAGGATTATTAGGAGTTGATTTATGGTCATGTTTTTATTAATGGTGGTAGTTTAAGTATGTATTGAAGCGATTTTGGGGTCTGTTGAGAAGTTTTGGGTTCGATGCAAAACCCTTAATCGCCTCACAGCCCGGTCGAAGGTGGACCTAGGTCGACGAGACCCCGGTCGAAGGTAGACCTCGGTCGACGAGACCTCGGTCGATGAGACCCCAGGCCGTGACCCCGGGAGTCGGGGAAGCTCGGGGGGGGGGGGGTCCGAGGATCGGGGTTTGTCGGGGGTGTTGCACAGTAGCCTTATTTAGGATGTTCAAAGAAGTTAAGGCTTGTTGAGTGATGTATTTTATCGGTTTCTTCGGTATCATCGTAGGTTTTAAGATCGATAGTTCGCAGGTTTCTTTAGCACGGACCACAGGTGAGTTTTTCATAACTAAAGTTGTTTATGACGTTGAAAGCTAATTATACATGCGAGTTGTTTCATTTAAATGCTTTATCATACTAAAAAAGTTTGTTTTGCGTAGAAGTTATTCTAAAGCACAATTTGCCTTACGTGAGCTTTATACATGCGAGTTTTTATTATAAGCATGGTTTAAGCTTTTGATTTGTTAACTTAATCTATGCATACATTGTTGTGAGCGGCCAAAGTCGGGGGGTGTGGCCCGCCTGTACTCATACCGGGGGGTGTGTCCCGTTTATGCTATATGGGGGTGTGTCCCATCTAAGGCAGTATGAGACAGACACGCTGTTACTTTTAGTGACGGTAGTGTGTGCCGGAAAAGAGTTATAAACGTGGTTTATGTTTTCAAAGCTGAAATGGTTGATTTATTCTGTAAATTGTGGTTGAACTATGTTTTGAGGGATCTCACTAGACCTTTGGTCTAACCCTTGCTCTTTCAAAAATTAAAAACCTTTTCAGGTCATCATGAGTTAGACAGCGCGAGCAAGGGTAAAGAGAAAGTTTGATCGGGAGCCGGAGTAGAAGACTACCATTAGAAAGTTTTGTTTCAGTTAAATCTCAGTTGTAGTAGGTTGTTTGCAAACCTGATATACATTTAAGATTCTGATTGTTGTTTATTTGGGCCGTTTTTGGCGAGATTTCTTATGTTATTAGACTGCTTTATTGTTGTAGTTTGGGTTGTTTTAAGAAAAGACATTAACTTACTCGTAATCTCATTTCACCGAGAATAACTCACGCTTGAAAGATTTTGGTAAAAAGCTTAAGGTTATCTAAAACAAATCACGACTCGAGAGGAAGCTAGTTGAGAAGTGAAAACAAAGATTTTTGATGATAAAGAACACAACAAATTTGATTTTTGGGTAGGTATTGTAAGAACCCAAACTCACGACATAAAGTAAAACTAATTTTAATAATTAATAACACCAAACGGCCCAAAACAACATCTAAAATTGAAGGTTTGCGTTAAGGCAATCTATTACACAACTGGGATTTTCAAAAGGAAAGAAAGACTACAAAGGAAGTCTTCTAATTCTGGAATCTGCTCACACCTTCTTCTTATCCTTAACCGCTTTCTCTACTTCACGTCTGCCTGAAAAGGTTTTTAGTTGGGAAAATAGCGAGGGTTAGACCAAAAGTCTAGTGAGTTTCCTTTAACAACAATTTAAGCAAACGCAACATTTAAAAGATTTATAATTAAATAAACCATTTCAGTTTCAACATTTCAACATTTACAACCAAGCTTCTGTAACACACTACCGTCTTCCGAAGGTGACAGCGTGTCTGACTCATATTGCCTTAACTGGGACACCCCCCATTGGCATATACGGGACACCCCCCCCCCCCCCCGAATTTGATCGTTCTTGCTCCCAATAATGTATGCATACATTTAACCACTGCGACAATATAAACCACGTTTATAATAAATCTCATATATATATAATTTGGCGAAATAATTAAATGCTTTAAAATAAATTACCACATGACTTTAACCACTTTAACATCAATAGGCATTTAGTTAGAAAACTCACCTGGTGCTTCCCGCTTAATTCCTCTCGTACACGCTAGACTCGGTAACAATCCCCCTTCCCTACGGTGTAAATATAATCGGGTGATAAATCCCCAAATAAACTCTCGATAAAACGACTCACTCAAAAACCTTCCCAACAATTATTTAGTTCGACATCACAACTGGTTCGGGGAAACAAATCCCCTGATCGCACTGAGAAGAGTACTCGGGTTCACCCGGTTGGAACCTCCCGGGTCCACCCGGTTGGAACCTCCCGGGCTTACCCGGTCACCATCTCCCAGGGTCATCCGACTCCTTGCTACCGGGGTCACCCGGTGCCTAGCTCCCGGGGTCGCCCGACTTCCCCTTAACCAACAGACCACGCTGCAGCGGAAGTCGAAATGGGTTTTTACTCAAGCGATGGGTGTGACGGTTACCGGCGTCGGTAAGCGACCCACCCCCACTCTCGATGGAGAAACACCATCCTCAACAAATAGAGGACTCGATTTCTACAAAATATCAAAACCCCACTCCCGAACTAGCAGAACACTGCGATTGGAACCCATACTGGAACAAAAAGAAAACTCTATGGTTCAATCCCAACCCGCAAAACGATAAGAACGATTAAGTAAAGATGAAACTTACCTAGAAGGATTGATGCAAGCTTAAATCTCAAAGAAATGCACCTTTGCTCTCCTTCCAAAAATCGCCTTCAGAAGACTCTCTCTCTCTCTCTCTCTCACTCTCTCTAAAATGTTCGGCCGCCAACCAGAGATGGGAAGGATCTCTAGCGTTTAATTCCCTTTAATTCCAAATACAACTATTGTCCCAAAACTCTACATTTATTCATTTGAACCCGGATATTACAGGCATATCACAGTAAATGGATTACTTTTTGAAATAACATATTAAACCGATTAAAAAAACAAACTTCAGTAATTAGACAATAAAATGTTTATTTGACTAAAGACCCATGAGATTATTTAGGTGTTTCAAATATCATTTATTTTTAGGGGGCGTTTGGTTCGTTCTAAGGAATGAAAATGAGATTGATAATGATAATAAAGTAGAATGGGAATCATTATTTCTTATTCCATTATATTATATTACTAGACATTCCTTCATTATTGATATTATATAAAATTAAAAAGAAAAAAAAAACCACCCACTCCCACCGTACATCCTCCCCACCATCTTCCCTGTTTCATATACACCACCATCTTCTTCCCTATTTCATCTATAAACCTACGATTACGAGATCAAAAAATCGAACAGAAAATCTTTGGTGAAAAGATAGAACAAAAGAAACCTTGGTGAAAAAGATACCGATCAAAAGGTGAAAAAAAAATTGAACAGGAAGAAATTACACAAATCTGAGTTTGGTCAAACAATAAAAAAATTAAAAAAAAAACTCGATGACCATTCTCTCTCTTTTTCTTTTTCTTCTTCTTGTTTCTTGTCTAACCTGCATCAATACCAATACACCATAGTCCCACCATTTGGTTGTAAAAATCGAACAGGGATGAAGCTTCCAAATCGAAATTAGGGTTAGGGCTTACACATCGATTTGAAACAGATTAAGCTTGATAATTGTTGAAATAAATCGATTGATCGAGTTTGTCGGTAGAATGATAGTCGGAGGAAACTCGGTTGATTGAAACATGGTTTTTAAACGTGAAGAGAGGGACAGCCGGAGGAAACTCCATCTATGGGGAGGAGACGATAAGAGATCTATATGGTGAAGATAAAGATATGGGAAGGAGAAGATAAGAGATCTATATGGTGAAGTGAAGAGAAGTCCGCACATTTTTTCTATTCCACCCAAATTTGGGGGGAATGGTTTTTACCCACTTATAATATAATGATTAATTATATTACTTCCAAACAAACAACAACAATCATTATATTCCTATTCCTTGTTTGAACCAAACATCTGCAATGAATTTCATACCCATTCCTTACCTTCTAATACCCCAAACCAAAATGAGTGATCTTTATTAAAATGACCCCTAAATTATATTGAGTGATCTTTATTAACAAAAATTATATATAATATGTGTGATCTTTATTAAAATGGATTGGGTTGGACGGTATGAGGCCATTTGAACAATCCAACCAATTACTTCGGTTAGGCGGTTTGAATGTATTTTAAAAAAAGATGATTATATTACATTTAAAAAAACATATATTAGTGGTTGATACTTAACAACTGAAAAATATTATAATCATCCAAGTTTATGTTTAATTGTTTAAACATAATTGTCATTATACATATTATGATAAGACCATTGAATTAAAATGACACTATCAATCTACAAGTCTACAACGATGGTTTTTGTAATAACCATAATCTTATATTTCTAAGAAAGATAGAAGTTGAGGGTGTGTTTGTGGCAACTCCCAATTTTCAGGGAGTGGAGTGCAGTAAAAGGGGGCTATCAGATGGCAAAACCCTCTATACCCTTCTCATTGTGATGAAGACGGTTTGGGGGGATAGAGAAGGATTGGAAGAACTCTTGGTGATTCATCATTGAAGGCTAAGAAGAGAAGGCCAATTTTAGTGGTAAACTTCATCTCTTTCAAGGTAAACCTCCCTATTTGTCTTCTTTGGATTCTATCAAGTATATTATGTTTAGGGTTTGGGGTTTTCCTCCTTGAGGTGTCTTGATTTGAAAATCCAGTGGTGGATATGATTTTGATGGGAAAATGATTTGATTTCTTGGTGTTTTGATTAAAAATCTCCATGAATGGTGTGTATCTTCAAGGTTCTCCATTATATGGTTTTTGAGAAAACAGAGCCCACCAATGGATGGATTTCTAAGGATTAAATGTTGTTTTAATGTTTGGTTATTGTTTGTAAAGACTTAGAATATTTATTCCCTCTTTGCAGAAGTTTAATATCGATTTTGAAATGGATAGGGATTGAGAAATGTTGATTTTCGAGTTGAAAATACGTGCAGGGCTGGACCAGTGTCCCGCGCGGGGTCTGGCATGGGTTAGGTCGCCCCAAAAGTCGCGTCAGACACTGGTCAGTGTCTGGTGCGGGTTCTGATGTGAGTTTGGCCGTGTGGAAGGTCGTGCCAAGCTCTGTTTGGGCAATCTTCTTGTTGTTTCGTCCACTATTTGGGGCTAGGATCGAGGCATTAATTGGGGATTTGTCTTATGGGTTGTAAAGGATGGTTTGAGGGGTAATTAAGTGGTTTAATACCCTCGTATGTCATATGATTTAGGTGTTCGGTTTGGACACTCGGGGATCAAAGTGTGAGATTGAGCGTGGACGACAGGTGAGTTTTTCTTAACTTACTTTATTTGACGTATGAGCTCTAAATACATATGATGCTTATCAAAATGCATGTTTTACGTTGCATTAAAATATGTTTGATGGTGTGGATTTTATAGTGTGCATGCATTTGGGGGTGAGGCATGTGATGGCTTTTATATGGGAGGTGTGACCCATTTGGAATGAATGAATTCGTTTCATGTGATTCGTTTTGAGGGCAGGTGTGTAGGCATGGAAATTGGCCCCGACCCGTCGTGGAACCCGGTCCACCCGCCCCGATCGGGGATGGGGACGGGGATCCCCGTTTGTCTCAAACTGAGTATGGGGATGGGGACGGGGACGGGTATCGCACTCCCCGCCCCGCCCCGTACCCGTTTTATATTTTAATTAATATTTGATATATTATTTATTTAAACTAAATCGGTAATTCATAATTTCCTATTTCCTAACTAGGTTTATAATATAAAATTGTTATTTTTTGGATGTTAATATGTATTTTGGATGTCAATCAAAATACAATTCCTCGATATGGTTTTGAATCTTACTCGATATCTTTTGGTACGTTTGAAGTTAAGTTTTTTTCCCCGAATTCGGTTGAATTTCTTTTGGTTTTAAGTTATTAATTATTATATGATGTGATTTTTATACTAAATTAAATTTCTTTGGATTTTAGGTTTATTGGAAATATGTGATATTTAAATATGTGTGGTGTCTCATATATTTGATTTAAATAGCTTACATAAACGAAAAAAGAAAATCCCCGTTTCCCCGTTGGGGATCCCCGTTCCCCGTTGGGGATGGGGATGTGATCATATTCCCCGACGGGGACGGGGATGAAGATGAGGGATTGGGGATAGGGATGGGGATTGAGGTCCCCGCCCCATTTCCATGCCTACAGGTGTGAGACCAAACACGTTGTCACAGGTCTGCGTGACTTAACCGTGTGCCATTTACATGTGTTGTGTGTGTGCATGGTGGTTTTATAGATGTGAATCATTTGTAAATGCTTATAACTCATTTTGAATGATATTTTGTGGCGCGATGTTAAAACTTGAGGGAACTCACTAGACCTCCGGTCTAACTCTCGCTTTTATAAAACTAAAAGCCTTTTCAAGCAAGTGTATAGTGGGGTTTCGTCCAAGGGGAAAGAAAAGAGGTGACGTCGTAGAAGAGGCTTGATGGAGGCATGTAATTATCAGTAGATGTATAATAAATCTCAGTTGTGGATAGGCATTTCCGCTGCAAATTTAGAGTTGAGTTTTTCAATTTCTATAGCTCTAATGTTTTCTTAGCTTTGAGTTTGTCCATGTTGTCTACGATTAAAAGAAATTTAGGGGTCATTTACACAGCGCTTACCCAATAAGCGCTTATCGGTAATTGTTAACACTTTCACTTAACTTATATGGTAAGATTTTAGTCCATTAAAATGACATCCTATGCAACATTTTTATCTGGTAAGCGCTTACCATGTAAGAGTCATCACTCTCACTTATCGGGTAAGACTCTTGGTCCTTTTCATCGCTCTTATCAGGTAAGATTCTCAATCATTGTCATGTTCATCCAATATGCTAAATGAGTCGGTAAGCACTTTCCGGGTAAGCATTTAAATAAACGACCCCTTAGACTCATTGAAGTGTTGGATAAGTGTAGGGATTTGGACTACTTAATGAGCTAGAACATTAACTTGTTAATCTATTCTCGTTCGATGGACTATGTATTTCTATTTTTTACTACACATTTAATGATTAATAATATGAATTTTTTTATAATTATAACTTTGTCGGGTTTGATGGGTTGGTTCGGTTTAAAATAAACCTGACCCTTAACCGATTCTACTCTCACCGGTTTGTATATGTTATAAACCAGTTCAACCTCGGGTTAGATTGTGTTTGGTTAGGCGTTCTATTTTTCAGAGTTGGATTGGACGGTTTGGCAACTTACTCATTTTTTTTTGTGTGCCCTTAGGTTGTGTTTGGTATACGAGACAGGACATGATAAAACTCATTATCCTATAGTTGACATGACACGAGACATGGCAAACTCATTTCAACCCTAGTAGTAACAAACACAATACATTCAAATTGTCATGTCCAGTCCTGTCTAGTTATGCACTCTTATCCGGTCCAATCCTATCCTATCCAAACATGTCGGTGTACCAAACACTACCTTAACTCTACCAAATTATCTAAAATAAAAAAAATAAAGATTTTATTCACTATTTTGCTCCAATTTTTTTTATATTGTTTTGTAAAATAAAGAAAACAAGAAACATGATTCTTTTATTATTATTTTTCATCAATGGATATTAAATTACTATTATTTTATATAATATTTTTTTTACAAATGTATTATGATAATAAAACTGTAAAATATTTCAATAACTTAATTAATATTAAAATCATAAAAAATCTACTGGAATCGTATATAATATTTTTAAAATTTTCAAGTTTTAATTCTTTACTTTAACAGAAGTCTTTAATTTTTTTTACAAACAATAAATAAAATGTGTAAGATTTTACCAAAATAAACAAAGAAATTAATTTAAGGGTGGGGATATTTAGAGCATCTCCAACAGCTTCTCCAAAATGAAGAAAATGAAGATTTTAGGCATTTTTGTGCTCCAACAGATTCTCCAAATCTTTCTCCAAAATGAAGAAAGTAGAAGAGAGAGTGTAATTTTCTCCAAATATGGAGAACTCTTCAAAATCTCCAAAAATGATTACCATGAGAGAAAATTTGTTTTTTTATTATATTCTACCAATAAGATTTCTTCAAATGAGATGAGTATGAGAGATAAATAATATTTTATTAGATTTATACAATATTTTAATATTATAAGTAATGATTTCATCTCCAAAATGGAGAATCTGTTGGAGATAGATGTAAATTTTTATGTAGATTTTGACTTTTAATTCTCTATTTTGGATAAATTTTGAAGATGCTTTTGGAGATGCTCTTACACCCCTACCTATTTGTTAAAGACACTATTCCTAACTATTATTAATTATAATTCAATGATTGCATCATCATATTTAAATTTATTTATGTTTTAACTATTTTTTATATCTTATTATTATTACCAATCTTTCATTTAATCAAGCTTTTTATTTTTATTATTGTGAAACTATAATTAATATTATATTAAATATTTTTTTAATTTATATTTAGTTTTATTGTTTATTTATTTTTTCAGTTTTATTTCTTTGTATTAATATTTAAGATAAAAAAATAATAGTATGTTTTAAAAAAAATACAAATATAAAAAATACTAAAAGTAAATTATTTTATATTATTATTGTCATTATTATATAACAATACCTTTTTTTATATTTTTTATTACAAGTATATTTTTTTTATAAATAAAAGATGATACAACATAAACTAGTTTATATTCGAAATTTTGATTAAAAAAATAATGAATTATTATCTTATTTTTTAAAAGTTCATAAAACAATGATGGATTATTTTTGAATATTCAAAAACTTAAAATAATAATTGATTAGTTAATCTTGAATTTTTAAAGTTGAAAAAGATAATGAGTTTTTTTTATTGATTTCTAAAGTTGCAAAAAAATCGATGATATATTATATGAGAATATAGATAAAATGAAAGTTTTTTATTACTATTTAAAAATTTGAAATTTTTATTCAGTATATGGAATTTGTAAAGCTGCAAATAAATGATATATTATTTTTTTATAAATAACAAGACATTGTTTTTTTAGTTTATTTATTTAAAATATATATATATATATATAATATAAATAAAATAATAATTACTTGCACTAATTAATATTGTTACCTATTAATAAAAAAATAAAAATAAAAACCAAAAGGGAGAGAGAGAGAAAGAGAGGGAATGAAATAATGACTTCCCTAATTTCTAGACGATTTAATGATGCTTTTTAAAAACTTTTAACTTTTCAATTGCACCCTACCTATAGGGAGGTGCAAATAACAACCCCCTAATTTAAATAGCCATTTTTCACTAGTGAATTGACCTTTTAGACCATCTCCAATCAAACATAAAAATGGAAGTGTTTTCCTTTTCAACCCAACACTAAAACATACACAAAAAATGAAGGTCAATAAAGGTGACATCTATATTTGAAAACCAATAAAGTAGGTCTCTAAAACTAAATAATGATACTTTATTCAACTTTTATACATTTTATATATGGATTAATAGTTTAACACGTTAGATAATATTATTATTTATTATTATTATAAAGATGTTTTTAGTGTTTTTTTTAGTCTGTGGTTAGAGTTATATTTTTTTAATGTTTTTAGTGTTTTTTTATAGTGGTTGGCTTGAAGATGTCCTTAGCATTTCTCTTCGAGTTTTACCAAAATAGTTGTAGGTCCACAAAAACAAGGTCCACAATTGCGGATCTAGCTTTTTTTGCGGACCCGATTCTGCAATTGCGGATCTAAAAAATTGATCAGATTTGTATTCTTTTGGTTCTTTTGAGTTAGGTCCACAATTCCAGACCTATATATTACAGACCTACAACTACTTTAATAAAACTCGACGAAAAGAGACTAAGGGCCTGTTTCTTAGCAGCTTAACGAGCTTAATGAGACTCACAACTTATTCAGTCAGCTATATATGACTGTTTAGTAGTGGCTTAATAATATAGAAAGTGGCTTATTCAGTAAGATTTCAAGGGGGAACTTTATGCAAAAAGCCAAGTTTTTTTTCAAACCAGACCCTCCCATTAAAAAACATGTTACTTCCATCTATGAAAAAACTCTCTCAAATAAAAACATTCTAAATCTATACAGACAGATTAATCCACACAAACAACTTTATCCATACAGAAGTTAATGGAAACTAACCAAACAGCCCCTAAGAGGTCAATCCAAATCTAAAAAATAACTATTTTAATCAATTTCCCTAATAAATATCATAGATATACATTAGACAAAAAAAAAAAAGGAATAATCAAACCTTATTCTCTAGAATTGAATTGTTTGATAGAGGGGATGAATATAAACATTCAATAATAATAATAATAAAACAAAAAAAAAACACATACAAATTAATCATAACTTTTTCCCACTCTCGTTTAATTGTTTCTCCTCTTTTCCACCATTATCATCATCGTAATCAACCATCTTCCCCAAAAAAACACACACAAAAACACACACATTATCACACACCACTCCGTCACACCCGCTTCCTTTTCACCACTGTCGGCTCCCCAATTCACACCTTTTTTAGTTTTTCTTCTTTCTTTCTTCTTATTCACCAAAAAACCCAAATTAATTTCATACAATAAAGCACCATCTAATCATAATTAACTCCTCACTCCTCGTGATTTGAACCCATGGACCACTATCTATACATACACTCTCTTGTATCTATATATACTTACTAAAACCTTTCTGTTTTTAATTTTTATATATTCAATTTTCAGTTCCCACCTTTGTTAGTGAAGTAATTTCATGATGTGGGTTGTGTTTATTTCGCAATTCTCTTGTGGGGTTCTGTTTCTTTAAGAGGTTTATTGAAAATCATTCGTTTCTGAACATTTCAACCACCGGAAAACAAAAAAATGTCACGGTTTATTTGCTTGGT
Source organism: Arctium minus (assembly GCA_954870635.1). Taxonomy (NCBI): domain Eukaryota; kingdom Viridiplantae; phylum Streptophyta; class Magnoliopsida; order Asterales; family Asteraceae; genus Arctium; species Arctium minus. The sequence continues at coordinate 70,136,305 of OX941094.1, read as the reverse complement.
TTTTCTGTTATTGATTCCGTTTGTGGTTTGTTTGAATCAAGAAGGGCGTTATCTGCAACGTGTGAAGCTTGGATTTGATGACCCAGATGGGTTTTTCTCCGATTGGGATGATGTCGCCGGCGGTGATGGTTCGCCGTGTCAGTGGACCGGCGTTACTTGTTCGGAATCCGGTGGGTTTGTTGTCGGTGTTGATTTGTCAAATGCGAATGTTGCTGGTGGGTTTCCGTCGGAAATTTGTCGGCTCACCGGATTGAAGTTTATTTCGCTTTATAATAACTCAATCAACGGTACGATTTCCGGGGAGATTTCGGCTTGCCGGAGTCTTGTTCATCTGAATCTCGCTCAGAATCTTCTCACCGGAACACTCCCGAACACCTTACCGGAGCTACCGGAGCTGAAATACCTCGATTTGACGGGAAACAACTTTTCCGGCGACATTCCGGCGAGTTACGGATCGTTTCCGAAGCTTGAAGCGTTGTCTCTGGTTGATAATCTCATCGACGGGAAGATTCCAGCGGAACTCGGAAACATTTCGACGTTAAAACAGCTCAACTTATCATACAACCCTTTCGCCGCCGGCGAGATCCCGCCGGAGATTGGAAATCTTACGAACCTTGAAGTATTATGGCTCACCGGATGTAATTTGGTCGGACCGATTCCTGACTCACTGGGTCGACTCAGTAAACTCGTGGATCTTGACCTGGCTATCAACAAACTCAGTGGTCCGGTACCGAGTTCGCTCACTGGGTTAGCGAATGTTGTCCAGATTGAGCTCTACAACAACTCGTTGACCGGCAAGTTGCCAGCGGTGGGGTGGTCAAAGATGACGTCATTGCGGTTTATCGATATTTCGATGAATTTGTTCACCGGGTCAGTCCCGACTGAGTTGTGTTCTTTGCAACTCGAATCGCTTCATCTTTATGAAAATGAATTCGGAGGTAAATTCCCAGAAATTATTTCCAATTCCAGTAATCTTAATGATTTAAAACTGTTCGGAAATCGGTTTTCCGGCAGCCTGCCGGAAAATTTAGGGAAAAACTCGCCGTTAATGTGGGTAGATGTGTCTAACAATCTTTTTTCCGGCGAAATCCCGGCGACTCTTTGTGAAAACGGCGTCTTGGAAGAGCTTTTAATGATCCACAACTCGTTTTCCGGTGAAATTCCGTCGAGTTTCGGTAAATGCCGGAGCTTGAAACGTGTCCGGTTAGGGTACAACAAGATTTCCGGCGACGTTCCGGCGGGTTTCTGGGGTCTTCCGGAGGTGTCGTTACTCGAGCTTGCGGAAAACTCGTTCTCCGGGGTGATCGGAAAAACGATCGCAGGAGCCGGGAATTTGTCGACCTTGAACATAGCGAATAACGGGTTTTCCGGTGAATTGCCAGACGAGATCGGGTTTCTCGATAATTTGATCGAGTTTTCCGGTAGTAATAATCGGTTTTCGGGTTCGTTGCCGGGTAGCATTGTGAATCTCGAACAGTTAACGAAGCTTGATCTTCACAATAACGGATTCTCGGGTGGGATTCCGGGTGGAATCGATTCGTTAAAGAAGCTAAACGAGCTTAATTTAGCGAACAATGAGTTTTCCGGGAACATTCCCGATAAGATCGGCCAATTATCGGTCTTGAACTATCTTGATCTTTCCGGGAATCGGTTTTCCGGAAAAATCCCGGTCGGGTTACAGAATCTCCGGCTCAATCAGCTCAATTTATCGAGTAATAGTCTCTCCGGCGATATCCCGCCGGTTTACGCCAAGAAAGTTTACATCAATAGCTTTTTGGGTAATCCGGGGCTTTGCGGAGATATCGAGGGCTTATGCGACGGCAAAAACGTCACTCGGAACATGGGTTACATTTGGTTACTCCGATCGATCTTCGTACTCACTGGTGTCGTTTTGATCATCGGTGTCGGGTGGTTCTATTTCCGATACAAGAATTTTGAGAATTCGAAACAAACTATCGACAAATCAAAATGGACGTTGATGTCGTTCCACAAATTAAGTTTTAGCGAATACGAAATATTGGGTGCGCTCGATGAGGATAACGTGATCGGAAGTGGCTCTTCGGGGAAAGTTTACAAGGTGGTTTTGAGCAATGGCGACGCGGTGGCGGTGAAAAAACTCTGGGGCGGTTCGAGAAAGGGCGAGGACGGGGATCTCGAGAATGGTTCGGTTTCGGTTTCGGTTCGGGATAACGGGTTCGAGGCCGAGGTGGAGACGTTAGGGAAGATACGACATAAAAACATCGTTCGGCTTTGGTGTTGTTGTTCTACGAGAATGTGTAAGCTTTTGGTTTACGAGTATATGCCAAACGGTAGTTTGGGGGATTTGCTTCATAGTAGTAAGAGCGGGTTGCTCGATTGGCCGACGAGATACAAGATCACGGTGGATGCCGCCGAGGGGTTAGCGTATTTGCATCACGATTGTGTTCCCGCGATCGTTCATCGAGATGTCAAGTCAAATAACATTTTACTGGATGGTGATTTTGGAGCTCGAGTGGCGGATTTCGGTTTGGCTAAAGTTGTCGATGGTAACGATAAGGGTGGTAAATCGATGTCCGTTATTGCCGGTTCGTGTGGTTACATCGCTCCAGGTTCGAACGATTTTAAAAAAGCTTTAGTTCTATTTGATTGTTTTGGCCCTATAAAATGTACAACTTTTAATGCACGATGTTCAACTTTCTTGCAGAATATGCATACACGTTAAGGGTCAACGAAAAGAGCGACATCTACAGCTTCGGTGTCGTGATTCTCGAACTCGTGACCGGAAAACTCCCGGTCGACCCCGAGTTCGGAGAAAAGGATTTGGTCAAGTGGGTGTGCACCACATTGGACCAAAAAGGCCTAGACGTTGTGCTCGACCCGAAACTAGACTCGTGTTTCAAGGAAGAAATATGCAAAGTTTTGAACATCGGGCTGTTGTGCACGAGCCCGCTCCCGATCAACCGACCATCGATGAGAAGAGTCGTGAAGATGTTGCAAGAGATCGGGTCGGTTAATCCAATGAAGTTTGGTTCGAAAGACGGGAAATTAACGCCTTATTACTACGACGATGCATCGGATCATGGTAGCGTTGCGTGAAATGTTGGTCGATAAATCGTCGGTTTTTCGATGAGTTGTACGGTACAACCGGGTTATGCGTGTTGGGTTAGTGTTTGATTTTGTGTGTGGAGGGAGATGAGTTTTGGATTGTAAAAGAAAGTGAATTATGTAATGATCTCTTCTACCAAATTAGGAAATATACAAGTGTTAGTATCTATATCTATATTCCCCTTTTAGAGGGAACTTTTTCAATAACTCTTTAAATCGAGAGATTTTGTGAATCATGTGTTATTTCATATGAATTTTTTTTCCATCTATGGATATAATTTAATGTATTGATTAATATATATTTGTTTTACAATGTGTTTGTTTTACATGTACTCGGTTCACAATGTGAATCTTTTTGGAGTATTTGTGAAACAAAAAATACATGTAAAAAAGTTTCATATTTTGAATCGAATACATATGAAACAAATATATTATGTGTTAATTAATACATTAAACACTATACTTAGAGAAAAATCATGTAAAATAAAACCTTAAGGTAGAAGTTTTTATGGATATAGCAAATTTTAAAGTTTTCAAATGAATACGACCGTATATATAATTATACATATGCAACTATGGAGGGGGAGGTAGGGGTTAAAAACAGAACACCAATACAACAACAAAAAACGGAACCATCTAAATTATACATCTATTTTAATCCAACGGTTACGAATAATAAAAACGGTTTTGTGGAAACTAAATCTATGATTATAAAGGTTCTCTGTTGTCTTTTTCCTAGTCGGCCTCGTTGGGTTCGATTGGTTTGATTTTAGCCTAACTTTTTTCTGACCCAATCATGTTAGCCTCTAAAATTTAGAACGAGATTGGGTTCATGAACTTATTTTTTAGGTTGGGTTGGATGATCGATCTATCGGGTTTTTGTGCATCCCTAATATTAGTATTTGATCAAAAATTATAATTAGGATTAGATGCACAATTCGAATACACACACACATTTATATATATATAGAGAGAGAGAGAGAGAGAGGGAGGGGGATCAGACAAGAACATGGTTAAAATAAGATAACAAGAAAACGGTCAAATTACATGTGATTTTACATGGAGTACGAAACACGGTCAATGTAAGAGTGAGCAAGTCACATGTGATTATACACGTGTTTTTATGACATGTGATTCAACCGTTTTTGTATTCTCTTATTTGGTTACTATTCTAATATAAACCTTACTCTATCTCTCTCTCTCTCTCTCTATATATATATAACTCATGCCGCCCACATCTTAACCGTTGGATTCATGATCGACGGTTACAATAGATGTAGGCCCAATACTTTTAATTAAAGAAAAACAAAAAAATAAAAACAAAATAACCGTTTATCACTAATCCGATGGTTAAGATATGGGTTGCATAGGTTGTAAGTCTTAGATTCATTTGAGAAATAGTAAATGTATGAGAAATTGAGAAATAATTCTAGCCTTTCATACGGTCAAGATCGGATTTGACTTGTCAAATATTGCGTCTTTGACTGATCAACAATTGCGGCTTTGACTGATCAAAAGTTGCAGCTATTCCAAAAATAGAAGAACAGTTTCGTAATTTTTACAAATACACGGAACGAGTTCATATATGAACCTGTATGATTCACATATGAACTATATGTTCATATGTGAACCAATACAATTCACATATGAAACTCTTTTAACGGATTCATATATGAATCTTTGTGATTCATATATGAACCGGTGCAATTCACATATGAAATCTTTTAACTGATTCATATATGAAACTAATTAAGATAGTCAGTTATGAACCTTTGTGATTCACATATGAACTAATTAACTATTTCTCATATGAACTAATTACATAAAATATGTGATGGATAGAGGGGTCGCAAGTGATTGCACAATTGTAAATGGGTTGCATTTGAATTTCAAAAATATTTTTTGTCTCCCCCATAGTAAATGAATTATATTTATTAGAATGTGTAGAAATAAATGCAAATCATGTTCGTGAATTTCAATTTATTACATCTGCTCTTTCACTTTAATAATTACAATTACATTATTGATTCCGGTAGGGTCATATATCGATTTTGAATTGAGTATATTGAAACTGTTTAAATGCTAAAATAAAAAAGCTAGAATAATATTTACTTGTTTAGTGTTGGTGTAAAACTAGTTTATAGTTTTAAACGAAATAAAAAAAAAATTAAAAATGAAAAATAAGATAAAACGCTATTTGAAATTTGGGAAAAACCTAAGAAGGTTACAGTTTCGATTGGTTTTAGTTGGTTTTAAGCAAAAACAAAACAAATCAAAAATATGTTCTCAAACTTTTTCTAACAAAAAACTAAATTAAATTTAGATTTAGGATTTTCGGATGTGGGTTTGTTTTGGATCTAAGTTTATTTATCCGTTACTTCGGTAAAGATTTTGGGTTTGGCAGAAAAGATGAATCAGAGGTGGTGGGTTGGGGTCACGGGTTTCATCAAATGGTGGCTTGTGTTAACGAGCTCACCAAACTGTTGGCATCGGGGGAAGAAGAAGAAAAGGTGTGGGATTGGATGCGTCAGTAGGTTGTACACAAGCATATGTTTATTAAAATTTATTTTTGAAAATTAAAATAGGTGACAAATGAATTCCTCTTTTGTATTTGAATATATAAAATAATTATATCAAGTAAAAGTGATCATGTATACACATAATCATGTATAGTACATGTATAAAAATATGAAACACGGATTTTAAAAGGAGAAAAATAGCTAACACCTGCTACAAAAAAGATCCATTTACAGTAAACTCTAACATATGGTACAATTCACTGAAATATGTTGTATCTCAAAATTCTGAATAATACTTTTCTAATATTTCATATAAATTAATTTATGGTTGCTCACAACTTCTTCATTTCATTGTAATTCATTTTCTTTATCTTGTATAATTATTTTCGTTGATAAAATTTCTGGTGAGTAATGTTGATCCACATAACATTTGGTAAAATTAAAATACTACATAATTTAGTAATTTACTTACAAAAATACTACTATATAATGAAACCAATTATAACAAATCATTTCAGGTTACTAGTATGAGGTTATTTGATGAAACCAATTATAAAAGTCATTTCAGTTTACAAGTATGAGTTTATTTAATGATTTTAGATTATCGTGTAATAACCGCATTCAGTGCAACAAATGAGAGTTTGGGCGAGCTTTTGTTAAAAGTCAAAATGGAAGGACTAGTTGGTAAATTGTCTAAAGAGGAATAAAACCCTAAGGCATTGCAAGAATTGTGCTAAAGAATAATAAATAGAAGTTGGGTGGAAGTTTTCTCCAAGTATAGGTGTTGAAGGGCTTAAGTGAAAATAAGAGAAAGAGGGGTTTTACCCTAATTCTCCCTTTCTCCTTGGGCTTGGCGGCTGAGAAGTTCTTAAGAGAGGGAGAGAGAGACCTTGGGTGATTTTGAAGAAAGCAAAGGAAGGAACAAATCTTGTGATATTTGGAGTATGTGCATTCATCACCCTCAAGGTAAGACCTCCAAGCTTGTAAGTTCCATTATTTAGAGTTAATAGTCTGATTAAATCCTTCCTTGGAGAGTGAGATCTGATGGATTGGTTTTAATGAGTTTATGTGAGAAATGTTAGAGAACCTCTTTTTGTCCTTAAAATCATTCAAATGGGATGATTGGTTAATTGATAAGATTAAAGTTAGATTGTTAACTTAATCCTATAGTTTTGATGTTTAAAATGGTGGGATTAAAGAGTTTTGGGATTTGGTTCAAGAGTTAGGGTTCGTATAAAACCCTTCGTTCGACCTGCGTTGTGTAGCGTAACCCGGGCCCCAAGCACCGGGCGCGTCAAGTGAGTAACCCGGGCCGCAAGCACCGGGCGCGACATGTGAGTACCCCCAGGCTGCAAGGCACCGGGCACATGGAGAACCCGGTCGGCAGGAGGGGCCGGGCGTGGGAGTACCGGGCGACGCTACGCTCCGGGCGCTGGGCTCTTAGGCCGCAACCCATGCCACGGTCCATATCCAAGCTATTTTTTTCTGTTGCACCCGTTGGGCCGGTTGGTTTCTGCAGGTTAGGTAAGTGGACTAACCTTAGGAATTACTTCTTTTGACCATTAAGAAAATTGATCTTTGCGTCGAAAAGATTACCGTTTAGAGGAAAGTTGAGTTATTATTTATGGGCCTTTGTCATTTTATACAATAGGTCGTGAGACGAGTCCTAAAGGGGTGCGTGCGATCGTTAGCGAGGAACTTCAGGTGAGTTTTCTAACTAAATGTTTTTGTAGTATTAAAGTGTTTAAATACCTATGGAAGTTATTTTAAAGCAACTTTTATTATGCGAGTCTTATACATGCGAGTTTTCTCATAAACGTGATTTATGCTTTTGTCGTTGGTTGAATGTGTGCATACATTGTTGTTAGCGAGATGGCCAGGTCGGGGTGTGTGTCCCGCTTGTGCTCATACCGGGGGGGGGGGGGGGGTGTCCCGCATATGCCAAAGGTCGGGGGCGTGTTCCGCCTGTGCTTATACGGGGGGGGGGGGGGGGGGTTGTCCCGCATTTGCCAAAGGTCGGGGTGTGTGTCCCGCTTGTGCTCATACCGGGCGGGTGTGTCCCGTATATGCCATTGGGGGGGGGGGGGGGTCCCAAATAAGGCAGTATGAGTCAGACACGCTGTTATCCATACGTGACAGTAGTGTGTGCTAGAAGCGTATTTGTATGTATGATGTTTATTTTGTTAAAAGCTGAATTGGTTTATATATTTCGATAAATCTTATATGTGGCTTTGGCGTGAACTGTATTAGAGGGAACTCACTAGACCGTTCGGTCTAACCCTCGATCTTTCAAAACTAAAAACCTTTTCAGGAGATCGAGAAGTAGGAGGATTCGGAAGAAGTGCGGGAAGTTGTGTTACCGGGGCGTACTATAGAAGATTGCTAATTTTAGTTCTCTAGTTTTAGACGTTTTTTTTAATTCTCAGTTGTGTAATAGGTTGTTTCCGCGAACTATGTTATTGGAATTGTTGAATTGGGGTTGTTTGGCATTGATTTATATTAAAGTCAAGTAAGCTTTATTTCTGCGAGTTTTGGGCCGTTACAATTGGTATCAAAGCCATAGTTTAAGGAATTTAGGTGACCGGATGGGCCTAAACTTAAACTGTGGAGTAGAGTGGCACAACTGAGATATAGGAAGCTTTTAAGGAGGATTTTGATCATCGAGAGTCGCGACAACGATAGTGGGGACTCTCATGTGAGGTAAATTCAGAATCACATCTGGCCAATGCCATTATGAATTTACAGGTGCATGGGTACGCTCGAGTACTATCGTTGAGACGATCGATGGTGTAGCATGGGTAGTGAGATCTATCATCTAAATGATAACGTCGATTTTGGTGTGATGTGGAGCTCGTTTATGGTATTAAGGATATCACCTTTGTAGTGTGAGTATTGTTTGGGATATAGATAACCCATTTTGAGGAAGAAATTATTGGGTCCAATAGGGATGAATAACCATTTGGAGTTGAGCCATTCGCTCCAAGGGAGTCTCTGTTGTGGTAGTTGTTACGTCGGTCGTTGGGAATTAGGAGAGTTTCAACCAAGAATCGAATAATAGGAATGAGCCTTTCGAGTTTGTAGTTGTTTGAAAAGTGGCAAGGATAGTTGGGAAGTGATGTCAGTGTTAACTGGTAATATGGAGTGAGGATAGGATGGGGACGAGCTATTGTGGTAAAATTATTTTGGTCAAGGTGAAGACGCATGATCTGCAAATCTTTAGTCGTGATGGTAACAAGGTAGTTAGACATGCAAGCATGTTGGGAAACTTTGGTGCTGAAGGTGGTTGTAATTGTGAGAGACCTGACTGGTTGGGTCAGAAGTAAGGAGTTTGTGATTAAATTGTTGTGATAGTAAGCGGTCGACTTTGCGAGAGTGAATAGCCTTCAATGAAAAAGGAGTATCATGCATGGGGTTTCAAATAAGTTGCTTGAGTCTTTCATGTTATGTCTATGGGAGTGTGTGCACCTTATGAGACATTTGTTTTGAAAATGAGATAACATGTATAAACGTGTGTTGGTTTTGGAAAAGGGTAAGTTTATTGCATGGTGTGCTAAATTTTGAACTCGGTAATTTGAGGACTATTTCATTTCTTTTATAAATGAGTTAACTTTTGTAAAAAATATAGTATCCTTTAATCGCATGATATTATAAAGGGGACTGGTATGGTCATATACATACCACCAAGGGTGGAAGTTGACTGACTCACTCGTTATAAATAATTTTGTTATAATTTCATAAATTGCTTGAGTAAAGTTTTATTGAAAATGTTTTCAATTGTGTCAACATTGATTTTGGTTGAGTGGGACCTATTTTATCTTGAAGTTGAGGCGAAACGATCCTCGAGATCGTTGTGTATGGCTAATCCACTACGCCGGTGCGGTATCATGTATACTCAAGTTTGTTTTATAACGTAATATTTTCTGAATTTTCAAATGTCAGCATTTAAAATTTACTGTGTCGCCATGCATGAAGGCTATGAACTCTCTAGGTCGTGAGAGATGCGACCATTAAGGAGGAGGGAAGGTCTTGAGTGTAGAAGGGTGGCGTTTGAACCGTTGATGGTCGATTCATGACCTTGGTATTCTCTAGGGAAGGGCGGTGAATAATGAAAGTGAATGACGGAAGTCTCAATCTTCGACGTTAAAAAAAAGGCCAGTCGTATAGTAGATTATCTTTAGTTCAGTAACCTGAGAAGTGGTTGCCGGTGAGTGGAAGTTCGAAATTGTTTAGATGCTTCTAAAAGTGGTCGGTTAATGAAGGTAGCTTGAGTTATAGTAGTTGACGGGTGGTGTTGTCGGGGTAGAATTTGAAGCCGTTAAGATACCCCTTTTTGCAGCATTTTGATAAGTAGCGTTGTGGTTTATGGGATGAAAAGTCATCGACGTCGAGGCGTAGTTTGAGGTAGTCTAGTAACCAGATTATATCAAGTAAGTTATGTGCCTTCAATGTGCGAAGTCGGTGGGGCAACCGAGATAGTTATGATGCGTTGGAAGGAGTAGGTTCCTTTGGGAATTCTTGTTGGACGAAAGCATTGTTGATGTCAAAGGGCAGTTGTGGAGGTCTTTACCGGGATGTGGGGAATGATGAAGTACCCATGGTTATTTTGCTGAGTGTTCGTGAGAAAGCAAGGAGTTGTACAGGAAATGTGTGTACCTATCATGGTTTCAGACCACCTCGTGTGGGTGTAACGAAAATGGAAGACCGCTAGTTGGTCAGGTGAATTCCTATGAGGTCCTGATGGTTTGTTTAGGAGTGAGGTACTTATAGCACAACTGAAGTGGTTACGCTCCGAGTATTTAGGTTTGCGAGGTAGTATGCTTAATTTTATATACGGTCTGAATTTGTTTCTGGCAGGTCGCGATAAACGGACCAGAAGCGAAATCATGTCGAGTGGTTTAAATAATCATGATTATGTGGATTATCTAGAATCGAGCAAGACAAAGTCGTGAAACGGCTCTATCTGAAATATTGGTGTTATGATCGATATGAAGAGGATGGTATCTGGTATGCGTACCAAGTATTGTGGAGATTTTGATGGTATGGTGATCATGTGATAGAGTGATGGGCGCTTGGATGAGTTAGTAGTATTTCATGTCAAAGTAGTTGTGCAAGTCATGGAAGTGTTAAGAAGTTTCCTTGATGGTTAAACTTTGGGCTTGTGCTATTGATATAGGGGGAGCGTAGGTGGGAGTCCTTGCTTCGGGAATTCTGGGAAAACTATGCAATGGAGGTAAATACGTTGTGGAGGTGTGTGGGTGTATTGTTGATATTATGGTACTACTAAGTTGAGATTAATGTCTGAATGTCAGTGAGTGGTTATTTAAGAGAGGAACGTTGGGTGCTGGGTTGCGGTGAGTTGTGGATAGGTTTAGATTGTACCGCTAAAATGGTGATGGAAATGTCGAATGTTTAAGTTGCGATGATTTGTTGTTGATATGAAGATCCGTGGGGTTGTCGAAATTGTATTTGAGTGTGAAGGGGATTTTAGCGGATAGGTCAACCCTGTTTGGAGAGCAAGAAATGTGTGGTGCCTTCGAGCATTGGGTATCGTTTTGGAAGAGTTGGTTGCATGTCTCGAGTGATAATTGTGGGAATTTGTTTAGCTAACCAAAGTAACGTAAATATGTTTTTGACACATTGGAATTGTCGGAAAAGTGGGTAATCTGAGGGTAAGAAGTTTGGCAGATGATTTAGAAATGGGAATTTTATGTTTCCAAATTTGTCGTTAGTGAGTTTTTTTGAACCCTAGTAAGAGTGTGAGAGAGAGCTTATGGTGTATGTTTGGTTTTGGTGTTAAGAAAAATCTAAGTTGTGCGGCTGGTCTAAAGCTTACATCTGTTAATGAGTCGATCTTTGGTAGTATGTTGGGTGTTTCCGAGAAGAAAGTGAAAAGGTGATTGGATGTAATGCCCAGAGGGAAAGGCGATAGTGTCAGACTTGGTATTGCGTGGAAAAGATTCTAAGGGAGTCGGACGCCCAGTGTTAAGCCATTGGGCATAGTTGGTGTGAGCATAGTCACTCCGTGTTAGAACGGATGAAGCTCAGATTCATAACTATTATGTTCGGGCGATTGGTGGATGCAATGAGAAATTGAAGTTTATGTTATTAAAATTCGGTCAGTTGGAATTGGTGGACTATGAAAGAAATGAATTGTGGAAGTTTCCTTTTACTATGTAAGTATCTGGGGTGATGACGCTTGGGGTGACGAATGTATAATACGTATGAGTGGTGCAACGCCGATGAGTTGTGATCGATGGGGTTCAGGGAAGAAAGTGCTTTTTGCACTAGGCGTATGTAGTGTTGAGGGAAGTTATAGGTGGAAACCTTAATGAGACGCATACTAAAACCGTGAGTCCGGGTGTGTGGTCAAAGCGGACAATATCTAGTACGGTTTTCAGATGGTACGATTGGTATGTTCATGTGGTACGGCTTTGGTTTTGGTTAGAATGTTTCAGGCAACTGAGTGAAGTTAAGTTGATATGATTGAAAGAGCGTGAACTTTGTGAATCACAAGATTAGAAGGCGAAGCTTGATGCGGAAGACGTTCCCAAAGAATGAAGTGGTGCGTTCGAGGGAAAGCTAGTGTTGGATTACTTTTTGGGGTCCGTCAAAGTTATGGAAGGAGCTGGAGAGATAGTGTATGACCAGGAAGTGTTCGATGGGAATTTGGAAAATTCGTATCGTGTTTCACACATCTCTTTGAGAGCACTTGTTGGAAGGGGAGCAGAAATACCTTTTCAAAGTATGCGAGCAAGAAGAGTTTGCCGTTATCATGAGTTCTAAGGAAGCCATTGACCGTTAGGTTCAATAGTTAAGGATCAAGATATATCCGTCTTGGAAAAGTGCAGTGGCAGAATTGCAGAGGACAAGAGTCAACGTGGGAGGTGGAGGCGGACATGAAGTCCCAGTACCTCAGTTTGGTTTAGTGAGGGAATTCCGGGGACGAAATTCTTTTAAGGCGGATATATTGTAATAACCGCATTCAGTGCCATAAATGAGAGTTTGGTTGAGCTTTTGCTAAAAGTCAAAATGGAAGGACTAGTTGGTAAATTGTCTAAAGAGGAATAAAACCCTAAGGCATTACAAGAATTGTGCTAAAGAATAATAAATAGAAGTTGGGTGGAAGTTTTCTCCAAGTATAGGTGTTGAAGGGATTAAGTGAAAATAAGAGAAAGAGGGGTTTTACCCTAATTCTCCCTTTCTCCTTTCTTCTTGGGCTTGGCAGCTGAGAAGTTCTCAAGAGATGGAGAGAGAGACCTTGGGAGATTTTGAAGAAAGCAAAGGAAGGAACAAATCTTGTAATATTTGGAGTCTGTGCATTCATCACCCTCAAGGTAAGACCTCCAAGCTTGTAAGTTCCATTATTTAGAGTTAATAATCTGATTAAATCCTTCCTTGGAGAGTGAGATCTGATGGATTGGTTTTAATGAGTTTATGTGAGGAATGTTAGAGAACCTCTTTTTGTCCTTAAAATCATTCAAATGGTGGGATTAAAGAGTTTTGGGATTTGGTTTAAGAGTTGGGATTCGTATAAAACCCTTCGTTCGACCTGCGTTGTGTAGCGTAACCCGGGCCGCAAGCACCGGGCCCGTCAAGTGAGTAACCCGGGCCTCAAGGCACCGGGCACATGGAGAACCCGGTCGGCAGGAGGGGCCGGGCGTGGGAGTATCGGGCGACGTTACGCTCCGGGCGCTAGACTGTTGGGCCGCAGCCCATGCCACGGTCCATATCCAAGCTATTTTTTTCTGTTGCACCCGTTGGGCCGGGTGGTTTCTGCAGGTTAGGTAAGTGGACTAACCTTAGGAATTACTTCTTTTGACCATTAAGAAAATTGATCTTTGCGTCGAAAAGATTACCGTTTAGAGGAAAGTTGAGTTATTATTTATGGGCCTTTGTCATTTTATACAATAGGTCGTGAGACGAGTCCTAATGGGGTGTGTGCGATCGTTAGCGAGGAACTTCAGGTGAGTTTTCTAACTAAATGCTTTTGTAGTATTAAAGTGTTTAAATACCTATGGAAGTTATTTTAAAGCAGGTTTTATTATGCGAGTCTTATACATGCGAGTTTTCTCATAAACGTGATTTATGCTTTTGTCGTTGGTTGAATGTGTGCATACATTGTTGTTAGCGAGATGGCCAGGTCGGGGGGTGTGTCCCGCTTGTGCTCATACCGTGGGGTGTGTCCCGCATATGCCAAAGGTCGGGGGTGTGTCCCGCTTGTGCTCATACCGGGGGGGGGGGGGGGGGTGTCCCGTATATGCCATTGGGGGTGTGTCCCAAATAAGGCAGTATGAGTCAGACACACTGTTATCCATGCGTGACGGTAGTGTGTGCTAGAAGCGTATTTGTATGTATGATGTTTATTTTGTTAAAAGCTGAATTGGTTTATATATTTCGATAAATCTTATATGTGGCTTTGGCGTGAACTGTATTAGAGGGAACTCACTAGACCGTTCGGTCTAACCCTCCTCTTTCAAAACTAAAAACCTTTTCAGGAGATCGAGAAGTAGGAGGATTCGGAAGAAGAGCGGGAAGTTGTGTTACCGGGGCGTATTATAGAAGATTGCTAATTTTAGTTCTCTAGTTTTAGACCTTTTTTTTTAAATTCTCAGTTGTGTAATAGGTTGTTTCCGCGAACTATGTTATTGGAATTGTTGAATTGGGGCTGTTTGGCATTGATTTATATTAAAGTCAAGTAAGCTTTATTTCTGCGAGTTTTGGGCCGTTACATATCGCACGATTTAAAAACGGTTTTAGCTAAACAAATTTATTGAATAACGCAAAATTTGAAATTGAACTAAAATGAAAAAAATAAATCCAAAATTTGGGTAAAAAGCAAAATTGTGCTAAAAGTTATAGCAGGAAGCGGAACTTTGATCATCGATCGTGATTCGTGGGTAATTTATCAATCCTTTTTTCACTTAATTCTATATTAACTGGATCACTTCTATGTCTATAGTTTGGTACAAGCATCGTAGGCTAGATGTGCCCACAAATTAAGAAATTTCACTGACGATTGCAGACACGACAATAGTGGTGGTCTTAAAGTTTCAAGTTTTAAATCAAATGTTGATAGTTGGTATAACTCATATATGCCATGTTTCATTTACTTCGACAAGGTACATATATCTAAAGTTTTTATTTTTAAATAATTTTCCAGACCTATTACTTTGGTTATTTCTTTGCAAAAATGTGTGCTCAATTTTATATGTGGCAATTCCGTCTCGTCGTTTTAGTAGACAGAGATGGGATTGTTAGAGTTGATGTTACTTTTTGGTGCATTTGTGATATGCAAAAAGAATGGAACAAAAAGATCTAATAAGAGTTCATTTTTTTATTAGCTATTTGTCTCCAACAATTTTTTTTTATATCCAACATAATTACTTCATGCTCTTTTAAAAGTGCCACATTTTCTTAATTCAACAATCAGAAATGTCAATTTGTTAAATAACATAAGATTATAAGTCTATAAATTAAAAATAAATAAATGAAGGCTATCGGTGGAATCCAATTTATTAAAATTTAAAACCCATCAGTCGAATCGGTCCCCATTAGTGCTCTCTTCTATTGTTTCTAGAGGCAATACAAGTTAGGATTACAGACATGCATAGTTATTTGATTCATTTGAGTTTTGGAATACAGAGTTGTTTCATCTTTAATGAGTGTATAGCCAGTACCTCTTAATTGACAACGAGAACTGAAAGGCTTGTTTGAAATGAGGTTACCACTTCCTATTACACAATACTAGGATTCTAGAAACTCTTCTTTATTATTGTTGTTGTTGTTGTTATTAAACTACTAGTATACATGTTATTCGATTTAACCTTGGTAAAATTAAACGCAAAACCAAATTGAATAATGTGTGTTTTATACGTTATGTATATGACTAGGATACATAGTATATATTATGTTATATGTTATTTGTGTCTTATATTGATGTCGGAATTCATATTCCCTAAGGTATAAAAATAAAACTTATAAATTAACTGAAAATATAGTTGTTGGCTGAAAAATTAGTTTTACTTGATAAGTTAGTAATTTTTAGTAGATTTTTTTAAAACTAAATATAATAATGTAGATTGACCCAAAATGACGTATTAAAAAAATAGTAGAAAAAATTAAGGGGTATAACTTAAAAAAAGCCTGATGCTTTTTAAAATGTTACTTGAAATAATTTAAAAAAACTAATATACAAGTTATTAAATTTGTTTTTTTTTTCAATCAGTAAACTCAAAAAATAAATGAACCTTATAATCGTTAAACATCACCTTTAAGTTCAATGGATGATTCAAATACTTTAACGGTTCATATTGTTGTTATTTATTTCGATTATAAAAAATACTCCCTCCATCCCAAGATAAATATACGCAATAAAAAATGTACGCAATATTAGAAATGTAACACCCGGATTTTCGATAAGCTAATTCATTCTTGGTTGCTCCTAAAAATTCTTTTATTAAGGGCTTAATTCATGAGAAATGTTTACCTTTGAGTCGTGGATCGAGTCGAGAGTGTCGCAAACTTGATAGATCGAATTTCGGAGGTCGAAGGGGTGCTGGGCTACAGGCCACGCAACAGTGACTTTGTCACAATTGTTGTGGCATAGTCACGGGGCCTCGGGGACTTTCGTACACATTCAGTGAATGTGCCTCGCAACTGTGACATCTGTCACTATTGCTTGGCAGTATCGCGGAAGTGTCCGAGCTCTCGGTACATCCTGGGCGATTATGCCCCACGATAGTGACAAATGTTTGTCACTATCGCGCGTCAAAGTCGCGGTCGGGCCCAGCAGGCCATTAAATGTGATTTTAACCTTTTCTCATTCATTATTTCACCTAATCTCGGAAGGCTCATTTCCTCCCACTCCCTCTTCTTTAAATCCGATTTTTAGGGAATTGAAGGCTCCATTCTCTCATCATCATCTAGGTTTGTGAAGGCTAGAGTTCAAGAAATCACCATCTCACCGTCTCCATCTTCATCCCCAAGTTTAAGGTTTCAAGGGTTTTAACCAAAAACCTAAGTTGTGGGTTATTCTAAACTTTAAAACTTCATACGTGTTAAAATTTCATGTTTTCGACTCCTAATAATCTCCTTACTTACATATCATGTTTTCATGGATTTTGACCTAACTTGAGATTTTGGAGATTTTAGGGTTTTAACCTTATTTTGAGTTATGATGTTGTGAATCACATTTTATGTTGTAAAATACATCTTACTTGCATATTCATGATTAAATGTGAAGATGAAACTCATTGGGGTTTTCCTTGAAATTTGGATGTTACATTTGAAAATGAAAGGTTATTATGGTGAGTAAAAGAATGTTCTAAAAATATGACAAATGTTTGGAAAACCATTATCTAATGGTAATTTATGTGGAAAAATGGAAAATGACCCTTCATAAGTCTTTTATGGTGTTAAAGGCAAGAAATAAAATTGATATTTGGAAATCATTTCATGGGAGATTCTATTATGAGATCCATACGTGCAATTATGGTTTGGTCACATATGTAATCGTGAAAAGTCTAGACTATTACTATCGAGATCCAAAGGTATAAGAGTCTGTTAATTTTGGGATGTCTTTCCCCTATGTAACTAGTTGAGACATTGAATCATCAGAAGCAATTTGATACGGTTATGTGAAATCGGTTACTAGCCATTGACAATAAATGTAATCCTAGTAATTTGAGTATGACTGAAACAAAGTAAAATAGTAAGAGCATCTCCAACAGCTTTGCTAAAATAGAAAAAAAATGTGTTTTTATTCTTTAAACCTCTCCAACAACTTTGCTATCTTGTTTGCTATAATAGAAAAAATTGAAAATCTTCTAAGTTTAGAGAATATTCTAAAACTTGATGGTAGGAGAAAGAAATGATTATTTTATTTAATTCCACCAATGAGATTCAATTTTTATCATTTTATTTTAAGTTTTTTTTAAAGTGTATTGGGATGATAAATTAGATAATATTATAATAATATAAGTTGTTTTAAAATCTCTAAAATAGCAAATCTATTGGAGTTGAATGTAATATTTTTTAGATATTTTCACTCTTAGTTCTCTATTTTAAAGAAATTATAAGAAAACCGTTGGAGATGTTCTAATATAAATATTTATTTTTAGAGAAATAAAATGAATAATTTAAACAATTATTTTGGGATAAAAACAAAGTCGGTTTAGTTGGGAAATGGAGGTGTCAGACTGTAAGTTGTCAGGGATTCCAAAAATGGGCCCATTTTGTCAGTCCTTAGAATTGGTGGGTTGTCGGCCCAACCCTATCTTTCTTCCTAAAATTCAACAATTGGGCTGATGAAGTTATTTACTTTTGAGACCCCATACATTAATGACATAACACAAACTTTTTTTTAAAAGTGGAAAATTAGTTTTGTAATAACATCTCATATTTATATACATCTTTTATAAGTGGTTTTCACTATCATGTCATTAGGGGTGAGTAAAGACGTGTATCCGCCTAAAATTCCTGGAATCAGAATTAGAACCGGCGATTCCTGAAATGAAGGAACCAGAACCGGTTAATCCGGTTCTTTATATTTGAGAACCGGATACCCACTGTCTAATTTTTAATTTTTTTTATAATTTATATTATAAAAAGGTAAAGAAATAATTCATATTATAAAATGGTAAATAAATAAATACCACAAAGGTGAAAACTAATAAGATAAAAATTAAAAACTAATAAATTCTACAAACGATGCTTACAAAACAAATAAATATTACAAACGGTGCTTACAAAACAAATAAATACTACAAACGGTGTTTCCAAAACACTTCACGTCATTAAAATTAGTTGATGCTAATAAATACTACAAACGATGTTTCAGTAAAAAGTAATTTATTAAATTTTTATAAATAAATAAAATATATTTTATTAAAAAAAAATAGCGGGTACCCGTCGTTTCCGGTTCTGGGTACCCAGCAGGACCGGATACCCGACGGGTAACGGTTCCAAAAAAACGAGAATAATCGGTTCCATAATTTAGAAACCGGAACCAATCACATCTGTTCCGGTTCCGGAACCGGCAGTTCCGAAGCGATTCCGGTTCCAAAGACGGGTACTCGCTTCCGATGCTCACCCCTACATGTCATCAACTATTTTATAATTTATATTTACATATTATAATAATTTATATTATCATAAAAAATACTAAATATAATTTATTTATAATATAAATAATAAACTAATTATAATATAAAAAATAAATTTGTTAATTATGTGGCGTTACAAGAGGTCTTTCTAGTTTTGCAAAGCCTTGCGAGAAATTGGGTATGTGGCATTGCCACCTTGGATACTCAATGAGAGCATCAAGAGCTTCCTCATTGATTATATTATTAAAATATTCTATATATTTAATAAAATATCATTTCTCTTACCTAAACAATTAATTTTAAAGTTTTTCATTGGTGGAATGTAATAAAAAACAATTTCTCTCTTGATAATTATTTATTGGGATATTTCCAAATTTGGAGAAAATTATATTATCTCTCCTACTTTCTTCATTTTGGAGAAAGTTTTGGGAAACCTGTTGGAGCTCATTTTACATCCAAAATCTCCATTTTCTTCATTTTCTCCAAAATGGAGAAGTTGTTGGAGATGCTATGAGGTTTTAAAATTTGAAATTTATAGTCTTATTTGATGTGGGTTGAAGTCTTAAAAGCAAAACTAAAAGGACCGTTTGATTCTTGTTTTAAACTTCCCTAGATTGAGATGAAAATCATATCGTAATCCGATTTTAAGAAAATCTAGAACCGTGTTTAACATAGATATCTTTGGTCTCAGTTTGGTTATTCGGTTTTATCAACGAGAACCAAATTTTGCCTATTGAAATAGAAGAGAACAAGGGAATCCATCCAAACTATGCGTTTATTTTTTAATTCGATTGTTGCAAAAATTTCAGGGAATGTTAAGAAAAAAATGGAATTTATATTTCTAATCTTCAATTTGATATAAAGTTTTAATTCGAAATCAAATAACTTCAACAAAAAATAACTAAAGCTAAGTAAACTTGGGATTAATTACATATGTAAAATAACTGAAATGGTTGAAATAAATTACTGTATTTGTTTTTTATTTGTATTATACCGTAAAGAGTAAAAATTGAGGCAATTAATAATTTATATTAGCTTAAATTAAATATATATATATATATATATACATCTACATATAATTTATAGCTAGTATAATTATCAACGTATAATATGCAACGTGAGATGCACAAATATGTCTGGGATCAAGAACCAGCTCGAAAAGGAGGCCCTACTCATATCTAAATAACTGATGATCATCATCCTTTAGAGAAAGCCCAGTTAAACTAGGTTTTCATTTGTTTTTTCAATAGGCACGGTATCAAACTAGAATTATATAAGTATATATATTAAACAGTGTTATACAATTAAAATAAAGTGAAAAGAAACAAAAATTAGGAAATGATCGGTTAGAACTGACTCAAGCCTGAATGACATATCCAGGCCTGATTTTCAACTTCAAGAGAGTTACGACTTACGAACATGTTTTTGGTCTTTATTGAAGGAACATGTCTTTATAGGAGTCGGCCTAAGGACGGGTCATAAATCCTAACTATCCTTGTTCATATCTACATGTAACTCATTTTTTCTACAACAATATATAACTGAAAATTATAAAAATATGATATTTGTTTATCTATTTTATACAACTTTGGTTATTAAACAGAAGATGCTTAGCAAAGACCAAGAATCTTAACAACCCAGTAAGTTAGGGAGAAGACTCTTAGGGGGCGTATGGTTTACAGAATGATTTCTGAAAGAATGGAATATGTCTAAGGAATTGGAATTTGGAGGAATTGGAATGAAATGTTATCAGGTTTGACCAAGTGTTTGGTTGGCAGGAATGGAATGTAATCAATCAAATGAATTAGAATCTGTCTGTTTGGTTTGCAAAGGAATTGAAATGGAATTATGAAAAATGACAAAAATACCCTTTCTTTTATTTTTATTTTTTTAAATGCCGAGAGAGAGAGGAGATATAAAGGGGGAGAGAGGAGAGAGAGATTGTGAGAGAGGAAGCGGGTAGAGAGAGGGGAGAGAGAGAAAGGAGAGAGAGAGGAGAGAGAGGAGAGAAAGAGAGGAGAGAGATAAGAGAGAGAGGTAGGAGAGAG
Organism: Arctium minus; assembly: GCA_954870635.1. Taxonomy (NCBI): domain Eukaryota; kingdom Viridiplantae; phylum Streptophyta; class Magnoliopsida; order Asterales; family Asteraceae; genus Arctium; species Arctium minus. The sequence continues at coordinate 70,115,551 of OX941094.1, read as the reverse complement.
ATAGAAGAGAGAGAGAGAGAGAGGAGAGAGAGAGAAGAGAGAGAGAAGAGAGAGAGAAGAGAGAGAGGGAGAGAGAGAGAGGAGAGAGAAAGAAGAGGGAGAGAGGAGAGAGAGAAAGGAGAGCGTTTTTAGAAGCAACTAGGGTTTTTAGAAAATGTAAGGAGGGTATTTGTGTTATTTTGAGAAAATCTGATGAAATGGAATTCAATTCCATCCATTTTAAGAATGAATGACCAAATTCATGATTAAAGTAATTCAAATTCCATTCCATTGGTAATCAAACAGTATGATGGAATTTGGTCAATTAAATTGACCATTCCAATTCCATCAGATTCCGGCGGAATCCAGCGAACCAAACGCCCCCTTATAAGATAAAAAACGTTTACCAACAATCCGTTTTGATTGCCGAAAATGTTATCCTATAAGGTAAGTTATGGGTTTTTTTATAGCCGTTTATCTGATAAGCGTTTAGTAATGACCCTTAGTTCTTTTAGGTACAAGTTTTCTTAAAGAATGAAAGTGTAATTTTAATAGATGTTGTTATGATTGTTGTTTAATAACTAGAAGTGTACTCGCGCAATGCAGCTAGATACATCACGATTTTAATGTTTCATTTTATTTTATGTTTTTTGTCGATTTACATTACGATTTTGGATGGTTGTGAGAGAGTGATAATATTTTTTTATATAAATTTGTTTAATTTAGACTTAATAATATAATGTAATTTATTTTGGTTTAATAATATAATTTTTTTTATAAAATATTCTGTAAGATTTTTTATATCTAAAATATGCTGAGAGTTATTTTAGGGAAGTTAAAGTGGGAAATGATTTTAGGAAAGTTAAAATGGTTAGAGATAATGATTGAAAATTATTAAATAGCATTAAATGTAGTACATACAACTTTTATGGCTGTTTTTTAAATAATTAACATTAAATAGCGGTACATTAAGCTTTAAGACTTATTTTTAAGAGTTTTTATGTCATCTTTATAATATAGTATAGATAAAATTAGAAAATATATGGTATAAATGCTATATAAAATGGGAAATCTTTTGTTACATAGAAAGAGCCGTTCACATAGAGAATTAGGACATCATTTTGTGTGTGATAGATAACATAGAAAAGGATCATATAATCAAAAATTAAATGGTCACAAAGAGAAAATTTAATGGATATATTCAAGTGTGTTTGGACCAATTTAAAAATAGATTTCTAAAGTATAGAATAAATTGTAAAAAATAGTATCCAAAAATAAAGTAAAAATTCAATCACAAGTATAATTGAGCATATAATTCTCATATATCTCTAGCTTGAATGATGAACAACCGAACATTAATTTTTGTCGAGCATGTACACCTTTAAAATGGATCAAAGGTTTACAAAGTCTTTCAATTTATTTTTAGATGAATTCTACGATTTTGGAAGTCTGTGTAATAACCGTTTCTAATATTTTAATAAGAGGAAAGTAAAGGGGGATTTTGTTATATTTTAGGCTTGGAAGGACCCAATGGTAAATAGGGACATTAAGGGTTTTAGTGAGATTGCCCTAGCAAGGGGAAAAAGGAATGTAGCGGCTGAGGACAGGAGATGGGGCGATTTTGAGGTAAGCTTGGGAGAAGGGAGAAAATCTTGGAATTGGGAGGAATTGTCGCATCATCTTCTTAAAGGTAAGCAATCAAATCCTCTGTGTACATTTTGTGGATTCAAGGAATCTTGTTATAATCTTTTGGTTGCGTTTTCTTAAAAGGTTGAAATCTATGGTGTGAGTAATTGGGGTTTTGTATGTGAACTGGTTCTCTTTTGAGATGAGGGATTAAACTTTAAGAAAACCCTTAACATCGGTTGATTTCATGGGTTTTGGTTATTGGAATCTAAGCGAAACTCGATTGGTAAACCATTCCCTTTTCGAGCCTAGTCGCCGGTTGGGAAGGCTATAAGAATGTCGATCGAAAACCATGGTAATGGCCTGGTATCTGCAGGTTGTGTTAGACACTGGTCGCATTTGGGCACCGGGTGAAGGAGACCCCGGTCGACACTGGGCGGGGGAGACCCCTATCGACACCGGGCGGGGGAAGACCCCGGTCGACACCGGGCGGGGGAGACCCTGATCGACACCGGGCGGGGGGGAGACCCCGGTTGGCACCGGGCGGGGGGAGACCCCGGTCGACCCCGGGCGGTGTCTCACACCCTGGGCGACTTTCTCAAATGGGCCAAGTTATTTATTTTCATGTGGGCCGGTTATATTTAGTGCATTATGGGCGATGGCAGGTTTTATTTGGTGGGCTGATTAATTATGGTTTAAGTGGGATAATTTCTAATGCAAAATTAATTAATACAAGTTGGGCCGTGGGTTAGAACATAGGCCATTTTATCAGTAAGTCGAGTGAAATATTTTTAGTCGTCCATTCTTTCCGTTTTCGGGAAATTGGTGTGCTTTAAGAAAGTTTCGTTATAGCTTTAAATTAGTAGCTTATCGGTTTACGTCATTCTTTATAGGATTCGTTTCCGATCTTAAAAGTAATCGTGAGGATTTAAGCAAAGGACGACAGGTGAGTTTTTCTGACTAAATGCCTCAAATATTCAAATGTATGAAAGCACGTGAAATTTATTTAAACCATGATTATACGTTATTTATGCCTTACTTATCGGCGATATTTATTAGTTGTTGTTCATAGCGATGTTCTCAATTAATATTGTGCATATGTGGTCGTGAGCAAGAATAGCGTGAAGTCGGGGGGTGTGTCTCGCAAATACTCATACCGGGAGGTGTGTCCCGTAAATACTAAAATCGGGAGGCGTGTCCCGCAAATACTCATACCGGGAGGTGTGTCCCGCAAATACTCATATCGGGAGGTGTCCCATAAAAACTCATACCGGGGGGGGGGGGGGGTGTCCCGTTTATGCCAATGGGAGGTGTGTCCCAGCTAAGGCAGGTATGGGTCAGGCACGCCGCCACTTTCGAGTGACGCTAGTGTGAGCGAGAAGCATGGTTTTAAGTGTTTATTGTATATAGATGAGTTGGTTTTTATTATTATAAATCTTTCTATATCTCTGTTGTTGAACTGTTGTTATAGGGGACTCACTAGACCTCATGGTCTAACCCTCACTCTTTCAAAATTAAAAACCTTTTCAGGTAGACGCGAAATAGGAAGATTCGGTGGAGTTAAAAAGAGAAATTGTGAGCGGAGCCGATCCTAGAAGACTTCCTGATAGTTAGTTGTTTTAAATTCTCGGTTGTGTAGAAAGTGGTCTTCTCTAAACCTTGAAGTTTTGTAGACTTGGGGCCATTATGGGTATGAATTTATATTAATCGTTTATCTCGAATTGTTGGAGTTTTGGGATGTTAAAATTGGTATCAGAGTCATAGTTTAAGGGATTTAGCCATTTAGGTGACCGGGTGGGCCTAAGCTTAAACTGTGGAGTAGGGGACACAACTGAGATTTAGGAAGCCGTTAAGGAAGACCTTGATCATCGAGAGGCGTGATAACGATAGTGAATACTTTCATGTAAGGTAAATTCAAAATTGCATATGGCCAATGTCATTATGAATTTACAGGTGCATGGGCATACTCGATTTCTATTGTTGACTGTAGTTATGAGTAGAGAGTCCTATATATGAATTGATAGTGTTGGTCTAGCATGTTGTGTGGGTTCGCTTGTGGGTGTAAGGTTAATACCGTTTGAGATGAATATCATGCGGAATGTATATATTTCGTTAAGAAAGGACCTCATGGGTCCATAAAGAAGAGAATAATGATTAGAGGTGAGCTTTTGCTTCAAGGGAGTTTTCGGTTTGGTAAATTGTTGTGACGATTAGTGGGAATCTTGAGGGCATTAATCCAAGAATCGAAGGATAGAAATGAGGCTTTTAGAGCTGTAGTTAATTGAAGGGTGGTTGAGAGACGACATCAGTGTTGACGAATTAAATGTAGTGAGGATCAGATGGAATTGAGCTATGGTTGATAAGCTTGTTTGAGGTCAAAGTGGTGACGCGCGATCTGCAAAATTTTAGTCGCATTGGTAACTGGTACTTGGACATCCAAGGATGTTGGGAAGCATTGGTTCCGGAGGTGGTATCATAGGAGAGGACCTTGACTGGTTGGTCGGAAGTAAGGAGCCTGGGATAAAATATGATGAGTGCAAACAGTTGACCTTGTTAGAGTAAGTAGCCTTCAATGTCATCGAGTCTCATGCATAGTTTTTCAAACAACTTGCTGAAGCTTTTCATATCATTCATATCATATATTTTGGCGTGTGTGTGCCTTACGAGGTATTCGTTTTGAAAACGTATTGACGCGTGCACATGTGTGTCTGGGTTGAAAAGACAAGTTTATGATGTTGGGTGATAATTTCGATTTTTGATGTGGGGGAAAACTATTTTATATCTTTTTGTAAATGAGTTAACTTTTGTTATGAAAATCATAACGACATTTGATCGCATGATTTTATAAGTGAGTTTGGTACAGAAATGTGTTGTCATATCAATGAGGGTGAGATTCGTCTGACACACTCGGTGTAAGCAACTTTGTAGTGTTTTTATAAATCGGGTGGGTAATGTTCAGCGAAAATAATTTCAGTTATGCCAACATCGATTTTTGGGATGGGGTGAGACGTAATTTGTCGTGGAGTTGATAGCGAACGATCCTCAAGATCGTTGTGCTTGGTTAATCAATGAGGTCGGTGTAGTGTGGTGTACACTCAAACTTGTTTCATAATGTGGTATATACTAAATTTTCAAATGTGTCAAAAGTTTAAAAAAAATTGTGGTGTGTCATGCATGAAGGATATGAACCCTCTAGGTCGTAAGGAAGCATTGTGGTTAAGGATGAGGGAAAGTGTGGAGAGTGAAAAGGTGACGTTCGAGTCAATGTTGGTCGGTTCATGACCTTGGCATTTCCACTAGGGAAAGACAGGGATTAGCGAGAGCCATTGCCTTTGATGTTGAGAATGAGTCATTTTGTGGTAGCAAGCACTTCTGTTGGTAACTGAAGATATGGTAGTCGACGAGTGGGTGGTCAGGGTGGAATTCGAAGCCGTTAACATATATCTTTTAGCAGCATGTGATAAGTAGAGGGGTGGTTTGGATGAAAGGGCATTGACGTCGAGCCGGAGTTTGAGGTGAACTAGTAATCATATTATATCAAGTAAGTCCTGTGCCTTTAACGGGAGAGGTCAGTGGGGCATCGAGATGGTTATGATGCATTAGATGGAGTAGGTTCCTTGGGAATGATTATGGGTCGGAAGCATTGTTGAAGTCAACGATTAATTGTTGAAGTCATATTCGTGGAAAATGAGGAGGTACCCATGGTTATTTTTGCTGAGTATTCGTGAGAAAACAAGGAGTTATACGGGAAAGGCGTGTACGTGGCATGGTGTCGGACCACCTCGTGTGGGTATAGCAAAAATGGAAAACGCTGGTTTGGTCAGGTGAAGTCCTATGAGGTTCTGCTGGTTTGTGTAAGAGCGAAGTAATTATAGCACAACTGAAGTGGTTGCACTTCGAGCATCTAAGTCTGCGAGGTTGTATGCTTAACCTTATAGACTACCTAAATTTGTTCCCGGTAGATCGTGATGAGCAGACCAGGAATGATATCATGTTGAGTGGTTTAAATGATCATGATTTTGTGGGTAATCCAAATTCGAGCATGACAAAGTCGTGAAGATTTTGACGGTACTGTGATGATATGGTAGGGTGATGGATGAGTTAGGATTATTTGATGCCAATGTGGTTGTGCAAGTCTTTAGTGTGGCAAGGAGTTTCTTTGAGGTTAAGCAACGAGCTTGTGTTGTGGTTATGGGTTGAGCGTAGGTGAGAATCTTGGTTCGAGAATTTTGATGAGTTAATTAAAAGTGGCATGGGTATTGGTTGGTGTTATGGTGTTGCTAATATGAGGATAAAATGTTTGGGTGATAGGGGTGGCTACCTGAAGAAGAAACCTTGGGTTCTTGAGCTTCGAGGAGTGATTTGAGCAAGTTTATTTTATGACGTTAATTAATTGAAGAGATAGCTGAATGTTTAAGTTGCGATACTTGGTAGTAATCTGAAGGTCTGTGAGGGGTTGATTATAAGAGTCAAGCATGTGGAGGAGATACGTGGATGTTTGTTTGATATTGGAGTATTGGTAGGTGAAGGAGTCCTGGCAGATTGGACAATCTTGGTTGGAGAGCGAGAATGGTGTGGTGCTTTCGAGTAGTGGGTAAGGTTTTGGAAGAACTTGGTCGATTTCCCGTGTAAGGATTGCGGATAATCCGTTGACCAAATATTGTAATGAAAACGTGTTTTCGACACAGTTGGGAATCATTAGGAATGGAGTGAACAATGTTGGGCGAGCAGCGTTTAATGCATCGAGAAGATAGTAAAGATAATATGTCGGAAAAGGGGGTGATCTGAGAGTAAGGGGATTTGATCAGCATCACGGAATTGTGATATATGTTTCAGATTGGCCGTTGGCGTGTTTGTGATACCCCAATAAGGGTGTGAGAAAGAGATTATAGTGTGTGTGTGTGTGTTAAGGCTACTCGAAGCGAAAGATCTTTGAGTCAGGCTTGGAGTTGCGTATAAAGGGTTCCAAGAAAGTCTGGCCTTCAATGTTAAGTAATTTGGAATAGTTTGGTTTTAGCAAGGTCACTCCATGATTAATCGGATGAAACTTGGAGTCATCGCAAATATGTCCGGGAAATGGTTGGATGGGTAGAGGAATTAAAGGAGGTGGTTTTAGGATTCAATCTGTTGGAACTAGTGGATAATGAAGGTAAGGAATTGTGAAAATTTTCTTCCATGCAAGAAGATGGAGTAATGACGTCGGAGTGACGTACGTTTATCGTGTGGGAGGTGAATAACCCCGAAGTGGGGTAACCGTGGGGTACGGAAAGAAAGTGCCTTTGCACTAGACGTATGTTATGTTGTTGGAGGTGATTTTTGATACGGAAGGTTATATGATAAAGGAACCCGTAATTGTAGGTTGATTGTGGAATTCAAGGTTGGGCGACTCGTAATTGTAGGTTGATTGTGGAACCTATCGAATGCACGGTAGTGTATTTTTACCGCACGTTTAATTGTTATAAAACTTATGTATTTGAGAGCCTTATAAATTTCAAATTGGCATATTGGTTGAAAAACCTTAAACTCATTAACGATGTAGATTTAAAACCCCTATCGTGAGAGGAGTTACAATTAAGGGACTAGAGAAGTCCTTGGGATTTGAAGCGTCGAATGATCCGACTTGTGGTCAACCTTGAATTTGGGTTTCAGATTTTGAATCGGGTTATACATGAATAATTGAGGTATTAGATTTATGCTTTCTCTTAGTTAAGTAAGAGGTGACCTTTCTGTTTCGGTAAATCCTCGGGATAAAAACTTTAGGTGGTTGCTTGAATATGGTTAGATTTGAACTGATGGGCCGCATGTTAACGTCAAGTACATGTCGGTGGTGTGCCTTCTTGGAAAGTCTTCAGAAATAAAGAAGATATTGTGATTCGTTTGTTAGAAATGTAAGATTCGAATGTAGTGGCATGATAAGTGTCAATTTTGAATCATCAGTGTAAAATATGGGAGGAAATTTATGGTGGTATATCCACGGTTGAGGTGTAAAAGTTTTGAACATAGGTGTCAACATTCGATTTGAGGATAGTAACCGTTGGGATGCTTCATCGTGCTTCCGAAGAAATCGGTGCGTTATCAATTTAAGTGGTAACCTTAAGAAGATTAGATTATGGAAATTAGGAACCGATCATTGGTAATTCTGTAATCAACAAGGTTTCACCGATTCGTCAACCGATGCTTGACTGCACCCTGGAATTTGAGTAACCAAGGAGTCGGGGTAAATCCATTGTCTACCGATGGTGTGCCGTGCCAGTTGAGGAACGGATTGAGTGTTGTGATTGGATCGAACCTAACTGGTGTTAGGAAATGTCGTCAAGGAAAGGACGATGAATCTTTTATAGTATGGATTATTGAGGAATTGGGTCAGAATGTCGAGGTAAACCTTAAGTAGAAATCGATTATTGAGGAGACCTTGATGTGTCAAAATTAGAAGTATCTAAAGGATTAATTCGCTTTGGAGTATTCTTGAGGTGATATGTGCAACCTAAGGTTGGGAGACCACCGAGATTTTGAGGATAGGAAAGTGGTTGATAAGGACTCAATGTTCTTTCAGTCAGCGGTAAGACACATTGAACCTTAGAATCGAGTTGTGACGGTTCGTTATGAGAAATATAGTGACAACCTTAAATGGGATGTGATTGGTTTCGTGCATGGAGCAAGGTATCGTGGAGGATTTCCTTTTTGGGTAGAGAACCGATTAACCTCGCTAAGGGTGATGTTGGGTGTTTGATTGGTGTCAGATTTCGAGGGCGAAATCTCTTTCAAGGTTGGGAGGATTGTAACACCCCAATTTTCGAAAAGTATCATTTCAAGTTAATACCGAAACCGATATATTAGGGAAAAATAAGATAAATAATTTTGGACTTGAATCCTAGATTTTATAGTCTATATAGATGTAGGATTCAATTACGAGTCCAACGGTTCTTTCCGGAGCGAAATCGGAGCTATAACGAAGAAGTTATGGACAAAACAGTGAACGAGAAGAAATCCGGAGGGACAATGCACTACGCGACCTATGCCGCGACTTAGGGGAAGCGAGCAACTTATGCCGCGACTTAAGGTCGCGTGATAAGTCGCGAAATCCCCTGGTTGAGCATAAAACCCGATTTTCAGCCTTAAAACTTCATTTATTCATTTCTTTTGTATCACAACTCCGATTTTGCTGATTCAAGTTGCCATGGTTTCGTTTTTGAGAGATCTTCAAGGATTTATCAATATATTGGAAATCTATTGGAGTATACAAGAGTATTTTGTGGTGGTAAGCTCCTCATCTCTCTCAATGTTAAGCTAGGGTTTGATGATTTCATCCTTTTCCCTTTCGTCCTTCATCTTGGGTTTGATTTTGTTGACTTGTGTGGTAAAGGTGATCTTGTAGATGTGTTGGATCTAAGATCTAGAGAAGTTTCTTGGAGATTCAAGCCTTCATCAAAGGAGATTCAAGTTTTGGGGGTAAAACCTAGATTTAGCCTAAATCTAGCAAGGTGAGTTCAAGTTGATTTGTGAAAATGGTGTACATGCCAAAATGTCTATTTTAAAGTGTTTATAAGTTTTAGATGTAATTGTTAACTGCTGATCACTTGATAAGTTTTGGTTATTTGGAAGTGTTAAACTTTACAAACTTATAGAACACCCACTTTTGGGATTGTGGGCATTTTGATAAATAAATCATATATTTTGGGTATCTTGATGATTTATTTCATGGAGTATATTTTTGAGTATAAATGCATTTTATTGGGTATCATGGGATGATTTGAAAAGGATAAAAAGGTATAAACCCACTTTGAAAATGTTTTGTCCCAATCTAAATTATGTTGGAGTTATTTGTGTGTTTTGAAGCATGGGTTGCATTATTGCGGGCCGTTTACGTTTGATTTCATTTTATGACTTTCATCGTTGGGTCTTTGGATTTGTTGAATGGCTCGGCTTGGATTTCGTTGGGTCTTGGGGACATTTGTCTGTTTTGATAGCTCAATGTAGAGCGCTTGGTTATGATTTGCATTTATTGCATCTTATTTTGGAGTTACATGTTTGAATGCGTTAGTTCATTCGTTTTGAGTCATGTAATGTTTCACCCCCGTCTGCTATGGATCCATGAGCACTTTTGTTATTTTGTTCGATGTTGGAACGACTAGTTTTCCTCATCGCGGCACGTTAGGCATCAGATTGGATTGTAAGTCCTCGTGTGGCACGTTAGGCATCGGATTGGGTTGTAAGTCCTTTGTGCAAGTATCTATGGGTGTATGCTGAAAGATGCTGAGCTCGATGCTTTTATTATTTGTCCAATAGTGGAACGCTAGTTTTCCCCATTGCGGCGCGGTTAGGCATCTTCGGTATGGTGTAAGTCCTCTGTGCAAGTATCTATGGGTGTATGCTGAAAGATGTTGAGCTCGATACTTAATACCAATTTAACGTAATGTGTGGCTTACTTTGTGCACGTCATATTATACGGAATCGGGTTTCCCCCGTCACCGAAAGGTGTTGTCTTTGGGTTGAGTCTTTTATACATTTGTTTTCGGTGACATTATGCATACATGAATTTATTCCATGTTTTATGGGTTGAGTATTTAATCCCCGCCCGTGTTTTGGGGTGTTTTGGGATATGAGGTGTTATTTACATTATCATGAATTGGGAGTCGATTTAAATCCTCATGTTGAGCAAGTTTTGGGTAAAATCTAAGTTTACGAAAGAACGACTTATATTGGGATCTTAATTTTTAAAACAGTTTGGATTGGTTAACGATTAACTCGGTGTCTCTTTCGTTTAAAATGCATAATTATTGATAAACGAGTCGTTTTCATAAGTGGAGCATATCATTTTGAAAGATTATGATTTTTATTGCATTTTTTTCTTTTTAAACAATTAATTTATATATGTTGAAAACTCTTGAGATCACTAGGCGTTAAGCCTAACCTTTTTATTTTGTCGGCATGTGCATCAGGTTCCGTTTTGGGTTAGTGTTCGCGACACTATGAAGAGATTAGTGTTTATTGTGAGCTCGAGAAGCGATTTTCTTGGTGAAGTCTTCCGCATTGTTTTTGGGAAGAGCAACTTACATTTGGGTTAAGTAACACCCGACTTCGATTTAGTCCTTGTATATAAGACTGTAAAGTTATGATTGTTGTGGTTGATTATAGAAATTTTAAATTGAGGTATTTGGAGATTGATGCATAAGTGGAAGTTTTGTCCTTTAATTGATATTATTTCGAGATTTTTAATTAGTTGCTCTTACCATATTTCAGGGTGTTGCAGTGGGGTTGGAGGCGGACATGAGGTTCCAAAGTTCTAGTTGTTCAACGAAGGAATTCCGAGGACGGAATTCTTTTGAGGGGGGAATATTGTAATAACCGTGTCTAATATTTTAATAAGAGGAAAGTAAAGGGGGATTTTGTTATATTTTAGGCTTGGAAGGACCCAGTGGTAAATAGGGGCATTAAGGGTTTTAGTGAGATTGCCCTAGCAAGGGGAAAAAGGAATGTAGCGGCTGAGAACAGGAGATGGGGCGATTTTGAGGTAAGCTTGGGAGAAGGGAGCAAATCTTGGAATTGGGAGGAATTGTCGCATCATCTTCTCAAAGGTAAGCAATCAAATCCTCTGTATACATTTTGTGGATTCAATGAATCTTGTTATAATCTTTTGGTTGCGTTTTCTTAAAAGGTTGAAATCTATGGTGTGAGTAATTGGGGTTTTGTATGTGAACTGGTTCTCTTTTGAGATGAGGGATTAAAATTTAAGAAAACCCTTAACATCGGTTGATTTCATGGGTTTTGGTTATTGGAATCTAAGCGGAACTCGATTGGTAAACCATTCCCTTGTCGAGCCTAGTCTGTGGTTGGGAAGGCCATAAGACTGTCGATCGAAAACCATGGTAATGGCATGGTATCTGCAGGTTGTGTTAGACACTGGTCGCCTTTGGGCACCGGGCGAAGGAGACCCCGGTCGACACCGGGCGGGGGGGAGACCCCGGTCGACCTCGGGCGGTGTCTCACACCCTGGGCGACTTTCTCGAATGGGCCAAGTTATTTATTTTCATGTGGGTCAGTTATATTTAGTGCATTATGGGCCGATGGCAGGTTTTATTTGGTGGGCTGATTAATTATGGTTTAAGTGAGATCATTTCTAATGCAATATTGATTAATTCCAGTTGGGTCGTGGGTTAGAACATAGGCCATTTTATCAGTAAGTCGAGTGAACTATTTTTAGTCGTCCATTCTTTCCGTTTTCAGGAAATTGGTGTGCTTTAAGAAAGTTTCGTTATAGCGTTTAAATTAGTAGATTATCGGTTTACGTCATTCTTTATAGGATTCGTTTCCGATCTTAAAAGTAATCGTGAGGATTTAAGCAAAGGACGACAGGTGAGTTTTTCTGACTAAATGCCTCAAATATTCAAATGTATGAAAGCACGTGAAATTTATTTAAAGCATGATTATACGTTATTTATGCCTTACTTATCGGCGAGATTTATTAGTTGTTGTTCATAGCGATGTTCTCAATTAATATTGTGCATATGTGGTCGTGAGCAAGAATAGCGTGAAGTCGGGGGGGGGGGGTGTCCCGCAAATACTCATACCGGGAGGTGTGTCCCGGAAATACTCATACCGGGAGGTGTGTCCCGCAAATACTCATACCGGGAGGTGTGTCTCGCAAATACTCATACCGGGAGGTGTCCTATAAAAACTCATACCGGGGGGGGTCCCGTTTATGCCAATGGGAGGTTTGTCCCAGTTAAGGCAGTATGGGTCAGGCACGCCGCCACTTTCGAGTGACGCTAGTGTGAGCGAGAAGCATGGTTTTAAGTGTTGATTGTATATACATGAGTTGGTTTTTATTATTATAAATCTTTCTATATCTCTGTTGTTGAACTGTTGTTAGAGGGGACTCACTAGACCTCATGGTCTAACCCTCGCTCTTTCAAAATTAAAAATCTTTTCAGGTAGACACGAAATAGGAAGATCTGGTGGAGGTAAAAAGAGAAATTGTGAGCGGAGCCGATCCTAGACTTCCTGATAGTTAGTTGTTTTAAATTCTCGGTTGTGTAGAAAGTGGTCTTCTGTAAACCTTGAAGTTTTGTAGATTTGGGGCCATTATGGGTATGAATTTATATTAATCGTTTATCTCGAATTGTTGGAGTTTTGGGATGTTAAAGTCTGTTTTTGGTTGATTTTGAGCAACTCTTTTGGTTTTTTTGGTTGATTTTGAGTAACTTTTTTGGTTTTTTTGGTTGATTTCAAGCGACCTTTATCAGTTTTTTGATTGATTCAAAGTTTAGTTAGTAAACATTTCATGCAAATATATATATATATATATATAGAGAGAGAGAGGGCCATTCATTTGCTAACCAATATATTGGTGCTAACCGTGCTAACCAATCTAGACCGTTAATTATTTAGATCAATGGTTAATAATTAATTACAATTTTAATTTTATAAAAAAAACATAAAAACGTTATGGAATTAATGTGCATAGCTGCAGAGGGTTATAATGGTAAAATTGCATATCCAATTCATTAACTGCATCAACCGTTCACCAAAAAATCAGGCGAATAATTTGAGCAAATTTCAGATTGAGATTCGATTAATTGAAGAAAGGATTCTACACACCATACTAACGATTGCTTATCGAAATCGACCTCTGGCGAAAAAGGTAGAAACGAATTCGTGAAGAAGAAGCCTCCGCCGAGAAGAAGCCAACCGAGGAAAAAAAGTCCGCCGTAGCCGAAAAGCCCCCGTCGAGAAGAAGCCAAAAGACGGTAAGAAGCTGCTAAAAGAAGCCGGCGCCGGTGCAGCTGACAAGAAGAAGAAGAGAAACAAGAAGAGCGTTGAGACTTACAAGATCTACATCTTCAAGGTTTTGAAGCAGGTTCATCCCGACATCGGGATCTCCAGCAAGGCCATGGGGGTCATGAACTCCTTCATTAACGACATCTTCGAGAAGCTTGCACAGGAATCTTTGCGGCTTGCGAGGTACAACAAGAAACCGACGATTACGTCACGGGAGATTCAAACGGCTGTCCGGTTGGTGCTTCCCGGTGAGTTGGCGAAGCATGCTGTGTCTAAAGGAACGAAGGCGGTGACTAAGTTTACCAGTTCTTAGATTTGGGGGTTTAGGGTTTATGTTGGTGTTAGGGTTTACTTTTTGTAAAAATTTCATCATTCTCGATGAAGTTTATGTGGTAAGGAGATGAATTGAATTGATTATCGAAATCGACCTCTGTGCATATGAGCATGTTTAATTGAATTTTGTAAGTGCATATATGCATTGTTATGCATTTGTGCATATAGGCGTTGCGATGGATTTGTGGATGAAATTTGTGCATATGAGCATGTTTAATTGAATTTTGTAAGTGCATGTATGCATTGTTATGCATTTGTGCATATATGCATATGGAAGAAAATTTAATTATTTGTATTTGTGCATATGAGCATATCTTACGTAGTGTGCATATGTACGTACTGAAAAAATTGGTGATTAGGATTTGGGCATATGAGCATGTTCTAAAAAAATGATCAATTGAACATATGGGAATGATAGATCATAAAGGTAAAAAAAATATGTAAATGATAAGTTAAGATTTAAGATAATCTTGAACAAATTTGAATTTCAAAATATTGTATTTAATGAGGTATATCATTACCATAACAAGCTGTGCTATAAATATGGTATACATAAAAATAGGCGATTGTGATAACTTGAATTGAATGGGTCGATTTTTATATAATCCCATTATTACCCTTGTAAATTTAATATAATCAAAGACATTATTTAATCTCTAGGAGCATTCTGATTGACCGAAAATCGGTTAGCACGGTTAGCACCAATAGATTGGTTAGCAAATGAATGAGACCATATATATATATATATATATATATATATATATATATATATATATATATATATATATATATATATATATATATATATAGGATACAAAAACAAGTTTCACGCATATATGAGACCCCACTTAAGACGTACTAGGTACATCCCTATTTGGCTTCGGTTCCATCCTCATTTGACTTTGACTTTCAAATTTCATCTTAATTTATTGGTAGACAAAATGCAAAATAACAATAAATTTTAATAGGAATCTTATTTCAGTCAAACAATTTGTTAAACATCAACCATAAAGTACTCAAACCATGATTAAGGATCCGTTACCAAACGTTTATCATGTAAATGTTTATGACAAGAGTTATCATCTTCATTTAGTTTATCGGGTAATATTTTTAGCCATCAAAATAGATTGTTAGTAAACACCTTTTACGAAGTAAGTGCTTATCGGGTAAGAGTATTATTCCTCACTTACTAGGTAAGATTCGTGATCCTTACTATACCTTTTACCTGGGAAAGATTATCAGTCTTTGTTATGTTCACTCGATAAGATAAGTGATGTTTGGTAAGCGTTATCCGACAAGCCTCTAAAAAACCACCCTATATTTATCATCTGAAGCCACTTTTGGATCGATTTTCTTGAGTTAAATCTAACGATCCTCTATGTTTCTTATATGCTAACGGATCATCGAGTTAGTTTTTTTACCCTAATTTCATATCCATGAATTCATGAAACTTGATTACAGATTTTGGTAGCAACAAAAGTTTAAAAAAAACAAAAGAAACTTAGAAAATTTAATTTGTCTCATGATACCGATCTCCATGTCAATTTATTTTAGCTGTATTTAGTTAGAAATGAACAAAAATGATAAAATAAATATAATTATAAAAATATAGTTATGTAATCGACTGCTACTAGACAATTAAATTGGTAATAACTTTGTAAATGCACATTTATCTTAACAAAGTGAATTATTTTATAGACTTAGGGGATGTTTACCAAATTTTTCATTAAGTCATGTATGGATAAATGTGTCTGTCTGATAAATTGATGTTGTTGTTTATTTTTTTTATCTGAATTAACAGTCTGAATAACATAAATGACCAATTTACCCCTGAATATGAATTTTAAGTTGTTTTATAAATTGATGTTTATTTTTTAAGCCATATATTCATAAATTCATTGATATAATTCAAAAATCAAACAAAAATTCATTAAGTACTTAAACTTCCAAGTTCAAACACAATGTAGTTAAGTTCAAACAAAAAGTAGCAAGTATGAAACAAATATGAACGAGCGGTGAAGGTGAAATCGAAATCGAACAAGTAGTGAAGGTGAAATCGAGCACCTAGGTTTTTATTGCATGATTATTGAGTAGGAAGATAGACATGTCTTTATTTTTAAAGGATATAAATGTCAAAGATGTGTCTTAATGGGGACAACACATCTTTCCCCTACTTAGTGATTAAGCTGGAAATGTCTGCTCGAATAAGTCGGTTTTGTCATTAAGCCCCAAGTAAACACTCCAAACGTCTGCACGAATAAGCCGGTTTTGTCATTAAGCTCATTAAGCCCCAAGTAAACACCCCCTTACAGTAATTTCTTACATATAGACTTATAGAAATTTCTTACATATTTATTATAATAAAATTGGGTTTATAGAACGTCAAAAACTTCAAAGCGTCCTAACAGACCACTTTATAAAACTTAATTTATAGGATTAAAAAAAATAAAGCGTCCTATCGAAAACATTGTAATAAGCTTATATGACGTTTTTAGACGTCATAACAAGTTTTTTTTTGGACATTTTTATGGAAAAACGTCGTATTATCTATTTTATAGCTCAATATTTGGAAAAATGTTCTATAAAAAGATGGGTTTATAGGACACTTTTTAAGAAATGTTTTATAAAATAGGTAATGTGATACTTTGTATTAAAAATGTTTCCTTAAAAACTTGTTAATACGTATAAACTTGTTACAATATTTTTATAAAACAGTTTATTAGAACAATTATAATTGATGGTGTCCAATAAATCAAATTTTATTATAACAATTTTATCATAAGTTGACTATTTAATAAAACATATTAAATTGATAATTATATTTTTGAGTTTTACAACATATTAAAACACCTCCTGTAAGGTCAACCTCATTGAAAAATTTTACAATTTAAAATTTGCAATTAATTTTGAGCATTTAATTTTCCACTTTTTTGGCCTTGACTTGTCTAATTTCATCTTAATTTCTTCCACATTGAACTTGTGACACCTTTGATTAAACCATTCGTTTGTCCAATTTTCTTTGAGTAAATTATGTTTTTCGTTCTTGTAGTTTATGAAAAATTATGAAATTCGTCTTTGTGACTTTTAAATTGTGGTTTTCATGTTTTTGGTTTGTAAATCATTTTCGTTTTTGTCGTTTGTTAGTGTATAAGGCTCAGGCCCATGTATGTATAAGGCTCAGGCCCATATAGTCTCTGTATAAATTCCTTGTATCCTTTAGTCTAGGTTAATATTATATTCATTTTTACTTTGTCATATTGTAAGTTTACTCTCTCAATCAATATATCGAAGTTTCAAACCTTCAGCATATTCATCGTCTCTTTCGATCATCATCTCTTTCTAACATGGTATCAGAGTTGTAGGTTTGTTACCGCAGTCGATCATCACCGCCGCAGTCGACTCTAGCCGCAGTCGACTCTCGCCGTCGCCACCCTCTTTGTTTTTCGTCGCCTTCGAGTCGTCGTCGCCTTTTTTTAAATCACACAGGTACGTATTTCCCATCGTCGCCTTCGAATCAAAACCCTAGCCGCAGAACCGGAAGAACTCCGGTCGCAAACTCCATACCGGTCGGTCGATATCGGTCCCTTTCAACACCGGTCGACCGGACACTACCACTGGTACATACCGGTCGCTCACTTTCACCGGTCCATACCGGTCGCTCACTTTCACCGGTCCATACCGGTCGCTCACTACCACCGGTTCATACCGGTCACACTCGGTCCATACCGGTCAATACTACCGGTCGCTCATCCTACTGGTCGATACTACCGGTTGCTCATCCTACCGGTCGCTCATCCTACCGGTCGATACTACCGGTCGCTCATTCTACCGGTCGATTCTACCGGTCGCACACCCACCACTCTCAGTGAACAGTTCCTCATCACATCCATGGTTGCCAATATCAGTCACTCAAATCCCATCTCGGTTGTTTTCAATGGTAGCAACTACATCCTGTGGCATCACCATATGACAATTCTGCTAAAATCCCATGGGCTTTACACCTATGTTATTGGTACATCCAAACTTCCAGTTCAGGAAGCAACTGAGAATGCTGTTGATTTTGCAAAACGTATGAATGAGCGGGACATCAATAATGCTCGTATTCTGGGTTTCATTAATGTCTCTACTACTCCTGAGATCAACCAACAGTTTCTTGGCTATGTTACCGCCAAAAGTCTTTGGGATTTCCTCACCAAGCGGTATACGTCATCGGGCCTATCTCATCAGTATCAACTGTGGACCACCTTTCAGAACAAACGACAGCTCCCTGATCAATCCGTAAATTCTTATATCTCTGAAATGTAGTCTCTCAGAGATCATATAAGTCTTGGAGCTCCACAAATCTTTGATGAAACAGCTCAACAATTCACAGCTTACTTCAACCAGCTACACTTGATCACCATTCTGATGGGTCTTACTGATAAATTTGAGAATGTTTGTGCTTCTCTTCTTCATAGGCAGCCACTACCTACACTTGAAGAAGCCATATCAGAATTGTTAAGTGAGGAAACCCGTCTTCACATACGGTCACCGATGCCTACTACTGATAGCATTCTCTACACGTCTCATCCCAAGTCCAAAGGCAAATGGACCAACAACAACCATTCCAAATATGTGGGAAAGACGAACACATCTGAGTGTGCCTTTTGCCATTCTACTGCTCATCTTCTCCTTGATTGTCCTATTCGCAAGTGTCGTCGGTGTGGTATCACTCATTCGCGCCATTATGAGTCTGATTGCCCTAAGAACTCAAAGAACACTGGCCCTCAGAACCGGACTCACGCTGTTGTTGGGTCTACTCTCGCTGATAATGAGGTATCCCCAGTTTCCTCACCTGACCTCATGGAATTGATGCGTCGCAATCAGGAGCTTATGGAGCAGATCATGTCTGGTGCTATGGGTATGAATTCTCAACACTCAACTGCATCAGGTAACTCATGGCTTTTTGACTCCGGGTGTTGCAATCATATGACTCCCTGCACTGATGGTTTTGTTTCTAAGAAACCACCTCAACATTTTACGTCAGTACGAACTGCTGACAACACTGGCCTACCGGTATCTTTTAGTGGAAATGTATCCACTTCTCATATTCAAATACCGGATGTTCTAAATGTTCCGAAACTATCTCTGAGCTTAGTTTCGATTGCGCAACTACTAGAATCTAATCTGATCATTTGATTTCATTCTTCTAGTTGTGTTGTATAGGATCCAAAGACCAAGCAGATCCTTGGACTCGGTCGTAAAGTTGGACGGATGATTGAAGTGGTCTACCTTCGTCTTCCATTACCCTCCTCAAGTCTTGTTGCTTCGGTTTCCAGCACTTCTTATTTTGACTTGTGGCATGCCCGACTAGGTCACTTATCTCTAGCCAGAATAAAATCATTAGCTAATTTAAGAGTGTTAGGAAATTGTATGTCAACTGACAATATTTCTTGTTTATCATGAAAACTTGGCAAACATCATGCTTTATCTTTTGAAACAAATGAGTTTAATTCTACTTCTCCTTTTGATCTTATTCATTCTGATGTATGGGGACCAACACCACATCCATCTATGGGGGGTGCTCGATATTTTGTTATTTTTATTGATGATCATACACGTTTCACATGGATTTATCTCATGAAACATCGTTCGGAGCTACCTAAAATTTATATTATGTTTGCTCGAATGGTTCACACACAATTCTCAAAGCCTATAAAGATTCTTAGGGCTGACAATGCCATGGAATACAAAGAGTCATCTCTTCTCTCCTTTCTTCAATCTCAGGGAATTCTCTCTCAGTACTCCTGTCCCGGCGCATCTCCTCAAAATGGTCGTGCTGAACGCAAACACCGTCATATTCTTGATACGGTTCGCACTCTTCTCATTTCTGCAAAATGTCCAGAACGTTTTTGGGGTGAAGCTGCTTTCACTGCAGTTTATACTATCAATCGTCATCCTACTCCCATCCTTAATAATAAGTCTCCTTATGAGGCTCTTCATGAGGTCACTCCTGCCTATGAACTTCTAAAAGTTTGGGGTAGTGCTTGTTTTGTTCAGTTACAACCTCATGAACATACCAAACTTGAACCTCGCTCCAGACTTTGCTGCTTCCTTGGATATGGTATTGAACACAAGGGTTATCGCTGTTGGGATCCTATCTCCCAGCGTCTTCGTATATCTCGTCACGTTACCTTATGGGAACATGTTCCTTTTTCTTCTATTTCCAAGTTTCGTGAGTCCCCTACCTTCACCGCTCCGTTCTTTACAGATGCCCCAGTCTCATTGGACTCACTCCAATCTGACATCACTTCGTCTCCGCCTATTGTTCAAACACCTTCCGAATTCGCATCTCCTTCAGAGTCTCCTGCCTCTACACAACCTACCTCCTCTAGTGTTCCTGATCCACATCAACCATCTGTTCCATCCGCACCGCCAACATCTGAGCTGCCTGTTGAGTCTTTGGCTCCTAGAACGTCTCAATCTCAGAATGTTAGACGATCAGATCGGGTAAGACAGGTTCCTTCTCATCTTCGTGATTATCATGTTTATTCTACTCTGTTGTCCAATCATGAACCTACTTCCTATAAGGAAGCCTCCTCTAATCTGATTGGCAGAAAGCTATGGTTGAGGAACTTCAGGCTCTTGACAAAGCTCAGACATGGGAATCTGTCCCTCTTCCACCGGGCAAGTCACCCATTGGATCCAAATGGGTGTTCAAAATCAAGACCAAATCTGATGGCTCTATTGATCGGTACAAAGCTCGTCTTGTAGCCAAGGGCTTCAATCAAGAGTACGACATTGATTATGAGGAGACATTTGCACCTGTTGCTCGTGTCACCTCTGTTCACAGTCTCCTAGCCATCGCAGCTACCAAGCAATGGCCTCTCTTTCAGATGGATGTTAAGAATGCCTTCTTGAATAGTGACTTATCTGAGGAAGTCTACATGACACCCCCTCCAGGCGTTCAACTTCCCCAAGGTCATGTTTTTCGTCTTCGGAAGGTTCTTTATGGACTCAAGCAAGCTCCGCGAGCTTGGTTTGAGAAATTCAGTTCCACAGTCACCTCTCTGGGTTTCTCACCCAGCCACTATGATTCCGGACTGTTTACTCGGACCACTGAGGCTGGCACAATCTTACTTCTTTTGTATGTGGATGATATGATTATTACTGGCAGTGACTCTACAGGCATAACTCATCTCAAGACATCTCTCAGCTCCTGTTTTGAGATGAAGGATCTTGGCTCTTTACACTATTTTCTTGGTCTTGAGGTTCTCTCAGATCCATCGGGAATTTATCTTTGTCAAGCCAAATACACTTCAGATCTCTTGTCAAAAGTTGGGCTCACTGACAACAAAACTGCATCCACTCCTCTTGAGCACAACCTTCATTTAGCTCTGAATGCTGGACCTCCTCTGCGTGATCCTACTTTGTATCAACAGTTGGTGGGGTCACTTGTTTATCTGATAGTGACTCGCCCTGATATTGCCTATGTTGTTCATACCGTCAGTTAGTTCATGTCTGCACCCTGTTCCGATCATTATGCTGTTATTCTGCGCATCCTTCGATATTTAAAAGGAACCATGTTTCACGGTCTTCATTTTACATCCTCGTCATCATTGACTTTGCGAGGATTTTCTGATGCTGATTAGGACAGTGACATGACTGATCGTTTCTCCACTACCGATTACTGTTTCTTTCTTGGAGACTCACTCATATCTTGGAGGAGCAAGAAATAATCTCTCACCGCTCGATCTAGTACTGAAGCTGAGTATCGAGCACTCGCTGACACTACTCAAGAACTTGTGTGGTTACGCTGGCTACTCTCTGACATGGGGGCTCCTCAACATTCTCCCACTCCATTGTGGTGCGACAACAACAGTGCGATTCAGATCGCTCACAATGATGTCTTTCACGAGCGAACGAAGCATATTGAAATTGACTGTCACTTTGTTCGTCAACACGTGACTCGTAAGACTATCCAGCTTCTTCCTATTTCAACTATTGACCAACCGGCAGACGTTTTCACTAAAGCTCACCTACCAGGACGGTTTCGTGATCTAGTTTCCAAACTTCATCTGGCTCATTCTTCTCCCGATTGAGTTTGAGGGGGGATGTTAGTGTATAAGGCTCAGGCCCATGTATGTATAAGGCCCATGCCCATATAGTCTCTGTATAAATTCCTTGTATCCTTTAGTCTAGGTTAATATTCTATTCATTTTTACTTTGTCATATTGTAAGTTTACTCTCTCAATCAATATATCGAAGTCTCAAACCTTCAGCATATTCATCGTCTCTTTCGATCATCATCTCTTTCTAACATCGTTAACTCTTATGGTCTTATCTTTAAATACGCAGGACTAAAATAGTAATAAATTGTAAACATTAGGGATAAAAATAGTAAAGAACTTGAAATCATAAGAATGAAAACAATAATAAATTGTAAACCATGTGAATGAAAATAGTAGTTTCAAAATCACAAGGATGAAGATAACCATTTTCAATAAACTATAGGAACGAAAAATGTCATTTACACATTTTTTATGAAGATTAAAACTAAAAAATTGGAAACTCTCTAAACTTCTACTTTAAAAAAATAGGTAATTAATCCCGAATGAATAATTCTGTCGGATTAGTATAGCCTATCAACAATAGCTTCTAGGTGTTTAAAATATGTCGACAAAATAATCATTCGGTCGAAAATATATGTGGGTGATGCCATGCTTTCTACTAGTGTTTGCTAAATCCTCAACACGACTACACCCTTCACCATTGAATGAACAAAGTCGACTTAAACTTCACGAATTTACCATTACACTTTCCAGACTTCAGCTTACGGAATATACAAACATGTTTAGGTTTTATTAATATAGAAAAGTTTTAACAGTTCAGTTTTAGAATTACCTACACCAAAAATTGATTTAAGTAATATTTTAAATTAAAAACTGAACCAACCATAACCTATTTTGATTTAGGTTTTATTAATATAGATAGTTTTTCTTTTCAAACCCGACTTAGAGCATCTTTACCAAAATATCAAAAAATGGAGAAAACATAAATTTTAAGATTTTTTAAAATAAAAATTGGCTCCAAAAAAAAACCTTCAAATCATTTTACAAAATAGAAAAAAGATACAAATAAAAAAAATCTCCATAATTTATATTAGTTATTGTTTTAATGCTCTTGGAGGAGATAGAAAGTGTATTAATCTACAATATGTATTTTGAAAATTACTATTTAAGTAAAATATTTTAAAAGTTTGTTAAGTTTTTAATACATTAAATATCATAACAATATAATTAATTATTAATTCTTTAAAAGAAGAAAAAAAACTATTAAAGTTTAATAAGTTTATTTTCCAGGCTTTGACTTTACCTTTTAGGTAATTTTATATTTTCATATAACTAATTAGTTTGTTATTAGTAAACATGGTTAATTTTCCAGCTAACATCTAATTTTTTAGTCAACAAATTAGGTGTGTAAAAAAAACTAAAACCAAATAACCTAAGTGAACCGAATATATAAGGTTTGAGTTAAACAATTTGGGGTTATTTGATTTTCGAATTAAACAGTTCGGTTAATTTTTTTTATTAATTGGGTTAAACTAAATAACTCGAATAAGGCATTAAACTATTATTTTATAATTTATATACACAATAAATTATTCAACTACTACGAAAATTACTTTCATTGACGGATGATAACTCTCAAATATTGAGAGTTAATTCATCTATTTTTATATTCATTTTGCCACATTTTTATCCTTTTTGTCTCTCATCTCCTTCATTTGGTCTTAATTGTTCAAACATGATGATGAAGTCTCAAGAATGCAAAAATTTCGGTTTCACTAACTTTTGTGCAGAAAGTGGCCACCTTGCTGGCACCTTGTCACCACGTTGGACGTGGGCTGGAAATTTGTTGATAAAATTTAGCCATTTTGGGAAAGATTGACTTTTGAAGAAATGAAAAGAACTTTCTGATCTTTCACTAGAATATTCAAGGAAGAGGACAAAAAGTGGAGGTCCAAGGAAAGTTCAACACTCTTCCTTAAAAGCTACTTTTGAGGAATAGTCACATCAACACTTTTCTCTTCCTTGGGCTATAATGAGGGCTTGAAGGAACCATTTGGAGAGACAACAACTTCCAGGAGCATTAAACACTTCTGGAGCTTAGCATTTAAGTTTTAGTCTCTCTTTAAAGCTTGTAGTTTAATTGCATTTAATTTTTGTAAGTTTTAATTTCCTTGTAAAAGTTGTTGCCAAGTGGCCACCTTGTCACCACCTTGGCAGCAACTCTTTAGTTATTTATGCAAGTTATGTTTATGTTCTCTCCTTCTTCTCCATGTCTTTTGCTGTTATTATGAGCTAAACACCCCCTTGGGTGTGGGTATGAGCCAAAGCTAAGACTAGTAGGCAACACTTGGGTGTTGCTATCGTTGCTAACTCTTAGACTTGGTCACTTGAGTCGGGACTTCAACTCAACGCGGACAAGCCGATCACTTGTTAGTGTTAATATTAGATCTTAGACCTCGAGAGGGGCAGATCTGAAATACGGCTTGGGTGATGCAAAGAAGATTTGAGAAAGTCTTTTATAACCACGTAGAGATACGGGTTTTTGCATGACTTTAACTAAGGTTCAAATGTCGGTTGATATGGGTGTCACAAAGAGATTTGGGCGTTCATATCTATACTGGTGGAACTGAAATCTTTAGAGGTTTACTTAGTTAAGTCGTTAAGTCTAGAGTTGGCCAACGTGGTGACAAAGTGGGGACAAGGTGGCCACGTTCCGAGGAAGCTCATTTTCGAGAGAAAAGGGTTTTACGGCTGTCGTGTGTCATTTTGTTTCTAACCAAGTTGTTACTACATCATTCTTAGTCAATGTTTGTACCCACATCCTATCTTTAATACTGTTAATTCCGTTAATCGTTGTTTAATTCGCTTAAAACCCACAAAATATTGATATTGTTCTCAAAAATCAACCAAACACTAGGAGTTCATGAAAACGTCTCTGATTCTTAGTTGACTAGTCCCTGTGGAAACGATCTTGGTACTCTACCACTTTATTACTTGTAGCGATCATAGTGTCCGGTGTGCACTTGCACCGCCACTGTGGCAACATAGTGGCCACTTTGTGGACCTATACGATTTTCCGCTACCAACGGATATTATTGGTGGTCATTATTCGCCGATGATGGTTAATTCGTATGTGAACACCATCATTGCACCAGCCAAGATTTATTTGACTGTGCAATTCGCTAGCGATCACTATTTTCGGTGGACCACCAGCGGTCCAATCCGCCAATAAAAACTCTTTGTTTAGTATGTACTATTATTGTTACATATAGTTAATTTATTGCTAGAGAAAATGTTTTTTTGTTTAATTGTAAGTCATGTTTTTATTTGTTAGCAAAGGTTTTTTGATTGTTAAGTCTAGAAAGTGTAATGGTAAATCCATGACGTTTAAGTCAACTTTGTTCATTCAATGGTGAATAATAATTATTTTACCGATATATTTTAAACACCTGAAAACTATTGTTGATAGGTTATACTGATAAATTACCTATTTTTTTTAAAGTAGAAGTTTCGAGAGTTTCCAATTTTTTAGTTTTAATTAATCTTTATAAAAAATTGAGTAAATTACTTTTTTCGTTCCCATAGTTTGTTGAAAATGGTTATTTTCATCCTTGTAGTTTTGAAACTACGACTTTTATTTCCATTAATTACAATATATTGTTGTTTTCGTCTTTATGATTTAAAGTTATTGTTGTTTTTGTCCCTAAAGTTTACGATTCATTTGTATTTTAGTTCCACATACTTAAAGGTAGAACCATAAGAGTTAGCCACAAGAGCAAAAACAGTAATGAATTACAAACCAAAAAGACGAAAACCGTAATTTTAAAACCACATAGGCGAAATCCATAATTTTTTTACAAATCATTGGAATAAAAAACATAATTTACTCGAAATAAATTGGACAAACCAATGGTCTAATCAAAGATGTCACAAGTTATGTGGAAGAAATTAAGTTTAATTTTGCTTTGAGACTTCAACCCAATTAATTATTGAAAATGAAAATTAGTAAAAACTATAATATGAATAATCATAAAACATTTAACAAAATGAAATTTCATTAGCAAAAATTAGAAAAAAAATAATAATATTAGCTATTGTTTCGTGCCAAGACAATAACATAAAACTTAATACGATAACATAGATTTATAATGCATAAAATATTACTAAGACACAAATTAAGTATATATATTATAATTATTATGTTTTAATAAAATAGTATAATAATCAAAGAGGTGCTAGCCTAGTGGTAAGGCCCTGGGGGGATAATGCATGGTATGCCTATATACCAGGGTTCGAATCCTGGGGGATGCACTTCGGCGATACCCAGACCTTGGGTCGGCTTTCGGGTCGGTTCAGGTCCAGGTTTATGGGCATACCAGTCTATGGGTATGCGGGTTCGGTCTTGACCGGGCTTAGTCGTACCTGGACGGGTTCAGTCGATTTGGGTTGGGTCGGGTCGCCGCGGATTAGTCGGTGCTGCCCAATTGGATGTCCGGATACCACGGGTGCAGGTGTGTGTGGGCATAGCCCAAGTTGCCGTACAAAAAAAATTAGTATAATAATAAATACATGTTATTATTATAATATTAAAGATGTTTTTATTGTTTTTTTTAGTATTGGGTTTTTTTAGTGTTAAATGGTCCCATCATTTTTAATATTTTTAGTAATTTTAGTGTTATTTTTTTAGTGGTTGGTTTGGAAGCAACTATGAATTGACTAATATAACCTATTAAAATATTTTCCATCATTGCCTTATCATTTAACGCTCAAATTTCCATGCGTACACATTCCAAGTCAAAGTGTATATATATACACACATATATATACATATAAATGCCAATTTCCTATCTAACATCTTCTTTCTCAATTAGTCGGCTTGACTTTTCTTCATCATCTTGTATAATTCTCCTCATCAAAACCACAAGATATTTCAACAGAAATAATCTTGTCAGAAACCATTTGTCACAAACAATTCAAAACCCTTTTTAATTTGGTCTCCAACATGAGGCTTGGTGAGAGAATTGCATACCACCTTGTTCTTGCCCTTCTCTCATTGGTCATATTGTTTTTCCTCATCTTAGCCATCTTCATCTTATGGAAGAACAAGAAGAGCAAACGATCAAACGAGAATATGGTCTATGATCAAAAGTCCGATCAAGAAAGCCCTTCTGTAAAGCTCTACGGATCGCCCTACTCATTGGTGGACATCGACGTGGCCACGGATGGATTTAACGAGCGAAGGATCATTGGAAGAGGCCGTTTAGGGACTGTTTACGCCGCCGTATTAGCCGGAGGCGAATTAGTGGCGGTAAAACGAATCCACTCGCGTTTCGTTTTACGAAACACGGGTTCAGGGTTAGGGTTTAACCCGATTCTGAAATGGTTATCTTTAGCCCATCACCCGAATGTATTGCCAATATTAGGGTTTTCTCAAGGCCCCGGAGAGAGAATTGTGGTAATGGAGTTTATGGGTATGATGAGTTTGGACTTCTACCTCCACCAAAACCCTGATGGGGCGGCGTTACTCGACTGGGGGCGACGGCTCAGGGTGGCGACCGGCGTTGCTCGAGGGTTGGAATACTTGCACGAAGCGGTGGCACCACCGATAATTCACGGCGGTGTCAAGCCTTCAAATGTCTTGATAGATGTCAAGTTTAGTGCCAAGATTTGTGATTATGGTCTATCTTTTTTAGCACCTCATGAGAAAGAAGGGTTGGTGGGGTATGTAGATGAAGAGTATTGGTTTGAACCAAAAGGGGGTTCAAAAGAAAGTGATGTTTATGGTTTAGGGGTGGTTTTGTTAGAGTTGTTAAGTGGTAGGAGAAGTGATGGTGGGTTGATTGTGAAGTGGGGTTTGCCATTGATTAAAGAAATGAAAATAGGTGAGGTTTTGGACCCAAGATTAGTGGTGCCAAATGACATTAAACCTTTGGTTAGATTGGCTAAAGTGGCTAGTGCTTGTGTGGGTAATTCTAGGAAAAATAGGCCTTCAATTGGTCAAGTGGTGACTATTTTGAACAATTTACAAGATGAAGTGATGCTTTGGAGTAATGGGTCATTTTAAATTTTTTTATCTTTTTGGTTTGTTTATATGATTTTTCTTTGATTTTTGTTATAAAAGATTAATGTTATGATACGACTTTATGAGGAAGTAAAACGTAACGATAAGATGGAAGATATGTGGTGGTTTATTGCATGATATGGTTTTCATGTTTGGTTACTTTATATAATTTGATTTTGATTTCTTAACGAATTTGGTTTTAGGAATTGAATTCTGTATAAGTCAAATTGTCAAAATGAATCTTGTGAAATTAATTAATTTATTGAAGAGTTGAAATTATTAGTGAATATACCATATAATTGATACTTGTTCTTTTTGGACTTTATATAATCTTTTGATCATTTTTGAAAGAAATGATTGAATATAAGTGTAGAAAACTGGGTCCGAAAAGTCGATGTTTTTGTCATTTGTTCTCAGCATGCGATATTGGGCGATAAGAAAAGATTGGATCTGAATTTAGGATTCATAAGTCATTTCGAGACGATTAATTTGATCCATTTTGACAAGTTCTTTTAATTAGCTAACAACAAATTATTCCACAAAATACTCTCTCTCAATAATAAATTTTCAAGTTTATAAATTTATATTCTCAAAGAATTAAAGTTTTTGTATGAACATATATATAGAGAGAGATGAGTTATTGTGCAACATTTTTAATGGTGCAACCCACCTATCTACCACTCATTTTATTTTCACATTTTTTAATTAAAAAGGTGAAAACAAAATGAATGGTAGATAGATGGGTTGCATGGGGTTGCACCATTAAAAAGGGTTGCATTTAAACACCCCCCCTCTCTCTCTCTATATATATATACACACATATGTAGGTTATTATGTAATCTTTTTACATTGTGCAACTCATGCAATCCCTCTATCCATCACTCATTTTATTTTCATTTTTCTTTATTACAAAGGTGAAAATAAAATGAGGGGTGGATAGAAGGTTGCATGGGTTACATTATGTAAATGGTTGCATTTGAACACCCCTATATGCCTAAAGAAAAAACATATAATACAAAATCAATTTAATGATTACACACACATATATATATATATATAGTGTCAGATTCAGGTAAACCGTAAAAAACTGAAGAACACCTTAGTAACTATTCATTTATACAATATGTGAAATAACTTTCTGGTATACATATTTACATAACATGCAATACGTGCATAAAAACAAAAAAAAACATTTTTTATTACTTATATACATATACATATCTACATATGTATAAATAAACCGTTATTAGGATGTTATTATTTTTTTTCTTTCATTTTAGGATGTTTCCCCTTAACATGACATCCTCTCTCTCTCTCTCTCTCTCTCTCTCTCTCTCTCTATATATATATATATATATATATATATATATATATATATATATATATATCTATACTATATAATGAAAATTCTAAAACGGTTATATGTTATTGTACAATCTTTTGTACAATAACATTTATTACCATTATAATGTTACATTTACCACCCTTACAATTACTTATTTAATTTATTTTATATCCTTTACTTTTTCATTTTTCATTTTACACCGTTATCATATTAACACAAATAATCGTATATGAACAAAAATGCAATGAAAAAATACGTTTCTTTTTTTACAAATTATACCATTATAATCGTCTCGTCAATACCTTCAAAACGAGCCAAATATTGAATATTTTTTAATTTAACCATACTATTAAATATTAGAATACATACGAATTATCTATACTACTAAAATGATTATTGTACAATAACATTTACCATCTTTACAATTACTTATTTAATTTACTTTATATCCCTTACTTTTTCATTTTTCATTTTACACCATTATCATATTAACACAAATAATTGTATATGAACAAATATGCGATGAAAAATACGTTCATTTTTCTACAAATTATACCATTATAATCGTCTCGTCTGACCTTCAAAACGAGCCCAATATTGAATATTTTTTAATTTAACCGTACTATTAAATATCATGAATATCTACGAATTAATTTGTTTTATATTCATACGTTTTATTTATTTTTCCACCATTAGCACATTAAAATACATAATCGTAAAATACGTTTCATTCTTATTATAAATTATATCATTATAATTTTTTTCGTCAATAATTGTAATATAAACTAATTATTGAATATCTTTATATATAAGTTTAGGGTTTTATAAATTGTGATTCTTAGGTTATGATTGATTGTTGATGACATATCTATAATAAAGTAGCATTAATTGTTCGTTCCTTACTTACACTCCGCTACATTGCGTGGGTATATGCCTAGCTATATAATGAAAATTCTAAAACGGTTATACGGTTATTGTACAATCTTTTGTTCAATAACATTTACCACCCTTAATCTTTTGTACAATAACATTTACTACCTTACAATGTTACATTTACCACCCTTACAATTACTTATTTAATTTACTTTATATTCCTTACTTTTTTCATTTTTCATTTTACACCGTTATCATATTAACACAAATAATCGTATATGAACAAAAATGCAATGAAAAAATACGTTCCTTTTTTTACAAATTATACCATTATAATCGTCTCGTCAATACCTTCAAAACGAGCCCAATATTGAATATTTTTTAATTTAACCGTACTATTAAATATCAGAATCTATACTATATAATGAAAAAACTAAAACGGTTATTGTACAAACTTTTGTACAATTACATTTACCACCCTTACAATGTTACATTTATCACTCTTACAATTACTTATTTAATTTACGTTATATCCCTTATTTTTTCATTTTTCATTTTATACCATTATCATATTAACACAAATAATCATATATTAACAAAAATGCAATGAAAAAATACGTTCATTTTTCTACAAATTATATCATTATAAGCGTCTCCTCAATATCTTCAAAACGAGCCCAATATTGAATATTTTTTAATTTAACCGTACTATTAAATATCATGAATATCTACGAAATAATTTGTTTTTCTATCCATACATTTTATTTTTTTCCACCGTTAGCACGTTAAAAATACATAATCGTAAAATACGTTTCATTCTTATTATAAATAATATCATTATAATTTTTTTCGTCAATAATTGTAATATAAACTAATTATTGAATGTCTTTATGGGTTTAGGTTCCATAAGTTGTGATTCTTAAGTCATGGTTGATTATTGATGAAATGTATATAAAGAAATAGCATTAATTGTTCGTTTTTTATTTACATTCCGCTGCATCGCGCGAGTATATGCCTAGTTATTCATGAAAATTGTTGGGAGGCATGCATTAATGTTTTTACACTTGACGGTGGTTTGTCCTACCTAGTGGATTGAGAATCTCTTTCAATCAATTAATTATCTTTTTATTTATTTATTATTATTTTAAAAAACGTATGGGTATTTATTTAATTAGCAATTGTCGTTGCTTAATTATTTGATTGTAACAAATATACACAATGTTTAGAAAATTCTTAAATTCCATAATTTAAGTTCGAGTTTCGACAAACACCTATACCTCTTCCATTGTTGTTTGTCTCCATTTTAGTACTAAAATATACACTTATATATGTACATATATATATCTATTAATAATTGGTTGCTAACTATCCATGATTATTATATAAAAAAAATTGTTTAAATGCGTCTTTTGATGCTATTTATATATTTGTTTTGTATTTTAAGATTTGTTAGAGTATCTCTAATAGTTATGTTAAAGTTTTTCTAAAATAGAGTAAAAAAATCAAAATCTCTAAAAATTTTGCATTCAACTCCAACAACTATTCTATTTTAGCAACTCTAGTATTAATTATTTTATTAAAATATTCAATTTATTTAATTATATTAGTATTAAAATATACAATATATGAAAAGTTGGGAGAGGAAAATTTTGTTTTTTGGGGGGAATAATTAGTTTTGGGGGAAAACTATCTAGTTAGAGATTTATCTAAATTTAGAGATTATTACAATCTCTCACGTTTCTCTATTTTAACAGAGGATAGCATAGTTGTTGGAACAACAAAAATGCTAAAATCCCAATTTTTTTTTTTCATTTTAACATATATTTTGGAGATGCTCTTATGTTGACCATTTTTTTTCAAATACTTTAATTTTATTACTAAATGTTATAAATTAATTATATTCGTAACCATACCTTTGATTGAAATTTGTCCCCATATATTTGAGACCTTGACCTGAAAGAATTTTTGGTAGGTAAATACATTTTTAATAGATTATTTAAAATGGAGAATTAAAAGTAAAAAGAATTTAAAAGAAATTTACGTTCATCTTCAACAGATTATCTATTTTGAAAATTATAATATGAATTATATTATTAAAAAAATTAGTTCTCTCTCACAACTATTTAATTTCAAAGATTCTCATTGACCGTTGATCATTTTTAATTTCAAACCCACCAATAAATCGTACTTGATAGGAGAATTGATCAAGTGCGCATCACATCCTAATGTGCATCTAAGGGTGGAGATATCTTTTTATCCTACTCACTATAACTTTCATTCTCATCGGAACCCAACCCTTAATGGGAATAATAAAAAAAATCATTTATCTTTTCTAAAGTAATCATATTTAAAGAGTCTTCGAATTTAGAGAATTTCATTCTCTCAGTCCTACTTTTTCTTCATTTTGGATAATCCTTTCTAGCAAAAATATCCAAAATATCCATTTAGGAGTCTGTTAGAGATACTCTAAGGCATTGTTTGGCAAAAAAAAAAACTAGCTTATAAGCTAGTTTTTTTTGTATATGTTTGGATAATCATAAGCTAGCTTATTGAAAAGCTACTCATAGTAACATTTTGAAAATCTAGTTTATCAGCTAGCAACTAACTTATCATCTAGTTTACCAAACATAGCCTAAGTGGTGGGACCAAGAGGTGAGGATCGATACGTTCGAGTCTGTATAAAATAAGGTTATGCTCGAGAATAAAAAAACTACATATAATACTGAACTTATTTTTGGATTATACTGGAAAAACCTCTCTCGATAAGTCATAAATTAGCTAATTGAGGGTTTTAATTTTTCACTTTCTTTTTCCTAATTATGTTCATTATTAGATAATAACACAATTGTCAGATAACAATTAGTTATTTTATCAGTTAGTTTATAAAACATGTGACATAAATAACCTTATATAAAAGAGTTTTAGGGTTTAATTAATAATATGGTCCATTCGTTGAACATATCAACTAAATCACGTAAATCTTTGTCTTTTTATTTACATATAAATTTTATAATTATATTTTATGATGATATTTGAAATTATAATATTCCATATTTCCAGTATTATCTAATAAATAATTATATAACATGACCCATAAGCTACGATACTTCCTTTATATTATTATTATTATTATTATTATTATTATTATTATTATTATTATTATTATTATATATTTGTGTGTTTGGTTCTTAATAAAATATTCACATGAAAAATAAGAACCAATATATTACCTTTTATTTTAATATTACAATCATTTCGAAGAAGTAAAAAGAAAATAATAATAAATTAAATTGAAGAAAAAGAACACTAACCCCAATAATTTGGTTATAAGAGTAGATGCACCAACCTCCAAGGTTCGTAGAATTAGATATACTTGCTATTTTGGTTATGATGATATATATACCTATAATTCGGTTCATATGAAAACGGTAATTAAATAAAAGAATACGAAAACGTTCAAATCATATATGATTTACATTAAAATCACGTTTAAAATAGCATATGATTTGCACGATTTTGGATGCGACTTGAAGTCACGGTCCAGGTCGCCCGCTCACCCTTGCGTTGATCCTATTCCGTAATCGCATGTAAAATCACATATGATTTACATGTGATTTGACCCTTTTCTTGTTTTTTTTTATTTTGACGTCGTTCTCATTTGATCATCTCTCTCTCTCTCTCTCTCTCTCTCTCTCTCTCTCTCTCTCTCTCTCTCTCTCTCTCTCTCTCTGTGTGTGTGTGTGTATGGGTATGGGAAAATCTATTTAGAAACCTCTTCAAAATATTAATCGAATGATTTTATACACATTACAATATAACAAACTAAATCACCTTCAAGAGATTTGAAGGAGATCAAAATAAACCCTAATTTGAGAAAAAGTTTTAATTGCTAAAACAAATCTGGAAAAATGAAAATGACCGTATGAAGCAAGCTAACAAAGAAAACACTTATTATATATCTTCAGAAATTACACTCCAGTCCTTGTAACTTTGACAATTTGCTCCGCTGCCCTTTTATCTTTAGTAGAAGTTCAACACGGCCCCTAATATCCTCAACATTCAATATCTTTACAATTTAAACCCTATAAAACCAAAAATACACAAACCAAACAGATTAAATTAATATACTGTCAAGATTGGTACAAAACTAACTTTACCTTTTAACAAAACCTTAATTATTTTGAAAATCGTGAACACTCTTTTATCAGTATAACCGATTTGCCTGTCATGGGCAATCATTAGCCTTTCTTTGATTTGGACGATCTTATCCATCGTTTGCTTGACTATCTTTGTCCAACTAAATGTTCTTTTCCCAACGTTAGTTCGACACTTTCTAGCGTATAGCTCTTCCAAACGCCCTGCTTGAATACTCGAATAGTGTTGTTGTACGACAACACTAACCACAAAAAGTATATTATGCATAGTTTGAGAATAATTATAGTGTATGAATCGTTTTTCAATGGAATATTCGTCCGTCTAAGGAAGATAAGTTGTATTGAAATTCAACATGGTACCAGTTTCTTGTTAAAAACTAGTCCAAAGTTTCAATGAAAAATGGTATCTCTATATGATAAGACACACAAGATTTTTCACTGTCTCATTTACATACATCTGAGCTAGATACCTTACTAGGAGAACTCTTCAAATAAACAATGTCAAATACCTTTACCAGGAGAAAAATAAACACCCTTACCAGGAGAACTCTTCAAATACCTTAGAACTCGAAGAGCCAATTTTAAATGAGATTGACATGGAGAATGCATAAATGACTCAAGCAATGTACAGCAAAAGCAATGTCAGGTCTTGTAGCTAACAAATAAATGAGTCTACCAATTAACTTTTGATACCCAGTAAAATCCTTTAAAGGAGGATCTTTTGATTCAGACCAATCTGAATCTGTAACCACCAAGTTCATATCCATTGGGGTATTAATTGGTTTACATCCTAGATAACCAAAACCATTTAAAAGTTCAAGACAGTACTTTCTTTGAGACATACACAATCCACTATCAGTTTCTAAAATTTCAATACCCAAGAAAAATTTCAACATACCTAAATCTTTAATTTTGAAATTAGACTGTAAATGATCCTTAACCCTTTTAATTTCAGAATCAGAATTTCCTGTAAGAACTATATCATCTACATATACAAGAAGAATAAGACAAATATTCTCAGAATATTTTGTAAACAATGAATAATCACTAACACTCTGACAGAATCCATATTGAAGAAGACAAGTGGACAATTTTTCATACCACTGACGTGGTGCCTGTTTCAGACCATAAAGAGATTTTACTAACTTACAAACCCTTTTATCAGTAGCAGAAAAATAGCCTGGAGGTAAGCACATATAAACATCTTCAACAAGATCTCCATACAAAAAAGCATTATTAACATCTAATTGGCACAATGACCACTTGTTTTGCACAGCTAAACTAATGACACATCTGACTGTGACCATTTTCACAACAGGTGAAAATGTTTCCTCATAGTCAAGATGTTCTCGTTGACTGTAGCCTTTAGCTACAAGACGAGCTTTATATCTCTGATAAGTACTCAATTTTGAGTACTTAAGCCCTTTTCTTTTAGCCTTTTAGATAGGATTTTTCATTTTCAAATCCCACTTTGAGTCATTTTCTACCTTATTTTCCATTTGTTGTGTCTTGGAGCTTAAATTGTGTGGTTTACTTGTTTTATTAAGATTGTAGGCTAAATTTGGTTATCTTTTGGAAATCTATTTGGAAACAGGGCATGCTGCAGCATCAGAACAACATAGAGCTGATGGTTTTGGATGAAAGAATCAAAGAGATGGAGCATAATCTGATTTTTGGCATGGAACTAATCTGATTGTAACCTCTAAACATTAGTTAAATCTGGTTTGTAATATGTTGGTTAAAAAGGGACAAGCTTTGGTAGTTCTAGTAGGTTTAGACTAGGTAAGTACAATTAGATTCTCCTTAAATTACAACTTTGCCACTCCCTTTGGTTATAAAAGGAGGGTTTAGTTGCTCTTAAGGAGACATCTTCTTCTATCATCTTAACATCTTTTGGGTTATTATTTCGGATCTGCAGCAAGCTTAGGAGCTGATTGTTAATCATCTTCTTTAGTTCTTTAATTTGAAGTGTTAGTGTTTATGTTCTTGTGACAACTGTCAAATTCTGATTAATGAGGTCAGCACCCTCAAAATAATTTATAAGTTTTGTCACTTTTTAAATTTTATTAAAAGCCTTTAAGATAAAAAGTTTCCCCGAAAAATTTAGAAGTTGCGTTAAAGACCCGGAACAGTTCCGCATCTGACCGTCACTGTCCAGAAATGCCAAATAAGTGAATAAAAGTCCTAAATTCTTAAATTATAAAAATCAGAATTTTAATTTCTCTTGCATTGCAAAATTTTCAAAATTTTCATTTATTTAGCAAGAATTGAGAATCAGGTATTTCAGTTCTCAAATATATCTGATATTCCATAGTTTAAAGCTAGTCATTCAATTAATAATATTAAATAATTTTTTTTTATATATAATGATGAGTCACTAGGACACTTGTCCTAAACCTACTTATTTTATTTATTTTCTTTAATTAAAAAAAAACCAAATTAAAACCAATTATCACTCTTCATTTTTCAAGAACAACTCCTCACCTCCTCTCTCTCTCCTCTCTCTCTCTCTTTCGGCCGAAAACTCCACCACCATCACCATTTTTATTTTTTCTTCTTCTTGTCTTCTCATTGCTAAGAATCAAA
The DNA here is from genome assembly GCA_954870635.1 of Arctium minus. Classification (NCBI taxonomy): domain Eukaryota; kingdom Viridiplantae; phylum Streptophyta; class Magnoliopsida; order Asterales; family Asteraceae; genus Arctium; species Arctium minus. The sequence goes on along the minus strand of OX941094.1, from coordinate 70,078,765 downwards.
AATCCAACCAAGAATCCATCACCATTTTGAAGTTAGAATCCAAGTCTTCATCTCCTATTGTGAAGGTAATCACTTAACACTTCCATTTTTCAAGTTTATAATCAAAAGTGGTATATTTCATATCTTTTATGTAAATGTTGTATAATCCAAGTTTTGGAAGTGAAATGGGATGCATTAGTATCTATACATTTGCTAATGAACCATTTAATGATCTTCCAATGAAACTAGGGTTTCCATGTGTGTTATTTTGAAATTTTGTCAAGAGATGATAAACTTTATGAAATGTGGTTTTTGGTCCACAAAATTTTAATAATGTTGGATTGAAATTTATGCATTTATATCAATTTTATGTATAAATAAACTCTTAGGATGAGATTGTTCAATCTCATATGATTAAAGAGTTCTATATAGTGTTAAACCACTAATCTAGTGTTTATGTTGTCTTGCATGTGGTTGAAAATTTGTTAATAAGATGGTTTACCTTTGATATTTATATAATATGAGTTTTTGACTCTTGTTTCAATGAGTGTTAGTATAAAGATGTTCTTATGAAGGAATTTTCTAAGTTCTACATGATTAAGAACATTGTATCAATGTTAATGTCTTATTTTCTTTATATTGTGTTCATGCATGCATTTGGATGAGCATTTAGATTGCCATGAATCCATGATGCATGTGTTAGTTTATCATGTGTTGAGGAGTGAAGACATGGTTTATAATCAAAAACCATGTCTAATGATCATTATTTTTGGTTTAAAATAGTATTTGCATCATTTCATAATCTGTCCAGAAAATGGACTCTACTTCTAGCTTGCACAACTCACAAACCACATGTCCAAATTTGGGGTTTTTGCTTCTAAACTTCAGTTTAGAGTGTTAGCTTTCTAAAAAGTCCAAAAACATAGAATTTGGAGATGATTTGGGCACTTAAATGGATTTTATAAGAAAATGGTGCAATCTGTCTAGTGAAGACAGATTCATACACCTATCTTGTTGAGGCCATAACTCCCTCACTACTCATCCAAATTAAGTGAATCTTTTTCCAAATGTTAGGATTTTGAGTTAGGTTTGCATCCATATATGGATCACTAGCTAATTCCAATAATTGATACCTCAAAAGCCTGTTACAAGTGAGGTATGTCACTGATCCGAAAATCAGTGACACTTTATTCTACCAAAATTATTTGATGTACCAAAAGTTATTCAAAAATTATGAAAAAGTGCAGATTCAATCTAAACATATTATAGTTTCATCACAAAATTTGTGAGTAAATAATTCTCTTGAGAAGTTAAGTTTCCGTGTTGAAATAACCGGATAACTTTCTGGACAGTATGTGCTGAATCCAGAAAAGTTGTTTTATCAAGTTTAAGTAATGTCTTATTATATTATGGAACTTTGTTTAGACAAAATAATTATGGACTAAGAAACTTATTTGATGGCATTTCATGGGACAATTGGACATATTGGTTGGACATCGGAATAGGGTATTAATGTGTTTCTTATGGCAACTCTATATAGGGAAAGTTAAGGCGTGGCAAAATTCATTAAGTTTAAAGTAAAGCTTCTCTCGTTGCTTGCATCAAGGTGAGTATTCACAGCCCCTCTTTTATCGTTTTACGTATTTTGGGGTGAAAAGCATGCTTAAGTACGATTATAATGATTCATGAGTTAATTAAAATGTTTTGCGCTGTTAAGTCGCCAAGGCTTGTTTTCAAGCATTTTAAAAATTAAGATGTATGACGCTAAATAGTTGGTATGTTGAGTATTTAAGAGTTAGTCCCCAGACGACACTACTATTAACCCAGAAAATTGGGCCTATAGTATTAGTGGATAGCGCTATTTGGGCTTGACCAACCCCACTTCTTACAGCTGACGAGCTAGGAGTGCACTATACTAGAGAAGTGATTGAACATGTGGCGCTTGAGACCACCTCTGAGTCAAGGCACACGGGGCAAAAACAAGGGTCGGGGACGGTTTAGTAGTGGCTCAACCAAGTTTAAGTTATACCGACTCAAGTCATACGTAAAGCAATACTCATGAAATTTTCAAGGTAAGCTAATGAGCACGGTTATGCTCCAAGTATTTTGAGCACGTATATGCTCCAAGTATTCAAGTTAAGCTTTTGAGCACGAACATGCTCCAACTATCAATTCTTGCATATAAAATGTTTTGTGCATATTTAAAACCTGTGAACTCACCAACTCTTTGTAGTTGACCTTGGTTTTTATTCATGCTTTTCAGGAGTCGAGAAGGTAATTCCATGATGCTTTATCAGCGTACTCATATTTTGAAGCAAGACTATTTCCGCTTTAAGCGTATCTTATGTTTAAAAGATTTGGAATTTGTAAACGATGATGATATTATGTTTATAAAAATGTAATGTATTTTGAATGTTGAGTAAATGTTGGTATGTTTATAATCTTGTGCTGTGGCATCGGAGTTGTTACGCCTCGTGTTTCCGCTTTAGCGGGGTGTGACAGATTTGGTATCAGAGCCATAGGTTATAGGGAATACCGTTTTATTTTAAAAACCACACACTATAACCTTTTGCAAATAAAGTTTTCAAAATTAAGGTACGCTGTAGTATAACTAAAATGTGTTTCACATTATCATATTTTAACTTAAACAAAGCTTGATCACCTTTGTTTAATTTAAGTGTGTATAAAGGGGACATGGATTGGCTATACTAGGAATTACTAAAAACAGAAACTTTTTGATACAAAAATGAGAAGCATGATTGTTATGTGAGTTTGCATGGTACTTTTGATTATTAATAAAAATTGTAGCATGATTGACAATTAAACTTTATTAATTATCGCAGTCATCATGTCTCGATCACCATCGCACCAAGATCAGTCGCTTGACGATTATGACCCATCCGAGCACGAATACACTGATTCTGATCGATCACCGGAGAGATCGGTCACCCCCACTTTGGAGCCGACTTCACCCGCCACTTTCGAGCGAGAGAGTACACCCGTTCCACGTAGGGACGAGGCGGGACCTTCTCGACTTAGGAGTCGGAGGGTATCGCCACCGCTATGTGCTGAAATACCAATGTCCCAACCAACTGGCATGACAACATTAGAAAACTACTGGGTTTCGGGTATGGCCCGGGAAGTGGAGAGAGTTAGAATGGAAGTAGACCATCATGAGCATTCCATCGATGCACTCATGATGATAATGAATTCAAGTGATCAGATTCTAAATGGACTTATATCAATGATGAATGCGGGCGATCAAACTATGAGTGGAATTATGAGGGAACTAGTGGAAACTAGAGCGATAGTAGCATGGTTGCACACTTGCTTATCGGTGGTGATGGGACTTTTAGTGGTTGTGATAGCATGGATGATGGTGTCATTTCTCGGACATTAGTAGCATGGTTTACTTATGGATATTTGGATAACTAACTTTCTTTTGAAGATGTGTAACCCGTCATATTAGTACATTATTAAATAGCTTGACTATTATCTTTGGATGAATGATTGAATGTATGGCGTAGTTTTGTAATGATAATGAATATGTTTATGTTATATTGTTTATGTATGCTTAAGAATTGTGAATTTCAATTCCATAAGGTTGATTTTTGATATATTAGATGTATGATCAAGCAAATACAAATTATATTGTATTAAGATTAAGGGGTAGAAATAAGGGAAATAAGAATTTGGAATTAATTATTGACGTGGCTTTAAAATAAATTGTGCAATAGAATTATGCCACCAAGGAGAGAAGATCCTGAGATTGCACGACTCGTATCCGAGCAAATCTTAGCTTCACTTCCTAATATAGTCAGTCAGATAGCAGCGGGTTTAAATGCTAACCAACCTAATCAACCAGGAGTCGGTGCAAATATAGAAAAAGAATGTACCTATAAGACTTTTAGGTCTTGTAATCCAAAAGAATTTCACGGTACTGAAGGAGCGGTTGGATTATTATCTTGGATTGAAGGAATGGAATCCGTCCTTCACATAAGTAAATGTTCGGAAGCAAATAAGGTAGAATTCGCAGCTTGCTTACTACAAGGGAGAGCACTGACGTGGTGGAACACTCAAGTGCAGACTAGAGGAAGAGAAGCGGCTAACAAAATCACTTGGGAGGAGTTTAAGGAAATGCTTAGGGAAGAATATTGTTCAAGAAGTGAAATGCAGAAACTACAAGCGGAAATATGTTGCTCCGAAAAGACCCTTCGAATTCCGTTACCTCAAGGAAAAGTACTTATAGTACACGGAGAAAAATCCAAAAGGAAGTTAAGAATAGTATCCTGCATGAAGATGCAGAAGTATTTAAGGAAAGAATATGTTGCGTATTTAGCTCATGTAGTCAATAAAGAGATCAAGGAGAAGTGTTTACAAGATTTTCCAGTGGTTCGAGACTTTCCCGAAGTTTTTCCTGAAGATCTACCTGGGTTACCTCCACCGAGACAAGTCGAATTCCGTATTGATTTAATTCCAGGAGCCGCACCAGTGGCCAAGTCACCATACCGTTTGGCGCCATCCGAAATGCAAGAACTGTCTGAACAACTCCAAGAGCTGCTTGACAAAGGATTCATCAGACCCAGTTCTTCGCCATGGGGAGCTCCAGTTCTTTTTGTTAAGAAGAAATATGGAACATTCAGAATGTGTATCGATTACAGAGAACTCAATAAGCTAACCCTCAAGAATCGATACCCACTTCCTCGAATTGATGATCTGTTTGATCAACTGCAAGGCGCAACGTACTTCTCAAAGATTGACTTACGATCTGGATATCATCAAATGAGAGTTCGCGAAGAGGATATTGATAAGACGACATTTAGAACTCGTTATGGACATTATGAGTTTCTAGTTATGCCCTTTGGATTGACGAACGCACCGGCAGTTTTCATGGATTTGATGAATAGAGTCTGTCGGCCGTATTTAGACAAGTTCGTGATTGTTTTCATAGACGATATTTTGATTTATTCGCGAAGTAAGGAAGATCATAAGAAACATTTGAAGTTGATCTTAGAACTTCTCAAAGATCAGAAGTTGTATGCTAAGTTTTCCAAATGTGAATTTTGGCTTCGAGAGGTTCACTTTCTGGGTCATGTGGTTAATGAACAGGGAATTCATGTTGACCCGGCAAAAGTTGAAGCCATCAAGAAATGGGAAACCCCAAGGACACCAACAGAAATTCGTCAATTTCTTGGTCTGGCAGGCTACTACCGAAGGTTCATAGCGAATTTTTCAAAAATCGCTCAACCGCTGACAGCACTGACTCAGAAGGATAAGAAATTTATCTGGGAAGAAAAACAGGAGGAAGCATTTCAAATACTCAAGTACAAGTTATGTGACGCACCAATTCTTGCGTTACCGGAAGGTACGGATGACTTTGTGGTGTATTGTGACGCATCACATCAAGGTTTAGGATGTGTATTAATGCAGAAGAATAAGGTTATAGCTTATGCGTCAAGACAACTCAAAGTTCATGAAAAGAACTACACCACTCATGACTTGGAATTGGGAGCAGTAGTGTTCGCATTAAAAATTTGGAGGCATTACCTTTATGGCACTAAATGTACCATCTATACTGATCACAAAAGTCTCCAGCATATTTTTGATCAGAAAATGTTGAACATGAGACAACGGAGATGGGTTGAGCTACTTAATGATTATGAATGCGAAATAAAGTATCATCCTGGTAAAGCTAATGTGGTAGTTGATGCTTTAAGCAGGAAAGAAAGAGTAAAACCAATAAGGACACGAGCTTTGGGAATGTTGGTCCAATCAAGCCTTAAGACACAAGTTCGCGAAGCTCAAGAGAAAGCATTGAAAACAGAAAATCTTTGTTGCGAAGCTTTGCATAACTTGGAAAAAGAGTTTGAATCACGATCAGATGGAGTGCGATATTTCAAGAATAAAGTTTGGATACCAAAGGTTGATGATCTGCGACTAATTATTTTGGAAGAAGCTCACGGATCAAGGTATTCGGTCCACCCAGGAGCCGATAAAATGTACAAAGGATTGAAGGAATATTATTGGTGGCCGGGAATGAAGAAAGACATTGCAAAATTTGTGAGTAAATGTTTGACTTGTGCTAAAGTCAAAGCAGAGCATCAAAAGCCTTCTGGACTACTTCAACAACCTGAGATGCCACAATGGAAATGGGATCAGGTATCTATGGATTTCATCACCAAACTACCCAGGACTGGAAAAGGGAACGACGCAATTTGGGTCATTGTGGATCGACTTACGAAATCTGCGCATTTTCTCCCTATAAGAGAGGACTTCAAAATAGAAAGGTTGACGCAGTTGTACATAGACGAAATTGTCTCTCGGCATGGAGTACCCCTATCTATCATTTCTGATAGAGATAGTCGTTTCACTTCACGATTTTGGCAAGCATTTCAGAAAGCGCTAGGTACCAGGTTGGATCTGAGTACGGCATATCATCCACAGACAGACGGACAAACGGAAAGGACCATTCAAACCTTGGAAGATATGCTTCGTGCGTGTGCTATAGATTTTGGAGGAAGCCGAGATAAGCATCTGCCGTTAGTTGAATTCTCTTACAATAACAGCTATCACACCAGCATTCAATGTGCGCCATACGAAGCTCTCTATGGACGCAAGTGTAGATCTCCACTTAGTTGGATAGAAATTGGTGATAGTCAACTGATTGGGCCTGACATTATACAAGAAACCACCGATAAAATATCAATCATCAAGGAAAGACTCAAAGCTGCAAGAGATCGTCAAAAGAGTTATGCGGATAACCGCAGAAAACCATTAGAATTCCAAAAAGGTGACAAAGTTCTTTTGAAGGTATCACCATGGAAAGGATTGATCAGATTTGGGAAAAGAGGTAAGCTAGGTCCGAGATATATTGGCCCGTTTGAGATTCTGAATAGAATTGGACCAGTAGCCTATAAGCTGAGTCTACCCCAAGAGTTAAGTGCTATTCATGACACTTTTCATGTGTCAAATTTAAAGAAATGTCTGATAGACAAAGCATTGATTGTGTCCCCAGATGAAGTAAAAGTTGATGGACGCCTTTGTTTTAGAGAGGAGCCTATCGAAATTCGTGATCGCGAAATTAAACGTCTTAAGCGCAGCAAAATTCCAATCATAAAGGTCCGTTGGAATTCACGTCATGGACCTGAATATACTTGGGAAAGAGAAGACTTCATGAAGCGCAAGTATCCTAAGTTGTTTGATGAAAAGCCTGTCCAGAAATAACAGTCATAAATTTCGGGACGAAATTCTTTGAAGGAGGGGAGACTGTGACAACTGTCAAATTCTGATTAATGAGGTCAGCACCCTCAAAATAATTTATAAGTTTTGTCACTTTTTAAATTTTATTAAAAGCCTTTAAGATAAAAAGTTTCCCCGAAAAATTTAGAAGTTGCGTTAAAGACCCGGAACAGTTCCGCATCTGACCGTCACTGTCCAGAAATGCCAAATAAGTGAATAAAAGTCCTAAATTCTTAAATTATAAAAATCAGAATTTTAATTTCTCTTGCATTGCAAAATTTTCAAAATTTTCATTTATTTAGCAAGAATTGAGAATCAGGTATTTCAGTTCTCAAATATATCTGATATTCCATAGTTTAAAGCTAGTCATTCAATTAATAATATTAAATAATTTTTTTTTATATATAATGATGAGTCACTAGGACACTTGTCCTAAACCTACTTATTTTATTTATTTTCTTTAATTAAAAAAAAAACAAATTAAAACCAATTATCACTCTTCATTTTTCAAGAACAACTCCTCACCTCCTCTCTCTCTCCTCTCTCTCTCTCTTTCGGCCGAAAACTCCACCACCATCACCATTTTTATTTTTTCTTCTTCTTGTCTTCTCATTGCTAAGAATCAAAAATCCAACCAAGAATCCATCACCATTTTGAAGTTAGAATCCAAGTCTTCATCTCCTATTGTGAAGGTAATCACTTAACACTTCCATTTTTCAAGTTTATAATCAAAAGTGGTATATTTCATATCTTTTATGTAAATGTTGTATAATCCAAGTTTTGGAAGTGAAATGGGATGCATTAGTATCTATACATTTGCTAATGAACCATTTAATGATCTTCCAATGAAACTAGGGTTTCCATGTGTGTTATTTTGAAATTTTGTCAAGAGATGATAAACTTTATGAAATGTGGTTTTTGGTCCACAAAATTTTAATAATGTTGGATTGAAATTTATGCATTTATATCAATTTTATGTATAAATAAACTCTTAGGATGAGATTGTTCAATCTCATATGATTAAAGAGTTCTATATAGTGTTAAACCACTAATCTAGTGTTTATGTTGTCTTGCATGTGGTTGAAAATTTGTTAATAAGATGGTTTACCTTTGATATTTATATAATATGAGTTTTTGACTCTTGTTTCAATGAGTGTTAGTATAAAGATGTTCTTATGAAGGAATTTTCTAAGTTCTACATGATTAAGAACATTGTATCAATGTTAATGTCTTATTTTCTTTATATTGTGTTCATGCATGCATTTGGATGAGCATTTAGATTGCCATGAATCCATGATGCATGTGTTAGTTTATCATGTGTTGAGGAGTGAAGACATGGTTTATAATCAAAAACCATGTCTAATGATCATTATTTTTGGTTTAAAATAGTATTTGCATCATTTCATAATCTGTCCAGAAAATGGACTCTACTTCTAGCTTGCACAACTCACAAACCACATGTCCAAATTTGGGGTTTTTGCTTCTAAACTTCAGTTTAGAGTGTTAGCTTTCTAAAAAGTCCAAAAACATAGAATTTGGAGATGATTTGGGCACTTAAATGGATTTTATAAGAAAATGGTGCAATCTGTCCAGTGAAGACAGATTCATACACCTATCTTGTTGAGGCCATAACTCCCTCACTACTCATCCAAATTAAGTGAATCTTTTTCCAAATGTTAGGATTTTGAGTTAGGTTTGCATCCATATATGGATCACTAGCTAATTCCAATAATTGATACCTCAAAAGCCTGTTACAAGTGAGGTATGTCACTGATCCGAAAATCAGTGACACTTTATTCTACCAAAATTATTTGATGTACCAAAAGTTATTCAAAAATTATGAAAAAGTGCAGATTCAATCTAAACATATTATAGTTTCATCACAAAATTTGTGAGTAAATAATTCTCTTGAGAAGTTAAGTTTCCGTGTTGAAATAACCGGATAACTTTCTGGACAGTATGTGCTGAATCCAGAAAAGTTGTTTTATCAAGTTTAAGTAATGTCTTATTATATTATGGAACTTTGTTTAGACAAAATAATTATGGACTAAGAAACTTATTTGATGGCATTTCATGGGACAATTGGACATATTGGTTGGACATCGGAATAGGGTATTAATGTGTTTCTTATGGCAACTCTATATAGGGAAAGTTAAGGCGTGGCAAAATTCATTAAGTTTAAAGTAAAGCTTCTCTCGTTGCTTGCATCAAGGTGAGTATTCACAGCCCCTCTTTTATCGTTTTACGTATTTTGGGGTGAAAAGCATGCTTAAGTACGATTATAATGATTCATGAGTTAATTAAAATGTTTTGCGCTGTTAAGTCGCCAAGGCTTGTTTTCAAGCATTTTAAAAATTAAGATGTATGACGCTAAATAGTTGGTATGTTGAGTATTTAAGAGTTAGTCCCCAGACGACACTACTATTAACCCAGAAAATTGGGCCTATAGTATTAGTGGATAGCGCTATTTGGGCTTGACCAACCCCACTTCTTACAGCTGACGAGCTAGGAGTGCACTATACTAGAGAAGTGATTGAACATGTGGCGCTTGAGACCACCTCTGAGTCAAGGCACACGGGGCAAAAACAAGGGTCGGGGACGGTTTAGTAGTGGCTCAACCAAGTTTAAGTTATACCGACTCAAGTCATACGTAAAGCAATACTCATGAAATTTTCAAGGTAAGCTAATGAGCACGGTTATGCTCCAAGTATTTTGAGCACGTATATGCTCCAAGTATTCAAGTTAAGCTTTTGAGCACGAACATGCTCCAACTATCAATTCTTGCATATAAAATGTTTTGTGCATATTTAAAACCTGTGAACTCACCAACTCTTTGTAGTTGACCTTGGTTTTTATTCATGCTTTTCAGGAGTCGAGAAGGTAATTCCATGATGCTTTATCAGCGTACTCATATTTTGAAGCAAGACTATTTCCGCTTTAAGCGTATCTTATGTTTAAAAGATTTGGAATTTGTAAACGATGATGATATTATGTTTATAAAAATGTAATGTATTTTGAATGTTGAGTAAATGTTGGTATGTTTATAATCTTGTGCTGTGGCATCGGAGTTGTTACGCCTCGTGTTTCCGCTTTAGCGGGGTGTGACAGTTCTTCATCTTGTTCTTCATCTCTTTAAGAGTTCAATCTTGTTATGCTTAGTCTAAATCCTTTACTTTATGTTTGATTCACGAACTGGTCCCATTCCAGTCCCTTGTTCTTTTAATTTCCAGAAATCATGCATGTTCATCGTGTTCTTCATCATCTTCATATAATCTTTGTTCTTAAACATGAATGCTTGCAGCATCCAAACAGCATCCACCTGCACTTTTCATTAGGTTGTATTTTCTTTCTTCATCTTGCATCTCTAGCCTTTCCTTTACTCCTTTGTTTTAGACTTTAGTAGTTAAAATTCATTGTATTTGTCTTCAAGTTTACTTCCTTGTCATTTCCATTTCCTTGTAATTTACATTCTCGTCTTTACATTTTTAGCAACATATATATATATTTATATACTTTCAAGTCATTTATCTTTCAAGAGCACTTTACATTATGTTCATCTTTGTAATTCTTAGCGGTAGTTTTTATTTTTTTATTGTAATGAGTAGCTAATCATCTAGCTTGGGTGTGAGGTAAAGGATGGTTATGTGGATCTAAAAGAAAGTGGGTTTTTGTGACTTTAACGAAATTTTATTATTCCAACTCAAGTTTTATCAAGATAACAAAACTCTTTGACAAAATGATTATTTTGATAGTGTAATAGTGTCATGGACCTAGAGATAGGCCATTGAATAGCACGTCAATTTAGTGACATAAGAGGTAATATCGAAAGAGTTACTTGCAACGAGAGTTGTTACTTGTGTCATTTAAAATGATCCATTCTTGATAAGTTGTCACTTTTTCAAAGGGTTAAAATGGAATAGACTTAGAGATAAGCTATTTGGAATGCATCAACTTGGGAGGTACGGGGGTTATTTCGAAAGAGTAACTTTTAACGAAGAGAATTTGTTTTGCCGTATATTTTGAGAACTCCATTCCCATCATTCCCTTATCTGGAACCTTGCTCAGAGATGAGATGATTCATAGCTACTGGAATAATGGGATGGTGAGAGTCCGAGAGGAACGTGTCTTAAAATCGATAATGAAACTAGTTATAGTCAGAAGCATGCTGCAGCACTCAAATAGCATCATGCTATAACAAGTGCTGTAGCATTGACCTACTGAAATTTGGATCCATATACCATCAAAAGCCTTACACCCTTGCTTCCCGTTTATTCTTGTTTATTTAGATCTGTGTTAACCAAACAACCAAAAGTATGTCTTCAACATCGCCATCTGAAGTTAGTTTTTCATCTCAAGATCTTGCAACCTAAGATACCTATCCCTGTGGAATACGATACTTGGTTCTTACCATTTTATTACTTGAAAGACGACATTAGATCTCATTGTATACTTGCTTTGAGGTTTAATTAGCACACGTCTGTAGGTGTGTAAAAAAACACCCATCAAGTTTTTGGCGCCGTTGCCGGGGATAGGCGTAAATCTATGGTTGTTAAGAGATTGAGTCTTGTTAAGCTAATTTTTCTACCATCTTTGTTGCTTGTCATACATTTCCATGTGTGTGCAAGTAACAAGTTTTTGAGTTTATCTTTCTATGAATATGGATTCAATGGGACATTCGTTTGAGCCGTATGAAACTATTTTCTGTGACTATTGTGGCGGAAATCATTTCTCGTACAGTTGTTATTCGAACCCCGAATCTCGTTATTTCATGGGAGATAATAATTGGGATACCTCACACTTCAATGGATACACTCAATCATGGGAGGCCCATCCTAATTTGTTTTTAAATGGTCAAGATCATGGCACTTTCACATCACCAATACCTCCCTACCAAGATTGGAGTAACACTTATTCAAATACTTTTGACCAATCTTGGGAGGAACAAGTTGATTTTTCTGGGAGTTTTCAAGGGGATGATTTTAACAACTCATTTTTACCCCCTAAACCCTCTTTAGAACAAACTGAAAACATCGAATCTCTTAAAGCTTTGATGAATGATTTCTTACAAAACATAAATGGAACTGTTATTAACATAACGACCTGTGTTGGAGAGATCATTAGTGAGAGTAAAAGACAAAGCCAAATCTCAATACCAAGTGATATTGAAAAATCTGAGTGTGTTGGTAAGGATGAGGGTAAGGTTAATACTTTGGTGAGTAGTCAAGAGATAGAGAATCCCGAGGAAGCATCTGAGCATTTGAGCAACCCTTCTTCACTTCAAAATAGTGAAGAGGCGCAACAAAATGCTAAAATTGTCATTACTCCTTTCTTTAAATTTGTGCAAAAAGAACATTCTGTTGCAGATACTGCAGCATCCCTGCAGCAAAGTTGTGCAAAAAATATCCAAGTTGTTTTGAGAAAGGGATGTGACGATCAATCCAAGGACTTGGGAAGCTTCAGAAAATCATGTTCTACTGTTGGTGAGGTGATGTGGAAAAATCTTTATGGGATTAAATGTTCCCTCATTTGTGCCATTGAAATCTTGTGCCATGATCAAGAAGTGAAGGAGGTGATTAGGAAAGTATATAAGCATAAGTGGAAGGAGAAACACCAAGATGAGTTGGTGAGGACCGTTAGGGCTGGGGAGCATACTGATGTGCTCAAACAAATTCCACCATTCCTCAAAAAGTTGTCAACAAGAAATCCACCAGCTGAAAAAAGAGAACACCGTGCTAAAAGAAAGAAATCCAGAGTTTGATGCTACAGCATTAAGCCTCATTGCAGCATCACCAACAGCCCCTGTTGGCCACAAACAGCCTACTCAACCTGAGTAGGACAGGTTTAAATCACACCTTGTTTTTGCTCCATGTCTATTTATTTTTAGTTTTTAGTATGGGATGAGTCTTTTACCTTTTATAGGTTTATTTTGTTTGCATTGGATCATGTTTTGATATGATTTGTTGAATTGTATATCCATAATAATTTCATGAGTCCACATCTCATTATTAGAAGAAATGCATGCTAGAACTAGCCTAATAGTTGCTTGGGACACATTTTGGATTACATTCTACACATATCACACTCAATAGCATATATCCTTTTCTTGCACCATAGCCACCCAAATATCAAAGACAAAACACTTTTCCTTCCTACAATGAGGACATTGCAGAATTCTTAGTTTGGGGTAGGGGGGGTGTCTAATATGGCACAAGAAAAGCCATGAAAAGTGGCATTCAACACCACAAAAGTCCCATAGGGGCTGGTGTATGTACCAACAGAAAATGCACAAAAAATTTGAAAAAATTCAAGTGTTGGTACATATGTGAGAAAAGGCATGGAGAGGAAAGAAAGAGCTAAAAGAGAGAAACCCATACACTCAAAGCCATGAAAAAGGTGTGATGTAGGATGTGTGTCCATAACAAAAAGAATATAAGGCTAGCATATGGTTCATGTCAAAGCACATAGGATGAGATTGTTGGTTACTTTGGATTTATGAAAGGCTATATGATGTAGACTTGGCATATTCAAACTCATGATATACACCTAATGTATTCCAATGCAAAACTTTCACATTTAATATCTTCTATTTTGTTATTTTCTTTTGTTCTTTTTATTGCTTGGGGACAAGCAAAGTTTTTAGTTTGGGGTGGTGATAAGTACTCAATTTTGAGTACTTAAGCCCTTTTCTTTTAGCCTTTTAGATAGGATTTTTCATTTTCAAATCCCACTTTGAGTCATTTTCTACCTTATTTTCCATTTGTTGTGTCTTGGAGCTTAAATTGTGTGGTTTACTTGTTTTATTAAGATTGTAGGCTAAATTTGGTTATCTTTTGGAAATCTATTTGGAAACAGGGCATGCTGCAGCATCAGAACAGCATAGAGCTGATGGTTTTGGATGAAAGAATCAAAGAGATGGAGCATAATCTGATTTTTGGCATGGAACTAATCTGATTGTAACCTCTAAACATTAGTTAAATCTGGTTTGTAATATGTTGGTTAAAAAGGGACAAGCTTTGGTAGTTCTAGTAGGTTTAGACTAGGTAAGTACAATTAGATTCTCCTTAAATTACAACTTTGCCACTCCCTTTGGTTATAAAAGGAGGGTTTAGTTGCTCTTAAGGAGACATCTTCTTCTATCATCTTAACATCTTTTGGGTTATTATTTCGGATCTGCAGCAAGCTTAGGAGCTGATTGTTAATCATCTTCTTTAGTTCTTTAATTTGAAGTGTTAGTGTTTATGTTCTTCATCTTGTTCTTCATCTCTTTAAGAGTTCAATCTTGTTATGCTTAGTCTAAATCCTTTACTTTCTGTTTGATTCACGAACTGGTCCCATTCCAGTCCCTTGTTCTTTTAATTTCCAGAAATCATGCATGTTCATCGTGTTCTTCATCATCTTCATATAATCTTTGTTCTTAAACATGAATGCTTGCAGCATCCAAACAGCATCCACCTGCACTTTTCATTAGGTTGTATTTTCTTTCTTCATCTTGCATCTCTAGCCTTTCCTTTACTCCTTTGTTTTAGACTTTAGTAGTTAAAATTCATTGTATTTGTCTTCAAGTTTACTTCCTTGTCATTTCCATTTCCTTGTAATTTACATTCTCGTCTTTACATTTTTAGCAACATATATATATATTTATATACTTTCAAGTCATTTATCTTTCAAGAGCACTTTACATTATGTTCATCTTTGTAATTCTTAGCGGTAGTTTTTATTTTTTTATTGTAATGAGTAGCTAATCATCTAGCTTGGGTGTGAGGTAAAGGATGGTTATGTGGATCTAAAAGAAAGTGGGTTTTTGTGACTTTAACGAAATTTTATTATTCCAACTCAAGTTTTATTAAGATAACAAAACTCTTTGACAAAATGATTATTTTGATAGTGTAATAGTGTCATGGACCTAGAGATAGGCCATTGAATAGCACGTCAATTTAGTGACATAAGAGGTAATATCGAAAGAGTTACTTGCAACGAGAGTTGTTACTTGTGTCATTTAAAATGATCCATTCTTGATAAGTTGTCACTTTTTCAAAGGGTTAAAATGGAATAGACTTAGAGATAAGCTATTTGGAATGCATCAACTTGGGAGGTACGGGGGTTATTTCGAAAGAGTAACTTTTAACGAAGAGAATTTGTTTTGCCGTATATTTTGAGAACTCCATTCCCATCATTCCCTTATCTGGAACCTTGCTCAGAGATGAGATGATTCATAGCTACTGGAATAATGGGATGGTGAGAGTCCGAGAGGAACGTGTCTTAAAATCGATAATGAAACTAGTTATAGTCAGAAGCATGCTGCAGCACTCAAATAGCATCATGCTATAACAAGTGCTGTAGCATTGACCTACTGAAATTTGGATCCATATACCATCAAAAGCCTTACACCCTTGCTTCCCGTTTATTCTTGTTTATTTAGATCTGTGTTAACCAAACAACCAAAAGTATGTCTTCAACATCGCCATCTGAAGTTAGTTTTTCATCTCAAGATCTTGCAACCTAAGATACCTATCCCTGTGGAATACGATACTTGGTTCTTACCATTTTATTACTTGAAAGACGACATTAGATCTCATTGTATACTTGCTTTGAGGTTTAATTAGCACACGTCTGTAGGTGTGTAAAAAAACACCCATCAATCTCTCTATTTACCAGTGGACTTATATTTAATTTTATAAATCCACCGGTACCCTACAGGTTTTCTACCAGGAGGTAAATCAGTGAGAACCCAAATAAAGCTTCCATCTCATCATTCATTGCATTTACCCAGTTTTGATCCTTACTTGCATCAAAGAAGCTTTCAGGCTCACAAGATTTATTAAGAGTGGAAACAAAACAAAAATTATTTGAATTCAGACGAGAGTAATTCACAACCTTTTCTAAGCCATACTTAACTTTACCCTCTACAATATAATCATCAAAACGACGAGGAAAAACAGACGAACGATTAGATTTTCTAACAGCAGACACATTTTGATTTTGATTTTCAACACCCTCAGAAGGAGTCCTCAATTGATCATCATTTGAATTCTGAACAGCTAAGTGTCGAAAATCAATAGCACGGGATTCACTGGCAGCCTCAGTGCCACCAGGATCACTTGATCCGGCGACTCTGTTTATGTCATTTATACTACAAGTACTACCAGGGCCCATAGACCCAGCAACTCTATTTTGGCTACTCAGATGATCCTGGTTACTAGAACTGTCAGAAATATTTGAACTTGAAATTTTTTCACATTGAGGATTTTTCCTAGTATCATCATCGGGCAATTCATAAAGCAAATCATTAGACTGAAATATAACAGAATCAAAAAAGTTTAATGAATTTATGTCGCTAGAATCATCACTAGGAAAGTTTGCACACATTTTAAATGGAAATATAGTTTCATAAAACTTAACATCTCTTGAGATGATAATTTGTTTTGAATCCAAACTATAAAGACTATATCCTTTTTTTGAATTTGCATAACCAAGATGAACACACTTTTCAGCCCTTGAAGAAAACTTGTCAGAAATATTGGGTCTTACAGCATAACATAAGCATCCAAAGTTTCTAAGATGAGTTAAAACAGGTGCAAAACCAAAAACTAGTTCATACGGACACTTTCCATTTAACACGGAAGAAGGAGTACGATTAATAAGATATACAGTTGTCAAAATACACTCATTCCACATGTTTAATGGAAGGTTTCCTTGAAACATTAATGCTCTAGCTACATTCAATAAATGTCGATGCTTGCGTTCAACTACCCCATTTTGTTGGGGAGTGTACACACAAGTAGTTTGATGTATTATTCCATTCGTCTTAAAAAACATGCCTACCTTACTATTAGTGAATTCAGTCCCATTATCGCTTCGAAAAACCTTAACATGTTTACCAAACTGAGTGATCAATAGGCAGTAAAAAGCAACAATATTATCAAACACTTCATCTTTGCTTTTCAACAAATAAACCCATACAGACCTAGAATAATCATCCACAATTGTTAAAAAGAATCTGTACCCCTCCTTACTAGGAACACGATATGGTCCCCATAAATCTAAATGAACAAGCTCACCAAGCATAGTAGAAGAATGACTACTTAATTGAAATTTATCTCTCGTTTGTTTAGCCTTGTGACAAATATCACAGGGAGTAGAAACTAAGTCACCGGGAATATCAAGAGTTCCCTTTAAAACACCAAGAACTTGGTCAGCTGGATGACCCAACCGACTATGCCACAACTGGCGTGACACATTGCAAACAATGGTCACATTAGTCATAGTTGAAACATTTTTAGCCTTTAGGGAGATAGACTACTCACCCTTAGACCTTTTGTCAAAAAAAATATAACCCTCCTTGTTCGCTACTGGTCCCCACAATTCTCTCGGGAAGAGAACCCTGAAGAAGGTAACACTTATACTCATCAAACCCTACAAAAATTTTGCTATCTCTAGCAATTTTATGAACGGACAGAAGATTAACATGAAAATCAGGAATTACAAGCACATCAAACAAAACAACTTTGTCATTAAGTCTATAATTCCCAATTTGATTAATTTTAGCCTCATCACCATTTGGTTGAGTAACTCTAAGATTTAAATCAAAAACATCAACAATATTTTCAAGTTTAGAGGTAGAAGAGGTCATGTGTTGATTGGCTCCAGAATCAATTATCCAACTAGAACAAGAATTATTAGACCCTAGATTAGACATATTTGTGATATTAACAGGAAACATACCTACCATATTGACAGAAATGTTTTCAGACTGCTTCTGATCAAGAAGAGAAAGTAATTTGATAACTTGGTCCTCTGTAAGAGACGTAGAAGTATTCTGTTTACATCCAGAACCATCTAAAGTAATTTGATGTTGACTTGAAAGGTTGATTTATTTTAGATTTAGTAAATTGAAAATCCTTAGGAAAACCAATTAATTTGTAACACCGTTCAATAGTATGCCATGTTATCCCATAATGCTTACATAAAATTGCTAGAGATAGCAAAATCTTTGTTATTCTGATTTTGGTATCAGAGGGTCGAGTCACACCACAGTGTGACTCTTCTCTTGATACTAAAGAAAATGCAGTTTTGACTGAAGGAAGAGGATCCGTGGTTAAAATGTTGCCACGTATATGTATATAAGTGTCATCCAATCCCATCAAAAACTTCATAAGCTTTATTAACTGATTATGTTTTGAAAAATCATGAGCAGCATCGCAAGTACATGATGGGAGTTTGATTAGAGCATCAAAATGTTTCCACAAGGCATTTAACTTGTGATAATAGTCTGAAACAGTAGATCCGTTTTGAGTAAGAGAGTTAATTTTTTGGTGTAAGTTGAAAGTAACGGGTCCATCAATTTTATCATATGTTTCCTTTAATTCTAGCCAGACCTCAGATGCGACTCAAGAGAAAACTTGAGAAACAAACAGATCATCAGAAATGGAATTAAGAATCCAAGATAAAACAACGAAGTTACACTTGTCCCATTGCTTAGCTAATACATCATTATTGTTGGGTCATCTGAAGATTTGAAGATGACCTCCCGATCTTCCATTTTATATCATCATACTTAGAATATTTTGAGGTTCTTTTAGCAGCTTGGTTTCTATACAAATGTTCAGTGATGTCGAAGATCAGCCGAAGAAGACAAATAAGAGGAATATCTCTCAAAGCGGATTGAAGATAGACTCCTCAGCCTAAAGCCAAGTATGCCTACTTGATCAACACCATTGGCCAGGATGGTGCCGATCTCAGTCTTCAGGAGCCGAAGACCTCTTCGGAAGCCGAAGATTTCTCAATCTTCGGAAGCCGAAGACTTCTCAATCTTCAGGAGCCGAAGACTTCTTAATCTTCAAGGCCGAAGATTTCTCTCTTCACATTGTACTTTTCTGACAAAGTATATTTGTGATATCTTGCATTGATGTGGACCTCATCTGAAGATCAGATAAAGTAAGCTTTGTCTCCTACACCATTTTAAGGAAAGGTCTACACCATCCTGCAGGTCAACACTTCAAGCCAAAACACCTCAAGACAAAAGATACATCCTGTACCTTGCTAAAGACCTGTGTCCATCCTTTGCTCAACAGGTGTCCCATGCATTTAATGCATGAGGCACTATATATATGGAGGATGCTTCAACATGCAAGATACCCAGCACAACCATTTCTACAACCTTCAAGTTCTCTAAGTGCCTAGCAACTTTCTCTCTACGAAGTTCAATTGTTCTCTAAGTGTTTTACAATTGTTCTTCATTCTATTTGTGTAAGATTGTTTGAATAGACTTCATCTATTCTCTTCCGCAACAATCAAAAGTTTTCTATGTGTAATTCTTGATTTCAAATCAATAAGAATTAAATTAAGTGAAAAAATGTGTGTATTGTATTCAACCCCCCCCCCCCCTTCTACAATACTTTTCTTATTTACTTACTGCTATTTGGGACCAACAAGTGGTATCAGAGCGGTTTAGTTTAACTCAATAAACTAGATCCGCAATGGCAGCCTATTCTTCTTCTTCTTCTTTAAACAATGTTTCTTCTCAAAACACCACTGTTGTTTCATACGACAATGGCTCTATAGCCAAACCACCAAAGTTTAACCCCAATAACTTCTTCTTGTGGAAAAGTCGTATGATACTCTTCTTAGAAGGAGTTGACAGCAGATATCCTACTATCTTACATGAAGGTCCTTTTCTTCCTAGGGTTTGGGACCGGTACAATGCTAAAAAGGCAGATAAGGGAAATGCTGATGAGGACTCTTCTGAGGAAGAAAGAACTCCAGCAAATGGGAGATACATTGTAAAGGATCCCAGTAAATATAATGATGAAGACAGACGTCTTATAACTCTTGATACTAAAGTCAGAGCCATCATTGCCCTTTCTCTGGCTGATGAGGTCTACCACTCCCTTGTCAACTTTTCAACTACTAAAGAAATGTGGTCCATTCTGTGTGTTCTCTATGAAGGTACATTTGAGGTGAAAAAGAGCAGAAAGATTGCTCTCGTTAGAAAGTATGAACTCTTTTCGTATGAAGAGGGGGAATCTCTCTCAGACTACTACAACCACTTTAACGGTCTTCTCAATGATCTAAAACTTGTGGGTCGCATTTATGATAATGAGGAAGTCTTGTGCAAGTTCATGGACTGTCTTCCTGAGTTTTGGGAAAACATTTGTACTTGCATCAAGTCTACCAAGGATCTTGACTCTATGCCACTCACTGCTCTTTATGGCACTCTCTTCAACTATGAGCAGACTAAACTGCTAAGGAAGTCCATTACAAAAGACATTAAAAGCCCTTCTCTAGATCTTGTCAGTGATTCTTCCAAAAATACTGTGTGTGTTCCTAGAATCACCTATCCCTCCGATTCTGACCATGATAGTCAAGAGGACCCTAATGATCCTTCAGAAGCCTACCTTAGTGAGGCTGATGATGAAGGTGAAGAAAATTCCAGTAACCCTCGCTTCTCTTCTGGAAAATCCAAGTTTTCAAGAAAATCCTCTTCTACTTTTTCTAAAACCACTCCATCTGACAAATCAAATGAGGAATGCTACAGGTGTGGGAGGAAGGGACACTTTGCTTCTGAGTGCATAAGCAAGTCTTCTAATAAATCCAGACTACCTTCCTCTAACCGTACCTCCTCTAGGACTGTCAGAACCAAGTCTGACTCCTTCCAACCTTCTTTTCAAAAGTCAAGCACGTCTGTCCCTTCAAACTCTGACCGTGCTGAAAAATACAAGGCAAAATGAAACCTTGCTCAAAAAGGGAAAATGTCAAATGACTGAAACCCATGATTGGGCAGATGAACCCACTTCTGAAAGTGACAAAGAAATGGTCAACCTTTGTTTCATGGCTAAAATAGATGATGTTGATGAACAGTGAAGCTTAATCCTTCTCTATGGACCTTGTGTCTGCTGAGTGCTCTACCTCATCTACCAAATAAACAATTTCTCTGTGATTGCAGGTGTTTGAGCATCAACAAATCTTATGAAGGAATCTTCGTAGGATATTCTCTCTCTTCTAAGTCCTACCGAGTCTACAATCTTTGGAGAAAATGCATCTACTCATGTGAAGCTTGATGATCTTAAGTCATCATCTATTCATGGGATGATGATTGGTGGATTTCATCATGTGTTGGTGAAGATTCTCAAAACCATATGTTCCTTTTTCTCCTCAGACACAACTCATCAAAATGGTGACCTACCTATCTTCTCATCTCTAATCCCTGATCTTCAGATAATCATCTCTGAAGATCAAGATCCCCCTATCCTATTCTTTCCCATTTATCATCATATCACCTCTCCTTCCTCCATCATTCCTACTGATCTCTCATTCTCGTCTCAACCACATACTTCACCACAAATCATCCCACTTTCTCAACCATACATTCTTTCTTCACCTATTCCTGCCGATCTTCCATCTCTCTTTCCTGAAGAAGTCTATGTGAAACAACCCCCTGGCTTTGAAGATCTAGTCCATCCTGACTATGTGTACATGTTAGACAAAGCTCTCTATGGTCTAAAGCAGGCTCCTCGTGCCTGGTTAGACAATGCCGATATGTAATTTTTTTTTTGTCTTAAAAAAAACCTTCGGTGGTATTGTTCATCGGCCGAACACTGTTCAATAAAAAAAAATCGGCTACCGAACATTTTATTTAAAAAAAAACTTCGGTGGTACTGTTCATCGGCCGAACACTGTTCATTATTAAAAAAAAATTCGGTCGAAGTACTGTTCATCGGCCGAAGTACTGTTCATTTAAAAAAAAAGTTTTGGCTACCGAACATTTTATAAAAAAAAAAAAAACTTCGGTGGTACTGTTCATCGGCCGAACACTGTTCATTATAAAAAAAAAATCGGCTACCGAACATTTTATATAAAAAAAAAACTTCGGTGGTACTGTTCATCGGCCGAACACTGTTCATTATATAAAAAAAACGGCTACCGAACATTTTATAAAAAAAAAAACTTCGGTTGTACTGTTCATCGGCCGAACACTGTTAATTATAAAAAAAATCGGCCGAAATACTGTTCATTTAAAAAAAAAATTGGCCACCGAAGTTTCGAACATTTAAAAAAAATTGGTTTCTCTCTCTCTCTCTTCCCCTCTCCCTTATTTTCGGTGGCTCTCTCTCTCCTCCCTCCCCTCTCCCACCGAAAACCCCCCTCCCTCCCTCTCCCCCTTTTCGGCCGACCCCTTCCCCCCTCCCTTCCCCTTCTTCGGCTTCCATCTCTTTTCCCTTTCTTCCCCTTTCGGCCTCACCCTTACACCGAACCCTCCCCTCTCCCCACCGAATCCCCCACCCTCCCCTCCCCCTGCCCACCGAAACCCCCCTCCCCTCTCCCTCCTCCCCTCCCTTCGGCTTCCCTCCCTCACCCCTCTCCCCTTCATCGGCCTCCCTCTCTCCCCCCCTCCCCTCCCTTCGGCCTCCCTCCCTCACCCCTCTCCCCTCCTTCGGCCTCCCTCTCTCCCCCTCCCTTCGGCCTCCCTCTCTCTCTTACCCTTTCTTTTGGCTTCTCTCTCTCTCTCATCCTCCCCTCCCCCTTTTTTTTGAAATTTCTTTTTCTTCCCATTTTTTTCTAGAATTTTTTTTTTGTCTTTTTCCTTGGTCTTCCCTATCCTCTTCCCTTTCTTTCTTTTCTTCCATATCTTCTCTCCCCCCTTATATCTCATCATTTTTCTTTACCTACCACTTTTTCCCCTCCTTTTTTTCTTTCCTGTTAAAAAAAGCAAAAAAAAAAGTGCCAAAAAAAAATGGGCCACTGAATATATGAGTTCTTCGTGTCTTGTAATTTTTATTCGTGTCAGTACCATCTTTTTCTGTGTGTTGGCGTCATCATCAAATAGGGGGAGAAAAATTGTTGTGTCACAAATTTATTTGGTAATGACTCTTTTACCAATACTTAGAAACTCAAGAAGATCTCTCTCAACAAGAGCTCTCTATCCACCAATCGAGCTCTTAACCCATGTATGTTTTCTTTCATAACCTCTCTCGATCTACAATGGGGTGATGCTTACGACACTCCGGTGTCCAAAGCTACCTCATTTGTAGTGGCCCCATCTTCCCTATTCCCAAGTGAAGCCGACTAGAAAGAAAGAATATTCAAAGGCTTTCGGCACCTCCGCACTAGCTAAGATGACCATACGACTGAAAGAACCTTCGGTTGTTTCCCCGGTCACACATCCCTCTTCAAAACGGAGGCACTCACCTTCTTCCCCTCCCTCTCATCTCAAGAGGCTGAGGAAGGTTTCAAGGGCCAAGCCACAAACTCCACCCACCGATTCTCCACAATCGGCAGGTGTTGAAAATTTCCCATCCGGGCCCGGGGACTCTGCTAAACCCAAAGCCACCTCCTTTGTATCCTCACAAAAGGATACAATTGTAAAATCGGGAACCCCTATTATTCCCTCATCAACCTTTTCCTTGGTTGATAAGGATGACTTGGATACCTCCCCAATCCAAAGTGTTTTTTCTCCACCTCACAGCCTATCACCCGGGATTCTCAGTCCCGATGATTCTGCACGATCCAAGGATGAATCTGCCTTTCCAAGAGCAGGTTCGGAGGATCCCGAAAACTTTCTGACTTCTTACTTTCCGACACCGTGAATTAGTTGAGGCGGAGTATGAGTTGAGGGGGAGCAACTTACCACTCAAGCTTAAACTCTGTTGAAACTAATTTTGCTATGGATTGTGTGATCAAAACCACCTTACATTAGTTGAGGGGGAGTATGAATTGAGGGGGAGCATCCAACCACTCAAGTTCAAACAATTCCGGCTACTGTCTTCTTATCTTTGTATATATTTATTTGCTTTGTCATTCTTTATTCGTTTGTATAGCTATACGTTTCCATTCATTTGTAAATGTCAGATATACCAAAAAACAAAAAAAAAAACAAAAAAAATGGTCTATGTGAAAAGAACCCAAAAAGAATAAAAATGGGTCAAATTGAATTATTCAGTATACTCTTAATTTTATTCTTTAGTATGGATGTCATCCTCAAATAGGGGGAGATTGTTGGGTCATCTGAAGATTTGAAGATGACCTCCCGATCTTCCATTTTATATCATCATACTTAGAATATTTTGAGGTTCTTTTAGCAGTTTGGTTTCTATACAAATGTTCGGTGAAGTCGAAGATCAGCCGAAGAAGACAAAGAAGGAGAATATCTCTCAAAGCGGATTGAAGATAGACTCCTCAACCTAAAGCCAAGTATGCCTACTTGATCAAGACCATTGGCCAGGATGGTGCCGATCTCAGTCTTCAGGAGCCGAAGACCTCTTCGGAAGCCGAAGATTTCTCAATCTTCGGAAGCCGAAGACTTCTCAATCTTCAGGAGCCGAAGACTTCTTAATCTTCAAGGCCTGAAGATTTCTCTCTTCACATTGTACTTTTCTGACAAAGTATATTTGTGATATCTTGCATTGATGTGGACCTCATCTGAAGATCAGATAAAGTAAGTTTTGTCTCCTACACCATTTTAAGGAAAGGTCTACACCATCCTGCAGGTCAACACTTCAAGCCAAAACACCTCAAGACAAAAGGTACATCATGTACCTTGCTAAAGACCTGTGTCCATCCTTTGCTCAACAGGTGTCCCATGCATTTAATGCATGAGGCACTATATATATGGAGGATGCTTCAACATGCAAGATACCCAGCACAACCAGTTCTACAACCTTCAAGTTCTCTAAGTGCCTGGCAACTTTCTCTCTACGAAGTTCAATTGTTCTCTAAGTGTTTTACAATTGTTCTTCATTCTCTTTGTGTAAGATTGTTTGAATAGATTTCATCTATTCTCTTCCGCAACAATCAAAAGTTTTCTATGTGTAATTCTTGATTTCAAATCAATAAGAATTAAATTAAGTGAAAAACTGTGTGTATTGTATTCAACCCCCCCCCCCTCTTCTACAATACTTTTCTTATTTACTTACTGCTATTTGGGATCAACAATTATCAACAGATCGAAGCACAAAACCATCTATAAAGCCCAGTTTATTTTTAGTTTCCAAAGCCAAAATCATAGCACAGGACCACACTTTATAATTGTCAGTTCCTGTAAGTTTTAAGGTCAAAATTGAGGCTCCTGAGGTATCACTAGGATGGAGATAGAGTGGATCTTCAAAGTCCAGTTTAGCGATCAGAGATCGCTGTTCTGGCTCTTTGGAGGACTCGGCTCCAGTCATAGTGAATATCTAGGAGAAACAGAAAAAACAAAACACACACAAGGACAAAACCCTAAGGGCTTAAAGGCAGGATTCCTTGCCACTCAGCGGATGGTAGGTCAAGCCAACCACTTAGGTGTCCGAAACAAAGAAAGGAAGAAAACACACAAGAGAGATAGAAGGACATACAGAGGATGAGAACAAAAATAAGAGAGAAACGAACTTACAGAGCACACCTTGGAGAAGCGAACAACGGATTGTAATGAGCACAACAAATCTGGAAACTCACAAAGTGTCCAGATAAAGTCACAGGTAACCAAGATACAAAACACTAAGCAACCTGAACACACAATATCAGATAAAAGAACTCCAAGAGAGCTCTAGATAATGATGCAACAATAACAAGAGGGACCGAGATCCTTCTAAGAGTTCCAGTGGAACATGATCTAATGACCAAAGAAGATCTTATGCCACTATAAACAACCAAGAAATGAGAGAGGCAAAGAGAAAATACAAAGGACAACAACTATAACTATCACACACACAGAGCAAATAGATCTGCGAGAATACAACCCCTTAATGAATTGTACAGAATACAGTGAATAATGCCTATATCTTGATTCATATCATTAGAGGTTCTCCAAATAACAGAAATCTCAGACAGGAACACAAACTATGCAAAAAAACACACAGCAAGAGACGACAACCCCTTAATGAATCGTATAGGAAATGGTCTCAAGAGGCCATATCACGAATCACTTCACTAGGACCTCTCTTTTATCGAGTCAATAAGAGAAAAAAAGGAAAAACAACTGATCTAAGAAAAACAAAAAAAAATGAAGATATGAGAGAAAATAATCCTTTTGCAAGTCGAACAAGATGTGGTCATATAAACCAAATCGTGATTTGCTTCATTAGGATCTCCTTTGAACAAGAAAAGAGAGAAACTATACTTAGATCGACAAATCTAAGTAATAATACAAAAAAAAAAACAGATATCTAATAGACGCTTTGGACTAAGATCTACAACAGATCTAATCCTCGGCACATGAGAGATGAAAGACAAAAAAAAAATGAACCTCAGAAGGCGTTTTAAACCAAGATCTATAACAGATCTGGTCACAGACGTATGAGGTGAAAAGGAAACACTTATTGTACAAAGATATATCCACAACAAGAGCAGATATAAACGAATAAGCATCAAAACGAAACCAAATGAAGAGAACAAACAACACTAGGACAAGATCTAAAAAGATCAGATCCAAATGGAGAAGAAAGGTCGTAAGAGATTAAACGAAAAAACACACACACAGTGCACATGTATGATTCGAAGAGAAAAAAAAAGGGGAGAAACGACCTTACTGAGATGAGGAGAAAAAGAACTCAGATATGAGAAGAGAGAAGAAGAGGTTTACCATACTTTGACGAAGGGAATCACCTGAACGCCTGCAAGAAGACACCTTGAAGCTCTGATACCATCTTCAAAATATTAATCGAATGATTTTATACACATTACAATATAACAAACTAAATCACCTTCAAGAGATTTGAAGGAGATCAAAATAAACCCTAATTTGAGAAAAAGTTTTAATTGCTAAAACAAATATGGAAAAATGAAAATGACCGTATGAAGCAAGCTAACAAAGAAAACACTTATTATATATCTTCAGAAATTACACTCCAGTCCTCGTAACTTTGACAATTTGCTCCGCTACCCTTTTATCTTCAGTAGAAGTTCAACACGGCCCCTAATATCCTCAACATTCAATATCTTTACAATTTAAACCCTATAAAACCAAAAATACACAAACCAAACAGATTAAGTTAATATACTGTCAAGATTGGTACAAAACTAACTTTACCTTTTAACAAAACCTTAATTATTTTGAAAATCGTGAACACTCTTTTATCAGTATAACCGGTTTGCCTGTCATGGGCAATCATTAGCCTTTCTTTGATTTGGACGATCTTATCCATCGTTTGCTTGACTATCTTTGTCCAACTAAATGTTCTTTTCCCAACGTTAGTTCGACACTTTCTAGCGTATAGCTCTTCCAAACGCCCTGCTTGAATACTCGAATAGTGTTGTTGTACGACAACACTAACCGCTGGGTACCCGTCGGGACCGGGTACCCGGTTCTGCTG
The DNA here is from genome assembly GCA_954870635.1 of Arctium minus. NCBI lineage: Eukaryota > Viridiplantae > Streptophyta > Magnoliopsida > Asterales > Asteraceae > Arctium > Arctium minus. The sequence continues at coordinate 70,051,262 of OX941094.1, read as the reverse complement.
GGTACCTAGAACCGGAACCAGCGGGTACCCGCTATTTTTTTAATAAAATATATTTTATTTATTTATAAAAATTTAATAAACTACCTTTTAGTGAAACATCGTTTGTAGTATTTATTAGCATCAACTAATTTTAATCACGTGAAGTGTTTTGGAAACACCGATTGTAGTATTTATTTGTTTTGTAAGCACCGTTTGTAATATTTATTTGTTTTGTAAGCATCGTTTGTAAAATTTATTAGTTTTCACGTTTGTGGTATTTATTTCTTTACGTTTGGATTTTGTAATATAATTAATATTTACCTTTTTATAATATGAATTATAAAAAAATAAAATAAAAATTAGACAGTGGGTACCTGGTACCGGAACCATCGGTTCCAGTTCCGGTTCCTTCATTCCAGGAAACGCCGGTTTCGATTCCGAGAATTTTAGGCGGGTATCTGCCTTTGCTCACCCCTAAGTTAAAGTGGTTAGAGATAATGATTGAAAATTAATAAATAACATTAAATGTGGTACATAAAGCTTTAATGGTTGTTTTTATGAGATTTTTAAGTAATTACTATTAAATAACGGTACATTAAGCCTTAACAATTATTTTTAAGAAATTTTCATAAATGGTTTATAATATAGTATAGATTTGGTAGGAATAATCAGATTTGCAACATATTCAAATATCTCAATAATTGCATGTGTTTGGGCCTTTTGGGTAAAGCAAAAACCAGGACTGGGCCTAAACCGGACTTTTAAAGCCCGGCCCAATAAGACTACAATTAAACCCGGTTTTCTTAAGACTTAAACCTGAACCGATGTCAACCCTTTTATTTAACATTCGAAATCATCTAATCCCTTATATTAATTAAATAATTATTACATGAAAAAACCTTTTGAATAATTATTATTTATTTTATTTAGAAAAAATATTGGATTTTTTATAGATATTTATACTATATTTATAAAAGAGACATAAAAAACTTTTAAAAACAATCCATTAAGCATTATGTACTATTATTTAATGCTAATTTACTTAAAATCTCTTAAAAACAACTAATGAAACAATATTTACTACTTTTAAATGCTTTTAACCCTAATTAATAAATTTCATCCTTATCCCCCAAAATCCTTATATCTAATCCCCAAACCCTAAAATTATGAAATTTGAATTCTGATAAACATAATCAAAACAGGATAAACATCTCAATTTAAATATAAAAAATTTAAAGTGTATAAGATAATTAATGAATTTTAACAAATTATTTAATTTTTTTTATATAAAAAACATTATATTATTAAGTCTAAATTAAACAAATTTATAAAAAAAAATTACCACTCTCTAAAAATCATCCAAAATTGTACTGTAAATCGATAAAAAACAAAAAATAAAAAAAAACATTAAAATCATGATGTATCTCGCTGCATTGCGCGATTACGCTTCTAATACAAATACAATGCTTGTAAGAAATAACTGATTCTTTTTAAATATAATAAATATTGGAAAAATGGGTAGCTTGAATCCTAACTCATGTGTCCTTACTGTAATAAATAATGTTTATTGGATATTAATAATGTTTGAGTGTTATAATAGATCGATTTGTAAGATTTATGTTAATAGAATGAAAAGCAATAAAATGTTATGGTCAAAACTGTTGTAATAAATTTATTTGACATTTTTGGATGTTTTAACAAAATTTTGGACATTTTTAAAATAAAACATTGTATTAACTATTTTAAGAGGTCGTTTACTAACCCAAAATGGTTAAGCGCTTAACTGGTAAAAGTCAGTACCTTCAGTTAATGACTTTACGTAAAATTATCGGTCATCAAAGTAACATATTATAATAAACGTATTTTACCCATTAAACACTAAATGGATAAGATTCACCACCCTGTAAGATTATCGGTTAACAAAACGCCACGATAAAATTGTTAGTAAATACCATCATATCTTACGGATAAGAGTATCTTACTCAGTAAGGGGGTGTTTGGGATTGTTTATTTAAAACAACTTATGCTTTTTTTTAAAGTGTTTATCAACTTATGTGGTGACAAAAAGGAGTTTTTTAAAAAAAATGTTTTGATTAGCTTATTGTGGTACTAAAACGTAGTAAGCTAATAAGATGTTATTTAGGGGTGTTTGAGATTGCTTATACATGTAAACATAACCAAAAAAGTCATAAGTTGTTTCAAATAAGTTGATAAGTCAGAATGGTTTAACTTATCAAAAACTCCTTATTAACGGTGTGGAAAAACTATAAGCACTTTTTTTCCCTAACTCAAACACTAAAAATAGCTTATTAGCAGTGAGGAAAAGCTATAAGTTAATAAGGAGTTTAAATAAGCAATCCCAAATACCCTCTAAGATAAAATAATTGTTTAGTTAACCGGTAAGATTTTATAAATGTTTAGTAAACAACGACCTTAATTAAATCAAAGTCAATCAATTTGCCTCAATTTATTTAAACTTAGGGCATGTTTGTTAGCAGCTTAATGAGCTTAATTAGACTCCTAACTTATGCGGTCAGTTATACATAACTGTTTGATAGTGGCTTAATAATATAGAAAGTGGTTTAATGACTATTTTATCCAAACTTACCCTCCTCATTAAAAAACATGTTTATTTCATCTATGAAAAACCCTTGTAAACAAAAGTTTTCTAAATTTATACAGATAAATTAATCTACCTAAACAACTTTGTTCATGCAGGCTGAATTAAAAACCAACCAAATAGCTCCTTACATGTGTAAATATTAGAGTAAACTACGATTTTCATCCTTATGGGTTGTTGTTTATAATCATTTTTATCTCTGACTTTAAAAGTTGTTTTTTTGGTCATTGTGGTTTGCAATTCCTTTCCATTTTCGTTCCTAACACTAAAAGGGCGTTTGGTTCGCAAAATGATTTCTGAAGAAATGAAATCTGTCTAAGGAATTGGAATCTGGAAGGAATTGGAATGGAATGTTATCAGGTTTGACCAAGTGTTTGGTTGGCATGAATGAAATGTAATCAGTCAAATGAATTAGAATCTGTCTGCTTGGTTTGCAAAAGAATTGGAATGGAATTCTGAAAAATGACAAAAATACCCTTTCTTTTATTTTTATTTTTTTAAATGCCGAGAGAGAGAGGAGAGAGAGAAGAGAGAGAGAGGAGGGAGGGAGAGAGGAGGGAGGGAGAGAGAGAGAGGAGAGAGGAGAGAGGAGAGAGGAGAGAGAGGAGAGAGCAGAAAGAGTGAGAGGAGAGAGCAGAAAGAGTGAGAGCAGAGAGAGGAGAGAGGAGAGAGAGGAGGGTAAAGAAGCGGCTAGGGGTTTTAAAAAAGGTTAAGAGGGTATTTGTGTCATTTTGAGAAAATTTGATGGAATGGAATTCAATTCCATCCATTTTAATAAGGAATGACCAAATCCATGATTAAAGGAATTCATGGAATTAAATTTTATTCCATTGGTAACCAAACAGCAGGATGGAATTTGGTCAATGGAATTGACCATTCCAATTCCATCAGATTTCGACAGAATCCAGCGATCCAAACGCCCCCTAATATTCTCAGGGATTAAAAGCGAAAGGAGTTGCAAACCACAAGGACCAAAAAAACCATTTTTAAAGATCAGACTAAAATAGTTATAAACAACAAACCACAAGGACGAAAATAGTAGTTTACTCTAAATATTAAAATTAAGTAGAAATAATACAACTTGCAAATTTGGTCAAAACGGGTTAAACCGGCCGGTCTGAACCCGGCTGAAAACAGATACGTTAAGCAAAACCCTAGAAAACCTTCTCCTCTAAGCTTTATGTTGCGTGGCTTACTTGACACGCTTTCTCAGTCTGAAAACGACACCGGATTGATCATCCACATTTGGCAGCTTCTTCAACTTGGAATAAACATTAATATTTATTTGTTCATTTTTTGTTTTCAAAGGGCAAAAATAGTAATTTTATAAATAAAATCGATTTATATAACAATCTTTAACCTTACAAATCCATGTGATCTACATATATAAAATGCATATTTTATACGAATTGGACTAGTTCTAGGCAGTGGGCCTACTTAGGGGCCAACGGTGGCACGTTGTTTCTACGTCGTAAGGTATAAAATTTTAGGTTTGTGAAATATGCAACCGTATCGTTTTAGAAGGTGTAACCGTATTATTTTAGAAGTGTAAAAAACATTTTGAAATCAACTAAAAATACCGAAAAAACCTCTTGAAATCGACGAAAAATACCGAAAAAATATCTTGAAATCAACCAAGAATGCCGAAAAAGTCTATCGAAATCGATAAAAATACTTAAAATTCCCTCGAAATCAAGCAAAAAACTTTAAAAATCTCTCAAAACGGCATAATTAAGCTAAAAACATATCGGGCGATATTGAACGTTGGTAAAAAAATGACGACACGTCGATAAAACCGTATGAAAAAATATGGTGTCACCGTATGAAAGAGTTCCTGGATCCGTCACAAAATAATAAGTAGCAGACCCATGATTTTTGCTGAGTGGGTACACTTTTAAAGTGTATCAAAGGCTTGTAAAGCAATCCAATATGTTATTAGCTGAATTTCACTGTTTCGAGAGCTTTTTTTTATTTTTAATTTTGGTTTTATTTCAGTGAACCTCTTCAATTTTTTTTAGTTGATTTAGAACATCTATTTTGGCATTTTGTTTGATGTTTCTTGTATTTTCTAATATCTTGAGCAGAGCTCAAAGTTTAATGGATTAACCTTTCATACTCAAAAAGAAATTACTTACGAAATTTAGTTGAGCTGGTACACCTTTTATACTCCAAAAACATTCACTTGTGAAATTTAGTTGAGTAAGTACATATTCGATCATTAGAGACATATAATGGAACGGTTGATAATATTATAACTAATACGATTTGTTTTAATTATTTATATGGTTTAAATGAATACTTTTCAATAATAATAAAAAGATGAAAAAAAAATAGATTTTAAGTAGGACTACTATTTTGTAATAACACGTAATTTTATAGGTCAAATACCAATGAACATTAAATTAATCACTTATCATGTATCAAATGAGTTTGAATTGTTTGGTTGGTTTTACATTAAGTTATGTATAAATAAAATTGTATATGTAGATTAATCTGTCTGTATAGATTGAGAAGGTTTTTTCATATATGGAAGAACATGTTTTTAATTGGAAGAAATAAGTTTTGTAAAAAAAAACTTGGTTTTTTGCATAAAGCTCACTTTAGAAGCTTACTGAATAAACCATTTTTTGTATTAAACCACTACCAAACAATCACGTATAGCTGATCGAATAAGTTGTGAGTCTCAATAAGCTTCTTAAGTTACTAACAAACAGACCCTAAATGACATTATTAACCTCCATATATAATCTTGATTTCTCTATACCCTTTCCTTCACCACTAATTAAGTTGTTTTTTTGGTATGAACCCGATAAATTATTGAATTGCAATGATTGTATCGATCATTATCATTAAACATCCAATGATCTAAAATAACATTTCAATCTTGGAAGCGTTTCGTTCACTCAAGAACCCATTTTCATATGAAATTTCAGATGTAATTACATATGAAAACGTTATTTCAAAGTGTCATATGCCATCGTTTTGACAACATACAAGACGGATTTTGGCCTTTCACATGTTCCCATCTAATACTTTGCTTGAAATGAAAAAGTATACTTAAAGAAACAATTGCATATACGGAAGTTAAAAAGTTGGTGTAATTTTACTATTTTTGATTATTTGTTACAACCACATATACACATATAGACCAAATTAATACATATATAGTTACGTTAAAGAGCCATTTTTTTTATTTGGGGGGGGGGGGGGGGGGGGGGGGGGGGTAACTTTGACCATACTCTAGGTTGACATTGCAGCTCTCTTCCTCTATCTAATGTTGCTTCATCTCCACTCTTATCAATTAATCTTCCATTTTTCCCATTAGGGTTTTTAGTTTCTTCAAGTTCTTGGTAACTTTATTTCTTGTGGTAAATCTTTTTTTTTACTTTTAACCGCCGAAAGTGATGTTAACGTGTGGTTGGAACTTCCACTCTTTTCTCAACGGTTATATGAGATTTCACTTAGGGGTTGTTTGGTTGGTTTTTCATTAAGTTATGTATGGATAAAGTTGTTTGTGTGGATTAACCTGACTGTATAGATTGGTAAGGTTTTTGTTTACAAAAGTTTTTTCATAGATAGAAGAAGTGTATATTTTAATTGGGAGGGACAGATGTAGAAAAAAGAAAAAAAATTTGGCTTTTTGCATAAAACTCCTCCCTAGAAGCTTATTGGATAAGTCATTTTTTATATCATTAAGCCACTACCAAACTGTTACGTATAACTGATCGAATAAGTTGTGGGTCCCGTTAAGCCCATTAAGCTGCTAAAAGACAGACCCTTGTTCTCAAAGATGAAATGACCTAATCGTTGACTGGAGTTAGAAAGTGGTTACCTTCGGGTTAAGCAAGAGTCGAGGTAGGGGTAGTTTGGTAATTTTAGTCTTGTAGTAGTTGCAAAGACCCCTTCTAACACAAAAGGAAAAAGGAAAGAAACCCTCCACTGCATCAAGATTGGTACTTATGTGCATATCTACCTAAAACATGACTCGAACTTGGCGTCCAAGCAAACTGAAATTCCTTTTGTCTACAAAATACCCATTTCATTCTTCTTTACCAAATAAATAATCAACAAAAAAAAGACCCATAAAGTCTCAATCTTTTTCTATCTATATATCTCAAGAGTCTTTGAGGTGTTTCTTGATGCAAAATTAGGGTTTCAAAGAAAAATAAAGACAGTGAGTAAAGAGGGATTCTATTCTTTACCAACATCAAGAAACGATATCAGGTTCGAGTTTCTCGCCTTTTTTGCCGATTCGAATTACAAAAGAAGAACAACAACAACAACAAAAAACCCACAAGAAGTTAGAGTTGGTTCACAAATCTTGTACTTTAAACAAGAAAGAATTTGCTTTTTTCTTTTTAATTTTTTGGGTAGTCTTTAACTCTTGTGTACTCCAACCCCATTATTTAGTTGTTATATATCTTTCTTTATTGGGAATATAATAATTTTTTTCTTTCTATTTTTCTTTACTTTGAGGCTACACAAGTTTCCTAATTTGGAAATATTGAGCATGAGATCAACCAAACAAGAGAAATGACATGGTGTAATGATGAAAGCAGTAGCCTCCAAACAATCTCAACTTCTAATTCTACAGAAAGAACCATTTTTCAATCAAGAAATCCCAAGAACACATTCACAACTTCATGCCCTTCTTGTGGACATACCATACAACTTCAAGCTAAGGTAACTTTTTTTAATTCTTTTTGGTGGTTAATTATTGTGTTCGTGTTTTTTTTATGTAATTTGGTGGTTTTTGGTAATGATAATGGTGGTTTTTGAATCAGGGTTTGCTTCAAGATTTACCAGGATTACCTTCCGGAGTGAAGTTTGATCCGACTGATCAAGAAATTCTTGAACATTTGAAAGCGAAAGTTGGATGTGGTACTAATCAACTTCATCCCCTTATTGATGATTTCATTCCTACAATTGAAGGTGAAACGGGAATTTGTTATACTCATCCTGAGAAATTACCCGGTAATTTTTTGATATTTTCTTTATAAATTAATCATATAAATATAATATATATATGTATAATTATACGAACCAATTGTCAATCTTATTAAACATAATAAAACTTTATCTCTATATATGATATAGTGGATTTGTTTGGTTTGATTTGGTTATTTATATAAAATAGTAGTCAAAAATATAGATAAGAACTAATTGAAGATATATTTACGATTCAGAGGCATATAATATATATACATAGGGAGGAAGATTAATGTAAGAGTTAAACATTTTACGAGAAGACGAGAAGTATAATATCATATATGATTATACGGCATGTGGGTGTGTTTAATCATATATAAATAAACGTCTATCTATTACGAATGTAATATGTGTTTAGTCACATATGATTAAACTTGTATATCGTATATGATATCACACTTCTCGCGTTCTCACAAAATATTTAGCTTCTCATTTGAATTTGAACTTGTCATATAACATAAGGATGGTAAAATATTTACCATTAAAGAATCTTATAATTTAAACCAAAAATATTAATATACTTTCAATGAAATTGATAATAGATATTATCATCATGCAGGTATTTTAAAGGGAATTTAATTAAAATACCCTTTTTTGAAAAATGAATACCCAAAGTGCTCCAAATCTTGTAATTTTTGCTAAAATACCCCCTAAGTCCGCGTTTTTTCAAAAAACGCGGACTGGTACTGTTTGGGTCCGCGTGTGGGTCAAAACGAGGGTTGGGTCCGCGTTTCCACTGTTGAACGCGGGGTTAGTCCGCGTTTGGAAGGATGTGTCCGCGTTTGAAGGATTACAGGCGGAAGTGGTTGGTGATTGAATTGGGATATTTAATATATATTTACAGTTTATACCTCTATAATTATTTAGTTAGTTTACTTTATACCTTTTAATTTTCTATTTTTCATTTTTCATTTTCATCATATTAACACATAAAATCGTATATTAACTAAAATACGTTAAAATAATACGTTTTAATTGTAACAAGTTACACCATTATAATCTTCTCTTCGAAACCTTCGAAATGAGCCCAATATTGAATATTTTTTGATTTAATTATTTAATTATATATCATATGTACTACATAAAACGTATACATATGCTATTTTTCTTTTTACCATAAAACATAAAATGTATTATATATCATATATACTACATATTTTTGGACAAATTATTCATAATTTATGTTATTCTTCTTTTTACCATTTTACTAATAACGATATTTTTAGTCCAATGGTATGATATCGTTATTTTTACTAAAATATCGTTATCCTACCATTTTAGTAAAAATAACGATATTCTACCATTGGACTAAAAATAACGATATTCTACCATTGGACTAAAAATATCGTTATTCTACTAAAAATATCGCTATTCTACCATTTTAGTAAAAATAACAATATTCTACCATTGGACTAAAAATAACGATATTCTACCATTGGACTAAAAATATCGTTATTCTACTAAAAATATCGCTATTCTACCATTTTAGTAAAAATAACGATATTCTACAATTGGACTAAAAATAACGATATTTTAGTAAAAATAACGATATCCTACCATTGGACTAAAAATAACGATATTCTACCATTGAACTAAAAATAACCATATTTAAGTAAAAATAACGATATCCTACCATTGGACTAAAAATATCGTTATTAGTAAAATGGTAAAAAGAAGAATAACATATATTATGAATAATTTGTCCAAAAATATGTAGTATATATGATATATAATACGTTTTATGTTTTATGGTAAAAAGAAAAATAGCATATGCATACGTTTCATACGTTTTATGTAGTACATATGATATATAATTAAATAATTAAATCCAAAAATATTCAATATTGGGCTCATTTCGAAGGTTTCGAAGAGACGATTATAATGGTGTAACTTGTTAAAATTAAAACGTATTATTTTAACGTATTTTAGTTAATATACGATTTTATGTGTTAATATGATGAAAATGAAAAATGAAAAATAGAAAATTAAAAGGTATAAAATAAACTAACTAAATAATTATAGAGGTATAAACTGTAAATATATAATAAATATCACAATTCAATGAATTGAATTGCACACACAAAACGCGGACCATGTCCGCCGTGAATTGCACAAAACGCGGCCCCAACCCTCGTTTTTAAGCAAAAACGCGGCCCCAACCCTCGTGTCAAGCCAAAAACGCGGACGAGGCCCTCGTGTAACAGTGAAACGCGGACCAAGGCCGCGTGTAACAGTGAAACGAGGACAAAACGCGGACCAAGGCCTCGTTTCAAGCAAAAAACGCGGACATAAGGGGTATTTTGGCAAAAATAACAAGATTTGGGGTATATTGGGTACTGATTTTTCAACTTAGGGCATTTTAATTAAATTCCCTATTTTAAATATTATCTAATTCTTTAAAAAAATTATAACTTTTTCTCGAAATAAAAAAAAAATCAATGATAATAATTGACTGTTACATATGATCAACAATTATTGGACACTTTCAATTCTACGTTCGATGATAAAAATAATACATAAAATCTGAAACTTTTAAGTTAAACATATATTTTAAAGTTTATTTTCCACTCAAATCTATGAACAACGCAGGAGTAAGCAACGATGGCCAGATTCGTCATTTCTTTCACCGTCCTTCGAAGGCATACACCACTGGGACGAGAAAGCGAAGAAAGGTGCACATGGATGCCGAAAGGGGTGAAACACGATGGCACAAAACCGGCAAGACACGGCCCGTTTTGATTTCCGGTTCAATCGAAGGGTTCAAGAAGATCCTCGTGCTTTACACCAACTACGGCCGGCAAAAGAAACCCGAAAAAACCAATTGGGTCATGCACCAATACCACCTTGGCGACAACGAAGAGGAAAAAGATGGCGAAATAGTTCTCTCAAAGGTGTTCTACCAAACTCAGCCGAGAAATTGCGCCTCAGGAATCAAGGATTCGTCGTCAATTGACGAGACAATCGAAAGAAACCCTAAAATTAGGGACACGAGCTTCGTTCAAAATTATAGCGTCGATAGTCCTAATTTTATATCGTATGATCACATTGATCGAAGGCAGATCAATAGGGAAATCCCGACTCACGTTATCCCTGATTTTGCTTTACCAGATGATCCGTCGTCATTTATTCGTCTATCGACCGGATCGAACAAAGAATCACGATGAAGAAATTATTATAGGTAACGAGAAGTTTCGATTTCTCGTGTAGTATATAAGCAAGTTATGCTTTTGAGAGTCTCACAAGGACCCGTACATTTTCTCGGGGTTCAGATTTTAAACTCGGAATAATTTTATATACGTTTATTGTACGTGTTGTTATATTGTAATTGTTCTAAACTACATTATTAATAGGGTTAAGTTTTGTAATATGGTTTTAGGAATTTGTAAATTTGTTTTAATTCGTTAGTAGGTGTATCATATAAAGATGTAAGTGATGAAATGTTGATTTTATTGCAATAATTTTATGAAATATGTAAATGCTTCTATGTGGCAAGCTTACTCTTTCATACATATTTTTTTTTTGCAGATTTAAATTTTGTACATATTTTTTATAGGATATAGTGGACCAATTTGAGGGCCATTTAGCTCAATAATTAACATTTTCAATAAGCTCATTTTACAGAATAACTCTAATGTATTTCTAAATTGTTATGGGATCAGACAATTTTAAATAGGAGTACGTTATTCTGAACCAAGTGCATGTTAGCTAGATAAAGGTAATTGAGTTAAAAACGAATTTAGAACATCATGTTTATAGTTAAAAACTAATTTAAGATCATTTATCTAAAAGATCCACTAAATTGGTTATGTATTTAGCAAAAGAGTTGGCCAAAACTCGATCTCGATCTCAAATCGGTCCTTTTCAAAATCGGGTTGGTCAATCCTGGTCCAACCGAAAATCCGAGGATTGATCATAGACCCAGTAACTCGTCCTAATCCCATCGGGTTGGTTCCAAATCCGCCCCCCCCCCCCATTTTACGACCCCGTAATCGGTCCCGGTCCCAAATCCGATCCTCCCCCCCCCCCCCCCCCCCCCTTATAAAATTATATATATTTAAATCTTTTTGCATGAAATTGTTAGTAATGTTTTTTTAATTACCACTTTTGGAATTTAGCATTGAATAAAATTTAAATAATGCATTTACTTAGAAAATCTTCTAAAAAACTTGAAAATCTTGTACTATAATTAAAAACACTTCAAAAAATGAAAAATATATATCTTTATATATATAAAAGTAAGATATAAGGATAATGATGTGACACTCTAAAATTTGAGTATACTATATTTTTTAAATGGAGGTTGATTTTTGTCTATCCCATATTAATGGAGAGATGAAAATTTGACAATTGATTTTAGGTATATGAAAGAAGGTTGAAATGTCTTTGTTTCATCTCATGGGTTGGATCCTCTTGGCTAATCTCTTAAACTTATGTTGTTGGTTCATGTCGGCTAACCCTCCAAACTCATGGGGTTGGTTTATTTTTGCCAATCCTCTTTTTGCAAAAAATGTTTATATATATATATATATATATATATATATATATATATATATATATATAGGGTCAGGTTCAGAAGAAAACTCTAAGGGGGCGTTTGGTTCTCAGATTCTGATGGAATCTGATGGAATTGGAATGTTGAATTCCGTTGACCAGATTTCATTACATCGTTTGGTTCATTCTTTTTAAGGAATTGGAATGTTGAATTCCAATGAATTCCACAAATGAAGGAATTCAACATTCCTTGGGGGGAGGTGGTATTTCATTGGAATGGAATGTCATATTTTTTTTGGACAAAATTGCCCCTCATCCTAATATGCACCACCACCTCCGGCTACCACCTACGGCCACCGTCACCGGCCACCATTGACCACCACCTCCGGCTACCACCTCCGACCACCATTGACCACCACCGACCACCACCAGCCACCACCACCTCCGGCTACCAACATCGACCACCACCACATCCGGCCACCACCACCACCTCCGACCAACGCCATCGGCCACCACCACCTCCGGCCACCAACAACCACCACCACCGGCCACCACTACCGTTCAACATTATTAGCAGACACCAACTCTCTCTCTCCTCTCTCTCTCCCTGTCTCTCCTCTCTCTCATCTCTCTCTCCCTCTCTCTTCTCTCTCTCTCTCTCTCTTAATCTATCCTCTCTCTCTCCTCTCCTCTCTCTATCCTCTCTCTCTTTCCCTCTCTCTCCTTTCTCCCTCTCTCTCTCCTCTCTCTCTCTCTCTCTCTCAATCTATCCTCTCTCTCTCCTATCTCTTTTTTCTCTCTCTCCTCTCCTCTCTCTCTCTCATCTCTCTCTCTCCTCTCTCTCCCTCTCTCTCTCTCATCATCATTCGTGTGCTAAAATAATCAAAACAATTTTAGTTAAAAATTAAACTATTTAATGACTATTTCATTAAAGTATTTTTTGTTGAAAAAAATTAAAATAAACAAAAAGGGTATTTTGGTCATTTACCAAAATTCCATTCCAATTTTAAAGCTACAATCTGTGAAACAAACAGAAAAATTCCAATTCATTTAACAAATTTTATTCCAATTCTGTCAACCAAACAAGTGGTCAAACCTGACAACATTCCATTCCAATTCCTTCAAAGACAAATTCCTTTGACAGATTCCATTTCATCCAAAAACATTCTGCGAACCAAACGCCCCCTAAATAAATGGAAAACCGAAAAACCACGAAAAAACGAATGAAAAAGTATATGAATGTGGATGTCAAATTAACGAGAAAAATATGATCGTTTATTTGGTGTAATTTATTTCGCTCGAATTTTGTTCATTTTTCGTATTTTTTCGAATAAAAAATAGGGGGTGGAGGTTTTTTTAATTTAAAAAATATTGTTGTAACCGCTTGTTTAATCATATACATCAGATCATCTAATCTAACGGTTGATAAGATGTTTTTTAGTTTTCATTTATTTGAGGTTTTTCCTTTGAATCTCTGTCTCTATATATAATATTTATATATAAGGTTGTATTATTTTAGATGACCTTTTCTTCACAAAAAATACCATCAATTATCAATATATATATACATATATATAGGGGTTAAATCATGTGAGAACCAATAAAAGATTGAGAACCGTGAGAACCAATCTAAGCCGTAATTTGGTTTTGATCATATGGTTTTAATTAAAAGTTGTTTCATCACATGAAAAGGGCATAATTGTCTTTTTGGTAACAAGATTCATCTGATGAAACATACATATTCATTCACCTGATGAAACATATAGATTTATTCACCTGATGAAAACATACAGATTCATTCACCTGATGAAACACGCATATTCATTCACTATATGAAACACACATATTCATTCACTATATGAAACACAGAGATTCATCACATGAAATCAAATCACAAATCACATTCTCACTCCATTCATCTATTTGAGATTTTCCCAAAAAACGACGAATTATGTTCGGTTTCGTTATAAAACAACTCCATAAAACCCCCCCAAAACGAAACCAAATCCATAAACAACAGAAATAAACACTAGCAGATACATCCAATTGATAGCCTAAACCAAGTCAAAACCCCAAAATTCACCAACAAACAATTAAAAACCCTAATCAACCTGAATCCACAAAATCAAGCTCCATTAATCTATCTACTCTCTTATCTCAAATCATACATTTTCACTCCATTCATCTCTTTACTCCGGCAATTCTACCGGGAATACAATGTCTACGGCATCGTCGATTTCTTTTTCGGCAACGCCGCCGTCGTTTTCCAGAGATCTAACTTCTACGCACGTCAACCTAACCCTAACCAGAAGAACATCTTCACCGCTCAAGGTAGAGACGATCTGAATCAAAACACCGGAATATCGATACTAGAATGCAAAATCACCGTCGGATCGAAGTTGATCGCTAACCAATCGATGTTTAAATCGTACCTTGGAGATCGTGGAAGTTGTACTCTAGAACTATGATTATGCGGTCGTACATCGGAGGTCTGATAGATCCGACCGGTTATTTGGAATGGTAGATGATTTTGCACTCGATTCGCTTGATTATGGCGAGTATATGAACAGAGGACCTGGATCGAAGGGTTACTTGGCCGAGATACAGAGCGGTTACGAGTTTTACGAAAGAGATTTTGTTCACCGTCGAGAACTTCATTCAGAGAAGAGAATGGATGAACGATTAAAAAATATATCGAAATGAATTTGATTGGAGATGGCAGCCATGGTTTTGTTATACATAAATCAAAATGTTTAAAGTCAAAAAGTCAAAAAGGGTGGCTATAATTAAAAACCCTAAATTGCCCTTTCATTTTTTAGTTTAGATTTAATATTAGACATAAGTTTCATTAATATTATAAAATTGCCATCTTGTTTAATAACCATGGATTAAAACTCTTTAATGGTTGAGATTAGTCCCTACGGTCCTTAACCTTTTTATGGTTCTCATTTTTATTACCATCCTATATATATATATATATATATATATATATATATATATATTAAAAGAACCAAAAGGTCATGAGATGGAACCATGAGATATTAGTATTATCAAATGGTGAATTGTGGTTCAGTTTGGTATCCCGCATTGGTGAAAAGTTGAACTATTGGAATAAAGAGGTGTGAATAAGAAATGTAGATGTGATGCCTTGGTGTCCATCCATGGGATTATGTAACACCCTCAAATTCGGTAAGAGTAACTAATTAAAATTTTGGTATAATATCAACATAAGGAACAAAACTCCCTCATACAATTCAAAACTCAATATATTCCTCAAGTTAAAATTCTATAACTAACCTCAAAAAATATAATTATCTCCAATAATATACAAGTACTAAACCGAAGTCGGGTGTTACTTAACCCCAAACATTAAGTTGTTCTTCCCAAAACAACGACGGAAGACTTCAACAAGCTAATCACTCTCCGAGCATACAACTAGCACTCCTCTCTTCACAGTGTCACTAGAACTATTCCCAACGAAGCCTGTTGCACATGCCGACAAATAAAAAGGTTAGGCTAACGCCTAATGAGTTCAAGAGTTTTCAGCATTAATAAATATGTCGTTAAAAAATAAGAATGCAATTGAAATCATAGTCTTTCAAAATGATATGCTTCAAATATGAAAACGACTCGTTTTTCAATAATATGCATTTTAGACGAAGGAGACACCAATATAAACGTTTTTCAACCAAACTGTTTTAAGGACTAAGATCACAATATAAAACGTTCTTTCGTAAATTAAATTCAACTCAAAACTCACTCAAAATGAGAATAGAAAGCGGACTCCAATTTATGAAACGTGGATAAAACTTTATATCCCGAAACACCCAAAACACGGGTGGGGAAGAATACTCAAACCATAATCCATGGATAAAAACCCATATAAACAAAAGTCACCGAAAACATGGATAATAAAACTCAATAGCCAAAACAACATCTTTCGGTTACAGGGGAGACCCGAATTCCATTGAATGTGGCGGGCACACAAAGTTAAGCCACTTATCAATGTTCTCGAGCTTCACATAGAGCCATGGATCCCCGTATACGGCTCCCTACCGAGCAACCACGACAAGATACACAAATGACCTTAGTGTCTACTCGACCTCTAGATGAGTGTCACCACAAAAGCCACAAGTCCGCGTATCTGGCTCGCAATGGGCACCACCGCAAGACTTATCTCCGTATACGGCTCTACAGGGCACCACCGCAAGCTTACATAAAAACATGACTTGGGGGCCACTCACTAGACTTTAAACGCGGACACTAAATTCCATGATGAGTAACCAGACTAGATTACAAGCGGGCATCGAGTTCAACCACTCACGATCTATACCTCGAGCCCAAAACTAAAGGTTACACGGTTATCGAGTTCAACAACCCACGATCTATACCTCGAGATCCCGCTCGCCATAAATAATTTCCATTCCTAAAACAAGGATAAAGTCCCCAACTAAACCAACTGACTGACTCATACGCCTATGGATCCAATGCATTACAGTCTAAAACGTTACATGACTCAAACGAATGAACTAACACATTCAAAACATGTAACTCTCAAATAAGATGCAACTAAGTACACCATACGTCCAAGGCTCCTTAACGAGCTACCAAAACTGAACAGATGTTCCAAAGACTCATCTGAGTGTAAACCAAGCCCCAAAAGGCATAATGAACGTTTGGCTAAAATACGTGAGCCAATAGGGTTACATAAACCAAAATACATCTTTTCCCAAAAATCTTTGTCTCTCAAATCACAATTGGCCTTCGGCCCAAAACTAAAAGGTTTACCATTTCTAAAATGTTCCCAAGGTCGGGAATGACAAAAATCAAAGGACTCACACATTCGTACCTTCAAAACATCCCATTACATAAATGATGCATATTTCCAACAAACACTAAAAGTGTATTTTGACCCAAATAATCTTCATTTATGAATAAATCTTAACACCTTCATTCATGACTTATTTATCAAAATGCCCAAAAATCCCAAATATAGGTGTTTTACCAAGTTTATAAAGCTAAACACTTCAAATAATCAAAAATTATCAAATAACTCAACAGTTGATAATTTCATGTAAAATACATAAACATTTTAAAATGGACATTTTGGCATGTGCAACGTTTTCACAAATCAACTTGAACTCACATTGCTAGATTTAGGCTAAATCTAGATTTTTACCCCACTTAGAGCTTCCTTGAAGAAACTTGAATCTTAAGAGCCCAAAAATTCCAAAACCTAGATCCATAAATTTCAACCATAAATATTTACATCCAACCATTTAGAAACATTCCCCAAACATTAATGTAACACCCTCAAATTAGGTAAGAGCAACTAATGAAAACTTTTGATATAACATCAAATAAATCAACACATCATCCTACAATTCAAAACTCATTACGCTCCAATTATGAAGTTCGATAAATAACCTCAACAAATACAAACTCCAATAATACACAAAGACTAAACCACAGTCGGGTGCTACTTAACCCCCAAACGCAAGTTGCTCTAAATGCGAAAGACTTCACTAAGATATCCACTCCTCGAGCACACAACTAGCACTCTTCGCTTCACAGTGTGACTAGGACTATTCCCAACTGGAACCTGTTGCACATGCCGACAAATAAAAAGGTTAGGCTAACGCCTAGTGAGTTCAAGAGTTTTCAACATAGATAAAGATATCGTTAAAAAGGAGTAATGCAATTTAAATCATAATCTTTCAATTTGGTATGTCTTAAATATGAAAACGACTCGTTTTCCAATAATATGTATTTTAGGCAAAGAAACACCAATATATATGTTTTCCAATCCAAACTACTTCAAGGACGAAGATCCCAATATCAAAAGTTCATTCGAAAATTAAATTTAACCCAAACTCACTCAAAACGTGAATAGAAATAACCCTCCATTTTATAAAATGCGGATAAAACTTTATATACCGAAACACCCAAAAACAAGGGTGAGGTATAATACTCAACCCATAAATCATGGATAAGATCCATATATACAAAACATCACCGAAAACTTGGATAATAAAACTCAATACCCAAAACAACACCTTTCGGTGATGGGGGAGACCCGAATTCCATCGAATGTGGCGGGCACACAAAGTTAGGCCACTTATCAATGTTCTCGAGCTTCACATAGAGCCATGGATCCCCGTATACGGATCCCAACCGAGAAACCACCGCAAGATACCCAAATGCCTCTAGTGTCTACTCGACCTCTAAATGAGTGTCGCCACAAAAGCCACAAGTCCCTGTATCCGGCTCACCATGGGCACCACCGCAAGACTTAGCCCCGTATACGGCTCTGCAGAGCACCACCACAAGCTTCCATAAAAAACATGACTTGGGGACCACTCACTAGACTTCAAATGCGGACACTAAATTCCACGATGAGTAACCAGACTTATTACAAATGGGCATCTAGTTCAACCACCCATGATCTATACCTCGAGCTCCCGCTAGCCATAAACAATATCCAGTCCCAAAACGGGGATAAAGTCCCCACTAAACCAACTGACTGACTCATATGCCTATGGATCTAATGCATTACAGCCTAAACGTTACATGACTCAAACGAATGAGCATTCAAAACATGTAATTTTCAAATAAGATGCAACAAAGTACACCATACGTTCAAAGATCTTTAACGAGCTACCAAAATTGAACAAATGTTCCAAAGACTCAACCGAGTACAAATCAAGTCCCAAAAGGCTTAATAAACGTTTGGCTAAAACACGAGAGCCAATATGGTTATATAACCCAAATTATATCCTTCCTCAAAATCTCTGTTTCTCTAATCACCATTGACCTTCGGCCCAAAACCCAAATAGGATTATTATTTTCTAAAATGTTCCCAAGGTCGGAAATGTCCCAACCCAAAGGACTCAGACACTCTTTCTTTCAAAACGTCCCATTACATGAATGATGCATAAAACCCAACAAACACTAAAATGCGTTTTTGACCATGTATCCATTTGTGTAATAAATCATCGAAACACATTCATTTATGACACATTTAACAAAATGCCCAAAATCCCAAATGTGGATGTTTTATAAAGTTTAATAAGCTAAATACTTCAAATAATCAAAATTTCCAAATAACTCCACAGTTGACAATTTCACGTAAAACACATAAATACTTTAAAATGGACATTTTGGCATGTACAATGTTTTCACAAATTAACTTGAACTCACCTTGCTAGGTTAGGTTAAACCTAGGTTCCAAATCCAACCATTAGCCTCCAATAGTGCAGATTCCACCATTTCCAAGTCATATTCAACAATGAGCTAGGGTTTCCAAATAACTCATTTCCCCAACACTAGAAATAAACCAACAACAAGTAAACCTTTAGATCTACAAAGATCCTTATACTAAAGCTTGGATTTACAAGATGCTTACCTCAAACGGAACCTGAAATCTTCCAAACCACGTACCTCCCAAGAAATCTTTTACTCTTCCCATAACTAAGCTTCAAATCACCAACCCTTTGATCTCTCTAGAGTGGATTCACCTTAAGCTACTCCAAACTCATCTCTTGAGCTCTCAAAATCGTCCCAAGGAAGAGAGAAATGGAAAGTGGGAGTAAAATGAGAGAAAACCCTAAATTTTGGGTATAAAAACGACCAGACAGCTTCCCGCGGCCTCAAGTCGCAGGCCAAGCCGCGCGTGTTGCTGGAACCCAAAACTCAGAGACTTACGCGGCCTTTGTCGCGGCCCTGAGTCGCGCGCCAGGTCGCGCAACTCACTGTCCAACCCCGTCCTACCCAGATCTTCGTGCCCGACTCGATCCTTGAGATTTCCATTACGATAGAGAGGTAAACCTCAATAACTTTCCATCATAAGAGTTATACGGTTACACTACAATAGTTAAGGGTTTCTAAATTCACGGGTGTTACAATTAAACATGAAGACCTTAACTGATACCCAAAACCCTAATTTTCCATAGTTGAAGAGTAGAGAAGATTACCTTTACCATAGTTTGAATCCATCAAAAAAACTCTTCTAGGTCACCAAAATGATCCTCAAACTCCCAATCTTCAAAATGGTGAGAATGGTTGGGTGAAAACCTAAGGAAACTTGGTGATGATCGAGATGATGAAGATACCTTAGCTCTAGCTTTCCAAACCTTGCTAGATGATGAAAGAACACTTAGCTTTTAGGAGAGAAACCCGCAAAAATAAGCTAGGGTTCATATGAGAGGGTGAGGGGTCGTTTTGGGAGAGAAAATGGGAAGGGATTTGAGGGTATTGGTGAAAATGGGGAGGAGGCCTGTTTTAGCCTTATAAATACGCACAGTGCCTCCGCGCGAGCGCTATCGCATATTGACTCGCGCGGAGAGTCGCGAGGGCCTCTGGAGTCGCGAGCAAACAGAGCCTCGTGCGGTTCCTGGCGCGGCTCAACTTGCGCAGAGGGTCGCGCGGGGCAGTGTTGGCGTTTTTCGCCTTCTCTTCGGCCAGAGATTTCGGGGTGTTACAGATTATGACGCATAGGTTGTTTTATTTTGGATGGACATTTTTCAAAAAAAATCTTATTATATAAAAAATCAATCGATTAACATATCAATCGATAAATAAAGATGTTAAAAAACCAATAATTGAACCAAAGGGTCATGAAGTGACATCATGAAAACTAAGTATTCACAAATGATGGGATGGTTGAGTTTTAGCTATCGGAAATTGTTGAGAAGTTGAAAAATTAGAAATATTTATATATATAAAAAAAATGAACCATAGAGAATGATATGACATTCTGAGATTTGAGTATTCTCTAATCTAACATTGTGGTGTTGTTTTACTCATCCCACATTGATAAGTAAATGTAAGATTGGAAAATGTAGGTAGCTATAAGAAAGGAGAACATTTGGATTTGATATGAGATATGAGTATTCTCAAATATTCCTTTGTGGTGTTGTTTTACACATCTAACATTGATGAGAGAATATAAGATTGTAGAATGAAGATAGCTACAAGAAATGAGGATATTTGGATTTTGATAAATTAAAGGATTACTTTGTTAAATATTATTTTTGGCTGACCGTTATTTTTGTTGAAAAAAAACTATTTATATATATAAGCAAATAAATCGATAGATAAATGTATAGAGATCATCATATTTCATCAATTTATATAATATTATTAGTGTTTAACCATTATGTCTTTTTTGTTATTTCACAAGTCATAAGAAGATTTAAGTATTTTCCAATCTTGAATTGTGATTATTTGGTTATCCCACATTAATAGAAAGACAATAAATTTGGAAGAATTGATGAGTATGTAAGGTGAATGAGATATCTTATTTGATTATCCCACATCGACGTAAAAACAATAGATTTGGAAGAAGAGGTTATTATATAAAAGTTGGATGAGATGTCTTATTTGTTTATCCCACATCGGTGAAAAAACGATAGATTTGAAAGAAGATGTTAGTATATAAAAGGTGCATGAGATGTCTTATTTGGTTAGTCCAAATCTACGGAAAGATAATCAATTTGGAAGAAGAAGTAAGCAAAGGAGAAGGTGGATAAGATGGATAAGATGTCTAACAAGTTTAAAAGAGTTTGTGGCAATGTGGTTGTCTTTTTTAGTCGACCTCTTTCACTAAAAATCATTTTTTATAAAATATTTATCTTTACGTAACTTTATCTATACTATATTATAAAACATTTTTAAAAAACTCTTAAAAACAATTGTTAAAGTTTAATGTACCGCTATTTAATGTTAATTACTTAAAATCTCTTAAAAACAATCATTAAAGTTTTATGTACTACATTTAATGTTATTTATTAACTTTCAATTCTTATCTCTAACCACTTTAACTCCCCTAAAATTACCCTCTACTTCAACTCCCCTAAAATCACTCCCTGCATCACTAAATACAGGATAAAAATCAAATTTTAAATATAAAAAATCTAAAGTATAATTAAGAAAATCTAACAGAATATTTAATGTTTATTTTATAAAAAAAACATTATATTAATTAAATCTAAAATAAATTACATTATTATTAAACTATCGAATAAACTCTTAAAAACAAGTTTTTATGCATTAAGTACTGTTTATTGATACATATTACTTAAAATTCAAGATTACAAGTCATGATTCATTACTCATTAGTACAAATTTCTAAAGCTATATGTTTGAATTAATAACTAACTGACAAACATAATCAAAACAGGATAAACATCTCAATAAATATAAAGAATTTAAAATATAAAAAATAATAATTGAATTCTAACAAAATACTTAATTTTTTTTATATAAAAAAACATTATATTATTACACCTAAATTAAACAAGTTTATAAAAAAAAATCATTATCACTCTCAAAACCATCCAAAATCGTACTGTAAATCGATAAAAAAACAAAAAATAAAAGAAAACGTTAAAATCGTGATGTATCTCGCTGCATTGTGCGAGTACGCTTCTAGTTTATATAAAAAGAACAACCATAAATTATGAGATGACATTGTGAGATTTCAGTATTCTCAAATATTGCATTGTGTTATATTTCAGTTATCCCACCTTGATGCGAGGTTTAAGATTGGAGAATGACAGTGACTATAAGAAATAAGGGATGATATAATTTTAGTTGGCTAAATATGTTTTAGCTCACGATTGGAATCCCATAATAAATTAGCAAGAAGGTAGGATATGGAAGAGAGGATCGATACTGGCTGCCAAATCTCATTTTTCCAAAAAAAAATGAATATATATATATAGGACGATAATCAAATGAGAACCAAAAATAGGTTGAGAACCGTGAAAACCAATCTAAACCATTATTTGATTTTAATCTATGGTCATTAAATGCAATGGCAATTTTGAAATAAATTAGAAGTTCATGGTTTATTATGGATTGAAATTAAGATTTAAATGGCATTTTAGGTATTAAAAGGTCAAATTCATATCTGGGTCATTACATCGATGGCCAAATCAAGCCACCACCGCCGATAACCATTCCCCAGCCACCCCTCCCCACCGTCATCTCACTCTCCAGTCACTCCTCCGACCACCGGTAGAATGTCATATCGATGAAGGCGATCGAAGTGCCCACGCTTCATAAACCCTAAATTCCAATGGCGATGATGATTAACTTATTGAAATTTCTCGATATACTTTATGTGATGGCAGAAGGTGGATCTCGTTATTGTTCTAAAAAGTCCGATGATATATGCGGTGATGTTTGCGATGAGGTAAAATCTAATCGATTTGCAGTTTCCTGATTTCATCACGTCATTCTGTGACGATGTTTTTATTTTTCTGTTTCTCGTTTTCACGAATTTAAGTTTGATTACAAATTCGTTTTTCCCTCTTTTGTTGTGTGTGATTGGAATTTGTGTATTTTTGTTCGATCGATCCCCAAATTCTCTAGGTTGTGATGGATTTGTTTGGCCATGTGCATCTAATTCCTACATAGTGCCCTAATTTGGTCAAAATTAGTATTTGTCTCTACTTTTATTGAAGGATCAGAAATCAGTGAAATGATTAGGGCCTGGAAACTTCAAGTGATCCATGATCATGTTGTTGAGATGCTTTACAACATCTTAACACCATCATTCTTGCACGAAATGTTAATTAAAATGTACATTTGATTTGCAGGATTTGTGAAGATCTTCAAAAATGTCGAGAGTACGTTGCATTCTCCGTGGGCTGGAATTGAAAACAATCGATATTTATGTTTGTGTTGGTCTGAGGACGAAGGCATTGAGTTGCTTCGTCGAGTTCAACAATGTTTTTCTGTTCCCACCACCGATGAGTCTGCTCAATTTCATTTACGATTTCCTTATAATTTCTTGTTGTGGGTGTTCAAGGTGACACATTGATCGTTGTTTTTTTATGTAATTTTATTTAGCGGTTTGATTCAGGGGACGCGACAGCATGGCACATAAGTTATGGAGAAGAAGATCCCTCTATCCAAAATCCGCTTCATCCCATCCTCTTGACCTGCAATCGATCGATATCTCTCAACTAAGAATTGCTCCCAATATCGTAGAGACCAAACCCTAGATCGGAAAAGGGGAAATCTTAGCGTTTCGTTCAAATTGTATTGGATTTCATTAGGTGAAAATAGATTATAGATGAAACTTTTGTTTGATTTCATGTGGTGAATTAAGATATACATGAACTTATGTTTGGATTTAATCAGGTGAAATAACATATTTATGAAAAGTGTGATTTCTTTCATTTGGTGAAATAAGGTTAATATGTGTTTCATATGGTGAATATTTGTGTTTCACATGGTGAATTTTTGTGTTTCATCTAATGAATGAATCTATATGTTTCATCTGGTGAATCATGTTACCAAAATGACGATTATGCTCTTTTCATGTGGTGAATCAACTTTTAATTAAAACCATTGGATCAAAACCGAATTACGGCTTAGATCGGTTCTCACGGTTCTCAATCTTTTTTTGGTTCTCACACACAAATTAACCACTCATGGACATACATTAATTATTTCATATTGTATTTAATTAATTGTTAACTGAGGAATTACGTTTTATATATCTTATCTCGGTACATATATTTCCTGAAATAATTATCGCCACCGAGGAAAATCTTGAACTGATGATGTGGCTTAACCAAGTTTGAGTATTCTTAAACGTTAAATTTGGTTTCGTTTAGGTTATCCCACATTACTATGAAGATGAATTTTTTTTTAAAAGATGGTTATATATGAGTAAAGATGGCTTGGAAAATTAAAAAATGGATTTGCCTAAATATATTGGTCAACAATTATTTTTCAAAATAAATCTATACATCTATATTTCTATAAAGATGACAATGTCCAAGAATCTTACCCGGTAAGAGCTAAGGTAAGGACCCATAGTCTTACCCTGGTAAGTGATGGCGAAAAGTCTTACCACGGTTAGCGCTTATCGGAAAAATTGTTGCATACAATACTGTTTTGGTGGACTAAAATCTTACCCGGTAAGTAAGTGATGGTGTTAAATTTTACCTATAAACGCTTATCGGGAAAATTGTTGAATACGATACCGTTTTGGTGGACTAAAATCTTACCCGCTAAGTAAGTGATTGTGTTAAATTTTATTGGTAAGCACTTATCCGGGTAAGCGTTTGGTAAACGGCCCCTAAATTTAAGAAATTAGGAAAGAATGCTTTATAAAACTTTGAAATGTGGTGAGTTTGGTAATCCCACATTTGAGAGAAATTTTTTTTTTTTATGAAACACGTGAGTATTTATTGGCAAGAGGAGACGATACTAATTTGTGGTAACTTATAGGGTTGACTAATGTTAGTCGAACATTTTTATTGGAAAAGGAATCTTCAAACCCTTTAACAACAATAATGATATTGATTTGCGACATGTTATTTGATTCTAAATAACATAACAATAAAATTATTGTCGATACATGTCAAACTCTTCCTACAACAAAAGGCTATCAATACATGAAAATGACCCACTTATGAAAATACATCTTCATTTTAAATTGTATCTCATTAATTATTAAGCGAAATATTACATTTTATCTTAACTCGGTCAAATACTTGTTTAAAATATTTATCGCTACCGCACAACGTGCGTCGACACTAGTTGCTATAATACATAATTAGTACAGGTCCCGTAACCAATCCCCGTCCAAGCTGCACCATGAAATCCCCTAATATTTATAACCACTCCCAATCAGTCCCGAACCGATAAGGCTAGCCCAATCTGACCATCTATATTTAGTTGATGCGCCAACTAGAGATGGCCAAATTATGGGCCCGGTCCATAACCGGTTATGGTTTCTACGAAAAATTCAATGCTCGGGACTGGGACCGGTTTACATAGGCTCGATTTAAAGAAAAAAAAAAGTTTTTATAAATTATATATCAAGTTTTTCAAGATTTCTACAAGATTTTCAAGTTTCTTTTACCAAATTTTTTAAAATTTTCCATGTACTTTTAGAAGGTATGTAAGTTTTTTTCAAGTGTTCCAATACTAAATTTCAAAAATTAATAATAAAAACATGTACAATAATTTTTTTGTAAAAAATATTTCTAAAAAAATATTTAAAATGCATTTGAATGTCGTAATTAGAGATTTTAAAGTGTATTCCAATAAATTATTGTCCAAAAAAGGAAATCATCAAACAAGATTTTTTATATGTTCAAAATAATTTTTTGGGAATAAAAATTGGGACCAATTTTGGCCCGGCCCGGGACCGGGTTTAAGAACCGCTTATGGTTAAAGGGAGTCTGGGCCGTGGGTTTTTGGTCGGAACCAGGAACGGTTAAGAAAAAGAATCAAGGATTGGGACTGATTTAGACCGCACTTAAGACTGATTTTTAGCCATCTCTAATGTCAACGATGTAACGATGTTAATAAAATGAGCCTTTTAGAACCATAACGAAAGGAGGTGGCCCAATAAAGGCTTGGTTCATGTAGTGGGCTTCAACAATGAGGTCTTTGTGTTATACCCTAATTGCCCTTTGATTAATGTGTGGGATTAATTTTAACATTTTCAGAAAATAAAGAATTAGAGTTTTATTTTTAACTTGTTTAATATATATAGATATAAAATTTAGATAATAAGAAATAATTTAAAATATTTAAAAGTTATTGAAATGCATTTAAATGCATAAAAGATAAAACCTCCTAAATTACTTTATAAAAAAAACATTCATTTAATAATAGTTTTTTAATCATATTTAAAATATATAAAAAATTATGATATTTAAAAGATGAACAAAAAAATCAAAAATTATATTTGATTTTATAATTAGAGCATCAAAATCTACAAAATAAATCATATTTAACTCCAACTAGAAGTGTACTTGCGCAATGCAGCGAGACGATTTCAATGTTTAATTTTTTTTTTTTTTCAATTTACAGTACGATTTTGGATGGTTTTGAGAAAGTGATAATGTTTTTTTTTTATAAATTTGTTTAATTTAGGCTTAATAATATAATGTTTTTTATATAAAAAAAATTAAGTATTTTGTTAGCATTCAATGATTATCTTAATTATATTTTAATGAAATCTATAAAAAATAACCAATTACATATTTAATAATATAATTAAAACAAATTTATAGTAAGATAATATATTAATTAATAGTGATACATGGAAAGGTTTGCATAAAAGGAAGACCCTGTACATACCAAATTAGTGGGTGTTAGAAACCTGCAGTAGTAATATGTTTCTTGTGCTTTGATACTTGTAAATTAAGAGATTTTTAAAATCTTGCATAAAATGATGGTACCTTGTGTCTAATAATTTGTATTTAAGAGTTTTTTATTCGTGCTTTATAATATAGTATAGATATAGATATAGATAATTTCATTAATTTAAGTCGTTATTTATTTCTATCAATTGATATTCAATTAAATCGTTACAACCATGTATTTTTAGGGGGAATTTTATGTTGACTTGAAGATAAATAACGAATCCAACAAATATTGTGTTTAAACAAAGTTCATAGGCAAATTGTAATAGCGAGAAAGACGGGGACAAACAAATGTACTACTTAATAAAACAAAATACTTCAAATTATCCACCTATGGAAGATTTTTTTGAATAATAGGGATTCAATATTTGATTATAACGAATTTCTTCTATTTTTCCCTATACATTAAAACAAAAATGTTTATTGTTACTGGCGGTGGCAATGATGGTGACGACAATGACATATGATGGGGTCCATATGCTATAAGGTTTTTCAAATGATAAAAAAAACGAAATTAAATTTTAAAAGATCGACTTGCCAGATACTTTGCCCTCACAAAAGAGAAACTTTATTCCTTCATAGCATATATCACTAAATCGTTGAACACTCAAGGACCTACACCATTACAAATTAATTTGTGACTTTCTAAGCTAAACCTTTTTCATGTAAAACCTACTTGATTTAGATCATGAAAATCGTGTGAGGAAAACGTAGTCCACGACTATAACCTTAAGCTTTAGCTGTAGTACTTGGTCCCCCACCCCCGGCCCCCCTTAAAGGGGGATCAAGAAGAGGCACATAGCAAAACAAAGCAAAAGTTTATTTAAAATGATCATATATTTTTAGATGCAAAATGGTCATTTATATATTTTGAATCAAATTTTATTTACTAGATGAAAGAATGTAAGTTTTTACATTTGATGATGGTTAATAGAATGTTTTGCTTGAATTTATAATAATGAGATAATAACTTA
Source organism: Arctium minus (assembly GCA_954870635.1). Taxonomy (NCBI): domain Eukaryota; kingdom Viridiplantae; phylum Streptophyta; class Magnoliopsida; order Asterales; family Asteraceae; genus Arctium; species Arctium minus. Next base: position 70,023,030 of record OX941094.1, on the reverse strand, counting down.
TTTAAGTGTCAAGGCAAATTTTGATTTTTGAAAAAAGCTAAATACAAACGGCCGAAAGCTAATAGGTATAGTTTGTTCCTTCTATAATTAACTAGAATTGCACTCATATAATTCATGGCTATATATCTCGACTTTGAAGCTAAAGATTTGAAACCTTAATCCTAATTTATGCTTCGTTTTATTTTATGGTTTATGTGGTTTTAAGAGAGGGAGAGAGGGTGGGATGGACGTTTGTCTAAAGCCCAGAAATATAAGGGGCTATTTTTTTAGTATATAGTAGTAGTTCCAAAAATATTTAGTATGTAATGTAACACTCCGAATTTCTGATTAACGAGAAGACTGCAGGAAAACAGTGCACTGTCCGCTTGTGCAATCAGTGGCCGGCGCGGGTCAACCCGCGCCACAAGTCGCGCGGACACCCTGACGAATTAAATGCATATTTCAGCCCCATTTTCATTTCCATTCACCATCTACCTCTTCTAAAAAAACTCTCTCTTCACTTATTACTCCCCAAGATCGAACCCTAAGGCCTACCAATCACCATCCACTACATTTATTGTAAGAATCAAGCTTCCTCAATCAAAGGTTTCAACCAAGGATCTCAAGTCTCAAGATCATCTTCTTCCTCCATCCATTTCTAGGGTTCTTGCTAGTTTCTAGGGTTTTGCTATAAAACCTAGATTGTGAGTTCTTCTAACCATTTTCAACTGAGATACATGTTTTGTATGTTATTTTGTTATTACTTCATGTTCATGAATATATCTGATCACCTGATAAGTTTGACCTAACTGCTATATTTGTGATTATTGGGTTTTTTTACTAATGTGCATCATATGGACTTTGATGGGTTTATTATTAGCATTATTTTGTCGATATTGTGTAATGTCATGGATTCTATGAAGATTATTGTTAAACCTACATGTGTCAATGTTTTGGGCTTAATATGGGATTTGAATCATATGTAGTCTTATACATGTATCATGTTGATATGGAAAATGTATATATATATATATATATATATATATATATATATATATATATATATATATATATATTGGAGGAACCGTGGGTATGTGCCAGGAGGATGTAGTTTGAGGTGCCACCTGAAGGGTATGCACCTAGACCTCCGCCATTTGGAGTAATGTCTGAGAGGTAGTCTTCAAGTGTGTCGGGTCTTGGGATGTTGCTCATGCGAGTGAACATCAAGGTACATTGACTTGAGGTAAAACTCATTGGTGTGATGGGTCTCCCCCATTGATTCCCGTATGGCCCATGTCGACTAAATCGTTCTATAAGTGTTCATACCATGTTCTTTAAATGTTATGCCATGCTTTGTACAACTCACTAGGCTCGTTTGGTCTAACACTTGTTTGGTTTGATATGTATCTCAGGTTTTATCGGCATGACCGCTAAGAAGGTCTAGTTGACTTTGATTGCGAGCTTGGGGAATATTTTGGGATGCCATTATAGAAGATAATTATTTTGGAAGTAGATGACAATTGTTTGTAATCTTATTTCTTATCTAGAATTAGATTAAGAGGTTGTTATCTCTCATTGGTTGTTATTACAAACTTGTAATTAAACATGCATTAATAGTTCCCTTTTTGGGCCAGCTCATGCTTTGGCATTCTTATGATCACCACATTTCTTTTTTCGGAAATTTTTGTTTGTCCCAAATTTTGGGTTGTTACATATAAACCCAATTTTTTTAATATATAACAAGAGCCAAATAACAATGGCTAAATAACAAGGGCCAAAAAAATGTATTAAATAATTACGTAGGAGAATAAAATCAAAAAGAGTTAAATGGTCATTCATTATATGTTATTGCTTATTGTCTATCTAAGTTTTTTATCTGGTATCAAGGTCCAATATTATTGGCTATTGCTATCTCTATATGTTTGACTGTTTACATGCTTCAACAATTCTATGGATAACAACTTTAAGCTTATGTTTTTGTTATTGTTATAGTTTTTGTGGTTATTTTATCTACTTATGCTTCTTTGGATTATTATTATTTGTATGTTGTTTGCATAATAGCTTTTGTTGGCTATTGCTATATATTGTTGCTTCTATAGTTGATATTTTACTACTGTTTGACGACTTGTCTATTATTCTTATGAGTTATGATGTGTTTCATGTTTTTATGATTGATTTTAAATTTTCCATGTTAAATGTATTTAATTAATTCCATTATATTTGTCATGTTTCATAACTTTTAATCGCAACATCTTTATTTTTTGTAAAAGAAGAAAAGAAAGAAAAAGAAAAATTCAAATATTTTCAGCCATTATTTGACTTCTCCATTTTTTATTTGGATTCCCCTATACAACACATGATCCTCTTTAAGTGTTCAACCAATCATTGCTTGAGCTTCCACATCATAGGTCTAATTCAATATTTTTTATTGGATCTCAACGAATCAGTTTTTCTTTCATATTTTCGTTGATCCTCATTTATCTACTTGTCCAGAAAATATGATAATCTTCTTTATCACTCATCTCTCAATGACTCTCCATTTCTTCCTCTACACGAGTTATGTTTTTGTTTTATATCAGAATAACACATTTTTTGTTATGATCTATGAACATTCTTACCTTTAAAAAATAATCAACCACAACAAATGGTTAAACTCATATTTATATTTTAAGATTTCTAAAACTATCATTGTTTTTCATACATTCTTAGTTGCTAATTACCTAACAAGGAGTATGTGAATCATAAATACTCTCCCATCTATAATAAATAAGAGTAATATTTTTTCCTCAACGAATTATTAACATTTATTATATTCTATTTTCTTAATAATAAAAAAACATTGACTGGGTATATTTTTATATTTATCGAGGACCTTAAATTTACATACACCAATGGTTTATAGAATGTAAGGAACGGGTCTAGAGAGACTCTTCAATTATTTATAAGTTTTATGTAGTATTCATGTGTATTAATATGATGTCACACTTATCTTATATTTAAAAATATTTATTTAGTTATTAGTTAATTTTATAGAGTCTATATAAAAAATTATATATACACAATAACTAGTTGTGTACCCGTGCAATGCGGTGAGGTGTAACATTTAAATAAGTGTATAAAAAAATTTGGGGTAAAAATTAGGGGTGTCCGTGGTTATTGTGTTACGGTTTGAGTGCCAAAACTACAAAGCAAACCACATGTGCAATTTGAACATTTTTTCCAACCGCATATGATTGAAACCAAAAAATATCACACCGCAAAATGTAGTGAGGTTTTCATGTTGTTCACGCATATGCATAAATTACAATATACAACGTGTTCGAGTTGATCATAAAGGCTTATTGTTAGTTGGAGGTGTTATGGTAGGGTTAATTGAGAGTCAAATTGATTAATTGTTAACATATACGATTATATGAATATATTAGTTTTTGTATCAAACAAATAACTACACTAAATTTTACAAGTAGTAAAATTATATTAATAATGAGAAGAATTGCGTTTGATATTCAAATGTCAAGCTTGGAGACATTTTTTTGTTGAGTCTCCAATTAGCACTCCTTTATTGTTCTGAAGGTTTCTTATTGTGCAATATGTTAACTAACAGAGGATATGTTGTGATGTTGCGTTTGGTACAAAGCAATGGTGCAAAAATAAGATGGATCATTCCATCCGAATGAAAAAGATTCTTGAGAATGCAGTGGTGCAAGACAAGCTAACTTGATCCCATAGAGGATCTTATTGACCGCCACACTGCCACTTCGTTGTGCTGCTCCACTACCCTATTTTATCACCTACTTTGCTAATCTAGGATCATTGATTCATATCTGCAACGTCAATAGTGACTCCAATAAATAGAGACAGAAACATATTAAACTCGTCGATAATAGAGGTGTAGTGGTTACTCCAACCAACATATACCGCCAGTTTCGCATTCGCCATCTTCTACATGTTTCTATTTGAAATAAGAATAACGGCAACAATCTAACAAAGTAGCGAGATATAAAATTTGAAGAATATAAGTAAACATACCGATTGCGATTTATGAAAGATTACTATCTGCATTCGGATTTTTATTTAATGTATTCGAGTCTACAAAGACAAAAAAAAAGTAGAGAATTTTGATGTAGGAAACTAAGTATATCTGTAAAAAAAAGTTATTATCAGAGAGATTTTTTTAAATGATGTTTTAAAATTTGTACATTACAATTAACAAACTTGTACTTATTAAAAACTCTAGAATAATGAAAATAGTGTTCGATAATAGTGAATAGCTAGTTATGTAAGAAAAGCTCCATAAGTGGAAAAAGAATGGTTAATCTACGGGGCCGTTTACTAAACATTTACCTGATAAGTGTTTACCGGGTCACTTTATCTTACAGATGAACATGACAAACATTGAGAACTTACCCGGTAAGAGCGACGGCAAGGACCGAGAGTCCTACCCGATAAGTGTGAAAGTGTTAGATAAAAGACCCATAAGTTAGAATAGTCATCAACACTCGTTAAAAAATAGAACTACGAAGAATGTATAAGATTATAAAGATTTATCAACTTACACTAAATCATGAGTGGCCTAGGAAAATATACAAGGATTGCAAGCATACCATGTAAAAGCAAGCTCTCAAACAAATGTCCAAAAGAACCACATTTGAAGACTTGGATTATTTATTGATCCAAATGATTGTCAAGCCAACATACCATCAACCATTATTGATACCTTTAGTGACGAATAATAATGTCAAGATTTGTGTAGTCGACCATATGTTCATCAAAAACCGATGTGATTTCAAGCTGCAAGTTTGATATGAAGTTCTACCTTCAAGCAACAATATGTTTCATGGTGTTCATCAAAAACCGATGTGATTTCAACCTGCAAGCTTGATATGAAGTTCTACCTTCAAGCAATAATATGTTTCATGGGGGTGTGGTGTTATTTACCAATATGACCCTATCCTCTTCGGGACCGACTTCTTTTTCGTTTTCATCACTGCGCAATGGTTCTAGTGTAAACAAACCAACTTTTTCGTCCTCGATTGGCTCGTCATTTGGTATTGGTTCTGGAGAGAGCAGAACTTCTTCATCTGTATGCAAAAGAAAATCACAACCAACTTCATTCAGTTGAGAAATAATAATCTTGAGAGCATCTCCAATGGATTTTCAAAAATTTCTCCGGAATGGAGAATCTCCAAAAACAAAATATTAAATTATACTCCAACGACTTCTCCATTTTCAATATTTCAACATTAATTAGGTTACTAAAAAAAAGCTCTTCCTAAAATTTCAACTTTAGGGAGTTCTCAAAATTTGGAGAAAGTTTTGGGAATCTGTTCAAGAAAAAGTAGAATAAAAGCCCCAAAATCTCAATTTTGGATAATCCAACCGGAGATGCTCTAAAGAGATTATTTACTCAAAAATAACTGTCCATACCCTCGTGAGAATGATCAAATTATTCCTCCACTTTTGGTGAGACATTTTTGTCTCTTTCGATATCCCCGTAAGTAGCATATGGCTCAAAACGTTCTAAATGCTTAAGCAACAACTTATTGTGAATCTCCTTTATTCAAACCTTAGTTGTGCCAGAATGCATCTGTGACTCAATCTGGGACTGAAGATGTAAGACCCGGTTTTAAAATAAAACGTATATTTTTTTCTTACCCGAATTGAACCGTAATTAAATATAGCAACTAAAGATAGTTGAGGGATTAAAACCGTCAATTAACCAAACTATATAATTATATATAAAAAAAAAAAAAAAAAATTCATAAGAGTAAATTACATATCGTCCCTGTGCACCGCCTCGTCTCTCTCTCATCTCTCTCTCTCTAAACTTTCAAATAACTTCTCTCTAGATTATCTTACGATCCGTTGAAGTAATCGACGAAATAACTACATATTCGGAATCTACGCGACGAACCCTTCTTAGAGGTATAAATTTCTTCTTAAGTTATTTAAGTTGGTAAGTTAGGGTAGTTAAAGTTGGTTGGTAGATTATGATTATATAATACAAAGTTATAATCATGTATATGTATAGGAATGTTTGTTTTTGTCAAAATTACAAACGGGTAAAGTTTAGAATCAAAATGGTGATATTTGTATCTAGATGTTTAACCGCACACCAAGTGATCGGTTTAATGTCTACGTGAACAAAATCCGTGCTTAAGCTTATAATATAACCATTGAGTTTTAGGTTATGCGATTATTAATAATTGGTGGTTTAAATAGGCAATCGAACGGGTTAAAGTTCGTCTTCAGTCTCGCGTGTTACGTCTCAATTTGGTTAAGGTATGGATTTCATTTCTTTTGAATCGTGGGCAACTAGTTGTTGTAGTTGACCCTTCCTAAAGGTGGTTCACCACCTTGTGATTGATCAATCGAACGTGATCAACAAATGTGGAATTATACACACACACACATACACATTGATTTGGTTTATTGAATCAATTGTTTGAACATTTTGATGTTTTATTAAAATGTGTCTCGTATGAGATTGTTTATGAAAAATGTGAAGTATATAGATTATAATTTCTGTGATCGCCATTTGGGTAAGTGGCATATGTTTAGTTTTCATTGATTTTAGAAGAACCCAATAAATGGGCACATTATTTGGGATGCCTTCTATGGCGGCTTTGTTGTCATAGCGTCCTGCAGATGACGGTCCACCAGAGTTAAGCCTATGTGGCTTACGTGAACCCACTCTGGGAGGACTTGGCTGACTTTGTTGGCTCCAGGGCGGATGAATCGATTCTAGATTTTACCCACAGAATATGTGACCGTGGTTAAATTCACGGGGGATCCGTTGTGTGTGCCCGCATGCCGACCCAGTTCGTGTGGTTTGGCCACCCCACGAACACAACGACTGGAATTGACGGACTTTATTTATATTACATTTTGAAGTTAAAGTGTGAACTGTTCTTGAGATTATTGTTTTTGATTATATTACCGAACGTTTCTTTTGATTTAAATGAACTATGAACTTCAGTCTCAAGAACTTTCTTCGAATTGAATTTTTAAGTCTTCCGCTTCGTTATCGATGTTTTTATTATTATTTACGAATTTATATTATAATCCATTCACTGAGCCCTGTGCTCAGCCGTGTTTTTGTTTTCTGACACGGCAGGTTCGAAGTGACGTTTACGGGGACGGAACTTGAGATCGAGCGTGTTATTTTGGAGTTCTTAGAATCGCATTATTATATAAACGTTCTAAGTTTATAAAATCTTTTGAAGTATAAGATTTTGGATTGTAATATATGTTTAGAGTTTATTAGTAGCTCTGATTTAGTTGTGTAATTATGTTAAGTCTCGTATGTGACATCACCCGTTCCGGACCACGGGGACGGGGGTTGTTACAAATATGGTATCAGAGCATAGGTTACGACTTGTAGATTAAATAAGTTTGACCTGTGAGAATTGGGTAGACATTAGAATGGGTATACTAGAATTTAATTATATTTACTGATTTTTAATCCGTAACTGTTTTGAATTCTGATCTTGATGTTGTTCTGTATTAGAATGTCGAGACGTGGTCGCCCGCGCAAGTCTAGATCTCAACATGAGGGTAACCCAATTCCCAACCCAGTGGGCGGTACTAGTGAACCTAATATTGCTGATGTGGTCCGTCAAACCATGTCAAGTATGATGCCTGCATATCTTGAACAAGCCATCCAGGCTATGCGACAGACGGCACAAAATCTTCCTCCAAATCCGAATACAAATCCAAATCCAAATTCTGGTCCTACATCAAATATTGGAAATCCCGGATCAAGTTCGGGTAATCCAACGGGAGAAATGCATACATGGCTAGAGAGGTTTAATAAACAGAAACCTCAATCTTTCTCAATGGCCGTAGATTCAGTAGATGCTGAACACTGGATTCGGCACATCGAAAAGATTTTTAATGTCTTAGATATTCCAGATCAGTACAGGGTCCGCTTGGCTACTTACAAGTTTGAGAAAGAAGCGAACAATTGGTGGGAAGCTTGCGTTCAAACTGACCCATCTGTTAAGAACTTATCTTGGGATAACTTCAAAGAATTTTTCTTCAATCAGTATTTTACGGCGGCAGATCGCGATGCTTATGTGCAAGACTATTCAACGATCCAACAAGGCGAGGAAGAAACCGTTGCCGACTACATGGCTCGTTTTCTTAAGTTTTCTCGTTTTGCAGGAAATACCGCAGGCACACAAGCGCAACAAGCCAATAAGTTTAAATGGACACTTAACTCGAAGTATAAGGATAGTCTCTTGAATCTTCCTTTTAATACCGTTACTGAAGTGGCCGACGCAGCGAAGAATATTGATCGGTCACAACAACAACAGTTAACTTCACGCGTTGACAATAAGAAACGTGGACCTGAATCTTTCCAAGGCAACCCTCGTTTTGTAAAGTCAAAGTCGAACATTAAACCATATAAAAGTTCAAGTCAATTCACGCCACGACTTCCAGTGTTTTCTGTTTTCTAACAGGGGGAGTCAAAATGTTTCAAGTCCAATTAATATTTGTGATCAGTGCAATCTTCGACATCGGCCGGGTCCGTGTCTAAAGATGACCGGTTCGTGTTTTAATTGTCAAGAACAAGGGCATATGGCCAGAGATTGTCCTAAAGCTGGAAAAGGAAAAGGAAAACAAGCGACTACGAGTGGGCGAGTATTTGCATTACCTGGCGACAAATCTCAAGCGGGTATGATTTCAGGCCATGTTAACTTAAATGATTTATCTGTTTATGCCTTGTTTGATACCGGAGCAACACACTCTGTTGTTTCTGAACAATTAGAATCCCGGTTAAAACCTTATGAACAAACCACCGAATGTCCAGTCGTAATATCTACCCCAATGGGTGGTTCAATCTGTGTGTTAACTCGATTTTCAAATTGTCCGTTAATTGTTGGAGATCGCATACGGGAGGTCACTCTACTTCCAATGCATATGTCCCACTTTCAATTAATATTGGGTATGGACTGGTTGTCACACCACCATGCAACTATAGACTGTAACGCCAAGCAAATATTATTTGGAGATGTTGACAAACCAGAGGCAATCTTCCAAGGAGGTACTCCAAAAGAAGATGTTAGCGCTTTAACTTCTATTACGGTGCACCAGTATACTTGGCAAAGTAATGAAGGTTTTCTGGCCTCGTTACAAGATCCCGAACAGATAATCCCTACATCTGCACCCGTACCTGTTGTTTCCGAATATCTTGATGTGTTTCCCGACGATTTACCGGGTATACCACCAGTTCGGGAAGTCGAATTTACCATCGATCTAGTTCCGAGAGCTTCTCCTATTTCTAAGGCTCCCTACCGAATGGCTCCAACTGAAATGAAGGAACTCAAAACTCAACTCGATGATTTATTAAAGAAAGGTTTCATTCGACCCAGCGTTTCACCCTGGGGAGCTCCGGTTCTCTTTGTTAAAAAGAAAGACGGTACGATGTGTCTTTGTATTGATTACCGGGAGCTTAATAAAGTAACGATCCGTAACAAGTATCCGTTGCCGAGAATCGACGATCTGTTCGATCAATTACAAGGGGCACGATACTTTTCCAAAATTGATCTTCGGTCCGGGTACCATCAACTTCGTATCCGAGATTGTGATATTCCGAAAACCGCATTCAGAACTCGCTATGGGCACTACGAATTCTTAGTAATGCCTTTCGGGCTAACTAATGCTCCAGCGGTCTTTATGGATCTTATGAATCGGGTTTTCAAAGATTATCTCGACGACTTTGTTATCGTGTTTATTGATGACATATTGATATATTCAAAGTCAAGAGAGAAACATGATCAACATCTTCACATCGTTTTGGAAACTCTTCGAACGAAAAAGTTATACGCAAAACGTTCTAAGTGTGAATTTTGGCTTGATCAAGTATCTTTTCTCGGACACGTAATTTCTGCGGAAGGTGTCAAAGTCGATCCAACGAAAATTGAAACTGTCACTAAATGGCCTCGACCTACGAACGTATCTGAAGTTCGTGGTTTTCTGGGTCTGGCCGGTTATTATAGACGATTCGTTGAAGGATTTTCTAAAATATCTCTACCGTTAACCCGATTACTCAGAAAAGGAGTCAAATTCAATTGGGGTTCCGAACAAGAATCTAGTTTCGAGGAATTGAAGCATCGATTGGTTACCGCACCTGTTCTTGTATTACCGTCTGGCACCGGAGGTTTTCAAGTTTACAGTGATGCTTCAAAGATAGGTCTCGGTTGTGTTCTTATGCAAAACGGTAGAGTGATCGCATATGCATCACGTCAATTAAAGCCTTATGAGGTCAATTATCCGACTCACGATCTCGAATTGGCTGCGGTTATCTTCGCACTTAAAATTTGGCGTCATTATTTGTACGGTGAAACATGTGAAGTTTTCACCGACCACAAGAGCCTTAAATATATATTTACTCAAAAAGAGTTAAATATGCGTCAACGGAGGTGGCTCGAACTTCTAAAGGATTACGATGTTCATATACAGTATCATCCGGGTAAGGCTAATGTAGTCGCCGACGCTTTAAGTCGTAAAGTTGTGGGACAGGTTTCCTCGTTACTTGTTCCTACAGAGTTAGCTTTGGAGATTGAACGGTTCGGACTAGAAATCTATCCGAGTTCACAAACAGAAATTCTATCGAATCTGATGGTAGAACCGACTCTAATTTCTCGGATAAAAGAAGCCCAACAAGACGACGTTGAATTGTGGGTGAACTTCCAGCAAGTAAAAGAGAATGTTAGTTCGGAATTCAGGATCGATGATGATCACGTGTTGTGGTTTCGGGATCGTCTTTGTGTTCCAAATAACTCGGAGCTTAAAGATCAGATTCTGACCGAAGCTCATAAATCTATGTTTTCCGTTCACCCGGGTACAACAAAAATGTATCGCGACTTACAGACCCATTACTGGTGGGTTGGAATGAAACGAGATATCACCGATTTTGTAGCTCGTTGTCTCACTTGTCAACAAGTTAAAAGTGAACATCAACGTCCGGGTGGTCTTCTTCAATCGTTGAACATCCCGATATGGAAATGGGAACACGTAACTATGGATTTTGTAGTCGGACTACCCCGCACGACCTTGAAACACGATGCAATTTGGGTAGTGGTTGATCGACTGACAAAATCGGCTCATTTTCTTCCTATCCGACAAACATGGTCAATTGATAAATTGACAGAAGTATTCCAACGTGAGATTGTACGTCTCCATGGAACTCCTGTATCAATTACCTCCGATCGAGACCCACGTTTTACATCTCGATTTTGGGAAGGTTTACATAAAGCTTGGGGCACACGTTTGAATTTTAGTACAGCCTTTCATCCGCAAACTGATGGGCAATCTGAACGTACGATTCAAACACTGGAGGATATGCTCCGAGCATGTGCGATGGAATGGCATGGAAGTTGGGATAGTTATTTGTACTTAATAGAGTTCTCCTATAATAATAGTTGGCAGTCAAGTATCGACATGGCCCCGTATGAAGCACTTTATGGCCGAAAATGTCGAACACCGACTTGTTGGAATGAAGTTGGAGAACGTATTCTTGAAGGCCCAGAACTGGTACAAGTTACTACCGAGAAGGTCGAAATTGCGCGTCAAATGATGAAAGAGGCTCAGGCTCGTCAAAAGAGCTACGCCGACAAGCGACGACGACCTATCGAGTTCCAACCGGGAGATAAAGTTTTCTTGAAAGTTTCCCCAACTCGCGGTATCAGACGTTTCGGTCTAAAAGGAAAGTTGAGCCCGAGATATATTGGTCCCTTCGAAATTCTGGAAAGGGTTGGCGTTGTGGCTTACCGGTTAGCCCTACCGCCGCAATTATCCCAAATACATAATGTGTTCCATGTATCTTCACTTCGAGGGTACAACTATCATCCCTTACACGTCATTGAATATCCCTTGGAACACATAGAACCTGATCTTTCTTATCGCGAGGAACCTGAAGCGATTATTGATCGTGATGAGAGAGGTACACGAAAGAGAGTGATTCCTTTCGTAAAAGTTATATGGAAAAATCATTCTGAACGTGAGTCGACATGGGAAACTGAGGAACACATGCGACGGGAGTACCCCGAGTTCCTTAATCGATGTAAGTTTCCTATCTAAATTCGATTTCGGGGACGAAATTTTTTTTTAAGGGGGGAATAATTGTAAGACCCGGTTTTAAAATAAAACGTATATTTTTTTCTTACCCGAATTGAACCGTAATTAAATATAGCAACTAAAGATAGTTGAGGGATTAAAACCGTCAATTAACCAAACTATATAATTATATATAAAAAAAAAAAAAAAAAATTCATAAGAGTAAATTACATATTGTCCCTGTGCACCGCCTCGTCTCTCTCTCATCTCTCTCTCTCTAAACTTTCAAATAACTTCTCTCTAGATTATCTTACGATCCGTTGAAGTAATCGACGAAATAACTACATATTCGGAATCTACGCGACGAACCCTTCTTAGAGGTATAAATTTCTTCTTAAGTTATTTAAGTTGGTAAGTTAGGGTAGTTAAAGTTGGTTGGTAGATTATGATTATATAATACAAAGTTATAATCATGTATATGTATAGGAATGTTTGTTTTTGTCAAAATTACAAACGGGTAAAGTTTAGAATCAAAATGGTGATATTTGTATCTAGATGTTTAACCGCACACCAAGTGATCGGTTTAATGTCTACGTGAACAAAATCCGTGCTTAAGCTTATAATATAACCATTGAGTTTTAGGTTATGCGATTATTAATAATTGGTGGTTTAAATAGGCAATCGAACGGGTTAAAGTTCGTCTTCAGTCTCGCGTGTTACGTCTCAATTTGGTTAAGGTATGGATTTCATTTCTTTTGAATCGTGGGCAACTAGTTGTTGTAGTTGACCCTTCCTAAAGGTGGTTCACCACCTTGTGATTGATCAATCGAACGTGATCAACAAATGTGGAATTATACACACACACACATACACATTGATTTGGTTTATTGAATCAATTGTTTGAACATTTTGATGTTTTATTAAAATGTGTCTCGTATGAGATTGTTTATGAAAAATGTGAAGTATATAGATTATAATTTCTGTGATCGCCATTTGGGTAAGTGGCATATGTTTAGTTTTCATTGATTTTAGAAGAACCCAATAAATGGGCACATTATTTGGGATGCCTTCTATGGCGGCTTTGTTGTCATAGCGTCCTGCAGATGACGGTCCACCAGAGTTAAGCCTATGTGGCTTACGTGAACCCACTCTGGGAGGACTTGGCTGACTTTGTTGGCTCCAGGGCGGATGAATCGATTCTAGATTTTACCCACAGAATATGTGACCGTGGTTAAATTCACGGGGGATCCGTTGTGTGTGCCCGCATGCCGACCCAGTTCGTGTGGTTTGGCCACCCCACGAACACAACGACTGGAATTGACGGACTTTATTTATATTACATTTTGAAGTTAAAGTGTGAACTGTTCTTGAGATTATTGTTTTTGATTATATTACCGAACGTTTCTTTTGATTTAAATGAACTATGAACTTCAGTCTCAAGAACTTTCTTCGAATTGAATTTTTAAGTCTTCCGCTTCGTTATCGATGTTTTTATTATTATTTACGAATTTATATTATAATCCATTCACTGAGCCCTGTGCTCAGCCGTGTTTTTGTTTTCTGACACGGCAGGTTCGAAGTGATGTTTACGGGGACGGAACTTGAGATCGAGCGTGTTATTTTGGAGTTCTTAGAATCGCATTATTATATAAACGTTCTAAGTTTATAAAATCTTTTGAAGTATAAGATTTTGGATTGTAATATATGTTTAGAGTTTATTAGTAGCTCTGATTTAGTTGTGTAATTATGTTAAGTCTCGTATGTGACATCACCCGTTCCGGACCACGGGGACGGGGGTTGTTACAGAAGAGCTTCAAGTGCGACGAATGATTTGCCATGGAGAAGATTCCTCGCATCTGTCTCGATACTTGAGTGCAAAAGATGCTTAGAACATTAAATGGTTTCCTATTACTGATTTCAACCTGCATATTCCAAAAATGAAGTTCAAAAGCCAACAAATCAAAAGAGTACTAAACAACATAAAATTGTTACAACATGACCTTCTAGCATCAGTGAGATCTATGCTTGACATCTGGTATCACAATAATATGGTTAGTTAATGACCTTCTGGCTTCTAAGTGCATCTAGTGCATAAGAAGCTACCCGCATTAGTCTCCCATCAACATAACTGGAACAGGAAGTACATGAGCTCATCATAAACATGAAATTTAACTAAGAATAGGAAATAGAGATAGAATTCTATGGTATCCTAAAAGAAAGAAATATGATCAAAATAGAAGATAATAAATGAAATAAATGATAATCTTTTTATCTCAAAACAATAGCTCGATGTTGATTGGTTTTAAAAACCTAATTCAAAGACAAAAATACATTGTTGTGAACAAAATTCTGTTTCAAAGAAGGTAAAAATTAAGGAAAAAGATGATAGTGAATCGATATGAATATTTAAGTAAGAATCTGATAAAGTACTGAGATGAAATTCAACATCTGAAAATTCCGGTGAAGATTGATACGAAGAGGGACTATATTAAATCCAACATCTGAAAAATCCGTGTAAGATTGATACGAAGAGGGAATGCGATGAAATTGATGTGATTGAAAATGAAGGTGGTGATAACTGAGACCATCTCCAACAGCTTCTCCAAAATGGAGAAAATGGATATTTTAGGCATTTTTGTGCTCCAACAGATTCTCCAAATCTTTCTCCAAAATGGAGAAAGTTGGAGAGAGAGTATAATTTTCTACGAATATGGAGAACTCTCCAAAAATGATTACAATGAGAGAGAAATTTTTTTTTATTATATTCTACCAATAAGATTTCTTCAAATGAAATGAATAGGAGAGAGAAATAATACTTTATTAGATTTATACAATATTTTAATATTATAAGTAACTAGTGTGTCACACGCGTGTTGCGCCATAGCGAAAAAATATTTTAAAGAAATATTTATCCAAGTTAAGATAAAATGTAATTAAATTTTCGGTTAATAATTTATAAGATCCAAATAAAAATGAATAATGTATTTCATAAGTGATACATTTTCATATACTGATAATCGTTTGTTGTTATGAAAAGTTTAAGATGTATCGATTATAATTTTTTGTGTTTTGCTTTTTAGAACTCAAACCACATGTCAAACAACCATATCAATATTGTTGTTACAAAAGGTTCGACTAAAATTAGCTAACCTTATGAGTTACAACAATTTGACATCCTCTCCTCTTGTCAATATAAAATCACATGTTTCATAAAAAAAAATTCATCTTCTCACCTATATAGGATTACAAAACTCACCAAATTTCATATTTATATAAAACATTTATTCTTCATTTCTTATAGTCACCCAAAAATCTCTAATCTAGCGTTCTCTCATCCATATAGGATGACTAAAACAACATCAAAAATGCAAGATTTGGAAATACACAAATATTACAATACCAACTCAAATACCCTTGGTTAATTCTTTTGTACATATAAAAAAGAAAGATAAAGATATAACAAAGATTTATTTAATGTTTTGTAAAAAAATTCTATTGAGGGGTTAGTTAAAAGATATTTTTAGTCAAGTAAACATTTTAATAATCAAAATCATCTCTCCTCCTTTCTTATAATCATCTTAGTTTTCAAATCAAATATTTCTTAATCAATGTGGGATAACTAAATCAATATCACAATGCAATATTTGGGAATATTCAATTCTCATAATGTCACATCAAATACCCTTGGTTGTTCCTTTAATATGTATAAAGATAAAGATAAAGATTGAGAGATTTTGATATAGTGAATTGTTTATCATGTAAATTAAATAATATAGCAATGAAATCTTCAAAAAAATGTTCTAAACTTTTATACTTGTTCATTCTTATACCCACCTCTTTTCAAAGATATCTTATCCTCATTTCTTATACACCCTTATTTATTCCAATCTTTTAACTTTTTATCAATGTGGGACAACTTAAACTCAATCACAATCCATCATTTGAGAACACACAATTCTCACAATACCATCTCAAATACCCTTGGTTGTTTCTTTTGTGTATGTACATATAAAAATATAAAATTTGTTCATTCTGATATCCACCTCCTTCCAGTTTATCCTCTTCTAAAATATCACCCTACACTTATGGTTGTTCCTTTAATATATATTGAGAGATTTTGATATAAGTTAATCATTGACTTTTTATGATCGATTTTTCCAGTTGAATTTTATATAATAAGACCCTTTTAGATATATATATATATATATATATATATATATATTGATAGATATAGATTTTAAACTTTTGGGTTGACCAAAATGAGCCAACCTATTAGCTTGGAGGGTCGGCCAAAATAAGTCAACAACGTAAGCTTAGAAGATCGGCCAAAATAAGCCAACAACATAATCTTAGAGGATCGGCTAGGATGAGTTAAACCCTTAAGTTGCAACAAAGGCATCTCAAACTCCATTTATATATCCACAATTAATTTTCAATCTTTTGTCTTTACATCAATGTGGGATACATAAGAATCAACCAAAATTCAAGAAATGGTGAATTCTCAATTCTTAGGATGTCACCTCATTTTTTGTGGGTTTTCTTTTTATATATATAAAGATTATGTCATCTCCAAAATGGAGAATCTGTTGGAGATAGATGTAATTTTTTATGTAGATTTTGACTTTTAATTCTCCATTTTGAAGAAATTTTGGGGATGCTGTTGGAGATGCTCTGATAACATTTGAAATTCAAGTATCTAGTGAGTGATTTCAGGAGATACGGTTTGATAATGAAGAGCCCTTCTTGGGAACATGGAAAGTCAAGTTTGGAGACAAAGAAAGGAAAAGATAATAGTTTGCATTGATAACTTGTACTTTATGCTACTTCACTTGTGTTTAAGATTTTTAAGACTTTTGTGTTTAGAATCGTAGTACTTTATGCTTTACAAGTTGTTTTTAAGACTTTAAGACTTTTGATAAATATGTTTTATAAAGTAGTATAGAAGTAGTATAGATAAATTGTAAATTTAGAAAGAAAAAAAATATAATATTTTATAATAAAATAAATATATTAATATAAATATATTTGTCATCAAAATCTTAAAAATACGGTTTTAAAATTTGATATTCTTTTTATCAAATATGTTTATCATATTTGGTTTGAATACATAATAAAGATAAATAAATTTATGTAAAAAATATAATTAAAATATTTCTTGTTTTTTAAAACAATTAAAATTATATATATAGAGAGAGAGAAAGGGGAGGGGGAGGTTTCAGAAGTTCACGTTAATGTGAGAAGTGATTATGAGAAATGGATGCATATTTGGATGAGATATATTGAGATAAGATGAACCGATATGCACGAGATTAGTTCCTTTCTAAGTCGTAATTAATGAGAAGGTTTTTGATTAAAAGTGATCAATTGTTTCAGATCCACTTATCACGCTTTTCACGGTAACCTCAACTTCTCAAATGAACCTCTCACATGGAGAGATTCATTTGAGAAATGCTAAATGTATGAGAAATGGAAAAAATGATCCTAGCCCTTTATCTGGTCAACATTTGCAGCTTTGACCGTGAAACACTGGATAATTTCTTGTGTGGTTTGTAGAAGATAGAGGAGTAGTTTCGTAAAATACGCGGGACGAGTTCATATGTGAACCTATATGATTCATATATATGTGAATCAATTAATTAGTTCCTATGTGAATCTGTTAATTAGTTCAACTGATTCACATATGAACCTACAGTTAATTAGTTCATATATGAATCAGTTAAAAGAGTTCATATGTGAATTACATTGGTTCTGAATCATAAAGGTTCATATATGAACTCGTCCCGTGTATTTGTAAAAATTACGAAACTGTCCTATTTTTACAATAGCTGCAACTTTTGACCGATCAAAGGCACAATTGTTGATCAGTCAAAGACGCAATATTTGACCAGTCAAATCCGATCTTGACCATATGAAAGGCTATGATTATTTTTCTATTTTTCTATTTCTCATACATTTACCATTTCTCAAATGAACATCTCCCTATATATATATATATATATATATATATGGTGTTGGGTCCGAGTGAAAAGTTGAGGTTACCGTGAGAAACGGATCTGAGTCGTTGATCACTTTTAATCTCATGTCCTTCCATGAATTGCGGCTTAAAATGAAATTAATCTGGTACATCTTGATGTGTCTCATTCGAATATGCATCAATTTCTCATCAACGGTTGATAACCCTCATGCATTTCACCGAAGCTCAATCCTATATATATATATATATATATATATATATATAATATTATTATAGAGGTGGGTTCATACGAGAACGGTATCTATTTAAGAAAACAAGAAAAATGTCGGTACATACAAAATCACATGTGATTCACGTACAAAATCACATGTGATCCCGCGACTTCGCATGCGACTTGAAGCCGCGGGAAAAGTCGTCCGTGTTCCGTTTTTCCAGGTTAATGCCGAATCACATGTGATTTTGTACAAGATTATTATTTTTCTTGTTTTCTTAAATAGTTAGCGTTCTCGTTTTAACCTTTCCCTATCATTATATATATATATATATATATATATATATAGGGGGCCATTCAAAGGAGAACTCGGTTATCTGTGATAACCATGAGATCCAATCTTAACCACAAATCAAAGGATAAATTAGGAAAACAATAATTTTGGTAATTTTAATTAAAATTTTAATTAAAGGGTATGTTAGGTATTTTAGAAAACTTCTCTCTCCTCTCCCTCTCTCCTCTCTCCTCTATCCAGCGAACATTAATCCGGTGACCACATGATACACAGTGTGATACCTTGTGTAAACATCGAAAATAACGAAAACAAATAAGATAACTACTGTGATACAAAATGTTATGATACATATTGTGATACAAAATAAAAAATAAGAAATGTTGTGATACCTACTGTGGTACAAAATAAAAAAAATTATGATACCTACTGTGGTACAAAATAAAAAAAAATTATGATACCTACTGTGATACAAAAAAACACTAAAGGTAGTAGCACACCCACCTAATTCTTGAGCTACTGTGATACAAAATACTGTAATACAAAAATTTGTGATACACTATGATTGTATATCACAGAAACCAGAAACACACAAACAATAACCATCAGATGGCTATATATCCATCCCTAAAGGTAGTAGCACACCCACCTAATCCTTGAGCTAAAGACAATGAGTTATACATATGCAGAACCTGCAACTTACGTGCAAGATGGTTCATTGTGCTCTTTAAAGAACATGATCAGGGATGATATGAATGTTAAACCCATAACATGGTGTTAGGGTTTAAACTCAAACAGGGCAGGAATGGTTAACATAAATTCACAATACATACAGAAATTCACAATACATACTGAATGTGGGTTTTTTACTATTGAAATCAACACAAATCAGGGTTCAACGATTTGAAAATCAAAATAAAATACATACAGGTCCAACCAAGAAACTCAAAAGCTTGGATTCAATAAGGAGACTAAAACATAAAGAGAAACCCCTACTTTTGTTATACAGGTTCGATAGCCCGACGTGAATGCTAGGTTCACCGGAGAAGTGGCCGGCGAAATTCGTAACCGGGGCAAATAATCGACCGCCGGTGATGGGAGGGAACTTCGGGATCTAACGAGTACGTCACCGGCTACTGCATCAAACTTTTGCCCCAAATCAAGAAAATAAATTAATCTCGGGTGATAATGTGATCAAACTTATGCTTCAAACCAAGAAAAAAATTGTTTTCATCGGTTTTAGGGTGAGAGCAGTGGTGGTCCTAGTGGGATCAATTAAGAGAAGAGTGAAGAGGCAGGGTTAGGTTAGGAAGAGGCGTTGAATTATTCAAGCGGCTCTAGCACAAAATTAGGGTTTTTATTAGTTGTCAAAAAATATCAATTACCAATTTACCCTTTACGTTATTTTAGTAAATAACAATAATTATCTAAAATGATTGGCTCACATTGGATCTCACGGTTATCACAAACAACACAGTTCTCATTTGATTAGGCCCATATATATATATATATATATATAGTGGAAGGATATTTTGCAACCCTTAAAAAGGTTGCAACCCTTGCAACCCACATCTTAACCGTTGGATTTATGAAAAACGGTTATTTTGTTTTTATTTTTTTAATTGAAAATATTGGACCCACATGTATTGTAATCGTCGATCATTAATCCAACGGTTAAGAAGTGGGTTGCATGGGTTGTAAGATTTTTATGGGTTGCAAATTAAACTACCCCTATATATATATATATATATATATATATATATATATATATATATATATATATATATATACATAGATTTTTGGTTTCTTGAGACGCGTAAAGAAACTCCAAAAGTCCGTCACTGATTGGACGATTACAACTACGAAAAATTCCTCATCATCATCATCTTCGTCACTCCGTCCCAAAAACAGTCGCCGGTGACGTCCATCCATGCGTCACTCCGTTGACCTCCAAGTCGTCTCTCTTCTCTCTCTCTCTCTCTCCACCATATAAACCACCACCATCTCCTCCTCCTTCCTCCCCCCCTCCCCCACTTTCTCTCTCTAAGAAAACCATGCAAAAAACACTCCCATTTCCCACCGGAACCGATTCAATCACCGGTGAATTGGTTCCAACCACTGCCACCATCGGAACTGATTCAACCGTCGCCGTCGGTGAACTGGTGGCGGAAAACGCAGTGATGGTGTTTGGTCAACGTGGGTGTTGCATGTGTCATGTGGTGAAGCTTTTGTTATTAGGGTTAGGAGTGAACCCCACGATCTCCGCCGTGGATGAAGGAGATGTGGCTGCCGTAATTGGTCAGTTATCGAGAATCTCCGGTGGTGGGTTGATAGAGTTTCCGGTGGTTTATGTGGGTGGGAAGTTGTTTGGTGGATTAGAGAGAGTGATGGCTACACATATCACCGGCGAATTGGTTCCAATGTTGAAGGAAGCTAATGCTCTTTGGCTTTGAGTAATTTGACTTGGTCTTTTAGTTATGTATTTTTTTTAAAATTATATATGTATTTTATTTTTGTATTTAGTTTTTGGTATAAAATGTGTGTATTTTCTGATAATAAATTTAACCCACAAAGTCCCTAATTAATAATTAAGGCACATGTGTTATGGAAACTCAAAATGTGGATCAATTTTTTAAGAGAATGACATATTTCTATATATGTGACTTGAAATTGGTATAAAATTAATATTGATGGAAAAAAATGGTATTAATTACAGTTGGTTGGTATATTGTATAGAATTTTGCTTATTAATTATAATTGGTTGATACAAGGTTTTGGCAAAAAAATTTGGTTTCGTACCAAGTCCACCCCAACAATCTAGTTTGTTTGGAAGTATTAGGGGTAGGGAATGAGAATTTTTTGGGGATGTTTGGTATGGTTCATATGTAATGATTTTATTACTCTATAACGAGTATTGGACAATTCTTGAGAAAATTAGGGTATGAATGTAAGGAATAGGAAAGAGCATGTCACAACACTCTAATCATATAAAAATCGATCAATCTGCTTTCAAAATTGCCCGACCCTCTACTTAGTGATGCATCGCATGTCGTTGTCCATCCATGACTTCGCCACACCGTATACGGCCACAACCCCGATAGCTCCTTTTCGATGAACTATATATCTCACGGTGTTGTCAGTCCACGACTTTGTCACCCCACTACAACCTCTATTTCACAAACTACTTAATGTCATTGTCGACCCATCACTGCCACATGGTCTCTACTCAAGTGAACTACTACCTCACTTCTTTACTAGTCCATATCTTCGTTGCACTACGTAGTCACTACCCCCACGACATCTACTATGTAGAACTAAACAACAATTGTATCGTCATTTGCAGTTTTGTTAGAAAACGTCATATTTAGGTCTCAATTTTTTATACCAAAAACTCGATTTGTTTTGTGAAATTTTCTTGTTTCTCATTGTTTCATCTTTGTTTTGAGTTTATTATCAAATGGAAGGAGAACAGATATGTTGGGATTTATACAAGAAAGTGCTCTCACATTGGGAGAAAAAAGGAAAGCTTTGTGAGTGTATAAGTCTATTCTCACAAGATTTGACAAATTGGAGAAAATCTAAAGTAAAGAAAACTTGGATTGAGTCATAGAGGGAAGTTTGGCATATATTTACATGTCAAAAGATTGGGCCTTGGGGTCTTGAACGTGGCCTCCCATGTGACTTCAGTCGCATGAAGACCCGTGTATCTCTCTGGAGTCGGGAATAGAGACTCGCGTGACTATAGTTGCGACCTAGACCTCCAATTTTTTGATGATCTTCGTCCCTCTAGAATTCTTTGCTTCTCACCAAAATTGTTCCATGAATACATAAGGACACTAGACAAATTCGAGTTCTCGTGCAAGAACATGAATAGATAGGTGTATCCCCTTAACACAAGCTTAATATCGCAGGCCTCTTTCTGTTAAATAATCTATGGTTGATTTCAAGTTAGTGATTTCTAATTTGCACATATAAATCTCTTTTTACATATGCATTTAGTTATTGCATTTATTTGTTGTTTTACATAATTTTGAATTGACATATTGGTAGCGAGAAAACATGCACTATGATCACTTTCAAGTAATAAAGTGGTAAAAATATCGAAATCGTATCAGAGGGATCGGGCTTCAGAGTTTCGAGTAGTAGGTCAAAAATATAATTGTTATTCCCAGTTTTGATCAAGTTCTAATTTTAAAACAGAAACAACATCATGAATCGTAATCACATGTCATTAACTTGGAAATCAAAGATTACAAACTCTCTCACTCTACAGTCTCTCTCTCTCTCTAGAATGATGTACATTGACTCCTTCTCTAATCTGCTCCCGTGTACAATGAATCACCTTCAATCTTACACGCTTACTTACTTACAAAGCAAAGACACAAGGTATTTATACTACCTACAACATTACACAATACAACACAATTAACTTTGACTTTATTAACAAAAAACTTTGACTTTCACTGAGAGTTGACTTTCAGCATTTGACTTCTTGTACATTCATCATCAGTCTTTATGATCTTGAATCCAACAAATTTGTGCTCTAACATTCTCCCCCTTTGGATCAAGATCATCTCTAAAAAGATATTGCAATTCAATCTTCTCTTTTAGGCTTCAAACTGGACAATTTGAATCTTCTCCCCCTTTGATGTAAGAATATCTTCTCAAGCAATTAACATGCTCCCCCTATTAATATGAAAAATTTACATTCTCTCCTTCTCTGATAAACTCTGTCTTCAAACATTCAGAAATCTTTTCCAAAGTCTGTTCTTCAAGAATAATAATATTCTCCCCAAAGGTTATACACAAACCTCTTTCAGACTTGAAAACAAATTATCTTCAGATTTAGCACACTTTGCTTCAGCAAAATTATCTTCAACAATTCTGAAAACTTTGAACTCTCGCTTTTGGCTTTCAACAATCTTGAACAATCTTTCTTCAGATACAATTCTTTCACAGTTAACCTTTGATCTCAAACAATTCTTTAACTTTGAAATTTCTGACTCAAACATTTCTTTAATTCATCTCCCCCTTTTTGATGAATAGAGCATCTATAGCATCAAAACTTCCACAAGAAATGTCTTTATATATTCTGACCCACTGATCTTACACACGGAGCCTCTGATTCGTTGCCAATTTGAACAAAGTATTCATCTAGATCTTTTCAAATCCAGACAAATTAGAATGTAACACCTGAATCAATAAATGAATCAGTTAACATGCATGTCAGTAACACTAAGTCACTGTGTGTAACAAATACACATTGGAAAGGAGCTTTTGTTATGTTCACTCCCCCAGTGCTTTCATTCAATCATCGAAACACCACGAAGGAAATTTCTATGAACGTTGTTACAAGAAAACAAATTCCTTGTGTGCTCGTACAAGTGATAGAAAGAATTAAGTCATCAAGTGCTTATAAAGGCTCAAAATTGTGTAAACCATTGAGACAACAACAGTTAAACACAGTCTCAATGTGCATGATTGAAGTGCGAAGGTGGGGCAGACTTCCTTCTTTTTCAATATCCCGATTTTCCAAATGAAAATCAGATAGATTATTTGCTGCGTCCCCAAAAAATATGAAACATTTTCTTTTTGAGAAGAAAATGAGTAGTTGGTGGGGTTATAATCAAGAGTTGGCATGGGCTATTTGCCTGTTTCAATAATGTTCACGAAGAATTGTGAAACATTAGTAATGGCGCTTCTCGACTCAGAAAGTAGTTGGTGCAGAGTTTGATATTCTTTTACTCTGATCTCACACCCTCTTTCTTTATAGTCATGTAATTTTAGACTGTGTTGCTGACAGACCCTTTTGTGTACCTTAGGGTGAGACAGATAATACCAAAAAGCAAGTATACAAATTGGTACTATGTCGCCTTTCAAGTAATAAAGTGGTAAAATACCAGATATCGTCCCACAAAGATTGAACTAAAAAGTGTGATAAAAGTATGATGAAAGATATGATTTCAGATGGCGAATTTGAAGCAATATTTTGATTGGTTGGTAAACACAGGATTACTTTAACAAGATTAAAAGAGAAGCAAGGGTGCAAGGCTTGTGGTGAAATGTTAACCCAAATTCCAGTGGACTAATGCTGCAGTGATGCTGCAGCATCCTTGTGACAGAAACTGATTTTATTATCTATTTCAAGACACGTTCCCCTCGGACTCTCACCATCTCATTATTCCAGTAGCTATAAACAATCTCATCTCTGAGCAATGTTCAAGATAAGGGAATGATGAGAGTGGAGTTCTCAAAATATATGGCAAAACAAATTCTCTTTGTTAAAAGTTACTCTTTCGAAATAACCCCCATACCTCCCAAGTTGGTATATTCCAAATAGCTTATCTCTAAGTCTATTCCATTTTAACCCTTTGAAAAAGTGACAACTTATCAAGAATGGATCATTTTAAATGACAAGTAACTCTTTCGATATTACCTCCTATGTCATTCAATTTGACGTGCTATTCAATGGCCTATCTCTAGGTCCATGACACTATTATACTATCAAAATGATCAATTTGTCAAAGAGTTTTGTTATCTTGATAAAACTTGAGTTGGAATAATAAAACTTTGTTAAAGTCACAAAAGTCCACTTTGTTTAAGTTAACACCATCACCATTTGCCTCACACCCAAGCTAAGGTGTTTAGCTACTCATTACAATAAATAAACAAGGAACATTACAAAGAAATACAAAAGAGAACATAATGTAAATTGCTTGGAAATGTAAATAACTTGAAAGTATATAAATATATATATATATAAGACTTGGAATGTAAATGACAAGGAAGTAAAATGGAATGTAAGTACAAAACTACAAGATTCTGGAATTTAAATGCTCGAAACTAAAGACATAAAATAAATGGAAAGGCTAGAGATGCAAGATAAGTAAAGAAAATGAATGGAGAAAATCTGCAGGTGAATGATGTTCCAATGCTGGAAGCATTCATAGCCTGGGTTTACGAAGAACACATGAAGAACACGAAGAACACCATATGAACATATGCATTATTTCTGGAAATTTCCAGAAAAACTCAGAACTGAAGTTCGGTCCAGTTCTAAGATGAACGAAAATAAGAAGATTATGCTAAGCAAACGATTACAAACAACATAACAACATGAAGAGATTTACGAGAACATGAAGAAATAAATGAAAATATGAAGAACAAGAAGATTAAACCAAAAGATTACTAAATATTAAAGGAGAATTGGGGCTGATTAAAATCAGCTACAAAAGTATCTTCGAAGAGGGAGGGATGATCTGATGATCGATGGATGAAGTTGTTCTTGGATGAGCTACTTCCTACTTGGTTGGATGAGTGATTGGTGATGATAGGATAAGATAAGATTAAATGCCCACAAAAACCCTCTATTTATAGGAAATAGAGAGGGGCCAAAAGGGTTAATCTACCATAATTAAGAGTACTAAGATTAGAGTTTTACACAAAAGGTACAATGCAAAAGGAATAACACAACTATAATCTGCTAATCTACTGGGAAAAATCCTTTATCCACTGGTCCAAAGAATGGCTAAATCCACTCCACTTTAATCAGCTTCCAATTCTCCTGCAGGTCCGATGCTGTTGGGATGCTGCAGCATTGACCTGTTTCATCAAGATTTTTCAAAATACATCAACTTTAGCCTGTACAACCCATGTTTGTATACAAATCCATATCTTAAGCTCCAAATCAAGAAAGTGGAAAATAATAACCAAAATGACTCAAGGTTGGGATTATAAAGTGTAAAATCTATTCTAAAAAGATAAAAACAAAGTGCTTAAGTACTCAAAAGTGAGTACTTATCACCACCCCAATCTAAAAACTTTGCTTGTCCTCAAGCAAAACAAAGAAGAAAAGAAAAGACTCAATTCTAAGAAAAATATGCAAAAGGATGGCATTAAGTGCACATCATGAGTTTGAAAGTGTCAAGAATACATAGCATAGCCTTTCATAATACAAAAGTGATCACATACCATCCTAATTGCTATCATGAACCATATGCTAGCCTAGCATTCTCTTTGTTATGGTTTACACAATTCACATCACACTTTGATAAGGCCATAGGTGGAATGGGTTTCTCTCTTTTTGGCACTTGATTTTCCTCACCTTGCCTTTTCTCACCCCATGCATCAACATGAAATTTTTTCGAATTTTGGCACTTTTTGTGCTCTTTTTGTTGCATGCATACACCTGCCCCTATGGGACATTTGTGGTGTTTTGATTGTGTGTCCATGGCATTTTTCAGAATGTGTGGAGCTTTGCTCTTGCCATTTTTAGACACCCCCACCCCAAACTAAAAATCTTACAATGTCCTCATTGTATAGGATGAAAGAGTGCTTTGACTTTGGGTGGATAAAAATGGAACAAAGTGTATGGCTTTTTGGCATTTTGATGTGATATGAGTGAATTGTGTACCAAATTGTGTCCCAAGTAATTACAAGGCTAGTTCTAGCATAAATAAATCCTAGAATTGTGATGTGTACTTCAAGTTTTATTTAGGCTATGCAAGTACATTTAACTAACAGAACATGATCCCAAATGCATGAAAATAACTCCTGAAAATAGAAAAACAAATCCCATACTATAATTGAAAAAATGGAGCAAAAGGGAATGATATGGACCTGTCCCACTCCCATGGGAGTAGGCTAATGATCTTCTGTGGAATCTGTGGAGGGCTGTCCAGCATCCTTGGATGCTGCAGCACCTGAACTGACACTAGCATCTGCAATCAACTTCTCATTTTCTTCCTCCAACGCCTTGATCCTTTCATCCCTGACCTTGAGCATCTTCTTCAGCACTGAAATCTGCCTCTCAGCTCCATACCCTTCTCCTACCTTCCTTTTTCATTTTGCAACAGCCAGTAGCTCCTCCCTCATGCTCTCCATCTTCTCCAAACTTTCATTCCTTTGCTTGTTCATGGCCTCCATTATGGCAGTGTTCTGGGCTAGAAGATCCTGCACCAAAGTTAACAAATCCGCAGCCTCAACAGACTTCTCCTTCCTGTTGCTCAACCTGGTTACTTCCTTCATATCTATCTGCCATCTTTCCCTCTGTTCCTTCACAATAAGATCATCTTTGTATTGTGGAACTCCAGCCTTCACCAGCATCTTCGTAAGCATGCCTGGAAAGTACAGCTTGCCCCTCTTCCTTGTTGCACACTCCCTAATGCTGTTGAGCATTATCCTTCCCAAGTTGATGCTCCTTCCTGTAATGAGACAATACAACAAAAGCATCCTATCCACAGAGATGGTTCCATCATGTGTGGTAGGATAAATAGAATGCTTGACAAAGTTGTTCCAAACATTAGAATTGGCAGTGAGGTTAGAAGTCTTAAATGTTTTTAACATGAAGTTACTGTGATGTTCCCAATCTGCTTTTGGCTTTCCCAGCAATGCTCCAGCCTCTGCCAGGTTTTGTGGAGTGTTCTTGACCATCATCTTGTGGTATTCTGTGTTCTTAGGTGGTGAGAGATTTAAGAATTCATTGATCTGCCTTGCTGTGAGCATGAAAGTGACCCCCCTAATCTTGATTTTTGGTGAGGGCGTGACTGAAATCTCACAATAGAACTCTCTCATTAGTGTGAGGTTATATGAGGAATAGACCTCACAAACCTTTTCAAGCCCATGGGTATCAACTACATCTCCAATAAATTGGAATTCCCTTAGGCTTTGTTCATCAAACCCCTTATCTGTCAATCCCACCTTAGTGTGATGCTTTCTCCACATCCTAGCATCAGCCTTAGAGCTAAATCCCTTGTGTGGCCTCTCTGGTCTAGTGACAAACACAACAGTTTCTTTGGCTTTCTTACCCTTTCCTTTCACAGTCTGTTCATGCTGCACAGATGTTGCAGCATGACAGTTGGTCTCTAAGGGTTCTAAATCATCCTCATCTTCTTCAAATCTCACTGTCCTCCTCTTCTTTGGTGTGGGCTGTAGGACCTCAGGTGCAGTAGGGTTATCACCTCTAGACCTAGTGTCATAAGTCTTCTCTAATGGTCTCTTCTTTTTCTTGGTGATCAACTTAACCACAGGTATATCATCATCAGAAAGGTCCTCAAGGCTTGTATTATCAAACTCCACAGGTTTTGACAAGGTTTCAATGTTTATCTTCTCAAGTGGGTTCTCAATAGCTACTCTACTGGAGATGGTCGTGGCCAAATCTCCATCAGTTTGTAGAAAGCCAAATGCTTGTGCATCCTTTGTGTGAGTTTGAATGAGGGAAATGTCAATCTTAGTTGATGCAATAGGTTCATTGACATTATCCTCAGAACAAGAGGTGAATAGTCCCTCAACCAAAGTTTCAGATGGAGCAGTGGATACCTTCGGTGTTTCAGTCGATGAGAGGATTGAAGGAGCATCCTTGTACACGATGATAGCAAGAGGGTTGGGTGTTGGTGGTGTATCCACAGTAGCGACTTCCTTCTTCCCTGTTTTCGAACCATCTTCAGTAGCAACCTCTTTCGAACTCTTCCCCCTTTTCACTGCTCCTTTTTCGATTCCAACCCTAGGTTTAGTGGGTTTTTGTCTCGTGGATGGTTTTCGAACCATAGGAGCGATTGATGCATCCTCGAGTTCGACTTGATCAGTGGTCGGGTCTGGAACAGGGGTTCGAACCACAGGTTGGTTCCTTCAACTTCTTCGAGGGCTTGGGCGAGTTTCTTCAATGGTTCGATCTCGGGGTACTGGTCTCTTCACTCGAGCCATGGGAATCGCAGAAAGAAGGAGAAGAAGAATGACAATGGTGGTGGTTCTTGGTGGTGTTCGGAAGTTGGAGGGAATGAGAGGGAAGAAAGTGGGTTTGATTGTTTAGAAAGTAGATTTTTGGAAAAGAGGGAACTGAAAAGTCAGTTTTTGGATGAAGGTGGGTTTGATCTTAATAATCTTTAAAAATATGGAACCAGGTTGTTAATGGGTATTATCCAATGGATAATTTTAAGATTAGTACAAAAAGGACATCATAGAAGCATCTTTAGGTACAAAAACTCATCATCACCTAGGAGAGAGGTGTACTCTTCTCCAGGTGATGAAAGATGACGTCATTTTTGGTACTAATCTTTTCTTTCAATTCAAAAATTGCTATGCCAGGTTCCCTCTAAATTCAGCTAATTTGTCTTGAAAATCCTAGGGTTTCTGGTGCTGCAGAATGGATTCAGCATCAAATGGTTCTGCCTTTGTTCTTTGACTTTTAGCTGTACACTAACAAACATATTATACATAACTAATACGGAAACATAAACAAGACTTTAAAAGGAATATTTACACAAAATTGGAACTTTAAGATAGTTCCCATCTTTGTTGAAGCTTTTAGCAAAGAGAGATCATCTCCACAGAGCATGGAAATGTTACATAATCATGGAACAACTCCACTCTCTGGCCATTGACCTTGAACACACTATTGTTCTCTGGATTGACTAAGTCTATAGCCCCATATGGATACACCTTGTGAATAAGAAATGGGCCTGACCATCTAGACTTAAGTTTACCAGGGAACAACTTTAGCCTAGAATTGAACAAAAAGACATTTTTGGCCAGCTCTCACTCTCTGTGTCTAATCCTATTGTCATGCCACTTCTTTGTTTTCTCCTTGTACAACTTGGCATTCTCATAGGACATGTTTCTATGTTCTTCTAACTCACAGAGTTGCAATTTTCTTTTGTTACCAGCCTCATCTAAATTCATGTTCAATTCCTTTACAACCCAATATGCTTTATGTTCAAGTTCCAAAGGGAGGTGACAGGCCTTTCCAAAGACTAGCTTGTATGGGGACATACCCAAAGGTGTTTTAAAAGCAGTCCGGTATGCCCATAAAGCATCATCTAAATGGAAATCCCAGTCTTTTCTGTTTGGTTTAAAAACTTTTTCAAGAATCCCTTTGATTTCCCTGTTTGAGAGTTCAGCCAATCCATTTGTCTGTGGGTGGTATGCAGTGGCAACTTTGTGTTTCACATTGTATTTTTCAAGAACTTTACTCAACAAATTGTTTATAAAGTGGGTACCCTCATCACTAATTAGTGCCCGGGGTACCAAACCTTGTAAAAATCTGTTTTTGTAAAAACTTAATTACAGTTTTAGCATCATTTGAAACACATGCCATTGCCTCTACCCATTTGGATACATAATCAACAACAACTAGAATGTATTGGCAATTGTTTGAAGGGGGAAATGGACCCATAAAATCTATACCCTAAACATCAAATAACTCAACTTCTAAGATCCCATTCAAAGGCATTTCATTTTTCCGAGAAATGGAACCACTTCTCTGACATTCATTACATCTTTGAGCAAAATTATGGGCATCTTTAAAGAGAGTTGGCCAATAAAATCCTGATTGAAGCACTTTAGCTGCTGTTCTCTGTCCTCCAAAATGTCCTCCATAAGCTGATTGATGGCAATGCTGCAGGATTGCTGCAGCTTCAGTCTCTGGGATGCATCTCCTCAACAATTGATCTGTACCAAGTTTAAACAGAAAAGGATCATCCCACAAGTAAAATTTGCAATCATGGAGAAATTTCTTAAGCATGTGATGAGTGTAATCAGACGGTATGATGCCACAAGCCAAATAATTTGCTATGTCAGCAAACCATGGAAGTTGTGCTTGCACCATAAGAATCTTTTCATCAGGGAAAGTCTCAGTAATGTCTACTCCTTCCTTACTTTCAACAAGTTTCTCTAACCTGGACAAATGATCAGCCACTTGGTTTTTTGTCCCCTTCCTATCAATAATCTCTAGGTAAAACTCTTGCAATAACAAAACCCATCTTATCAACCTAGGTTTTGCATCTTTCTTTGAGATTAGGTATTTAATGGCAGCATGGTCGGTATGTACAATCACTTTTGCTCCCATCAAATATGACCTAAACCTTTCAAAAGCAAAAACCACAGCTAACAATTCTTTCTTAGTTATTGTATAATTAATTTGAGCTTCATTTAGGGTTTTGCTTGCATAGTAGATGGAATGAAAAATATTATATTTTCTTTGACCTAATACGGCACCAACAGCCCAGTCACTTGCGTCACACATGATCTCAAAAGGTTTGTCCCATTCAGGAGCAACAACTATTGGTGCAGTTACCAGAGCTTTCTTCAAGGTGATGAATGAATTTCTACATTCATCATTGAAATCAAACTTTTGGTCATGCTGTAATAATAGACATAAGGTTTTGAAATTTTTGAAAAGTCTTTTATAAACCGTCTATAAAATCCAGCATGGCCAAGAAAGCTCCTGATACCTTTAACAGTTGTTGGTTCAGGTAGTTTTTCAATTACTTCAAGTTTAGCTTTGTCTACCTCAACTCCTCTTTTTGAAATTAAATGACCAAGGACAATCCCTTCTGTTACCATGAAATGACATTTTTCCCAATTAAGAACCAGGTCAGTCTCCTCACATCTTTTAAGACTCTGCTTTAAATTATCCAAACACTGATCAAAAGATGAACCATAAACAGAAAAATCATCCATAAATATTTCAATGGATTTTTCAAGCATATCAGAAAATATGGACATCATGCATCTTTGAAAAGTGGCAGGAGCATTGCAAAGTCCAAAAGGCATCCTTCTGAAGGCAAAGGTGCCATAAGGATAAGTGAAAATAGTCTTCTCCTGGTCTTCTGGTGCTATGGCTATCTGGTTGTATCCTGAGTATCCATCCAACAAGCAGTAGTACTCTTTTCCAGCCAACATGTCTAACATTTGATCAACAAAAGGTAATGGAAAATGGTCCTTTTGAGTAGCCTTGTTCAGCCTACGGTAGTCCATGCAAATTCTCCATCCGGAGACTATTCTGGTAGGGATGAGTTCATTCTTGTCATTGGAAATGACAGTGATCCCTCCCTTATTAGGTACACACTGGACTGGACTAACCCGATAACTACTGGCTATTGGGAAAATGATTCCTGCATCTAACCATTTCAAATTTTCCTTTTTCACTACCTCTTTCATGACAGGGTTCAATCTTCTTTGTGGCTCTATGGAAGTGAAGTTCTTGTCTTCTAAGATGATCTTATGCTGACAAATAGAGGGACTAATCTCTTTAAGATCAGCAATAGTCCACCATATGGCTTTGGTGTGCAACTTCAACATATCTACTAACTTCTTTTCTTGATGCAATTCTAAGGTAGCTGAAATAATGACTGGCAATTTGTCTTCTCCCCCTAGAAAGGCATACTTCAAGTGAGATGGGAGTTGTTTCAACTCCAGGTCAGGTGGTGAGATTATGGAAGGAGTAAATGACTTTTGTTCATCTCTTTCCAGCAGCTCAAATGCTGCAGCATCCAGAGGGACAGTCTCTTTCTCTATGGTCTTATCATCATCATCATATTCCTTGTCTAAGTCTCCCAAACTCAGGTCTTTCTCATCCTCCTCTTCTATCCTACAAGCCTGTTTGACTCCCTCCTCATGACACAAGTCCTCAATGACACCTAGGCTTGAGCAGTCTTCTAAATCACTAGGGTATTTCAAAGAATTGAAGACATTGAATGTGACTTTTTGGTCTTGTAGTCTCATGGTCAACTCACCCTTATGGATATCTATCAAAGTTCTACCTGTAGCTAAGAAAGGTCTTCCCAAAAGTATGGGAATGTCCTTGTCAGCCTCAAAGTCTAAAATGATAAAATCAGCCGGAAAAATGAACTTGTCAACCTGGACTAACACATCTTCAATCTTACCCTTGGGATATGCAATGGTCTTATCATCTAGAATGAGTGTGACTATGGTAGGTCTGGCCTCTCCTATTCCTAGGCTTTTGAAAATGGACAATGGCATAAGGTTGACACTAGCACCTAAATCACACAGTGCCTTCCCAACCTCTTTCCCACCTATGGAGCAAGGAATGGTAAAACTCCCTGGATATTTTTGCTTAGGGAGAATTTTGTTGGTCAAGAGAGCACTGCAACCTTCAGTGAGGGCAACAGTCTCATATTCATTCAACTTCTTTTTCTTGCTCAATATGTCTTTTAAAAACTTGGCATAACTGGGCATCTGCTCAATTGCTTCAACAAGAGGTATGTTGATATGCAATGCTTTGAAAACATCCAAAAATTTCTTGAATTGCAATTCCTCCTTCTCATTCCTTAACCTTTGGGGGTAAGGAATGTAAGGGGGAACTGGTTTGATAACTGCTTGGTTTGATTGTTTTGAGCAAGACGGCTCCAGTATGCTTTTGGTCTTGGTTTCATTAGGTAAAATCACAACTGTGGTTTTTGGATTAGTCAAAGGTGGACTTGAACTTGTGATATTAGGATCTTGATTTTCTACTTGAACTTCTGGTATTGGAATTACAGGAATCTCTGGAACAGGAATGGACTTGGACATTTTTTCAAAATCTGGTTTGGTAATCGGTTCAGATTCCTTTTCCACATATTCAGGTAATTCTTTACCACTCCTAAGTGTGACAGCTTTCACATGTTTTTTTTCTGGAGCCTTGGTATTTCTGTGTTACTAGGCAAAGTGCCTGAGGCTCTGTTGTTCTGATTAAGTGCAATTTGACTGACTTGTGTTTCCAAACTCCGAAGAGCTGCTTGTGTCTGACTCATGAATCCTCTCATCATTGCTTCAAGAGAGAGATTTGAATCATCATGTGGAAGTGTATGATGTTGGTTTTGAAAACGTGGTTGAGGGTGTTGATTGTGTTGAAAACCTTGATTACGATTGTTCTGATGATGATTATTTTGAAATTTTCCCTTGTACTGGTGTTGAGAACTGCTTGCTTGATTTTGAAAATTGGAGTTCCCTTGCTGCTTTTGAACTGGAGGATTTAAACATGGACTATTCCAAGAGAAGTTTGGGTGTTGTTTCCAGCTTGCATTGTAATGGTTGGAGTGGGGAGCAGGTCTGTTTTGCACAAAGTTTACAGATTCAGAATTATGTGGACAGTTTTCATAAGAATGCTCTCCACCAAAACACAGACATTGCACAGAAAGAACTGCGGAAGCAGGTGTAGGGACAGTCGCCTGTGCTTCTTGACCAGAAGTTATATTTTTAAGCATGTTGGTCATGGAAGCAAGCTGAGTTGTCAATGCAGTGTATGCATCTACATCATGCATTCCAGTAGTTTTCCTTTGAGTTTGGGCCCTAGGATCAATCCAATGTCCATTGTTTGTTGAAATTTTTTCAAGAATCTCATACCCGGCATTGTAGGTATTGGATGTAAAAGCCCCTCCTGAAGTCGTATCGAGCATTTGTTTTGCATTGGGAACTAGCCCATTGTAAAACGTCTCGAGTTGAATACAATAGGGAATGCCATGATGAGGGCATTTTCTCAACAATTCTTTAAATCTTTCTCATGCATCCGGAATAGCTTCATCATCCATTTGTTTAAAGATGCAAATTTCATTTCTGAATTTGGCATTCCGGGTGGGTGGAAAATATTTTCGCAAAAATTTCTCGGCCATATCACTCCATGATGGCACTGAACCTGGTGCTAATGAATTGAACCAAACTTTTGCCCGATCCCTTAGAGAAAATGGGAATAAAGTGAGCCTTAAGGCATCAGCAGATACCCCAGGGATCAGAAAAACATCGGTGATCTCCATAAAAGATTTTAAATGTGAATGTGGATCTTCCGATGGCATTCCGGAAAATTGACCATTGGCTTGCAACATGTGAAACATGATGGGTTTTGGTTCAAAATGTAAAGTTTCTAATTGTGGCCTAACAATTCCAGAATTCAATTGCTCAAAATTAGGAATTGCATAGTCCATAATTCTTCCATCTTTTGAGTTTGCAAGATCAATGATATTTTGTGGCTCAACATTACCAATAGATCCGGCATCATCTTCTTCATCATTATGATTTTGGTGATTTTGAAACTGATGAGGTGGAGGATTTCCAAAAATTGGTGCATTATTTGCAAAAATTGGTGGCGGCCTGATCTGATTCACTAAAGGTGGTCTCATTTGATTTTCCAAAGGCGGAGGTTGATTTTCCAAAAGTGGTGGTGGTCTGATCTGCCTGTTTTCAAAACCCGGGGGAGGTCCATCCATATTGAGAGGATTTATGTTTCGAAAAGTTCTTTGAATTCTCCTTCTTTGACGGAAGGTTCTCTCAATATCTGGATCTAGATCGAAAAGTTCCCCGCGTTGTATTCTTGGCATGCACCACTTTAAAAAATCTTTTGAAACTCCCAAAGGTGGTAGAAAAACCAAATCTTTTAAAACACTTTTAAATACTTTTGACTTGCCAATCCCCGGTAACGGCGCCAAAAACTTGATAGGCCCTTTTGTGTACCTTAGGGTGAGACAGATAATACCAAAAAGCAAGTATACAAATTGATACTATGTCGCCTTTCAAGTAATAAAGTGGTAAAATACCATATATCGTCCCACAGAGATTGAACTAAAAAGTGTGATAAAAGTATGATGAAAGATATGATTTCAGATGGCGAATTTGAAGCAATATTTTGATTGATTGGTGAACACAAGATTACTTTAACAAGATTAAAAGAGAAGCAAGGGTGCAAAGCTTGTGGTGAAATGTTAACCCAAATTCCAGTGGACTAATGCTGCAGTGATGCTGCAGCATCCTTGTGACAGAAACTGATTTTATTATCTATTTCAAGACACGTTCCCCTCGGACTCTCACCATCTCATTATTCCAGTAGCTATAAACAATCTCATCTCTGAGCAATGTTCAAGATAAGGGAATGATGAGAGTGGAGTTCTCAAAATATATGGCAAAACAAATTCTCTTTGTTAAAAGTTACTCTTTCGAAATAACCCCCATACCTCCCAAGTTGGTATATTCCAAATAGCTTATCTCTAAGTCTATTCCATTTTAACCCTTTGAAAAAGTGACAACTTATCAAGAATGGATCATTTTAAATGACACAAGTAACAGCTCTCGTTGCAAGTAACTCTTTCGATATTACCTCCTATGTCATTCAATTTGACGTGCTATTCAATGGCCTATCTCTAGGTCCATGACACTATTACACTATCAAAATGATCAATTTATCAAAGAGTTTTGTTATCTTGATAAAACTTGAGTTGGAATAATAAAACTTTGTTAAAGTCACAAAAGTCCACTTTGTTTAAGTTAACACCATCACCATTTGCCTCACACCCAAGCTAAGGTGTTTAGCTACTCATTACAATAAATAAACAAGGAACATTACAAAGAAATACAAAAGAGAACATAATGTAAATTGCTTGGAAATGTAAATGACTTGAAAGTATATAAATATATATATATAAGGCTTGGAATGTAAAGACAATAAATGTAAATGACAAGGAAGTAAAATGGAATGTAAGTACAAAACTACAAGATTCTGGAATTTAAATGCTCGAAACTAAAGACATAAAATAAATGGAAAGGCTAGAGATGCAAGATAAGTAAAGAAAATGCATGGAGAAAATCTGCAGGTGAATGTTGTTCCAATGCTGGAAGCATTCATAGCCTGGGTTTACAAAGAACACATGAAGAACACGAAGAACACCATATGAACATATGCATGATTTCTGGAAATTTCCAGAAAAACTCAGAACTGAAGTTCGGTCCAGTTCTAAGATGAACGAAAATAAGAAGATTATGCTAAGCAAACGATTACAAACAACATAACAACATGAAGAGATTTACGAGAACATGAAGAAATAAATGAAAATATGAAGAACAAGAAGATTAAACCAAAAGATTACTAAATATTAAAAGAGAATTGGGGCTGATTAAAATCAGCTACAAAAGTATCTTCGAAGAGGGAGGGATGATCTGATGATCGATGGATGAAGTTGTTCTTGGATGAGCTACTTCCTACTTGGTTGGATGAGTGATTGGTGATGATAGGATAAGATAAGATTAAATGCCCACAAAAACCCTCTATTTATAGGAAATAGAGAGGGGCCAAAAGGGTTAATCTACCATAATTAAGAGTACTAAGATTAGAGTTTTACACAAAAGGTACAATGCAAAAGGAATAACACAACTGTAATCTGCTGGCAAAAATCCTTTATCCACTGGTCCAAAGAATGGCTAAATCCACTCCACTTTAATCAGCTTCCAATTCTCCTGCAGGTCCGATGTTGTTGGGATGCTGCAGCATTGACCTGTTTCATCAAGATTTTTCAAAATACATCAACTTTAGCCTATACAACCCATGTTTGTATACAAATCCATATCTTAAGCTCCAAATCAAGAAAGTGGAAAATAATAACCAAAATGACTCAAGGTTGGGATTATAAAGTGTAAAATCTATTCTAAAAAGATAAAAACAAAGTGCTTAAGTACTCAAAAGTGAGTACTTATCAGTTGCATTGGATCCATAGGCACATAAGTCAGTCTTTATTTGATGGTCAATTGGGTATTACGTGGTTGAACTCCGGGACCCATGTCTTATGACCTTAACTTTTCAAGTGTACACTAGAAGGGCTGAGTCCGATTGTGCTATCATGTTGATGGGCGTTTGGGGCCTCCTCCATGTCGGGGCAATGCCATGGTTGTAACCCCCGACTGTGCCGAGCCTTTTGTGGTATTCATGGTAATATTCGCTAAGGTCAGTTGTCTCTTTTGGTGTAGTTTGAAGGGAGTCGTAGGGGCACTTGGGCTTTCATGTCGTGAAGTGTCATATGATTAACATTGTATGAGTGGCATACTTTTGTGTTCCTCCACTCTCAACGGATACGGGTCTCCCCCGTCGTCTGCCAACAATATTTTGGATATTTAATTGTCCATGCTTTAACATTTGGATTTCATTCAAATTTATAGTCGCATGAGTATTGAATCTTAGTTCCATGTTTCCGTTGGCATATTATATTTATATGGATTGTTTTTCCATGATTTATGAGTTGAGAATTATTCCCCGCCCGTGTTTTGGGTGTTTCAGGATATAAAGTTTGATCTGCATTTTTATAATTAGGAATCCGTTTTCTATTCACGTGAGTGAGTTTTGGATGACATTATTTTATAAAGAATATTTTGTATTGGGACGTTCATTCTTAAAAATGCATGTTATTGGAAAACGAGTCGTTTTCATAGTTGAGGTAAATCATTTTGGAAGATTATGATTTAATTTGCATTATTTCTTTTTGACAATATATTCATTCATGTTGAAAACTCTTGAACTCACTAGGCGTTAGCCTAACCTTTTATTTGTCGGCATGTGCATCAGGTCCCGGCTGGGTATGGTACTAGCGACACTGTGAAGAGATGAGACAAAGATTTATGCTTGAGGGTGAGTAGCTTGGTGAAGACTCCCCCTTACTTTGGGTTATAGCAAATTTGTATTTGGGTTTAGTAACACCCGACCTTTGAGTAGTGTATGTGTAAGACTTTATTTATTTTTATTGATGATTAAATCTAGAGCAATATTTCTAGAATACACTTGTCGTAAGATACTTTATCTTTCTTTGAGGTATTATTGAAAACTTTTGATTAGTTGCTCTCACCAAATTTGAGGGTGTTACATACATTGCTGAAGCTCTTTTCTGAATTAATGTTTCACCATGACTTCTTTCTATAATGGAAGAAGATAAAGGAAGAAACCATTTTTAACCCAAGGATTTTTTAAGGATTGAAC
The DNA here is from genome assembly GCA_954870635.1 of Arctium minus. Taxonomy (NCBI): domain Eukaryota; kingdom Viridiplantae; phylum Streptophyta; class Magnoliopsida; order Asterales; family Asteraceae; genus Arctium; species Arctium minus. The sequence continues at coordinate 69,984,011 of OX941094.1, read as the reverse complement.
CCTTTTAAAAACCACAATTCCAAATGCCTCCTCCCATACCATTTTCATGAATGTTCAACTTCTTTCACCTTTGGAACTCTCAAGGAAGCCACTTTGAACATGGATATCTTTGCACCAAGATTTTGCTTTACTTTTTTTTTATGTTCTCTTCCTCTTTCTTTGTATTCGAGACTTTGATCATAATGCAGCTGAAATAAGCAAAATAATATATGCAAAAAATGATATTAACTAGTAGTCTTCAGATTTACGTCACCCACTGTAACAACCCAACTCGCAAATTAATCATAAAACAACTTTTATATAAATCAATGCCAAACGACCCCAAAATAAAATACAGATGTAACATTCGTAATTTTCGGTAAGTAAGGATCACCCATACCTCTTTGAAACTTGTAAGTGGTGGGATTCACGTTGGGAAAACATTATTTAAAACCCCTAAGGGTGTCGAAGGTATTGGTGTCGAAAAAGATCAAATTTCGGAGCTCGGGGGAGGCTGGGCGTTAGTGCCCGCGACAGTGACAGTGTCACTGTCGCCGTGTCAAGGTCGCGGGGGTGGTACCACCCGCGGTACACTCTCAGCGAGAGTGCCCTGGGCACAATCATCGGCGGCCCCTGGTGCCTTTAAAACTCGATTTTTGAGCAGCCCCTTCTCATTCTTTCAACCCCTTTCACCCCTCTTCTCTCCAAATCGACCCTCAAACCCTAACATCAGATTTTACGCATTCAAGACACCAAATCTAATATGTCCCAAGTGTTTCTCCACCACCCAAAAAATATTGGAAGCTAAGGTCAAGAAGCTTCATCTTCATATTCAACCTCAAGCTCTATTTTAGGGTTTTCTAGGTTTTCGTCAAAACCTAAGTGGTAAGTGTACTTTCCCCATTTCTAAGCTTTGTTATAAGATATAAATGTACTCTGATTTCCTAGTGATTAGTTTATCAAATTTCGGGTTTGATGATTTTGGAGAAAATAGTTCAAATTAGGGTTTGGCCAAGTTGGGGATTTTGATGTAATATGTTTGGAGATTGATTCTAAATGGTTGAAGGAGTATATTTATGGTTGGAAACTTGTGAATATAGGTTTTTAGAAGATTTTGCTTGTGGATTCAAGTTTCTTCAAGGAAGCTCAAGTTGGGGTAAAATCTAGATTTAGCCTAAATCTAGCGAGGTGAGTTCAAGTTGATTTGTGAAAACGTTGTACATGCCAAAATGCTTATTTTAAAGTACTTATGTGTTTAACATGAAATTATCATTTGTAGAGTACTTAATGGGTTTTGATTATCTGAGAAGTTTGGCTTTATAAACCTTGTAAAACACCCATGTTTGGGATTTTTGAGCATCTTGATAAATGTGTCGTAAATGGATGTGTTGTAGGGATTTATTGCATAAATGAGATTATTTGGTTAAAAGGCATTTTAGTGTTTGTCTTGAAGAAACGCTTAACTTGGTGTTATGGGACGTTTTAAAGAAGTAAATGGTATAAAATCGTTTGGAAGGTATTTTGTCCCAACTTAAACCGTATTGGACTCCACATATGTATTTTGGGGTGTGGTCGCACGACGTGAGTCGATTGTGTATTTAATTATTTGTTTGGGGATTGTTAATTGTCGGTCAAAAGGGGTTTTGAGCATTTTGGCTCGGTGTTGACTTAAAAGAGTCTTGAGGACACTTGTCCGGTTTTGACGGCTCAAAGTAAAGCCGGTTATGGTTTACATGCTCAAGTGCGTTAGTTATTCTTGTGAAGTCATGTAATGTTAGGTTATGTTGCATTGGATCCATAGGCACGTAAGTCAGTCTGTTTTGGATGGTCAATTGGGTATTGCGGGTTTGAACTCCGGTATCTATGTTTTACGACCGGAAACTTTACAAGTGTGCACTAGGAGGGTTGAGTCTGGTGGTGCTGCTGAGGAGGTTATTTCGTACGTTGATCATACGACACTTCACGACACGCAAGCCCAAGTGTGCACTACGACCTCTTAAGAAGTTTCACCCAAAGAGATAGCTGACCTTAGCGAACAACACCGGAAATACCGCCAAAGGCTCGGCACATGGGGGATACAACGAAGGCATTGCCCCACATGGCGAAGGTCCCAACGCCCATCAGAGGACTACCCATAGTCATAATAGCTCAACCGGAACTCAACCACTCTTAGTGCCTACTCGTAAAGACAAGGTCATAAACCATGAGTCCCGGAGTCCAACCCCGTACCACCCAATTGACCATCAAATAAGACTGACTTATGTGCCTATGGATCCAATGCAACACAGTCTACAATTACACGACTACTCATGAATGACTAAAGCACTCGAGCCTGTATTTAATATAAATATGCAATAAAATGCATTAAGAGGTATATCGAACCTGGGCTCCTCAAAGAACCATTAAAACTGGGACAAATGTCCACGATGCTCATTTAAGTCAAAACCGAGTTTAAAGGCTCAAAATCTCATTTGACCAATAAATAACTTTTCACAACGTATCTAAACAACGTTTATGCAGGCACATACTTCAAGGATGTGATTAACCCAAAATCGACACGTATCGGGACCAAAGGTTTTCCAAAGGGTTTATGAACACAATAACCCAAAATGCTTATGACATGAAATAAACCTCGTTTGTACAAAATCACCAAGATGCATAAGTCATGAAATGGACTCTATTTGTACAAAATTGCTAAGAACCCAAATGTGAGCATTTTATGGAATTAAACAACCCAAATTCACCACATATGAAAACTTATCGAAATACTCATACTTGACAAATAACAAAGTAAAACATATTTTACTTTCAAATACTCAAAATTTATCAGCAGTTAACCATTTTATGTAAAACACTTTAAAATAAACATTTTGGCATGTACACCGTTTTCACAAATCAACTTGAACTCACCTTGCTAGATTTAGGCTAAATCTAGGTTTCACCCAACGAGCTCTTTTGAAGGCCGCTTGAATCCTCAAGCCGAGAACTTCCAAAACCTAGATCCAAACATTCCAAACCATACATAACCATAATCAACCACATAGAAACATTCCCCAACATTATAAACCAAAATCCCCAAACGAGATCAAAACCCTAGTTTCTCCAAAACTAACAAATCCGAGATCTGAAAATCCGAACACTAGGAAAACATCCAAAGAACATTTATAACCTTAAATCAAGGAGCTTACCATTAAAGATGACGAGACTTTCCGAGGACACCCAATCCAACTCTTCAACCCAAGCTCCCACACTTTGAACTTGATGAGGAAGATGAAGATGGAGGCTTTGTGGTTCCAGATCCCACTAGCTAGATGATGAAGGATCAGGTGGTTCAAGGGGGAAAAACCCTCAAAATAGGTTAGGTTCGACTTTGGGGATTTGGGGGCCAGTTTGGGAGAGAAAGGGGAAGAAGATTTAGGGTTTGGGAGTTTAATAAATGAGGCTAATGGCTGAAAAATCGGCTTTTAGCTCGACAATGTGCTACGCGGGTTATGCCGCGACCTTAAGTCGCGACATAAGTCGCCCGTTTCCCCCAGACCTCACTTCCAGTGAGTTACGCGGCTTGTGCCGCGACTCCAAGTCGCGCCACAACTCGCGACAGCCCAAAACTCCGTTTTCTCACGTCTTCGCGCCTGAGTCGATCCTCGATGATTCCATAGTAAAACTCACCTGATTTCTTGGCACCTTTTCGTTCTTATAGTCAAACGGCTCCCGAATTGTCACTAAAGGAAAACTCCCATTTACGGGTGTTACAACGGGTCTCCCCCGTTGTCGGCTAACAGCATTTTAAATATAATGACGTTTTACTTTATTGCCATTGGGCTTATGTGGTTGACCGTAAATGAGGACCTTAATATTGGATCTCCTTCCACCTATATTAAGGTTTGAGTGAAGTACGTCCTCCTCATGTTTTGATAATTGGTTTCCCTTCAATTTATGGTCGCATGAGTATTGGGCCTAGTGTCCGTGCTTTTGGTAACATATTGTACATGCGGGTTTTAACCATGTTGTGTGGGTTGAGTATTTTACCCCACCCGTGTTTGGGTGTTTTGGGATGCAACGTTTTATCCACGTTTCTTAAATTGGGAGTCAATCCCCGTTCTCCTTTTGAGTGAGTTTTGGGTTGCATCATTTTATAAAGAATGTTTTTGTAGTGGGGTGTCCAACTTTGAAAAATACATGAAATTGGAAAAGAGTCGTCTTCGAATTTAAAGTAAACCATTTGAAAGATTATGATTTTTAGTTAGGGTTCATTCCATTAAAGATATATTTGTTCATGTAAAACTCTTGAACTCACTAGGCGTTAGCCTAACCTTTTTATTTGTCGGCATGTGCAACAGGCTTCGTTGGGGAATAGTTCTAGTGACACTATGAAGAGAGAAGTGCTAGTTGTGTGCTCGTGAGGTGAGTAGCTTGGTGAAGTCTTCCGCGTTAGCTTATGAAGAGCAACTTGTATTGGGGATATGTAGCATCCGACTTCTGTTTGGTCCTTGTATCTTATTGGAGTTTATATTTGTTGAGGTTAACTATAGAATTTTATATTGAGGTGTATTGAGTTTTGAATAGTAAGAGGAAGTCTTATCCCTCATTTGATGTTATATTGAAATTTTAAACTAGTTGCTCTTACCAAATTATAGGGTGTTACAACAGACAACAAGGTTTACCGAAGAATCTATTGCACAACTGAGAATTTAAGAGAAGGACTAGATCTGGAAAGCTAAATTTTTAATCTTCGAAGTAAGCTCCTCGCACTCAGCTCCCTTTCACCATACCGAGTCCTCCTAATTCACGTTTTCCTGAAAATGTTTTTAGTTTTGAAAGAGAGAGGGTAGACTGAATGGTCTAATGGGTTCCCTCTAATAATAGTTCACACGAACACCACATAAAAGATTTATAATACACAAACCGATTCAGTTTTATAAAAACCACGTACTCACAATTCACTTTCCTGGCACACACTACTGTCACGCGAAGGAGAAAACGTGTCTGGATCATACTGCCTTATATTGGGACACCCCCACCCAGTATGAACGCAGGCGGGACACACCCACGACTTACGCCATGACTGCTAGCAACAATGTAGGCATACATTTCAACCAAATCAATAACAATAAAACATTTCTCGCATTCAATAAATTTCGTAAGCAATAAATAGCATGAACCACAGTAACGGTTTTATCAACTTCTCATGCGAATAATAACACAAATATCGATAAAGATTTTGGGTTAGAAAACTCTCCTGGATCTCCCGCGAAAAGTCTCTACTAGCGCTTTAAGACGAACACCTATCAATAAAATGAGAAGGACGGTAAGAAAACCAAACCCTATACATACCCACCTCGGACAACCTCTACTCTCAAAAGATCGGGTTCGGTCACAACCTCCCCCTTCTACCCGACTCCCGGGTCCCCCTCTCTCACGGCTGACTCCCGGCTCCCCCTCTCTCTCGGCCGACTCCCAGCTCCCCTTCTCTCTCGGTCGACTCCCGGGTCCTCTCTCTCTCGGCCGAATCCCGACTCCCCCTTCCTCTCCCGACTCCCGGGCTCTACTACTCCCTCCCGGGCCTCCCAGGTGCCCCTCCCGAGATCCACCACTCGAACCAATCGGTTCTCCCGATCCTCCCCTGGATCCCCCAGTTTCCCCGGTATCCCCGGGCTCCCTGGGTTTCCCCGACCTCCCCGCTTCCAGACCGGCCTCCCAGGTTCCATACCCACATCAATTACAGCGGCGGCGATTTGGGGAATCGTTGCCGAGCCAATGCCACCCCAAAATGGAAAGGCGGTTTCTAGGGGTTTTATTCCCAACCCGATTAAACCAACCTCCTCTCTTAATCTTACCAAAACAAAACCAATAGATATGGGTTTTAGCTTCAAATCACAAGGGAAATGGATTTAACCCTAACCTTAAGAATACAGGAGAAGAAAGTCTTCTTTACATAAGCAATTGAAATCTAACATTCTCTTTTACAAAAAAAAAAAAAAAAAAAAAAAAAAAAAAACAAAAACAAAAAACAAACTAGTAAGAGAGAATAGCTTACCTTGATGAACAAGTTGCAAGAACCTTCCAAAATCCACCTTCTTCTTCAAGCTCTCTTCAATCGATCTCTTTCTCTAGGTTCTTACTAGCTGCATCTAATGCCACACGGTTTAGGGAATAGGGTAGGGTTAAAACTCCTCTTTTCCATATTTACAAGCTAATCCCCATAACTTTGGATTTTGGACAAAAACTCACCTATACTCCCTTCTTTTATCAAATGGGTCACGGTTATTACACCCACCATAGTGGCGACACGATGAGCACATTCTCGGTCCAACATTTAACCCAAAAATGATGCGTATAACCATAAAAACATCATCAACAACTTCAAATAAAAATAAATTAATAAAGAGGAAGAAACACAAACATATATTAAGAAAACACAACTAAAATTAGAAAAAAAAACATATATACTTGTATTTCCTGGTTTGGTAACTTTGGTTCTAACAAGATAAAAGAGGAGTCGTACATTGTAAAATGATCGTATATATTTCTAGTGCCAACTACATAAAATCAATGCAATGACATGCATTTTCATTTCCCCAACAATCCTATTTCCATTCTCGTTTATACTTTAATTTTCATTTCTATTCTTAAAACGAATAAAATATTCTCTTAGGGGTTGTTTGTTTACCTCTTAATGGTTCCATTAAGATGCAACCTCTGAATTGTTAAGAGGTGAATCTTATTTGGCAAAAAAAAGTTTGTCTTTTAATAGTTCCAAAATCCTCTGAATGATTTTGTATCTTAACCCTTCCTTAACCATTCAGAGCCCTAATTTCATTCTGAACTGTATTTCATTTTGTACTATATCATAAGAGTCTTTTAATCATTCTGACCACTTAATCATTCACTGATCTATAAAAAAAAAGATAGAAGCGAGGACTGCACCCAACCATTCAGCAACTGTCAAACAAACCTTAGTAATTAAATTAGAGAGATTGCTTCAAATGAAATTAGAAAATTTGATTTCTTAAAAAAAAGTTTAACTCAAAAGTTGGCCTAAAAGTAAAAAAAAAAATTGAAAGTGGGCTTCTAAAATAAAAATAAAAATAAAAGCCAAGTTTGATTTTATTTTTGTGTACTTTGTTATAATTAATTCTATTAAATTGGAATGAAATATGATTTTGAATGTTCAAATATGTGATTCACATAAACCTTTTATCTGAAAACTTAATTGGGAAAAACGTAAAACTACAATGATTTTTTAAATCTATTTTTCTCTTTATTTATTTCAGTTTTTACGAACAATCTTTCATTCATTCTCGACGATACAAATCTTCAATTGTTCATTAACCTCAAAATATTTGTAGTCAAATTGATGATCAAATCGATCAAATATGATTGAACTGTTACTTACTAAAAAATTACATAAATACAACGTTATATAATGATATTAATATCACTAATTATATACTCAAACAGTACAATTTTAGAGAAAAATGTATTAGAAACCTTCAAATCCTGAATTAAAGTAGCAAACATAAGAATCATTTAAACAAAAATATACAAAAATGAGTTTGGGATTTATACTTTTAAAAATACATATATTGTATCCTATATATAGAGAGAGAGAGAGTCGGGTTCAAACGAGAACAATACATATTTAAAAGAACACGAGAACTAACAAAATTATTAGTGATTTTACATTAACATACGAAAAAAGAACTTTGGCCGCGGCTTCAGGTTCGCGTGGGTTTTTTGCACGTTAATGTAAAATCACTAATGATTTTGTTAGTTCTCGTGTTTTTTAAATAGTTATTGTTCTCGTTTGATCTCCTTCTATATGTATGTATGTATATATATATATATATATATATATATATAGGACGGTAATCAAATGAGAACCACAAAAATGTTGAGAACTGTGAGGAATGATCTAAGCCTTAATTTGATTTTAATCCTAAGGTTTTTATTGAAAGCTATTTTTAATTTAAAAGGGGCATAATCGTCATTTTGGTAACAAAATTCACCAAATGAAACATATATATTCATTCATCAGATAAAACACGTAGATTCACTATATGAAACACATACCTACCTTATTTCACCATATGAAATAAATCACAATTTTCATAAATATGCTATTTCACCTAATGAGATCCAAACACAATGTTCATCTATATCTTAATTCACCACATGAAATCAAATATAAATTTCATGTGTAATCTATTTCACCTAATGAAACTTAACACAAATTTCATCTATAACATGTTTCACCTCATGAAACATAAACACAAATCTTGTTGCAAAACATGCTTGGGATTTTCTTCTACTTCATGGATATCTCGATAAAACCCTCATTTTTGTGTAATTTTCTTCATCTCTTCGAGTCGTCTAGAACTCAAACCCATGGATCTCATAAACCGATTGCGACGTTCATCTACACTATCAAGAGTACCAATCCAAGAATCGTATCTAGGTTTAATCACAGTTCCTGATCTTTTCGATCACTTTACCCCTTTTTTCGTATTTGTGAGAGGCGATTGTCTTTTCTTGATGCACTTGACACCACCGCTGACGGTGGCGGTGGCGGAGGCGGCGTTGGTGGATTCGGACATTCTGGGTGCACCGATGCGACTGGAAGAGAAACGATCGGAGATTCATTCATCATGAGCTACATCAGTTGAGGATTTGGTTTCTACAAATCTTCTTCACTCGACGGATGTGTTGAATGCCATGAAGTTCTTGAATTTGCTACGATAAATTACAAGAGATACGATGGGATTATGTGTTATTAATTTAGTTTTCTATTGGAGATGAACTTAGGGATGGATTTTGTTGAATGCAGAAATATCCATCACATACATGATGAAGAAGATAAAGATGAAAACATTAAACTAATTTGAAATTTTATTTGGCATCCACAATTTAGTTTTAATTTGATTTTAATATAAAATATCCATAATACCCTTTCCATGCCCTTGCAAATTGACAAATCTACCCTTATTTTTTTTCTTTTATTACTAATATGTTTTTCTTTTAAGGACCATTGATCTATTCTAATCAATGGATTAGATTAGTCCTCAAGTCCTTAACCTTTTTTTGGTATTTTAGAATTATCCTCTCTCCTCTCTTCTCTCTCCTCTTTCCGGCGAACATTATTCCGGTAAACATTATTCCGGTGACCACATGATGCACAGTGTGATACCTTTTGTAAGCATTGAAAATAATGAAAACAAATAAGAAATATTGTGATACATACTGTGATACAAAATAAGAAATGTTGTGATACCTATCGTGATACAAAATACACTATGATACCCACCATGACACAAAATACACCGTGATAACCCTTGTGATACAAAATACACTATGATACCTATCGTGATACACAATATACTGTGAAACCCATTGTGATAGAAAATACGTTATGATACCCAATGTGATACAAAATACACTATGATACCTACTGTGATACACAATACACTGTGAAACCCATTGTGATACAATACACACTGTGATACCCAATAACTTCTAAATAGTAATATGCAAAACCCACTATGATACCATTGTGTTGGGTCATCTAAGATTTAAAGATAACCTCTCCTTAGTCTTTATTGATGATTGAACCTTGTATTTTGTTTTATGGTTCTTTGTAATAGCTTAGTTAGTTTAACAGATCGGTGATTCGAAGATAAACCGAATCCAACATGAAGGAAGTCTACAATGCGGATTAAGATGGACCTCAAAGTGAACTAAGCCTGACCTGCCGACTTCTATTCGGCAGAACATCCTATTTACCGATTCTTATTCGGCAGACTCTCCACATGCCGATTTCCTATTCGGTATGTCCTTTCTATGTTGCCGAATAATCGTTGTTCGGCACAACCCTCATCTGCCGAACTCTTTATTCGGCATTCTCCTCGTACAGATTGCTTCTTTATCTAGTACGAACATTTATGTTAAATCCTCCTGATTTGACATACTTCCTCTTTCCCAATGATCTTCTGACAATGGGAATGGAAGCTTCTCTCTTCCTTTAGAAGATTTACATTTAGTCTTAATTTGATTAGATGTTTATTTTTCTAATAGATCTCAAAAAGATTTTCCCAAGAATATTTTATTTAGATATTGTACTTTCATAGTACAAAAGTTACCTTTTGTATTGTGACAAGTCACATCAAATATCTTATAATTTATTGTCAACCTCTCAACCACCAAAGCCTTTACTCCTACTTGTCCTTTGCACTCATTACATTGGATAGTATATAAAGGATGGAAGTAGCACCTTGCTACTTACGCTTTCAGCTCAAGCTTTGGCATTCACAAGATTTCAAGCAGGTTGATAGTTGTCTTTTATTTCCTTAAGGTTTAAGTCTTTGTGTTCTTAATATCTTCTAAGTGTTAGATTGTTTAGAGTAGTTCTTAACTATTCTTTTTCCGCAACAATCTTTATTTTCTCTTTGTGTAATTCTTGATATTCATTATCAATAAAAGAATTAAAATTAAGTAATTTTGTGGTATTGTATTCAACCCCCCCTTTTACAATACTTGTTTACTTCTTTGGGACTAACAAGTGGTATCAGAGCGGTTGGTTTAATCTAATAAACTAGATCCGTAATGACTTCTCCTTCTACTAAACCTGAGACTTCTTCTCAAAATTCTTTTTACTCTGACAATGGATCTACTGTTAAACCTCCTAAGTTCAACTCGAACAACTTCTCCTTATGGAAAAGTAGGATGATGCTCTTCCTTGAAGGAGCTGACAGTCGATATCTTACCATCCTTAGTGACGGTCCTCTTATCCCAAAAGTCTAGGATAGATTTGTCAAAACTCCTAAGGATAAAGAAAAGAAAAAGGACAATCTCTTTCAAGTTTCCGATGACTCTTCAGAGGAGGAAAGAACTTCTGCAACTGGTCGATATGTCTTAAAAACGACCAAAGAATACAATGATGAAGATAAGCGCACAGTTGGACTTGATTCCAAAGTGCGAACCATCATTGCTCAATCCCTTCCTGATGAAGTATACCAATCTCTTGTCAGTCTTAAAACGGCAAACGATATGTGGTCAACTCTATGTGTTTTGTACGAAGGTACAAATGAAGTAAAGAAATCTAAAAAGATCTCTCTCGTACGTAGATACGAATTTTTCTCTCATGAAAAGGGAGAATCTCTTCCCTCCTATTACAACCGGTTTAACAGTCTCTTAAATGAGTTAAAACTTGTTGGAAAACTTTATGACAACGAGGAAATCATATGCAAATTCATGGATGGTCTTCCAGATTTCTGGAATACCCTTTCCACGTGCATTAAGACTTCCAGGGACTTGGAAAGCCTTCCTCTCACTTCTCTCTATGGTATGTTTCTTAATCACGAACAAACCCAACTTCAAAGGAAAACCATCTATAAAGAAATAAGAGCCCCCTCTATGGCTCTTATCAGTGATGGCTCCAAGAAATCTGTGTGTATTCCTCGTATAACCTACCCTTCTGATGATTCAGATAGAGAAAGTCATGAAAATCTGAATCACTCCTCGGAAGCTTATCTAAGTGAAGCTGATGATGAAGGAGAAAATCCATCTGTCAATCTATTGACAGAGGAAATGGGTATGCTTGCAAATTTCTCTAAATTTCGAAAGAATTCTTCTAATAAATCTCAAAGAAACAGAAATTTTTCTTCTTCTAGAAACTCCTTGAACAAATCAAAGGAGGATTGCTATGCATGTGGTAAGAAAGGCCATTTTGCATCTGAATGCAGAAGCAATTCTTCTAGGATTTCCATATCGAATTCTTCTAACTCTTCTAAAAGAAGACATCTTCGATCTAATTCTACAGGAAGATCGCATCCAAGAAAACCTTCTCCATCTTCTTCCTTCAAAGAACTTACCAACAAAGCCGACAAATACAAAGCCAAATATAGAAGAGAGAAAGAAAGAAATTTCAACTCTCAACGAAAAGGCAAAGGCTTGATGGCTGAAACTCTAGATTGGACAGACGAACCCACTTCCGACAGTGAGAAAGAAGTGTCAAGTAAATGTCTTATGGCCAAACTTGATAAAGAACCTAAAGACTCCTGTTCTAGGATGGACTTCAATGCTGAGTGCTCTTCCTCTTCTTCTCAGGTACATCCCTTCCTCTCTCTCACTAATGAAGAAAAGATTGAGGCTTTTGACTCTTTAACTGTACTTTTTCACAATGAAAAGGATGCAAAGAAAAGAGCAAATGCTCAAGTCAAAACTCTCTCCTCTCAACTTCATGAGTCTCTATCCCAGCTGGAACAGTTTAACAAACTAAAAGCTGAGTTAGATGACTTAAAGACTATAAACTTTGTGCTTGCCAAGGAAAAGAACAAGCTTCTAAAGAAGCTTCAGAAGGAACAAGAAACCCTAAACAAATGGAACACCTCTTCCAAAAATCTTGAGAAAATCTTTCAAGATCAAGTTGTTGGTGAAACTTATGGTCTAGGGTACTGGAAAGAAAATTCTTTGTGCCTCCCTTCTGAAAACATATCCTCTCCTACTCAGGATATTCCTCTGTCTTCTAAATTACCTTCTTATTCTACTGACTGGAATGATTCTATGTCAGAAGACTCTAATTCTGTATATTCAATGGATCTTCGCGATTCAAGAAAATTTGGCCACTTTGTGTCTGCTAAATCTTCCAAACCTATTCTAACAGAAGATCAAGACTCAAATGAGTTGGTCAAACCTGTAAATAATCTTCTTATGTCATTAAATTTAAACAACGACTCTTCTTCTTCTTCTTCCCATTCTTCGAAAAAGGCCCATTTCCTCTCTAAAGGAAAATCCGTTGTCGTTAATACTCCTAACAAAAGAAAGATTACACCTTCTTCAAAAGGTAAATCTCTCATGAACACAACCGACTTCATCCCAAGAGCCCTAAAAATAAAGAAGTCCAAAGGAATTTCAAACATTTCTTCATCTTCCATTTACAAAGGAATCCTTGGACCTGCTCCCCATAACCCTCACGTTCCGTACAGCTATCCCGTTCCCTCTCACCTTTTCAAACCTACTAAATCCAAAACTCAAGGAAAGGTAAAAGCTGCTTCTCTTGATCTAATGAAGAAATTTATTTACCGAAAGTGTTACAACTGCGGTGATACTTTTCACTTAGCCAAAGACTGTCCAAAGGACCGTATCGAAAGATATCATCCGACCAATCCTTCTTCTTCCTCTTCTAACCCTAAAGGATCTACCTCAAAACGGGTTCCAAAAGACTAATTTGTTCTTATCTGCAGGTCTATGAGCATCATCAAACTTGGTATCTTGATAGCGGATGCTCACGTCATATGACTGGGAACAAATCTCTTCTTCTAAACTTTGTGAAAGAAAAGGGACCAACTGTAACTTTTGGTCAACTATGTGATTTAGGTTTCTATGTAATTTTCAGAGAAATTGATTGTCTCATCACTGATAAACAGTTTCACACTGTCCTATCTGGTTTTAGAAAGGATAATGTGTACGTCATCAATATGGATGACAAATCAACTGGAAAGGAAAGCATCTGCTTCATTTCTGAAGACTCTGAAAAGAAAAACTGGCTCTGGCATAAACGTCTTTCTCATCTCAACTTCAAAACGTTAAATGCTCTCTCCAACAAAGAGCTTGTTGTTGGCTTGCCGAAAATTTCTTTCTCAAAAGAAAAGCTTTGTGCAGCTTGTGAGAAAGGCAAACTGACAAAATCTTCTTTCAAATCAAAACAGTGTTTTTCTATTTCTACTCCTCTACAGATGCTGCATATGGATCTTTGTGGGCCTGTCAGCACACCTAGCCTAGGTGGAAAAAGGTAAATTCTTGTAATTATTGATGAATACACACGTTACACTTGGGTATTCTTTCTCAGGTACAAAAGTGATACACCTGAAGAAATCATCAACTTTATCAAGAAATCTGAAGTTCTTAACGGTCAATTAGTCAGATCTATCAGAAGTGACAATGGAACCGAATTCAGAAATGCTACTTTAGATGCCTTTCTTTGTGACAAAGGTATTTCTCAAAACTTTGCAGCAGTAAGATCTCCACAACAAAATGGTGTTGTAGAAAGAAAGAATCGTACGCTATGTGAAGCTGCAAGATCCATGATAAGTGAATCAAATCTTCCAACCTATTTTTGGGCTGAAGCTGTCAATACAGCATGTTTCACTCAAAATCGATCCATCATTGTGAAAAGGCACAACAAGACTTCCTATGAAGTCTTCTATGGCAGAAAACCAAACATTGGTTTTCTTCATGTTTTCGGCTGCCTTTGCTTTATCTTAAATGATCGAGAGCAGCTTGGGAAATTTGATCCCAAAGCTGATGAAGGCATATTTGTGGGTTATTCTCTCTCCTCTAAAGCCTACAGAGTATATAATCTAAGAAGAAAATGTATTGATGAGTCAATACATGTGAAGTTTGATGATCACAAAACATCCTCTCTATCTTGTGATGACACTGAACTTCATGAATGGATTATTTCCTGTGTTGGAGAAAAGTCTCCAAATATTCTCTCTTCAGGACCTTCATATGTCCCATTTTCTGTACCCTCTACTTCTCTCCATCATGGTTCGGTAGAACCTTTACCAACTGCCGAACCCATATCTCCTACCGAAACCACCTTACATACTTCTCCTCTTCATCATATTCATCCTATACCTACCGATCCTTCACCTTCATACTTTCCAAACACAGTTCCTGCACCTCTTCCCCCAGCTTTAAAATGGACCAAAGATCATCCGATAAATCAAATTATCGGAGATCAGCTAGCAGGTGTCCAAACTAGAAGAAGTATTGGAAACATCTGTCTCTATGTGAATTTTCTATCCGTTATCGAACCCAAGAAAATTGAAGAAGCTCTAGCAGATTCTTGTTGGGTCACTGCCATGCAAGAAGAGTTGTCTCAATTTGAGAGAAACAAAGTCTGGAGACTTGTGCCAAGACCTTTCGGTAAAACCATTATAGGTACTAAGTGGGTTTTCCGAAACAAAATGGACGAAGTCGGTACTGTAATCCGGAATAAAGCCAGGCTTGTTGCTCAAGGATATAGGCAGGAGGAAGGTATTGATTATGATGAAACCTTTGCTCCTGTTGCTAGACTTGAGGCAATAAGAATCTTTCTTGCTCATGCTGCTCACAAAAACTTCCGGGTCTTTCAAATGGATGTTAAGAGTGCTTTTCTCAATGGAGAACTTGCTGAAGAAGTCTATGTGAAACAACCACCTGGCTTTGAAGATCCAGCTCATCCGTACCATGTGTTCAGACTTGACAAAGCTCTCTATGGTCTGAAACAAGCTCCTCGTGCTTGGTATGACACCTTGTCTGATTTTCTTCTATCCAACCGATATACCAGAGGTAAAATTGATAATACTCTTTTTCTCAAGAAAACAAACGGTAATATCATTCTTGTTCAAATCTATGTGGATGATATCATTTTCGGTGCCACTGATGAAAATCTTTGTCAAGAGTTTGCCTCTCTCATGAAAAGCAAATATGAGATGAGTATGATGGGTGAACTTACTTTCTTTCTTGGTCTTCAAATTAAACAATCCTCTGAAGGTATTTTCATTTGTCAGAATAAATATATTCGTGATCTTTTGAAAAAGTTTGATTTTGAAAATTGTTCTCCCATGAAAACTCCAATGGCACCACCTCTAAAAATTCATGCAGATTCCACCGGCAAGTCGGTAGATATCACGAATTATCGAGGAATGATAGGGTCTCTTCTTTATCTTACTGCTAGTAGACCTGACATCATGTATGCTACGTGTCTTTGTGCACGTTATCAAGCCAATCCCAAGGAATCTCACTTGGCGGCTGTAAAACGTATTTTTCGGTACCTAAAGGGTACCATGAATCTGGGTCTTTGGTATCCCAAGGACTCAGGTTTTGATCTAATTGGCTATTCAGATTCTGACTTTGCAGGGTCTAAGGTTGACAGAAAAAGTACAACTGGCAGCTGTCAATTACTAGGTGGAAACTTAGTCAGTTGGTCCAGTAAGAAGCAAAATTCGGTATCCACCTCCACTGCCGAAGCCGAATATGTTGCAGCTGGAAGTTGTTGTGCTCAGATCTTGTGGATGAAGAACCAACTACAAGATTATGCCAAAGTTTATTCTCATGTACCGATTCTATGTGACAATTCTAGTGCCATAGCCATTGCCAACAATCCAGTGCTGCATTCTAGATCTAAACACATTGATATTCGGTATCACTTTATACGAGATCATATCTCTAAAGGTGATATTGAACTTCACTTCATTCCTACGGATTTTCAACTTGCAGACCTTTTTACAAAACCACTGGATGAGGCACGTTTCAACTTCCTTGTGGGATCCTTAGGTATGTTAAATCTATCGTAAAAAAAAAAAAAAAAAAAAACTTGCCCAATAATCGACGGTACCTCCTTACCGACGATTACCTTTCGGCAACTTGTACATTTTTTTTCCATACCGAAGTATCTATTACCTTCGGTAACTCTTTCATACCGAAAATTCCTTTCGCATTTTCGTAACTCTTTCTACCGAAGTATCTCTCATACTTTGGTACTTCTCTACTTCTTACCGAACGGTCGTCTTCTTCTAAATTCGGTATCTCTATATACCGAATACTTCTTGCCGAAATATCTCCTTCTATATTCGGTATCTCTATATACCGAATACTTCTTGCCGAAATATCTCATTTTTTTTGGCATCTCTCTATTTTCGGTATAGTGTATGATGTGTCATTCTTATCCAATTCTTTCATACCGAATATCTTCGGCACCTTTTCCATACCCTATGGGCTTATGCAACGTGGCACTACAGGGTTCGTGCGTCAGTAGATGGGACGTCCACGACCTGACACTAAGCCGTTTTTCGGCCCTTCCACTTCCCCATTACGCACGTTTGCGTTGTACCATCATTACCATTTTTTTTGGCTTTTGAATTCTCACCTTTCCCTCTTCTTTTCTAACCTATTTATACTTCTCTTTGCTTGCTTTTCATTTTTTTTACCTTCGTTTTTATCTTCTTCCTCTATTTTTCCTCTAAAAACCTGCAACCCTCTCTCTCTTCCATGGCGTCTTCAAACACCTCGAAAGCTTCAAAGGTTGCTACTCCTCTAACTCGTGAGTCTCTCACTTTCCCTGCTTGCAACCAAGTTGCTCGTCTCTCTGCGGATGCTGATCACCCAGAGTTCAACCAAGTCTCCATCTTTCTCCAAAGATCTCCAATATGCCATGATCTCACTTCATCCACCAAGATGAGTACAATGCTCCTTGGTAACTTTTGGTTGACCTGCAAGTATGACTCTACTACTCACCAGGTGTCTGCTTCCGTTCTATCCTCTGAAGAACACCCCGATCTCTCTTTTGGGGTGGATGATATTCGCTCGGTTCTCCAAATACCAGAGTTTAATGTATATGCTCCTTTCCCTACTCATCAAGAGCATGATGAGGTTGTTACCGCTCTCCAGTATGTGCACGAAGGCAAAACCAAGGGTTCCGGCACTCTCCTTCGAAAGAATATGGGTGCATTATGGAACTACTTCTTTTCTCACCTCCTATACTGTCTTTCCCACAAAACTTCGGGATGGGATCAATCTCCGGCCGCTATCACTCGTCTTGCTCATGCCCTTATTTTTATGAGGAGGATCGACTTTGCACAGGTATTCTTCGACTCCTTGATTACCGCCATCTCTCCTCCCAGAAATCACAATGTGGCACTTCCCCGCTTCATCTCTCTCATCATCAACCACAAGCTATCTGCACATCTGCGTGCCGATGCGGCTCTCCCCGAACCGATGATCAAGTTTGACTTACCAATTTCTCAAATTAGCAAGCAATCTATTTTCAAACCGATAAAGTCTACCGACTCTACGCTCACCTCAGGTATGCTCTCTTTCATCTCTTCTCCCAATCCGATTTGGGGAACGCTTGCCGAAGGTGAATCCGAAAGGCCTTCATCTTCTCCTAAGCCATCCAAATCGGTGGTCCCTTCTCCCCCAAAAACTTCCCGAGCTAAGTCGGTGGCTATTAAAAAGAAAAAGGCCACCGGAAACGTCGCACTTGCTCTCGTGACTCTGCCACCGACGAATCCTTCGGTGGCTACCCCAGTCATACCCCCTTCTATTTCTGTTAAGCGACGGGGCTCAACCTCCCCTCCTAAGTCTCGTTCTAAGAAACTTAGGAAACCTTCGGCCGAGCCTCACACTCCATCTACCGATTCTCAACAATCGGAAGCTGTTGAACTTTCCCCTCCAGGGCCACGGGGATCTGTTAAACCCACTCCCACCTCCTCCAAACCTTCTCAACAAGATTTGGATGTACAAAAGGAGTCCCCGCATATTCCTTCTCCTCCTCCTCTTTATGTGGAGGTTGAAGATGAGTTGGTCTTCTCTCCGGACCGACATTCTGCTTCCTCACCGCACAGCCTATCACCCGGGGTCAATCCCGATGATATTGCACAAACTGGGGTTTTATCCCAGGAAATGCACCGACGGCTCTTCTCTCCCACTCCCTCACCGAATAAGAACCCCTCCCCAAATTCTTCACCACAGAAATCCCCCTCACCGAAACCCTCCTCTGCCGAAAAGGGTGGAGCTTCTGCACAAATACCGATCACCATATCTGCCGAGTTTTTTGCCGAAATTGTTGACTCCAATCGGCAAGTACGGATGCTAGGTGCTCAGTTTGAACAGCTACGCAAGTCCTTGCGTGTACCGGCACTTCTTCATTCTTTGGATGCAAACAACATCTCTCTTGCCGAACTTCTGCAGCTCGTCAAAGAGCAAAATTCTGAGGTTGTTGGTCTCAATCGCGACATATTTCGGTGTTTGGATGTCGTGCATAACCAAATTGATGGTCTTCTTGCCCCTCTCCCTGCCACTATGGAATCTCTCCTCAAGGAGGTGGTCAGGCTCAATGATCAAAATACCTCATTGACTTTGTCAGTGGCCGCTCTAAAGGCAGCCTCTGATGCACGGGATCAGGATCTCATCAATCTTCGGAAGCAGGCCCTGGCACAAGAATCTGTTAGTTCTCAAATTCTCACTGCTCTTCAGCATATAAATCGGCGTCTTGATTCTATGCCTGCCGATGTTGCTCAATACTGTGCTCAATCTCTGGACATCGACATCACCGAGTCCGCTTTCACTCCTGATGATCGCACAGTGTTGGAGCGTGTTGATCACCGTCTTGGCCGTGTGTCGGCTAAAGCTGGTGTTTCTTCCCCGGCTCGTTCTGAGGGGGAGAAATCAACTGAGGGGGAGCAACAAATTCAGGGGGAGCTACTCCCTCGGGTTCATATAGTCAGTACGAGTCAGGGAAAACCCTCTGCTTCTGCCGAAGTCTCTGCTGCTACCGAACCCACTGCTGCTGCTGCTACCGAACCCACTGCTGCTGCTGCTACCGAACCTTCTGCTACCGAAGAGAAGGGCACCGATCACCCCTTGGTGGTCGAAGAGTCTGAGGGGGAGAAAAAGCCCAAAAAGGATAAGGGAAAAGCTGTTTTATCACCAGATGAAGTAGCTGCTGAAGAAAAGCGTCGAAAAGATGCTTTAATAAAGAAAGCTGCAGATGGTACTGGTCTTCACCTTCCTCCCCTAAAGACTACCTCTTCTGTTTTGGGCTTATCCGAAGAGGAACTAAAAGCTGCAAAGCTTGCCCAAATTGCTCGGGACAGAGATACCGACCTGGCTTTTAAACTTGCTGCCGAAGAAAATCCTACCGACACAATCAAAGCTCAGGTGAGTGCTCTGGAGGAATCGACGAAGAAAAATGAAGAAATAAAGTCTTTGTGTATCGATTGGTACCACAAAGCTCTCTCTAGACGCCGATCCTTTGCAAAAATCACAGATGTCAAAATTATCAAACCGTCTTCTAGCTGCAATGTCATTCGGCTAAGGATTATAAGGGAGGATGCTTCAAGTTCTATGGACAGACTGGATTCTCTTGTTCGGTTTGGAGTTGCCGAATGGATGGAAATTGGTATCTGTTTGAATAAAAGCCGAAATACTCTCAAGCCTGAGGTTGATAAATTTCTTACAGATCTCCAAACGAAGTTCAGGACGTACCGAAAGACGTATAACATTGTTCACTCTCCGACTGAAGAGAAGCTCATCGAAAGTCTTAGGTTTGATCGTCCTCCTCCCAAATCCAAGCCAAAATCCAAAAAGGAAGATGTGTTTGCTCAAATGGCTAAAGAAGGAAAGGTTCCGAAAACCTCAAATCTGGATCTATCCTTACCGACTCCGGTTCCTCATCCTTCAACCACTGTGATTTCTGAGCCTACTCATGGTATTTTCTTCAACGATGCGCTTGGGCAGATCTCCTTCTTCAGATCAAGCCAAATCCCTATTGCCGACACAACCTTTCTCCACGGGATTATTCAAATAATTCCAATGTCGGCTAAGGACTTCTATGTGGCTACTACCGACGAACTAAAGAAGAGGGATGCTGAACCGCATTTTTCTTTTGAATAAACTCGGTGTAGTTTTATGCTTATATTTATTTTGTTTTCCTCTGTATTGTAATCTTCTTAAAAAGATTAATACATTGAGCTTTTATGTCTTATCGTAAATTTTGTACAAATATTTATTTCATTCGTTTATACTTGTAAATGTCGGATACTCTAGAAAATCCAAATATAAACAAAAAGAATGGTCTATGTGAAAAAGAACCCAAAAGAATATGAAAAAGGGTCAAAATGCATTATTCATTAACTTCTATGTTGTATGAGATGTTATCATCAAATAGGGGGAGATTGTTGGGTCATCTAAGATTTAAAGATAACCTCTCCTTAGTCTTTATTGATGATTGAACCTTGTATTTTGTTTTATGGTTCTTTGTAATAGCTTAGTTAGTTTAACAGATCGGTGAGTCGAAGATAAACCGAATCCAACATGAAGGAAGTCTACAATGCGGATTAAGATGGACCTCAAAGTGAACTAAGCCTGACCTGCCGACTTCTATTCGGCAGAACATCCTATTTACCGATTCTTATTCGGCAGACTCTCCACATGTCGATTTCCTATTCGGTATGTCCTTTCTATGTTGCCGAATAATCGTTGTTCGGCACAACCCTCATCTGCCGAACTCTTTATTCGGCATTCTCCTCGTACAGATTGCTTCTTTATCTAGTACGAACATTTATGTTAAATCCTCCTGATTTGACATACTTCCTCTTTCCCAATGATCTTCTGACAATGGGAATGGAAGCTTCTCTCTTCCTTTAGAAGATTTACATTTAGTCTTAATTTGATTAGATGTTTATTTTTCTAATAGATCTCAAAAAGATTTTCCCAAGAATATTTTATTTAGATATTGTACTTTCATAGTACAAAAGTTACCTTTTGTATTGTGACAAGTCACATCAAATATCTTATAATTTATTGTCAACCTCTCAACCACCAAAGCCTTTACTCCTACTTGTCCTTTGCACTCATTACATTGGATAGTATATAAAGGATGGAAGTAGCACCTTGCTACTTACGCTTTCAGCTCAAGCTTTGGCATTCACAAGATTTCAAGCAGGTTGATAGTTGTCTTTTATTTCCTTAAGGTTTAAGTCTTTGTGTTCTTAATATCTTCTAAGTGTTAGATTGTTTAGAGTAGTTCTTAACTATTCTTTTTCCGCAACAATCTTTATTTTCTCTTTGTGTAATTCTTGATATTCATTATCAATAAAAGAATTAAAATTAAGTAATTTTGTGGTATTGTATTCAACCCCCCCCCCTTTTACAATACTTGTTTACTTCTTTGGGACTAACACATTGTGATATCGTTCTGAATATGGTTTGAGACCAAATCCGATATGGGTTTTAGACCACATATAACCATTGTGATACTGTTTCGAATATGGGTTGAAACCAAATCTAATCGGAAGAAAATAACGATTATGATACCCAATGATACCCTATCAAGATTTGAAGAAAAATAAAGGGAAAAAAACATTCGAGATATGCTTATCCCTAACCTTCATCATCCACATAAACCCATAAATTACCAACGTCGTTTTTGTTCCTCCTCTAACCTTCATTAGTCGCATAAACCCATAAACCACTAACGTCCTTTCTGTTTCTCCCTTAACCTTCGCTATCACTGGCGACCGTGAACACCCGAGATCTGTGAACCATCGAACACCAGATCTAGGCTTTTCCATTTGAGTCATCACCGGTGTTGTTCATCAGGAAAGAAGAAGAGCACCTTCAATGGAAGGCCGACGAAGTGTTTCAATAGATATTTCAATAGACAGTACATCTGGAATGAACTCTCATTAAGTTTCAAAATTTTAAAATAATTTTAGAAAACTGATTTGATTAGAACTCTTATAAGGAATTTAAATCAAGTTCCATAATTTTAGGTAACTAATTGATTAGAATCAATCAATTAATATTTTAATTATTTGTAAAAGGTCCAAATTATGAAATTACGAAATCACCCTTTTATATATAATTAATAAACAAAATTAATATCAATAATTGATTGGCTCACATTGGATCTCACGGTCATCACAAATTAAACAGTTCTCATTTGATTAGGCCCCTATATTGTTCAAATGCAACCCCATGCAACCCACCTATCTACCACTCATTTTGTTTTCACCTTTTTAATTAAAAAAGGTGAAAATAAAATGAGTGGTAGATAGGTGGGTTACATGAGTTGTACCATGTATAAGGTTGCATAATAACTCACCTCTCTCTCTCTCTCTCTATATATATATATATAGGGTGCGTTTCTTTTGCAAACCAAACAATTTGTACAAACTATGCAAACCACTATATTAGGAAACAATAGATATATTTATGGATAATGATTATGATTCATTAATAATGATTGTGATATATATGGAAAATGTTAAGTTTATTCATTATAATCATGATTTTAAATTAAGAAATGTTAAGTTTATTCATTATAATCATGATTTTAAATTAGGAAACATAATAAAATTATATATTCATTAGACTTGATGAACGGCTAAGATTGGTTTGCATAGTTTGTACAAATTGTTTGGTTTGCAAAAGAAACGCACCCTATATATATATATAGGGGAGCGATCATTTGAAAACTACTATTATATTACAAACTTTACAAACCATTTTCCACCAAGGTCATAATTGTCATTTTAATTAAGAAAAATTAAATTAGGTAGTTATCCAATTTCATTAATGACGGATATATTCTACTTTTTACCCGTTTAAATATGGAAATGTAGGTTTTTTATTTTTTTAACAATTTGTTGGTTGTAACATAATATTGAGATTTGGAATATTTTTAAAAAATGCAGTTTTTATGCAATTTAACTATTTTGCCAGATTTAATGGATTTTATATTTTGAATATATTTTTTAAAAAAATGCAGTTTTTCTATTTTTTTTAAACAATTTAGTGGGTTTAATGGATTTTGAGATTTTGAATACATTAAAAAAATACAGGTTATCATTTGAATTCAATGAGGACAAAGTTGGAGGAAGAAGCTCCCGAAGGGTAGTCGTTCATCTATGTGGCATCTTCGTTCATCGTTGTTTATCTCCATTCATCATCTTCGTTCATCGCTGTTCATCATCGTTCATCTCCGTTTTCATCGCCATTCTTCATCATTCATCTCCGTTCATCGTCGTTCATCTTCGTTTTCTTCTACGTTCATCGCCATTCATCTTCGTTTTCATCGTCGTTCATCTCTGTTTCATCTCCGTTTTTTTCATCGGATTTATCTCCGTTTTCATCAGCCTTTCATTTCGTTTGTGACTTTTTTGTGTCAATATATCGTTATGGATTTTTTACTCGATCGAGAACAATGAAAGTGTCCTTTAATTCTGTAAAAAAAAATTGAAAATTGATCATCCATGTAAAAACAGTTAATATTTAGTATATATATCCAAAAATAATTTTTTTTTACCATAGTAAACAATAAAATCGGGGTTTATCATTGAAAAAAACAAAAAAAAAATTATATGTAAATGGTTATGATTTAGTAGTTATCCTAAAAATGAATTTTTTTTTACCTTAAATAAAAAAATTCCAAAATTGAGATGGGATGTCAATTGACAAGTTTATCCTTTCATTAATTTCTTTTCCATTAAAAAGTCAAAATAATTTAATTATTACTATAATTACAACAAATACATCTTAACCGTTGATGATTTCAATCTATGGTGAAAAAATTGGTTTCATAGTTTACTACATAAGGGTGGTTTCCAAATGGAACCACCTCTCTCTCTCTCTATATATATATATATATATATATATATATATATATATATATATATATATAAAATAACAATGTGTGTTACATGTGTTGGCAAAGTGCGACAAATAATTTGCATAGAATAAGTTATCAACAATGAAAAATTAGAAGGTGAATTTGAATTTTCTTTTAGTGGATTTATTCTTTACTTTTTTAATAGTTAGCAACTTCTATGGACTTCTTATGACGTAGCAAGTTTAATATTTATTAAATAATTTCATGATGCATAAATATATTAATTCTATACTAGATGTCGACAAACCTGTTATATTTTTATCTTGATTTGGTTTCATACATTGTAATATACTAGAATCGTACTCGCGCAATGCAGCGAGATACATCATGATTTTAAGAAAGTTAAAGTGGTTAGAGATAAGGATTGAAAGTTAATAAATAACATTAAATGTAGTACATAAAGTTTTAATAGTTGTTTTTAAGAGATTTTAAGTAATTAGCATTAAATAACGGTACATTAATCTTTACCAATTGTTTTTAATAGATTTCTATATGTGATTTATAATATAGTATAAAAGTTTAATAATAATGTAATTTATTTTAGATTTAATAATATAATGTTTTTTTAAAATAAACATTAAATATTCTGTTAGATTTTCTTAATTATATTTTAGATTTTTTATATTTAAAATTTGATTTTATTCTTTATTTAATTATGCATGGGAGTGATTTTAAGGGATTAAAATGGGGAGTGATTTTAGGGGAGTTAAAGTGGTTAGAGATAACGATTGAAAGTTAATAAATAGCATTAAATGTAGTATATAAAGTTTTAATTGTTGTTTTTAAGAGATTTTAAGTAATTAACATTAAATAACGGTACATTATGCTTTAGAAATTGTTTTTAAGAGTTTTTATCCGTGCTTTATAATATAGTATAGATAATTAATTGCAGTATGTTTTTTTAACGTTATATTTGTTATTTGATGCATTTACATGGCTAGTTTCTAGGATGTAAATGATGCGAGTCGAGCATGAGGATTAGTATACTCGACTCGAACTCGATAGTCATTCTCAACCATGGGAGGGTCTGACCTGCACATTAAAGTCCCGATTTTTGACCTCTTTCCCAATTCTCTTTACCTACCTTCTCCCATATGCTCCCACCTCGAACCCTCTCCATTAAATTGTGATCTTGCAGCATTGAAGGCATCTCTTCTTGAATTTTAAAGTGGTCCTTCAACATCAAGCTAGGATTTGAAAGCAATGACTAAGAGTTATTCATCTCATCTTCATTTTCAAAAAAATTCTAGGTTTTAGGTTTTTATCAAAACCTAGCATTATGAGTTCATCCTACTCTTTTCCCAAATCTTTATACATGTTATAAATGTTCTATTTATGATTTCTCAATGCTTTTATTTCACTTGTTTCGGTTTGGATGATTTTGGAAAAGTTAGGTAAAAAACTAGGGATTGGACCAAAATTTGATATTTTGATGAAATGACTTTGGAGAATGGTTTTATATACTTGAATGATATTTACTTCTCTATTTTGATGAATTTTGATCCACAATCGTGGAATGATCATGTTGATGGTTTATTGACAAAATTGGGGTTTTCCCCATTAATGGTTTATCTTACACAAGTATTTACTTGATGAGTCTGAGATTATATATTTTGAAAGTATGATTGAGTTAGACTATAATGTAGTGGATTCAAAGGCATAAAAGTCGATTTTACTATCTGGGAATTGGGTTGTGATACTCATATTGTAATTTGGAAATATACATTGCTTCATAATGTAGTTTCTAAATGAATAAGTTTGTCTTGAATGATGAGGTCCCAAGGTAGTGATCCTTGAGCAAAAGACTTGGATAGAGTTGAGCTCGTATTTATGTGGGACTAAATACCTGGATAGGGTTGATGTCCATAATGACTAAAGACCTGAATAGGATTAATGTTAATGATAGTCCATCCTCGATGTATGCTTACAACATTGGCTCGTGGCTTACTTCTGTGTTCCGCCACGACATATAAACCCGGTCTCCGCCGTCATCTTTTAATGTTAGTATCCTTCCAAGGGGTCGATTGGTGCTTTATTACCAAGGGTTGATTGAAAGTTATGTTAAACTATTTTACAATTTTATAGCTTTATCATTAAACTATTTGTTCTCATTAGGCTCTAAGCCTAATTTTTTTTCTTCTTAAAATGACATGTATATCAGGTTCTCCTAGCAATAGGCTTCTCAGGTTTGAGTGGAGGGTATGATTGCCGGTAATGACACTTTTGTGAAGAATAGCCTTGTCGATTTGTTTTGTGAAAGGGATTCTTTTGGAAGAAGATAGTGTAACACCCCGAATTCTGGGAGTTTTTCGTCCTAATCCGATGTAGAGCGAAGTGGCCAAGAGGATGTCAGAGAGCGCCAACAGTGTTCCGCGCGGCTTTTCGTGCGAGTGGAACCGCACGGTCATCCGTGCGGGCCTCTGTTTCGTCCCAACTCCAGAACCCAGCGCGGTTCTCCGCGCGGGTCAAACCGCGCCGCCAACCGCGCGGAGCCCCTGTGCGACTAAAAAGGGAGAAAACCGGCTTTCACCCCATTTATCTCATCTCATCTTCTTCTAAAACTCTCCCAACAAGAAAACTAGGGTTATAACCGATTTTGGAGCTCCATCGAAGTGTTCAACCATTTCCTTCCTAAAGTCTTCATCATCAACCCAAGATCATCACTTTCATCTTCTTCATCGCCTCCTCACCATTGTTGACCATATCTTGGAGTTTTCCAAGAGACCCATTTGTAAGTTACTTCAACCATTTCTAGACCTTTGTTACTATAAAACCTCTTATCTTAACCTCTTAGAACATCTCCCTTGATGTATCTCTCGTATTATGAGGTTCGATCTATTTTGGATATTTTAGTGTTTGGGTTTTTAATAAAGATTAGTGTGGATCTGCTTTTGGGAGTTACTCTCGTTGTGTTTTGATTTGTTTATGACCTAGATAATGTTTCTTGTGGTGGATATTTGTGGATCTGAAGCCTTCATCAAGAAAGCTCAAGTTTGGGGTAAAAACCTAGATTTAGTCTCAATCTAGCAAGG
Source organism: Arctium minus (assembly GCA_954870635.1). Classification (NCBI taxonomy): domain Eukaryota; kingdom Viridiplantae; phylum Streptophyta; class Magnoliopsida; order Asterales; family Asteraceae; genus Arctium; species Arctium minus. The sequence goes on along the minus strand of OX941094.1, from coordinate 69,956,786 downwards.
TGAGTTCTAGTTGCTTTGAAAAACTATATACATGTCAAAATGCATATATTTTGGGGATTTGAAAGTATATCCATGAGCTTACTTATTTTGATAGATTTTGGGAGTATTTGTACGCTTACACATATTTGTGTTATAAAGTCATTGAATATGGTTTACAATCTTTTATGAAATGTTTGAGTCACCAAAAAGGGGTTTTGAACATATGTTACCTGCACACTTCACAATTGGTGAGTTTTATGGTTAAATAGACATTTGTACACACTTGGGCTGTCAAAGCTTCATGATGGTTTGCTAAGTGTGTTTGGGTCTTTTCACCTAAATAATGATATTTAAACCAACTACTGGAGATTTATTGGAACTATTAAAAAATTTAGGCAACATAAGGTGTTGGGTTTTATTTTGGTGAAAAGTTGGGTACAAATGGTGGTTTTGGGATTTCACTTTACTTATGAGTTTGAGATATCGATGCTTTAAACAATTTCGGTTTCAACGGCGTGAGTAAACAGAAACTATCATTTTTGACACTACAAGTACTCTGGGAAATTATGAACCCTACGGTTTTGGCCTTCAGCCGACTATACGTTAGGGAAATGCATATTTTGGGAAAGTTATACTTCAGCATATATAGTCATGTTGGTTTTAACCTTATTGTCAAACGTTTTAAGATGCCTTATGGCTTGAGTTATACTCTAATGAGTTTTGGGATGTTGTCCGGTTTAAATAGCTCAATATGGAGGTTTTATGGAAATGCATTTATTGCACAAATGTTGGTTATTACATGTTTTGGATGCATTAGTTCATTCATATTGAGTCATGTAATGTTTAAACTGTAATGCATTGGATCCATAGGCATATGAGTCGTTATGTTCATCATGGAGTTTTGATTTCCATGTTTGAGTCTAGTGGGTGGTCCCCAAGTCATGTTGTTATGTAAGCTTGCGGTGGTGCTCCTGGAGAGCCGTATACGGAGCTAAGTCTTACGGTGGTGCCCATGGTGAGCCGGATACGGAGACTTGTGACTTTGTGGTGAGACTCATCTAGAGGTCGAGTAGACACTAGGATCATTTGGGTATCTTACGGTGGTAGCTTAGAGGATCCGAATACGGGGATCCATGGTCTTTTGTGAAACTCGAGAACGTTGATAAGTGGCTTAACTTTGTGTGCCGGCCACATTCGATGAAACCGGGTCTCCCCCGTCGCCGAAAGGTGTTATTTTTGGGTATTCCCTTACCCGTACCTTTGGTGTTGAAACATACCATTTAATTACACAAATAGCATTTTGGTGAGTTACCGTGTGGGTGCGTTTTGGGGAAATTGGGATGTTGAATAATTATTTGAAATGGGAGTTTGGAAATTAGAAGTAACTTGATTTGCAAATAAAGCCTTTTTATAATTAGTGTTTCTGGAATGACCTCATTCAGAGTAAAAATGTTTGTTTTAAATATTTTATGATTTGTATGATGAAAACTACTTTAACTCACTAGGCGTAAGCCTAACACTTTTTCTTTTCGACATGTATATCAGGTCTTAGATGGATCTGAGTTACGAGCGGATCTTGGTAGAAGTTTCGGTAGGATGGATTTAGTGAGGCCATCCAGTTTGGTGAAGATAGCAGATTTGGCGGTTTTAGCAACACCCGACTAGTTTTGACCCCGTTTGTGGGACTAGATAGTTTCGTTAGAACTTTGATTCATGTTTGTGGTGATTCTTCCTTTGTAAGCTTTAGAATATTTGATATTTCAATGCTATGTATTAAGAGCTTTTGAAAGTTTTAATTCGTCTGCTTTTTTGGAATTTTAGGGGTGTTACAGATAGTGACACCCACTCATAATTTAAGCTTAGGGGCCGTTTACCCAAATGCTTACCTGTTGGATCCCAGATTTAATCTTACAATAATAATGATATAAACAACAAGAGTAATAACAGCGGAAGCAATATAGTTTAATATCAAAAACAGATTCAAATATCACAATTCATATAAAAAGCAAGTAGAAAGAACAAGATCTTCTTGAGATATGTTCAGTTGATTCTTCAGATACAAGATATCAAAAAGCACACTTTTGTCAAAGGAGTGATGGTCCTATTTATAGGACCATAAAGTAAACAGTGTATTATTCTGACAAATAGAAGCATGCTTGAACAGTAACATACTCTAGAAAGTAAATCTTATCACTAAGTGATTAGTCATCTGTTCTTCTGATACTTGAGGAAATATGATCAGCGTTATCTTCAGAGAGAATGTCTTCAGAGGAAATATGTCATATGTTCTTGAGGAAATATGAAGCCATCTCTGATGTCTTCTGCTGAAAAGTTCCTATCTCTGGAATGTGCTTCAGAGGCAGTCACGTCCTCTGAAGCCTGTCTCTGGAAGTCCTCTGAAGTAGGACTTATATATTTTCAACACTTTTACAAATAGAGATTTGGGGCTAACAATCTCCCCCTAAGTGTTGAAAATAAAAAATGTAAGAGTAGCAGAGAACATAAAATTTAAACTAGAAAGCATAGAGGAGAAAATCATCCTCTTAAATATTACTTCTCAAACATTTGGAAATTCAATACAGAGAAAGTAACATTCAAAAATAAAGAAACTAAAATAACACTTGTCACTAGAACAGATTCCATGAAACTTCATGATAAGCGCTCTGAAGGTAATCATCGAGCCAATCTCTAAGTCTAGTTTCGCCAATAGATCTACTATGTGCCGTTCTTTCTTCACATGGATCATTTTCTGTATTCCTCTCAAGGTTTCATCAGAGTACTTCAAAACTTCTGAAGCTAGAAATATTTTCTTTACTTGGTTTTCTCTGTAGATGAAACCCAGTGGTTCTGCTATGATTGATCATGTCTTCTGTTTGTCAAGATTATCGATTGACTCCACAGGTTCAGTCACTTTCAGCTTTTCTTCTCCCAGGTTCAGAGCAATCTGGAAGTCACGTTCTGCTCTGAGTTTGACATAGGCCTCCATTGCCCGTCTGACTTCAACCATGCCCATTCTGATTTTTCTTCTTCCATGATCATATCTAGCAGAGCAATAGGCATATAAATGAGGTAGATCATATGGATTTAGATTTACAAGATCATTATCATTGAACTCGTAAATCTTTTGATCAGAGCGAGTTACCACATAGTGCCTATAGATGATCTTGTTGAAGGCAAAAGTCTTCTTAGAGATTTTGTTTATTTTGATGATTGGGTCATCAGAGAGGACCTTAGCTCTTGGTGTGGTTTTATCTCTGATGAATCTTCACTCATAGTCAGACATGTTCTCTCTGATCCTTGGATTCAGAGGAATGACTAGAGTATCTGCCAAATTAAACTCACAGTAGATATATCTGAAGTGATCTTCTATGGAGGCTTCGGGATTGGATGCTAGGAATGTAGGAGGTTGAGTAAAGACTTTGGATGGTAAACCAATGCTTGCCTTCTGAACAAGATTCTCTGGAGGAGCCTGTTCATCGACAACCATGGTCTCTGGTTCCTTTGTCTGTGGAGGATCTTTTGTAGTAGGTTCAGAGATATAACCATCAATCTCTGGTGATTCTCTCAACTCTGTTGTTGTTGAAGTATGATGCGGTTGAGCATTTTTGAAGACATATTCTTCAACATCAACTACTTCAATTTGTTCTTCAGCAACTTCTTCTTCTTTTCCAGAATCTGATTTTTCTTCTTTTTCAGATTCTGATTTTACTTCTTTTTCAGATTCTGGTTCTGCTTTTTCAGACTCTGATTCGAAAGCATCTCTCATCACGTAAGTTGGTCTTTCAGGTTATGAGAATGCATCTTCGGATGTAGAGAAGTCTATCAGTTGCTCGTCTTCATCTTCTTCCAGAGCCCCAATTGTTTCTGGAGTTGCATCTATTATTGGTATTACTGGAGCATCTGAAGTTGATGGTGCTAAGAAGATGACAGGTACTGGAGATTTGAGAGTGACCTGATTGTTTTCAGCAGAGGTTGAGTGCCTCTCTGGTTCTTCTTGACCTTTGTTAGATTCAGAGGGAGTAGACTCTTTCTGTGTTTCATCAGTTCTAGGTTCTCGAGTCTTCTCCCCCTTATGAATGCCTGATGACCCCTGAGGTTGGTTCTGTTCTTGAATTCTGAATTTCTCTGGACAAAATCGAGTCATTCTTGATAACCAGGTTTTCCAGATTCTCCAGTTTTGTGTTTTGAGAGAGAAGGGTCGTGCGCAGCTCAGAGACCTCTAAAGTGAACTTTGCAACTTCAGAGTTAGAGGCAGAGGCCTTTGAGGTCTTTTCAAGTTGAAGTTTAATCTCCTTCAGAGATTCTCTGATTTCATCACCAAAGATTTTGAACTCTTCTTTGGTGACATAATCAGAGGGGGTGACCTTAGGATCAACACATGATTCTAATTTTCCCTCGAGTTCAGAGGGGCCTTCTTTCGGAGTTGGTTTGATTTTGACTCCTGAAGGACTTCCCATTAATCCTTGAGGACCCTTTTTCAAGGATTTCTCTATAATGGTTCTGATAGGTCTGTTATCATCAGAGTCAGAGTCTGATGATGACGAGAACCTAATATGTGTGGACACCTTGTTGTCCAGGCTAAGGAGTCCATGTGCAAGAAGGTCGTGCCATTCTTTCTCTGACAGGCGGTCCTTATGAGAAATGTTAAATTTCTCTTGATCTAAGGTTCGGTCAGTTGTAGCATGAGCCACAGAGGCATCATGTGTGTGAGGATGTGACGTACTCCGGGGAGAATGGGTACTTATATTTTGGTACAAGTCCTTTTGGGAGGACTTAGCCGTATCAGAGGTTTCCCTAGTTGTGCTTGCATTAGAGGCTGAAGAATATGCCTCTGAGCAGTCGGCTTGGGTAGGGCTCGAGGTGTGCACCTCTGTTTCAATGTCCACTGGTGCTGGACCACCTTGGACAGTAGATATGTTTGCACGGGGATTGGGGTTTTGGAATTGCTCATTTGTGCCATAAAGGGCATCTTTTTCTACCTTACTTCCCTCGGATACTAGGTTAAGAAACTCTCCCTCTGGTAGTCTCTCTTCCTCACCTTCCTCTGCTCTGACAAAGGTAAGCTCTTCGTCAGTAGGAGGGTTCTCTTGTCTTCTCTCCCTCACTCTCATAGAGCCACCCTCTGGTTGCGCTCTGTGAATATGTGGAGCAGTATTAGAGATGTCACTCTCTGATTCTAACTCCGGCTCAGATCCTAAGTGTGTTAGGGATCCCACCATCGGTTCTGATGATTGGGCAACACGACTAAGTAGATGGGTGTCAGAGTCAGCTGGAATTACCTTAAGCATAGAGTGTGGAAAACGTCGCTCATTTGGGTAAGGAGGGACCTCTGTTTCTTTGAAAGAGTTCATAAGGAACAATGGCGTCCTCAGACCATCTTCGGTGAGAGAGAACTTCTGCATTGCTCGTTCGATGATAACATAAATGAATCTGGGAAACAGGACTGAAATAGGTTGTTTTCCTTTTGCCAAATATTTGTTCTTCTTGTCCACCGCAGTCAGCATCTCACAGAAAAGTATATGAGCCATATTTATGCTTCTGTTGAAGAAGAGAGCATACATTATGGCAAGGATTGCTGGATGTTTCTGATCCTGGCTTCCAATTTTGCAGGTAAGTGTGCGATTTAACACACTAAACATGAAGTTCCACTTGGGAGGCAAGAATTGACGTCTAAACTGACTTAGGCGTGTGATTTCTTTGTTGTAGCCTAAGTGCTGGAGGATCTGAAGAATAACTTCTTGAGTGGGTGGTTTCTCAAATTTCTCTATTTGAAGATCTTTTGTTGTGAGCAGGTTGAATTTGCGAGTTAGTGTCTGTGGGGTGATTCTTATGTTCATGCCTTGGTCACCTAGGTCAATATACCCAACTAGTCCTTCCTGTTGATCATCGTATTCACTTGAGTACCACCATTGTTGGACAAATCGTATAGGAACATCGGAAGCATGTTTGGTGAAGACATCGTTGAGTTCACAGTTGCTCAAAAAGTCCAGTACAGGACGAAACTGCTCGTCGTACTTGGTAGGGGTGACATCCAGAAAGTAGTTGTTACCTTTCACCGGTACTTCAAACGGTGCCATGTTTAAGCTTGGAACGAGTCTGCTTGAGTTGTCTGAGTTTTGAGATTGAGCATCCATTGTTGCAGGTTTTGAGAAAGATGAGAACTAGAGAAAGAGAAAATTTGGGAATTTGGATTCTGAGAGCGTAAAGAATAAAGAGAGGAGGAAAAGGGTTTTTATGGAAAAAGGTAGAGTGAGAGGTTATGGAAACGGCGATTGAGTGTTCCAATGTCAGAAAGGACGTTCCATCATCTCCTAATAAATAGGTGACACGTTGAGGTGTGTAGGGGAGAGACGCTTGGTGTTAGATAACCGCCAGTAGGATTTTAAAAAAACGAATGGTTATCTAAAAGAGCTTTTATATTTAATTATTTTTCTCAAAAGAGTTTCTTGAAAAATATGAGAATTAATAAATTAATTCTTTTTGAGAAAAATGAACATTTCCTGGAATATTATGAAAATGAGAAAAAATCAGAGGCTCTGATATGAGTATCAGAGACAAGATCAGAGGCTTTGATATGAGTATCAGAGACAAGATCAGAGGCTCTGATACAAGATCAGAGATTCTGATGTATGTCAGAGACTGGATCTGTGACTCTCTTGCTCCCCCTTGATAGATGAAAGGTTCTTTTGCTCCCCCTTGACCAAAGAATGGTTTCTTTTTATCTTCTCCCCCTTGACAGATGCTTAGAGAAACAAAAGAACGATTTTGACTCTGTGAAAAAATGTTTAGAGATGCTGAAATTAATTTCAGAAGCTCTTGAGAACATGCTACACATGTCAGAGGCTCTGAAGAGAGGATCAGAGACTCCGAAGTTTTCCTGTTTTTAGGTAGACATGTTCAACATTCCCAACTTGCTAATTAAGAAATTGAACCTTCATTCATCCAATGCTTTTGTGAAAATATCAGCAAGTTGAAGTTCAGTTGGTACAAAATACATTTCGATTGTTCCCTTTTCAACATGATCTTTTAGAAAATGGTACCTTACATCAATATGCTTTGTTTTGGAATGTTGCACTGGATTGGTGATAACGCCAATTTCGGCGTTATTTTAGAGCCACGTGTCGAGTAATTATGCTTGTTTCTCCAAACAAAAGAAGCGTCTTTTCACATTTATTCGTGAGTTTTTCAGGTATCTATCTTTCGGGAATAAATTAAGAAAATGGATCCAAAAGAAGCTAATTATAGACGAGAATGGCACACCTGATAAGTTTATGGCAAAGCAAAGATCGTGCAAGTCAAATATGGGATCAAGGCTCGGAAAAATGCATCAAAGTACAATTTTGGAGAAAAAGTGTTCACCGAGACTTTTACCGATAGTTAAGTCTCGGTGTAACTAGCATCAACCTGAATTTTCAGAAAAATTGCTCATCGAGACTTTGACCGAGACTTAAGTCTCGGTACAACTAGCACCAGTACACATTTTATGAAATAGATCCCAATGCTACTTGCACCGCTAGTTAACTATCGGTGAAAGTAGCAATGACTTGCTGAAATCGTTTTTAAGCCTTATCTCCTAGGTTTTTCAATCATTTTTCATTCTATTCTCAAAATTGGCGACGGGAGAGAAGCGAGGGGGACTTTGGGGCGATTTTTACACGAAGAACACACCGAATTGATGCGGGGAAATCATCCGGGAACACAAGATTAACGAAGATCAAAGCATTGTTCGTGGGTATTACGATTCAACAAAAAGGAGTTTGTTCATTCTTAGATCTTTTGTTCAAGAGACCATGTCTTCTATGATTTTTCTTCCTATTGCTTTGAGTTTTAAAACCCCCAACATGAACTAAACTTTAGATGTTGGGGGTTGGATGAACTTTGGTTTTTAAGCATATGAACACGAAATCTTGTGACTTTTATCAGTTTTTCTAATTAATGAAGCATATGAATTTGGTCTTAATGCTTTTGTGAGCCTGATCAACTTACAAATTGATTTATTTGTTATGGATTATATTCGAGAGAACTAGCTTATAACTTGAATTGGATTTGTATGCCTAAGGTGAGAAATTGGATAGAGATATACCAATTAAACCTTAGTACCTATTTTACAATCTTGTTCGTAATGAATTTCTAAACTCATAGGTTGATATCGAGAGATGAAACTTATCTTTTTAGAGATAACTCTGTTGTTGCTCGAGAGAGAATAACAGTTATTTTGGTGATTGTGTATTCATTTAATTGGATTAGTCTGATAACAGTCATAAGTGGAGTGTTCTTTGTGAAAACCATTGGAATTCCAACCCTCAACTGCTTTCTTCCCGAAAAAGTTTCCAACTTTGTTCTTGCTTTTACTCTCGAGTTTATTGTTATTAATTTAGTTATTATTTAATCATCACCAATTCATCAATTGGATCGTCCAGTAAATAGTGATTATAGTCATTGTGATACTAAGTTCCTAGTTCCCTTGGTTCGATACTCGTACTTCCAAGTACATATTACTTGATTCGACCCGTACACTTGTGGTTAGATTAGGGGGTGTAAACCCGCCTATCAATTGGCAGAGATGGCGATGGCACGCTTTGAATCACACAGAATTGGAATCCTGTCATACTGTAAGCCATAGTCTCTGAGCTGAGTCATCATCCAGATGACTTGAGAGCAACAACTAGCAGCAACAACATATCCTGCCTCTGCTGTAGAAGTTGAAACACAGTTCTGCTTCTTGGATGTCCAACTTACCAGCTTATTTCCCAATAATTGACAGCATCCAGAGGTACTCTTTCTGTCTAGTTTGCATCCTGCATGATCTGCATCAGTATATGTTGTTAAATCGAAGCTAGACAGTTTAGGATACCAGAGACCTAAAGAAGGTGTGCCTCTGAGGTATCTAAAAATTCTTTTGACTGTAGACAAATGAGATTCTCTTGGATTTGCCTGATATCGAGCACAGAGACATGTTGCGAACATTATATCAGGCCTGCTTGCAGTTAAGTATATAAGTGATCATATCATGCCTCTGTAGGTTTTGACATCTACAGGTTTTCCCGAAGGATCAGAGTCAAGCTTGACTCCTGTTACAATAGGTGTTTTCATAGAAGTTGAATCATTGAGTTTGTATTTTTTTCAAAATGTCAGAGACATACTTAGATTGACTTATAAAAGTACCATCTGATGTTTGCTTTACTTGTAAGCCTAAAAAGAATGTTAATTCTCCCATGAGACTCATCTCAAATTCACTCTTCATCAACTTTGAAAACTTATCACAATACTTTTGATTTGTAGAGCCAAATATAATGTCATCAACATATATCTGTACTAACAACATCTCATTGTTGTACCTTTTTATGAACAATGTTGTATCAATTGTACATTTTTCAAACCCATTATTTATCATAAATGTGGACAGAGTAGCATACCATGCTCTTGGAGCTTGTTTAAGTCCGTATAAAGCTTTATCAAGATAATAAACATAGTTAGGAAACTCTCTATTTTCAAATCCAGGTGGTTGCTGGACATAAACTTCTTCATTTAATTTACCATTCAGAAAGGCAGATTTAACATCCATCTGATATACTTTGAACCCTTTGTGTGCAGCATAGGCTAAGAAGATTCTAATTGCTTCTAGCCTAGCCACAGGTGCAAAGGTTTCATCATAATCAATACCCTCTTCTTGGAAATATCCCTTAGCAACCAACCTAGCTTTGTTTCTGATTATAATGCCATCCTCATCCCTTTTATTTCTGAAGACCCATTTAGTTCCAATTGTAAATTTTCCTTTAGGAAGGGGAACTAAGGTCCAGACTTTGTTTCTTTCAAACTCTTGAAGCTCATTCTGCATTGTAGAGATCCAATGAGGATCTTCAAGAGCTTCATTTACCTTCTTTGGTTCAATGATGCTTAAAAAGTTTACAAAATAGCATTCATTGATTGTGGCTGATCTGGTCTTGACACCCTCTAAAGGTGATCCAATGATCTGATCATAGGGATGATCCTTTGTCCATCTTGTGAGTAGAGCATGAATATGAGGTGGAGTTTGAGCTTCAGAGATGATTGTAGGAGACATTTCTGTTGTGTTGTTCAGAGGCTCTGAAGTGGGTTCCAGAGATGGTGAAGCGTGCTCTGAAGTCTCTTCAATAGATGTCTCTGGATATTCTTCAGATGTCCCTTGATCATCTTCTGCTTCCAGGTTGTCTTGTTTCATTTCTTGGACCTGTATTCAAGGAAGCAGAAGTTGTAACCTCAGGAGGACCAGAAAGAGTTATACATGTATTTTGAGGTTCCTCTGAAGTTGTTCTGTGAATATCTCTGAATAGAAACTATGAGTTTTCATCATCGAAGAAGTCTTCGAATATTTTGTTTAGTTCAGATTCTCTTATCTTGGATGATTCAGAGATATTCTTGGTTGTCGAAATGACATCATTGGTGGCCAGACTTCTGTCATCATCAAAAGACACATTGATACTCTCTTGGATTGTTCTTGTTTTCTGATTGAACACTCTGAAAGCTTTTGAGGCTAATGAATATCCAATGAATTTGCCTTCATCTGCTTTCTTGTCAAACTTTCCAAGAGACTCTCTATCATTTAGAATATAACATCTGCATCCAAAAACATGGGAATATTTAACATTAGGTTTCCTATTGTTAATGAGTTCATAAGATGTTTTCTTGAATCTTTTGACAATGGTAGCTCTGTTTTGAGTGAAACAGGCTGTTGCCACTGCCTCTGCCCAAAAATTTGTGGGAAGATCAGATCCTGCAAGCATAGTTTTTGCAGCTTCAACAAGTGTTTTGTTTTTCCTCTCAACAACACCATTTTGTTGAGGTGTTCTTGCTGCATAGAAGTTTGGAGTTATGTCTTCTTCTGAAAGATATGAGTTGATTTTGGCATTTTTGAACTCTGTCCTATTATCACTTCTCAGCTTCTGAACTTTGCTATCAAACAGAACCTGCAATCTTTTTAACAATCTTATTAAAATATCAGGGACATCAGACTTGGCTCTTATGAATTCTATCCAACTATATCTAGAGTATTCATCAATTAAAACTAGAATATACTTTTTACCTGATAGACTTAGCACTGAGATAGGACCACAGAGGTCCACATGAAGCATATGCAGAGATTTTGGACAATTATTATCACTTTTGGTCTTGTGGGAAGATCTTTTCATTTTTCCCATTTCACAAGCAGAACAAAGATGATCTTTGTTAAACTTCAGAGATGGTAAATCCTTAACTAGATTTAGTTTGACCAATTTATTAAGTGAAGAAAAGTTCAGATGATAGAACTTTTTATGCCAGAGCCAGACATCTTCACTGTTCAGAGATACAAGACAGAGTTTCTCTAAGTCAGTTTTTATGTATTTGGAGAAATTCATTCTATATAGATTACCCTTTCTGTCAGCTCTGAGCATTTCTTGACCTGTTTTTGAGTGAAGTAGTGAACAATGTTTTTCTTGAAATTTCACATCAAAACCATGGTCACAAAGTTGACTTATGCTGATTAAGTTGTGTTTTAATCCATCAACATAAGCAACCCTTGATACATAAACATTACCTCTTCATAACTCACTATAACCTTTAATCTGACCTTGCACATTGTCTCCAAAAGTTACTGCTCCTCCAGATTTAGCTTTGTAAGAGGATAGTAACTCTTTATTTCCAGTCATATGCCTTGAGCATCCAGAATCCAAGTACCAGATAGGCATAGACTGTTTCTGCAAGACATATTAGAGTTTCTTAGGTACCCATCTCATTATGGGTCCTGTCTTGTTAGGTTTCTGATGAATTCTTTGAAAACTTGTCGTATCTTTTGATGTTTTGGCAGAGTTGTCCTTTTTCTTTTGAGGCTTTGTCTCTGAATTTTTATTCAGAGAATGATTAAGAAAACAATGAGCACATCTGAAGTGATTTTTCAGTTTCATCAAGAGTTAGATGCAATTACACTTTACAGAACAAGAAGAAGTAGAAGCAAAGGTTTTCATTTCATTAAATGCATTCGATACATTATGATTCCTTTTTAAATTAGTACTAGGAATATTACAAGTATTCCTAACTACCTTTCTTCTAACTTGAAAGACAACCTTCTTTTCAAGTTGTCTTTTCTTGTTCAAAAATATCCTCTTCTCTTTGTTGCTCACTGCACAAACAGGATCAGAATGGTTAATTTCTTGCCATTTTTCTTTTTGTTCAGGAGTAAACTTGATTGGTTTATAAGTGTAGAGTTGAGAAGTAATAGTTTTATTCTTTGCCTTTTCTTGTAATTCTTTTTCAAGATCCAGAGAGGTTTTTGCTTGAAGACACATTTCTGCAAATTCGGGACATATTGGTATTCTGGGTTTATTTTTCAAAACAGAAATAGGAATGTTCAAAATTCCAGAACCAACAGTCTCTATCTTTTTGTGAATTACTTCCTCTGGTCTGTAGAATATTTGTTCATCTATCTCTGGGTCAGATTCAGAATCAGAGTCAAGAAAGTCTCTTTCAGCCTTACCAGAGATAACTACCTCTATTGATTTCTCAATTTTCTTGGGTCTAGAGACTTTAATGATTATTTTCATGCTTTCTTTCTTCTTCAAATCAGCTATAATATTTTCTTCATTTTTTTCTTTTGATGTCATCCTTAAAAGTAGTTCTGATGCATTCATCAGAGATTGGTGAATACATAGGAGCATCTGGATTAAGTGAACTCTGAGGTTCATTTTCAGAAATACTTGTTTCAGAGGTACTTTGTTCAGATGTCTCTGATTCATTTGTGATAAATGCATCAAATTTGAAAAATATTCTGGGGTCATTGCTCTGAAATTTTGTGAAAGGTACCTCTAAAGTTTCTTTTTCTATTTTTAAGATAGATTTTGGAAAGTTTTGCACTTCAGAGTATGCAACATTTTTAAAGTTCAGAGCTCTTGCTTTTTGATCCCTCTGAGGTTTTATTCTCTTGAAATTGTTCAGAGATGGACAGTCAGAGCTCTGGACCTTTCCTATACATAAAGTGGAAGAAAGTGAGGTTTTCTTCAATCCAGTGAATGGATCCAATTCATTGAATCCCAGCCCTTGAGTATCCATTTGAGAGTTTATCTTTATATTCACATCTTGAGCATCAAGATAGCTTTTGATTTGAAGTTCTTTTCTTTCCAGAGATTGATGTAGGATTTCTATTTCTCTTTGAAAAAAATTGGTTAAGGCAACAAAATTGAGTCTTTCATACTCAGATCTTTTTACTTCTTCTTCTTTAACTTTTAAAACTTTCTCAAGTTCTTTGAATTTTTCTGAAAAAGATTTTTCTTTTTGTTTCTGAGCTTTTTCAAGTTCAGATTTCTCAACAAAGATATATTTCTTTTCTGACTCAAGAAGTTCTTTTTCCCTTTTGTAAAAACTAAGATCTTTTGTCATTTGTTTTCTTTTTTCTTTTTCCTCAACAAGTTTTTGCTTTAAGATTTGAAATTCATCTGTTAGCTTAAAAACATCCAATTCAAGTTCACTTTCAGAGGTTGAAGGAGAGTTTACCTTTTCAGAGTAGTCCTCTGATGATCCATCATTCTGATCATCTGTAAAAGCCATACCACAGAGATTGGTAAGTTATTCCTCTCCATCGCTTGTTGAGTCTGACAGCCAGTCTTCCATCTATGCAACAAGTACTCTTTCTTTGACATTGTACTTGTATTTGTTTTTGTAGTAGTCTTCATCTTTGATGAGCCTACCTCTACAGTTTGCAGAGTAATGGTCTGGCTTTCCACATCTGAAACATCTTCCATCGTTTTGGTTTGGTGGAAGAGCAGCATCTGATTCTGTCTTTTGAGCTTGTGGTTGTGGTTTGAAGTACCTCTGAGGTTGAGGATACCTTGGCTGAAATGATTGTTGAGATCTTGATTGTTGAGTAGTATCAAGATTGGTGAAATGAACACCCTTTTGATCACTATGCAGAGTAGATCTGGGCTCTTGTTGATAGTCAGCTTTCTGAAATCTCCTTTCTGGATTTCCTCTCCTTTCTTCATCATCTCTTCTTCCTTCAAAAACTTTCTTGCCAAATTTCTTGTTAAATTGATGGGTGATTAATGCAAGAGATTTGGCAAAAGCATTGATGTCATCATCTGAGTCTGAATCTGAGTGTTCTTCTTCAGTTATCAGAACCTTCTTGGATTTTCTTTTAGATTCCCTCTTTAAACAGTTATCTGTTTCTGCATTTCTGCCTTCTTGTGATACACCTTTTTGTTTTGACATGAGTGCAAGTGGTCCACCTAAAGAAGTTTTTGATTTTTGTTTAACAACTTCTTTTTCTTGTGCTACCAAGGTGCCAAAAATGTCAGTCAATGACCATGATTCAAGATTTTGATTGGCTTGTATTGACATGGACAGTTGTGACCATTCTTCATTTAGACTTTTAAGAAAAAGAACATTATTTTCTTCTTTTGTCCTCATGACCCCAAATTTTCTGCATTTGTTGATGAGAATGTTGAACCTTGAGTATGTTTGGTGTAAGGTTTCTTCGGATAGTGCATGAAAATCATGATATTCATTGATACAAAGATTTCTCCTGTTCTTTTGAGTTTGTAGAGCACCTTCAAGTTGATTTAACAACGGATCCCATATCTCTTTTGCAGTTACACAAGAATCAAGTTCTTGGAAGATATCATTGGGAATGGCCATTATAAGTAATCTAACAGCTTTTGAATCATTTTCCATCATGTTAGTTTCTTCATCCGTAAAGTTTGAAGTTTTCTTTTCATAGTAAGCAGGGATTTCAGCAGTATCTGCTGTTGCTGGAACTCTTGGTACCAACACCATTGGTTGGTGAGGTCCATCATTCACTGATCTTAACAGATCCCTATCCATACCTTCTAAGAAGTTTACCATCCTTATCTTCCATTGAGGATATTCATCCCTCAGAAGTGTAGGAGGTTTGGTTAATGATCCAACTGTATAAATGACACTTATACTTGAGTTTGCCATTATGAAGAAAAATGAAGATTTGAAGAACTGATGCTTTTCTATGAAGATCTTCTATCAAAGGATGTAACTGTGATTTACTTTCAAATCTTGAGCATATGAAGTTCTTTGTAATAAACCAAGGTTTATATGAACATGGATAGATTTAAAGGCTTGAATCAGTAAGATTAAAATCTATCCGAGTATGCAGATATGATCTTTCTTTGTTTAGAAAACAAAGGAGGCTCTGATACCAATTGTTGGATCCCAGATTTAATCTTACAATAATAATGATATAAACAACAAGAGTAATAACAGCGGAAGCAATATAGTTTAATATCAAAAACAGATTCAAATATCACAGTTCATATAAAAAGCAAGTAGAAAGAACAAGATCTTCTTGAGATATATTCAGTTGATTCTTCAGATACAAGATATCAAAAAGCACACTTTTGTCAAATGAGTGATGGTCCTATTTATAGGACCATAAAGTAAACAGTGTACTATTCTGACAAATAGAAGCATGCTTGAACAGTAACCTACTCTAGAAAGTAAATCTTATCACTAAGTGATTAGTCATCTGTTCTTCTGATACTTGAGGAAATATGATCAGCGCTATCTTCAGAGAGAATGTCTTCAGAGCTCTGAGGAAGCCTTCAGAGCCTCTGATGAAGCCATCTCTGATGTCTTCTGCTGAAAAGTTCCTATCTCTGGAATGTGCTTCAGAGGCAGTCACGTCCTCTGAAGCATGTCTCTGGAAGTCCTCTGAAGTAGGACTTGGATATTTTCAACACTTTTACAAATAGAGATTTGGGGCTAACAATACCCGGTAAGCGCTTACCAATAAAACTCGACACACTAATTTAATTTACCGAGTATGATTCTAATCATCACGATGGTATTACATACAACAATTTACCCGGTAAGCACTTACCCGGGTAAGAGTTGTCACTCTCACTTACCGGGTAAGACTCTCCATCCTTGTCGTCGCTCTTACCGGGTAAGATTTTATGCTCTTGTCATGTTCATCCGCTAAGGTAAATATCCCGGTAAGTGCTTACCGGGTAAGCATTTTGTAAACGGCTCCTTAGTCTAGTTTAGATTAGTAGGTTGTCGATTGTCTTATTTGTACATTGGATTGTAAACGCTTTACTATTTTCCTACTTTGGGTGATTTATTTATCTAAGTTTTATTTGATAATGTTATTATCCAGATTTAAATTTACCTCTATTTTTAAGAGTGTTACACTATACTTGGTTTCAACTTTTTTCGGTTGGTAAATGTTGGTACTGGTGTTGTACCAACTTCAAGTAACATATACAAAAATTTGTCATTTTGTTAAAATTTTGATGATAGTTTTTGAGTTTTCAGGTAACACATATGATGTTTAAGGGTTTTAATTGTAAAAATAAAACTTGCAAACATTCAAATGTTCAAATATTTAAACAAAATAGTTAAAACTATAGTTTTTAATACTCAATGCCTAAAAAGATACTAACTAATAAATAAGTCATACCATGGTACTACCGTGATATACGACTTTTAATACCTTATACCATGTACCAACCAACTTTTCATACTTGGTACTGTAATACCAACCGACTGTAATTGGTACCAAATAAGTTGGTGCCTATTTAATTAGTACATTTAGTATACATATTGGTTGTTTTGGTTTGATACAAAATTGTCAACCTAATTATTAATTTTTGATGAGTATTTCATTTTAAATTTCATTTTTTTAATTTAATTTATTATTAGAAGCGTACTTGCGCACGATTTTAATGTTTTATTTTATTTTTTGTTTTTTTGTCGATTTACAGTACGATTTTGGATGATTTTGAGAAAGTGATAATGTATTTCTTATAAATTTTTTTAATTTAGGCTTATAATATAATGTTCTTTATATAAAAAAAAACTAAATATTTTGTTAGAATTCAATAATTATCTTATATATTTTAATGACATCTAGAAAAATAACCAATTACATATTTAATAATATAGTTAAAACAATTTTATAGTAATATAATATATTAATTAATAATGATACATGGAAAGATCTGCATAAAAGGAATGTTCTGCACATACCAAATTGGTGGATGTTAGAAGTCTGCAGTAGTAATATGTATCTTGTGTTTTGATACTTGTAAATTAAGAGATTTTTAAAATTTTGCATAAAACGATGGTAATTTGTGCCTAATAATTTGTATTTAAGAGTTCTTTATCCATGATTTATAATATAGTATAGATATAGATTAAAAAAAACGTAAATGAAAATGGGCTTTGAAAAATTGCCCAAATATGCTTGGGCCATAGACCCTCACAAAAACCCGCTTGAAATCCACTTTTTTCTGTGCCCTTTCTTCGTCTCTGCAACTCCGCCGCACCACCGCCTGCTGCCGGAGCTCCATTCCTCGCCGACGGCGTCGTCGTCACCAATTTCAAGTTTCTTAATCACTTTTCCTAAGGTATGTTCTTCTATCTTCGTAGCTCAAATTTGAATACCTTATTGCTCGTGTACTAACCTATTCGAACACTTATATGTACTGTTTATGTTTGATTGCTTCTACATCTTTCATTTTGAAATCGAAGGTTAAATCGACTAATTTTTATTCTCAAAATGTTGTTAGTTGTAAACTTTTCGAGCAAATTGAGATAATTATACCAAATTTGTGATGAGTGCTAATGTGCTATGAATGTTGTGATTTGAAGTTGCAAAATCAATTTCCGTTCTGATTTGAGAAGCAAGTTGTTTGGCCTCGAAGTTCAATTAATTTGCCTAAATATGATTCCGTGTTAAATCGTGCAATGCATCCTTGTTCAGTTGTGACGAGTGATGTGAATGTTGTGGTTTGAAGTTGCAAAATCAATCTCAGATCTGATTTGAGAAGTAATTTGTTCGGCCTCGAAGTTCATCTAACCTGCTTAATTATGATTCTATTTCTGTGTTAAATCGTTGCTATGCATCCTCGTTTCGTAATTCAATCGCGGTTTTACTTTTGTTTTCGCATCTGTTGTAAGTTTCTCTCCTGTTGATAATGTAGAATTGCATACAGTTAAGTGTTGGTGGTGATTGGAGGTATGCTACAATGGCGACCTTGAAACTGAAACTTTTCATATGTACTACTGTGTGTGTTTGATTGCTTCTAACATTTTTCATTTTGGAATCGAAGGTTAAATTGACTCATTTTTGTTCTCCAAAATGTTTTAAGTTATAAATTTTTCAAGAAAATTGGGATAATTATACCAAATTTGTGATGAGTGCTATGAATGTTGGGGTTTGAAGTTGCAAAATCAATCTCAGATCTGATTTGAGAAGTAATTTGTTCGACCTCGAATTTCATCTAATCTGCTTAATTATGATTATATTTCTGTGTCAAATCGTTGCTATGCATCCTCGTTTCGTAATTCAATAGCGGTTTTACTTGTGTTTAAAATTATTAAAATATGTAAATATAAATTGTAAAATAGTTGGTGATGTGGCCACTTTTGAAAGATGTATATAATTTCATTGATGTGAGATGTTATTGCAAAACTAATGTGACACTTTTGAAAAGGAGTTTGTTATTTCATTGATGCAGAAGGTCTAAAAAATTCTCTCCTGTTGATAATGTAGAATTGGATACAGTTAGAAGTTGGCGGTGGTTGAAGGTATGCTAGAATGGCGATCTTGAAACCGAAACTTTTCAGGATGAATCGGTGTTTCGCAAGGTCAATTGCAGGTTTCAATGTAAATAAGGTTTGTAAACTTTCATGCATTTCATTTTGTACCTTGATTGAATCCTCAAAAATTGATGATCCAATAGAGGTGATTAAACCCCCAAAAGATGATGATCCAATAGTAGTGGCCGAATCTCCCGAAATTCCAATTTGGGTTAAAATTTCAGAAAATGAGGATGATTTCGTGCTCCCTTCGTTATCTTATTGGATCGATAATTATAAACGGAACGAGGCCAAAGGATACGATGAAACCACCATAAGTAACAAGTCCGACATTGATGCAAAAAAGATAACCAAAGTTCTGAGGGAGCGTTTTGAATCACTTGATTCGGTTGTACAAGCTTTAAACGACTCTCGTGTTACACCATCGGAGAGTTTAGTTGCTCAAATGCTGAAAAGATTCGATAATAACTGGAAATCAGCTTACGGTGTCTTTATTTGGGCTGAATCGCACATGGGTGCCAAGTTTTCACCTGCGATGTATGACGTTTTGATTGATTGTTTGGGGAAATCAAAGAAGTTTGATCTAATGTGGGAAGTAGTGAAACAAATGGTCGATATCGGAGAGAATTATGTGACGATAAACACTATGGCAAAGGTCATAAGAAGGCTCGGAAAGGCTGGAATGCATGAAGACTCGATAGATGCGTTTAGAAGAATTGAGGAATTCGGGGTTAAGCGTGATCTTTTGACGTTGAATGTAGTGATCGATTCGTTAGCAAAAGAGAAAAATGTTGAACGTGCGAATGATATATATCTAGAGTTCAAGGGTGAAATACCTCCGAACTCTCATACTTTTAACTCGTTGATGCATGGGTGGTCCAAAGCTCGGCAACTCGGAAAAGTCCAAACGACCATGGACGAGATGAGGGAACACGGGATTTGTCCTGATGTTATTTCCTATACGACTTTAATCGAAGCGTATTGTTGTGAAAAAGATTTCCGAAAAGTTGATCTGCTTCTTGAAGAAATGCAAGAAAAAGGGTGCCCGCCGAATATCATCACTTACACGATCGTGATGCACGCGCTCGGGAAATCAAAAGAAATCGACAAAGCTTTGAAGGTTTACGACAAAATGAAGGCAAGGGGGTGTGTTCTCGATACATCGTTCTACAGTTCTTTAATTTACATCTTGTCTAAAGCCGGTAGGTTAAAGGATGCACGCGAAGTGTTTGACGAAATGCCTGAACGAGGAATCAAACGCGACACACAAACGTACAACACCATGATCACTAGCGTCTGTAAACACACCCAAGAAGAGGAAGCGCTTAAGCTGCTACGCGAAATGGAAACGAACGGTGTAAATCCCGATTTCGACACTTACGCGCCGTTGTTGAAGATGTGTTGCAAATTGAAACGAATGAAGGTTCTTTCTTTCTTGTTGACCCATATGTCGGATAATAACGTGAGCGTGGGTCTTGGGACTTACAGTCTTTTGGTTCGCGGGTTATGCATGAACGGGAAATTGAAACATGCGTGCTCGTTTTTGGAGGACGCAGTGATGAAAGGGTTTATACCGTACGATACGATGTTTAAGATGGTGGAAACAGAGCTTGAGAAAGAGGGTATGAGTGAAGAAAAGAAGAGGATTCAAGAACTGAAGCTAATCCAGCCTAACACTTGCTGATGCTTGGGATTTGAAAATAGGATGAAAAAACCATGGGACTGTTCAAACCGGTCGAACCAAGTCAAACTTGACTGTTTTTGACGGTTTGAGTGGTTTGGCAGGCCAATCAGATCTGAACGTTTTTTGAGCGGTTTGGACTGAACTTACCGTCAAAATACATATATATTAGTTATATTTAGTTTTCATGTTGTAGGCTATGGTCCAATTAAAGAAAAATCCGTCCACAACATTAAGTTTTTAGTTTTCGCTTCTCTATTAACCGCGTTCCCCAAGTCTGCAAAATTCCAAAATCCGTCGAAAATCAAAATCCAAAATTCGAAATTGTTTTTCATCTCACCGGATGTTTGTCCAAAGTATCCAAATTGTTGGTGGATTTGTTTGACTTTATTTCAACTTGCTCGGTGTGTTCTTAATTTTGAAGCTAAATATTTCTGTTTTAATAATTTGATATAGTTTTTTTTAAATGTTATATTGATAGAAATTTCATTTTGAAGATAGACGTTATGTTTTTTTCGGTTTAAAGTCAATAGGCCCAAACTACCTTAAACGATTGAACCATACTACCTTTTTCTAATCCTTTTGGCCACTTGCTTTTAAAAGAGTTCTAAACCGTCATTGCAGTTTGGTTTGTAGTTTTGGGGATTAGATTGGTCAAATCGGACTGCAAACACGCTTTTTTTATTGGGTTTTCGAGCTTGATCGCCATTTTTCTGTAACTCCTCCAAAATTCGTAGGATCAATGTTTAACCCTAATGATGGTTATCGATCCAACGGCATATGGGTTATCAGTAGAAGTTTCATTTTTGTCTCACTCAGTCCTATCATTTCTCGGTTTTAATATCGCACCAAACGTGGAACAACAAGATTTCATGTTGTCATGTGACAAAACGTCCTGCATACCAAATGCATCCTAAAGACATTCGAGAGGGTACAAACACCGCTAAACCAAGGACAAAGAAGTCGTTGACTATTTAACTCTCCCCCAACCTACGAAACCGAAACCAAGAAAACAGTAAGCAACGTTTCACAAGTATAGAAAACAAGAACATACACGAACACTATATATACTTTGATATCCTAGTCCTATGTTTTTCAAAAACTCTTATAAGAGGTAATGTGTTTGGAATTATCGAAATGCGGAGCCATAAACTTTTTCAAACGATGACACTATTAGGCCATAAAATAAATAGATATAATATTTTTAACAAAATCATGATGACTCGGTTAGTCGGTTGCTTTTAAAAAATATACTAACAAGAAGAAAAAGGCATTATACTCCCTACAAAAATTACCCTTATTAGTGAGGGAAAAATCCGTCGCTAATCCCTCGCTAAAGCTCGAATCCGTTGCTGATAGTCCGTCGCTCAAACAGTCATAGCTGATGCTATCAGCGACGAATTAGCGACGGATTAGTATCAACGAGGGATTAGCGAGGGAGTAGTATCAGTGATGGATTAGCGAGGGATTAGTATCAGTGACGGATTAGTGAGGGATTAGTATCAGCGACGGATTAGCGAGGGGCCTTATTAGCGACGGATTAGCGAGGGGCCTTATTAGCGAGGGATTAGTGAGGGCCCTTATTACCGACGGATTAGCGAGAACCCTTATTAGCGAGGGCCCAAATAGTGACGAATCAGCGACGAACTTTTAGCGACGGATTTCCGTCACTAATCTGTCACTAAGTTTTAAAAATTTTTAAAAGAAATTTTTAAAGAAATAATTAAATTTTTATTGATTTTCCAATTTATTGTATCATATATAAAATGCATATTACATTATAATGTTGTACGATTTACAATACCATAAAACCATAATACATTCTAATATTGTATGATTTATTATGTCTTAAGGTTCATACTTCACACTTCTCTTATAAGCAATGACACGCATAGTCTGAGCACGATCCCAACTAGGAAAAGTGTTGGTTGAAAATTGAGAATGAATCTGCACAAAAGAACAGAAAACCAAATTATCTTCAATGGGTCTCGTCTCAATATGCAAGCTATTATTACCACAGCTCCTGTCCACAATTTCATTTTGTAGAAAAACATGTGAGCTAATGCACTATGCATAGTAATGAATCTAGACTCCCATTATATCTCCATTTCTAGAAGTTATCATCCCCGTTAAGGCAAGGTCATGTATACTCCTTTTCTAATGCACTTGAATGAACTATTAAATAGCAAAATATTCACAATTATATAATGTTACCTAGCCTGCGTTGCGAGAATCTGGATCTTTCTTAAGGCACTGCTCATATGCTTCAATAGCCAAAGATATACTCCAACATCTCTGTAAAGAACCCCTACAAATACCGAACAAAGGAAAAAATATATTAAAAAACAAAGTTGGTAAGCTTTTACTTTAGAGTTGCAACTTGTATGAACACAATCAAGGTGGCATCTGGATAGTGGAAAATGCTACGGCAAGGATTATATGTCTAACAACTCTATAGAATTTACGGTATCCAGATACACACTGGTTTGGTATGATCATAACACAATTGATTTGCACTCCTAACTTTAACATAAATAACACAGCCAAGTTTTCCTACAAGATCCCTGTTGACCATCTAATTTCTACTGACACTTTCATAACAAAGCATTCAACCACATGTTTTAAGAAATGGGATGAACCCAAGCTGAAAAATAATTCTACCATAGCTCTGTACAAGAACGACTACAATCTGAAAAGATAGTTAACGATTATAATGTATAATTATGCTGGAACCAAACGTAGGTACTGAATTAATAACTAGATATAGGATCAGAGAAGACCTCCATAAACTAATACAACAGAGTTTACTATATTAGAGGCAAGAGAGAGGAAGAGACCTAAGTTATTGTAAGCTTCCGCATAAGTGGGATTCACCACAATTGCTTTCTCTATCATGCTAGCGGCAGCATCCATTTTACCCTGTATATTATTAAAATGCAATCAATAATAACTGAAACATATCATCTTATTAGACACTGAAAGATTAAGTTGTACCTGCACTGTGTAGACTACTCCAAGGTTGTTTAACGACTGAGAGAAATTGGGTTTAATTGACAAAGCCAAAATAAACCTCCATCTGCCTAAATTGGGTTTAAGTCCATGAATATGGATCCATTTTCTGTGCAGCTCTATTTGGAACATCCAAGCAATCCTTAATGAAACTGCATTTAGCAGATGGAGCTTCAATTATATTGGAAGTGCATATATAAATGTAGGTACATAACCACAGGAAAAGGAGAGTGAATATGTAGATTATTATTATTATTATTATATGTTAAGTGATATTCATGGGGGTAATTATACATAGTATGTCCAATTAATGCATTGTGAAAAGAGAATAAAAGGAGTGCAACACGAGGATTGGCAAACCAAAAGGACCTATCCAAACAAACATTGGCCCTATTCCTTAAAGTGATTTCCATTTTTAAGCTTTAACCGATTATGGATCCATAAAAAAAGATTGGTCAACAGAATTTGGCTTCCTGAAAGTGTAAAACTCCAAATTAAGTTCAAGTGTCTGTCACTGCTAGTATTAATTAAACCCAAAATCAAGGAAGGAAATGAACATATGTCCATTTCTAAGCCAAGGAAGAAGAGCGAACAATTTGTGGAGGTTAAACCCTGTTTAAATAGAGACCCAATATTATTTTGCCATTTATGTCAACATTGGAGCAGAGAAAGAGAATCGATCAGGAAGTAGATACAGAAGTTGGAAGCAAAAGACAAGTCACAATGACGTGAAAAATCAGTCAACACTTGTTTTAGTTGAGAAGCATTTTTTACAATTATGGATGGCATGAAAGGCCAATAAATTGTTAAAAATCATGTATTCAGCAGGTTAAATTTCAACTTAGAGCATGTTGGATATATATATATATATGTGTCTATGAACGATCGAATAAACAATAATAATCACACTAATTTTATTGATAAACAACCGTTATTTTACAGACTAAATTACTTGGGTATTTATAACCCATCAACCAGTATGCATGAAACAACACACCGATTCACTAATCGGTATAACTACCATCGTGACTATTCTAACGGACACGACTTTTCAACCTAACTGCTATAACCGAAATTAACTACTAATTTGGCATATTATCTATTGACTAATCACACTAGACCCTTAATTTATACAAACATTAATTATGGATTAATAAGTTAGTATCCAATACTCCCCCCTAATTTATTAATCCATGCCTTTGATATCTTCAAGTTCCATCATCTTTATCTTGGGCAGATTGCAGCAAGTCTTGCTCTCTGAACTTTGGCTTGTTTCCACTTCCTTTGTCTTTGTCTTTAACACGAACTATGTCCTGAACTTCCTCTTTGATTTGACTTCTTTCTTCCTTGTCTTTAATCTCATCTCAATCATATTTGTCAGCTTTGTCAGTATCTTCCTGTATTATTTCATAATCTTGAATCTTCAACAATTTGTTTCTTGTAGTACTTGTATCATGCTCTTCTGGTTCAACTTCCTTGATGTCTTTCTCAATTTGGCTTTCCTTTGGAAATAGTGTTTCATGATGCTTCTTGTATTTGCCCTTGTCAACGCTTGGTTTATCTTCTTGATGTTTCTTCTCTAAAACAACTTCATGATTTTCTTTCTCAGTCTGTTCTTCTTTTGACTTTAACTCTTTCATCTCTTTGCTTGTGCAATCTCTCAACTTTTCCAGGTTCTCTAACTGTCTCTGCATTTGCTTCTCAAATGCTATCTCTCTATTTCTCATTTTCTTCTCAAACTCTTGTTTCTCCATTTCTATTTCTTGAAGTATTTCTAACTTCCATAACTCTAGTTTGCCTTTCAAATCTATTTCTATCTTTGACCTTATGCCTTCTAACCTTTCTTTTGGAATTTCATCCTTCTCAATGACAATTCCATTCCATCTTGGTTCTTCTTCTAAAGATGCCATCTCGTTTTCATCCTTACTCATAGCCATCAATAACGTAGGTTCGTCATCTTCGAACACAAGGTTTGATATTTCTTTTCTATGGTCTGGTTTTGGACAATCTGCAGCATAGTGTCCAAACTTATGACAATTATAGCATTCTATTTCTCTAATATCTCTTCTATGGTAATTTTGATCTCCAGGGTTTTTCCTTCTTCTATCATAACTATCTTCATTCTTACTATCTCTTGCGAATCTTCCTCGGTCTCTTCCTCGTGTATGATTACCACCTCCTCGTCTACCATTTCCATAGTTGTGTTCATAATTTCTGTCATTCCCTTGACGTGTGAACAACAACTTCTCACTATTATCTTCCTGACTTTCTTTTCTAAACTTAATCCTTTCTTCATAAGTCTTAAGTTTCCCGATAATCTCCTCTAACTTTACAGTCTTGAAATCAACAATCATTTCAATGGTTGCTACTACTGGTACAAATTTATCTGGTACTGCATTAAGTACCTTCCGTACTTTCGTTTGCTCATCAAATGTTAATCCATATGTGGCAGCCTTTGTAATAATACTCATCAACTTCCCGGCATATGAATCTATTGATTCATCTTCTTTCATTATAAGTCTCTCGAATTCTGATTTAAGTTGTTGCGAGTGTGCCTGTTGTACATCTTCTGTCCCAATAAATCTGGACTTTAGGGAATTCCAAATTTCTTTTGCTGTTTCACATCCCGCGACTTGCATTTGCAAATCTTCTGGGAACCCTTGAAATAGGTATGCTGACGCAGAACTATCCTTTTTTACATCAATCTCTTTTGATGTACTTGTTCCTTCTACTAAATCCCATACTCCATTTGCCACTAGTATCTTCTTCATTCTTAATGCCCATAATGTATAGTTCATATTGTTTAGAACAAGGCATTGATATGATGATAACGGTGTGGCGACTTCTCTATAAATAACATTGTTGTTTTCTTTTTTATCTCCCGACATATCCATTTGATTTGGTTTTCTTCTGTATATCTAATCCCTTGTGGCTTCCCCCTTTTTTTTTTAAATCCCTTTAAGAAAGCACTTTTGTGTTGTCAGGCCCAAAACACCAAAACCCAACACAAAATCCTTCTTCCCCTTCCTTCTGATCTACGTTCTTTCCCCTTTTTTTATCTAAAAAAATACGCTTCTTTCTTTATGCAACTTAGGGCTAAATCAATTCCCTTCTTCCTGTTGCAATCAATGGTGGTTTCTGTTTCTTTTCCGATGACGGCGACGGCGGTCTCTTCCTTGTTTTCCGGCGACTGCGGCGGTTTTCTCTTTTTCGGCAAACTAACGGCGGCGGTTTCTCCTTCGCGCAACCGGTATGTTTATCTCTTCTCTGCGTTGTTAAGAACTCAAGAACATTCCTAGTTCTGTTCTTGTTCCTAACACGCAATCTGTCTCTTTCTCTCTTTATTCGATTTTTCTGAATCGAACTTGGGTTTCTCTAACCCTTTCTGAAAAACGATCTAATCCCGATCGGTTCTCCTCTCTCTCTTCTCTGGATCGAGCCTTTGCTCTGATACCACTTTTGGATATATATATATATATATATATATATATATATATATATATATGTGTGTGTCTATGAACGATCGAATAAACAATAATAATCACACTAATTTTATTGATAAACAACCGTTATTTTACAGACTAAATTACTTGGGTATTTATAACCCATCAACCAGTATGTATAAAACAACACACCGATTCACTAATCGGTATAACTACCATCGTGACTATTCTAACGGACACGACTTTTCAACCTAACTGCTATAACCGAAATTAACTACTAATTTGGCATATTATCTATTGACTAATCACACTAGACCCTTAATTTATACAAACACTAATTATGGATTAATAAGTTAGTATCCAATAGAGCATGATATTGCAAGTTTCATTCATGTTTAAAGATGCCATGGTGTTAGTATATATAATAATAATAATAATAATAATAATAATAATAATAATAATAATAATAATAATAATAATAATAATAGTCTCCAATTGCAAACCGAATTGGTAAATTGAGTCAGAAATGAATTTGGTTGCGTTTTTGGCTCACTATGTTATGAGAACAATAGTTTGGTACGTCGTAACCACACAATTCGTAGGGTGAAGTCGTGGGGACTTAATCAGTGAAGTGACATGAGGTTGCCAGACACAAGACAAAGTTCCCAAGGAAAGTCACAATAAGCAAGCAGGTGGTGATGCATGGTTGATGAGGTCACATGCATGACGGGGTGGTGTTGACCAGTCAAATACAAGTTTAGTCCAATAAGCTTATAAGTAAGCTTGCATTGTAGAATATCATTTGAGGAAGAAACTTAAAAGTCAAATAGAAGGCATGTTAAGTGTTCACAGTTTGAAACATGGATAAATGCGATTACCGGTAAGAGTGTGAACTGAGGTATAAATTTAGACAAAGGCAATGTTACCGCGTTAGATTCTAGGCCAACAAAATGGAATAATATGCAACAATCTTAGCTGGTAAGTGCTTACCGGTAAGAGTCGACACCTTCACTTATTAGGTAAAATGCTCGTTCCTCGTCTTGCCTTTTACCGGGTAAGATTCTCGGCTCTTGCCATGTTAATCCAGTAAGGTAAGCGCTTACCCGGTAAGCATTTGGTAAACGACCCTTTACATGAATTATATAGCATCAAGTCATGAAAGATTAATTTTCTATGTAGATTCATGCAAGAATATATTACCGCATTACCCCCTCCCTGAAGGGATCCTTTAATGTCCAATAAAACCCTTTAAATCCTAATGGATCCTTTTAAAGCCCGATAGATCAATTCAAGCCGAACTAACCCTTTAATGCCCGATATATCTATTAAGGCCCAATGAAACCCATTAAAGCCCAATAGATCCATTAGGGCCCAATGAAACCCTTTAAAGCACAATAGACCCACTTAAGGCCCAATGAAACCCTTTAAAGCCCAATATAATCATTTAAAGACCGATAGATCCATTGAGGCCCAATGAATCCCTTTAAAGCCCGATAGATGCAATAAGGCCTAATGAAACCCTTTAAAGCCGGATAAATCCATTAAGGCCTAATGGAACCCTTTAAAGCCCAATAGTTAGTGACAAAATATTCTGTCACTAATTTTTCGTCATTAAAACCCACTAAGATCCATTAAAACTTAATAAGATATTTTATGAATTATTAAGGCCCAATAACACCAATGGTAACTTATTACATGTTTGTATGCACGTATGTACTACATATATAACACATATACACATCATATGCGATTACCAAACAACACATGCACATTGTCTATACATTCACTTATACACATGCATATAAACCCATATACAACACATATACACATGCATATAAACCCATATACAACACATATACAAATAGACACAATAATATACACATAGATTCAATTGCTATTATCAACCAACACACACATCATGTATACAAGTATATAACACGGACCGAAAGATATATAAAACACATACACAACTATACATATAACATATACACATATACATGTCTACATATAACCTATACAAATGAGAAAACAATAAAAAAAACCAATCCCTCGCTAATCCCTCACTAATTAGCGAGGGATTAGCGACGGATGCCAAGAGTCCCTCGCTAATCCCTCGCTAATTAATGAGGGATTAGCGATGGATTGACTACAAACTCATTTCGTCGTTAATCCCTCACTAATTAGCGATGGATTAGCGAGGGATTGGTTTTGTGGTCAATCTCTCATTAATCCCTCACTAATTAGTGAGGGATTAGCGAGGGATATGTGGTATCCACCGCTAATCCCTCGCTAATTAGCATGGGATTAGCGAGGGATTGCGCTTTTTTCCTTGTTTTCTCATTTTATGTGTAATGTGTAGACATGTGTATGTGTATATGTTATATATATATATATATATATATATCTGTCGCTCCTTGTTATATTTATATATACATGATGTATATATGTATTGTTAGCTAACTTTGAGTGGTAATAAGTTAACATATATACAATGCATATACACATACATATGTAGATCCACATATACGCGTGCATATAAAGCTATATACGACACATGCATATAAACCCATATACAACACATAGACATAATAATATATACGTAGATTCAATTGGCATTATCTACCAACACACACATCATGTATACAAATATATAACACAGACCGAATGATACATAAAACACATACATAACTATACAAATAACATATAACCCATACACAACAACACAAATAACATATAACACATACAAATGACAAAACAAGAAAAAAAAACCAATCCCTCACTAATTAGCAAGGGATTAGCGACAGATTAGTGAGGGATTGACCACAAACTCATTCCGTCGCTAATCCCTCACTAATTAGCGAGGGATTGGCGAGGGATTGGGTTTGTTGTCAATCTCTCGCTAATCCCTCGCTAATTAGTGAGGGATTAGTGAGGGATTGACCACAAAACCAATCCCTCACTAATCTGTCGCTAATTAGCGAGGGATTAGCGAGGGATTGGTTTTGTGGTCAATCCCTTGCTAATCCCTCGCTAATTAGCGAGGGATTTTTTCCCTCACTAATTTTCTTCGCCGATACCCATTTTTCTAGTAGTGACTTGCAAGAAAGAGCAATATTGGATGTAAAATGCCATTGCAATGGTTGTAATCATCTTAAATACTTATTTATATCGCTTTCAAACATTACTAATATGAAGCTCGACTGCCAAATTTAAACCAGTTTTATTATCCCTCAAGTTTACATTTTTAGTCATTAGTAGCACATTTATAGTTGAATGTGTGTATATTTTTGTTTACTAAGTTGCACATTACATAAATCAATAATTGAGTTATTTGCCGTTACATTTTACATTTTGTTTTGATTTTCGTCCCAATGTTTCACGGTTGTTATATGCATCTCACTCGTGTGTTCCTCACGTGAGGGCATTTTGTTTCATAAATGTAATATAGTATAAAAATCAAGAATATGAACAGTGCATTAATATATATGTAACACCCGGTTTTTCGTAAGCAAGTTTCCGTCCTCCATTGGTAATTTCTCCGCCCTCCGCCTATCTTTTGGGTGAAAATGTTGTGCTTTCGAGCCTTAAATCGACCCAAGCGAGAATCGCGAGTTTTGGACATTTTTGGGCTTCGGTGCATTCGGCGCGGTTGTGCCACGCGATAGTGACAGTGTCACTATCGCGGGGAGGCACCAACTCGCGGTACAATCCATGCGATTGTGCCACGCGATAGTGACAATGTCACTATCGCCAAGCAGAGGTCGCAAGCGGGTGCAGACGAGTTAAATTCTGATTTTAGCCTCATTTCTCATTTCTATCTCAACCATTCCATTTTAATTCACTCCCTCTCAACCTCTCCTTCCAAGAACCGGACCTAGGGTTCCTTTAACCCTTATCTACCTCTCTTATCTCTAGTTGTTGGGTACTACATCAAAGGATTCAAGTTGAGCATTTATTCACCATCTCCATCTTCATCTTCTTCATCACCCTTATCAATTTCTAGGGTTTTCAACCAACCCTTTTTATCAACTTGAAGATTTGGAATGAATGACTCATATTGGTGATCTAGGAGTATGTGGTTGATGGATTCAAGTGGTGGTTGAGGTAATCATCCATTCTCTTCATTTATGGAAATTAGGGTTTTGACCTAAGTTGAGATATTTATGTAAAATGTTTGGGGAATGTTTCTAAATGGTTAAATATGGTTATTTACGGTTGAAATGTGTGGATCTAGGTTTTGGAGGTTTTGGTTTGAAAGTTCAGATTTCTTCAAGGAATCTCAAGTTGGGGTAAAATCTAGATTTAGCCTAAATCTAGCAAGGCGAGTTCAAGTTGATTTGTTAAAACGGTGTACATGCCAAAATGTGTATTTTGAAGTAAAAGTAGGTTTTACTTGGTATTTGTCAAAGTGTGAGTATTTTGATAAGTTTTCATATTTGGTGAACTTGGGTTGTTTAATTCCATAAAATGCTCATATTTGGGTTCTTAGCGATTTTGTACAAATGGAGTCCATTTCATGACTTATGCATCTTTGGTGATTTTTGTACAAATGAAGTATATTTCATGTCATAGGCATTTTGGGGTATTTGCATTCATAAACCCTTTGGAAAACCTTTGGTCCCAATACGTGTTGGGTTTTGGGCTAATCACGTCTTTGAGATATGTGTCTTCATAAACGTTGTTTAAGGACATTTCATTAATTGTGGGGACGTTAATTGTCGGTCAAAGGAATTTTTTTTGGGCCTTTTGGTTCGGTGTTGACGTAAATGAGTATTGAGGACATTTGTCCGGTTTTAATGGCTCGATTTAGAGTCCAATGGTGATTTACGTTTTAATGCATTTTATTGATAATTACAAACTCGAGTGCTTTAGTCATTCATGAGTAGTTGTGTAACTTTAGACTGTGTTGCATTGGATCCATAGGCACGTAAGTCAGTCTTATTTGATGGTCAATTGGGTGGTACGGGGTTGGACTCCGGGACTCATGTTTTATGACCGAAACTTGACAAGGAGGCACTAGGAGGGTTGAGTCTGGATAGTGCTGCCTGGGAGGTGAGTACTGTGACCTCCGCCATTTAGGGAATTTCCTTACTTGTAGTCCCTAGTCTGCCGGGCCTTTTTGGGGAATTTCCTTAGTTGTAGTCCCCGGGGTGTCGGGCCATTTGGGGAATTTCCTTAGTTGTAGTCCCCGGTGTGCCGGCCCCTTTGAGGTGGAGTTCTTTGTAACGGCCACCATGGTCAACTGTCTCTATTGGTGAACTTGTCAAGAGGTCGTAGGGGCACTTAGGCTAGCGTGTCGTGAAGTGTCATACGATCAACGTTATTTGAGTGGCATACTTTTGTGTTCCTCCGCTCTCAACGGATACGGGTATCCCCCGTTGTCGGCCCACTGTATCTTAGATAATTGATTGTCCATGCTTTAATATTTGGATTTCATTCCATTTTATGGTCGCGTGAGTATTAAGATTCAGTTCCATGTTTTAATGGCGTATCATATTTATATGGATTGTTTTTCGTTATTTAAGGGTCGAGTATTATGTCCCAACCGTGTTTTGGGTGTTTTTGGGATATGAAGTATTATTTACATTTTTACAAATTTGAGTATCGAACTATGACCCCGTTTTGGGTGAGTTACGGGTTGCATCGTTTTATAAGAAATGTGTGTTTGGGAGCATTGTCTTTAAGAGTGCATCTTATGGGAAAATGTGTCGTTTCCCTTTTGAAGTATAATATTTCGAAGGATCTTGCTTTAAACTGAATTCCTTTCTTTTAAAGGTATATTCATTCATTTTAAAACTCTTGAACTCACTAGGCGTTAAGCCTAACCTTTTTATTTGTCGGCATGTGCATCAGGTTCCAGTTGGGGGTTCGGACTCTAGTAGCCTCATGAAGAGTTGAGCCTTAGCTATATACAAGAGTAAGTTGTTGATGAAGTCTTTCGCAAGTTGGAGATAGTAACTGTTATTAGGTATAGTAACACCCGTCCTTTTCATATATGGTATGTATAGGATGAATGTGAGTATTGAGATTAATTCTCAAATTGTGTCTGTAGTCAAAGTAATTATTGATGTATTTAAAAAAAATTAATAAGTTGCTATCTTCAGATTTAAGGGTGTTACTAGTTGGTATCAGAGCTTAAGTTTGAGAGAATTAGGCATTGATTTTTGGATACCTAGACTCAAACTAGCGTTCTTATAAGTGGTTGTAAGTGAAATTGCACCATTAGGCACCTTAAGATAAAATATTTTGGGGATTAATTGAGTCGCTAGAAACGGGAAACTTGTCGAGGGTCGCAAGGATGATCATGTACGGTACGTTCATAATGGCACCTGGCCAGTGTCATGGTGAATCTACATGCTACATGGGTATACTTGAACTACCTTGGTGGAATGACCGTTGGGGGTAGTGAGAAAGTTTCTAAGCGAGCAATCTAAGGAAGGGTTGATGTTTATAGCAATGTCACTTTGGAGTGATAGTTAAGTGCGATGAATACATTAAGTTGACCATCTTGAGTCAGAATTATTGGTTGGAGTAGAACTATCAGTTGGACAGACCGATTCTGTTTCGAGGAAAATTGTAAGTTAACCAATTAGTTGGATTGTTGCTCTAACATGTTGGATGCATCCGGATGACAATAGTATGTCGGGAAAATGGAGGAGTGAAGTCCTAAGATGTGAGTGCCGACCAAAATTCATGCACGAAATTTATTTCTAAAATAAGTTTGCATCAATTGTTTCTCATGTTTTCAAAGCATAAATTGTGTTCTACTGTGAAGTCTTGATAAAACATTTAACACTCATCAGATTTTTAAACCGTGAGCGTAAGCATGCATGGAATTATTTTGTTGCATGTGATTGCAAATTTATATTGAAAATCTCTCCGTCCCTGTTTTGCGTCTAACACTATTTTTGGATATTATAAAGACCCGTGTTTTAATGTCAGTTGGTGTATTGGGCGTAACTGTAGAATTTTTAGCATTGACATTGGATCTCCTCCACGTATGTTAAGGTTTTAAAGGAAAAGTTGTCCCACTGTTCTTGAGTCGGAATTTTCTGTAAAATTTTAGTCTGTAAGAGTCGTGCTTAATTTTACGGGGTATAGTTTTGCAACCTTTGGAGTTAGTGAATGTATTTTGAGATGCGTGAGTTTAATTTTTTTATGGCGTATAATTTACGAGCTTTTGAGGTGTCGTATCTCGTGAGAGTTTTGTGGGAAAGGGTCACTTTATTTTACGTGGTGGTTTTAGAGTTTTGACATTTTTAGACTTATTGTCGTTTTACGCTTTTCATGTTGGGAAGCAGAGATTTTGACGCTGCTTGATTTTACCATCAATGAGTTTATGAAAGTTTAGTTGGGTTTATGGCGTTTTATTTTATGACCATTCGAACCGCGTAAAAAATAAGAGAAAAAAAAGAAATTTTGGAACGTGTAGACTTGCATTAGTGGGTGCGTTAAGTTTACGAGTCTTGTTTAGTACTTTGTCTCATGCGAGTCTTGCACCTACATTTTTTTTTGCAACCGTAAGAGTCACCATGAAAATCTTAATGTCGCATGACTCCATTCTGAGTTTTACATGGGTATATGTGCATACTTTTAGGTTGAATTTGATTTTCACTCGCGTGAGTAAATCTGTGAAATAATTATGTTGCCTCATATTAAACTTTTAATCTAAATGTGCTTCGATTGTGGACCTTGCTGTTATAAATTTTCTGCAATGTATTAAATGAATTTTCGGGTTGCATATTGTTGTAGTTGCCATCTTTGTCAAATGTGTTTTATTGGTGCGGCTCGAGGCTTTAAATTCGATTTGAAAATTTATTTGCGTTCCCATTATTCTACAAAGTTTTGGGGAATAAACTGGTGTATAAGAGACTTGTTGAAAATTTTATGCCGCAACATTTTGATTAAAGAAGAAAAGTTTAAAGTTAAAAGTTGCGAAGTTTTCTCTTGGAGCTGTGCAAGCAGTTATTTCACGTGTTTGGAGTACCAGAATTTACTTTCATGTTTATAGTGTGAATTTTTGCTACACATCTTTTGTTACTGTCTTATTTACGTAAATATCGATCGAAAGAAAATTGGAAACGGTTTTATATGTGTAGCGTCGGTGATTAATTTTCAAACTCGAGTGATCGGTAGTGGATTTTACTGCACGACCAATTATTGTTATAAAGCGTACATATTTAAAATTTTTGTAAAAATTTAAATTGGCATAGCACTGAAAACCTTGAACTCATTAGGCCTATAGATTTAAACCCATGTTGTGAGAGAAGTGTAATTAGGGACTAATGGAGTTCTTGGGATTTGAAGCGTCGGATGATCCGACTTGCGATCAGCCTTGAATTGTGAGTTTCAGTTTTGAATTGGTACGCACATGTATAATGGGAATAATAGATTTGAGTCTCTCCAGGTAATTAAGAGGTGACTTTATACTTCGGTAATCATGCGGGATAAGGTCTTATGTGATTATCTGCGCCTATATTGAGTTCGATTTGGTGGGTTGCTCGTCGGTGTGACATCATGATATATGTTGATGGTGTATCGTCTTAGTGGGTTCCGCGATCAAAGAAAATTCTTATGGTCTGTTTGTTAGAAATGTAAGAATTGGAATTTTAGCACTCTGTTAGGTGTCAACCCTAGTGCGACCATCCATCTGGAATGAAATCTTGGGCGGGATGTCCACGTTTTCGATGTCACCGTTTAGTCCTAAGCGTCGACTTGTTTTCTTGGAGTCAATGGATCTAGGAATGTTTGGGATGTATCCCGGTTGGATCATGGGAAATATTGACCTTTCAGTGATGAAATTTAATAGAAGGTTAGATGTTGTCGAGTAAGTACCGATGTGTATAAACATTCCGTGGTGATAAAGATTTCATTATAGGAATGTTGTGACGTTGGTGTTGGAACGGAGTTGAGTGTTAACCGAATCTGGGTTAACTAGTTACCAGAAGGACGCATTGGGGGCCCTTGGAAGGACATCTTGATCAATATTAGGAATGGATCAGTGGGAATCTGAGGATTCATGGGAGTTTGGTTGCTATCTTTGACTTTGGGTTCGGAACTGTGTAGATCCGAAGGGTGTTGGTCGGCGAGAAGTTGAGGTCACAAATTGCTTGGAGATAGTAATTGTCACCCAAGGTTGGGATACGACCGTAACCTTGTAGGTAAAGGTTACTTTGGAGAGTTAAATGTTCGCTCGGTTATGAGTGTGATGTGCCCATGAGGGGCGGTTGACGTGGACACCAGAGCAAGGGTCATGTTGGTGGTGCTGACAGATGGGTTAAGGGCAATCCTTCTGCGGTTAAGGTTTCATGGGAATCTAGATTTCGTGGACGAAATCATTCTAAGGTTGGGAGGATTGTAACACCCGGTTTTTCGTAAGAAAGTTTCCGTCCTCCGTTGGTAATTTCTCCGCCCTCCGCCTATCTTTTTGGGTGAAAATGTTGTGCTTTCGAGCCTTAAATCGACCCAAGCGAGAATCGCGAGTTTTGGACATTTTTGGGCTTCGGTGCATTCGGCACGGTTGTGCCACGCGATAGTAACAGTGTCACTATCGCCAGGGCACTATCGCGGGGAGGCACCAACTCGCGGTACAATCCGCGCGATAGTGACAATGTCACTATCTCCAGGCAAGGTCGCGAGCGGGTGCAGACGAGTTAAATTCTGATTTTAGCCTCATTTCTCATTTCTATATCAACCATTCCATTTTAATTCACTCCCTCTCAACCTCTCCTTCCAAGAACCGAACCTAGGGTTCCTTTAACCCTCATCTACCTCTCTTATCTCTAGTTGTTGGGTACTACATCAAAGGATTCAAGTTGAGCATTTATTCACAATCACGATCTTCATCTTCTTCATCACCCTTATCAATTTCTAGGGTTTTCACCCAACCCTTTTTATCAACTTGAAGATTTGGAATGAATGACTCATATTGGTGATCTAGGAGTATGTGGTTGATGGATTCAAGTGGTGGTTGAGGTAATCATCTATTCTCTTCATTTATGGAAATTAGGGTTTTGACCTAAGTTGAGATATTTATGAAAAATGTTTGGGGAATGTTTCTAAATGGTTAAATATGGTTATTTACGGTTGAAAATTTGTGGATCTAGGTTTTGGAGGTTTTGGCTTGAAAGTTCAGATTTCTTCAAGGAAGCTCAAGTTGGGGTAAAATCTAGATTTCGCCTAAATCTAGCAAGGTGAGTTCAAGTTGATTTGCTAAAACGGTGTACATGCCAAAATGTGTATTTTGAAGTAAAAGTAGGTTTTACTTGGTATTTGTCAAAGTGTGATGATTTTGATAAGTTTTCATATTTGGTGAACTTGGGTTGTTTAATTCCATAAAATGCTCATATTTGGGTTCTTAGCGATTTTGTACAAATGGAGTCCATTTCATGACTTATGCATCTTTGGTGATTTTTGTACAAATGAAGTCTATTTCATGTGTAACACCCGCTATTTTAGGGTTGGGTGAAAAGTTGACTTTTACCCGAAGTTCAAGGGGGTAAAATGTAACTTAGGTTATATAAATAGAAATCAGATTTTAGATATTTTGAAAATATCACAAATATCAGTTTTTGAGAATCAGAGAGAGAGAGAGAAGAGAAGCAGGAGAAAGAGGTCGTTCGGTTTTCTCCAAATCCAGGTACGAATCTAGCTTAATGCTTTGATCTGAATGCTTTTAGCCGCGTAGAATCTCGTTGTGAAGGTTTTAAACCGTTCCATTGTGAGATCTGAGTATTTTCTCATTTTGGATCTGGGTTCTGTATTCGATCTGTTCTTGATGAACAAGATGATGGTCCTTAGACCGGGGTCGTGTTCGACCGATGGTCCTTAGACCGGGGTCGTGTTCGACCGATGGTCCTTCGACCGGACTGTTGTTCGATCGGACTGTTGTTCGACCGGATGGTCGTTCGACCGGACCGTTGTTCGATCGGACTGTTGTTCGACCGGATGGTCGTTCGACCGGACCGTTGTTCGACCGGACCGTTGTTCGATCGGACCGTTGTTCGACCGGACCGTTGTTCGACCGGTGTTGCCGTTCGACCGGTACTGTGTTCGACCGGTGTTGGGTTAGACCGGATTTGGTACTCGACCGGATCAGTGTTTTGGCAGTGTGGTATTCGTATTCCAGAGTTGTAGGTCAGTGAGTTGTCTTTATAATTGGCTTACCGATGTATCGGTGTTGTCATAGGTAGCATTCGTAAGGAGCAGTCTTTAAGCAAGAAGAAATCTGAGGTGAGTCCTTTTAAGCTAAATCGGTTTGTACTTCGAATGCTATGTGATAGATGTATTATTTAAATGTGGAAAACCTGGTTTCAAAGTGACTGATTGTCGTTGGGAAATACCTTCTAAAAATCCCATATTTTCAAGAATCAAGATTTATAAAATTGAACCGTTGTTCATATGAATTGCCTGTATATCTGATTTAATATGAGT
The DNA here is from genome assembly GCA_954870635.1 of Arctium minus. Classification (NCBI taxonomy): domain Eukaryota; kingdom Viridiplantae; phylum Streptophyta; class Magnoliopsida; order Asterales; family Asteraceae; genus Arctium; species Arctium minus. The sequence goes on along the minus strand of OX941094.1, from coordinate 69,918,659 downwards.
AAGCTCTGAAATGACATGCTTTGGCTTTGAGTCTTAGTGCAATGGATCCATAGGCACTGTGTTCCTATGTCCCCTGTTTTGGGCAATTGGTTCACGTTTTAGCACGGGATAGGCATCGGGTTGCCATGATAAGTAAGGTGTGGGCCTATACGGTCGGGCAGCGTCTCATGGTGCAGTAAGGTGTAATCCCATTATGTGCTTGGGTTCCCCCTGTTTTGGGAACTCTCAAGGATAGATCCAGAGGGGTTGACTTGAATGTTTTGGAGCAACAGATCTAGAGGGGTTGAGCTCGTTATGTGATTTTGGGTATTACTTATACCATGTTTAATCACTAATGGTTTATTGGATTTCTTGACTTAGCTCATGGCTATACTACCGCGTGGCACCAATTGGGTTTAGTACTCTCTTTTATTTGGCTTGTTCTCACTAGCATTTAGCCTAACGCTTGCTCTTGGTTGTCATGTTGGCAGGTTATCTTAGCGGTGGGGCTCGTCGGGGCTGAGGGAGCGACCTTGGTGTCGTGAGAGATTCTTTTGAAGATTTATTTTGGAAGTATAGCGACACCCATCCCTAATCTAGATAAAATTGTAGATTAATAGGTTGTCGTTTTATGCTTCATTTATATACCACATTAATGTCTACTCTGTACCCCGTTGGATTAATATGTATTTTGAAATTGTTACACCCTATTCCGCAAGTTAGTCTTATGCTGATTTCCTTTTCGAAAATTTTATTTCCGCAAATTTCTAGGGTGTTACAAGTTGGTATCAGAGCCTTGGTTTAAGTGAACTAGGTATGACTGTAAGATGCCTAGACTTAAGCTGAGACTATTAAGTTACGACTCGTGAGATGGGGTAGATCTTATAAGATAGGATGGTCTTAGGGTCAACGGAAACTTGCACAAGTTGAAAGTTGTAACGATGGTGATAAGCACTCTTGCGTATTATACGTTCATAATTTCACTTAGCTAACGTAATTATGAAAATGTCTTACGTGAGCATACTTAAATTACTGTCGTTATAATGATTGATAAGTGTAGTAGTACGTTCTCTGTGTTTTCCGTAATCCTTATCCTGTTCTTTTGCATAATTGCGTTCAGCAGAACCATGGTTAATACCAGAAATCGTCCGGAAGGCCAAGAGGCCGACATACCTACGGCCGACCATCCGCTGGCGACCGTAGTGGGAGAAACTGTACGCGCGAGTAATGTGCTGGGTGGAGGACCCGAGCATATTCCTCGACGGAATTTGGAGGCTGATGAGCCTATTATCGAAGAAGTGACGGCAGAGACGAGAATGATGGATCGTATGATGTTGGCCATGAATAGGGCCATGGCTCAACAGCAGGAAGTATTCTTGAAACTTCTTGAGGACCGAGACGCTAACAACCGTAGGCACGAAACGGTTGGCGAAAATGTGATTGTGGCAGGATCCGGGGGTACTGGACCTGTAATTTCCCCTGTGGTGACTGCAACCCTGGGTGTCAGTCGAACGACGCGGACTTGCACGTTCAAGGCTTTTCTGGGTTGCCGACCCCCAGAATTTAAAGGCTCAGACAATCCGCTAGATTGTATGGCCTGGGTTCGAGAGATGGAGCAAGCTTTTCGCTCAAGCGAATGTGGGGAGGAGCAGAGGGTAATTTTTGGTTCCCGAATGTTGCGGGGAATAGCTCTTACATGGTGGGATGTGTACTCTACTTCGCTGGAGCCGACTGTTCTGGACCAATTGTCTTGGTCTACCTTCAAGGAAAAGCTGCTAGAGGAATACTGTAACGAGCGATCGTTGGACCGAATCAAGGATGAATTTCAGAACTTGAAGAAGGGAGGTATGTCTGTGAGGGAGTACAGCCGTCTCTTCATGGACAAGCTGGGCTTTGTGGGACATCTGGTCCCGACAGAGAAAGATAAGATCAAGGCTTACATCAAGGGTCTCCCATCGGACATGATGTCGATGGTTCGTGTGACAAAGACCTCCACCCTTCGGGAGGCAATGGAAGAAGCTCAACTCATGGAGGATGCTTACAGTCTCGGCAGGGATCAGGGTGGTCGCCAAGTCGAGAAGAGGAAGTGGGAGGGAAGTTCAATGCCCTCAAAGAAACCCTTTTATGCCAACAACAGCGCTCAGCGAGGAGCTGATCCTAGACGTGATGCCAAGTGGTGCTCCAGGTGTAGAAACAAACATTTCGGCCCGTGCAACTTTGTTCCCGGAGTGTGCTACAAATGTGGGAAGACGGGTCACACGTTCCGAGATTGCCCTCTCAAGGGACAGGTATGTTTTGAGTGTAGGGAACCGGGGCACGTAAGGGCGGAATGCCCGAAACTCAAGACCGGGGGTTTAGGTGGGAAGAAGATGGAACCTCCGCGGTCGACCGGAAGGGATTTCCAGATGTCGTCAGAGGAAGCTAGAGCATCGACCGATGTGGTGTCGGGTACGTTTCTTCTAAATTCCGTACCTACGCGTGTGTTATTTGATTCTGGTGCTAGCTACTCGTTCATATCTGATTTGTTCTGTCAAAGGCTTGCTATGTCTAAGAGTTTGCTAGAGAATGTTGTTGTGGTAGAAATAGCAAATGGGGGTCAAGTTCTAATTCATTATATCATTAGAGAATGCATGTTAGAGCTTAAGGGAAAGAAATTTCCCATTAACTTACTACCTATGCAAATTGGCGGATTCGACGTGGTGGTGGGTATGGACTGGTTATCTAAGAACCAGGCCGAAATCGTATGTTCCAAGAAAATGATTCGCTTACCTGTGGCAAACGGAAAAACGACTATAATCTACGACGAAGGAAGGAAAGGCGATGTGGCGATTATCTCAGTGATCAAAGCTAGGAAGTGTTTGGCGAAAGGATGTCTATCTTTCTTGGCTTATGCCATCGATACCAAACTCGACCAACGGAAGTTGGAAGAGGTTAGGGTGGTACGCGAGTTTCCCGATGTGTTCCCGGAAGACTTGCCCGGGTTGCCGCCCGATCGTGTTGTGGACTTTCGTATTGATCTCATTCCAGGAGCGGCTCCGATCGCTCGAGCTCCTTATCGTTTGGCTCCTACCGAAATGCAAGAGATGGTGGTTCAACTTCAAGACCTTCTCGAAAAAGGTTTCATCCGACCGAGCTCGTCATCGTGGGGAGCTCCGGTTCTATTTGTCAAGAAAAAGGACGGTGCAAAGAGAATGTGTATCGACTACAGGGAACTGAACAAAGTGACGGTGAAGAACAGGTATCCACTTCCAAGAATCGACGACCTGTTCGATCAACTTCAAGGAGCGGGTTGTTTCTCAAAGATTGACCTTCGGTCGGGGTATCACCAAGTGAAGGTAGCAAAGAGCGACATTCCGAAGACGGCATTTAGAACTCGCTATGGGCACTACGAGTTTCTGGTGATGCCATTCGGCCTAACCAACGCACCGGCAATATTTATGGACTTGATGAACCGAGTGTGCCGACCATTCCTCGACAGATCAGTAATCGTGTTCATCGACGACATCCTAGTTTACTCCAAGAACGAAGAAGAGCACGAACAACATCTCCGTGAAGTATTGGAGGTGTTAAGACGAGAAAGACTCTACGCAAAGTTTTCAAAGTGCGACTTTTGGCTTCCAGAAATTCAATTTTTGGGACATATAGTTTCAAAGGAAGGAGTCAAGGTGGATCCCGCAAAGATTGAGGCAATGACGAATTGGGAACCTCCCAAGAATCCGTCTGAAATCCGAAGTTTCCTAGGTTTGGCAGGATACTACCGGAGATTCATCCAAGACTTCTCGAAGATAGCCTCGTCGTTGACAATCTTGACCCGGAAGAACGTGAAATTTGTGTGGACCGAGAGGCAAGAAGAGGCGTTTCGCACCTTACAGAAGAAGCTTTGTGAAGCTCCTATCCTATCCTTACCAGACGGGACGGAAGATTTTATGGTGTACAGCGATGCGTCGAAGATGGGTTTGGGTTGCGTCCTGATGCAAAGAGGGAAGGTGATCGCTTACGCATCAAGGCAACTTAAAGTGCATGAAGTCAACTACCTTACTCATGACTTGGAATTGGCAGCAGTGGTGTTTGCACTGAAGTTGTGGCGGCACTACCTTTACGGTATGAAGTGCACTCTTTATACTGATCACAAGAGTCTGAAGCATATCTTTAATCAGAAAGAGCTAAACATGAGGCAGCGAAGATGGTTGGAGTTGTTGAAGGATTATGACTGCGAGTTGCTCTACCATCCGGGTAAGGCAAACGTGGTTGCCGACGCCTTGAGTCGGAAAGTCTGCAGAGGAAATTCTCGTGCTACCTTTGCACGGATTGAAATAACTTCAACGCTTATTGACAGAATCAAGGTATCGCAAGTCGAAGCCTTGCTAGAGGAAAACCTCAAAGGAGAAGTCATGGCGAAACAACATCTTTTGTTGACTGAAGATAGTCGAGGGGTGAAGCTTTTCAATGGGCGAGTCTGGGTGCCTAAGATTGGGGGAAATAGAGAACTTCTTCTCGAGGATGCCCACCAGTCAAAATACTCCATTCACCCAGGAAGCACGAAAATGTATAGAGATTTGAAATTGCTTTATTGGTGGCCAGTCATGAAGCTCGACGTGGCGCGCTACGTGGAACAGTGTGTCACTTGCTTGCAAGTGAAGGCTGAACACCAAAAACCCTACGGAAGTTTGCAATCCTTGGAAATTCCGAAGTGGAAATGGGAACACATCACGATGGATTTCGTGACAAAGCTACCAAAGACCTTGAAAGGTCACGACGCCATTTGGGTTATAGTTGACCGCTTGACCAAAAGCGCTCACTTCTTGGCCATGCGGGAGACCTTACCAATGGATAAGTTGGCAAAGTTGTACATCGATGAAGTAATTTCCCGGCACGGCGTGCCGCTATCTATAGTCTCTGATCGGGATAGTCGGTTCACGTCGCATTTTTGGGATGGCTTACAAAAGGAATTGGGTACACGTGTGAAGTTGAGCACAGCCTACCATCCTCAAACCGACGGACAAAGCGAGAGGACAATCCAGACGCTAGAAGATATGTTAAGATCGTGCGTAATCGACTTTGGGGGTAGTTGGGATACGCACCTGCCTTTGGTAGAGTTCGCGTACAATAATAGCTACCACTCAAGTATAGGGATGGCACCGTTTGAAGCATTATACGGTCGCAAGTGTCAAACTCCCGTATGTTGGCTCGAGGCGGGGGAAAAGCAGTTCGCCGGACCAGAAGTGGTACAAGAAACGGCGGACAAGGTCAAGGGCATCCGCGAACGTTTGAAGGCGGCCCAAGATCGACAGAAAAGTTACGCCGATAAGAAAAGACGGCCAATGAAATTCCAAGTAGGAGACCGGGTTATGTTAAAGGTGTCCCCTTGGAAGGGAATTATTAGGTTTGGGAAGCGTGGGAAGTTGAGCCCCCGTTTCCTTGGACCGTTCACTGTGACTAAGCGGGTAGGACTTCAAGCTTATCAGCTGGAACTTCCTCCGGAGATGAAGGGAATTCATAACACGTTTCACGTGTGCTATCTACGGAAGTGTCTAGCAAAGGAGGAGAGTGTTATTCCACTCTCCGAGATCAGAGTGGATGAGGGAAATCGTTGCGTTGAAGAACCTGAGGCGATTTTGGAAAGAAAGACGAAGAAGCTTCGTCACCGGGAAGTCACAATGGTCAAGGTTCAGTGGAAGCACCATCGAGGTGCCAATGTGACTTGGGAAGCGGAAGAGGACTTGAGGCGGAGGTACCCTCACCTCTTCCCATAGCCGAGATTTCGAGGACGAAATCTTCTCCAAGTTGGGGAGGATTGTAACACCCGCTATTTTAGGGTTGGGTGAAAAGTTGACTTTTACCCGAACTTCAAGGGGGTAAAATGTAACTTGGGTTATATAAATAGAAATCAGATTTTAGATATTTTGAAAATATCACAAATATCAGTTTTTGAGAATCAGAGAAAGAGAGAGAAGAGAAGCAGGAGAAAGAGGTCGTTCGGTTTTCTCCAAATCCAGGTACGAATCTAGCTTAATGCTTTGATCTGAATGCTTTTAGCCGCGTAGAATCTCGTTGTGAAGGTTTTAAACCGTTCCATTGTGAGATCTGAGTATTTTCTCATTTTGGATCTGGGTTCTGTATTCGATCTGTTCTTGATGAACAAGACGATGGTCCTTAGACCGGGGTCGTGTTCGACCGATGGTCCTTAGACCGGGGTCGTGTTCGACCGATGGTCCTTCGACCGGACTGTTGTTCGATCGGACTGTTGTTCGACCGGATGGTTGTTCGACCGGACCATTGTTCGATCGGACTGTTGTTCGACCGGATGGTCGTTCGACCGGACCGTTGTTCGACCGGACCGTTGTTCGACCGGACCGTTGTTCGATCGGACCGTTGTTCGACCGGATGGTCGTTCGACCGGACCGTTGTTCGACCGGTGTTGCCGTTCGACCGGTACTGTGTTCGACCGGTGTTGGGTTAGACCGGATTTGGTACTCGACCGGATCAGTGTTTTGGCAGTGTGGTATTCGTATTCCAGAGTTGTAGGTCAGTGAGTTGTCTTTATAATTGGCTTACCGATGTATCGGTGTTGTCATAGGTAGCATTCGTAAGGAGCAGTCTTTAAGCAAGAAGAAATCTGAGGTGAGTCCTTTTAAGCTAAATCGGTTTGTACTTCGAATGCTATGTGATAGATGTATTATTTAAATGTGGAAAACCTGGTTTCAAAGTGACTGATTGTCGTTGGGAAATACCTTCTAAAAATCCCATATTTTCAAGAATCAAGATTTATAAAATTGAACCGTTGTTCATATGAATTGCCTGTATATCTGATTTAATATGAGTAAGCTCTGAAATGACATGCTTTGGCTTTGAGTCTTAGTGCAATGGATCCATAGGCACTGTGTTCCTATGTCCCCTGTTTTGGGCAATTGGTTCACGTTTTAGCACGGGATAGGCATCGGGTTGCCATGATAAGTAAGGTGTGGGCCTATACGGTCGGGCAGCGTCTCATGGTGCAGTAAGGTGTAATCCCATTATGTGCTTGGGTTCCCCCTGTTTTGGGAACTCTCAAGGATAGATCCAGAGGGGTTGACTTGAATGTTTTGGAGCAACAGATCTAGAGGGGTTGAGCTCGTTATGTGATTTTGGGTATTACTTATACCATGTTTAATCACTAATGGTTTATTGGATTTCTTGACTTAGCTCATGGCTATACTACCGCGTGGCACCAATTGGGTTTAGTACTCTCTTTTATTTGGCTTGTTCTCACTAGCATTTAGCCTAACGCTTGCTCTTGGTTGTCATGTTGGCAGGTTATCTTAGCGGTGGGGCTCGTCGGGGCTGAGGGAGCGACCTTGGTGTCGTGAGAGATTCTTTTGAAGATTTATTTTGGAAGTATAACGACACCCGTCCCTAATCTAGATAAAATTGTAGATTAATAGGTTGTCGTTTTATGCTTCATTTATATACCACATTAATGTCTACTCTGTACCCCGTTGGATTAATATGTATTTTGAAATTGTTACACCCTATTCCGCAAGTTAGTCTTATGCTGATTTCCTTTTCGAAAATTTTATTTCCGCAAATTTCTAGGGTGTTACATCATGTCATAGGCATTTTGGGGTATTTGCATTCATAAACCCTTTGGAAAACCTTTTGTCCCAATACGTGTTGGGTTTTGGGCTAATCACGTCTTTGAGATATGTGTCTTCATAAACGTTGTTTAAGGACATTTCATTAATTGTGGGGACGTTAATTGTCGGTCAAAGGAATTTTTTTTGGGCCTTTTGGCTCGGTGTTGACGTAAATGAGTATTGAGGACATTTTTCCGGTTTTAATGGCTCGATTTAGAGTCCAATGGTGATTTACGTTTTAATGCATTTTATTGATAATTACAGACTCGAGTGCTTTAGTCATTCATGAGTAGTTGTGTAACTTTAGACTGTGTTGCATTGGATCCATAGGCACGTAAGTCAGTCTTATTTGATGGTCAATTGGGTGGTACGGGGTTGGACTCCATGACTCATGTTTTATGACCGAAACTTGACAAGGAGGCACTAGGAGGGTTGAGTTTGGATAGTGCTGCCTGGGAGGTGAGTACTGTGACCTCCGCCATTTAGGGAATTTCCTTACTTGTAGTCCCTAGTCTGTCGGGCCTTTTTGGGGAATTTCCTTAGTTGTAGTCCCCGAGGTGTCGGGCCATTTAGGGAAAATCCTTAGTTGTAGTCCCCGGTGTGTCGGCCCCTTTGAGGTGGAGTTCTTTGTAACGGCCACCAAGGTCAACTGTCTCTATTGGTGAACTTGTCAAGAGGTCGTAGGGGCACTTGGACTAGCGTGTCGTGAAGTGTCACACGATCAACGTTGTTTGAGTGGCATACTTTTGTGTTCTTCCGCTCTCAACGGATACGGGTATCCCCCGTTGTCGGCCCGCTGTATCTTGGATAATTGATTGTCCATGCTTTAATATTTGGATTTCATTCCATTTTATGGTCGCGTGAGTATTAAGATTCAGTTCCATGTTTTAATGGTGTATCATATTTATATGGATTGTTTTTCGTTATTTAAGGGTCGAGTATTATGTCCCAACCGTGTTTTGGGTGTTTTGGGATATGAAGTATTATTTACATTTTCACAAATTTGAGTATCGAACTATGACCCCGTTTTGGGTGAGTTACGGGTTGCATTGTTTTATAAGAAATGTGTGTTTGGGAGCATTGTCTTTAAGAGTGCATCTTATGGGAAAATGTGTCGTTTCCCTTTTGAAGTATAATATTTCGAAGGATCTTGCTTTAAACTGAATTCCTTTATTTTAAAGATATATTCATTCATTTTAAAACTCTTGAGCTCACTAGGCGTTAAGCCTAACCTTTTTATTTGTCGGCATGTGCATCAGGTTCCAGTTGGGGGTTCGGACTCTAGTAGCCTCATGAAGAGTTGAGCCTTAGCTATATACAAGAGTAAGTTGTTGATGAAGTCTTCCGCAAGTTGGAGATAGTAACTGTTATTGGGTATAGTAACATCCGTCCTTTTCATAGATGGTATGTATAGGATGAATGTGTGTATTGAGGTTAATTCTCAACTTGTGTCTGTAGTAAAAGTAATTATTGATGTATTTATAAAATTTTTAATAAGTTGCTATATTCAGATTTAAGGGTGTTACAATATATATATATATATATATATATATATATATATATATATATATATATATATATATATATATTAGAAGTGTACTCGCGCAATGCAGCTAGATACATCACGATTTTAATGTTTCATTTTATTTTCTGTTTTTTGTCGATTTACGTTACGATTTTGGATGGTTGTGAGAGAGTGATAATGATTTTTTTATATAAATTTGTTTAATTTAGACTTAATAATATAATGTAATTTATTTTGGTTTAATAATATAATTTTTTTTATAAAATATTCTGTAAGATTTTTTAATTATATTTTAGATTTTTTATATCTAAAATATGCTGAGAGTTATTTTAGGGGAGTTAAAGTGGAAAATGGTTTTAGAGAAGTTAAAATGGTTAGAGATAATGATTGAAAATTAATGAATAGCATTAAATGTAGTACATACAGCTTTTATGGCTGTTTTTTAAGTAATTAACATTAAATAGCGGTACATTAAGCTTTAAGACTTGTTTTTTAAGAGTTTTTTATGTCATCTTTATAATATAGTGTGTATATATATATATATAGGGGCCTAATCATATGAGATCCTAGTATTTTGTGGTAACTATGAGATCCAATCTCATTCATCCATCTTAATTTATTAATTTTTTTATTAATTAATAAGGGAGGTTATTTTAGTCATTTAATAAATTAAATAATATTAAAAAAATTGTAACTGAAAATATCAATCCCTTATCAATTAAATATTGAGTTTCCTTGAATATCTCAACAAATTGATTTTGAGATATTCTCCATGTTTGGGTTTGAAATTCAATCGTATGAAATCTTCATTCTTGATGTCGAAGCCTGCATCCTTGCTCCATCATTTCCTTTTGTACCGAAACCTGCATCTTTTCAGCATCCTTGCTTCATCTCGTTGTTATCTGTGTGATACACAGTATCACACAATGTGATACATTGTGTTATCTTACGTGATACAATGTGTAACCGAAAGACTTACCTCCTTCGTGATACAAGGTGTCACACAGTGTCACACAATGTGTTACATTGTGTTATCTTACGTGATACAATGTGTAACTAGGGTTAAAATCGTTGTAAATTGTTGTGATATATAGTGTAGTCGAAATAGTGTAATCGAATTTGATTGGTATGTTTCAATGTTGTGAGGTTATCACATCTGATTTATTGCCTAAATTATCGGTACGTGCCTAAATTAGATAACACTAAATTTCAATGTGTTTTGACATTTTTACCCTTTTTACCTATTTTAGTGGCCTAAAATTCTGTTCTTAATTAATATTTCTCTTAATTATTTTAAATCCTTGATTATTTAGATGGATGGATGAGATTGGATCTCATAGTTACCACAAAATACTAGGATCTCCCTTAGAGAGAGAGAGAGAGAGAGCAAGGATCATTTGTTAACCGCTTCATTGTTGTTAACTTTATGAACCTTGCTCAACCAATAAAAATGCATCTTTGGTTGTGGTTTTCATTTTTTGTATCTTTAATAGGATAGAAATGTCATTTCATAATTACATAACATTTCATTTTTTTGCTTGGGGGTTATAAGTTTGAAATCTCCTTGATTATAGCGTAGGTTATGAAGTAATGATTTTTTCCATTTTCAAAATAATGGTTAAAATCATATGAATATTATTGAAGTCTTCAATTTCATACGTTTGTCAAAATCGTTAATGCTTGTCTTCATTTTAATTCATAGAATCTCATGAACATCCCGACAATGAACGCAACAACGTCATCCGACATTTTGACTTCCGTCCTCCATTTCGACGTCAATGGAAATGCGATTGAAGAAACTTTGTCGAATCCGGGAACACATAATACGGATGAAGGAATTCAAAACCAAATTGTAAATCGTGAACTCGAAAATGAGAACAACGGTATATGCATCGTTGATATATTCGAATCAACCAACAAAAATTATATTGGTAAGTATTTTTTAATGTTTTCGAGTTGTTTACATTATTTAGTTCATCACCGAATCCCTAAAAACCAAAAAAATCATATACTTAAATTCAATCATTACGAGATGAGGGCCAAAGTGGTATGAGAGGAGGACCAAAGTATTTTTTTAATTATTTTTTGTTCTAGATCAAAGTGTTACATTATTTTTGGTTTTAGTTCAAAAATTCAATTATGTTGAACGCTTTCATATAGATAAACATAATCACAAAGATGAACATAAGATAAAATGAGACCCAGGTTAAAGCTTCTTTATGCAATCTTACAAAGAGCTTTACATCTTAGTTATGAACATTTTGAGTTTTACACTTTTCATTCATTTTCACTATATATATGAACATTGATGAACATAAAACATTTGAACGTTGATGTCCTTTCGTTATGAACACATCAAAATTAACAAATGATCAAACATTGTATATAATATCTATGATTTTTAAATTACTTTTTTTAAACATTGACGATTTGTAAATGAATCGAACGAATACGAACAGAGGTTTGTTCATATAATCATATTCGTTTGTTTAAATTAATCAAACAAACGAACAAACACGAAGAGTAAACGGACAAACTTTTTTTTGTTTATGTTCGTTCATTAAACAAAAAAACAAAAAAACATTCAAACACGAAGAGGTTTGTTCATATTCGTTTTTTTGTTTATGTTCGTTCATATATATATATATATATGAACATTCAAAAACATTAATGAGCATATTACAACAAATTTGTGTAAATTCATTCCAAAACAATTGTGAACACGAAGAGGTTTGTTCATATTCGTTTTTTTTTGTTTATGGTCGTTCATATATATATATATATAGACGGAGGTTCAGGGGAAAACCTTAAAAAAATGGAAAACTGAAGAACACTCTGGTAGCCTTCCATTTGGACAGTATGCACTTGTGCATACAAGTAAATTATGTTGATTTTTGGTTTTTATGCACTTGTGCATATGCACGTGTGCATGTTACAAATTACTTGTATACACAAGTGCATACCGTCCAGATGAAGAGCTACCAGGGTGTTTTTCAATTTTCCGTTTTTTTGAGGTTTTCCCCTGAACCTGACCCTATATATATATATATATATATATATATAGTGGAAGGATATTTTGCAACCCTTAAAAAGGTTGCAACCCTTGCAACCCACATCTTAACCGTTGGATTCATGATCGACGGTTATTTTATTTTTATTTTTCTCTTTTTTTTAATTAAAAATAATGGGCCCCATATCTTTTGTAACCGCCGATCATGAATCCGACGGTTAAGATGTGGGTTGCAAGGGTTGCAACATTTTTAAGCATTGCAAATTAAACAACCCCTATATATATATATATATATATATATATATATATATATATATATATATATATATATATTCAAAAACATTAATGAGCATATTACAACAAATTTGTGTAAATTCATTCCAAAACAATTGTGATATAGAACTCTTATATTCTAAATTGTTAGGACTTATATAGTTGTAAAAGTCTTTTATTATGTAATGGGCTTAATTTATTTGTTAATGGCCTTGGGCCTAGCTTATGTAGGTCTAAGGTATTTAAGTCTTGTTTAGAGGTGTTTAGGGTTAAGAATTAGATTTGAGGAACAGTATAGTGCGCTTATCAGGTTTAGAGAGAGAGTTTGTTTTTCAATCCTATGTTTATAACTCTCTCAATCATTCAATACAATTAATCTTTCAATTATCATTGTTACTTGAGCAAACTGGGATTCACATAAATCAAACCCTAAATCAACAATGATTTCTCAAAACCCTAAAAGAACAAGGAAAATGGCAGATCATGATGTTTGTGACAGAAGTTGAAGCAACGATGATGGTAGAGCACGGTGGTTGAAGCAAGTAAAGAAGAGGGAGATGTGCGATGAAGGTTTTGATTTAAAGTGTTGGTTTTAGAGCATCTCCAACAGCTATGCGAAAATAGAAAAAATTGGAATTTTAGCATTTTTGTTGCTCTAACAGCTATGTTATCCTCTATGTTAAAATAGAGAAAAGAGGAGAAAGAATATAAAAATCTCTAAATTTAGAGAAATTTATAAATAGATAGTTTTCTCTCAAAACTAATCATTACTTCCAATAAGTAAACTTTTCCTCTTCCAACTTTCTATATAATAAATATTTAAATAATTATAATTAAATAAATTAAATATTTTAATAAGATAATTAATAGTACTAGAGTTGCTAAAATAGAATAGTTGTTGGAATTGGATGCAAATTTTTTTAGAGATTTTGATTTCTTTTACTCTATTTTAGAAAAACTTTAGCATTGTTGTTGGAGATACTCTTAGGGTTTAGTTTAGTTTTTCTCTTTTTTCCTTAAATGCCACATCTTATCCTTTTAATTTATTTATTTTGAAAGGCCTTGTCTTTTAATTTCTTGTATATATGGTTTTATACACATACAATAAAAATGACTTTATACAAGAAAATCGAAAATGACCGTCGTCGAGGCACGCAAGTCGAGAGACATTTTACGCATGTTATGTTGAGAGACAAACTCCATAACAAAATGCAAAATCGAAGTTTTGAACAAACCACAGATTGATCGTTGACAAAACTAACTAGTCTGTCCACGAGCTTCATACATGATCACAATTCATACCGGAATTTATATCTATTTTTGGAAACTTGAGTTGTAGTTTTTTAAGAATAGTGTTGTTAGTAATTCTACTTTTAGCGGTATGTTTCTAATTTTATACGACCTTTTGTATCGAACCAAGGCTTACGTAAAGCACATAGCCATTCGGCCGGTTAGAGGGACTTCAACCGTCAATTTTTATTTTTTTGAATTTTCAAACTGTCTCGTGACAGCCATTGGTCAACAGTATTATCGTTTTATAGCTGTTATTTTTGTCTCTCCTACCATTTTGAGCAATTTAGTCTCCATGTATACCTTTCAATTTCACTTGCTAATGTAACGGATGTGGATACCGAAAGCAAAACACAAACGTTCAACGGAAAATTATCGTTAATCGTATACACTACAAATACATAAAAACAAAGTAGATTATATTAGAGGCTCTAGCCCATTGTATTAGGGTGAGCTTTCTTTTAAACAAATACATTACACTTCTACTACAAATGTCAAACCTCCACAAAAAGTCCACCATGCAACAAACACATCTCCAATCTTCCCTACAAAACCACACACCAAGGTGTCATATGTATTACAACAAAATCGGTTGTATATGATAGCTAAATATGTATAAATGTTATAAAACTCTACAATAAAGTTGAATTTATCAGATGCCACCAATTTCTAAGCGTCCTAATAGATCGCTTTATAAGGCTTAATTTGTAGGACCAAAAAATAAGTATCCTATCTAAAGGTGTTGTAATAAGTTTATATGACGTTTTTTGGCGTAGTAACAAGTTTTTTTGGAAATATATATATATATATATATATATATATATATATACCCTATAAAAAGATGGTTTATAGGACACTTTCTCAAAATCATCCTATAAAATAACTAATGTGACGTTTTGTATTAAAAGTATCATTAAAAGAAAAGAAAAAAAAACTTGTTATAACTCCTGAAAGCGTCCTATAAACTTATTACAACGCCGATGCTTTATTTTTTGGTCCTATATATTAAGTTTTACAAAGCAGTCCATTAGGCTTAAAAATTGGTGGCATCCTATAAGCTCAATGTTGTTGTAGTGTTATAATAGACTGTTTTATAGGATGTAAGTTTAAAAGACCAAACAATTGTTTGAACATCCTAACAAGTTTGTCAAATATGTCATATAAAAAGACTAATATGACGCTTTATTTCAAAAATGTCCTAAAAAACTTGGTATGACGCCCAAAAACGTCCTATCAACTTGTTGTAACATTTTTACATATGACACAGAATTGTTTGGTTTTTATAAAACATCCTATTAGGACATCTAAATATATTTGGCATCGTATAAAACTGATTTTGTAACTCGATTTCAGACGTATTAAATCATGTTCTTACCTAATGTTTCCATCTCGATATGGAAAAGCATCGAATCGTTCTTCACAATCCTTGTAAACATCCATCGGTCGACCGACACCATTGATGAACCCTCTCCTATAAGATCAAATAAACGTCCCGATTAAACCAAAACCAACACAGTATATCCCACCAGGAGGTGGGGTCCGGCATATGCAAACCTGACATCTACCTCAAAGTGTAAAACAGTTGTTTCTGTAAGAACCCCAGTTTGCGCGAAAAAGATAAATACGTGTTTAATCAGAACGCGTAGAGATCACTTACATTAGTACAACTCCCTCCTACTTTCGTGTTCACAATCGGCCCTTTTGAAACCACTCGATCCTCGCCATTTGGACAACGAGAAGCTTTTGTACCGTTACTTCCCTCGGTCAACGAAAAGCCAAAGAGTCGGCAACCGTTTCTAGCCGTCGAAACCGGTTCTTCCTGCCGCCCTTTCAAAGGGCTAAAGAAATCTTGATGGATTTGATGGTTTAACGGTTTTAGATTATCGGCATAACGTACAGGATAACCGTTAGGAGCTTGACTGATTGCTTGCGGGAACCGTAAAACCGATGACGGCGAAGCTGATGATGGATGTACGAACGTCGACGGGTGAGTCCATAAATTTCCGGAATTCGGTATTCTTTCACCAAATTGTGGGTTCGAAATTATTTCTTGACCTTGCAAGACCCGATTGAATCTTAAAGACTCACCAAAGCCTACGTTTCTGATATCGTTGATTTCCGAAGAACCGTAAAAACCGTAAATTTCTTGACCTTGCAAGACCTTGTGGAATCTCATCGATTCCCCGAAGTCTGAAGTTGTCCGATCTGTAAGAAAAAGTGAAAAGATCACTGTCATTTATTGTTTTTTTTACTAAATGAAAGAATTTCGATAGAAATAAGTCGAATACGGGCCTTTGAGAACCGGAAAATCCGATTTAAGCATAGGAAAACCAATCCGTGATCTCTTCGTTATAGGCGACATGAAGCTTCCGACTTCTGAAACCGCACCACATCGCTCGATCTCCCATGGAGAAACTCGATTTTGCATCGTAATTTCCACACAATCCCACCTTACCTGAAAATGTGAACATAAACAACATAAGGATCGAAGCAATGAAATTAAAAAACCAAACAGAAATACTCCCTCCGTCCCAAAAATAAATGTTCACAATAAAAGGGAACACAATTTTATAAATATGTAATTATGACACTTTTTGATTAACTAAATGACAATTTTACCCTTAATAATAGAACGAATAATGAATTTCTCGTCTTATAAATTAAGGGTAGAACCGGAAAGTAGGCACTTACTTTTGAAAGTGGAGACTTGTTTTGGGGCAAACTAAAATAGAAATGTGTACACTTATCTTGGAACGGAGGGAGTAAATGACAATTTTACCCTTAATAATAGAGGGTGTAATGAATTTCTCCATCTCAATAATTGTATCAAAAAGAATTTCATACCATGAGGCACCTCCATTTCGATCCAGGCCACCGTACCGGATTGATATCGTTGAGCCCGGTTATGATTCCCGTAGACCTGTTAAAAGGCGCAATAAATGAGTTGCATATCGTGCAAGATCTTATGGTTTTAGAAATCACGGTATTTGTCGAACCTTCTATCTCCTGCGTCTTCTGTTTCGAACCGCATTTTAAACCTCATTCCGGGAGAGAACGAATTAGCAATGCTCTTAAGAAACCGATTGTATGGTACAATGAACTCCGATGAGCCACCCCTAGATTTCGGATCGAAGTTAGAGGTCATAAAGGTAATTTTGCTAAAAATCAAGAACGTATAATTCCCACGTTTGAACGGAAATTTCAGAAGCGAAATTTAGATACCTTGGATTGTAGTAAACACTGAATACGCTTCTCCGAGATATGGAATTGACCACGGTGGCAAAATCGTTCGACCGTTGACTACAAAATGCCGGTAAACTAGAAGTAACCTTCACTTGCGAAGCCCTTCGAATCCCCAACCTTAGTACTCCATCGTCACCTCTAAAAACATATGAAACCATAAGAACACGATTGGAAAAATGACTAAAATACCCTCACGTTTCTGGCTCTCGTGTACCTGAGAAAGAGAACTGCATCTCCACACACGAGCTTCTTCTTGTTTACAAACGCGCTCCAACCAGTAGTAAGCAAATGCCTCCGCGGCTGTCCTGCTCGATGAAAGTTCCAACATTTAACCAAATGTCTTTTATACCCTTGACAAAATCCAGAGACCCTTTCGATGATGACAATTGGCAAAGGGCAAAATAGTAAATTTCATGAATACCTCGGTAGATATGTCGGAATTTCCACTCGGTCCCGTGAAGATCTTTAGCTACAAGTTCTTGCGAAGGCCGCTGTTGTTTATAATCCTGCAGAAAAACAAAGAGCACGCAACAAAATTACAACAAAAACTTGAAACTTTGGTCACCGATTCGAGTCTCCTTGGGACCACTTAAGATTTTCCTGGCTGTTATCTTCAGGGACGCCGAGGATTTCCTAGCGGTCACCAAAAACAAATTAAACTTTAGGCCTCGGGCGGTTGTGATTGAATTACCAGGGGGGGAAAGCAGTCTTCGGCAGCCCGTCGTGGGACGGAAAATCCTCCATGGGTGCTCGT
The DNA here is from genome assembly GCA_954870635.1 of Arctium minus. NCBI lineage: Eukaryota > Viridiplantae > Streptophyta > Magnoliopsida > Asterales > Asteraceae > Arctium > Arctium minus. Next base: position 69,900,972 of record OX941094.1, on the reverse strand, counting down.
ATCAGAGGCAGTTAACGACTTGCAGAACATATGTGGTGTCGTCGACTTTCCTGCCACTCCATTATCGCCTTCCGCATATTCTACTCCACGTCCACCTTCACGCCATTTCTGCTCCAGCTGTTTGATGTCACCAAGCAAAATTCAGCAAAAGGAAAACCATCGTCCGTCGTAACAAATAGGACGCAAACCGTAAAAAACGGACCATAAAAGTTCACCCTATAATCTAGCTTGCATTATGTTAATACCCTAAATAATTTTACAGAAACAATCTCTCTACCTAGATACAGACTAACATACATCCTACCCTGACCTTATTTCTGTGTAGGATATACCGGCTCGTTTGGTTTGGTTTATATCAGGGTCCCACTATACAAGAGAAATTACGATGTGATAAAACAAACTCAGTATATCTCACTTGAAAGGAGGATCTGAGAAGGTACTATATATACAGACTTAATCTAACCTAACCTCAACAACCAGGATCGAGAGGTTGTTTCCGTGAATACCCCTTGTGTACAAAAAAAGTTGTGGAAAATGACAATAAGATAGGTAATTAACACGTAATCGGAGAATATAACACGTAGAATAACGATTCAGTGGTGTGTACATCGGTCCGTTCAGTGGATTTAATGCGGGAAAAAAAGACGACACTCACAAACCGAAAATCGTTCTCGAATCTCCATTTTGATTACTGTCTCCATTCCTTCTTGAATCAAAGAAAAAGACCCACAAATCACATCTTAAATTCTATAGAAAAAATTGCATGAATACAAATTAAAGATCTTCCAAATTGGAATCATATTCAATAATCATGTATCAATCATTCAATCCAATACATAAATCCTCAAATTGGAAACCAAAATCCATCTTACGTCATATTCATAATCCTATAAAACTTCCATAATCCAACATTTTTAGTGCAGGAATTTAAGGTATCAACCACCATTGAAAACCAAAAGATGAACTTGAAATCAAAATGCAAACCAACCTGAGGATCTGGAATCAACGAAACTTGAGCATAAACATCATCAGTTCCTGATTCAGCCTAATTTTCACCAAACGTTTCACAAATCAATCACCTGATTAAAAAACCCTAATTCCACAAAATTTTGAGAGAAGATGAATCAAACCAGCAAAAAACACAGAAAGAAAAAACACACATGAAGTTTCACGTCAAGCACGCGACAAAACACGTGAGCCGGAAGATTAAACTCGTCACCGGAGGCGAAACAATCCCCAGCGAGTTCTAGCTGTTCGAGGTGACCTTGAGGACAATAAATAACAGCGTTCCCTTTCTTCGGCAACGATATCAAAGGTCCAGCACAAGCATGCCACAACTCCAAACAACAAACCACCGGATTCGAACCAGAAACCACCGGCTTCACCGGAGACGACAACAACTCCGCCGTACCTGAACCAGAACCAGAACCAGAACCATTCGAAGACGACGGCGACGGCGAACGAGAATCCACACCTAACGACGTCGAAACGTCGTCGTTAACAGTGTTTAGATCGATTAAACCACACATCATCTGAAAAAAATCAACCAAACAGAATCCGTTTTTCAATTTTTCTCTCAAATCGACAAACGAATTCACGATTCATGAAACTGAAACAGAGAAATTAGAAGGAAGAGTTTGTTAAATACCTGCTTTTTTCTCTCTCTCTAGAAGTAAAGTTTTGGTTGCATAATTTATCGTTTGTTTGTGTGTGTGTATAGAGATGGACATCAAATCACATCTTTTGATTGAATTTGGTCTTTAATCCCTCTGTGATTAAGCAGAGCGATACTGCAAAAGTTGCAGGTGAAGCAGCAGCGGTGGCAGTAGGGGAGAAGAGAGAGAAAAATGGAGGTTTTGCCGGTGACGCCCTGTAATTCCGGGAGGGTGTCAATTCTGTCTCCTTCCCATTCAAACAAATCTCTCAAATGTCGTGTTTCTTATTTACCATACAAACAAAAGCAATAACATGAGGTAAACACAAAAATAAATTGGTCTCCTGGACCTGTTTGGAACTTGCGGAATGGTTTGGTGCAGAATTATTAAAAAACTCTTATGATATAGTGCAATATGAAATATGATTGTTTGCTAATTGTTCAAAATAAAATCAGGGCGCTTAATGGTTAAGGGAGACCCATGATACAAAATGATTCAGAGGGTTTTGGAATCATTAAGAGACAACTTTTTTTTCTGCCAAACAGGATTCACCTCTTAACGATTCAGATGATGCCTCTTAATGGAACCATTAAGAGGTAAACAAACAACCCCTTAGTCATTTCTCTTATATTTTGACTGAAATGTTATTATATTGGTAAAATCTAGGTTTGTTAAAAGACACACCAAAAAAAATGAATTTGGTCAATTTCACAGGAAAAAAGTATTGTGGATCTGAGTTTGAAAATTGTGGAGGTAGTGACATTTTGGTAAAAATGGAAAGGAATTGTTAGGAGACCAATTTAAGAGTGTACAATGGCTATTCAAATCAATTTCTCTAAATTGTTTATACTGTTTTGTTTTTTTGACAAGGGATGCATGGGTTAGCTTGTGTGCATCTCGATTAATTTCAGGGGTCCTGGAGTATATATAGGAAAATCCCCGGTGGCTTTGCATGACTGAACTGGTGACAAAGATTGAGAATATTATATAAGGGCGGTTTATTAAATGCTTATTCAGTAAGTATTTACAAGCTTACTTCATCGTATTGTATAAACATGACAAAGATTGAAAATATTATCCGGTATGAGCAATGATAAAGACCGAGAGTCTTACCCGATGAGTGAAAGTGACGGCTCTTACCCGGTAAATGCTTACCGAATAAAAATGTTGCACACGATGTGGTTTTTAATGGACTAAAATTAAAACTTTATTACATTAAATAAAAAAATTAAAACTTTATTAAATCAAATTAGGAAATAAAAACTAAATCAAGTTTTGATGTATTATCAAGTTTTCCAAAATTCATCCCAAATAAAAAATATATGATAGTTTGGTTTAATTTTGATATAAACAAACCTATCATGTTTAATTTACTACATATTTAATATTCTTAATTTTATTATGTTCTTGATATATTTTTTGCGTTTATTGATAATTACTACAATATATATTTTTTTAATTAATTAAATTGTTTCTATTGCCTAATTAAAGTTATTCTATAAGAATTATTTATTATTCAAATTTTATATTTTTCTTTTTTGGAATGCATAGCGGCATCGAACCAACGAACGACTACCACGAACACACGCACATCTATAATTGATTTTATATTTTTCTTTTTCCCCGGCAGTATCGGGCATCCACAGGCAGCCCACTAATCCGCCGCTGTCCCGACCCAGCTTACGCTGAACCTAGAGCCCAACCACATTCTAAGAATGGGTTGGGGGGCAGCCCAGTCAACGACTGGACCGGCCCAAGGACTGGGTACTCCTCATGCTCTCAAATTGACTCCCCTTGGAATCGAACCCGGGTAGATTGGGATACCATCCACAACCCCCCAGGATGTTACCGTCCTTGAGGAAACCAACTGAGCTAGACATGATTTATAAATTTTATATTTTATTGTATACAAATGTTTGCTTCCTTAAAATAATAAAAAATGTGATTCATGATAAATGTGTTTTCGTAAAAACGTTGATTTAGAAATATTAAAATCAATTAAAAATATTTATAATCATTCTTAGAAAAATCAAATTGAGCATGAACTTACTAATATTTTTTTTCCAAACTAAACTCACCTTGCTTCAGTTTTGTAACGATGTTGATAGTTGGTGGGTGAGTTGAAACTCTCTACTTACACTTAAGCCTCTGTTAGCAGGTTATCGATAACTATGTTGTTTTGTTCTGTTGAATTCATACGTTTTTAGTCATTATTGCTCGTTGTTGATCATAAATACGTTGTTATTTATGGGTTCTCATTTGTTTTTGCAAAAAACACTTTTCGTAGAAAAATGAAGTACATTGAATAGTCATACATACGTCTTCGTGTTTGTGAAAAGAGGAATTGATAGTACGAGAACTATTGCTCCTAGTCATTGGTAGTTAGAAAGACCTTTCTCCATCTATGTCGGATTCCGATATTTATAATTACCAAATCGAGTTTTTTCGTACATGTATTCATGGAAAAAAGATATACTAATAAACATAATATTTATTTAGATAGAATATAGACAAAAAAAGTTTACTAGTATATACAAACTTTAAAATATCCTATTGTTTTACAAGAACCATTTTCTTGACTTTGTTCCATAAAAACTAAGGTCGCGTTTGGTTTGCGGGATTGAAATGGATTTGAAGGGATTTGGATTTCAAATTCATTCCAATCCTGCGTTTGGTTTGCAGGAAATGATTTCGTTGACCGGATTTCAAATCCGTTGACCATTTTAAAATCCCTCATATGATGGATTTGGAAATCCTTGGCTTTGGGCCTGGATTTGAAATCCAAATCCGACGGATTCTAAAGTGTAATCCAGACCAATGTTTTAAAAACCGGTTTTTTGATTGAACTGGTGTGGTAACCGGGTCACGGTTCAACCGGTTTCAAGAATTTATTTGTATTTTTCATTTTCATGCATATATATATATATATATAACCAAAATATTGATGTCCACAAGTTAACAAATTAAAAAAACACATAACAACAAGTTTTACATCAATCCAAAAACATTAAATAAACACACATAAGCATAAGTTTTTTCATCAATTCAAATACATCCAAACGAAATATAACGATCAAACCTAATCATGGATCTTGAGACATTGGAGTGTTGGTTTTTAACGCTAATACGTATTGCCTATTGGACTATTCGTTTTTAACTTTTGTTACCAGGTCAACTGGTTCGATACCGGTTCGTTATGACCGGTTCAACCGGTTTTTTAATAGAACCGACCGGTTCAATCCGGGTCATAAAATGGCATAAACCCGGTCTCTTCACCGGTTCGACCCGGTTTTTAAAACATTGATCCAGACGTCAAATTGTATCGATCCAAATCTGACGTTTACCAATAAAAATAAATTATTTATAAAACAAAAAAATAATTAAAAAAAAAACTCAATCCAAATCCAAATCCAAATCCTACAAGCCAAACAAGACTTGTAAATGAATGGATTTGAAATTCATTCCAAATCTTACAAACCAAACACATGAAGGGATTTCAAATCCCTTGAAATCCAATCCATTTCATTACAATCCCGTAAATCAAACGCGCCCTACTATTCTATTATTTTTTAAAATAGAAAGATGTTATAACATATTAATAAATAATTTAAAAAATAAAAAAAAATTATATATAATTGACAAAATACAGTTCAATTGAATTGGATTCACTCAACAATAGTTGTTTCTTTATTGTTATTTTTCATCTAATAACTAACTAATATTTTAAATGGACTAAAACTATGGCTAAAATAATAATCTAATATTTTCTAATAAATTTCTTTGTAATGTATAAACATTTAATCCACTTCCATCAATTTTGAAAATTTTTTACCCAATAAACGTTATTTTACTTATTTGATCTATAAAGTTAAAATACAACAGATCAATTTTCATATATGTTTTCAGATTTTTTTTATTTTTTTTATTTTTGTGTTGGACTATCATTAACTAAGGGGCCGTTTACAAAATGCTTACCCGGTAAGTGCTTACCGGAGAATTTACCATAGTGGATGAACATGACAAGAGGATAGGATCTTACCCGGTAAGATCGAGGATAAGGATGAAGAGTCTTACCCGGTAAGAGAGAGTGACAACTCTTACCTGGGTAAGCGCTTACCGGGTAAATTGTTGTATAAGATACCATCGTGATGATTAAAATCTTACCCGGTAAAGCAAGTTAGTGTGTCGAGTTTTATTGGTAAGCGCTTACCGGGTAAGCATTTGGGTAAACAACCCCTAACTTACTTTTTTAACTTAAAAAATAATCGTTTGCTAAATCGTAAATTAGTTTTTTTAGTGTTGAGTTGGAGATTTTTATGTTTTTAGTGTTGGGTTTGAGACGAAAACACCTTCATTTTTGTGTTTTTAGTGTTGGGTTGGAAATGGTCTAATTCAAGTAATGCTTCAATAAGTTTAAGAGACTTTTATCACTTATTTTTAATAATACTTCTTATATTTCTTTCAATTAAATTTGTAAGTTCTATCAGAACATTTTACATCATCATCTAGCATTAACTTTTACCGAACATAATTGTTTATCTACCAACAACTAACTTATCACTTGGTTTTCTAAATACCCAAAAACTGAAACCGAAGAAGCAATCAATATCCAATTTATCAGTTAACTTTTACCAAACATAATTGTTTATTTACCAACAACTAACTTATCATTTAGGGGGCGTTTGGTTCAGGTGGGAGATTGAACATAGAAATGAAAATGAAAATGACAGAGAATGAAAATGGATTTTCAATCCCCTCCCCCCCCCCCCCCCACACACACACACACAATTTAACTTGGAATTGAAATTTGGGTTTCGGGGGGGATGAATTCATTATATTATATTGAAACCAAACAGTTTCTTTTATTATCATTCACATTAATTACTGTTTAATCCCTCAAACCAAACACTCCCTTAGTTTACTGAATACCCAAAAATTCAAACTGAAGAAGCAACCAACATCCAATTTAACAGTTAACTTTTACCAAACACCACTGTTTATCAGCCAACAACTACCTGATGAATTAGTTTTACCAATACCCGAAAATTGAAACTGAAGAAGCATGTGCAAGTCACGTGGGTAGGAAAGGAGGGGTGTTGAATAGGTAACCAAAAAGGAAAAAAAGTTAAAAATGGGTCATTGTCAATAGTAAAGGGACCAATAGGTGTCTTGTAAGCACTAGGGTCTAGTTGTACTAGGGTAGGGCGTACGGTCAACCCGGACAAAACGGGTTGCACCTTAATATCCGGTCCACATTTACTCCGGTTCACTCGTTTATCCACGTCATTTTGTACTTCTTTTTCCCATAAAATTAATTGTTTTTTTAATGTAGTATTGAATTTAATATTATATTTATTTCCTTTTTCAAATATATTTCCTCTGTTGCAATATAAAAATATCTTCCATAGTTTCTCCAAAAGTTTATGAAAATGGAGAATTAGAGTATCTACAACAGATTCTCTAAAAAATTACATTCATCTTCAAAAGATTTCTTATTAAAATTCAAATTGATTATAATATTAAAATATTTCATTTATCAGAATATTATTTCTCTCTTTAAATATCTATTTTCAATTTTTTTTATTGGGCTCTCATTTAGTAATCATTTTTTTGGGTTATCTCCATATTTGGAGAAAAACTCATTATCTCTCCTATTTTATCTATTTTGGGGATAATTTTGAGAAAGTTGTTGGAGCAAAATTATAGTTCAAAATCCTCATTTTCTCCATTTTAGAGAAGCTGCTACAGATGCTTTTATAACTCTTAAGGTCTAAAATCTCTACACAAATTGTATTTAACTCCAATAGATTATCCATTCTGGAAATTACATCATTAATAATATTATTAAAATACTATATATATTTAATAAAAAAAATTATCTCTCCTAAACATTCTATTTCAAAGTTTCTTATTGTTAGAATGTAATATAATTTTTTTTTCTCTCATGAAAATCATTTTTTGAGAGTAAATTTGGAGAAATTTACACTCTATTTCCTGTTTTTTCTATTTTGGAGAAAGTTTTGAAGAATATATTGGATCAAAAAATGGCCTAAAATCCTCATTTTCTGATTATCCTTTATTTTAGAGAAGTTGGAGATGATGAAAATGTTTACAATGAAAACAGTATGTACTTTTAGGAATATATAATTATTATACTTTTTAAATAACTAAATAACATTTTTTAGCCTCAATAATAGAGAGAGAAGTTTCTCTATCTTAGAGCATCCACAATGTGCTTGTTGAGAGCTTTTTTGGAGGTTTTTCAAAAAATAAAAACCTCCTTTTGAGATTTTTCACATAGTGATGAGGTTTTTCGTGAGGTTTTTCATTATGTTTCGATTCAAATAAGAAGGTTAAATATAACGGATGTTACAAATTACTCATATGGGTTCACATATAAATATTCAAATGAATTTTTTCAATTATTCATATATGCAGGGGCGGACGCAGTAAGGGGGGGTAGGGGTCCTAGGCCCCCTATCAACCCATGTGTAGAAGACTTAAAAAAAATTACCTCCATCTTTTTTTTTTGTTTACCAATCTGGGCCCCCAACTAAAATTAATTAAGGCCCCTTTGACCTTGTCCAATCCAGATTTCTTTCTTTTTAGCTATCTCGTCAATTATGAATTAGTTGAATTTTGTATTAATATCTAATGTGTTAATTTGTTTTAAGTTCAAACGAGATATAAAAATATATAAATAGTAGTATAATGTCTCAGTTTAACGGAAATAGTAAAAAATTAACCGAAAATTGAATCGAATAAGTTATCTTAATTCGATTTAAAGCACAGTGTAAGGCAAAAACGAATAACTCGAAACCATTTTTGGTTCCGATGAATTATTCCGTTTCAGAAATTTTTCGACACCCTTAAAGGTGCCCTCAACCATAAAATTTTCTAGATCCGCCACTGCATATATGAACATTTTCTTAATTGTTTCCTCTTACTTTCTCATGATACCTAGTATTTTTATTTGAACATCCCGCTACTCAATTATATTAAATAATTTAAATTCATATAAAAAGCAAAACTTATATATTTATGTCATATTTAAATATAAAACGCTTGCAGAAGGTGATATCAAAAAGTTACAGCATCGGAAAAAAAATACTTCATTCGTCCCAAAATAAGTGTCCACAATAGAATTGACACACAATTTTAGATATACATAGTTATTACACTTTTTAGTTAACTAAATGACAACTTTACCCCTAATCAATTTATCTCTCTCTTCACAACTCTTAAATATTAATGCATTAATGAAGAGTAGATTTGAGAATTTGGTTGTCTATTATTAAAACAAGACACTTATTATAGGACAAATATAAATGGAAATGTGGACACTTATTTTGGGATAGATGGAGTAAAATATTATGAACTTTAAGAAGATGAAGAAAATATCAAATAACACACTTGAAGACAATATGTTGTATGCCTCGTCTTACACAACTGCTACGGGATTAACGATTTAATGTGATGTTGAATACGTGTGTGTAATGTCATAATGTGTCTTTTAGAACCATGCATAACCCTCTTGGAGCCGAACTTTTTATCTTCTTGATTTCCTACGAAATATCCAAGTTTGATAACAGGGAGTAGCACTTATCAAAAGTATGTGTCTTTCTCGCCTCTTAATAATTTATATTATTTTTACATAAAAGACCCTTTAAGTATGGACAGTGAAAATCAAAATATTTCAGTTATTATGATTTTAAGAAGAATTGCACATGTATGTATGTGTAATTGAATCCAAAGCTGCACAAAAAAAAACTCGGGCTCATGCCATGCGTTAAAAGCCGATCGACCCTAATTAAAAAAAAAAGGACAGGTTTGGACCTTAAAAGCCCAGCCTGTAAAAGTCTCGACAAATCCAAAAAAAGCTTGTCAGGCTCCGGAAAAGCCTGACATAAAAAAGTCTGATCGTGTCTATTATTATACGCAAACCCGGGTTTTTTTTGCTTACTGAAAATACGTGTGGAAAACCCACGCACATGCCCAAAAAAGTTGGGACCTTATGCATCTCTAATTGAATATTTGATTCAAATGGTTCACTCAATTACCTACAAGTATAATATGTATGTTTTTGATAATGTTATCATATAGAAACCATGTAAAAGTTAAAAACCATAAAACTTAGTTTATATGTGCTGTTTCATATATGAAACAACAAATGTGAACATGCAGTGTTCATACAGTATTGTTTCATATATAAAACATCAAAAAAAAAAGTTTGCGTATGAAAAAAAAATACAAGAATACATTTATACATGTAACACACTCATATTTATAAACAAGTACAAAACATGTGGTTTAGCTAAATGTGAATATGTGATCAAGGGTCAGATCCATTTCTCATTCTTCTTACACTAACTCAACTTTTCACAAGATCCTTAGCATATATATACTATTGAATATTTGATTAAGCGGTTCACTCAATTAGCTAAATGTGTGATACATGTGGATTGACACATTTACCCTATTGGGCAACATACAAACATTACAATGGATCCCCTTATTGTATATAATATTGAATATTTGATTTAAGTGGTTCACTCAATTAGCTAAATGTGTAATACATGTGGATTGACACATTTACCCTATTGGGCAACATACAAACATTACAATTGATCCCCTTATTCTCTTTTTCCATGTATAATTTGATATTTTACCTTTTATTTTCATCCCTTTTTACCCTTCTTGGTAATTATCTAATCATGCATTCTTTAATCCACTAAATATATAAATATTGGCCAAAAAAATTCACTAGATAAAAAAATGACTATCCCTTTTTTCCTCTTTTTGGACCATCCACATGTTCTTTTTTTATATAGTATTTACACCACAAGTGGAACCTTTCACTTTTTAAGGCTTAATTAGCATAAATTTTCTTAATTTTATCTTTAAAGTAAATTTCATTTTTGGTCTTTAATGTTTGTCAATTTCAATGTATATCGTTCATAAACTTTAAAAATTCAGATTTGGTCCCTCACATTTGTCATTTCATAACCGTTTTGGTCCCTCCTCCTCATAGTCATTAACTTTTTCCGTTAACTCCAATTAATTAAGGGGTATTTTAATCATTTTAAACATTTCGATGTAGTGTGGGATAAAGTTGTCAATGCGAGTCACATGCAAAGTTGGACACTTCTTTTTGCTTCTAATTCATTGATACAAGAAGCAAATTGTTGTTTGGAGGAATCAAGATCTCGACATAAACCAAGAGGCATATGCCATCTACGGTTCTTAACCGACTCACTCCAAAGCGGTTCACATGTCACCCGTCTTGGTAGATCCTACCCTTTTCCTTGCTAGTAAATATCGAACTTGACTTTTCAACTTCGCAGTCTGCTACTATTAGGGGGATATGGATTTTTTTCCCCTGATATCGATTTATCGGGAGTGCTACTCTTTCCATCAAAGCAATCGTGAGGCAATCGGAAGGCAGACATCAAAAAATGAATAAAATATTAAAATACCTCTAATTTAACTGGACTTAACGGAAAAAGTTAAGGATTGTTAGGAGGAGGGACCAAAACAGTTGTGAAATGACAAACATGAGAGATCAAATCCTAGTTTTCGAAGTTTAGGAACAATATCCGTTGAAATTGACAAATGTTAGGGACCAAAAGTGAAGTTTATAATTACCATATTAAATGTAAATTACATAAATTATCAAAATAATGATATGATCTTTGAGTAAAATAATATAAGGATTTATTCAAACTCACATATATTTTTGGTAAGTTTTAACTTATTCGACTTATTTTATTTGTTGTTAAATTGTTTTCTGTTTTATTTATTGCACGCGTTCATAATAAAATATTTCTTAAATTTATCAAATTTCATATAAACTAGAAGTGTACTCGCGCAATGCCGCTAGATACATCACGATTTTATGTTTCATTTTATTTTATATTTTTTGTCGATTTACATTACGATTTTGGTTGGTTGTGAGATAGCGATAATGATTTTTTTATATAAATTTGTTTAATTTAGACTTAATAATATAATGTAATTTATTTTGGTTTAATAATATATTTTTTTTATAAAATATTCTGTTAGATTTTTTTAATTATATTTTATATTTTTATATTTAAAATTTGATTTTTATTCTATATTTAATTATGCTGAGAGTTATTTTAGGGGAGTTAAAGTGGGAAATGATTTTAAGAGAGTTAAAATGGTTAGAGATAATAATTGAAAATTAATAAATAGCATTAGATGTAGTACATACAGTTTTAATGGTTGTTTTTTAAGTAATTAACATTAAATAGCGATACATTAAGCTTTAAGACTTGTTTTTAAGAGTTTTTTATGTCATCTTTATAATATAGTATATAATAGATAAAGGGGATATCTGAAATCATGATCATTAATTTAACAAATCAGATTATGATTATGATTTTTTGGAGTAACTTTTTAGAACCAAGATAACCAGATTTTAAGAAATTGTTAACGAGTCATTGTAACAAGATGGATTTAAAAAAAAACATTTATAAAAGGAGCTAGTTATCCCAAATTTTAATCTCTTTATCTATATCTATACTATATTATAAAGAAGACATAAAAAACTCTTAAAAACAAGTCTTAAAGCTTAATGTACCGTCATTTGATGTTAATTACTTAAAAAACAACCATTAAAGATATATGTACTATATTTAATGTTATTTATTAATTTTCAATCATTATCTCTAACCATTTTAACTCCCCTAAAATCATTTCCCACTTTAACTTCCCTAAAATAACTCTCAACATAATTAAATATGGAATAAAAATCAAATTTTAAATATAAAAAATATAAAATATAATTAAAAAAATCTAACATAATATTTTATAAAAAAAATTATATTATGAAACCAAAATAAATTACATTATATTATTAAGTCTAAATTAAATAAATTTATATAAAAAAGATTATCACTCCCCCACAACCATCCAAAATCGTAATGTAAATCGACAAAAAACAGAAAATAAAATGAAACATTAAAATCGTGATGTATCTAACTGTATTGCGCGAGTAAACTTCTAGTTATACTTAATTATGTGATTTTAGCTCTAAATGTCTCATTAAGTACTTCAACAATAAACATTTAACCCCTTTAACCATGTGTAATACAGAAAAGAAAACATTAGAAAAGAAAACATTGTATTTTTGTAAACAAACATGATATTAAATAATAATTGATATTAATATTATCCCTTCTGAGTCTCTGACCATATATAATTTAATATTATTTTTAGTAAATTTTAATATTTTCTATACAGTAAAATGATTATTTTAATTATATTTAAAATCATCGAGATAAAGTAATAAATAAATGATCATTGATTTGTGTTTTACATGTGAGATTTGCACTAAGATTTTGATTTTGATGTCATGATCAACCACCAACAAACCAAAAAGCCCCATCACTTTGCATTTGGTTTTCATTATCTATACTATATTATAAAACATTTATAAAAAACTATTAAAAACAATTGTTAAAGCTTAATATACCACCATTTAATACTAATTACTTAAAACTTAAATAAAGAATGAAAACTTAATTTCTTGCTATTTAATCTTTATCTCTAACAACTTTAACTCCCCTGAAATCACTCATCACTTCAACTGTAACACCCGTAATTTTCGGTAAGTAAAGGTCACCCGGACATTTTTGGATCTTATAAACGGCGAGACTTTTGTTGAGAAATCATTATTTAAAGTCCCTTAGAGTAACAGGGGTATTGGCGTTGAAAAAGTCGAGTTTCGGGGTTTGGTTCGGGCACGGCTACAATGCTCGGCGACTATGACAGTGTCACAATCGCACATGTCATCGTCGCATCAAAAATCAGTGACTCAGGGGTGCCAGGCGACAATGCCCAGGGCATTGTCGCTGGTCAATGTCGCACAAGGAGGGCAGTCTGTTGTATATTTCGGGTTTCAACCTCTTTTCTCATTCTTCACTTCTCATTTTCCTCCCCAACTCTCCCAAAACTCTCCCAAGACCCATCCTCTTCATCTATGGTGTTTTGGGGTTCTAAATCTTTAAATCCCCAAGTTATGAGGTATCAATACTCTACCAAGTGCAATGATGGAAGCTAGCTATCAAGGACCTTCATCTTCATCTTCAACCTTAAGCTCTAACTTAGGGTTTTCTAGGTTTTCATCAAAACCTAAGTGGTAAGTGTATCCATTCCATTCTAAACCCTAATATAAGATATAAATATTCTCTTGATGATCTCCTAATGATTGGTCTCTCAAATTTCAGATTTGATAGTTTTGGTGAAATTAGGTCAAAATTAGGGTTTTGGTCAAGATTGGGATTTTGATGTAAAATGTTTGGGGATTAGTTCTTAATGGTTGAATGAGTATATTCATGGTTGGAAACTTGTGAATATAGGTTTTGGAAGGTTTTGCTTGTGGTTCAAGTGTTCTTCAGAGGAGCTCAAGTTGGGGTAAAATCTAGATTTAGCCTAAATCTAGCAAGGTGAGTTCAAGTTGATTTGTGAAAACGATGTACATGCCTAAATGTTTATTTTAAAGTGTTTTGTGTTTTACAGGAAATTGTTAACTGCTTATAAGTTGGTTATTTGGATATGTTTAACTTTATAAACTTATATAACACACATCCTTGGGATTCTTGGGCATTTTGATAAATAATTAATTTTAATATGTTTTTTTGATGATTTAATATATAATTGGATGCTATTTTAAGTAATTGTCCATTTGGTGCATCTGATTTCATAAACCTTTTGGAAAATGCATATCATTATGTTAGGAGTCATTTTGGGAAAAATAAATGGATGAGTCCTTTTGGAAAACGCTTTGTTTCGACCAATGAGGAGTTTTGGGGTTAATCACACTTTTGGTCTTTGTGTTTTCATAATCGTGGATTAAAAGTGTTTTATTGTTTACACTAACATTTATTGTACAATAAAGGAATTTTGTTGAGCTTTGGCTCGGTTTGACTAAAATGAGTCTTGAGGGCATTTGTCCGGTTTAATAGCCCATTGTGGAATTTTGGGTTTGATGGTGTTTATTACGTGTCATTTGAGAGTTACATGTTTTGGGTGCTTTTGTCATTCAAGTTGAGTCATGTAATGTTAGACTGTGTTGCATTAGATCCATAGGCACGTAAGTCAATCTTTATTTGATGGTCAACTGGGTATTACGGGGTTGGACTCTAGGACCCATGTTTTATGACCTTAACCTTTCAAGTGTACATTAGGAGGCTGAGTCCGATTGAGTTATCATGAGCTAGAGGGGAGATTTTTATATTTGGGGCCTCCACCATGTCGGGGCAATGCCATGGTTGTAATCCCCGACTGTGCCGAGCCTTTGGCGGTATTCATGGTAATATTCGCTAAGGTCAGCTGTCTCTTTGGGTGTAGCTTGAAAGGAGTTGTAGGGACACTTGGGCTTTTATGTCGTGAAGTGTCATACGATTAACGTTGTATGAGTGACATACATTTGTGTTCCTCCACTCTCAATGGATACGGGTCTCCCCCGTTGTCGGCCAACAGTATTTTGGACATTTAAGTGTCTATGCTTTAATATTTGGGTTTCATTCCATTTCATGGTCGTGTGAGTATTGAATTTCGGTTTCATGTTTTCGATGGCATATTACATTTATATGGATTGTTTTCCATCATTTAAGGGTCGAGTTTTATGCCCCACCCGTGTTTTGGGTGTTTCACTTTCGGGATGTAAAGCTTTATATGCGTTTTATAAATTGGGAGTTCGTTTTCTATTATCATTTGGAGTAAGTTTGGGTTGAATTTAAATTTACTAAAGAACGTTTTATGTCAGGATTTTAATCCTTAAAACAGTTTGGTTTGGTTAACGTTCATATTGGTGTTTTTTTCGTTTAAAATGCATTTCATTGGTAAACGAGTCGTTTCCATATCTAAAGTAAACCATTTTGAAAGGGTATGATTTTAATTGCAATCTTCTTTTAATGATTCATCTATATATATTGAAAACTCTTGAGCTCACTAGGCGTTAAGCCTAATCTTTTTATTTGTCGGTATTTGCATCAGGTTCCAGTTGGGGGTTTGATCTTAGCAGTGCTGAAGAGTTGAACCTTAGCTTTACTCAAAGGTAAGTAGTTGGTGAAACCTTCCGCAGTTTGGAGATAGTGTTTGTTATTGGGTTTTAGTAGCACATGTTCTTATTATAGACTTCATGCATAGAATGAAACGTGTGTATTGAGGTTAAACCTTAAATTGTGATCGAAGATGAATATATTATCGATGTATATAGAAAATTTTAAATTAGTTGTTGTTTCCAGATTTATGGACGTTGCATCAACCCCCTAAAATCATTCTCCGCATAGTTAAATATAAGATAACAAATTTAAACATAAAAAATCTAAAATATAATTAAGAAAATATAACAGAATATTTAATGTTTATTTTATAAAAAAACATTATTTTATTAAACCTAAAATAAATTACATTATTATTAAACTATCGAAAAAACTCTTAAAAACAAATTTTTATGCATTAATTACTGTTTATTGATACACATTACTTAAAATTCAAGATTACAAGTCATGATGCATGAGTTCAAATTTTCTAAAGCTATATTTTTGAATTCATAACTAACCGATAAACATAATCAAAACATGATAAACATCTTAATTTAAATATAAAAAATTTAAAATATATAAGATAATCATTGAATTCTAACAAAATACTTAAGTTTTTTTATATAAAAAATATTATATTATTAAGCCTATATTAAACAAATTTATAAAAAAAACATTATTACTTTCTCAAAACCATCCAAAATTGTACTGTAAATCGACAAAAAAACTAAAAATAAAATAAAACATTAAAATCGTGATGTATCTCGCTGTATTGCGCGAGTACGTTTCTAGTAATAAATAATCAATTAATTCTTAATTACTGAGTAAATCAATATCATTTCATGATATACCATTATTAAAGTAACCATATTTTGATTAAACATATTCCAGAAATGTGATTTTATTAACAAAATAAAAATGAGATACATCAATGATGACTGTTCAAACTAATGATATGAATTCAAAAGTAGGAATTGGGACGTTCATCAGTTGAAATCCAACATGTTTATGTTGATATGAACCGATCGAATATACCCCATCAGTAAATGGATGTTTGATTTTGTCGTTCCATCTGATCCAATTTACACTGGACAACCGATCGGATCCAATACAACAATCCAATTGATGACTGAATCAAGTCGGTTCCATCCATTAGATATTACTATTGGTTATCAATTAGATCAGATTGGATTCATCCAATATTTTGGTCCAGTTTTCAACAAAGTAGTCAACCATTTCAACTAATCATTCATGTATTTTCGTAATTTCTTAATAAACACTACGTACAAATATAAACTAAAAGTAAAATACTATTAAATATATATATATTTATTAATTGGATGATAGTTGTATGGCAACTAAATAGTAATTGAATGATAATTGGATAATATATGGACTTGATCGGTTCGGTTCTATTTGATCTTGGACTACTGTCCCTATACTGGTCGATCCAATTTGAATGTTAAAATTTTGGATCTGACCAATTCAATTACAGTTGGATATCTAATTATGGTTTGTAGTTTCAAATAGATCAAATGACTTTATGCACACCCTTAACAAGAATAGGCTATGGAACATATATAGTCTTCCTCTTGCCAATGGTGGTAGTCTCAAAATTTTAAATAAATATTGACAATTTTTTTCATGTAAATATTCATTTTTTTTAATTAAACTAGAGTAAACTACAAACTTGGTCCATGTGGTTTGTACAAAACCATGAGAGTAGTCCCTCTTTGGCAAAAAGTACAAAAAAAATCATCCTGTTATGTATTTTGTTTTGAAAATAGTCCCTAACCATAATTGCATTAGTTGAGGGGTACAAGTATAAAAACAAGAAACAAAAACTTATTCCCCTTTCCCTCTTCTCCGGCCACCCCTCCCCCTTCGGCTTTTACCTCGACTCAATCCTTCATCCTCCCATCGTTGTTGTTCCCTCGTCCTCCTTGTCCCTGTTCGATTACCCTTTGCTCGTTGTTATTGCTCTTTTTTCTTCCTCATTATTTCGTTGTGAAGAACTTCCACTGCAAAACGATCTACAAACACAGTTGAAGGAGCCCAAAAGGGCATCCAAAATTTTCAATTAGATCGTTGAGAAACATGGATTTCAACCAACTATTGAACATAAGTTTATAAGCCATATCTGGTGATATGGATATGAAATTAGACCAGAATTAGGCAAAATGAGAGAGATCAAAAAATGCAACAAAAATAAGATATACCGAAACCCTCCTCATTAGACATATATTTGTAGTTGTTTGGAGAATGTTATATCTGCATCTTAGAGCATCTCCAACAACTTCTCCAAAATGGAGAACCAAAAGTCAAAATCTCAAAAAAAAAATTACAACCATCTCCAACAACTTCCCTATTTTAGAGATAAATCATTGATTATATTATTAAAATATTATATATATTTAATAAAATATTATTTCTCTCACCTAAATAATTCATTTCAAAGTTTCTCATTGGTGAAATGTAATAAAAAATAATTTCTCTCTTGGTAATCATTTTTGGGGATATCTCCAAATTTGGAGAAAAATGTATTCTCTCATACTTTCTCCATTTTGGAGAAAGTTTTAGGGAAGCTGTTGGAGCTCATTTTACACCTAAAATCTCCATTTTCTCCAAAATGGAGAAGCTATTAGAGATGCTCTGACTTAAAGGTTACCTAATCCATTATTTTCTTTAGCCATTCGAGTATTGTTGTAAGTTATTCAAGGGAACCCATATGTAACAAAATTAGGCATAGAGAGAAGTCGGAAGGGAACCCAATGGTCGGAGAAGAGGCAAGGGTGGTTTTTTAATATCTATAAATGCTTGTACACAAGTTCCATATACTTGTACACTACACTTCTAATAAAAAAGATAAAATGACCAAAATGCCCTCAACTAACGACACTACAACTAACAGAGTTATGGTTGAGGATTATTTTCAAAGTAAAATGCATCCGGAGATGCCTATTCTTGAACTTTTTTTTTCACAGAATAGACCGCTTTTTGACTTCATAGCTTTATATAAATCGTAGGGACCAAAATTGTAGTTTACTCCAAATTATATAATTAAAAGTAATTTTTATCTATTTTGTGAAGAAAGACTTAAACATCTTTTGACCAAAGGCTAATGATAACAACATAGCTTTTGTCTTTCACTTGTAATGATTTTAATTCTTTTACAAAGCAATGATACTTTTTTCTCTTTTTTAGGTACCAAAGGAGATGATAGGAAAATTGATACTCAAATTTACTATTTAATCACTTTTAAATCGAATCCCTCTTTCAATTAGAGTTTATGTTCAAGATCTGGGCTACTACCCTAATCAAGTTATTCCTAGTTGCCCTAAATGTTTTATATGTAACACCTCAATTTTTAGGAAGATATAATTTTAAGTTAATACAATGGTTATTTTAAGGGAAAAATACAAAATATGATTTTGGACTTGAATCCTATATTTTATAGTCTTGTTGGATGAAAGATTCAATTACGAGTCCAATGGTTCTTTCCGGAGCAAAATCGAAGCTAAAACGAAGAAGTTATGACCAAAACAGTGAACAAGCATGAAAAATGAAGAAAATTGGGCGAGCAGTGCTCGACGCGACTTTGGGTCATCCGCATGACTTTGGGGAACGCGGGCGGGTTTTGGCGCGGGTTTAGCCGCATGGAAACCCGCGCGAAGCCTTGTCGAGCATAAAACTCGATTTTCAGCCCTTAAACTTCATTTCTTCATAACTTTTGCATCTCAACTCCTTTTTTGATGATTCAAGTTGCTATGGTTTCGTTTTTGAGATCTATTCAATGATATATCAAGAGATTTGAAGTCTATTGGAAGATACAAGAGTATTTTGTGGTGGCAAGCTCCTCATCTCTCTTAATGTTAAACTAGGGTTTGATGTTTTCACCCTTTCCCCATTCATCCTTCAACTTGGTGTAATTTTCGTAGATTTGTGGTGAAGGAAACCTTGTGGAGGTGTTGGATCTAAGATCTAGAAATATTTATTGGAGGTTTCAAACCTTCATCAAAGGAGGCTCACATGTCGGGGCAAAGCCTAGATTTAGCCTAAATATAGCAAAGTGAGTTCAAATTGATTTGTGAAAACGTTGTACATGCCAAAAATGTCTATTTTAGAGTATTTATGTGTTTTATATGATTATTATAAAATGTTGAAATCTTTGATGAGTTTTGCTACTTGAATAAATAAGATTTTATAAATCTTGTGAAACACCATATTTGGGATTTTTAGGCATTTTGATAAATAAGGGGTTATTTGGTTGGTTTCCATTAAGTTCTGTATGGATAAAGTTGTCTGTGTGGATTATCTGTCTGTATAGATTTGAAAGGTTTTTATTTGAGAGAGTTTTTTCATAGATGGAAGGAACGTGTTTTTTAATGGGAGGGACTGGTTTGGAAAAAACTTGGCTTTCTGCATAAAGCCCCCCCTTGAAATCTTACTGAATAAGTCACTTTCTATATTATTAAGCCACTACCAAACAGTCATATATAGTTGTCTGAATAAGTTATGAGTCTCATTAAGCTCATTAAGCTGCTAACAAACAGGCCCTAAGTCATAAATGAAAGGGTTTTGATGATTTATTGCATAAATGGAGATTATTTGGGTTAAAAGGCACTTTTAGCGTTTGTTTTGGAGAAATGCTTAATTTTGTGTTATGGGACCTTTTTGAAGTAATAAATGGTATAAGTTCATTTGGAAAGTAATTTGTCCCAATCTAAACTGTGCTGGAGTTTATTCATGTATTTTGGAGCGTATGTTTGCATGACGCGAGTCGATTGCGTTTTATTATTTGGGGACCGTTATTTGTTGGTCAAAAAGGGTTTTGAGCACTCTAGCTCAGTGTTGACTTAAAAGATTCTTGGGGACAACTGTCCGGTTTTAATGGCTCAGTGTAGAGCCCAGTTATGATTTACATACTAATGCAACTTGTTGCATATTGATGTTAATTACATGCTCGAGTGCGTTGGTCATTCCCGTGTAGTCATGTAATGTTAGACTGTATTGTATTGGATCCATAGGCACGTAAGTCAGTCTGTTTTGGGTGGTCAATTGGGTATTGCGGGGTTGGACTCCGGTACCCATGTTTTACGACCGAAAACTTTTCAAGTAGGCACTAGGAGGGTTGAGTATGGAAGTGCTACCGGGGAGGTAGGCATTAGGACCTCCGCCGCTTGAAATAATGCCTTGGAGGTAGTTTTTAAGTGTGCCTGGCCTTCGGGGTGAAATTCATTGTAATATTCACCAAGGTCAACCGACTCTTGAGGTGAAACTTGTTAAGAAGTCGTAGGGACACTTGGGCTTTCATGTAGTGAGGTGTCATGCGATTAACATTGCAAGAGTGACATACTTTTGTGTTCCTCCACTCTCAACGAATACAGGTCTCCCCCGTCGTCGGCCAATAACATTGTAATTATTAACGTCTTACTTTATTATCGTTTGGTTATGTGGTTGACTGTAAATGATGACCTTAATATTGAATTCCCTCTACGTATATTAAGGTTTGAATTAAATATGGCATTCCATGTTTGATATTTGGATTCTTTCCATTTTATGGTCGCATGAGTATTGGGCCTAGTGTCCATGTTTTTGGTGACATATTGTATATGTGGGTTTTTAACCATGATTTATGGGTTGAGCATTTTTTCCCACCCGTGCTTGGGTGTTTTGGATTCAATGTTTTATCCACATTTCTTAAATTGGGAGTCAATTCCCATTCTCGTTGCACGTGAGTGTTGGGTTGCATCACTTTATAATGAATGCTTTGTAATGAAGTGTTCATCTTTGAAAATGCATGAATTTGGAAAAGAGTCGTCTCAAAGTTTAAAGTAAATCATTTGAAAGATTATGATTTTAAGTGAAGTTTATTCCTTTTAAAGATATATTTATTCATGTTGAAAACTCTTGAACTCACTAGGCGTTAGCCTAGCCTTTTTATTTGTCGGCATGTGCAACATGTTCCGGTTGGGAATAGTCCTAGTGATATTGTGAAGAGAGGAGTGTTAGTTGCGTGCTTGGGGAGTGATTAGCTTATTGAAGTATTCCGCATTCGTTTTGGGAAGAGCAACTTGTGTTTGGAGTTTATATTTGTTGAGGTTAGTTATAGAATTTTAACTTGAGGTAGGGAGGAAGTTTTGTTCCTCATATTGATGTTATATCGAAATTTTTAATTAGTTGCTTTAACCAAATTTGAGGGTGTTATAAGTTGGTATCATAGCTTAAGTTTGAGAGAATTATGTGTTAATTTGGAATGCCTAGACTCAAATTAGTGTCATTTTAAGTGATTGAGAGAGAAAATTGCACCAATAGGCACTTTAAGATTGGATGTTTTGAGGTTGATGGAGTCACTAAGAATGGGAATCACGTCGAGGGTAGCAAGGATGATCATGTACAATACGTTCATAATTGCACCTGGCCAGGGTGAACCTACGAGTTACATATGTATACTTGGACTACTGAGATGTGACAACCGTTGGGGTAGTGAAGAAATTTCTAAGTGGGCAACCGTTAGAAGAGGCTGATAATTTTAGTGTTCGTCACTTGGAGTGACAATAAGCATAGTAATTTCATTAAGTGGACCGTTTCGGGTCGAAATGATTGGTTAGATTAGAACCATAGACTTTTGGAATCGACATTATTTGAGGAGAAATTGTAAGGTGAACCTATGAAACCCTTGATTATTGTCTTAAGATGGTTGAGCATCCGGATGATGATAGTGTGACTGGGAAATTGAGGAGCGTAGTTTCGAGACGTTGAGTGTCGTTCAAATTCATGCACATAATTTATTCTAAAATAAATTGCATCAATTATTTCTCATGTTTCCGAAATCATCATGTAGAT
Organism: Arctium minus; assembly: GCA_954870635.1. Taxonomy (NCBI): domain Eukaryota; kingdom Viridiplantae; phylum Streptophyta; class Magnoliopsida; order Asterales; family Asteraceae; genus Arctium; species Arctium minus. The sequence goes on along the minus strand of OX941094.1, from coordinate 69,878,399 downwards.
TATATTACAAAATCTTGGAAAGATGTGTAGCACACACAAGGTTTTAAACCATGGTTTTAAACATGCATAAAACTACTTGATTGCATGGGTGCAAACTTTGCTGAAACTTTCTTTATTCTCATCGTTGTCCAACGCTATTTTCGGATATTGCAATGTTCGTGTTTTGATGTTGTTTAGGATCTTGGACAAGTAGCAATGGTTTATGACCTTAACATTAGATTTCCTCCACATATGTTAAGGTTTTGGACGAAGAGTTATCTTCCATTATTTTGATGTTTGAGTTTATTGGGAGTTTATTCTGTGTGAGTTTTGTTGAGTCTTATGGAGTATTACTTTACGGTGACTTGCAGCGTATGAACGAACCTTGAAATGCGTCGGCTAGATTCATTGCGTGTGTTAGTTTATGGTTTATTGAGAAACTTATTTTATGAGAGTTTTGTTGATGGATGTTATCCCATATGCTATTTTTGGAGTTTCAATATCATGTGATTTCTCTTTTGAGTTTTATATAAGTATACTTCGTTGTACACTACTTAGTGGTTGAGTCGATTTAAACTTTTGGTATGAGTAAGCTTATGAAAAACCTAGGATGGTTCGTGTCTAACTTATGCATTGAGCATTCTTTGATTTTCGATTTTATCATTATTGTTTCACGAAACGCATTATATCAATTTGCTAGTATGCATGGCTTCGTAGCCTCCATCTTTGTCAAGAGTATTTTATTCATGCAACCTAGAGTTTGAAATCAATTTAAAATTTATTCACATTTGAACCAAATCGCATGCATCTATTGTTTTACTAAGTTTGAGAAATAAACTTATGTATGTGACAGGCCCTTTTGTGTACCTTAGGGTGAAACAAATAATACCAAAAAGCAAGTATACTAATTGGTACTATGTCGCCTTTTAAGTAATAAAGTGGTAAAATATCAGATATCATCCCACAGAGATTGGACCAAAAAGTGTGATAAAAGTATAATGAAAGATATGATTTCAGATGACGAATTTGAAGCAATATTTTGATTGGTTGGTGAACACAGATTTACTTTAACAAGGTTAAAAGAGAAGCAAGGGTGTAAGACTAGTGATGATATGTTAACCCAAATACCAGTGGACCAATGCTGCAGGGATGCTGCAACATGCTTGTGACAACTTTCACATGTTCTTTTCCTGGAGCCTTGAGTATTTCTGTGTTACTAGGATAGGCATGGAAATGAACCCCGACCCGTCGGGGAACCCGGTCCACCCGCCCCGATCGGGGATGGGGATTCCCTGCTAAACCGGGGACGGGGACGGGGACGAGTATCACACTCCCCACACCGCCCGTCCCCGTTATATATTTTAATTAATATTTAATATATATTATTTATTTAAACTAAATCGGTAATTCATAATTTCCAATTTCCCAACTAGGTTTATAATATAAAATTGTTATTTTTTGAATGTTAGTATGTATTTTGGATGTCAATCAAAATACAATTACTCGATATGGTTTTGAATATTACTCGATATGTTTTGGTACGTGTGAGGTTAAGTTTTTTTTTCCGAATTCGGTTTAATTTCTTTTGGTTTTAAGTTATTAATTATTATATGATGTTGTGATTTTTTTTATACTAAATTAAATTTCTTTCGATTTTAGGTTTATTGGAAATATGTGATATTTAAATATGTGCGGTGTCTCATATATTTGATTTAAATAGCTTACATAAACGGAAAAGAAAATCCCCGTTTCTCCGTTGGGGATCCCCGTTCCCCGTTGGGGATGGGGATGGGGATGTGATCATATTCCCCGGCGGGGACGGGGATGAAGATGAGGGATTGGGGACGGGGATGGAGATTGAGGTCCCCGCCCCATTTCCATGCCTATACTAGGCAAAGTGCCTGAGGCTCTGTTTGTCTGATTAAGTGCAATTTGACTGACTCGTGTTTCCAAACTCCGGAGAGCTGCTTATGTCTGACTCATGAATCCTCTCATCATTGCTTCAAGAGAGAGATTTGAGTCATCATGTAGAGATGCATGATGTTGGTTTTGAAAAGGTGGTTGAGTGTGCTGATTGTGTTGAAAACCTTGATTACGATTATTCTGATGATGATTATTTTGAAAATTCCCCTTGTACCGGTTTTGAGAACTACTTGCTTGATTTTGAAAATTAGAGTTCCCTTGCTGCTTTGGTGCTGGTGGGTTTAAACATGGATTGTTCCAAGAGAAGTTTGGGTGTTGTTTCCAGTTGGCATTGTAATGGTTGGAGTGGGGAGCAGGTCTGTTTTGAACAAAATTTACAGGTTCTAAATTATGTGGACAGTGTTCGTAAGAATGTTCTCCACCACAACACACACATTGCACAGAAAGAACTGCTGAAGCAGGTGTAGGGACAGTCGGCTGAGTTCCTTGACCAGAAGTTATATTTTTAAGCATAGAACACCCGGAAATTTATAAGGTAAGTAATCGTTCCTCTTACCGTTAATTTCGTAAATTGCTAATGTGGAACCTTAATTTGAGCACATGTTCACTCTTAAGATGCCTTAATGTTATATGAACTGTGTATTAATATTTCTCGGTTGAACCTCGCGCTCGTAATTGAAATTGGTTGAATTTTCGGGGCTTCAGGGAGTTGGCGCGACTATGACACGCGATTGTGACATGTCACTATCGCGGTGTCACAGTCGCTGAATGTGTACCGTAGGTGGGTTAGAGCTCGCGACTATGACACGCGATAGTGACATGGTCACTATCGCGGTGTCAATGTCGCCGGGGATGTACCGTAGCTCGGGGGGAGACCGCGACTGTGACACGCGACAATGCCCATGGCATTGTTGCCGGGCAAGGTCGCGAGCGGGATAACTTCCTTAAATGAGTTCCAATCGATTTTATTTCATTTCAAACACATTCTACTCCTTTCTTTGGCGATTTTCTCTCCCAAAATACTGATTCCTCTCCTCACCAAACCCTAACTTCATTTATTGCAAAGTAGTTGGGTGGTTGGATCTTTGACTAGCATTAAATCATCAAGGAGGATTTTCTAGGGTTTTCCAAGTTGACCTCTTCTTCTCCAAGTCTCACCTTCAAATCTAGGGTTTCATACTTTTCTAGGTTTTGGTCAAAAACCTAGATTGTGAGTTTACTAACCTTTGTCAAAACTAGATACACATCATATACTCTTATTTGTTATTATCTTATCTCTATGTGTTCAAGTATTTGGGTTTTATTTGTGGAAATAGTTGGAGATATGGTTATTGATGATATGCCATAAAGTGTGTTATATGTACCCTTATTTCGGGCTTTTCTCATGGATACATAATGTGGGTACCTTGATATGTTAAATGTATTATTGTATGGGTATTATGATGGTTCTAGTTGGAATACCACTTTGGTGACATATTTATATGCATGATGAAAATAAGTGTCACTTGGGTCTTTTGTTGGATTGCATGAGAATAGGATGGTAATATTGTACCCGTAGTTGGTATTGAAATATGTTGGGTTGAAATACGCCTAAAGGACCTCCTATATGCGTTATGTCGACGAACCAAGTCAGTACACTAGGAGGATGTAGTCTTGGGCGCCACTGTGATGGTATGTGCCTAGACCTCCGCCATTCGGGGAATTTTCTTAGAGATAGTCTTCGGGTGTGTCGGGCCTTTGGGGTGTTCCTTGTTAAGGGCATCAAGGTATATCGACTCTTGGGTGGGACTTGATTGGTGCTTTGGGTCTCCCCTAATGACTCCACATATATTGAACACTGGTTAACTGCTGATAAGAATTGTAATTGTTCATGCATGCTTATTATTGTTCAACTCACTAGGCTTTTTGGCCTAACACTTGTTTGGTGTCGATGTGTATCTCAGGTTCGAGCGGCGCCGGTCCTAAGCAGGCTTAGTTGCTTTGGGGTGAGAGCTTGGGGATTTTGCACTTGGACATATTATACTTTTGAAAGTGAACCGTTTGGGTTCTTAGATGACAACCCTTTTGTAATCTCTTTTCTAGTTGTAGAAATTAGATTAGTTGGTTGTTATTTATTGACCGTTGAATTACAGTTGTAATTAAACAGGTAGTTTATGTATTTCCCCATTTTTGGGAGGCTCTTGCTATGGCTATTTTGCATACCTCGTGTCCGTTTTGCGGATTTTTGTTATCCCTATTTTTAGGGTGTTACAAGCATGTTGGTCATGGAAGCAAGCTGAGCTGTCAATGCAGTATATGCATCCACATCATGCATTCCAGGAGTTTTTCTTTGAGTTTGGGCCCTTGGATCAGCCCAATGTCCATTGTTTGTTGAATTTTTTTCAAGAATCTCATACCCGGCATTGTAGGTATTGGATGTGAAAGCCCCTCCTGAAGTCGCATCGAGCATTTGTTTTGCATTGGGAACAAGCCCATTGTAAAACGTCTCGAGTTGAATACAGTAGGGAATGCCATGATGAGGGCATTTTCTCAACAATTCTTTAAATCTTTCCCACACATCCGGAATAGCTTCATCGTCCATTTGTTTAAACATGCAAATTTCATTTCTGGATTTGGCATTCCGGGTGGGTGGAAAATATTTTCGCAAAAAATTTTCGACCATATCACTCCATGATGATACTGAACCTGGTGCTAATGAATTAAACCAAACTTTTGCCCGATCCCTTAAAGAGAATGGGAATAAAGTGAGCCTTAAGGCATCAGCAGATACCCCAGGGATGAGAAAAACATCGGTGATCTCCATAAAAGATTTTAAATGTGAATGTGGATCTTCCGATGTTAATCCGACAAATTGACCATTGGCTTGCAACATATGAAACATGATGGGTTTTGGTTCAAAATGTAGAGTTTCTAATCGTGGTCTAACAATCCCAGAATTTAATTGCTCAAAATTAGGTATTGTATAGTCCATAATTCTTCCATCTTTTGAGTTTGCAAGGTCAATGATATTTTGTGGTTCAACATTACCAATAGATCCGACATCATCTTCTTCCTCATTATGATTTGCTTGATTTTGAAACTGATGAGGTGGAGGATTTTGAAAATTTGGTGGATTGTTTGCAAAAATTGGCGGTGACCTGATTTGATTTCCTAAAGGTGGTCTCATTTGATTTTCCAAAGGCGGAGGTTGATTTTCCAAAAGTGGTGGTGGTCTGATCTGCCTGTTTTCAAAACCCGGGGGAGGTCCATCCATATTGAGAGGGTTTATGTTTTGAAAAGCTCTTTGAATTCTCCTTCTTTAACGAAAGGTTCTCTCAATATTTGGATCTAGTTCGAGAAATTCCCTGCGTTGTATTCTTGGCATGCACCACTTTTTAAAAACCTTTTAAAATTTCCAACGGTAGTAGAAAAACCAAATCTTTTAAAATACTTTACAAACACTTTTGACTTGCCAATCCCCGGCAACGGCGCCAAAAACTTGACAGACCCTTTTGTGTACCTTAGGGTGAAACAAATAATACCAAAAAGCAAGTATACTAATTGGTACTATGTCGCCTTTCAAGTAATAAAGTGGTAAAATACCAGATATCATCCCACAGAGATTGGACCAAAAAGTGTGATAAAAGTATGATGAAAGATATGATTTCAAACGACGAATTTGAAGCAATATTTTGATTGGTTGGTGAACACAGATTTACTTTAACAAGGTTAAAAGAGAAGCAAGGGTGTAAGACTAGTGATGATATGTTAACCCAAATTCCAGTGGACCAATGCTGCAGGGATGCTGCAACATGCTTGTGACAGAAACTGATTTTTTTATCTATTTCAAGACGCGTTCCTCTCGGACTCTCACCATCCCATTATTCCAGTAGCTACAAACAATCTCATCTCTGAGCAATATTCAAGATAAAGGAATGATGGGAGTGGAGTTCTTAAAATATATGGCAAAACAAATTCTCTTTGTTAAAAGCTACTATTTCGAAATAACCCCCATACCTCCCAAGTTGGTGTAATCCAAATAGCTTATATCTAAGTTTATTCCATTTTAACCCTTTGAAAAAGTGATAACTTATCAAGAATGGATCATTTTAAATAACACAAGTAACAACTCTCGTTGCAAGTAACTCTTTCGATATTACCTCCCATGTTATTCAAATTGACGTGTTATTCAATGGCCTATCTCTAGGTCCATGACACTATGACACTATCAAAATGATCAATTTATCAAAGAGTTTTATTATCTTGATAAAACTTGAATTGGAATAATAAAACTTTGTTAAAGTCACAAAAGTCCACTTTCTTTAAGTTAACACCATCACCATTTGCCTCACACCCAAGCTAAGGTGTTTAGCTACTCATTACAATAAATAAAGAAAAAAATACTAAGAACAACAAAAGAAGACATAATGTAAATTGCTCTTGAAATGTAAATGACTTAAAATTATATAAATATATATATAAGACTTGGAATGTAAAGACAATAAATGTAAATGACAAGAAAGTAAAATGGAATGTAAGTACAACAATGTAAGATACTGAAATTAAATGCAGGAAGTTAAAGACATAAAGTAAATGGAAAGGCTAGAGATGCAAGATGAAAGTAAAGAAAATGCATGATGAAAATCTGCAAGTGAATGTTGTTCCAATGCTGGAAGCATTCATAGCCTGTGTTTGAGATGAACACAAAGAACACCATAATAACAAATGCATGATTTCTGGAAAAGTGCAGATGACAACAGAACTGATGTATGTTCCAGTTCCAATATTAATGAAAAATCAAAATATTACTCTAAGTAGATGATTACAAACAACATAAACAACATGAAGAAATTAACGAAGAACATGAAGAAATTAATGAAAATATGAAGAACAAGATGATATAACCAAAAGATTACTGAATATTATGGGAGAATTGGGGCTGATTAAAATCAGCTAACAAAAGTATCTTCAAGGGAGAGGGATGATCTGATGATCTTGTGATGGGTTTGTGATTCTTGATACAATAAATGCCCCCTAAAGCCCTCTATTTATAGGAAATAGAGAGGGGCCAAAAGAGTTAATCTACTATAATTAAGGTACTAAGATTAGAGTTTTAATTAAAGAGTACAATACAAAAGGAATATCACAACTAAGATCTGATAATCAGCTGGCAAAAACTATTGTCCACTGGTCTAAGGAATTGCTACATCCACTCCATTTTAATCAATTTCCAATTCTCCTGCAGGTCCGATGTTGTTCCAGTGCTTCAAGCATGACCTGTTTCATCAAGATTTTGCAAAATACATCAACTTTAGCCTATACAACCCATGTTAGTATACAAATCCATATCTTAAGCTCCAAATCAAGAAAGTGGAAAATAATAACCAAAATGACTCAATGTTGGGATTATAAAGTGCAAAATCTATTCTAAAGAGATAAAAACAATGTGCTTAAGTACTCAAAAGTGAGTACTTATCAGTATGCTAAGACCGTAGTGGTCTAATTGAGAATTTTGTGCGCATCTTTTGTTATCGCTATTATTAGCGTGAGTAGTGATTAAACGTTTTCGAAATGGTTTTTATATGTGTGGCGCTTATGACCACTTTGTATACCTACCGAGTATACGATAGTTGATTTTTATTTGTACGACTAAACGCTATAAAGCTTTTGCATTTATAAGTTTTATAAAATCTCAAATTGGCATATTAGTTTGAAAAACCTTGAACTCAATCGTGGCTAGAGTTAAACCCTTTTGTAGAGCAAGTTGTAATTAAGGACTAGAGGATTCCTTGGGAATTGAAGCGTCGGATGACTGACTGACTGGTCGTTAGTTTTGAATTTTGGGATTTCAGTTTTGTGAATCGGTGCACACATAAACAATTGAGGTATTAGATTTATAAATTTTCCCAGTTAATTAAGTGGCGATCTTTCGATTCCGGTAAAACTGCGGGTTAAGCATTGGTGGTTGTTTGTTTATGGTTGGATAGAAATTGATGGGTTGATTTCCGACATCATGTAAGGGTCGGATGTAGACCTGGCAAAAACTGACACGACACGCTAACCCGACACGAACTCGACACGAAATAAACGGGTTTGGGTAATACATTTCAACCCGTTTAAATAAACGGGTTGACACGACACGACACGAAAATTAAACGGGTAAGGTCAGGGTCAAAAAGTTCTAACTCGAAAATGACCCGAATAACCCGTTTATATATATATATATATACATATGTATATATATATATAAGTTTCCTTTTAATGCTGTAGATTTTTAGTGTTTATTTGATTATGATTTTGAACTATAAATTTTGGATTTATAATGCTTTCATTTGAATTTTGTATTTGTATTTTTTTGGGAATTTTCGATTTTAATTTTAATTTTATAAATGTTAAACGGGTTAGGCGGGTCATGGCGGGTTAGGCGGGTCGGGTTAGGGTTGGGATTTTCTGACCCGTTTATTAAACGGGTCGGGTTAGGGTTAGACAATTTCAACCCGTTTAACTCTGAACCCGACACGAACTCGACACGACACGTTTGCCAGGTCTAGTCGGATGTGTGTCATCTGGGTGAGTCTTCGGGAATAAGGAATATATGGTGATTCGTGTTTGCTTGAATTTTAGTGCCATGATAGGTGTCAACTTAAGTTCTTCAATACAAGTCTGGAATGAAATGTTTGGTGGTATATCCACGTTGTAGATAGTTGTTTTGAGGATAAGTGTCGTCCCTCGATTTGGAGGATAGTGATCGTTGAGGTGCTTCAGTGCACTTTCGTTGAAATTGGGTATGTCTGCAAGTTAAGTGGTAACCTTAAGGATATTATATGTTGGTAATTAGGGATCGATCATTGGTAATTCTGTAATCAGCAAGGTTTCACTGATTCGTCAATCGATGCTTGATTGCACTATGGGATTTGAGTAACCATGGAGTTTGGGGTAATCCGTTGTCTACAGATGTTGTGTCTGTCAGCTTGAGGAACGAATCGAATGTTGTTATTGGATCGGACCAAACTAGTGTTAGGAAATGTCGTCAAGGAAGGGACGGTGAATCTTTTATGGCATGGATTATTTGGAAATTTGGTGAGAATGTCGAGGTAAACCTTAAGTAGAAATCGATTACGGAGGAGATCTTAATTTGTCAAAATTAGAGGTATCGTTTTATGACAGCAGCGGGTGACCGACCCAACAATTTTATGCGGATTCCTTACTGCTCGGGTCAAGCCAAAATGGTTGCGAGTACTTGGAATCTAAAGGAGTATAGTCAGCGGTGGTTGGATGAGAGACGATTAGAAAATTTTATGGGCGAGGTTCGCTTTGGATACCCTTGGTAGAAGTGATTAATTAAGGTCGTAAGTACTCTTGAGGTAATATGGGCAACCTAAGTTTAGGAGGCAACCAAGATCTTAATGATAGGAAAGTGATTCGATTTGGACTCGATGTTCACCCCGTCATCGGTGAGGTACGCCGAACCCTGGGATTGACCCAGTAACGACTCGTTATGAGAAATTCAACGATAACCTAGATCGGAATGTAATTGGTTTCGCATATGAGGCAACAGATCATGGATGTATCCCTTTTACGACATTGGGTGTTTGGTCGGTGCCAGATTTTGAGGACGAAATCTCCTTTAAGGTTGGGAGGATTGTAACACCCGATTTTTAGGAAGATATAATTTCAAGTTAATACAATGGGTATTTTAAGGGAAAAAGAAGAAATAGAATTTTGGACTTGAATCCTATATTTTATAGTCTTGTTGGATGAATGATTCAATTACGAGTCCAACGGTTCTTTCCAGAGCAAAATCGGAGCTAAAACGAAGAAGTTATGACCAAAACAGTGAACAAGCATGAAAAATGAAGAAAACAGGGCGAGCAGCGCTCGACGTGACTTTAGGTCATCCACGCAACTTTGGGGAATGCGGCCAGGTTTTGGCGCGGGTTTAGCCGCGTAGAAACCCACACGAAGCCTTGTCGAGCATAAAACTCGATTTTCAGCCTTCAAACTTCATTTCTTCATAACTTTTGCATCTCAACTTCGTTTTTAGTGATTCAAGTTGCTATTGTTTCTTTTTTGAGAGCTCTTTAATGATATATCAAGATATTTGAAGTCTATTGGAAGATACAAGAGTATTTTGTGGTGGTAAACTCCTCATCTCTCTTAATGTTAAGCTAGGATTTGATGTTTTCATCCTGTCCCCATTCATCCTTCAACTTGGTGTAATTTTGGTTGATTTGTGGTGAAGGAAACCTTGTGGAGGTGTGGGATCTAAGATCTAGAGAGATTGATTGGAGGTTTCAAACCTTCATCAAAGGAGGCTCACATTTTGGGGTAAAGCCTAGATTTAGCCTAAATCTAGCAAGGTGAGTTCAAGTTGATTTGTGAAAACGTTGTACATGACAAAAATGTCTATTTTAGAGTATTTATGTGTTTTATATGATTATTATAAAATGTTGAAATCTTTGATGAGTTTTGCTACTTGAACAAATAAGATTTTATAAATCTTGTGAAACACCATATTTGGGATTTTTAGGTATTTTGATAAATAAGTCATAAATGAAAGGGTTTTGATGATTTATTGCATAAATGGAGATTATTTTGGTCAAAAGGCACTTTTAGCATTTGTTTTGGAGAAATGCTTAATTTTGTGTTATGAGACGTTTTTGAAGGAATAAATGGTATAAGTTCATTTGGAAAGTAATTTGTCCCAATATAAATTGTGCTGGAGTTTATTCATGTATTTTAGAACGTGTGTTTTGTAACACCTTAAAAATTGGGGTTAATTTAAACCTGAAATAAGTGTAGAATAAACAAGTCTAACATAACTGAATCACCCAAAAAGCGAATAATTGTATGGCGTTTACAAGAGACGGTGTGAAAGTGGATCCCGCTAAGATAGAAACTATGATGAATTGGGAACCACCTAAGAGTTCCTTAGAGATCCGAAGCTTTTTAGGATTGGCCGGATATTACTGAAGATTCATTCAAAATTTCTCCAAGATCGCTTCTTCATTGACAACTTTGACCAAAAAGAATGTGAAGTTCGTGTCGATCGAATCTCAAGAGAAGGCTTTCCGGACATTGCAAAGGAAGCTATGCAAAGCTCCGATCTTATCCTTGCCGGAGGGGAGGAAGATTTTGTGGTTTATAGCAATGCATCCAAGATGGGTCTTGGGTGCGTACTCATGCAAAGAGAAAAGGTAATTGCTTACACGTCAAGGCAACTAAAAGTGCACAAGAAGAATTACCCTACTCATGACTTGGAGTTAGCGGAGGTTGTGTTCGCGTTGAAGTTGTGGCGACATCATCTCTACGGCACGAAGTGCCCTTGTACATGGATCACAAGATCTTGAAGTACGTCTTCGATAAAAAGGAACTAAATATGAGGCAAATGAGATGGTTGGAGCTACTTAAAGACTACGATTGCGAGTTGCTTTATCATCTGGGTAAGGCAAACTTCGTGGCTGATGCTTTGAGCCAGAAAGAATATAGTGGGAGGCTTTGAACCAAGCTCTCAAGGATTGAATTGGTGTCGAGTCTCATTGATCGAACTAAAGAGGCTCAAGCCAAAGCCTTATTGGAAGAAAACCTCAGGGAATAGGTGATGACCAAGCAACGACTACTCTTGACGGAGGATAGTCGTGGAATCAAATGCTTTAATGGGCGTGTGTGGGTACCAAAGATTGGAGGAAATCGAGAGCTACTATTGGAGGACGCTCACAAATCCAAATACTTCATTCACCCGAGAAGCACCAAGATGTATAGAGACTTGAAGTTACACTATTGGTGGTCGGTTATGAAGTTGGATGTAGCATATTATGTGGAAAAATGTGTGACTTGTTCACAAGTTAAGGCCGAGCACCAACGACCTTACGGGAGCCTACAATCTTTGGAAATACCCGAGTGGAAATGGGACAAGATTACCATGGATTTTGTGACCAAACTACCAAAGACGTTGAGAGGTAATGACACCATTTGGGTTATTGTTGATCGTTTGACGAAAAGTGATCACTTTCTAGCGATACGGGAAACCTTGCCGATGGATAAGTTGGAAAAACTCTATATTGATGAGGTGGTCTCTCGGCATGGTATCATAGTCTCCGATCGTGATAGCCGATTTACTTCAAGATTTTAGGGAGCTTTGAATCAGGTGGCCAACTCTCGCGTGTCACTATCGCGAGTGGCATAATCCGCGAACTTTCAGTACAAACTCAGCGAGAGTGACAGGCTAAAATGCCCTTGTCACTTTCGCATGGCATTCTCGTCGTCGACCTATAGACTTTAAAAACTCAACCGAAAATTAGGTAGTCATTTTGTAACTTTGGGAGCCCTTGGCTAGGTCGTTTTTCCTCTCATCTCTAAGGTAAGTTCCAAGTCTTATCCCCTTCTTTACTCATTAAATGCAAACCCAACCATAAATCCTTGACATTTATGGTTATTTATGGTTCTAGGGTTCTTGTGAGTTAACTAGTTACCTTTGGAAGCCCAAGATTCAACCTCTACTTCTAGGGTTTTGCTATATTAGGGTTCACCTTGCAAACCCACTTGGTGAGTTTCCTAACTTCTATTATGTCATGTCTATGTGTTCTTAACTGCTGATATGGTGATTATAGGTAATTTGAAGTTAAACCAAAACTAGGGTTTTGTGAATCTTACTAGCATATGATTATTCATTCTAATGGAAGGTGCTTAATGTTATTAAAGGTACTAAATGCTTGTAAAACCATAAAATGAGTTATACATGGGTAAAGAACCATCTTTCATATCAATAGGTCCTGAGTAAACGACTATCTTAATGGTCAAACTTGACATGTTGGTTCGATGATGTCTTTTATGACAAATGAATCGTGTATATGTGTATGGTTATAAGAATGTGTATTACCATGCTTTAAAATATACAAATGGTGTACTATCTTTATTTGGTTATGACCTAATTGTGGAGTAAATGTCTATTTCCTTATGGACGAGGATTTAGATGTCATAATTACTTGATTAAAATTGTTGATCGTCGGGTCACTAGTAGTAGGCAATAGGGGACATAAGTTCCCGAGTTATAATTTGTCTAGATTGGATAGGCACCCATGTCTGTAAGTCCTTGAGGTGTAACTCGACGGAGTAAACACTAGATGCATAAACGGTTTGAGGAGTGTGATGTATGGTATGGCATGGGAACTAGAACCGAGATATGTGGTGAAATCTAATAACATCACGGGTGACCCCATTCACGTGTTCTCGTCACCCAATATGGTAACGGGTCTCCCCCGTCTTTCGAGAGTTGTCTCTCATGTATTTGTACAGAAAAAGGAACCTCTGTTCCGAATGAAATGTTGGCATTGGTCCAATCTATAGGTACTCCGGTAACAATTATTTATATTGTACATACTTGCATTATAAACTGTTAAGTCTATGTTATATCTCTAGACTTTTACCTAACACTTGCGTCGTGTTTAATGGCTCACAGGTTCTGCTAGTGGTGTACATATTGTAACACCCGTATTTTCGGTATGTCTTAAATTCAACTTTGCTTATGTTAGGACCTAGTGTCGTGAGCGGGAGTTTGTTGGATCAATTTGGGACGAAAACGGATTTCGGTACGCACGGGGCGACATTGCCCGCGATTGTGACAGAGGTCACTATCGCGGGGCACAATCGCCATGATTGTACCGAGGGATGGTGTAGTGGCGCGATAGTGCCCGCGCGATTGTGACATATGTCACTCTCGCGTGGCACAATCGCCATGTTTGTATCGAGAGTTGTATTTCTCGGGCGATAGTGCCAAGTGAGAGTGACACTGTCATTCTCGCGAGTCAAGGTCGCATTTGGGCCCAGGTTGTTTAAAAACGTATTTTTCTACTAACAGACTCATTTTCTTGACTTGGGAGCTTAGTTGGGCGATTTTTCTTGGTGAGAGGTAGGTTTTATCATCTCTCTTCATTGAATGCTTATGGTTGAAAGCATTGAAAGCTTATGTGTGGTTTATTCTAGGTTTTTGATAAGCTTTTACTTAAGGGGCTTAAGGATACAAGCTTCAAGGGGTTTTCTCACCTTCCTCTAGGTTCATCCATCATCTAGGGTTTTTGTATAATTTTGGCAAGGTGAGTTAATTTCACTTCTCTTAACTTCAATACATGTATATATCTCTTGTATTTTGATCTTTCATGATTTTTTAACCTAAATGTGGGTTTTGGGAATGTTAGGGCTTGCTAACCTAAGTGAAAATGAGATAAGTGCATTTCAAACTAAAAGAGATGGTATCCTTGATATCTACTCACTTGATAAACAACTTTTGGTTTCTTGGGATTTTGGTGAACCCAAGGGGAGAGTTTGGGCTCTTTTTGGGGAAAACAAGTATTTGGTGAAATAATCACAATCTTGATTGGTATGAAGAATATATGTATGGTGTCTTGTGGATGGGTTTTATTATTTGACACTTACTCAATAGTGGGAGATAAGTTTTATATGTTGGTAACCTCTTACATACGATCTTCTTATACATATGTTTTATGTGAGCATTTTATATGCTAGTTTGTTGGTATTTAGTTTTAGTGCAATGGATCCATAGGCACGATGTTCCTATGCCCCCGTTTTGGGCATTAGGTTCACCACTTAGCACGGAATAGGCATCGGGTCACCATGATAAGTAAGGTGTGGACCTATACGGTCGGGCAGCGTCTCATGGGCAGTAAGGTGTAATTCCCTTGTGCTAGAGTTCCCCGTTTTGGAACTCTCAAGAATAGACCTAGAGGGGTTGACTTGATGTTTTCGAGCAATAGACTTAGAGGAGTTGAGCTCATTATGTGATTGGTGTTATTTGTACTGTATTTAATCACTAATGGTTTATTTGATTTGTTGGTTTTAGCTCATGGCGATATCCTCCGCATGATTCCGAATGGGTTTAGTCCTTTAAATCCTTAATTGACTTGTTCTCACTAGGTCTTAGCCTAACACTTATTCTTTGTTGTCATGTTTGGCAGGCTATCATAGCGGTGGGGCACGTCGGGACTGAGGGAACGACCTTGGGGTCGTGAGTGGTCTTTTTGAGAAAATATAGTGACCAACATACAATTGAATTTGAAGACACATATTTTGGAAGTATAGCGACACCCGACCATAATCTAGTTATCTTGTTGTAGATTAGTAGGTTGTCGTCTTATGCTTCATTTATGGGGTTTGTAATTACTTTACTTTATACCCCGTTTGGGATGATACGCTTGGGTTTACGGATGGTTTACCTTATTTCACAGGTTTAAATTATCCCCTACTTTAGGGAGATAGATTACTCTATTTTCAAACGTTATATTGCCGAATTTTCAAGTTTTAGTTCCGTCTAAAATTTTAGAGTGTTACACATATGGCACCTTGATTCGCTGGAAGCGTACCTAGGAACACCCTTGGACCGGGCATTTTTGGGAATTTGAGAGAAGAACGTTTTGGAGACATAGCAACACCCACATTTAATCTAGTTGAATATATGTTCTAGATTAGTTAGGTTGTTGTGTATTATGTGTCATTTTACCGCTACTATATTTGTTACAAACTAGCCCATGTTGTTGGGTTATAGTTGTCCATATCCACAGGGTTTTAAACCTCTATATTTTAGACGTTATATTGCCGAATTTTTAAGTTTTAATTTTACCAAATTTTTAGGGTGTTACACCTATCATCCTCAAACGGACGGTCAAAGAGAGAGGACGATCCAAACTCTTGAGGATATGTTGAGGTCGTGTGTTATCGATTTTGGAGGGAGTTGGGACTCACATCTACCCTTGGTAGAATTCGCTTACAATAATAGTTACCATTCAAGTATCGGGATGGCCCCATTTGAAGCACTCTATGGACGGAAATGTAGCACTCCGGTTTGTTGGCTCGAGGCGGGTGAGAAACAATTCGCAGGACTGGAGATCGTCAAGAAACAGCGGACAAAGTGAAGGAGATGAGAGAGAGGTTGCGGGCGGCACAAGACCGACAGAAGAGTTACGCGGACAAGAAGAGAAGATCAGTCGAATTTCAAGTGGGAGATCGCGTTATATTGAAAGTATCTCCATGGAAAGGGATTATTCGAGTTGGGAAGCGTGGAAAGCTTAGTCCCCGCTTCCTTAAACCTTTTGTAATTTTGGAAAAGATTGGAATTCAAGCTTACCATTTGGACCTACCACCATAAATGGATGGAATACATCCTACCTTTCACGTGTGCTACATCCGGAAATGCCTAGCCAAAGAAGAGTGTGTGATCCCCTTGACGGAAATACGGGTGGACAACGGGAATCGTTATGTGGAGGATCCAGAAGCAATATTGGAATCAAAGACGAAGATATTACGCCACAGGGAAGTGACCATAGTTAAGGTTCAATGGAAACATCACCGAGGTGCAAATGTAACTTGGGAAGCCGAGATAGATATGAAGAAGCGATATCCTCATTTTTTCGCCTGAGACTTGATTTCATGGACGAAATCCTCTTTAGGAGGGGAGGAATGTAACACCCCAATTTTTGAGTAAAAAGGGAGACAAGTTGACAACAGTGGTCCGCGTGGCTATCCGCGCGAGCTGGGCCGTGCCATTGTCCGCACGGAGCATTGTCACCCCACGGCTCAAGAGGCCGGCACACCTCTCCGTGCGGGACGATCCGCGTCGTGTCTCGCCTGCGACCTCTGTGTGTCGATAAAAGGTAGAATCAACCCCAAATTCATTTTTATCTCATCTACTCACCCCCAAATACTTTCTCTTCTCTAAATGCTCTCTGAAAATCAATTCTAAGGGTTTCCATGTTATCATCCTTAACATTTATTTCAAGAATCAAGTCTTCCCAATCAAAGATCCTAACCAAGATTTCCAAGCCTCAAGAGCATCTTCCTTCTCCTTCATCTCTCTAGGATTTTGGTCATTTTCTAGGTTTTGGGATAAAAACCTAGATAATGAGTTTCTAAACCTTTCTTAAACTAAGATACACATCATCCTATGTCATTATTGTTATTTATTGCTTTCTCTTTGACTATCTACCATATGTGTTATGAAGCTTAGATGTTGTAATACTATGAGGCTATGAAATATGTAAATGACCATAATGTTAGGTATGTGTGGATTTACAAAGTAGGTCACATTATGTGGTCCCATTAATTTTAGTTGATTTGAAGAAATAACCCACTAGTTGAGTTTGACCTAATGTGGCTAAATGACACTATGTGACATAGGAATACTTGAATGATGTCTTGATATATTTATCATGGAAAATCATGCTTATAAACTATGCTATCGAGGTTGGTATACATCTAATGTGGGATTTTGTTATTGTGGACTTGGAATACTTGGAAGTGCCCAAATGAGCCCATGCCTATTGTATAAGGAATTAGACCATGAAGGTCAACCATAATTGGGATTGGTTACATTGGTGGTGGAACTAAAGTGCCTTATGATCTATTAACGATTTTGTTGGACGAACCAAGTCAGTAGACACTAGGGGGATATAGTCTTGGGTGACACCGTGTGGGTATGTACCTAGACCTCCGTCATTCGGGGTAATGTCATGGTTGTAGTCCTCGGATGTGTCGGATCTTTCGTATGTCACTCATGGTAGTTGACATCAAGGTGTATTGACTCTTTGGGTGTAACTTGATTGGTGCTATAGGTCTCCCTCATTGACTCCACGTACTGAGACTTTCTTGCTAAACATCATATGCTTATGCTCATTATTAAATTGCGATTAATTGTTTAAGCTCACTAGGCTTTTTGGCCTAATACTTGTTGGTGTCGATGTGTATCTCAGATTTGTAACCATTAAAATATCAAGAATCACAAATGAAACATTGAGAACTTATCTCATATGATGAATCTTCACATCTCTAACACTTCTTAATCCAACACCCTTCTAGTTCCTCCTTCTCTCTCTTTTCACAAATTTTCAACTTCCACTAGGTTCCCTTTGAGAGAAATTAGGGAATTTCACCCCTTATATATTTCCTAAATTTTCACCCTAAGTACCCAACAGGCACTTTAGATTTTTTTTTTGGTATTACATGAAATGTGACTTATTATAATAAATAATTGATATTTAATATTAATACTTACAAATTAATAATTAAATAGTAATTAATAAGATAAATTAATAATTAAATACAAATTTTATTTAATTAATATTAGGTAATATATAAAAAGTATAATTCAAAATATGGAAAAAAGCTTTCGGAGTTGACTTATTAACTACTTTTCGTCCATCTAAATGAAGATTTTGCAATAGGTCAAAAAAATAAACTAGTTTATGGTTGTCAAATATGGTCTTAGGGGATGTTTGATTGGTTTTCCATCATGTGCTGTATGAAAAAACATTAGATGTGTGGATTAATCTATCTGTATAAATTAAAAAAAATTTGTTTGGGAGAGTTTTTTTATTTATTTATAATTTATATATAATGAGCGTGTTTGGGAAAAAAAAAGTTGGCATCCTGCATATAGCTCCCCCTAGAAGCTTAATGAATAAGTCATTTCTATATTATTAATCCACTACCAAACAGTCATGTATAGCTGGCCAAATAAGTTTGAGTCTAATTAAACTTATTAAGTTGCTAACAAATAGACCCTTAATGTTAGATACAATAAATAACAACAAACTTCGGCCTACTTCTCAATTCGGTCACTGAGTTTTGAAAATTATGAAGAAAAACTGAATTTTGCAACAAGTTTGATTCATTGTAATATGTACTTAGGGGCTGTTTGTTTACCTCTTAATAGTTCCATTAAAAGACAACCTTTGAATCGCTAAAAGGTGGATCTTGTTTAGGAAAAAAAAATGTATGCCTCTTAATGGTTCCAAAACCCTCTGAATGATCTTGTTTTTTGGGCCTCCTTTAACAATTCAACGTCCTGATTTCATTCTAAACAATTACCAAACACCCATATTTCTCTATATCATAAGAGTCTCTTAATCATTCTGACGACAAACAACTCTAAGGGACCGTTTACCAAAAACTTACCCAGGTAAGCGCTTATCGGTAAAACTCGACACTAGCACCTACTTACCAGGTAAGATTTTAGTCCAACAAAACGATATCGTATGCAACAATTTTCCGGTAAGTACTAATCGTGGTAAGAGTCTTCACCATCACTTACCGGATAAGACTCTCGGTGCTTGCTATAGCTCTTACCGGGTAAGAACTTTGGTCCTTGCGCTATTTATCCGCTAAGGTAATATGACTTGATAAGTTCTTACCCAAGTAAGCGTTTTGTAAACGACCCCTAAATTGATTGTTATTTCTTAGATGTAATTAAATGTAAAAATGACAATCAACCTCATCCATGATTACCTTAAATAGATTTGTAAAAGTTTGAGACCTTTCTTAGGTGCCGTTTATTTTTAAAAAGGTCTAAAGTCCGAAGTCTTATTTTAGTTATGATTAATAAGAGGTGGTGTGTAAAAAGGCCTGAACGATTCAGACTTAAGAGTGATTAAGAGGTTTTTTAAAAACAAACAAACAACCCCTTAGTTATTTTCAAACTTTGATTTCCAAAATAAAAATAAAAATCACACTCAAGCCCCTAAAGCATAAAAAAAATGTTCTCAATGTTTGTTTTACTTACCTTTTATATCGTTTCGTTTCAATTATTTTGTATTTATCTCGAATCTCACCTTCTTTGACAAAGAGGAAACATGCAGACAACAAAGTCTCCATCGCCTTTTCTTTTTTTACGGATTTTCTCATAAAAATTCATTCAATAAGATTCGGGAAAATAATTATGGTAGCTCAAACTTACTTTCTTTGACGTACAATGACATATTTATTGAAATCATAAAGTGATCGGTCTTTGTCCTTTCATTTTAAAAATGAGAAGAAAATAAGATATGAAAGAGGAATTATAGATATAGAATTGCATAAGACATTTTAACCTTCTTATTTGATCATGTTTTTTTTTCTTTTTTAAAATTAATTATATTTTGTAAATTGGACTTTCAGAAAATGTAAATTCTTGAGTTAGTTGAATGATTTTTATAGGGTGTTAAAAAGAGTGTCTTTTTATTAATAATCTCGTCTCAAAATAAGTGTATGTATTATTATATTAATTTATCTTAAAATAAGTGTTATTTTACAAAAATAAATATCTATTTTTTTATTTACCCTTAATTATGAGGTAAAAAATGTTTCTCTTTCTATTTTTTAGAATAAAATTATTCTTTATTTAAAAAAAAAGAATAAAATTATTCTTTTGTGAAATAAAAAGTGAAATAATTATATATTTATAAAACCATATAAATTTATTTTCAGATAAAGGGAGTAATTTTTAAAATGAATTTTAATAACATTTTTTAAATCTTTAGTAACAAAATAAAATAAAGCGGAAGTTGTTCATATGTGAAATTCACATATTTCACAAAAGACAAAACTCAACGTTTGAGTTTTTGACAGTGTACAAAATAATTTGGATATTTTGTTTATATAGAATGAGTTAGGGGTTGTTTACTTACAACTTAATGAGTTTAATAGTCTGAATGATTTAGGGGTCGTTTATCAAACGCTTACCCGGGTAAGCGCTTACCAAATCATATTATCTTATGAATGAAGACGACAATGAGCAAGAATTTTACCGGTAAAAGCTAAGGCAAGGACCAAAAGTCTTATCCTGGTAAGTGATGACGAATACTCTTACCACGGTTAGCGCTTACCGGGAAAATTGTTACATACGATACCGTTTTGGTGGACTAAAATTTTACCCGATAAGTAAGTGATAGTGTTAAATTTTACTGGTAAGCGCTTATCAAAAAAATTGTTGCATACGATACCGTTTTGGTGGACTAAAATTTTACCCGCTAAGTAAGTGATAGTGTTAAATTTTATTGGTAAGCGCTTATCCGGATAAGTGTTTGGTAAACGACCCCTTAATCGATCAACCATACATGAGTTCTTTTCTATGGCTTAATCATTAAGCCATCAATGCCAAATAGCAATATGGAATAAGCCATGACCCCTCACTTATCCCCATTAAGCCATATCAAACAAATTAATGTCATAAATGCATCAGAAATGATCCAACCCTCTCTTTTTGCCTCCCTCAAACCTATCGAGCTCGCATCCCTCAGTCAGACATTTTTATCAAGACATATAACTTAATCCATAGAGAGTTTAATTGGGTGGGGGAGGGGATATTAAACCCAATCACTAGGGGTGGCAAAAAATCCAACACTCGATGAGGAATCCGATACTCGAATCCGGTTTGATCAAGGAATCCTTTAATTGATCGGGGATGGGGAACTAATATCCCCACATTTATAAATTGGAGATGGGAATGGGAATACCTTTCATCTCCGACCCCAAGTATTAATTTTACATTTCTAAGTATGTATGCGTATCTATACCATATTATAAAAACGACATAAAAAACTCTTAATTACAACATTTTAAGCACAAGGTACAACTAATTAAAACCAATTACTTAAATTATAATTTTTTAATGCTTTGGTACAACCTTTCCAAACACAGTATCTCACATAATCATCTATTTGTGGAATGGATACTCATTTATTAATATAAATATTTGTTTTTTTTGTGGAAGATTTTATAAAATATATTTTATATTAGCATAAATCTATTTTAAATGTAGATTTTACATTTAAATCTATATTAATGAGATGTAATATAAAATCTTTTTTCTTCCGTATTTTTTTATATTACATCTCATAATTATTTTTCTATATTTTATTTTATAAAATATTTTTCCATATTTTATTTTATAAAATCTTTTTACATAATGAGATGTAATATAAACTCTTTTTTCTTCCGTATTTTTTTTGCTAATATAAAATCTATTTTATTTTATAAAATCTACACGTATTTTATATTAGCATAATATAAAATCTACACGTATTTTTTTTTCACAAGCATTAAAAGAAGAAAAAAGAAGATTGATATGAATTAAAAATAAAAAATAACGAGATACACTAATAAATTATCGTATTTTTTAAAATAAAAATATTCCGCAATACTTTCCAAATTAATCAAGTGTAAAGAAAATAAAATAGAAACGATGTAGATATAAAAATATTATTCCATATTTTTAATATATTTACATTTAAATGTAAAATCGAAAATGAAAATAAAATATTTTAAAATATTCTCTACATTCACTATAAATATATATATATATATATATATATATATATATATATATATCTTCTCTATGTATCATCCGAGTACAAGAAGAAGACGAACGGTCGGGTGTCAATGGCGGAACCTGCAACTGAACAAAATCTATTCCACTATATTTTTGTTTCTTTGAAAAACTACTTTTTTATATTTTATTTTATTTACTGAGGATTTGTTTATATTTTTCAAAACCCACAATCATATTTTTTGAAGTAAGGGAATAAGATATATATACATATCTTTATTTTTATCGACTAATACTATGAGGTCTTGAAGTCAATAGTAAGATAAATTTTCAAGTGGTACTGAGTGAATTTGAACTATACCGGTTGAGTTTTTTTTTTTTTTTTTTTTTTTTTGGAGAGGGTATCCCAGACCACATTGGGCCCAGACTAATCCCTGGCAATATGGGCCGAAGCCCGACTGCTAAAGCATGCAGCCCGGGGTCGAAGCCCCCGTACCTCCAGGATGCGTCCCCCAGGGTTCGAACATGAGACCGCTACTAGCTAGTCCACATGTCTTACCACTAGTTGAGTTGCCGGTTATAAAAGATAGAAATCATTTATTTTCTTTGTCATATTTGATGTGGGTTGAATGTTGTTAATTAATCTACAGATTTATACGTTCAAAGTGATTGTCAAGTGTTGTCGAAGAGGTTTCAGAAAAATTGCAAAATCTGTAAAAACGTATGTTCATATTTATAATTATTTCAATAATAGTGATATGTTATGAGACATGTCGTTTGAGTTTTAAATAATATAATACAAAACTATTACCAATATTATTGTACAAACTCATAACAACAAACGATTAAGAATATATGCAAGTTAACCACTTATGAAAATACATTCGTTTTTCACATTGTATTTCATTAACTGTTAACAGAGAAATTACGTTTCATTTTAACTCGGTTCAATATTCCAACAAAGAAATTATCCTCCCGTGCAATACACGGGCCCAACACTAGTACATATAATAATAAAAAAAAAATGAGAACCACAATGAATATATATAATGTTATAATTATAATCAATCTTCAATAATGAAAATTTGTAAAATGAATTACATCCTTGATTTTGTTAATATATATATATATACACATAATATATAAAAACATTACGTACAAAGTTAATTTGTGTAAACGGAAAAAAAACCCTGATATTCCCGAACTAATTACCATCTCTATCAACACCTTTCATTCATACATTTGCCCCACAATTTTCTATAAAAACACGCTATCGAATTTGAATAAATTTTAAATCAAATAAAATATCTTGAAATGAATAGACGATCCAAAACCATTTTTATGAAAAAGAAGTGATGATATATCCCTTTAAACTTCCTTATAATATTTTTTTATAACAAATACTAATAAATAGGAACAAGTGATAATGCTTTTTTTTAACATAAAGTAGTTACCATTTTTAACATAGTCACTCTTACCCAATCCCAATCCCACCAAACACCATAGCGAGTCAATCACACCTTTCTCTCTCTCTCTCTCTCTCTCTCTCTCTATATATATATATATATGTATATATATAAGGAGAGGTTCATTTAAGAAATGGTAAATATATGAGAAATAGAGAAGTAATCTTAGCCATTCATCTGGTCAACATTTGCGGCTTTGACCGCGAAGCACCGGATAATTCCTTGTGTGATCTATAGAAGGTAGAGGGGTAATTTCGTAAAATACACGGGATGAGTTCATATATGAATCTGTATGAATCACAAAGATTCATATATGAATCTGTTAATTAGTTCAACTGATTCATATATGAATCTTTGTGATTCATACAGATTCATATATGAATCACAAAGGTTCATATATTATTCAGTTAAAAGAGTTCAGTTGTGAATTGCACTGGTTCATATATGAACATATAGTTCATGTGTGAATTATACATATTCATATATGAACACAACCCGTGTGTTTTGTAAAATTTACGAAATTGCCCTTCTATTATTGGGATAGCCGCAACTTTTGACCAGTCAAAGCCGTAACTTTTGACCGGTCAAAGCCGCAATATTTGACTAGTCAAATCCGATCTTGACCATATGAATGGCTAGAATTACTTCTCTATTTTTCATATATTTACCATTTCTCAAATGAACAAAACACTATATGTAACACCCTCGAAAATGAACACAACAACTAATTTAAAATTTCCAAATTAAACAACAAAAAAGATATAATCTATTTTACAATCATCACTTGAGACACCTCAAAAGAATATTGGATTTAACTTTAACAACTAAAATGTCAAGTCTCGCAGAAAGACAAATCAAAGTCGGGTGTTACTAAAACCCCAAAGAAACAATTGCTCTTATCAACGACTAACGCGGAATACTTTATCAAGCTACTCACCCTTGCACAAAATCTAAGCACTCAACGCTTCACCAAAAGCTAGAACCTCTTCCCCCATCCGGAACCTGATGCACATGCCGACAAATAAAAAGGTTAGGCTAACGCCTAGTGAGTTCAAGCGTTTACAACATGAAATAAATGTATTTGAAAAAGGGAAATAAAGTAGTTTAAATCACAGACTCTCTGACATATTTACTTTAAATAACAAACGACACCATTTTTCAAAAGTATATCTTTAGAGCAAAGAACCCAACATGAACCTTCTCTCGTAAAGACCACTTTAATCCTAAACTCAACCAAAACGTGAATAATAAGCAAAGCTCTTAATTTATAAAAATATGAAATAAAAGTTTACTTCTCGAAATCCTTCAAACGTGGATGTCATAAAACGCAACCCATAAATCTTGAGTAAACAATTCCCCATAAGTAAAACGTCACCGAAAACATGGATAATAAGATGACACAATTAAATACCCAAAAAGCACCTTCCGGTGACGGGGGATACCCGATTCCATTGTACGTGGCGGAACACAAAGTTAAACCACATAACTATGTTGTCGAACTACACCTCAGATCGTGACCGTATTGCCTGCTCTGTCGAGCTACACCTCCAATCATGACTATATTTCAAGTCTCCACCACACCGTATCCCTTATTGCCTGTTCTGCCGAGCTACACCTCAAGGATACGCGATCTTTGTGCATGTTCGGTCTCTAGGAAGTTTCATCCTCAGGGTGCCCACTTGACCCTTAGTGCCTACTCCCTATCAGTCAAGATAGGAGCCTCAACCCCTTACTTGATAACACTCGATGTCTAACCCTCGTGCACAAGAATTAGACGTCTAAACACCAGACCCAAAGGTCTCGAAGTACAACCCATAACGGTTCCTCTTCGCAAAACAACCGGGATAACACCAATGCCAACGTGACATATATCCCAAGGTGAGAATCTCAAGAGTCCTCACCGATACATACCACTGACTCACGTGCCTATGGATCTAATACAACACTGTCTAGAATACATGACTCCAACTGAATGACTCACGCACCCAAAACATGTATTCTCCAAAATAAAATGCAATAAATGCAACTCACGCCACAAAGTTCCACTTAGGTTATAAAACCGGACCAAAGTCCCAAAATTCTGACAAAGCCGAAACCCAACATAAAGACCCAACAATTTACGTAAATCTCCAATGGGTGCCAATATGAACATCAAAATACGTTTGACCAACATTTATGAAAATACTCTGACTCAAGAGTAAATAACCCAAAACTTCTCATTGGTTGAAACAAACGTTTTCCAAAAGAACTTATTCTCTCCGCGATACCCAAAATGACTCATAGTACCATTACATGCATTTTCCTACAGTTTATAAAATCGTATGCACCAAAAGGACAATTATATAAAATGACCTCCATTTATATATTGTAACATCAAGGAAACATATCAAAATAATTTATTTATCAACATTTCCAAAAATCCCAAAGATATGGGTTATATAAGTTTATAAAGCTAAACATTTCCAAATAGCCAACTTATCAGCAGTTAACAAATTTAGTGTAAAACACAAACACTTTAAAATAAACATTTTGGCATGTACACCGTTTTCACAAATCAACTTGAACTCACCTTGCAAAATTTAGGCTAAATCTAGATTTTACCCCGCTATAAGCTTCCTTGAAGAAATCCGAGTCCACAAGCAAAATTCTTCAAAAACCTATATCCATAGATTTCCAATCATAAATAAACATATTCAACCTTCTAGAATCCTTCCCCAACCATTTAAACATAAAAGCCCCAACTTGTACCCAAACCCTTATTCCATATATGAAGAAAACGAGACATTACCTTACCATAGGTTGAATCTATCAACTATACATCTCTTGGTCACCCACGGAAGCCACCACCACAACCTTTGAGAGAATGGAGAGGGTCATAAGGAGGGTTTGATAAAACCCTAGAAAGTTGAAGGTGAAGATGATAAAGTGGATACATTGAGCTTAAGCTTCCATAACCTTGCTAGATGGTGAAATAACACTTGAAATCCCGAGATACTGAGTATCAAAAGCTCAAAATCAACAATGGTGGTCAAGAGGTTCGGTTTAGAGAGAAAAGAGAGGGTAGGGTTGAAGGAGGTTGAAACAAATAGAATGAGATAGACAAAATTCGAGCTTTAAAGTCCCCTGCCACCGACCGCGACAATGACCGGCGACTATGCCCTTGGCATAGTCGTGTGGCATTGTCGCCCGCGTCCAGGCACTCGCCGTACCATCCCCGCGATTGTGCCACGCGATAGTGACATATGTCACTATCGCCGGGCACTGTCGCCCAAGCGGTGCAGAGTTCCGAATTCCTTCCTTTTTCGCATTCGAAAGCTCCCAATACTCCAAGGGACTTTAAATAATGATTTCCCACCAAACATCCCACCATTTACAAGATACAGGAACATTCGGGTGGCCACTACTTACCGAAATTATAGGTGTTACACTATATATATATATATATATATATATATATATATATATATATATATATATATATATATATATATATATATATATATATATATATATATATTGGAAGGATATTTTGCAACCCACATCTTAACCGTTGGATTCATGATCGATGGTTATTTTATTTTTATTTTTCTGTTTTTTTTAATTAAAAATATTGGGCCCCATATCTATTGTAACCGCCGATCATGAATCCGACGGTTAAGATGTGGGTTGCAAGGTTTGCAACCTTTTTAAGGGTTACAAATAAAACAACCCCTATATATATATATATATATATATATATATATATATATATAGGTGGTTTCAATTGGAAACCATATTATATTGGAAACTTTGGAAACCGTCAATTTCATTGGTTAAATTAATGAAATTGGTTCATAAAGTTGTTTAATATGATCAAGTTGTTTCATATAATTCTTTTGTTAATGAAATCGTTTCATATATTTGTGTTTTTTATGTAGTTTCATCTATTTTTCTCATTCTGATGAAATTGTTTCATGTATTTTCGCAGTCTGATGAAACTTTTTCATTTTTACACAAAAAACACAAATATATGCAACGATTTCATCAATAAAAGAATTATATGAAACAATTTCATCAAACTAAACAATTTCATGAAACAATTTCATTAATTTAACCAATGAAATCGAGGGTTTCCACGGTTTTCAAAATTAAAGTGGTTTCCATTTGATCGCTCCCCTATATATATACATTAGAATGAGATGTGCCGAGATAAGATGCACCGAGATGCATCAGATCAATTCCTTTCTAAGGCGCAATTCTTGGGGGGGCATGAGATTAAATGTGATCAAAAATTCAGATCCAATTCTCACGCTTCTCACGTTAACCTCAAACTCTCACACGATTCTTTGCCCTATATATATATATATAGGCGAAAGATATTGTGAGAAACATGAGAAGTGCATCTGAACCGTTGATTTTTAATCAAATATCCTCCAATAAATTGTGGCTTATAAATGAATTGATCTGGTGCATCTCATCCTAATCTGCATCCAATATCATCCAACGGTTGATAACCATTTCTCACAATTCTCAAGTTAATCTCAACCTCTCACCGAAACCCAACTATATATAATGTGTGTGTATATATATATATATATATGCAAAGGCGAAAGATCGTGTGAAAATTGAGTTAATGGTGAGAAACGTGAGTAGTGGATCTAAACCGTTGATCTCTTTTAATCTCAAATTCTCCTATGAATTGCGGCTTAGAAGGGAATTGATCGTGTGCATCTTATCTCGGTACATCTCATCCTAATGTGCGTCCATTTTTTATTCAACGGTTGATAACCACTTCTTACGCTTCTCACCGTTAACTCAACCTTTCACCGGAACCCAACCCTATATGCAAATTGAAAAAAGTAGTTGAATGTGATATACTTAAGAAAGAGTATTGATAAGTTGTACCAACCTGACCAACTCGTACGGTTTGGATTGCACTTTAGGGTGGGTTGAGTTGGGTTGATATTTTTAAATCGCAAAAGTTATATTAGATTATTCAAATATCTTCAACCCCATCAATTCAACCCATGGATAACCCTATTTTTAAGCATATTAATGAGGAAGTGCAAGCATTGAAGAATATTTATGAGTTGAGGACCCTCATTGACCGTAGAAACTATTTCTCACACACACACACACACACACACACATAGAGAGGTTGTTTTCATACGAAAACAACATCTATTTAAGAAAACACGAGAACATCCGAATACATACAAAATCATATATGATTCGCGCGACTTTAGGTCGCACCTAAAGCCGCCCACTTTCGATTTTTCAGGTTAATGTAAAATCACATATGATTTTGTACATGATCTGCTGTTTTTTGTTGTTTTCTTGTTTTCTTAAATGCTTACCGTTCTCATTTGAACATTTTCTCTCTCTCTCTCTCTCTATATATATATATATATATATATATATATATATATATATACACACACAGGTTCACGTGAGACCAATCTGTTTTCATGGGACCCGTGAGACCACGATTTTACACTTGAAACTTCACGGCAAAACACTGTAAAAGTAAAAAAATCCGTACCTTCAAAATATTTTGATGTAAAGTTGAAGTGTAAAAACGTGGTCTCACGTGATCCTAAGTCCATATTTAAATTTAGGGAAATTGACCCAAATGGCCCAAACATTGAACTGGATTGGCCTCCTAGCCCATTCTCGCTATGCTTTACGGAAATAGCCCAAGGGACGCAATGGAGCCCAGGGGCGCAATTGCGCCCGGACGCAATTGCGCCTTAGGGCTCCATTGCGCCCCTGGGCACGTGTCAAGCCCAGGTTAACCCTAATTAGGGTTTCTCCTTGGAATTTTGTTTGTTTGCTATTTTTCACGATTTCCAGCTGCTTTTTCATGTTGATTTTTACTGTTTTTTTCAACAAAAAGTTGTGATATCAAATTTATTTTAACAGATAAATTGATTCCCTGTGTTTTTTTGAAATTGATTCCCTAGATTATTGCTATAAAACCAACAACCACTGAAGTTGTAAATCACCATTTTCATCCACAAATTTCAGACAATTGTTTTGCTTGTGTATCTGTGCGTGTTTTTTTTGAAAATATGAGATCCGGAGATGATAAAGTCAAGTTACATCTCCTAAGCGGTGGTTCATGGCAGCAGGATGGTAACGGGTGGGAGTATGTTACCGATCAACCGATAACCCGTGTCAAGGTGGCACCTAACATTACGCATCTTTGGTTGGTTAATTGTATTCATAGAAAATTTCGTATCGATCCTGCTCTTGGTACGATTAGAATATCGTATAAGGTTAATGATGGTCTTTATGAGTTATGCAACAATGACGATGTTTTGTCTTTCATTCAATTTTTTGACGGTGAAAATAATCCACCAACACTCTGTGTGTTTGTCGATCCATCGATGTCCGGTGGAAGCGATCTCGGTGGTACTTCGAATGCCGGAGGCGGTGTGGATGAATCTGATGATACCCCATATGTTGTTCTCGAAACACAACAAGGAGGAAAAGCAGAACAACAAGAAGATGACGACGACGAAGTTTATAGACATGATGAGGAGTCTCATGTTTACCACTTGGGTTTATCTGATGTTGATACTGATGAAGACGACGACGAACCAGAAAGTAGTCCTATCAAATCATACGGTGGGATAAATGATTTCTTTGATATGCCCCCTCCACTTCCATCAGCGACCCCAGTCATCACACCCAACCTACCCCCACGTTATAGTCGTAGTAGAAGAGTAAGTTTGGGTCAAGTATTCCAGACGAAAGACGATCTTACACTCGCTCTCGGTTTGAAGTTTCTTGAAGAGGGTTTTGAGTTTGGAGTTCATCGATCAAACAAAACCAGATACGATGCCAGATGTAGGCAAGCCGGATGTTCTTGGCGTATCTATGCGACCTCTGTCGAAAATACCAATATGTTTCATGTTCGTATATTGGAAGACGTACACACTTGCTCGAGGACGCAGCTGCATCCCAACCACCATCAAGCAAACAGTAAAGTGTTGGGTAATTTTATTTACCCTAAAGTGAAGGATACCAGCAGGACATACCGTGGATCCGACATTGTCAACGACGTCAGATCGGATTTGAAAATAGATATTTCTTACTGGCAAGCCTGGCGCGCAAAAGCTTATGCACTCACGATGGTGCGTGGTACCCCTGAAGAATCGTTTACCTGACTCCCCTGCTTTCTCTATAATCTGGAGCTTCGGAATCCTGGTACCGTTACCTCCATAAGGATAGACAGTAGAGAACGTTTTGAGGTGTGTTTCGCTGCCCTCGGTTGCGCGGTACGTGGTTATTTTAATAACTTTCGTGGTTATTTTAATTGAACTGCTATATTGAATAATGTTATAATATGAAAATGCCTTAAATATCTAGATTCGATCGTTTACCACACACTTGCGTCCGGTCATTATCATCGATGCGGCTCATTTGAAGGGTACTTACTTGGGCACAATGTTCTTAGCCGTTGCTATGGACGCAAATAACCAGATTGTGCCCATCGCTTTCGGAGTTGGTAGGTCTGAGAGTGGGGATGTGTGGACTTGGTTCTTAACCATGCTGAAGCGTTGTATCGGGGAACCCGAGGGGTTGGTTTTTGTATCCGACAGGGCTGCTTCAATTCACCAAGCAATTAATACGGTTTACCCGGGCGCCCATTATGCACTTTGTTGTCGCCATCTAATGATGAACGTAAAAACCAGGGACAACAGGGTCAGATACAGGAAGAAGTTATTTTGGAGGACGTGTAAAGCATATACGGTGGAGGAGTTTGAACTGAATATGATGGGTCTACGAGCTGCTTTACCTCTTGGAGCTCCGCTTATGGACCAGGTTGGACCGAAGAAATGGTCAAGGGCCCATTTCCCAGGAATGCGTTACAACATAATGACATCGAACAGTGCCGAGTCGGTGAATGCATTGTCTCGTTTTGCACGGAGCCTGCCTATTGTGGCCCTTATGGATTATTTCCGATGTTTTCAGCAAGAATGGTATTCGATTCGTCGGAGAAATGGAGGTTATCATCCTTGGATTTTTGATTGTTTGAATTTTATGTTTTCATTTTTGCAACACTAACGTAACAAATTTGTGTTATCGCAGAAGAAATGGTGAATCGTCTCACGCCTTGGGCGGAGGCCAAAATAGAAAAGAGAATTCACAAGTCGGCAACGTGGACTGTACATGAGATTGGTCGAGGTTACTGGGAAGTCCGCGATGGGGTTAGGGACGCAGAAGTTGACTTCAATAATCGTCTTTGCTCGTGCAGGAAATGGCAGCTATCAGGAATACCATGCGACCATGTCATCGTCGTCGCAAGAAATCAACGGTGTACAGACGTCTCCCATCTGGCGACTGGTTACTACGCGTCGGATAATTTCCGACAAACTTACGCAGAGCTCATACATCCAGTCGGTCCAGGAGAAGGATGGGTTGTTCCAGACCACCCGCTTATGACCGTTAGACCACCGGTCGTAATAAGAAGGGCTGGTCGACCGAGTAACCATGACCGTATCCCGTCCCAGGGCGAGGATTCCATCCAGATAAGATGTTCTCGTTGTGGACAAACAGGACACACTCGAGCAAACTGTCCATCTCTTGCACCAGTAAATGTGAGCCGACAAAGGGCATCTGGTAGTCGACAAACTGAAAGGGCATCCGGTAGTCAACAAACTCACAGGGCATCTGGTAGTCAACAAACACAACCAGTATCAACCCAAGAGAATTATGAAAGTTTTAGACATGGTACTTTTGATTTAAATGTTGATCTAAACGAGTAAACCATGTATGTAATAAACCTTTTATTAATATTATTATTACTCTATAAAGTTGACTTCTCTTTTATCCACCTTATCGTGTTTTTTAAGTTGGAAGCTGTTATTTACTAAAGTATCCATCAAACCAAAATTTTATTGAAACCAAAGAAAACGGATGAAGTGCATCGATACAACAACCATCTTTGGAGGAGCCTACTACGGGTAGATTTCCTGGATCCTGATGATCCAGTCAGACTTTTCCTTAATCATGTCCTCCATGTCGGTGTAGCTGTCTTTGATTTCTATCACTTCATCTTCTAAGTCATTAATCTCTCGTTTCATCGCCCTAACCCTGCGCTTCATTTCTTCCAAGAACTCCTTCTTCTCCGCAATACACGCCTCTTTATCTTTCTGAATATCCATGTTGCTTAGCCACATCCTTCTTATGTTTTGTATATCTGCATTCGCCGCATCACATGACTCTCTCAACCTGGTAGGCAGTACTTGAGACATTGGTAGACCCGGCTGCTGGTGAGGTTGATACTCTGGTGGGGATTCTCCCCCCTGAGCATGGTAGTATGCCTCTCGTGCATTGTTAAACTCTTCCCATTCCTGAGGCGTAATTGGACGATCGGCCGCAGTTCTACCAAATTGTGCCCACTCCTCCGTTGTCTCGGGTGCCTTCCAGTTAATCCTTCTTGATCCATCATTTAACTGTTGGATATATGCGGAGCCTGAAGCACCATTCGCTGACCTTCTACCTGTAACACCCTAGAAACTGCGGAAATGAAATTCGGCAAAAAGACTAACTTGCGGAATAAGGTGTAACAATTTCAAATACAAAACAATCCAACGGGGTACAAAGTAGACATTAATGTGGTATATAAATGAAGCATTATACGACAACCTATTAATCTACAATTATATCTAGATTAGGGACGGGTGTCGCTATACTTCCAAAATAAATCTTCAAAAGAGTCTCTCACGACCCCAAGGTCGCTCCCTCAGCCCCGACGAGCCCCACCGCTAAGATAACCTGCCAACATGACAACCAAGAGCAAGCGTTAGGCTAAAGCCTAGTGAGAACAAGCCAAATAAAAAGACAGTACTAAACCCAAATGGTGTCACGCGGTGAGTATGGCCATGAGCTAAGTCAAGAAATCAAATAAACCATTAGTGATTAAACATGGTATAAGTAATACCCAAAATCACATAACGAGCTCAACCGCTCTAGATCTGTTGCTCAAAACATTCAAGTCAACCCCTCTGGATCTATCCTTGAGAGTTCCCAAAACAGGGGGAACCCAAGCACATAATGGGATTACACCTTACTGCACCATGAGATGCTGCTCGACCGTATAGGCCCACACCTTACTTATCATGGCAACCCGATGCCTATCCCGTGCTAAACGTGAACCAAATGCCCAAAACAGGGGACACAGGAACACCGTGCCTATGGATCCATTGCACTAAGACTCAAAGCCAAAGCATGTCATTTCAGAGCATACTCATATTAAATCAGATATACAGGCAATTCATATGAACAACGGTTCAATTCTATAAATCTTGTTTCTTGAAAATATGGGATTTTTAGAAGGTATTTCCCAACGACAATAAGTCACTTTGAAACCAGGTTTTCTTCATTTCAAATAATACATTTATCACATAGCATTCGTAATACAGACCGATTTAGCTTAAAGGACTCACCTTAGATGCCTTCCTGCTTAAAGACTGCTTCTTACGATTGCTACCTATGACAACACCGTTAAATCGGTAAGCCCAAAGATACAGACAACATGCTGACTTATAACTCTAGAATACAAGCACAACAAACTGCCAAACATAGATACGGTCGAGTACCAAAACCGGTCGAACACAACTCCGGTCGAACACGACTCCGGTCGAACACGACCCCGGTCGAACACGACCCCGGTCGAACGACCACCCGGTCGAACACGACCCCGGTCGAACGACCACCCGGTCAAACGACCATCGGTCGAAGGACCATCGGTCGAAGGACCATCGTCTTGTTCAAGAACATTAAGAACAGATCGAATGCAGAACCCAGATCCAAAATGAGAAAATACTCAGATCTCACAATGGAACGGTTTAAAACCTTCACAACGAGATTCTACACGGCTAAAAGCATTCAGATCAAAGCATTAAGCTAGATTCGTACCTTGATTTGGAGAAAACCGAACAACCTCTTTACTGCTTCTTCTCTCTTTCTCTCTCTGATTTCACAAAAGATCTGATTTGTGATATTTTCAAAATATCTAAAATCTGATTTATATTTATATAACCCAAGTTACATTTTACCCCCTTGAACTTTGGGTAAAAGTCAACTTTTCACCCAACCTTAAAATAGCGGGTGTTACACTACCCCTGGAACGTGAACCACCAGCCATTAAGTTATGAAAATGTAGAGAATGGTTGTAAACGGTGTGGAGGGTAGATAACAAGTTGTGAATTACTACTTCACCATAAAATCTACTTATGGTCGATGAGAAGATAGGGAGGGGCGCAATTGCGCCCGAGCGCAATTTCATATGGGCGCAATTGCCCCCCACTACTCAACTGCAAAGTGCCTGACAGGATTCACTGCAAAGTTATGGAACGATTCCCCTGCAAAGCCTGTTGTCAGGATTCCCTTGTAAAGCATTAAACGACAACGATTCCCCTGCAAATGTAGAGGGGCGCAATTGCGCCCCCACGCCATTGCGCCCCTGTCCTTAGATTTTGGCTATAAATAACGTGGTTATACCAAAGTTATACTTCACACCATACAACATTTTCATAGTATAATAGTCCCCTCTTTGACCAAACAAATGGATGGAAATGCATCATCGTCAAACCCACCGTCTTCACAAATAATGCCCTCCAGACTGAAAAAAGCGATAGAGAAAAGTGAAGCGGAGATCGAACAACTCACCGAAGAGTGGAAGGAAATGATGGCCAAGAAGGATGGCCACTTGCGAAGGATCGACGCAGACAAGGAGGAGATAAGAAGGTTGAAGAGGGAGATAAAAGAGAAAGAAGACCGTATTCGCCAGGACAACGTTCAAGTAAACAAGCTTATGCAAGATTTTGCAGTACTGCAAGCGCAGGTTACCCAGAAACAAAATTGGATTGATCAATGTAAAGCACTTTATCCTTAGCATTTTTGGATTTTCTATGTTGCTAGTTTGTACCCTTACTTGCTATCACTTTCTTTCATGGTGCTTGTGTTGTTGTATTTCTTTCGTTGGTTATATAGTTCATATGCATTGTATCCGTTCAATGTTATTAGATATGTTCAATTTATTGAAATGATGCTTGTCTTGAAATTAACTAAAACTTCCAAAAAAATTATATACGTAGATAAATATACAAGGTCCTAAAAAGGTCCTAAAAGGAATCATACATTTCGATCTGTCTGTATCATGGACCAAAAGACATCCGTCATATGACACCTCAATGCTGCCGCCCTTGTCGACTCATCCTCCTGGGCTATTGGGACCCCGTTATTCGCTAAATGGGTGAGGAACATGCATGTCAAAGGACCACAATCGCCCAAAGAACCCTGTTGCTGTGGTACCCCATCTGTGTGTACCCAAGTGAACTCATGGCTTGCAGCTGCAAGTGATTGGCAAACAACTAGGGTAAGAAGTTCCGGTAGATCGTTGGCGAACTTCGTCATCATTTCATTAAAGGTGTCCACATATGACGGGCTCCTGAAGCTATCATATATAACCATCTTCATGGTTTCTAGGTTTAAGTCGCCAACAACCCAATGCTTTTGGTCGATGCAAATGGGAATAAATACTTGAAATATTTGTTAAAAAACAAACCAACAGTGAATAACATTAAACTATACAGAAAGTTATAAATAACAAGTTTTTTTAGAAATTGAAATTCATACATGTTCAACAGACCACCATGGTACACCATCCGACTCCTTCAACATTTTGTAGACATATTTCGGCCCCCCACCAAAGAGCAAGACATGCATGAAATCGGACGTCATCACCGTCCAAGTGGCACTGGGCGAACGCGACTCGCGGATAAACCGAACCCATCCGTCGATGTGCTATATAAAAAATAAAAAAATGTTAAGACATAAATGGACATTATGATAGACAAACTGAAATGACGCTTTAGTACTAACATCATTTTTGAGCCACCCCGAGCCCTGCAGACCGAGTAATAATCCCCACCAGTCCCTACCGACAGCATGGGTGGGTATGCACCTAAGCCAATAATCCGGCAAATCATTATCATGCCACCTTTTGGCAATAGCGGATGAAGTGTAACTGGAAGCAGAAGAAGTGGTGGTAGCAGCAGTGGTGGCAGCAGTGGTGGTAGCATCTGCTTGCCGACGAGGATGAGGGACCTTCGATGGGCGGCGCTGGATAGGTGGGCGTGTAGTAGGAGGCAAAGCGGTGAAAGGAGGGCGCAATGATTTCCCGGGATATTTCTCGCGCTGCGGCCTCTGGATAACAACGCCCGACGGACGAACCTGTGTGTTCTGGGACACTGCAGGATGAGGCGTATCCTGGAACAAAGCCCCAACAAACCCCTCCAAACCCATCTGTTGCGCTCCACTATCATGGAGCAATGCCCCGAATGTGCCCTGCAAAATATGTTGGGTCCTCACAACTTTGTTCTATTAAATAAATAGCAAATGTAACAAACAAATCTCTTAACTTACATGTTGAGTATGCTGAGTATGTTGGCCCCAGAGCCCTCCAAACCCTTTGTTCTATTAAATAAATAGAATGACTTCTCACCCTCGTCAACATCCTGCGTAACTCTAGCCCTCTTCGTCTGTCGACGCCCCGCCGTATTACTAAACCAGCGATGGCTCTCTGTATACCATTCCTGACTCTCCTCCCACGGCGTCGGAACAAGGCGATCACGTGGCATCCTATCATTCTAATATATTGAAAAATAACCATGTTAGAAATCCACACGAGGGCCCCACTTATCACAATTTTTTGGTCGTAGTCAATGTAACTTACCGTTGAGACATCCATGAGATTATGGGCATGATAGCTACCAATAACTGTCGAAGACCTAGCCCAACGAACTGCACGTGGCATCCTGGTGGTCAATATATAATACGTGCTGGCCATAGGAAAGGTCTCCAAAATCCATATCTGTGAATTATAATACCTAGACAGTTGTAAATATTTTCTAGAAATAGGGAATTCGGGTAGGTTGTAAAAATATTAATTTGATATCAACTTACTAACCTTGAAGGCAAATAAAAAACCAGATAACAACATCCTATATTTATGGTCCGGTCGTTTCTGGATCGCTTTATTCATCTGATTGTAGGTGTGCGCCCATATATAGAATCCCCAGGGATACTGATTAAACACGCTCATATCATCAATTGCCCGAAGTACAGGGTCGGGAATATGCTAGGACAACTGATGACCGAGGAAGAACGTCTCAACCATCATCATCAGACAAATACGGACGACAGAATCATCATCGATATGGGCTCGCCCCTCGTCAGCAGTGCCGATAATATTGAATAAATCTGTGATGTGTCGCACCGTCAACTGGCCTCGCGGGAACATCCGTCTAACAAACCCACCGGACCGATTCTTATGCAACTTCGGGTGCGGTCCGAAACGGAGTGCTGTGATAAGACAGAACTCCTCACGGCCGAACCGAAGCGCGTGCTCACCAACCTCATAAATCATCTCGTCATCCCGTATATTTTCCGGGAAGACCTGTGTCTGCAAGAATATGTGGACCAAGGTCGGGTCGGCAGATGTATCGGTCAATTGCAACCAATGACCGAAACATGTCTCCTTGAATAGCTCTAATCGCCGGGAGTTCAATTTCTGGCGAATCGAGTCCACCATGGACGTCTTACTCTTAATATTCAACTTTTCTGTGTAGAAAGTTCTTCCCTGCATAATAAGTGTCAGTTTCTAATATTCAACTTTTCTATAGGGACCTAAGTTGTCAGTTTCTAATGTAGAGGGACCTAAAGTGTAAATTTCAAATGTTAAGGGACCTAAAGTGTATGTTTCTAAAGTAAAGGGACCTAAAGTGTAAATTTCAAAATTTTAGGGACCTAAAGTGTCACTATCTAATTTTAAGGGACCAAAAGTCTCAGTTTCTAAATTTTTGGGACCTAAAGTGTCAATTCATAAATTTCAAGGGCCTAAAATGTAAATTTAAAAAGTTAAGGGACCTAAACTGAATGTTTCTAAAGTAAACGAACCTAAAGTGTAAATTCCTTAATTTATAGGACCTAAAGTGTATGTTTCTCAAGTAAAGGGTCCTAAAGTCTAAATTTTAAAATTAAAGGCACCAAAAATGTAAATTTCTAATATGTAATGTCTAATTTTTAAAAGTGTAATTTTTAAAAAAATTAAAGGATTATTGTATAATGTGTAAATTTTTACAATGTTCTATAATGTCAACATTAAATTTAAAACTAGACTATTATTAACTATAAATTTAAACCATACATAACAACAAAACCTATCAATGGAAATAAAAATATACCAAAAAAATTCATCCAAAACTAGGCTTTTAACTACAACCATTTAAAAGTATAAACCATACATAACAACATAATCTATCCATGGAAATGAAAATATACCAAAAAAAGTCATCAAAAATAATGTTTTTAACTACAACCATTTAAGACTATACAACATACACAATAACAAAATCTAACAATGGAGATGAAAATATACCAAAAAATCATCCAAAATAATGCTTTTAAGTACAACCATTTAAGACTATACAACATACACAATAACAAAATCTAACAATGGAGATGAAAATATACCAAAAAAATCATCCAAAATATTAAAATGATAACTACAACCATTTAACACTATAAATCATACATAACAACAAAATCTATTAATATAAGTGAAAAAGACACTAACCTCAGCCATTTGTGGATCGAGTAATTAAAAATGTGCAAAAATGTAGTTTGTCGGCGAGAGAAAATGACAGCTCCGGCAAGGTGGGGTTGGATCGAGTAATTAAAAATGGGAGCTGGTCGGCGTACTTTCAGTATAAAGTGCCCAGGGGCGCAATGGAGCCCTAGGGCTATTTCCGTAAAGCATAGCGAGAATGGGCTAGGAGGCCAATCCAGTTCAATGTTTGGGCCATTTGGGTCAATTTCCCTACATATGATTTTGTACATGATCTGCTGTTTTTTGTTGTTTTCTTATTTTCTTAAATGCTTACCGTTCTCATTTGAACATTCTCTCTCTCTCTCTCTCTCTCTCTATATATATATATATATATATATATATATATATATACACACACACAGGTTCACGTGAGACCAATCTGTTTTCATGGGACCCGTGAGACCACGATTTTACACTTGAAACTTCACGGCAAAACACTGTAAAAGTAAAAAAATCCGAACCTTCAAAATATTTTGATGTAAAGTTGAAGTGTAAAAACGTGGTCTCACGTGATCCTAAGTCCATATTTAAATTTATATAAAAGGGGAAAATCATATAAGAACCATAAAAAAATGAGAAATATAATAAATTATGATTAACCAAGACATATTTTTTACATTTTTAATGCATAATTTAATCTAATTATAAATAGGGATATATATAGCAATATTAAGTTAGAAAAGGAAATGAATGGAGAGTGTACTTGTACATCAGAGTACAACTGTCTGGTGGCCAGAAAAGGAAAGCAACCACAGAAGAAAAAGGTAAAGCAAACCTCACACCCCCTCCCCCAACTTTTCTCATTTTGCAGACAAAACCCTCGACTTTTACGCGACCTCTGTGGACCCCCCTCTTTTTTTTTCTCTCTCACACATACAAACACACACAGTATGGTGTGAGAGAGAGAGATATAACGTTTTATCGTACTTTAATCTTACCCCCGGTAGGGGTCCATACCGAAAAAAAACATACAAATTGACGTTTGCTAAAACCTTATTTAGCTTACGACCATCATACACATGTGTATTTACTTTAACTTCTCGACTATGTATTAATTTCACTTTTGTAGTCTTCCGTAAAACCATGGCCAATTTTCGGTTATAAGACAATGTCGTTTTCCACAATTATAAATTGTACAGAGGTTGTAAGAGCATCTCCAACAGCTTCTTCAAAATGAATAAAATGATGATTTTGAGCTAATATTTTGCTCCAACGGTATCACCAAAACTATCTCTAAAATGGAGAAAGTAGGAGAGAGAAAGTGTTTTATCCAAATATGGAGATCACCCAAAAAATGATTACTAACGTTGTGTTCTCTAATCTGGAGAGAAAATAAAAGAAAAGAAATAGATGGAAAAGAAAGGGAGAGAAAATAAAGGAAAGGAAAATATTTTTTTCATTTGTATTCCCGAAATGGAAAGAAAATGAAGTAAAGGAAATGAAAGAAAATAATTTTTCATATTCTTGAACAGAAGAGAAAGGAAAGGAAAGATGTTACAAATATACTCTTATAAAAATATATTCTTTATAATAAAAAATTGGGTAATTTTGTAATTTTAATAAATTCAGTAATTTTAATTTTCTTTCCTTTCCTTCCTTTCCTCCCACATTTGGGTGGAAAGGTTTGAGAGGAAAATTATCAAATCTTTCCTTCCGTTTCCTTTCCTTTATTTTCTAATCAAAACTCATTTAACGAAGGAAAGAAAAGGAAATGGAGGGAAATTGGAGGAAAGTAAAAAAAACTCGTGTTATCGAAACTTTCTCCTTTCCTTTCTAAAAAAAACCCGGGACAAAAGGGGTATTTCCGCAAAGTTATCAAGATTTAGGGCATTTTGGTAATATGAGTTTCAAATACGGTCATTTTAATTAATTTCCCTATATAAAAAAGGTGTATGCAATTATGCATTAAAGTAATTTTGTAGGATTAGTTCAACTAACGATAAAGTTATAATCTTTGGAATTCCTAATTAGAAGTCATTGGTTCGAGTCATGCAAAGTCACTATAGATTTTTTCGACCGTTTTTCAACGTAGCTAAACTTAATCGAGGTACGTACAAATAGGTTCAATAATAATGGTGAAAAAAAGTATTCATTGAAGAGAGGAAGCAAATTGCATTGAGAAAGGTGAAATGAAGGAAAAAAGAACAGTGAAAATGTAATTTTAATGTGGTAAAAACAATATGTCAATTACAACACCATCTAATTTACTTACCCAATTTATCTTTGTGTTAAATATACAGATTAGCAATGTATTTTAAGTCAAATTTTATTTTAGTTAATATATATTTTTTTGTTTAAAATAATATATATTTTACTTTTTTATTTTATTTTATTCATAACAAAACTATATTTTAATTTTAATTTATTGATAAATGATTGTTTTTAATTGTTGGGTTATATTATAATTTGATTGAGAAACCGGTATAATAGCTTATTAGCTTTATCGTAGCAAAATTAATGAACAAAAAATAAAGCAAGTAAAAGAATATCCTGTCAAAAATTAGGGGCCGTTTATTCAAACTCTTATAAAGTAAGCGTTTACAAATAAGAGTCAACACCATAATTTACTTTATCGGGTAAGCTTGAAGTCTATTAAAATGGTATCGTATGCAACAATATACCCGGTAAACGCTTACTGCGTAAGAGTAGTCACCCTCACTGAGTAAGACTCTTCATCCTTATCAGCACTTTTATTGGGTAAGATACTAAGATTCTCGGTCTTTGTCATGTTCATCCGGTAAAACAAAATGACCATGTAAGTGCTTACCGGATAAACATTTAGGTGTGGTTTGTTTTTTTTAAAAAATCTCTTAATGACTCTGTTGGTCCCGAAGGTGCTTAACAAGTTTGTAGAAGGGGGGGGGGGTTGAATACAAACACAGAAATTAAAGTTTAATAAATTGTTTATTGATAAATCAAAATACAATTTACAAGTTTGTTGCGGAATAAGATTAAGACAGACTCAATCTAAACAAACTTAAGAAACAC
The DNA here is from genome assembly GCA_954870635.1 of Arctium minus. Lineage (NCBI taxonomy): Eukaryota > Viridiplantae > Streptophyta > Magnoliopsida > Asterales > Asteraceae > Arctium > Arctium minus. Next base: position 69,836,311 of record OX941094.1, on the reverse strand, counting down.
TAAGATGGTTGCACAAGAAATTCAGAGAATGGGGGATTTTTAGAGAGATAGAAAACAAGGGTTTCTATTTTGGAGTTCAAGGATTGAGCACACCTTCAGATGAAGGAGTGAGCTTCCTATTTATACCCTATGCATTAAATGCATGGCATGGTACTTTACACGTGGCATTCATAGATTGGCTTTGGTAGTCTCACTTTTGGAGACATGCTTTTGGCCGCTTTATGAACAGTGTAGTTGACAGAGTTGGTGTACGATTTGTGGCAGAGACGTGTCCGTTCTGACACATCGTACTGGTTGTGCAAGGTAAGACAAAAGAAAACTTGAGGCATAAGCTTTGTGATCGTTGATCGTTGAGTATCTCTTCTTCCAGAGATAAAGAAGTTCAGCTATCGCTGAAGCTTTTCCTCAGGCTTCTTCGCGTAAGTAGATGTCTGATCTTCGCTGATATCCGCATCAGGTCACTAGTAGACTTATCTATTGTTCAGTGGCTTCGTCTTCGATTCAGCTATGAACTATGTTGACGCGAGACTTGTCTTCAGGGATTTCGTTAACTGTGTTACATAGGAAACGATCAGTGATGACTGAACAGACTCAGTTTGATCGCTGAAAGTGAAACACATACATATTAATGTTTACAAAAAGGTCATCAGCGATAACTGAACAGACTCAGTCTGATCGCTGATGATGAAACACTAATACATATAATAACGTAATTTTCACTAAGTATAAAAGAGGGTCGTTATCAAATCACTGAGAGAGTTTGGATCAACAATCTCCCCCTATTTGATAATGACAAAGTAACAAAAGAAAATTACTTTGATTCAAAATATAGGAATAAAAAGGACTCATAGAATGCATGTCCCAATTACTATTTTGAGGGATCTTTTACAGTACTGATAGGGTTAAGTACATCACTGCTATTTTCATTTAATTCAGGGATGGAATTACAAGATATGAAAAACATTACAAGTGAGTAACTAACTACTGTAAGTACAACTAACAGATTACAGAGAAGAAAACTAATCTATCAGCTATTAAAAGAAGATTTAGGAGGATTGATCATATACTCAGGTATTTCTTCTCCTTTCTGTCTTCGTTCCAAAGATTCTTGACTGATAATTTCTTTAATTTTTTCAGCAGCAGGGAAGAAGTCACACCATAAGCATAAGAGATCCTTGAGATGATTCAGAGGACAGATAGGAATCTCAGAGATTCTTTGAAATCTGAGTTCCTCATCATCATCTCTGAAGAATATTCCATAAGGATTGTCAATTACTTGACCAGCTTGGAAAGGACCACCAGGAGGCAGAGATAAGTCCAGAACTGAAAGATCAGGAGGAGGACCAAACAGTGCATCTCTTGAAAATTTGATAGAAGTTTCATACCTGATGATGGCGACATCTTCAGAGGAGGAGGACCCAATTTTTCTCTTGAGTTTCAAAGATTTGGGAGGAAGAGGAGATGGCAGCTTTAGTACAGAAACGACTCTATTTATGAGGGCTTCAAGAAGTCCTTCAACGTAGCCTCTGTATGTAGATTTGGATTTCTTCAGCGCATCCCAGAACTCTAACCATTCCGTAAATCCGAAGCTCTCAAGTTTTGATACGTACATTGCTTTTTGGGTTCCATCCTCTCTGGTAATCTCCATGGTCACTGAGAGTTGATCTTTCTTCTTGCGACCAGAGATAGTCACGGCTGATATTGGAAGAAGATCAGAACGATAATCCATCTTTTGTTTGCACCATTCGATAGACTTATCGTTGATCTCTTGTTCTTTGAAGCGTTCCTCTTCAATTTCTTTCAGTAGTGCTGCTTGAACTTCCACAGGTTTGCTTTTCAGCTTTTTGTCCTTAACTTGAGAGGATTGAATCTTTAAAGCGAGTTGGGCATCTCGTTTGCATTCAGCGATCAGCTTCTCAGCTTTGGCAGATTCTTCTCTTTCAGCTTCAGTGAGGAAGTCGAGCTCTGTGGATGTTTGAAGAGGGATTTTCAGCCGTTGACTTTCTAGTTGAGCGATCATTTCAACTCTTTTCTTTACCACTTCGTCTGACCAATGAGATGGTCGAGAGGGCCTTCCTAGATGGACCAGGGAATCTTCTTCTTCTCCTTCATCAATCTCAGCGATAGAGATTGGGATTATTTCTTCAGCGATAGCAGCTGGAATTATTTGTAGTTCAGAACCCTTAAGCAGGGGTGAGAACTGTCTGGTTAGAAAAAGAAGGAAAGAAGGGATAAGTGTATTTTTAGAACGAGAGAGATAAAGGCTAGAAAGGAATAGGGGTTTGGAAAGAGTAGAAGAGTGGTACAATTGAAAGACATACCTGAGAAGGATGCTCCCCCTCAGATTGTGATCCAGTCCTCAAGCATTCTTCAGCGATCGGTTGCTTGTCTTTGCTTTGCGAAGGAACACTTGAAGATGTATCACCTCTCACCCCTGTTTTGACAACCTCTTGCGAAGTTGTCCCTGATGCGACGTTCGGCTTAGAGAACCACATAGATTGGTCTTCATCGTCGTCGTCGTCATCGGAGGGCTGATCCTTTTCTTGATCATCAAGATCTAGATCATCTTCCTCTTCATCGTCTTCTTCCTCATCCTCTTCAAAGAGAATGGAGTGAATTGATGAGGATTCTTTTGCCTTCTCCCCCTCAGATTGAGAGGGAGGTTCCTTTGGAGTCTTAGCTTCCCCAGCAGCAGCAATAGAAGTTTCTTCAGTTTTCTCCCCCACTTTGTCATTATCAGCGGTAGGGGATTGTTCAGCTGCTGGAGTAGCTGTTGAAGCTTTTAGCACTTGAACGTCAGCCTCCAGACGCTTAATCCGTTCTTCAACCGCAGGGATGTCGCATGTGGCATCATGAATGAATTCCACAGCGATGTTGAGGTTGGTACGATCATCTTCAGTGAAGGAGGGAGGCAGCGCTGGAGCTGGTGCATTCACTTTCTGTAGAATCTGCTGAAGAAGGGTCGTGCAGAGGTCAACCTTTGAAGAGAGACCCTGAACTTCAGCGGTAAGAGACTCAAATCGCCCTTGAAAGAGTCGAGAGGACTCTCTGAGTTGGACGACTTGTTCTTCAACAGCTGAAAGTTGAGAGTTCTCAGCTTTAGATGAGCAAGTGGCAGTCAACTTCTTCAGCTCCTCACCAGCCTGATTTACGGCGCTGGTGGTTTCATTGATGGTGTTGGTGAGTGCGTCCACCTTTTCTCCTAGACTGTTGACATGCGTGTCAACAGACGCCAAGCTAGGACCTGAAAATAATGTTAGTTCAGATATGGGCTTATTTGGAGAGGGGGGGAGAGAAGTGTTTAGGATTATAGGTGTACCTGACGTATCAAACATTTTGTAGAACTGCATAGATTCCTCAAAAGTTTGATGCTCAGGTCCTATAGGGAAAGAAGAGGTGGCGGGTTCAGAGACCAAATGAGGAGAGAAAGGAAGAGTTTTGGGGATAGAAGTAGGGATGGGGTTAATCTCAGGGAATGAGATAGTAGGTGAGGTTACTGATGATGTGACAGCGAGTGAGATCGCTGACACGGCAGTATGAGTGACTGCTGAAGTTGTGGAGGAAAGACCCACAAATGCATCTAAGGTAGCTTGTTGAGAAGCTCCCTCAGGTATAGTACTAGAGGGTGTACTTTCCTTAGTCTTTTTGGCCTTTTTGGAAGGACCAATCGGACTAGCTGATGGTCGTTTAGAAGTAGTGGTAGCGACAGGGATAGCAGACGAAGGAACCGTCTGCGTGGTCGCTGAAGATGAAGAAGAATGGAGAGAGAGACGAGAGCGAAGGAGAGAGATACTTACCTCGTCGGCGAGTGGCTTGACCTCCAGTGATCGTTGACCTACCCTGGCAAAGGTGCCATCATCTTTGGTGGGATAGGTGTTGGGATAGAGGAACTTGATATACGTACATATGAAGCGTACGTATGAGATCTTGGGATCTCGTTCAGGCTTCTCTAATCTCGACCTCAGATCTTCAAAGATGGCTGTGGTGTAGTCAAAGTTTTGACCAGCGATAACGGAGTAGGCCATCTGCAGTTGTGTTTTGCTGGCTTGATCCAGCGAACCACTCTTCCCACTAATGCACTGAATTATGTGCGAGAAGATAAAGTTCAGTTGTGATGGCATCTGAGCTTTTAGGATCTTGGTGAGCTTCTTGTTGGGAATAGAAGATCTTGGTTTGTTTTCCCAACAATAGCCCATTGCGTCCAGGAATGATATCAGCTCATCATCAGTGGGGAGTGCGTCGAACCCACTCTTTGGTTTGTCAGGGAATCTTAAAGATTTCCTGAGGCTAAGAGCAGTCATGCTCCCTGGCCCTAATTCCGTGCTGAACGAGATAGCAGGGACTCGTTCGCCTTTCCTGTTGGTAAGTTCAGTTGCATCAGCAGTGAACCAGAACTGCTGAAGTAGAGTCTTGGAAGGCTTATGATCCACAGTGATCGCGTAAGCTATGCATGACTGCTTGAGGAATTCAGCAGCTTCCACCAGATGTGGGTATTTGTCAGCTTTGAAGTCGAGTCTGGCCAAATGATTACATTTAGTAATCTCAACTTCAGTGAGAGCGAATCGTACATGCTTGGAAGCAACGATTGAAGACTCTGTCATTTCTGTTATGGAAAGAGGCATAATAGAAGAAATGATTTAGATTAAAAATAATATGATTACCAGTTTCCATAGAAGAAGGGAAACTGGAAAACTATCAAGTTATTTTTAGGAGAAAAATAGTGTTCTGGGTAGAAAGAATGAAGAACACTTTAAAACCAAAAGGTTTTTTATTTAAAAACATAAAATCAGAAAGAATGATCTTTAGTTTTTACAAATAAACGTTTTATAAAATCCATAGAAAGCGAATAGGATTTTAAAAAGAATAAAAAACATACGAACAAAGCATATAAACATGAAATAAACCTGTGTATCTTGAAGAAAAAGAGTTGCAGATTCAATATTCTGGGTTTACTTGCTTGAGTGTTCTTGAGAGAATGCTTCTTGCTTTGAAAGTTTTGAAAGCGTAAACCGTATAAAGGAGAGAAGAATTCCTTTTATACGATGAGATAAAAGAGAGAGAGGAGAGAGAATGAAGCGGGAAAAGAAAAAAGATCATCATGACATTGACACGTTCCACGAAGTTGATTGGATAGAAGGGCAACGGACGAACGTGTCAGAAAAGGCATGTCGTGGATTGTCGGTTCAAATGACGTCATAGAAGAGAGACTGTACATTTGTCCGTTTTGAAATGATCACTGAAGAAAAGTCAGCGATAGATTTTTCTTTTTAAAAGTATCCCTTTTAGAAAAGATAGAGATATTTTTCCCTTTTAAAGGATCACTGACTAGAAATATCAGTGATTAATGTATTTTTCAAAAAGCTTTTAATCATTTGAAGAAAGTTCAGTGATTAAAGTTTAAAAAAATTTTTTGAGGGAAAGGAGAAAACATACCTGAGAGTCAGAATGTTTATCAGAGAGAATGATGAGAGGGGAACTTTTGATTACTAACATAATACATGAACGCTGAAGAATTATTCTTCGAGGTTCAGCATTCCAAGCTCACTGATGAGAAAGTTGAACCTTGTCTCATCAAGAGGTTTGGTGAATATATCAGCAAGTTGAAAGTCAGTAGGGATAAAGTGAAGTTCAATATCACCATTCATCACATGATCTCTGATAAAGTGATATCTGATCTCTATGTGTTTTGTCTTTGAATGTAGCACTGGATTATTTGCTATAGCGATAGCACTAGTGCTGTCGCAATAGATAGGAATCTTTGACAGCTGAAGGTCATAATCTAATAGTTGATTTCTCATCCATAAGATTTGAGAACAACAGCTTCCAGCGGCTACGTATTCAGCTTCAGCTGTGGAAGTGGACACAGAATTTTGCTTCTTGCTTGTCCAGCTTACCAGCTTTCCTCCCAAGAGTTGACATCCACCAGTGGTACTTTTTCTGTCAAGTTTACAGCCTGCAAAATCACTATCAGAATAACCAGTTAGATCGAACCCTGAGTCTTTGGGATACCAAAGACCGAGGTTAGGAGTTCCTTTCAGATATCTGAAAATTCGCTTTACAGCGATCAGATGGGATTCCTTGGGTTCAGATTGATAGCGTGCACATAAACAAGTAGAGTACATGATGTCAGGTCGGCTTGCTGTAAGATACAGCAATGAGCCTATCATTCCTCTATAGGCAGTGACATTAACAGGTTTTCCAGATGGATCCTTGTTAAGTATCAGCGGTGGTGCCATAGGAGTTTGCATCGCTGAAGTTTGTGTGAGTTCAAACTTCTTTAGCATATCTTTAACATACTTACCTTGGCAGATAAAAGTACCTTTGTCAGATTGTTTAATCTGAAGACCAAGAAAATATGTCAGCTCACCCATCATACTCATTTTATATTCTTTCTTCATTCTTTCAGCAAAGCGAGTACAAAGAGATGGGTTAGTAGAACCAAATATTATGTCATCGACATATATTTGTACAAGAATTATATGACCTTTTATCTTCCTGAAAAATAACGTATTATCAATCTTGCCACGTTCAAAATTTTCAGAGATAAGAAAAGATGAGAGAGTGTCATACCAAGCACGAGGGGCTTGTTTTAGACCATAGAGAGCCTTATCCAATTTATAAACATAATTTGGATGCTTAGGGTCATAGAACCCTGGTGGTTGTTCTACATAAACTTCTTCATTCAGCTTTCCATTCAGAAAAGCTGATTTTACGTCCATTTGATAAACGATGAAGTCTTTATAGACTGCATAAGCTAAGAATAGTCGAATTGCTTCGAGCCTGGCCACAGGGGCAAAGGTTTCATCATAGTCTATGCCTTCCTCTTGTCTGTATCCCTGAGCAACAAGTCGAGCCTTGTTGCGGGTTACAGTTCCATGTTCATCTAACTTGTTTCTAAACACCCATTTGGTGCCTATTACAGTTTTATCAGATGGTCTAGGAACGAGATTCCAAACTTTGTTTCGAGAAAATTCAGTCAGCTCTTCTTGCATAGCGCTGACCCAGTTTGGATCTCTGAGGGCATCATCAGTCTTCTTTGGTTCTATTAAGGAGAGAAAGTTTACAAAGAGACAGATATTACCTGAGCTTCGTCGTGTCTGAATACCTGCATCTGGATCACCGAGAATTTGATCTATTGGGTGATCTCTTGTCCATCGCTGAGCAGGAGCATGATTGCTTAACTCAGAGGTTGGATCAACAATTGGAATGTTTACTGATGAGGACGTTTGAGGTTCATCAGCAATTAACTGTTGAGTAGGTTCACTAGAGAGGTTTCCAGATGAAGGCAGATTTGATGGTGGTAATGTGTTTAGAGGTTCAGCTGAAACCCATGAGGTGGATTCAGCGGTGGGAGGTATGATACTTGGTTCTTCATCAGCAATTGGAGTTTCAGTGTGCTGATGGTTTGAGAAAGGTTCAGTTTCTCTATAGTGAGAGATCATCCAAGTATTCAGTTCTTCATTGTCAGCGATTGGTTTAGAGTTCGCTGAGCGCGTTTCATCAAACGTGACATGAATGGTTTCTTCTACGGTTTGTCTTCTTTTGTTGAAAACTCTGTAGGCTTTGGAGATGGAGGAATATCCTAAAAATATTCCATCATCGGCTTTTGGGTCGAACTTTCCAAGTTGATCTTTGTTGTTTAAGATAAAGCACTGACAACCAAAGATATGAAGAAAGCTGATAGAAGGCTTCCTTCCAAGAAAGAGTTCATAAGCTGTCTTCCCAAATCGCTTTATTATCAGCGATCTGTTTTGAGTAAAACATGCAGTGTTTACAGCTTCTGCCCAAAATTGAGTAGGGAGGTGAGAATCGCTGAGCATTGATCTAGCAGCTTCTATGATCGTTCTGTTTCTTCTTTCAGCGACTCCATTTTGCTGAGGTGTTCTTACTGAGGAGAAGTTGTGAGAGATTCCCTTGTTCTCAAAGAAATTGTTCAGGGAACTATTTTTGAATTCAGTTCCATGATCACTCCTTATTGATCGAACAGTAAGATTATTCAGCACTTCCATCTTTTTGACAAAAGATATTAGTTCTTCTGGAGTATCATTCTTACAGCGAAGAAAAATAACCCAGGTGTAGCGAGAATATTCATCTACAATGACAAGCGTATATTTCTTTCCAGCTATTGATTGGATATTGACAGGGCCAAATAGATCCATATGCAAGAGCTGAAGAGGACTTGTTACTGAGGAAACTTGTTTCGACTTGAAACTAGCTTTTGTTTGTTTTCCTTTTTCACATGCTGAGCAGAGAGATTCTTTAGCATATGAGTGCTGAGGAAGACCAGAAACCAGTTCCTTAGATGAGAGAGAATTCAGGGTTTTGAAGTTTAGATGAGAGAGCCTTTTATGCCATAGCCAGTTGACATCAGAAGAGGCCTTAGAGAGAAAACATAAGTTATCAGTGATAGTAGAGTCCATATCTATTACATAGACATTTTCTCTTCTATAACCACTGAGAGCAAGTTTTCCTTTTTCATCTACCACTGAACATGCTTTCTTAGAAAAGCGAACTTCGTAGTCTTTGTCACATAGCTGACTGATGCTTAGAAGATTGTGCTTCAGTCCATCTACATAAGCGACTCTTCGAAAGGTAGTTGTCCCATTGCTGAGGACACCAAACCCACGGGTAAATCCTTTTCCATTTCCACCAAAGGTCACAGAGGGACCTTTCTCTTCCTTGTATTCAGTGAGCAGGTCTCTTTGTCCAGTCATATGACGAGAACATCCGCTATCGAGATACCAGATGCCCTTTGATCCCTGCATACATAAGGAAGATTAAGCTTTGTTTGGTACCCACTTTTCAATGTGTCCTTCAGAGTTAGTGGATAAGGAAGATTCAACAATCTTCACCGCTGATGAAGATTCAGCTTCAGTGGTAATCTTCACTTTGGTTAATTTCTTAACCTTAGTGGTATTTTTCACTTTGGTGACTTTATTTGCCTTAGAGGCATTTTTCTTCACTTTGGCTGTTTTATCAGCTTCGGTGGTATTTGGACACTTGCTCGCAATATGGTCAGTGAATCCACAGTGATAACATTTTCTATATCTGATGGTGGTTTTATAACCAAAAGGTTTTGAAAACTTAAGATGAGCAGGTCCAGCTCCAAGAATGCCTTTAGCACGAGATCTGGGAGGAATTTTTATTTCTTCAGATTTCACGGGCTTTAGATCAACCTTCAGCTTTGGAGGACAGATATCAAAGATTTCTGTCACTGAGCTAGAAGATTTATCCACTGAAGGTTTGGAGGGAACTTTCAGTTTGGTTTTCTTGGAAGCCTTCTGAGGGAGAATAGACTTTCCTTTATCTGCAGGCTTAGATCTTGCAGATATCTCCTCAGGAATGGGATTAGAAGAAGAACAGGGATAGAATTGATTATAAGAAGTGTCAAAGAAATATGTGACAAAAGTTCCAAACTTAAGCGAGGAACTTTCTTCTTTAGGATCATCCTGTGGTGTCCAAAAACCAAGACCAGTTTTATCACTTTCAGGAGTTTGAGCATTTATTATCTCAGAGATCTTTGTTGATGATTTGCACCATTTTTCAACATGAGCCTTTTCTGCTTTTAGAGCAGCGATGGCTTGTTCGCGTTCAATGCTGATGATTTCATTTATAATGACTTGATCTTTTAGCTTTTCTTCTAAAAGATTTAGTTCACTGATCTTTTCATGACATTTCTCTAGCTCTTGTGTTAAGTAAACATTTTTATTTTCAGCTTGAGTTTTGTCGTTTAGAGCATTATAAAGGTCAATCGTCAGCACATCAACAGCGCGACTTCTCTCAGCTTCAGGCAGAGAGGGATTTGTTGAGATAGATACCTGAGATGATATGTAGCTCATAGAAGGTTCAGATGGTTCTTCTACTTCTTCTTTAATCTCAGCCATGAGGCAAAGATTAGCGACTTCTTCTTCATCAGAAGATGATTCTTCTGATTCAGCCCAGTCATGTTCTTCAGCGATGAGACCTTTACCTTTTTGCTGATAGCTTTTCAGCTTTTGATATTTGTTCTTCAGCTTATGGTATTTGTCATCACTGGATCTTCTTGAGGTAGAAGGTTTGAAGACCTTTTTAGACCTGCATTCACTAGCAAAATGTCCAATTTTTTCGCAGTTATAGCAAGTGGTTGTAGCCTTATCAACCGGAGTTGATTTTGGCTTTTCAGTAAGAGAGAGAGGTTTACTTCTTCGGAAGTTACTCTTTCTTGCAAATCTCTTAAAAGAGTTTGTCAAGAGTGTTAAGGACTCATTAAACTCTGAAAGATCAGGGTCTGATAAATCCTCAGATTCAGAATCTAACTCAGTGATGGTGAGAGTAGATCGCTGGGATGGAATTATCTCTGATGAGACTAAAGCAACAGCAGTGCTTTTGGAGTCTTTAGAATCTTTTACAAGATTCTTATTCAGGAGATTAGATTGCTCATAGTTGAGCAATATTCCATACAGAGTGCTTAGAGAGAGAGTATGTAAGTCTTTTGTCAGCTTAAGACATATTGAATAACTGTCCCAGCTTTCAGGAAGACTTTCCAAGAATTTTGTTAGGACCTCAGAATTAGAATAGGTCCTTCCAACAGTTCTTAGGTCAATGATCAGGCAGTTAAACCGCTGATGAATGTCAGAAAGAGATTCATTCTTACCAGCGATAAAACTTTCATACTGTCTTACCAAGTTAATCTTTCGGGTCTCTTGGATTTCAGTGGTGCCCTCATATTGAACACATATGGTTTCCCACATTTCTTTAGAAGTTTTTAGATGCATGATGGAATGGAAAACTTCATCAGGCAGAGCCATTGATATAATGGTCTTTGCTCTTGCATCTATTCCTACCTTCTTTTTATCTTCATCACTCCACTGTCTTATTTCCTTAACGACATATCGTTCAGGGACAGCTTCAGTGGTGGCAGTAGCGGGAACTGCAGCTATAATTCTAACAGGTTCATAGGGTCCGTTTTCTATATATTCAGGTATAGTAGGATCCGCACCTTCAAGAAATAGCATCATTCGATTTTTCCATAGAGAAAAGTTATCTCTGCTAAATCGAGGAGGTTTAGAAAGTGAACCATTATCATAGTAGTTTGTGTTTGTGTTTAGTGCCATTTTAGAATAGCAAGGAAGAGTATACAGCAAGATCTTGTTTATTAGATTAAACAAACTGCTCTGATACCACTTGTTGGTCCCGAAGGTGCTTAACAAGTTTGTAGAAGGGGGGGGGGGGGTTGAATACAAACACAGAAATTAAAGTTTAATAAATTGTTTATTGATAAATCAAAATACAATTTACAAGTTTGTTGCGGAATAAGATTAAGACAGACTCAATCTAAACAAACTTAAGAAACACTAAGATGGTTGCACAAGAAATTCAGAGAATGGGGGATTTTTAGAGAGATAGAAAACAAGGGTTTCTATTTTGGAGTTCAAGGATTGAGCACACCTTCAGATGAAGGAGTGAGCTTCCTATTTATACCCTATGCATTAAATGCATGGCATGGTACTTTACACGTGGCATTCATAGATTGGCTTTGGTAGTCTCACTTTTGGAGACATGCTTTTGGCCGCTTTATGAACAGTGTAGTTGACAGAGTTGGTGTACGATTTGTGGCAGAGACGTGTCCGTTCTGACACATCGTACTGGTTGTGCAAGGTAAGACAAAAGAAAACTTGAGGCATAAGCTTTGTGATCGTTGATCGCTGAGTATCTCTTCTTCCAGAGATAAAGAAGTTCAGCTATCGCTGAAGCTTTTCCTCAGGCTTCTTCGCGTAAGTAGATGTCTGATCTTCGCTGATATCCGCATCAGGTCACTAGTAGACTTATCTATTGTTCAGTGGCTTCGTCTTCGATTCAGCTATGAACTATGTTGACGCGAGACTTGTCTTCAGGGATTTCGTTAACTGTGTTACATAGGAAACGATCAGTGATGACTGAACAGACTCAGTTTGATCGCTGAAAGTGAAACACATACATATTAATGTTTACAAAAAGGTCATCAGCGATAACTGAACAGACTCAGTCTGATCGCTGATGATGAAACACTAATACATATAATAACGTAATTTTCACTAAGTATAAAAGAGGGTCGTTATCAAATCACTGAGAGAGTTTGGATCAACAGACTCTTAAGTCTAAATCGTTCAGACATTTTTACACACCACTTCTTATTAATCATAACTAAAATAAGACTTCAGACTTTAGACCTCTTAAAAAACAAACGACACCTTAGTAAACGACCCCTAAGATTGACTTAAAGTACATTGTTACTTTATGTATTTAATCGTTTACTACTTTTATACCATATGTGTAGGCATGACAACGGGGCGGTGGATGGGGCGGGGAATGCAATCCCGGACCTTGGCCCTGGTTTCACTACCCTATCCCCGGCCCCGGTTCCCGTTGGGTACGGGGAATCGAGTCCCCGCCCCGGTTTTTGTTGGGCCTATCCCGGTCCATCCCCGGTCCAACAACAAAATATATAAAATTAGTTGGAAAATATCAAATATTATATAACGCATATAAAAAAATATAATTTTTATTGATATTTATACATACGGGGACCGGGGGGGGGGTTGGAAAATACATTACCCCGCCCCGGTTTTCAACATCTCGGGGATCCCCGGCCCCGGTTTTACGGGAAATCCCCGGCCCCGAACGGGACGGGTGAACCAGGTTCCCCAACGGGGCAGGGCAAATCACCATGCCTACATATATGAAATCGAGAATGAATATATGTTAAAGATATTTCTATAAGTTGTATCATTCGTATTGTTTGAAGAATACGTTTTAGCAAGAATATTGTTCTATGTATAATAACTTATTTATGTTAGCAGATTTTGTTGTTGGAAAGTATTATTAAGAACTAATTGTCGTTCAAACCTTACATATATTATTAACTGACGTATGTCTTGGTCATGGCCGTGTCGGGGGAGGCAGGTCGGGCGTACGTCCAGGGCCCACGATAAATAGGGGCCATTTTTTTTAGTATATAGTAGTAGTAGAAAAAAAATAGTAAATAAAAGAGACAAATCCTTTTAGTATCTAATCGGACCCAAAGAATTTCGTATTTATATAGGACCCAATCATATACTGTATTAATTAATTACATTGGAAAAAAAATATATGTTAAAAGTTAATTAGTCGTACTTTTTTTAGTATTGTTTATTGTTTCTCTAAGTTTTTTTTATCTAGTACCAAAGTCTATAACTATTTGCCTAAAAAACTTTGATATATATTTTTATCATTCATCTCCCGCTTGTCATATTAGAAATCCAAAGTCTAATAAGACCCAAATAATTTTCTATTACATTAAGGACCCAAGCATTTATTAATTATTTACAATGGAAAATAAAACATGTTAAGTTAATTGGTCGTTCATTTTATAGTATTGTCTATTGTTTCTCTAAGGTTTTTTTTTAATCTAGTATCAAAGTCTAAAACTATTTACCTAGAAATATTGATATATTATCAATCATTCGTCTCCCACTGACTCTTTTAATTATTTCATCAGCATGAATTCTATATTTGTATTAGAATATAATCTATTTCTTGTTATTAACTAAGAGAGTGCACTCATACCTTTTGAAAAAAATTACCAACCATATGAGACGGTTCAACTTATATCAATACCCTTGTTTTTTCAAACATTATTGATTCTTTGTTATCTAATATTGAGTGCACGAATATTAAGTACCTTCCTATCTCTAAAACAATAATATAATCTTAAGCTATAACCAACATGGGTTTTGATTCTATAATTGATGGTTCCGAAAAAGTTTGTTTCAACTCTAGTTTAAAACGGTGATAAAAGACGTTAACCTAAGATGAGATGGAAACTCAACTGATTATATTAATTTAAATAGAGTATTACTCCGAATGGCCAACATTTTGACCCAAAATTATGCCATTTTATATATTAAATGTACATAATAAAGATGTTTTTGACGGTAGAACATACTAACGGTGCTATGTAAAATTGATATAGCAGATAATTAAATCTAGAATTAATTATTGTTGATTTTGCATATAAGAAGACTCAGAAAAACAATTTTATATGAATTTTTAGTATTTTTTAATTCAATTTTATTTTTTATGATAAAAACTATATATCAATGATTCTTTTTATAATTATTGAGGGTCCTTTTCTACATCAGGGCCTATAAAATGTCAGGAACAAACTTGGTCTTTGTCCAACTTTTCAGTGTAACAAATTTTTTTCCTCAATTGGTGTATCAAACGTTTGATTCTTCTGATTTAATGCCCATTTTATCTAATAAACGGGGGTTCAACATACGTGGTATTTGATGTTTTTGATGTATCATGTTCTCACGTAAGAATTACAATATAACATGACAACTTGTTATCAACATCCTCAATAGTTATAAGATCAGTTGATTACGGATCAAAAAGAATACGAGATAGAAAGAATTAAATGTTGTTTACATTAGAAAAATATATAGTTGTGGGGTTGTTTGTTGGTTTCCATTAAATCTTGTATGGATAAAACTGTCTGTATAGATTGGAAATGTTTTTGTTTTGAAGGGTTTTTTAATAAATGGAAGGAGCGTGAGCAGGTTCGGAAAAAATTGCTTTATAATAAAACTCCCCTTAGATGTTTACTGAATAAATAATTTTTTATATCATTGAGCTACTATCAAACAATCATGTATATTTGAACGCATAAGTTGTCTGTCCTTTTAAACTCATTAAGCTTATAACAAAAAGGCCTTAAGTAGTAAGTATGAGTGTATGACCAATTTTGCTACATTTTAATAAACTTGGTCAAAAATATACTTCTTCCGTCCAAAAATAGGTGTCAACATTTCAATTTTAATTTGTCCTAAAATAATATTCATTTTAAAAAAGTTAAAATGTCTGTTTCCCATTCTACCATTGATTATGTGATGGGAAAAAATTTCTCTCTATTATTGAGGGTAAAAATGTCATTTATTTAATTAAAAAGTGTTATAATTATACATTAATAAAATTGCATCTTATTTATTATTTTAAGTGTTGATTAAAACTTAAATTATTTTAAATTAAATTATGTACATAATAAAGCCTTTATTAATAAAATTCAAAGTTAATTAAAAGTGTACAATATGATGATAATAAGACATTTGACAATTGAGAGATACAAATAAATCTAGACCAAAAAACATAAAAATGAAAAATAAATAATTAGATAACGAACAAAACGGTATTTTAAGAAAATGGATTGTTGGTACACGAAGAATTTTTTATTTATTGTTTTTTAACTAGTGTTGGGCCCGTGCATTGCACGGGAGGATAAATTTTTTGTTGGAATATTGAACCGAGTTAAAATGAAACGTAATTTCTCTGTTAACAGTTAATGAAATACAATGTGAAAAACGAATGTATTTTCATAAGTGGTTTAACTTGCATATATTCTTAATCGTTTGTTGTTATGAGTTTGTACAATAATATTGGTAATAGTTTTGTATTATATTATTTAAAACTCAAACGACATGTCTCACAACATATCACTATTATTGAAATAATTATAAATATGAACATACGTTTTTACAGATTTTGCAATTTTTCTGAAACCTCCTCGACAACACTTGACAATCATTTTGAACGTATAAATCTGTAGATTAATTAACAACATTCAACCCACATCAAATATGACAGAGAAAATAAATGATTTCTATCTTTTGTAACCGACAACTCAACTGGTATAGTTCAAATTCACTCAGTACCACTTGAAAATTTATCTAATTATTGACTTCAAGACCTCATAGTATTAGTCGATAAAAATAAATATATATATATATATCTTATTCCACTAATTCGAAAAATATGATTGTGGGTTTTGAAAAATATAAACAAATCCTCAGTAAATAAAATAAAATATAAAAAAGTAGTTTTTCAAAAAAACAAAAATATAGTGGAATACATTTTGTTCAATTGCAGGTTCTGCCATTGACACCCGACCGTTCGTCTTCTTCTTGTACTCGGATGATACATAGAGAAACTATATATATTTATAGTGAATGTAGAGAATATTTTAAAATCTTTTATTTTCATTTTCGATTTTACATTTAAATGTAAATATATTAAAAATATGGAAGAATATTTTTATATTTACATAGTTTCTATTTTATTTTCTTTACACTTGGTTAATTTGGAAAATATTGCGAAATATTTTTATTTTAAAGAATACGATAATTTATTAGTGTATCTCGTTATTTTTTTTTTTAATTCATATCAACCTTTTTTTTTTCTTCTTTTAATGCTCGTGAAAAAAAATACGTGTAGATTTTATATTAGCAAAAAAAGTACGTGTAGATTTTATATTATGCTAATATAAAATACGTGTATATTTTATAAAATAAAATAGATTTTATATTAGCAAAAAAATACGGAAGAAAAAAGAGTTTATATTACATCTCATTATGTAAAAAGATTTTATAAAATAAAATATGGAAAAAGATTTTATAAAATAAAATATGGAAAAATCATTATGAGATGTAATATAAAAAATACGGAAGAAAAAAGATTTTATATTACATGTCATTAATATATGTAAAATCTACATTTAAAATAGATTATGCTAATATAAAATCTATTTTATAAAATCCTTCACCAAAAAAACAAATATTTATATATTAATAAATGAGTATCCATTCCACAAATAGATGATTATGTGAGATACTGTGCTTGGAAAGGTTGTACCAAAGCATTAAGAAATTGTAAATTAAGTAATTGGTTTTAATTAGTTGTACCGTGTGCTTAAAATGTTGTAATTAAAAGTTTTTTATGTCGTTTTTATAATATAGTATAGATTAATATTATTTAATATATTTCAATATGATTAGAAAACTGCTACATTTTTTCTAATAATTATTTTGGAGATTTTAAGTACTTTAACTCGTTTTCTGTTTTAATCTTTTTATAAATTATCAATAATTGAATAAATCTATACTATATTATAAAGTACGGATAAAAAACTCTTAAATACAAATTATTAGGCACAAGGTACCATCATTTTATGCAAGATTTTAAAAATCTTTTAATTTACAAGTATCAAAGCACAAGATACATATTACTACAGTAGACTTCTAACATCCACCAATTTGGTATGTGCAGAGTCTTCCTTTTATGCAGACTTTTCCATGTATCATTATTAATTTATATATTATATTACTATAAATTTGTTTTAATTATATTATTAGGCTATGTTTGGCAAACTAGCTGAAAAGCTAGCTGGTGACTGATAAGCTAGCTGATGAAAAAGTCACGTTTGGTAAAAACTAGCTTATAAGCATTTAAATTACCAAAAAAGACATTAATTATTTATTTATAATTAAAATTTAATATATAATTATATTAATGAGGGGCATAATTGGAATAATCACAAAAAGCTCCTCATAAGCTACTCCAAGTAGCTTATCAAAAAGCTAGCTTATGACCATCCAAACATGTACTTGATAAGCTAGCTAGCTTATAAGCTAGGTTATTTTTGTAGACGTCATTAAAATATATAAAATAATCATTGAATTCTAACAAAATACTTAATTTTTTTAGATAAAAAACATTATATTATAAGCCTAAATTAAAAAAATTTATAAAAAAAATTATCACTTTCTCAAAATCATCCAAAATCGTACTGTAAATCAACAAAAATATAAAATGAAACATTAAAATCGTGATGTATCTCTCTGCATTGTACGAGTACGTTTATAGTATAACATAAAAAAGAAAATACCAAAAACTTAAGAGGACATGTTAGCGAAATAAAGTTGGGCCGATGGCTCATAAGTGGCCCAAACTGAATTTTCTATTACCATTTTGTTTATTTTTTTAAAAACAATATTTAATTGATAAATATGAGGATTTTTTTAAAAAAAAGTTTATTTAACAAGTTTTTTAGAATGCTTTTAAAATAAAGTGTTTTATTAGCTATTTTATAGGACAATTTTGAGAAGTGCCCTAAAAATCCTTCTTTTTATAGGACATTTTTTCAAACAGTATTATATAAAATAGTTAATACGACATTTACTTTAAAAGCGTACTAAAAAACTTGTTAAAACACCTAAAAATGTCATATAAACCTATTGTTACATTTTTAGATAGGGCGCTTTTTGGTTTGTCCAGTAAACTTAAGTCTTATAAAGTATTTTAGTAATAAACTTACACATTTTAGGCATTCTATAAAACCAATTTTGTTGTAATGCAAGCTTTTAAATTCCTACGAGCAATTAACTTTAAAAACTAGGGAAATCATCGATTCATAGCAATAATCTCTTGCAAGCTCGGTTTACTAAAGCTTTGATTGCAAGAATCCATGGCATAGGTTTAAAAGCCTTACTGAAATCAAACACTCCAATTGTCACTTTCTCAAAATCTCCAAATGGTTATGTATTTAAGGTTTCAACTAGTATTTTATCAAATGAACACCAATTAATTAATAATGGAAGAGATAATAACACTCTTAGGATTCAAGCAAATATACTTGTTCAAACATCTTACACAGTAATTCTTAAAGTAAAATACATCAGAATCTAAAGCTTAATTATTGTTGGATGATGAAACTCAACCACAAATGTCTAAGATAAAATTACAATGAAAAATTATCAACAAATGATATAAAAACATGATGAAATTTCTCTAAGTCTTCTCCTTATTACTTCCAAATCATTCTAGATGCTCCTAGATGTTGAATGATATCTAAAAATGATTGCCAAATGAGCTTTTATACCTTGGAGGATGAAAGAAACTTGTCAAATATGTTAGATCAATCATCAAGAGATACAAGGCCAAGACCCATATTTTGATCTTTAATATGTATATGTATCAAGGACAACTCACCATGAACACTTATACACCAAGGCCCAAACTATTAAGTGATTCATTTAATTTACAGGATGTATAAATCTTTGTATTCACATGATTTAGAGGTACTGCAAACAAATTAAATTGTCTACGTTGAATGTTCGCATGATGAACCTTTGTGTTCACATGATGTACAACAGTACAGGTACCGGAAACAAATTCCACATTATCCAAAAACTAACTAAATGTAACAACTAAACTGACTACACTGAGTGTTGTTCACAATCATGGTTCACACAATCAATATATGTGAACATGGGGTTCACATACAAAACCATCGGCTCCATGTGAAAGAGGTGTTCAAACCCAATCCCATGTAACCAATATGATCATCTTGTTCACAAGAGTAAACTTATTTGAACTATTATCACATATTCCAAAAACTAAATCAATCCACACATTATAAACTCATAATTACAAGGTGAATACCTCGATTACAACTCGCCCCACCAAGAATCCAAAACCACCACACACAAAAATGTTCACAAGATGAACCATCACAAGAGCATATTCTAGGCCTATTTTTTGGATTTTTGTTGGTTATCTTAAATATAGCCAAGTACCTTACATGATTGTCAATTACATTAAATGTAGCCGATTATCTTAAATATAACCGGTAATGTTTACCCAAAATGCCTCTAACAAATCATTCTTTTAAAAAAACAACAACTATATTTAATAAAAAAAATGCAAAAAGGTCTTTCTTTAGTTAGAGCCACCAATTCTAATTATTGAACGATTTAGATTAATCTTCACAGTTACCACAAAACATACGGTCCTCACACGAAAGCCCCCTTTAGCCTACCACTTAAATTTTTTATTACTTCCCCTGTCCCAAAATAAATGTTTACAATAAAAATGATACAGTTTTGGAGCATATAATAGGGGCGGATCTAGTGTTTAGAGGGTGGGGGGATGGGCCCCATCAAATAAATTTTTTACCCTTTTTTTCTATGTTAAAAACAAGTTTTTCTTAACTTTCTACCACAGGCCTCCTCAGTAATTTCTTTCCGGTGCCCCCACCAAACAAACAAAGTACCTGGAAATCAACCAAAAAAGCAAATAAGTTTCTCAAAATCAACCATTAAACTTTAAAAATCTTGAAAAAAGATGGAATTAGGCTAAAAACACATTGGTCAACGTCACAGGTCTTTAATATACCTTAAAAGTGCCCCAGGAAGCAAAAATCTTGGATCCGCCGTTGGATAACCAAATGACATTTTTACCCTTGATAATAGGGAGAAAAGTTTTCTCCATCACATAATTAAAAGTAGAATAGAAAAATACACATTTAATTTCGAAAGTAGACGTTTATCTATACTATATAATGAAAATTCTAAAACGGTTATACGGTTATTGTACAATCTTTTGTACAATAACATTTACCACCCTTAATCTTTTGTACAATAACATTACTACCCTTATAATGTTACATTTACCATCCTTACAATTACTTATTTAATTTATTTTATATCCCTTATTTTTTTATTTTTCATTTTACACCGTTATCATATTAACACAAATAATCGTATATGAACAAAAATGCAATGAAAAAATACATTCCTTTTTTTACAAATTATACCATTATAATCGTCTCGTCAATATCTTCAAAACGAGCCCAATATTGAATATTTTTTAATTTAACCATACTATTAAATATCATAATATATACGAATTATCTATACTACTAAAACGGTTATTGTACAATCTTTTGTACAATAACATTTACCACCCTTACAATTACTTATTTAATTTACTTTATATCCCTTACTTTTTCATTTTTCATTTTTCATTTTACACCATTATCATATTAACACAAATAATTGTATATGAACAAAAATGCGATGAAAAATACGTTCATTTTTCTACAAATTATACCATTATAATCGTCTCGTCTGACCTTCAAAACGAACCCAATATTGAATATTTTTTAATTTAACCGTACTATTAAATATCATTAATATCTACGAATTAATTTGTTTTCTATCCATACGTTTTATTTATTTTTCCACCATTAGCACATTAAAAATACATAATCGTAAAATACGTTTCATTCTTATTATAAATTATATCATTATAATTTTTTTCGTCAATAATTATAATATAAACTAATTATTAAATATCTTTATATATAGGTTTAGGGTTTTATAAATTGTGATTCTTAGGTTATGATTGATTGTTGATGACATATCTATAAGAAAGTAACATTAATTGTTCGTTCTTTACTTACATTCCGCTGCATTGCGCGGGTATATGCCTAGCTATATAATGAAAATTCTAAAACGGTTATACGGTTATTGTACAATAAAATTTACCACCCTTAATCTTTTGTACAATAACATTTACTGCCCTTACAATGTTACATTAACACCCTTACAATTACTTATTTAATTTACTTTATATCCCTTACTTTTTCATTTTTCATTTTACACCGTTATCATATTAACACAAATAATCGTATATGAACAAAAATGCAATGAAAAAATACGTTCCTTTTTTTACAAATTATACCATTATAATCGTCTCGTCAATACCTTCAAAATGAACCCAATATTGAATATTTTTTAATTTAACCGTACTATTAAATATCAGAATCTATACTATATAATGAAAAAACTAAAACGGTTATTGTACAAACTTTTGTACAATTACATTTACCACCCTTACAATGTTACATTTATCACCCTTATAATTACTTATTTAATTTATTTTATATCCCTTATTTTTCATTTTTCATTTTACACCATTATCATATTAACACAAATAATCATATATTAACAAAAATGCAATAAAAAATACGTTCATTTTTCTACAAATTATATCATTATAAGTGTCTTCTCAATATCTTCAAAACGAGCCCAATATTGAATATTTTTTAATTTAACCGTACTATTAAATATCATGAATATCTACGAAATAATTTCTTTTTCTATCCATACGTTTTATTTTTTTTTCCCACCGTTAGCACGTTAAAAATACATAATCGTAAAATACGTTTCATTCTTATTATAAATAATATCATTATAATTTTTTTCGTCAATAATTGTAATATAAACTAATTATTGAATATTTTTATGGGTTTAGGTTTCATAAGTTGTGATTCTTAGGTCATAGTTGATTATTGATGAAATGTATATAAGGAAATAACATTAATTGATCGTTCTTTACTTACATTCCGCTACATCGCACGGATATATGCCTAGTTTTGAAATAAAAACTAAATTAGAAACGTTCCTTCAAGTAAACCATATGCTCAAATCGAGAAACAACTAGTTTTTCCCCATGCATCGTTGCTTGTACCCAATGATACAATCTTGGGAAGAATTTTGTAAATCAACCATTCCCAATGATCAGATTCGGATCATCTTTTTCAAGAAAACGCTAGTGTAACAACGATAAAAAGCATCAATTTTTTCTTGAATACTCACATTTTCCTCTTGATCCCTTCTCCGATCCGCAATTCCGTCTTCTTTTCTTTGAAAAATCTGAGCAGCCCATCAGTTGAATCGCCATGGAATGTTAATTTCCCGTTTTGATTTCAATCACGCAAATCGTCGAACAGTTGGTGTGCATTTGGACCGACCAAAATTGTTGGATCGTGAGACGAAATTAGAGTGATGTCGCTCCCGTTTATGAAGCTTGGGACGCTTGCACTGAGAACCCTAAGCAAACCCATCGCCACTAGGCTCAAAAAACAAGCTGCGATTAACCCCAGATTTCGAACCGCAATCATGGCTATCGCTCAGGTACGGTTACTACTACTGTAGTATACCTTGTACTGCTTCTGATTCATACTGATTGTTGACTTGTAGATTTTTTTCTTTTTGATTACTTTGTTCTTGTGGGGTTTATGAATGATGAGGAAATTAACTCCATTGTCTTTTTTATGTTTTGTTTTAATTCGTACCGAAAGTAGGGGTTGAGAGGGATAAAATGTACGCAAACCCTTTCCTCTACTAAAAAAGGGTAGAAAAGCCGTACCGTGAAGACCCCGCTTATGCAAATGTTTGTGAGTTTGGTACGCAGACGGCACTGGACGGACGAGAGTGAGTTAAAGGGCTGGTTGGTTGGTTTTTCATTAAGTCCTGTATAGATAAAATTGTCTGTGTGGATTAATCTGCACTTATAGATTGGGAATGTTTTTGTTTGGGTGAGTTTTTTTCATTGATGCATGGAGCCTGCTTTTTAATTGGGAGATGCATGTGGCTTTCTGTATAAAGCTTCCCCCTAGAAGCTTACTGAATAAGCCACTTTCTATATCATTAAGCCAAAATCAAACGGTCATGTATAGCTGACCGATGCTATAAATAACATTAAGCTGCTAACAAATAGACCGCCAAAGAATTGTGAATTTTTTTAATTTGACTTGGATAGTTTAGTAATTTACCAATCTTTAAGGGGGACAGAAAAGATGCATTTTTTGTTCTACTCAGGTTCAAGTTTTTTACTGTCCCATATACCAAATGCACCCAGAAGAACTAACTACTAAATTCTTGGATTATGTCCTTAAATATCCAGGAATTCCACAAATGTTTGCTGTTTCTTTCTTCTTCAGAGTTATAATTGTTTAATTTGTTTGTGTTCATATTATAGAAGATTTTATAAGCCAAGATTTTCAAGTTCAGTTTTTTTCTTCTTGTTTTAGCTTCTTGAAAACCCAAAATGTAAAATTTCCATGCATACGTTGTTTGGTTGGTTTTCCATTAAGTCCTATATGGATAAAGTTGCATCTGTGAATTAATTTGTCTGATTTTTGTTTAAGAGGGTTTTCTTATAGATGGAAAGAGCTTTTGATTTTTGATTGGGAGGGGCAGGTTTCGAACAAAACTTGGCTTTTTGCATAAAGCTCCCCCTTAAAAGCTTATTGAATAAGCCACTTTCTATATCATTAAACTACTACCAAACAATGTATAGCTGACCTAATAAGTTGTAAGTCCTATTAAGCTCATTAAGTTGCTAACAAACAGGCCCTAGGTTTCATTGGCTTATATATTTTACAATTTTTCGTTTACGTTAATTTGAAACAAGGTTCTAAGTGGATTAGTTCAATTGAATGACGAAACAGGCAAACCATCGGTTCACGACAACGATTCAAAGACGAATATATGCACATGATACACATGTTCAAATTCGGCCGTTGGATGAGGAACGAGCTGTTCAGGTAGCCGGTGACCTTATTGGCGAGCTCTTTGTTTTCACGGTATTCACATATTCCTGCAAATTTTCTTTCTTTATCGTATGTGAAACTATGTTCGCCATTGATCCCATGAACGTTGCAACATTTGACTTAACACATTGTTTAACAGAAACTAAACCCTAAACCTTAAACCTTAAACCTGTTTGACTATTAATCAAATGTATCGAATATTCTTTAATAATGACCAATAGAGAATATTATGTCAATATGTGTTTTGAATCTTTGCCTGATAATCAAGAAATTAATCCCACTAAAGTGTGACTGTAAGACATCAGCCCCCTATAAACTCAGTTGTCACAATTGTAAATTTGTGGTAGAAGAATTTTGCAAAATTTGTCTTTGGATGATACTGAACTAGCTACTATCTGTCCGAGCAATGTTGCGGGATGTAAAAAGTTATTGTAAACCGAAATGGAAAATTAATGCAAATTTTCATTAAAAATAAAATCTGACATTTATGGATTTTCTGTTGTATTAGTAGAGCTCAACGCACTTATCCTATATGTGAACGTGTTTATCAATTTGTTTTATGGAGTTCAGATGTGAAGCTTTAAAAAGTTGTACGTATGTAGTAAATCAGTAATAAGTTGTAAACTTGAATTTTAAAAGATCATGTACTAATAAACAATACATAATGACTAAATCAGTTGTCTTCAAGAGTTCTTTTTTTTTTCTTCCCAAATGCTTTAGTGGAACCACGTAAATTCGGTGTTGTCTCGTCCTGTATGCAATATGCTTACATTTCGTTTTTTTCGTTTATTTTGGTTGAACTTACTTTGATAAGAAACGTTTTTATTCTACATTGGTTATTGGGTTTGGTCTCACTTCATGATTTTTGGGACGTGAGATTCATCTAAAACCGAACATTTTTTGCCGTTTGAAAAATAACATGTTTAATTATTTAACAGCGGTTTAGATTTTGAATTTTCGATTAGGTTGCCGGAGCTGTCGTTATTTTTGAAGTGCAAAGAAGTGCTAGATCCGAAGCCAAAAAAGAAGAAACGCGCAAGAAAGAAATTGAGGTAAAATTCCAACCTTTTTCCCGCTAGCAGTTTCAAGATCTCTGATCTTTAACATTTAATTACGTAGATACCCGTTTACGAAAGGTTTATAAAATGTTCACGGAAGAATTCCGACAAAGCGGACGATAAACTTGACATCTGCGTCATCAAATGCTGCATTAAATAGGAAAATTTTGAAACTTTATTACATCAATCGATTTTTTTTTGAAATTTTATTACTTACTGACCATTTTGGCCTCGTAGAGTGCGACGTTCTAGGTTTGCACCCTTTTCCAAGCGTCTCGAGGACTTTGTTGATAAAAAGAAAACACAAAGACGAAGAAGATTAGCCGAGAGGTGTTTTTATACTAAAGATAAACGGATCTTAATGACCGTTTTTATTTTATTTTATCTAAAATAAGATGACTGAATAAGGACAGAAGAGACATGATGATTTATCCAATTCTGGGGCTGTTTGGCAGTTGCTGAATGGTTTGGTACAGAATGATTAAGTTGTCAGAATGATTAAGAGGCTCTTATGATATAGTGCAAAATAAAATACGGTTGTTTTTTAATTGTTCAGAATGAAATCAGGGCTCTGAATGGTTAAGGGAGGGTCATGATACAAAATCATTAAGAGGGTTTTGGAACCATCGTAAAAAATAAACTTCGCATAGTTTGTTCATCCGTTTCTTCGGTATTTATACAATAAGTCAGTCTTTTCATTGTGAAAAGCCGAAAACCTCAACTTTATCTTTTCGGTGCATAGGTTATGAGGCAACGCGATGAAAATTTAGCAAAACAAATGGAGCTTCTCGAGAGCAAACTTGTTGAACTTGAGAAGGCCATTAAAGCACAAGCGTTAGCCGATAGTCAAACCAAAGAGGTCAAGCGAGCAAACTCATCCTCTTGATCTATTTCGACCATGCTTTGGCTACAAATAACGCAGTTTCACTTGATTCTTCGTGGGTATTGGAGCAAACACGTTACATTTTACAAAGAGATTGTTTCCATGACTCAAATCCGTCACCTTCGATTGATTTACGCTTGCTATGTGGTTTTGTACCAAATCTTTTTGGAAGGAAAAAACTTTTGCTAATACCCTTTCTATCTTAATTGGTTATATGGAAAAATAATTTTGTGTAGGTGTCGAACATGTATGCTTACATCCCACCTCCAGACACATTGTATACAGTGAGATATACTGAATTTGTTTGGTTTGGTTTAATTTTGTGCAGGTGAAAATCTTTTCTTTGCATTATTGATATGCTCATTATATGATCTTGTGAGGAAGAACCAAAATTTGTTCATGTTTTAAGTAGTTGTATTCTTGAAAAAGTAAGAATATATTCATTTTGATCATGTATGAGTTCTATTTTATATGCAAAGAAATAAAGTTGTATTGGATGTGTCTTTTACTTAATTAAAAAGGTAATCCAATATATGTACGGAAAACGATCACATATATTTCCTGGACCATTGAGGATTCAGATTCCAGTTGTGTTTAATTTTGTGGATGAGATTTAAGATTGACAAAGAAGGCACAAAGGAACGCATAATAAAGAAAAAAAAGGAGTTGTAAAGGATCAGTATTATGCTATTATTGATTGTCAATGAGATTTCATTTTAAATGATCTTTTTGCTTTTAATCTTGAAAAACATCGAAGAAAATTGATTCGTAGAAGATGAACGTGAATAGAATTTTTTGTTTTTTTTGGGAATGTAAACAAGAATAAGAATGAAAATGTGGAGGAATGGAAAGGGGGATACTCTTTGTATTGATGTTGTCTGGTTGATACTCTGAGGCTGTGAACAAAAAAATTCAATGGAATTTTTTTCAATAGTTTGGTTTTTCGGTTTGCACATTCTCTGATTGTTCATTTGGGTTTTTGATTTTTTTTGGTTTGGGTTTTGATTTTTTGGTTCAAATTTTCTTGTTCACAACTCTGAGTTCAGGGTTTGGACCTTAAATTCGTCTTTTATAGTGTCACATTTCTTTTGATTTGAGGTAATGCCCAATTTCGTTGCATTAACACTTTAATGAGGGGCATTTTGATCATAACACATTATTTTATCGGAAAATGAATTTTCGTAGGAATTAATGTATTATTCATCTATGAGTCTATGACTAGGGTTGTTCAGTTGTGGCTTATTTCGCTAAATAAGTTATATTTTTCTGTAAGCCATATAGATATGTTCGGTTATGACTTAATGCTTCAACTATGATTTATTTAGTTAGCCAAAAAAAAAATAGAGTCCTCCAGATTCAATCATTTATTCACTCGTTTATTCCCCTTTTACCACCCCCCCTTCCTCCCCCATCCCCCTCTTTCCGACTTTCATCTTCATCCACCATTTCTTTCCTCTGTTTGCTCCTCTCAGTCCAGACAAAGATCGACTGACATGTGCTCAATCAGCTTCAACAAAGATCGATAGACAAAGAAAAAGATTGATTCGTTTGCTCCTTTTAATTCAAACAAAAATCGATCTACTCCTCAAAAGTTTTTTTCTATATGTACGATTTTGGTCTCCACTTGTGAATAAATTTGCAATTTTAACCTGGTTCTTATGGTCTATTAATTTCAATTTGCAATCTTCTTGAGCTTATTTTTGTAATCCTTCATTTGTTGTTGGATGAAAAAAAACAAAAAACAAAAAACAAAACGAGATTAATGGGAAAAAAACTAACGGTAAGGATAAACTGGTCATTTACACCAAATCATTCAAATAGCTTATTAAGTCTGTCAACTGAATAACAATTTAGCATGATTCATACAAACAAATGAGAGAGAAATTAATTTCCTTTTGTCATTCCATCAATGAGAATGGATTGTTATTTTTATATAAATTCTTTTTAAAAGGTATATTGGGATGATAAATTTATAGAATATTTTAGTAATATAATAAATGATGAAATCTCTATTGATATTAAATGCAAATCTTTTTAGAGATTTAAATATTTAATTCTCTACTTTAGAGAAATTCATATAGAGAATCCACTAGAGATGTTCTAAGACATAAAGAGAACATGATGTTTCTTTAAAACTACAAAAAAAATTATGGCATCTTTTGAAAGCAAAAAGGCTACCAAATTACCTACTGGTTTAAAATGCAATATTTAATTTTAATAACTATTTAATAAAACACTTTTGATTAATGATTAATCCATCAAACAAATATTAATTAGTTGAAATTAAGAAAAAAAAACTTAGGGTATGTTCCCTTTGATTTTTGCTACTTTGTTTCATGGGTCACACTCGTTTAAGATATTAGTTCTTTCGAATTTATCATCTCGTTTTTTTATACAGACATGATGGGATATGACATGATAAAAGCTTATCCATGTTTAACGTAGCACTAGACTTGGAAATTACAAGACTGATCATTTGTTGTCCCATCAAAAAATAGCCGACAAAAATAAGATGTAAAATACTAAACTATTCATATCAAATTTAGGGGCTGTTTGTTTATCTCTTAATGGTTCCATTAAGAGGCAACATCTGAATCGTTAAAAGGTAAATCTTGTTTGACAAAAAAAAAAAAAAAGTTGTCTCTTAATGGTTCCAAAATCCTCTTAATGATTTTGTATCCTGATTTCATTATGAACAATTAGCAAACAACCATATTTTCATTTTACACTATATCATAAAAACCTCTTAATCATTCAGACCACTTAATCATTATGCACTAAACCATTCAACAAATGCCAAACAGTCCCTTGAAGCCTGAAACCTTCCGCAATTGGTTTTAGCATGTCCAAAAATTTTCCCCAAAATCGAGAATCATATTTCAAAATCTCAAGAAAAAAAACGACATTCATGACTTTAGCCACTTATTCATTTTGAAGATTACAACATCAATTATATTATTAAAATATTTTATAGATTTAATAAATATCATTTATCTCTCATAATTATTTAGTTACGAAGTTATTTCTCTCATGATAATCATTTCCCAAATACTCCATCTTGGAGAATGTGTTGGTGATACTCCAAGAGCATCTACAACAAATACTCTAAAATTTCTTTAGAAAAATGAATCAAAAGTCAAAATTTCTAAAAAAAATTACATTCAGCTTCAATAATTTATCCATTTGAAGATTACAACAATCAATTATATTATTAAAATATTTAATACTTTTGATAAAATATTTCATCTCTCCCCTGAACATTTAAGTATCAAAGACACTCTCTACTAAATTATTTGGTGGGAATAACATAAAATTATTTCTCTCTCCTAAATAATCATATTAAGAAAGTTCTCCAAAGTTGGAAAAACTAGAGCATCTCTAATTGTTATGTTATTTTTTTTTTATAAAATAGAATATTAAAGTCAAAATATCTAACAAAATTACATCTAACTTCGACGTCTACTCTGTTTTAGATATTCTAATATTAATCATATCATTAAAATATTCATACATCTAAATAAATATCATTTTTCTCTCCTGAACATTTAATCTCGATACCTCTTATTTATGAAAAAAATAAAATATTATTTCTATCTTGTTTACTCCAAATTCAGAGATTTCCACATTCTCTCAATTCCATCATATCTGTCATAGCAGAAAATCTCTAAAACAATCAAAATTTATATCTTAGCATAGCTGTTGGAGATGCTCTTACCATTTATCTCCTACTTTCTCCATTTTAGAAAAACTGTTGGAGCCCAAAATGAGTCTTAGGTGTTTGAGATTGCTTATTTAAAACAACTTATGTTTTTTTCCTTCTTAAAGGGGATTATCAGCTTATATGATGACAAAAATGAGTTTTATAAAAAGTGTTTGGATTAACTTATTGTGGCACCAAAACGTAATAAGCTAATAAGTTGTTATTTATGGATGTTTGTGATTGCTTAAAATAATAAAAAAAGTCATAAGTTCTGTCTGCGTACCAAATGCGATTATTTTTTATTTATAAAAACAATAAAAAAACAGGAGTCCAAGCCCATGAATAACTTGCGATCAAGATCACATTTGAAGAGAATATTAAAAGAAATTTTCTCGTTCGTATATATTCCCTTAAGAAACTTTTGCCGCCGAGATTCACTTGACATTATTATGCTCCCTTTTTTCAACTTAACCAAATTCCATCCAAAAACCCTTGTTCATTTCCTCAAATTCATCCCGATTTCCATTCCAAAACTCAGGTAATTCTCAATCACTTTCTCACGATCTTCACTAATATTCTGGTTTCCGATCAATGTTTTTGCTATTTCCATACAAAATTCACGATTCCGATTTGCGATTTACGATTTGATTCTTCTCTCGGATTCAAATTGATTTTTCGCAGTTTCGTTCATCGATTCAGTTTGTTTTTACCGAATTTTGATCAACGATTTGTGTTTCGATCATTGTAGCAAGTAATTTACTGTAAATTTTTGTAAAATTGGATGGTTTTTGTGTTGACGTTCATCAATTCAGTGTGTTTTCACTGAATTTTGATCAATGATTTGTGATTCGATCACTGTAGCAAGTACTTTACTGTAAATTTGGATGGTTTTTGTGTTGATGTTCATCATTTCAGTATGTTTTCACCGAATTTTGATCAACGATTTGTGGTTCGATCACTGTAGCAAGTAATTTACTGTAACTTTTTGTAAAATTGGATGGTTTTTGTGTCGATGTTCATCAATTCAGTGTGTTTTCACCGAATTTTCATCAACAATTTG
Organism: Arctium minus; assembly: GCA_954870635.1. NCBI lineage: Eukaryota > Viridiplantae > Streptophyta > Magnoliopsida > Asterales > Asteraceae > Arctium > Arctium minus. The sequence goes on along the minus strand of OX941094.1, from coordinate 69,805,600 downwards.
TGTTTCGATCACTGTAGCAAGTAATTTACTGTAAATTTCTGTAAAATTGGATGGTTTTTGTGTTGACGTTCAACAATTCAGTATGTTTTCACCGAATTTTGATCAACAATTTGTGTTTCGATCACTGTAGCAAGTAATTTACTGTAAATTTTTGTAAAATTGGATGTTTTTGTGTTGACGTTCATCACTTCAGTATGTTTTCATTGAATTTTGATCAACGATTGGTATATTTACTGTGAATTCTTGTGAAATTGGATGGTTTTTGTGTTGATTTTTGGCAGGGGATTGTTGAATTAGGTCGTATTAGTTCTGATCATTAGAATGGGGAGAGGTATGAAATCTCATAGGATATTTAAAGATAGGGCGATGAATCGTGTGGATGATCTTCAGGGGATGTTTATGGATCTGCAGTCTGCGAGAAAGGAGAGCCGTAAGATTGATATGGCTTTACTTGAAGAACAAGTTCATCAGATGCTTAAGGAATGGAAGAAGGAACTTAATGCGCCTTCACCTGCTTCTTCTTTGCAGCAGGTATGATGTATTGTTGAATAACACTTGGATTTAGTTTTTTCAGTTTGGAATTTGGATAAACGTTTTCATATTGAAGTCTTATTTCACTTATGATTAATAAGAGGTGGTGCTGAAGTTTGAAATCTGAATCAACAAGACTGTTTGTTTTTGTAACGTCTGGAGGTGTCTTGAGAGAAAGGAGAACATATGAAATGAGGCGGCGATAAGAAGTTTTAAGAAGTTAGGTCACCACTTCTTATTTTAAATGTATTTAAGAGTTAAGAGGTTCTGAAAACTGAAAAAAAAAAACGGTCTGGATGTAAAAAAATATGACCGATTCAGACTTAAGAGCCATTAAGTGTTTTTTTTTAAAAAACAAACAACCCCAAGTCTTCAACCGGTAAAACCTTAGGTGTAACACCCCAAAGCAACAGACTGACCCAATAATTTCGAATCTAAATTAAAATCATGGTGGAAGTTATTAGAGTGGCTCACAACTTTGAGCTTACAAGACGCTCACAAATCTATTTTTCTATCCATGTGGGGCGCGTTGTTACACTAGGGTCACAGATTTGGTGATCATTTTCATCTGTCCTACAACTTCGGTGTTTTTTTTTAGCCTATGGTTGGAGTTGAGATATTAATGTGCCCACTATTTTAGTGTTTTTGATGTTCTTTTTTGGCGTCAAGGTTGGAGATGTTTTTCGAGCGTATTTGATTTGCGGAATTTGGTGAGATTTGAAATTGGATTCCATTCCAATCCCGTAATTACTTTAAAGGAAATTCCAGAATTGAAAACATTCAATTTTAAAATCCTTAGTGTAGTTAGTATTTCATGGGATTTAATAGGATTTGTTTGTAATAATGTATTAAAATATGTTAAAAACATTGATTTTGTAAGAATTAATTAATAAAAGGTAATTTAATTATTTTTATAATTATTTATAATTTATTTTTTATAAATTATCTATAAAGAATGGAATTTAATTCTATTCTAAAATCTTACAAACCGAACACACCAAAAATTCCAAATTCTTCTACGAAATCCAAATCGCTAAAAAATATTTTGTTTGATGTAATAGTTTGGAGGGATTTGAATTTCGTGGAAGGATTTTGAATTGGAGAAATTTGGTAGGATTTGGAACTTTCGTGTGTTTTGGTTTGTAGGATTTGGAATAGAATTGAATTTCATTATTTATAAATAATTTATAAAAACAAATTATAAACAATTATAAAAATATTTAAATTACCTTTTTGTTAATTGATTTTTACAAAACAAATATTTTTAGTATATTTTAAAACATTATTACATACAAATCCTACGAAATCCCGTGAAATACCAATCATCCCCATGGAATTTCAAAATCCTATATTTTTCGAATTTCAATAAAACCCGGGATTTCAAATACAGGATATCTTTCAAACCAAACATGTGATTTGGAATGGAATTAAAATCCAAATCCCTTCAAATCTAATCCAATCCTGCAAACCAAACGGACCTGAGGCTGTTTGGTTGATTTTCCATTAAGTCCTATATGAATAAAGCTGTCTGTGCGAGTGGATTAACCTGTGTATATAGATTGAAATTGTTTTTTGTTTGGGAGGGTTTTTTGCATAGATGGAAGAAGCGTGTTTTCTATTGGGAGGAGTATGTTTAGAAAAAACTTGACTTTCTACATAAAACTCTCTTCTATAAGCTTACTGAACAAGTCACTTTCTATATTATTAACCCACTACCAAACAATCATATATACCTGACTGAATAAACTGTGAGTCTTATTATGCTCTTTAAGCTGCTAATAAAAAGACCCTTAAGTATTTATCTGAGAAAGGGTTAATTGGTTAAATGAATCCATAATCTTTTGATAGATTTAAGAATGTCTTTACTTAACAGAAGAATGCATATTTCTAACACAACAATGTCTCAAAATCTGTAAGAAAGTAATGATTCATACAAAAACCGTGAGGAGGTCATTTATCTAAATACCCATTTTGAACCGTTAGTAAAGGTCATTGAACTAAAATTTTTTAGGTTCATGTTTTTAATTAAAAACTCATAAATGATGATTTATAGAAAGATCCTGTTTTTTTTACACAGGGTGCAAGCTTAGTGTCTTTTTCCCCAGATATAAGTAGGCTGTTGCAGCTCTATGATGAGGAAGAAGATGATGCAACCAGTGGATTAGCTGCCCCAAAACCTGACCCAGATGCCCAAAATGCCACTGAAGATACTGCTTTTCACAAGGTCAATATCTATATCTGTCTTGTGATAATTGTACAACTTAATACCCACAGTCAAATTGGCTTTATAGGACGCCAAATAGTCTAAATGTCATAATATAATGCCTTAGACTCGAGTTTATAAGACCAAACAATTGATCATCCTATATAAAGGCGGTACAATACGTTGACAGGATGCTTTTGGGTTGGCAGGTACCAACCGTACCAATTATAGTCGGTTGATAGTATTGTACTAAGTATACAAACTTGGTTGGTGCACGGTAATTGAAATTGCATACCAAGTAGTACCACGGTACCGACTTATTTAATTATTTATTACTTTTTGTATTTTTGATGTATTGAATATTAAACATTTTAACATTTAACTTTTTTATTTGAGCATTTGATGAAGTAAGAGCATGTCATTGACATGTGTTACCTGCAAACTCAAAATTTCACTCAAAATTTGTACTCAAAACTTGGTACCATACCACCAAGTCCACCCCTATATAACATAATTTGAAAAAGCGTCTTATAAAAACAAGTGTCATGTAAAAAGATTATATGACACCTCTTATATCGTATAAAAAAACTAATACGACCTTTTTTTTTCAAATGTGTTCTAAAAACTTGTTAGGATGTACAAATATGTCATAACTTGTAACACCTTTATATAGGACACACATTATTCAGTCGTATAAACTAATCTATTAGAACATTTAGACATATTTGACGTCCTATAAAACTGATTTTGTTGTCGTGAGGGCCAGGTATTTGGCTGAAACTAAAGAATGGTGGTAAGAAATGACTATTGAATGTGGATTTTATGTCTTGCAGAACTTTGTTGCAACTCAGGTGGCTCAAGAACAAGGGTTCAAGTTGCTTGATCAATGCAAAGATTTAGATTCTGCTTTCGGGATGAACACGACCGGAGTACATAATACAGGCGTCGATGCTCAACTCGATCATTTTTCGTTTGATTTGCCGCGTGAATTTGAGGAGAATTGTGTCAGTCGGTTTTATGGCATGTGGAGTGAAGACGGTTTACATCCGATCACCGGTTTTCTGCCCAATATTTGCCCTCCACCTTCGGCTTTTCTGGGACCAAAATGTGCCCTTTGGGACTGTCCTAGACCCGCTCAAGCCTGGTGTTTCGAGAGGGCGGTTCAATGGTGGTGCACCACCTATTGCAGCCATTTGCATGCTGCAATTGCTCAAAACGAAGGTCAGCCGGGGATGAACCCGATTATACGACCTAAAGGCATCGAATTGAAGGATAATTTGCTTTTCTCTGCACTTTGTGCCAAGGCGCAGGGGAAAAACGTCGGTGTTCCCGAGTGCGAAGGGGCCGCCACTGCAAAATCCCCATGGAATGCTCCTGGTTAGTCTATTTGCATTACAACAAAATCGGTTTTAACTACAAGGGTTGTGGCGTACTGGTTAAGGTCCTGGGGGATGTGGTGGAATATCCCATCTGCCCAGGGTTCGAATCCAGACATACAGAACAATTGTGGCCATTGAGGTTTAATCAGGACTTAATTTGCCAAGGGATTAGTCTAGGCATAGCCTGAAACACTCTTCCAAAAAAAAAATCGGTTTTATAGGGCACCATATTATGTTTAAGTGTCATAATAAGCTGCTTTATAGGACGACAAAACTTTGTCCTACGTAAATGTGTTGCAATAAGTTAGTATCACAATTCCTAACAAGTTTTTATGGACAATTTTGAAATAAACCGTCATATTAGTATTTTTATATGACATTATTGAAAATTTGTCCTTATAAAAACAAGTGTCCTATAAAAATATGTGTTGATAGGACACTAAGGTGCCGTTTGTTTTTTAAGAGGTCTAAAGTCTGAAGTCTTATTCTAGTTATGATTAATAAGGGGTTGTTTGTTTTTTCTAAAAACCTCTTAATGACTCTAAAGTTTGAATCGTTCAGACCTTTTTACACACAACCTCTTATTAATCATAACTAGAATAAGACTTCAGACTTTAGACCTCTTAAGAAACAAACGGCACATAAGTGTCATAAAAAAGCTAATATGATAGTTTACTTCAAAAATGTCCTAAAAACCTTTTTTAGGATGCCCAAATACCTCCTAACATCATGATTCTAACACCTTTATATAAGACACACAATTGTTTGTTCATATAAAGTTAAGTCCTATAAAACTATCTGTTAGGACATTTAGACATATTTAGCATGCTATAAAACCAAAATTTCTTTTTGTGATGTTGTCTTTCTTTCTTCTTCTTTTATCGTCATTCGACTGTTTATTTATGCTGCATCCATTTGAACATCTTCAGAGCTCTTTGATCTCTCGGTTTTCGAGGGCGAAACGATACGGGAGTGGTTGTTTTTCGACAAGCCACGAAGGGCGTTCGAGAGCGGAAACCGAAAGCAGAGATCGCTCCCGGATTACAATGGGCGGGGTTGGCATGAATCAAGAAAGCAAGTGATCAATGAATCGGGATGGCTGAAGAGATCGTATTATATGGATCCACAGCCCATGAAGTTTCTCGAATGGCATCTTTATGAGTACGAAATCAGCAAGTACGATGCTTGTGCTTTGTATCGATTGGAATTGAAGCTTGTGGATCGGAAAAGGAATCCGAAGGGAAAGATCGGTGATCACTCTGTTGTTGATCTTCAGAAACAAATGGGAAGACTTTCGGCCGAGTTTCGATTGGAGCACAACAAACGATCGGTTAAAGGGAGGGGAAGAGCCTCGGCAACGGTTTACCCTGCTTCGAGCCAAACCGCACCTACAACGGATGTCGTTGATTATGGAGCAAATGCAGGATTCAACTATCTTATGGAGGATCTCAGCGGCTACTACTTAACGTAGTCGGTTGACACTACAACATAATTGGTTTTATAGGATGTTTGAGTGTCATAATAATCTGCTTAAAAGGACTTGAGTTTATAGGATCAAACAGTTATACGACCTATATAAAGATGTTACAATATGATATTTGGATGTATTTGGGCATCGTTTCAAGTTCTTTTTAGGACACTTCTGAAATAAAATGCCGTTTTAGATTTTTTTTATGAGACTTTTTAGAATTGTCTTGTGAACTCATCTGCCATTTGTTTTTTTAAAGACATTTTCAAATAATGTCATTTAAAAAAACATTTACAAGTAGGAAGATTTATTTCAAAGTTCTAAAAAAACTTGTTACGACATTTAAAAGTGTCCTGCCAACTTATTGTAATGCATTTATGTATATGACGAACGACGGTTTGGTCTTATAAATGTATGTCATCTTAAGTGGTCTATTAGGACACTTGACATATTATGATGTCCTATAAAGTTGATTTTGTTGTACTGCTATCTCAAAAGGCATCGAAAAGTTTTGCAGTTGATCGTTATCCGGATAATGGTGCTCGTAATTCAAACCGTCTGAAGATGATATAGGAAAAGCGAAGAAAGCTGCTATTTATGCGTATTCGTTTAAAGCTAGGAGAATCTTGGACCGTAGTTTCCACCACTGCAATATCTGTTTTATAGGACATCAAATTAAACATGGTAATTATACCCGATCCGTTGAGGAACCCGGTTCACCCGTCCCATTAGAGCTGGGGATTCCCCATAAAACCGAGTACCAGGGCCGGGATCCCCGATTGCTTAGAACCGGGCCGGGGCCGGGGCCGAGTAACGCATTCTCCAACTCGCCCTGTCCCCGTATATATTTAATATATATTTTTCTAATATTTTTTTTATAATTTCCGTAATCCTCATCCTTCTTAATATTATTTTTTATACATTTTTTTAATTTATCTACCGGACGAGTTATTTAAAGCAAATTGATTTCATTCTCTAAATGCAATCACGTTTGACAAAATTATTTTAAAATAATCAATATTTAATTTTTAAAGTTTACCGGACAAGAGATGAGCCGGGGATGGGACCAAGAAAAAACGGGAAGGATATTGGATTCCCTGTACCCGCCGGAACCGAGGACTGGAACGGGCGTGAGATGCATGAACTGGGGTCGGAGTCGGGGACTGCGTTCCTCCGTTCCCCGCCCTATCTTTGCCGTTGTCATTCCTACATCATGTTAGAAGATGAATATGGTTGAAGGAGACGATGAATATGCTGAAGGTTTGAAACCTCGATATATTGATTGAGAGAAAGCGTACAATATGAAAAAGTAAAATAACGGCTTAACCTAAACTAGAAGATACAAGAGAAATATATACACAGACTATATGGGCCCACGGGCTTGGGCCTAATACACATATGTACATTAACATCCCCCCTCCAACTCAATCGGGAGAAGAATGAGCCAGATGGAGTTTGGAAACTAGATCACGAAACCGTCCTGGTAGATGAGCTTTAGTGAAAATGTCGGTCGGTTGATCAATAGTTGAAATAGGAAGAAGCTGAATAGTCTGACGAGTCACGTGTTGACGAACAAAGTGACAGTCAATTTCAATATGCTTCGTTCGCTCGTGAAAAACGTCATTGTGAGCAATCTGAAGAGCACTATTGTTGTCGCACCACAAAGGGGTTGGAGAATGTTGAGGTGCCCCCATGTCAGAGATTAGCCAGCGTAACCACACAAGTTCTTGAGTCGTGTCAGCTAGTGCTCGATACTCAGCTTCCGTACTGGATCGAGCTGTCAGAGATTGTTTCTTGCTCCTCCAAGAGATGAGAGAGTCTCCAAGAAAGAAACAGTAGCCAGTAGTAGAGCGACGGTCCGTAATGTCACTGTCCCAATCAGCATCAGAAAATCCTCGCAAAGTCAATGAGGATGCGGATGAAAAATGAAGACCGTGAAACATGGTCCCCTTTAAATATCGAAGGATGCGAAGGACAGCAGCATAATGATCTGAACAGGGTGCGGACATGAACTGACTGACTGTATGGACAACATAGGAAATGTCAGGTCGAGTCACTGTCAGGTAGACAAGTGACCCCACTAACTGTCGATACAGAGTAGGATCACGCAGAGGAGGTCCAACATTCGGAGCCAGATGAAGGTTGTGCTCAAGAGGAGTGGATGCAGTTTTGTTGTCAGTAAGCCCAGCTTTTGTCAAGAGATCGGAGGTGTATTTGGATTGACAAAGATAAATTCCCGACGGATCTGAGATCACCTCAAGACCAAGAAAATAGTGTAAAGAACTAAGATCCTTCATCTTAAAACAGGAGCTGAGAGATGTCTTGAGATGAGCTATGCCAGTAGAGTCACTTCCAGTAATAATCATATCATCCACATATAACAGAAGTAAGATTGTGCCTGCCTCAGTGGTCCGAGTAAACAGTCCTGAATCGTAGTTGCTGGGTGCGAAACCCAGAGAGATGACGGTGGAACTGAACTTCTCAAACCAAGCTCGCGGAGCTTGCTTGAGTCCATAAAGAACCTTCCGAAGTCGATAAACATGACCTTGTGGAAGTCGAACGCCCGGAGGAGGTATCATGTAGACTTCCTTAGATAAGTCACCATTCAAGAAGGCATTCTTAACATCCATCTGAAAATGAGGCCATTGTTTGGTAGCTGCAATGGCTAGAAGACTGCGAACAGAAGTGACTCGAGCAACAGGTGCAAATGTCTCCTCATAATCAATACCATACTCTTGATTGAAGCCCTTGGCCACAAGGCGAGCTTTGTACCGATCAATAGACCCATCAGATTTTGTCTTGATTTTAAACACCCATTTGGAGCCAATGGGTGACTTGCCCGGAGGAAGAGGGACATATTCCCATGTCTGAGCTTTGTCAAGAGCCTGAAGTTCCTCATCCATAGCTTTCTGCCAATCAGGGTTAGAGGAGGCTTCCTTGTAGGAAGTAGGTTCGTGATTTGACAGCAGAGTAGCGTAAACATGATAATCACGGAGATGAGAAGGAACTTGTCTTACCCGATCTGATCGTCTAACATTATGAGATTGAGACGTTCCAGGAGCCAAAGACTCAGCAGGCACCTCAGATGTTGGTTGTGCGGATGGAGCAGATGTTTGATGTTGATCAGGAAAACTAGAAGAGGCAGGCTGTGTAGGGGCAGAAGACTCTAAAGGAGAGGCAGATTCAGACTGTGGTGGAACAACAGGTAGAGGCAATATGATGTCAGATTGGAGTGAGTCCAATGAGACGGAAGCATCAGTGAAGAACGGAGTGGTGAAAGTGGGAGACTCACGAAACTTGGATATAGAGGAAAAAGGAACATGTTCCCAGAAGGTAACATGGCGCGATATACGAAGACACTGGGAGATAGGATCCCAGCAGCGATAGCCTTTGTGCTTAATACCATATCCAAGGAAGCAGCAAAGTCTGGAGCGAGGTTCAAGTTTGGTATGTTCATGGGGTTGTAACTGAACAAAACAGGCACTAACCCAAACTTTTAGGAGTTCATAGGCAGGGGGATGTCATAAAGAGCCTCGTAAGGAGACTTATGTTTAAGAAGAGGAGTAGGATGACGATTGATAGTATAAACTGCAGTGAAAGCAGCTTCCCCCCAAAACCGTTCCGGACATTTAGCAGAAATGAGAATAGTGCGAACTGTATCAAGTATATGACGGTGTTTGCGTTCGGCACGACCATTTTGAGGAGATGTGCTGGGACAGGAGTACTGAGAGAGAGTCCCCTGATATTGAAGAAAGGAGAGAAGAGAGGACTCTTTGTATTCCATAGCATTATCAGCTCTAAGAATCTTTATAGATTTTGAAAATTGAGTGTGAATCATCCGAGCAAACATAATATAAATTTTAGGTAGCTCCGAACGATATTTCATGAGATATATCCATGTGAAACGTGTATGGTCATCAACAAAAATAACAAAATATCGAGCACCCCCCATTGATGGATGTGGTGCTGGTCCCCATTCATCAGAATGAATAAGATCAAAAGCAGAAGTAGAATTAAACTCATTTGTTTCAAAGGATAAAGCATGATGTTTTCCAAGTTTGCATGATAAACAAGAAATACTGTCAGTGGACACACAATTTCCTAACACCCCTGAATTAGCTAATGATTTTATTCTGGCTAGAGATAAGTGACCTAGCCGGGCATGCCACAATTCAAAGGAAGAAGAGCTGGAAACGGAGGCAACAAGATTTGAAGATGGTAACGGCAGACGAAGATAGACCACTTCAAACATCCGTCCAACCTTACAGCCGAGTCTAAGGATCTGCTTGGTCTTTGGATCCTGTACAATACAACCAGAAGAATGAAATAAAATGACCAGGTTAGATTCTAAAAGTTGCGCAACTGAAACTAAGCTCAGAGATAGTTTCGGAACATTGAGAACACCCGGTAATTGAATATGAGGAGTGGAGAAATTTCCACTAAAGGATACCGGTAGGCCAGTGTTATCAGCAGTTCGTACTGACGTAAAATGCTGAGGTGGTTTCTTAGAAACAAAACCATCAGTGCAGGGAGTCATATGATTGCAGCACCCAGAGTCAAAAAGCCATGAGTTACCTGATGCAGTTGAGTGTTGAGAATTCGTACCCATAGCACCAGACATGATCTGCTCCATGAGCTCCTGATTGCGACGCATCAGTTCCATGAGGTCAGGTGAGGAGACTGGAGAAACCTCGTTATTAGCAATAGTAGATCCAACAACAGCGTGAGTCCGGTTCTGAGGGCAGTCAGACTCATAATGGCGCGGATGAGTGATACCACACCGACGACACTTGCGAATAGGACAATCAAGAAGAAGACGAGTAGTAGAATGGCAAAAGGCACACTCAGATGTGTTCGACTTTCCCACAGATTTGGAATGGTTGCTGTTGGTCCATTTACCTTTGGACTTGGGATTTGAGTAACTGAGATTGGCAGCCATGGAAGTGAGAAACAGATACTGAGAAACAGTATTAATGACCGGTAGGGTTCGACCGATAGGTTCGACCGGTAGGGTTTAACCGATATGTTTCGACCGGTAGGGTTCGACCGGAAGATGTTCGACCGATAGGGATCGACCGATAAGGTTCGACCGGGAGGAGTTCGACCGATAGGGTTCGACCGATCGGCGGCTAGGGTTGTGATGCGATGAACAGATCGATCTATCTGATCTTAAAGAAACAAATCGATTCAAAACAAAGAAATCGATTTAAAGGCGATGACTCACAAAGAACCAGCGACAACGACGACGAGAGGCGGCAAGAGACAGAAGCGGCGGCGGCGAGAGTCGATTATGGTTCGGATGAACAGTGACGACGATGAACAGTAAAATCGAAGAATAAACCTACAACTCTGATACCATGTTAGAAGATGAATATGGTTGAAGGAGACGATGAATATGCTGAAGGTTTGAAACCTCGATATATTGATTGAGAGAAAACGTACAATATGAAAAAGTAAAATAGCGGCTTAACCTAAACTATAAGATACAAGAAAAATATATACACAGACTATATGGGCCCACGGGCTTGGGCCTAATACACATATGTACATTAACACATCAAATATGTCTAAATGTTTTATTGGACTGGTTTATAGGACTTAGATTTATAAGATAAAACAATTGTGCGTTATGTCTAAAAATGTTATAATAAGTTGATAATAAACTTTTGATTGTCCTGACAAGTTTTAAAATAAAATAAAATGTCTTATTAGGCATTTACTTTTACAAGAGACTTTTTCAAATAATGTTATATAAAAAAAATAAAATGCTTTTATTTCAAAGGTATACATAAAAACTCGTTAAGCCCCTAAAAAACGTTGTAACAACTTATTGTAGCACCTTCTTTGCTACCTCTACCCCGGTGGGGATAACCTCGACATTAGTAGGAAATATCCTCGAATACTTCTTCATCATCATCGGACTTTAGATCATCCTCCGTCCCGATATTTCTCAAGAAGAAGTCGAGCTCCTCTTCAGCATTCTTGAGCGGGTTTTTCCCGACCAACTGTTGGCGCATAATGGAGGCCCTCGTCTTGAGGCGAGTAAAGGCCTCCAAAGCCTCAAACTCCTCCTTCAAACCGACGATCTCATCTCTCTCCACCGTTAAGGCCGACTGAAGCTCTGCAACCTCTTTTTCTTTCTTGGCTAGGGCGGACTTAACGATCTCCTCCTCCACCTTATAATTGGCTATCATTGACACGACCATCTTTAGACGATCTTGAAGCTCCTCTTTCATGCGACCCTCTTTCTCTAGCTGGGAGAGGGCGTCGTCGAGTTTAAATACGGCCCGGTTCTTGGCCATTTCAGCTTCTTTAACCTTTTTTAGAGAGCTCGCCGACACACGATGAATTGTCTCGATTCGGTTGTGCATGATTAAAGCCGACTGAAAAGCCTGCAAAAACAAATAACCTCCATATTAGTATAAAAGACAACTTTAAAGAGGACGAAAATAAACTTCACTATATCTTACCATGAAAGATAGCCCAACCGTGTGCATATCCACGTCCTCGAGAGGGACCTCAGCATACTTCTCCTTATTCTGAGAAAGGAGAAAGGAGTTCATGCAGGGGAACATTTTTGGACTAAGGTCGTTCCCCTGCATAAAGTCAACGGGGACCCTAATTGTCATAGACAAGGTTTTGGGGTCCCCGTTGTCAACTTCTTCCTTCCCCGTCTCAGAGGAAGCGATAGAAGATGTCTGTGGCACCCCCTCTGGAATTAGGGATGTCGTATCGTGAGGAGTTGACACTTTCGCCTTCCCAATATCGATGCCCTTCTTTTGGTCTCGATAATCTTTGATTTTTTGGCGTCAACTCCCAACGACGCCAGAGCCTTCATCGTTAAATTTTTGCCCTTTCGGGTAAGCTCCACGTACCTTTCTTTCTTGGAAATGGCAGGAGCGGTAGTCTTGTCGATGGGAGTTGAACTCTTCCCAAAAGTTTCTCCTGGAAGAAACAAAGAAATTGTTAGTGACGATTATATCCTCGACCAATATTCGTAAAATTGGTCGAGGATAAATAATTTTACGAATATTGTTTGACACTCTAGATATTGAGTTTCCTGAGAAAATTCAATATCTGCGACATACAAGTAAAAAAGTTCAGTCAGTTATAAATAGATTTTTTTTGAAGTATATAATATTTATATACGGCAAATGCAACAAATAAACTCTCCAATGTTTTCTAGGTTTCTTTGTTGTGTGCTTAAAAAGGGGGCACATAAAGGAGACATAATCGTAACTTATATACTAAAAACCTCAAGAGATTTTGCGGAACCGGGATGAAGAAAACGATCTCGAAAATGTTCTGGTTTGAAAAGATTCTTCGCAAGCGTAAAAAAAGAAACAAATGAAAAGAAATTGGTATTTATACTGATTTTCGAAATCTGTCATGATGACAAATGTCAGATCGTCGCTCCGATGAGCGACACCTGTCCAAGCGGCAAATCCCTTACCCAATAAGCGATGCACGACGTCATGTACACGAATGCCTCTCCAAACACAAAAATCGTCAATTTGGTTTTCAGAGATACCGATTCAGTTCCCAAATGCATACGTGCCACCTTATATTTAAGAAACCAACTTTTGGAGCGAAATTTGAAATTGAAATGATTTTTGAAATTTCAAATCTCGGGGAAAATTGTTTGGGTGAAAAATCTATAATGACAACCGACTAGGATAAATCCTTGTGACTAGAAAAAATTCTTTATGACTATGATATCCTCGATGAAGACGATATCCCTGATGTATAATCGGTAATAACCATGACCATCGACTATATTAATAACTCAACAACCCATTACTGTTCATTTTATTACAACTGTAATTATTTATTTATGACCAAGATTCGTCTTATCAATACATCGAGCGTAACTGATGACGAATATTCAACCGCACCATCAAGATATGACCGTTACCACCATTTTTTGAATATTAAGGATAATTACCAAATTATTTCTTTTAATAATAGCGCCATTGATTATTAATAATTGTGGTTGATATTAGAGCTCACGGTTATCACAAACAACCGATGAATAAATAAATGGAAAACCGAAAAATAAAAAAAAACGGATGAAAAGATATATCAATATGGATGTCAAATTAACGAGAAATATATGGTCATTTTCTTAGTGTAACTTATTTTACTCGGTTTTTGTTTATTTTTCGTCATTTTTTGAATAAAATATTGTGTGTGTGTGTTGGGGGGGGGGGGTTTGGGTTGGGAGGGTTTGAGGTTTTTATATTAAAAAAATATTTTTGTAATTGTCCATTTAATTACATCCATTGGATCATCTAATCTGACGGTTGATAAGGTGTATTCTAGTTTTTCATTTATTTGAAAACCTCACAATATATATATATATATGTATGTATGTATGTATGTATGTATGTATGTATACGTGATAAGATTGGGAGAGAACCCTGAAAAAAAGAACAAAATAACCCATTTGAACCGTCAAAATGAGATGATCCAACGAATGTTCTTTGAGATCTTTATTTAGAGCAACATCCAGCTTTCTTGACAGCAGATACATCATCTTTACCTCCGATATTGATCGTTTGTCCCTTTGGTACAGGCGATGGATCGTTAGAGATGCCGAGGGCTTTCCGGCTCATAACACGATAAATCTGAGTGAGGACTTCGGTGAAAGCGTTTTCGACGTTTAGTGCTTCTAGAGCGGATGTTTCCATGAAGAAAACGTTTTCTCTCTCGGAGAAAGCCTTGGCTTCATCTGTTTGAACGGCTCGTAAGTGATGAAGATCGGCCTTGTTTCCCACGAGCATGATCACGATGTTTTGGTCCGTGTGCTCTCGAAGCTCCCTTAGCCATCTTTCCACGTTTTCAAACGTTACTTTTCGGGTGATGTCGTATACGATTAGAGCACCCACCGTTCCTCTGTAGTAAGCGCTCGTGATGGCTCGGTACCTGAAACGTGTTAGAAAATTAACACGGTGCCGATGCTTAATTAAGGATTGTGAGTGGGATTTGTCGATTGATCAGTTTTTTAAATTATTATATGTTTTTTTTAGAGAAAATTAGTTCAAATAGTCATTTTACCCTCTTAAGTTGGTTTTTTAGCCATTTCTCTCCCCTTTTTACCAAAATATCACTACATCCACAGTTTTTAGGCTACGGGCCTAGGTCCACAGTTTTCATGCACAGGTTCGCAAAAAAAATTAGAAAATTGATCAGGTTCGTTTTTTTGTGTCTTTTTAGCTAGGTCCGCAATTGCGGAACTAGTTTTTGCGGATGTAATGACATTTTGGTAAAAATGAGAGAAAAAATTGTCATATTGGTAATGACAATTTTCTAAATTTTTTTTAGAAAATTGATCAGGTTCGTTTTTTTGTGTCTTTTTAGCTAGGTCTGCAATTGCGGAACTAGTTTTTGCGGATGTAATGACATTTTTGTAAAAATGGGAATAAAACGGCTAAAATACCAATTTTTTAATGTAGAATGGCTATTTGGGTAAAGGGCTCTTTTTTTTAATCGTATACTAATGGGTGAATAAAAAAAGATACTTTGGAAATACGTGGAACCCCATTAGATTAATTACTCTAAAAAAAAAAACCGTTGAGAAAATAAGAGAGGTTTCGTCATATATTGATAAGATATTATGAGTCTATAACCCATCTGGAACTTCAACATGACCCCACCAACCGAGGCTAAACGGACACATATTGTCCCATAGTGTTGAGAGGGGGCTAAACGGGTACATATCTGTTTATTTTGTTAATTTCAAGAAACCAAACGATTTATTTGATGTGCATGAGATCTGTTTATGGAAAATAAACAAAAACAAGATCTACAATATACAAATAAAACCGGATTAGTTAAAGAACTCGACACCAAAAACATAGGAAAAATAAGAAATACGTTATCGAACAAGAACAAGAATGCAGGATCTTGATCATGGATTCCGACCAATCGAATCTTTACAAAGAAAATCAATACCTTTCTTGTCCCGCAGTGTCCCAGATTTGGCCCTTGATGATCTTGTCATCAACACAAATGCTACGAGTGGCGAATTCGACCCCAATGGTGGACTTGGAATCGAGGCTGAATTCGTTCTTGGAGAATCGCGACAAAAGGTTGGATTTACCGACACCTGAATCGCCGATCAGAACGACCTTAAACAAGTAATCGTAGTCGTCGTCTACATACGATCCCATTTCTCTTTCTCTTTAGAATGATTTGTGTTTATGATTGAGAGAGAGACATTACATGTTGATGGAGATCAATGGTAAATTGAAGATGCAAATATGGATTGCAAAAATACTTTGTTTTTTCTTTCCTTTGAGATGTTAGAAATTTAGGGGAAAGAGAGGTTAAAATGGAGTTTGTGTTAATATATACATGAGTAAACTTCACTTTTGGTCCTTGTGGTTTTATCGAAAATTTAAAAATCGAACCTATGTTTGAATAAGTATATAACATGACAATAATAAAATCGGGTTTATAGGATACAAAAAATACCTGAGTGTGTAGATTATTTTATAGAATTTAAGTTTATAGGACCAAATACTTATGTGTCATATATAAAGGTGTTGTAATAAGTTTATATGTTGTTAGGATAAATGACTCGTTTCTAAACCTTGATGATATTATCTTATTTATCTCTTTAATAACAAAACATGATTTTTTAAGAAAACATAAATATTTTATTATTGTTTAATTTTTATCTAAGTTTTATCAAGGAACATAAACATATTTAACATGTTTCCGTTCGGTGCAACCCCCCTAGCTAACAAAAAAAGAATTAATGTAGGTTGATATGCATGTGGTACAAAGTAATAAGCATTTTAATTTTGTATAAAAGTTGCAAATTTAGTTAATGCTAACTAATACTATCAAAGACCTGATTGATCTTTTGAAAACATTTAAATCTATTAGTTTCTTTATTATTTGTAGCAGTTCTTTACTTGGACAATGAAATCTTTTATATTTCGTACATATTTGTTCCCAAGCTTTTGAAAATACGTATATCTATATGAAATACGGAATGGAACCCCTTGTGATTCTAATGAATACTTGTTCCTCTTATGTATGTCTTATTGCTTAATTCCTTTTGTGATGTCTTTTTATTTTTTTTGGAAAGAGTGTCATAGGCTTTGCCTAGACTAATCTATTGGCAAATTATGACTATAAGACATCAACCCACAATGGCCACAATTGTTATATACGTCTGGATTCGAACCCTTGACAGATGGGATATTCCACCACATCCCCCGGGGCCTTAACTAGTATGCCATAACCCTTTTGGTTTCCTTTTGCGATGTCTTAATTGTTGAAATAGTGTATACATGTTTCTGACCTATCACAAGCTCATGATTCTTGTTATTCAACTATATTTAAACTTCCATGCAGGCATATGTTTATGATAAGTGTGAACATATAGACTCAAGTGTAATGAGAGTCTCTGATGAGGTTAGGATCAAAATAAAATGAAATTCTCATTCAAGTTTTGCAGACACATATGCTATTTGGTCAATCCATGATGATGAGATAGGGCGAGAGTGGGTTTGGTTGCAATCTTCTGGATGCTGAGGAGAGCAAAGAATGGATCGCATTCACTTTGAAGTCCCTTCCAAATTCATTTTCCGAGGATCAGAATAACCAAGTGCAATAAAGAGCAAGCGAAAACAACCATTGCCTTTGTCTTAACAAACATTACCTTTAACAATGATATGATTGCTTGACGAAAGTCTAGGAGTCGTAAGTTAACCAACTGACTACCCTTCCTTCTCTTCTGAGATAGGGAAAAGGAACTGAAAGAAGTATCTCTTTCCCCTTCAAGTTTTTCTACTAAGGTACCTGAGTGAATATGATCTCCACCTGACATACATAATGTTTTAGCTTGTACACAAAAAAGTAAATGGTTGGTTCATGATGTAATGTAAAATTCACGACTTTCATTAATGTTCATTAAATTGATCTTGTGACAAGTTTGCTCAAGGGGCTTGTTTGAATTGTGTGTTTCTACCCTTTTTTGTTCTCATTTCCTATATCATATTTGTGTTCGCTCCAGAGTCTTCTTGGTCATCAATATGGTCCTTCATTAGTAGAATCGATCTTATTCTATGAACAATCATTGGGTTTTTTTGTCTTTCTTTTAGTGGATTTTCTTGTTCTTGTTTGTTTCTTGATTTTGTTTCTAGTTTTGCTTGGGAACAAGCAAAGTTCTGTTTCAGGGGTGGTTGATAAATCCATTATTTATTGATTAATTCTCCCAAAGCTTTTTGTGCATTTTCTTCAAAACTATTGAATTTAAACGTGTTTACAAATTTAATGATGTGCAGGTTAAGAAATACACGTAATGATGGAGAATATATGAATATCGAGTAAGAAATGTCTACTAACTGTAAAGAGAAGGTTAATTGTGTGACGCCAACGTCAAAACACAATATTTTGCTAAAATTGACCTCTAAAATGAGCTAAAAAGTCTCGCGCTTTCAAGAGTGCCTAGCAAAAATGAGCTCAGAATTCGCTTTCAAGGTCACATTAGTTTTTGAAATGGACTAGCTTGAAAGCGAACTCCAAAGTCACCTCTATAGTAGCATACGACTCGAGTGATGGATATTGTACCATTTTTGACCTATAAATTAGGGGGTGGATAACCTTCCACCATCAGAAAGTTTTTTTTTCTCTCCCGCGTATTGACTTGTGTGTTAGTTCAACCGGATATGGACATGGATCAGTTTGTGACTCATGCGTAGGCATAGACGGAATATATTTAATTATTTTCTTGTCTCGGTGATTTATTTTTATCTATTTTGCATTCTGCATGATAAACAAAATTTCTATTCTCTTTCTGCTAATACAATAAACATCAAATTTTCTTTGGGTAACCGCAAGTATCTGTGTCAGCTTATGCGCACCGACAACTGCCCCTGGAAACCACGAACGCCCCAAACTCATCACAAGTGAACCTCCATGCCTACAAGGGCTTTGGTAGCCCCTGGTTCAAACCCAGGAACTATGAGATTTTTTATTACATACTCTTAAGGCTTAACTCGTGCGCCACAACACAAATGGTTGACCTTACCAACTTTTTCTTTGGATAACCGTGGGTGCCTGGCCAGCTTGCTCGCACCTCAACCTCAATAACTTCATCACGATCTTTGGCATTTTATATTTTCGGTCATCCATCCAATTGGCGATTATATCTTTACGAATGATTGATTTGTACATGTATATAAATATTTGAAAATAAATTGTCATACATGTAGTATATTAAAGATTACTAGACTTAAGGGCCATTTACCAAATGTTTACCGGGTAAGCACAAATCAGGTGTCATTTACCTTCCTAGGTGAGCATGGCAAGAACTAAGGGGACGTTTGGTTCACATAATGGAATTTGATGGAATTGGAATCTATCAAAGGAATTTGACTTTGAAGGAATTGGAATGGAATTTGACCACGCGTTTGGCTGGTAGGAATTATTCAATTCCTTCACTTAAGCCAAAGAATGATGAATTCTTTATATTGTGGAATTCAATGGAAGGATTCCATCGGCTTTCATTCGGTGAACCAAACATGGGCTTGGAATTTGGTTAATGGAATTGTTCATTCCAATTCCATGAACCAAAGTGTACTACCCCAAAAATGGGACAAACAAAATTTTCCGGAAAAAGGAAATGTGGTAATCACAAAAATGCCAAAGCATGAGCTCATTAAAAAAGGAACAATAAATGTCTGTTAATTACAAGTTTGTAATAAGAAGCAATGATAGATGACAACTTCCTAATCTAAAATCTATCTAGAAATAAGATCACAATAGTTGTCAAATATTTCCAAAAGGATCGTCTTCTAGAATGGCATCCCAAAAATGCTCCCAAGCTCACCTCTAAAAGCTGACTAAACTTCCTTGGCGCTCACGCCGCTAGAACCTGAGATACACATCAAACAATCAAGTGTTAGGCCAAACGGGCCTAGTGAGTTGTACAAAAGCATGGCATAGCATTTATGAACATGGTATGAACAATTATAGTATTTTAGTCGCTAAGGCCATAAGTGAATCAATGGGGGAGACCCATCACACCAATGAGTTTTACCTCAAGTCAATGTACCTTGATGTTCACTCGCATGAGCAACATCCCGAAGGCCCGACACACTTGAAGACTACCTCCCAGGCATTACTCCAAATGGCGGAGGTCTAGGTGCATACCATCATGGTGGTACCTAAGACTACATCCTCCTAGCAGTTACTCATGGTTCATCCTACGTGCGTACGATATCCATCTCTATACATAATTCCATATCAACAAGATACATGTATAAGACCTCATAAAATCCCAAGCATATTTTAGGTACAAAACTCTAAAACATACAAGTCCCAATATGGTATCCAAGGCTCACCAAAACAACATATGACCAAGTTGTAATAACATTAACATCAACATTATCAATATCCATAAGAAATGCTATGACTATATCCCCAACAATCTTACAAGTGGTAATTAGGTCAAACTTATCAGGTGATCAACTGTTTACATAAATATGAAATACTAAGCAAGTAAACACACAAGATATGTATCTCATTTAAAATTGTAGTAAAAACTCACTATCTAGGGTTTTACACAAAACCCTAGAAAACTTGGATGAAATGGTGAGAAGATGTCACTTGAATGCTAGCTTGCTTCCACTAAATGCTTCCACCCACTTCCCAAAAGCTCAATAAATGAAAAGATTAAACCTAGGCTTGCAATAAATGAAGCTAGGGTTTTAAACCTCCCAAAATCGCCCAAGAAGAGCTCTTAACCGAAGTTATATCTGATTGTGTGAAAAATGTGTAATAAAAGTCGGTTTAGAGACATTTTTAATACTCCCAGACCCCGACGGCGACAATGCCCGACACTGTCGCAAAGGCATAGTCGTACGTCCCTCAACACTTACGGTACAACTTCAGCGATTGTGACAGGGCGATTGTGCCCCTGTCACTCTCGCATGGCATTCTCGCCGGGGGTGTACCGAGACCACCCCCCAACCCACGACATTGCCACGCGACTATGACCATTGTCATAGTCGCGGGTCACTATCGCCCCAATTCCCACACTTCTGAATTTCGACGTTTTCGATAAATTTAAACACATAAGGAAATTAAGGTAACGACACATACAATAACATACCAATGATCTCTAATTCCAGGCAAGAATCCCAACCTTTAAAGATAATGAGAACACATTAGAATTTATAAACACTTACCTTATTTTTCCGGGTGTTACACAAACAACCCCTTAGGGGCGTTTGGTTCATAGGATGGAATTTGATGGAATTGGAATCCATCGTAGGAATTTGACTTTGAAGGAATTGGAATGGAATTTGACCACGCATTTGGTTGGTAGGAATTAAATTCCTTCACTTAATGATGAATTCCTTAAATTGTGGAATTCAATGGAATTGGAAAGATTCCATCGCTTTCATTCTATAAACCAAACATGGACTTTGGACTTGGAATTTGGTCAATGTAATTGGTCATTCTAATTCCTTTAAATTCCTACCAATTCCATGAACCAAACAGCCCCTAAGGGCTGTTTGGTTCACGAAATTGGAAGGATTTTGAAGGAATTGGAATGACCAATTCCATTGACCAAATTCCAAGCCCATGTTTGGTTCATGAAATGAAAGCGATGGAATCCTTCCAATTACATTGAATTCCACATTTTTAAGAATTCATCATTCCTTGTCTAGTGAAGGAATTGAATTCCTACCAACCAAACGCGTGGTCAAATTCCATCAAATTCCATTCAAATTCCTTTAAAGTCAAATTCCTTCATAGATTCCAATTCCATCAAATTTCATTCCGCGAACCAAACGCCCCCTAAGACTTTTACCCGATAAGAGGCATAGGAAGGGTCGAGAATCTTCCTCAATAAGTGAGAAAGAAGACTCTTACCCGCTTATCACTTACCAGCAATACATTTTGAGGCCCCCTAATTACATTATATTATTTATATATTCATGATTTGATCCCCGAAAATGTAATTAATCACATTATAAAACTAAAAGATTACCCCCTACCTTTTAAATAAAAAGTGTACGAAATATAAATTAATCTGGATACAAACAAATGATACCAAAAAACCATACATTATATTGTTATAAAATTTCATTCATTTTTTTCTTCATATTCTTACATTCTCATTTGAACCCTTCCATATATATACATGGAATTAAGGTTATTTTCTCAAGTTCTCATAAAACATCACTTTTCTTCATTAGCGACCATCCAAAAGATTAATTATTAATTAACAATGAACAAGAATAACGAAAAAGATACAACATTCATGATACAAGACTCATTCTAAGGCCATTTGAATAACGGGTTTGAGGGAATCGAAGATAATACGGTAACCCTTTTCAGTCGGATGAAATGCATCCCAAAATACGTACTTTAAGACATCATCACACAACGGAGAAACCGGATTGCACCCAAAATCTGCTTCGATTAAACCAGTTCCACA
This sequence comes from Arctium minus, assembly GCA_954870635.1. Lineage (NCBI taxonomy): Eukaryota > Viridiplantae > Streptophyta > Magnoliopsida > Asterales > Asteraceae > Arctium > Arctium minus. The sequence continues at coordinate 69,783,554 of OX941094.1, read as the reverse complement.
ACAACCCTTATGAACTTGTTCAAAACCTATAAAGAAAAAGATAAGAAAATGTCATGAAATTACTACAACAAGATTAGGTTTATAGGACGCCAAAAATGTTTCAAAGGTTTCTAATACACTGTTTTATAAGATCAAACAATAAAACATCATATCTAAAAGAATTACAATAAATTTATATGATGTTTTTGGAAGTCTTAACAAGTTTTTAGTACACTTTTGAAATTAAGCGTCATATAACTTTTCTTACAATAAGTGTCATATAGGGTTGTGTTTACGTGAGACCAGTCTGTTTTCGTGAGACCTGTGAAACCAATATTTTATACTTGAAACTTCACAGCAAAACATTGTGAAGGTAAAAAAATCCGAACTTTCATAATGTTTTGCTATGAAGGTTTTTACCTTCAGAGTGTTTTGCTGTGAAGTTTCAAGTGTAAAAACGTGGTCTCACGGGTCTCACGAAAACGGGATGGTCTCATGTGATCCCAAGTTAGTCGAAGAAATGTCATATAAAATAGCTAATATATGACACTTTATGTTAAAAATTTCCTGAAAACTTGTTAAAAATATTAAAAACGTCCTATAAATTTATTATTGTAACACTTTTAGATACGATGTTTTTAAACTTAAGTCATATAAAGCAGTCTATCAGGACACCTACAAACTTTTGGCATCCTATAAACCCGATTTTATTGTAGTGAACAGAGGTAGATCGAGTGATGGGGTTACCATATTTAGTCTTTTGTCGAACCATATCGATGAGAGGGTTGTATATATCTGCATACACGATCTTGGTGCCCGGTCTTTCAAGGCTTTTAAGATTATTTTGTAGCATTTGATTGACACTTCTCGAAAGAGAATTATAAGTTTCGTTACATTCGCGGTCAGTGATGGGTCTCTTCGAGTTTAGAGTTATGATCGCAGGCAAGCATCCCATTGGGGGTGTACCCACAACCCCTATCTTCTTTGCACCCAAATCCATCAACTCCTGTAACATCAATAAATTTATGAGAGCTAGGGTTGAATGAATAAGGCGCCGTTTGTTTTTTAAGAGGTCTAAAGTTTGAAGTCTTATTTTAGTTATGATTAATAAGAGGTGGTGTGTAAAAAGGTCTTAACGATTCAGACTTAAGAGCCATTAAGAGGTCTTTTAGAAAAAACAAACAACCCCTAAATGTAAACAGTTAAGTATATAATTGAAGAGACCAACAACAGTAGTCTTATTTAGGATGGTACACATATTTTGACTTATGTTTTTGAGTAAATTACATTTTTAGTCCCCGTGGTTTGTTAAAAATTGTGAATTTCATCCCTGTGGTTTGAAATTTCAGTTTTCGTCCCTATGGTTTGCAATTCATTTCTATTTTCGTCCTTGAGGCCAAAACACTACTTTTAAGTATGAAGGACTAAAAGAGAAATGAAATGTAAACCATAAGGATGAAAAAAACAATAAAAATTAAACCATAATGATGAAAAGGTAATGAATTATAAAACAGATGAATGAAAATGGTAATTTCAAAACCATAAGAACGAAAATAGAAAATTTCAACAAACCACAGGGACTAAAAAAGTAATTTACTCTATGTTTTTTAACCGACAATCTCTGAGCAGGCCCACAATGTGGCATGTCTCAAGAACATTACGTGAGAACAGTGACAGAACACGAAGCTTAGAACATGAGGGGCTAAACCTAATTCTTGATACAAATATGTTACATAAACAAGATTAACATGTTTTAGTGTAATAGACATATTTTTGAAAAATACAAAGAGATATCAGTTAAAGTTATAATATATTAAAACCTTGAAACAAGACTAGAAAATATGAAATTTTTTATACATTGTTTATTGAACTCTAGTGTACTAAGGTGTGAATATCATTGGATTTTTTTGAGCTTTTTGTAAGGGTTCTTAGTAATCCAAACACTAGGTGTAGAGATATACTCATTTTCTGTTGTCTCTTCAAGATCGTGACAAGAATTTACATGTTTTTTTAAAATACTCATAAATGGTATTGCTTTTTTATTTTGATTTATACGTCAAACATAAACATGAAGCAACAAACAATATCATTAAACATGAAGGTTTAAAGTTGAACTAAATGGCTTTACATTAAACTATCAAAAACATTGAAGATTTGAACTAAATAAATGACAACCTAAATTGAAGTCTAAAGATAGAAATAATCAACTAAATGGAAGATCTTTGAGAATTTTTAAGTCTCATCATATAAAAAATCAACTAATTAAGCTACTCAATAATTGTTAAATTGGGTCATTAAAATTTAGACTATTAAGTATTGAAACATCAGGTGTTGTTTTGAACAATAGGCCTAGTGGAGGGGCCCAAGAAAATAACACACACACATATATATATATATATAGAGGAAGGATCATGCGAGAAGTTAAACATTTTGCAAGAAGGCGAGAAATGTGGTATCATATATGATTACATGGCCTGTATGTGTGTTTAATCATATGTGATTAAACGTCTATGTATTGCCAATATAACATGTGTTTAATCATATATGATTAAGCTTGTATATCATATATGATTAAACACTTCTCGCATTCTCGCAAAATGTTTAGCTTCTCGTTTGAACCTGCCCCTATATATATATATATATATATATATATATATATATATATATATATAGGCCGATAATCAAATGAAAACCAAAAATATGTTACAAACCCTTGAGAACCGATATAAAAATATTTTTTTACATGATTTTTTTTTCATCAAAACCTATGATTTAATATATTGTTTCATATATGTTTTTGTTCACCTTGTGAAAAGATTACACGTAAAAAATAAAATTTGATTCACCTAGTGAAATGAAAAATATTTGTAAAAAATATTCATGTGGTGAAACAAATACATGTAAAACTATCATATTATGAAACAAATATATGAGAAGAAATATATTAAATCCAAGCATTTGGTGAAAATATATCATGTGAAAAAAATATTTTTTTATTGGTTCACACATGTTTGTAACATATTTGTGGTTTTCATTTGATTTAGCCCCTATATATATATATATATATATATATATATATATATAGGGAGATGTTTATTTGAGAAATAGTAAATATGTGAGAAATAGAAAAGTAATCTTAGCATTCATCTGGTCAACATTTGCGGCTTTGACCGCGAAGCACCGGATAATTTCTTGTGTGATCTATAGAAGGTAGAGGGGTAATTTCGTAAAATACACGGGATGAGTTCATATATGAATCTGTATGAATCACAAAGATTCATATATGAATCTGTTAATTAGTTCAACTGATTCATATATGAATCTTTGTGATTCACAAAGGTTTATAGATGAATCTTTGTGATTCATACAAATTCATATATGAATCACAAAGGTTCATATATGAATCTGTTAGTTAGTTCAATTGATTCATATATGAATCACAAAGGTTCATATATGAATCAGTTAAAAGAGTTCAGTTGTGAATTGCACTGGTTCATATATGAACATATAGTTCATATGTGAATTATACATGTTCATATATGAACACAACCCGTGTGTTTTGTAAAATTTATGAAATCGTCCTTCTATTTTTGGGATAGCCGCAACTTTTGACCAGTCAAAGCCGCAACTTTTGATCGGTCAAAGCCGCAATATTTGACTAGTCAAATCCGATCTTGATCATATGAATGACTAGGATTACTTCTCTATTTCTCATATATTTACCATTTCTCAAATGAACCAAACACTATATATATATATATATATATATATTAACACTAAATGTATATATACTTGTTGGTTTACAATAAAAAAATCAAAGGGGCCATAGTCCCCCTCCAAAGCGATCCATCCACGTGTGAGAAGCAAATCAGGAACACATAACTTGTTAGGTTGCTGGTTTAAATGTTTGGTGCCCACACAAAGCCTAACCTCCAAAGGAATTACATTTACGAGTTTTTGCAAAAGTTCCTTTTTAAACGACATTAGCCCATATCACGCCATGCAGCAAGAGTTCCATGAGAAAGGCAAATCAAGCACACAACGACATGTTAGGCGATTGGTTTAAGAGTTCAGTACCTACAAGGGAGTCTATCTTTGAGAGTTGTAACTTTCACATTATAGCTGTGAGACTTGAACTCTCACCTGTTTGATAAAGTATATCATCCCAAAACCAACTTGTCACTCTTTACAAATTACTATGATAAATAAATGACATAAAGTTTGCTCTCTTGACCATGGCTTTTATGTTTCAATAAATTGTTAGGCCTTCTTCACTGAGGTCAAAACTTATACCTAACATAATTTTTTTCTTCAATTTTTTAGATTTATGGATTTTTACTATAAAAGCTTTTAATTTTAATTAAGAGTTCTTATGTGTTATATATATATATATATATATATATATATATATATAGTGCTATAAATTTGATTTTTGATATAATTTTTAAATTTTAATAAATTTTATTTTTATATATTCATCTTATATCAGAAACTAATTAAACTTTAAATAATTTAAAATACAATAACATATTTAATTAAATACATCACTAGCATTTATGTTATATATAATACAAAAAAACCAACCAACCAAACAAGTTAAAAAAAAAATGGAAATACTCCTAGTAATTAAATGTAGAAATAAATATTTTGATTAACATTTCATAATTGTTATTTGAACTAAATTTCACCAAAATAATGTCATATTTAATGGTTACTCATTGAAGATATGATATCCTTAATAATAGATTTTTACTAAGGGTATATTCAATGGGTTATGTTGACTTAGAAGTTATTTATGAATATTTCTGCACAATCTTTGGAGGTTATATATAAGAGAAATTGGTTCAAATAGTCTAATCACATTTGTAATTTCACCTCTTAGCCATTTTTTCCTGATTTTGCAAAAATAGCCCCAGGTCTGCAATCCATAGGTCCTCAATCCGCAATACCCCCACAAATAGACAAAAAAAAACACGGATTGCGGAAAATCCTCAATGGGTCCATATGTTACCTAGGTCCGCAATTGCGGATGTGGACCTAGCTCCGCAATTGCGGTGGTGCATGTACTTGCCAAGTTTGATTCTGCCGTGCGTCAGTGAGAGAAGCAGAGGATGCCACGTGTCCCCTAGGTCCACAGTTGCGGAGGTGGACCTAGGCCTGTAATTGTGGATGTGGATTTGGGGCTATTTTTGCAAAGAAGAATGGCTAGGATGTGAAATTAGAAATATGATTACGCTATTTGAGCCAATTTGCCCGATTGATTCATTAATGTTATTTCAAGTTTTATGATGTGTAGGTGGCCAAGCACATGAATAGTATATAGTCTAGTCTTATTAATTACTAACGTGTCGTTTGTTTTTTAAGAGGTCTAAAGTCTGAAGTCTTATTTTAGTTATGATTAATAAGAGGTGGTGTGTAAAAAGGTCTGAACGATTCAGACTTAAGAGCCATTAAGAGATTTTTTAGAAAAAACAAACAACCCCTAAGTCTGCATGGGCAGTTAGCTTTCAGTTAATGGCCACATGATCAACAATGAACTCACTTTGTGCAAAATGATCAAAAATTCACTATCTAAATACATGAAATTACTATAGGACTAAACAATTGTGCATTTTATATAAATTTAAAGCGGCGCAATTGGTTTAAGTTTTTATGACACTTTTAAGTTTTAAAATAAAGTTATGTGTTAGCTTTTTTACATGACACTTTTGATGATGTCATATGAACACATCTTTTTATAGTAAACTTGTTTTTATAAGACGTTTTTTTTCAAATAATGTCATAAAAACATTAATAGGAGGTTTTATTTCAAACATGTCATAGAAAACTTGTTAAAGATGTCTATAAAAGTGTCATATAAACTTATTGCAATACACTTTTACATAGGGCGCACAATTGTTCGTCTCATAAACTTAAGTAATGTAAAACAATTTATTAGGACGTAGGGGTGTTCATCTAAATTGTCAAGCCGCACAAACCGTCCACACCGCATCGCAAAGCAGGGTTTAGAACTTTTGCAGTGCGGTTTGCAGTTTGCATTTTAACCACACCGCACTATGAGATGCGGTTTGTAGTTGAGTTATCAAACCACGGTTCAAATCGCGCTGCATCGCGCGTGCGTACACACACATACATATATATAATTTTATATATTACATATATATATATATATATATAGAGAGAGAGAGAGAGAGAGAGAGAGAGAGTAATTGCAATATTAATTTATGTGTTAGAACCATACTTATAATAGAAGGTCATGGATCAAAGAAGCAGAGTCAAAATCACTACATATTGAAGAAGAGTCAGAGCTCTGGGTTTTAAGAGTCAGAGATCTGAATGGGTTGCACATAAGTATGAAGTAGTAACTCAAACTTAATTATGATTGCACGTAAGTCTGAAGTAGCAACTTAGACTTAACTATGATATTATGAAGAACCAGAAGAAAATATTTTCAAGTTAGATCTCTTATCAAGCTGAGAAGACTTATGCAATTCATAAAAGTTAATGAGGCACATGGCAGATTGTTATTAGTTTAGACTTTAACCGATTTAACTGCATTGTACTATAAATAGAAAGTTTCTCTTTTGTAATTGTAACTTTATTGTTCATTGTAAAAGCTCAATTGTAACATAATTCACTATGCTAAGAGAATTTCTCTCTCTAGAATCTAAACTCTCTCAGTTTGTAATCATTTGATTAATGAATGACATGATGACTAAGCCATTGACCCATATCACTATGTTCTTTATTAGGTTTACTGTGATTCTACTGTTATTCCGCATTCTACCAATTAGATTACAGTTAAATCATTCAATCTCATATTAAGGGCACTTTCATCATGTAATATGGATTTGGGAATCGGACATGTTGAAACTTTTTATTTTTTTGGAGTATGTTATCGTTGATTTTATAACAAATTTTTAATCTTATAATTATACGGATTTGTAGGTGTACAATGCGTTACGTACAAAACGCATAAAGGAATGTAGTGTGGTTTTCGTGATTTCAGATAGATGCAGTGCGGTTTGCGGTTTGGAAAATGTTCAAACCGCATATGCGGTACCGGATTTGTGGTTTTTGCCCCAAACCACACCGTAAACCCCCCTATTAGGACACTTAGACATTTTTTACAACCTGTATATTGAAAGAAATCATATATTTGAAATCATATATTTTAGGCTCTTATCTATTGCCTTTTATATCTTCTTTTGTTATGGAAGTTTGTCTTCCTGGTTTGTATTTATATATGGCTTTAGTTTTATGAAATAAAGACAAGCGATTTTGTACCTTGAAATCCTTTATGGTATCAGAGCAGTGTAAACCCTAATACAGCCGTCTCTGCTCCTTCAATGGCAGAGAAGGCCGACAAAAACATCATGAACGACCCGAAAGATGGCTCGAGCCTACCCCCAGTCGATCCAAACTCAGTTTACTATATACATGCATCTGATTATCCGAGGCAGATGCATGTAAACGATCTCTTAAACGACAACAACTACCCCGATTGGTCACAAGAGATGAAGAACTTTCTCTTTGCCAAGAACAAAATTGGTTTCATTGATGGAACCATTGATGCCCTTGACGAAGGGAAACCGAACCTGATGCTATGGCGACGATGTGATGCGATGGTCAAAGGATGGCTCACTACCGCCATGGAGAAGGAGATCAGAAACAGTGTGAAGTACGCCAACACTCCCAACGAAATATGGGCAGATCTGGAAGAACGATTTGGCAAGGAAAGTGTACCGTGAGCTTACGAATTAAAGCAAACTCTTACCTCGACTCGTCAAGACAAAGCCTCCGTCTCAGCATACTATACGAAACTACGTGGAATTTGGGACGAGATTCAGTCCGTCTCACCTACACCAAGGTGCACATGTGGAAACTGTATGTGTGGGGCAGGAAAGAAGATGGTAGAAGCAAGAGAAAAGGAACACCTCTACGAGTTCTTGATGGGATTAGATGACAAATTCGGGACCATCAAGACCCAAATCTTAGCAATGAAACCAACGCCGAGCCTCGGATCGGCATACCATCTAGTGGCAGAAGATGAACATCAAAGAGCCATTTCTGCAACAAAAGGATCAAACGTGGAGACAACTGCGTTTCAAGCATACTCTCACAATCGTGTCTTGAGCAAGGATAATAACCCAGGCCAAAGAAATCAACACAAGGAGGCCAAACGTGGAGAGGAGTTGGACCATTGCACCCTCTGCAATAAATATGGTCACAATTATGAAGGTTGCTTGAAACGCATAGGATACCCAAAATGGTGGCCAGGGAAGTCGAAGAAGGAAGGAGGTAGCCCTCATGCAGAGAATAAGGCTCGACCAAAGGCAGCTCAGGTCAACCTTGAATCAAGCCCAATACCGGGTCTGACCGCTGAAAAGTATGCTAAACTGGTCAAATTTTTTTTCTGAGACCGACCAGCAGATGCAGCACCGCCTACCGTGAACATGACTGGTAAGACTGAATCGGGTAAGATGTGGGTTGTAGACAGTGGTGCAACCGAACACATAGCCAATGACCATGAAATATTTCAAGAATGGAAAGAGCATCACCATGGAAATCATGTTACCATTCCCAATGGAGAAATCGTGCCCATAAAGGGAATCAGGAACACAACATTGGCTAATGGATTAGAATTAGAATATGTCTTACATATACCGTTATTTAAGTGCAACCTCTTATCTGTCAATCGATTAACAAAGGAACTTAATTGTGCCGCAATTTTTTTCCGGATTTCTTTGTCTTACAGGACTTGCGTTCCAGGAGCCTGATTGGCATGGGTGAATGCAACAATGGTCTCTACTACATGAAGTCAACAACGAATAAAGGGGTGGCGTTAGAGATCTCGAGTCATGAAGTTGTTTGGCATAAAAGGTTGAGGCATGCTTCCGCATCGAAACTTCGTAAGATAGATTTTTTGAGCAAATCTTTTAGTGGTCTAAATAGTAAGACTTGTGATTCTTGCATGAAGGCTAAGCAAACTCGATTACCATTTCCTGTTAGTGAAATAAAAACTCTTGCTTGTTTTGACATGGTACATTGTGACATTTGGGGAAGTTATCGGGTTGCTTCATCTTCTGGGGCTCGTTATTTTTTAACCATTGTAGATGACTATAGTCGTGCTGTGTGGATTTACTTGATAAAACACAAATATGAAGCAAGTGAATGCTTGATAACCTTTTACAACATGATAAAGACACAATTTGGTAAGAGTATTAAAAGATTGAGAAGTGATAATTGGGGGGGGGGGGGGAGTTCACTTCCAGCCACATGCAAGAGTTCTATGCGAAAAATGGGATTATCTTAGAAACGTCGTGTGTTTACACCCCACAACAAAATGGGGTTGTTGAAAGAAAGCACAGACATATTCTTGAGGTTGCAAGAGCCTTGAGATTTGAGGTTGGTCTACCAATTAGTTTTTGGGGAGAATGTGTAATGACAACCACCTACATTATAAACAGACTCCCATCAAAGGCAATCGAAAACAAAACCCCGTTCGAAGTGATATTCGGACAAAAACCCACATATGACCATATGCATGTGTTTGGTTGCCTGGCATACATGAAAAACAATAAAACAGGAGGGGAAAAATTCGAAGAGAGGGGGAGGCCTTGTGTTTTTGTTGGGTATCCTCAAGGCTACAAAGGGTATCGAGTCTATGACTTGTTAGAAAAGAAAATAAGTGTATCCAGAGATGTTGTCTTTGGTGAGAGTGATTTTCCATTAAAAAACATGGAACTTGACAAGCAAAAGAATTCAAAGACAACCCAAGATGATGAAGCACCAATAACCACCAGTGAAATGCCAAGTACATGTTCAAGTCACGGAATCCCTGAAGAAAATTGCGAATTGGAATCAGAGTCTGACGGAAACGAATGGGCTGAAAATTCTGAACAAGTGAGCAACCAGGAACCACTTCAGACCGCAGAAGAAGAAACCGTTGTTGATCAAAATGACTCGAGTCAGTCCACGATCGAGAATCAGACCCCGGTTAGAGGACGAAACGAAAGAGTGAAGACTCAACCAAAGCGCTTAGACGATTTTGTTACGAGTCTGCCCCCTTTGTTAGACCATTCGCGGCCCATGTCCAATCACGGCTCTTCAATGGTACACCCTATTGCTAACTTTATCTCTTATGAAAAGTTTTCTACTGCTCACAAGGATTATCTTGCGGCCATCTCCATGCATGATGAGCCAAATCACTATAATCACGCAGTTAAAGACGTTAGATGGAGAGAAGCTATGCAAAGGGAAATAAATGCTCTCGAGCAAAACGGAACTTGGACACTTGAAACTCTACCGCCGGGAAAACACGCCATCGATTAAAAATGGGTATATAAGATCAAGTATAAGCCGACAGGGGAGGTGGAACGATACAAAACGCATTTTGTTGCGAAGGGATTCACGCAAATGGAAGGGGTCGACTTCCATGAGACCTTTGCTCCGGTTGCCAAGTTGGTGACTGTGCGAACCTTACTTGTTGTGGCAGTCAAGAAAAAATGGTCCATACACCAATTAGACGTGAACAATGCGTTCTTACATGTGGACTTAACCGAGGAAGTGTACATAAAGATTCCTCAAGGCTTTGCCAAAGACGGAGATTCAAGGGTTTTTCGCCTTCGCAAGTCCCTCTATGGCCTTCGACAAGCCTCTCGAAACTGGTACCAAAAGTTCACTGGTGCTTTACTAAGCCTCGGTTTTAGACAATCAAAGGCCGACCATTCTCTTTTCATTTACAAGAGGAATACAATGTACGTTGCGACTCTCATATACGTCGACGACATGATCATTTTGGGCAACAACGACGCAAAAATTAAAGAAGTAAAATCCCACCTTGATGATCGTTTTAGCATCAAAGACTTAGGCCCTTTAAAGTATTTTTTGGGTATCGAAGTTGCGCGCACGACATAGGGTCTTATCCTTAGCCAAAGAAAGTACACTCTCGATATTCTTATTCACAGTGGGCAGCAGGGATGTCGTCCTAGTGCTTTTCCCATGGAACAAAACCTACACCTTGATCAATCGACAAATAGTCCTTCGGTTGATGCTCCTCAATATCGACGATTGGTCGGAAGGTTATTATACTTGCAGGTCATAAGACCGGACATTGCCTTCGCCGTGAACATGCTCAGTCAGTTCGTGTCAGATAGCCAGAAACACATGGATGCAGCAGTAAGAGTGCTACGATATTTGAAAGCGACTCCCGGTCAAGGCATTCTCCTTCCTGCAAAAGGTGGCCTCAACATTGTGGCATTTTGTGATGCCGACTGGTTAGGATGCAACTTCACAACACGGTCACAAACAGGTTATGTTGTCCTATTAGGAGGAGCACCGATATCTTGGCGAACAAAGAAACAGTCGGTAGTTTCTCGATCCTCAGCCGAAGAGGAATATAGAGCTATGGCTGCGACGGTTAGTGAAATTCTCTAGCTACGTTGGCTGCTTCGTGACCTCGATGCAACACAAACTGGTCCCACTCCGTTATATTGTGATAACCAGGCAACCCGACATATTGCAAACAACCCGCTTTTCCACAAGTGAACCAAACATGTTGAAATGGACTGTTATTTCGTTCGTGAATGGGTTGAGATGAAGGAGATCACGACGGTACAAGTAGACACCACAAATCAAATCGCTGACATTTTTACCAAAGCTTTGGGAGGGGAACGTCTTCGGTTCCTAACCGACAAGTTGGGCGTTCGAAACCTTCACGCTCCAACTTGAGGGGGAGTGAAAGAAATCATATATTTTAGGCTCTTATCTATTGCCTTTTATATCTTCTTTTGTTATGGAAGTTTGTCTTCCTGGTTTGTATTTATATATGGCTTTGGTTTTATGAAATAAAGACAAACGATTTTGTACCTTGAAATCCTTTATATATAAACCCGATTTTGTTGTAGTGAACGTTTATTAATCAAGAATTATAGCCATAAAGATCATGTCATAATGTTATAGTTAGAAAGATCAAGATTATAGTGAGAAAGAAGAAAATTATGATGTCAATCAAGGAAAACCGATCTTCAGTTGAAGATTATAACATCAATTAAGGAGGATCGAAAGATGGCACACCTGTAAAAATTTTTCGATGAGTTGCCACTGAAACTTCTGATATTCGGAGATCGTAGGGTAAGATGATCGTCTAATAGGCAAAGGTCCGTAGTAGTTAAAAGTAAAATCGTTTGTACCCGAGCTAACAAGGTAACCCGCTCTTCCAACCAAATCTTGTGTTCTTTCCTTGCCTATTGCTGCCTCTAGTTTCGCTTTATATTCCTTGAACAAGTCCAGTTGTTGCGATTGCGTAAGTGCACTCTGCAAAAACAAGATCGTTTATAATTAAACACCAATCGCATACATTAATTAATTTGGTTCAATTAACGATCGCTTATATAATCTACTGAACTATTAATTTGTTCGTTTTATATATATATATATATATATATATATATATATATATATATATATATACTAGGCATATACCCGCGCGATGCAGCGGAATGTAAATAAATAACGAACAATTAATGTTACTTCCTTATAGACATGTCATCAACAATCCAACCATGACCTATGAATCACAATTTATAAAACCCTAAACCCTAAACCCATAAATATATTCAATAATTAGTTTATATTACAATTATTGACAGAAAAAATATAATGATATAATTTATAATAAAAATGAAACGTATTTTACCATTATGTATTTTTAATATGTTAACGGTGGAAAAAAAATAAAACGTATGGATAGAAAACAAATTAGTTCGTAGATATTCATGATATTTAATAGTACGGTTAAATTAAAAAATATTCAATATTGGACTCGTTTTGAAGATATTGACGAGACGATTATAATAGTAAAATTTGTAGAAAAAGAAACATTTTTTCATTGCATTTTTGTTCATATACGATTATTTGTGTTAATATGAGAATGGTGTAAAATGAAAAATGAAAAAATAAGGGATATAAAATGAATTAAATAAGTAATTGTAAGGGTGACAAATGTAACATTACAAAGGTGATAAGTGTTATTGTATAAAAGCTTAGGGTAATAAGTGTTATTGTATAAAAGCTTAGGGTGATAAGTGTTATTGTACAAAAGTTTGTACAATAATTGTATTAGTTTTTTTATATAGTAGTAGAAATTTAATTCGTAGATATTCATGATATTTAATAGTACGATTAAATTTAAAAATATTCAATATTGGGCTCGTTTTGAAGGTATTGACGAGACGATTATAATGATATAATTTGTAAAAAAAGAAACGTATTTTTTCATTGCATTTTTATTTATATACGATTATTTGTGTTAAAATAATAAGGGTGTAAAATGAAAAAACAAGAGATATAAAGTAAATTAAATAATTAATTGTAAGGGTGATAAATGTAAAATTTAACTTTCCAAAAACCGTTTTCCAATAACTACTTTTTTCAATAACCGTAATAGAACTTTAATATAATAGTATAGATATATATATATATATATATATATATATATATATATATATATATATATATATATATATATATAGGGAGAGGTTCATTTGCAACCCTTAAAAAGGTTGCAAACCTTGCAACCCATATCTTAATCGTCGGATTCATGATCGGCGGTTATAAAAGATATGTGGCCCAATATTTTTAATTAAAAAAAGAGAAAAATAAAAATAAAATAACTGTCGATCATGAATCCAACGGTTAAGATGTGGGTTGCAAATGTTGCAACCTTTTTAAGGGTTGCAAAATATCCTTCCAATATATATATATATATATATATATATATATATATATATATATATTTCTTGCATTTAACACATGAAAAAGTTGGTGGGCATTCAAGCTAAAAGGACATATGTCTTGATTATTAGACTTTAGACAACAAGTAGGACCACAAATATAACACCCTAATTTAAAGTATTTTGATAGATTTCTGTTGTATTATTTTCTAAAAGATATGTACATGTACTATTGTTCTAAAATATTTAATTTAGTTACTGGGATATTACGAAATTCACCAAGATCATGTGATGTTTCTAAATACGTGTGGCCCCGAAACAATAAAAAAAGCTTCCAAAGTCCAAGTGATTAAAGGTACGATAAACTTATCTGGAACTCATGAATGTTCAGTTTTCTGATTGTATAGTATACATACACAGTTAATTTTCGAGGACCACAAATGAACGATGAAATGAATACGAACAAAACTCTAGGTCTTCAACGTCCCACGAATGCATATACTGTATACGCAATTAACATATACGTAAGACCAATCATTTAATGTTTCTACAAAATAGAAGTCGCGATCAAAAGCAAAAGCTTTTGTACTCTTTGATGTACACTCTTAACTACTGTTTTGTCTTACGGATCTAGATAGAAACTGCATTCGAAAGATAAAATTTATGTTGTTTTGAGCATCTCCAACGGATTTTTCAAAAGAAAAAAAAATGAAGATTTTGGAGTTTTTACCTGCTTTTATTTTTTTGCTCCAATGGATTTTTCAAAACTTTCCACGAAATGGAGAAGGTAGATCGAATATATAAAAATTAAAATTTTCAAATTTGAAGAACTCTCCAAAATTAAATAACGATAGATAATGTATTATCATTTCATTTAAAATTTATTAGAAAATTTTGTTGGGATATTAAATATTTTAATAATATAATTAATATTGATATCTCTAAAATGAAGAAACCGGAGTCCAATGTAATTTCTTTTGGATATTTTAATTTTTGTTTCTTTGTTTTAAAGAAATTATAAAAAATCATTTGGAGATATATATATTACGCAAGGTTCTAAATGGCGTGGAGGTGAGGCCAAACCTCAAGCCTTAAGAGTCACGGTGAAGCCATGGCGTTTTCGAGGCTTGACTTATGTCGTCAAATTTCTAATTTATATATAAAAACATATGTTTTGGTGTGTTACTCAATAAACCAATAGTATTAAGCAAGTTAAATTAGGTTATATATATATATATATATATATATATATATATATTAAAAACTTACAATAAGACATTAAAAACATAAAGAAAAAACAAATATCGCATTACAAAAACTGACATGAGACACAAGCCTTGGTGGCTTTGAGCGCCATGACGTCTGTGTGACAAGTTTTTTTAGAACAGTGATATTACGTAAAGAAAATGAGAGAGGAAGGGATTATACATACACTAATTTGGGAGGTAAGTGGATCAAAACCAGCACCAGCAGAAGCAAAGCTAACACCAGACATTAGGTCTTCAATGGTTAAACTTGGATCCAAATAAGGTGGCAAATTCTTTTTCACCCCCACAAATTCAGCTGCATGCATCACAAACAAATTAATGAATATGAAACCATGCAAATTTTATCAGAGTTACAAAATGATAACAACAATGCATGCTACCAACTGACAATATTCATAATCGTATACATCATATATAACGTGAAAAGAAAACAAAGAATATCTAACATGGGTCACATTTACTTGATCACATAAAAGTAAGCAAAGATATATACAATATATATACATGAAAGTAAGTAATTAATATATATATATAGAGAGAGAGAGATTCAAACAAGAACGTTAACTATTTAAAAAAACAAGAAAATAGTAAAAAAACAAATATGTGATTTTACATCAACCTGAAAAACGGACGCAAACGACTTTGGGCGCGATCTAAAGTCTCACAAAGTCATGTGAATCATATATGATTTTGTATGTCCTCGTCTATTCTCGTGTTTCATTAAATAGATGTTGTTCTCGTATGAATCCACCTCTCTCTCTCTCTCTCTAGATATATATATATATATATATATAATATTTTTTGGTCAAATTTTTATCAGAGTTATAAAGATAACAATGGTATATATCACTGATGGATGAACAACAACGATAATATATATATATATATATATATATATATATATATATATATATATATATATATATATATATATTGGAAGGATATTTTGCAACTCTTGAAAATGTTGCAACCCTTGCAACCCACATCTTAACCGTCGGATTCATGATCGACGGTTATTTTATTTTTATTTTTATTTTTTTTAATTAAAAATATTGGGCCCCATATCTGTTGTAACCATCGATCATGAATCTGACGGTTAAGATGAGGGTTGCAATTGCAAAATATCCTACCCCTATATATATATATATGGTTGGTTTATTTTGCAAACTCAAGTCATTTGTACAAACCGGATAAACCTCATTCAACTAATCATAATTTTTCTTTTTCTTGTTTTCACTTTTTTCTTAATTTTGAGGGTTGATTAATCATTTGTATTGTGGAGGTGTCAATTATGAACATTATATTAATTTTAGAAAACAAATTCCATCAAAATGAAAAATACATGAAACAATTTAATTTTCACATAGAAACAAAAATATATGAAGCAATTTCATCAAAATAACAATGATACCATATCAGTAATGAACAATAACCATAATGAACCGTTTTGAAGAACCCTAAACTGTACATTCATGATCTTTATTCATGAACAATAACTATATATTTAACAGGTTCAAACGAGAAACTAAACATTTTACGAGAAGATGAGAAGTGTGATATTATATATGATATACAAGCTTAATCATATATAATTTTTATAATCATATATGATATCACACTTCTCGCTTTTCGCAAAATGGTAAGTTTAACTTCTCGCATGATCCTTCCTCTATATATCTTTACATACATACATATATATGGGCAAATACAAACGAGAAGCTAAACATTTTGCGAGAATGCGAGAAGTGTTTAATCATATATAATACGCAAACTTAATCATATATGATTAAACACATGTTTTATTGATAATACATAGACATTTAATCATATATGATTAAGCACACCCACAGACCGTAAATCATATATGATATCACAGTTCTTGCCTTCTCGCAAAATTTTTAACTTTTCGTATGATTCTTCCTCTCTCTCTCTCTATATATATATATATGTTTACATACCGACGAAATCAGTGACAAGGCGGCCATTGCTGAACCTTCCGGTGGAAACATGGTTTTCGAAATCCTTGCCGTACGGCGGGAAGTTCCCTCTGGCTATGGTGGGAAGGTAGTTGTTGTTTCCAGGGTCTACAGTTGAGTCTCCAAACACAAAAACAGCAGAGATTGTGTTATTCTGCACTGCATAAGAATATTGCACAGATACAATAATGATGATGATCAGTAGAGGCTGCAAAACAAGAGGGATTTTGGTATTCATTTCAAGTCTCAAAAGATTTTTATGATACTATAACAACAATAATAATACTTATGTATGTGTATATATATATATATATATATAGAGAGAGAGAGAGAGAGAGAGAGATTGACCCAAAAAAGGTATGCCCTATTCTTCAGTCTTTTGGAGTTAAAAGGACCATTTTGATATCCTTAATAATTGAATTTCTAATTAAGTCGTTGTTGGCTGAAAACATAATTAATAAAACATTAGTATTTTTTTAATTAACATATGAAAGTTGATGTTACATCATCTTATAAAAACGAGCCATTTAAAACAGAAGACCTACCTATATATATGATATGGTTTATTTTTACATTTACATAATTCATTAGAAAATCACTCATCTAAGTAAAATGGAGATAAATTTACAAACCAAAGATCTACCATTGTTCAACAAGTGAACTCTTATGATGAATATAATTATTAAAGATTCAAATCAAAATCTTTGTTGCAAAAACATTAACTGTATTTTTTTTTCTCCTAAAATATATAGAGAGAGAGGAAGGTTCAAAATATGTATGTTTTGATTTATTTAATAAGTCGCGGGCAAAGTCGCATTAATCATATGTGATTTTGTATTGACTCAGCCGTTCTCGTGTTTTCTTAAATAGATATTGTTCTCGTATGAGCCCACCTCTCTCTATATATATAGAGAATGTTTTTACAAAGTTTAATTTTGAAGGTTTCTTTTTTGCTTTTTAATAAGTAAATCAAAACACACATATTTAACATATCTTACTCATAAATAAGATCTGTAAAATGTAAATAGATATATTTTTAATTAGACCCAAGAATATAAAGATTTGTTTCCATAAATAACATCAAATTGTGTAAAAGTTCTGAAACATTTAGAAAGAACCAAAAAGTTTGTAAATGATGTATGGAATTTTGAAACTATGAAATGAAACGTACGGTGACAATTTTTGTTTTGTTCTCTGATAAGTAACATCACTTAATTAGTGAAGGCACGATTTTAACTAATAAATTATTTTATTAAATTGTATATATATATATATATATATATATTTTTTTTTTTGAAATATAAACTATTTTAACTGATAATAGAATATACTATATATGTTTATATAATAATTAGAGTAAATTACACAGGTGGTCCTGTGGTTTGCCTAAATTTTGGATTTGGTCCCTAAAGTAAACTATCTACGATGGTGGTCCTTAACTTTTTAATTTACTTTCACTCATGATCCCTCCTACTTAACACCGTTAGTTTCATCCATCACATTAGGTTAATGAAAGGGCAAATCAATTTTTTTAATAAAAACAAATTAATTCCCTATTTTTATCACAATTAAACGTGACTACGTGACTTGAAGATCGCTTCCTTTTCACCGATGGCCCCTGTGTTTTCCCAATCACGAACGACATTGGAGCATGAAGAATGTTGTGAAGAATTTGCTTAAAGAAAATCTGGATACGAAAATCTGAAGAATCTGCTTATAGAAAGTTAAAAAAATTGTTTTTTTGGTTTATTGAAGGATTCGAGATCATCTTTAGTAGAATCATTAACAACAATCTTTCCCTTTGGAATTCGATTTTTTATGGGTATTTTAAAGCCGGTCAATTTGATGAAGTTCTTGTGGTTTATTTAAATTTAAGGCAAAGAAAAATTGGTATGCATGGTTCAACATTTACATTTAGTTTGAAGAGTTGCATTCAGTTGTGTAGCCAAATTGGTATGCATGGTTTATTTTGAAGTTTGGTTTGAATACAAATCAGTTAGTGGGTTCCTCTTTGATTGGATTTTATTCAATGTATAGAGATATGGTAGATGCATGCAAGGTGTTTGATGAAATAACTTAGAGATCTTGTTGCCTATACATCTATGATAACTGGATATACAAGAACCAATGATCATCAAACTTATAAGGCATTTGATATCGTTCGACATATGCAGACTGATAACCTGGAACCTAACCGTGTGACTTTAGTGAGTTTGTTACAAGCAACAACTCAGTTAGGGTTGTTGGATCATGGAAAGTTGATCCATGCCATTGCAATTAGAAGAGGAATAGGTTGTTTTGATGAAGTACTTGAAACAAGTCTGATGGACATGTATAACCGGTTATCATAGATGGACCAAATCAAGAAAGACAAGATATTTCCTGATGAGGTTACCTTCATGTCAAGACTATCTTCGTGCAACCATGCTGGTTTCGTAGAAGAAGGTCTAAATCTTTTTAGGAGCATGAAAGAGGAATACGAGCTTTTTCCAGGAGACGAGCATTACGGTTTTATGGTTGACTTGCTGGGGCAAGCAGGTCAACTTGACGAAGCGTTTGAGTTCTTGAAATGCCTTCCACCAACACAGAGTAGTTCTGTAGTTGGTGCACTGGTTGCTGCTTGTAGAGTTCATGGAAACAATGAAATATGAGAGGGTTTAGGAAAGTGGCTCTTGGATTTGGACCCTGAGAATTCGAGTTCTTATGGCTTGGTTTCGAACCTGTATGCAGAAGGCGAAAAATGGAATGAGGTAGCGAATATAAGAGCGACTGCAAAGCAGAAAAGGCTTGAAGACGGTTGCTAGTTGTAGTTTGATAGAAATAGATAGGTAATTTGAAGGCGAGTTCTTTGAGTTCTTGTACTCCATGTATCTATGAAACCATTTTCTTCTTTTATACACAGTTGATTTAATTTTAGATCCAATTCGGTTTTGGGTTCTTGTAAATTTTTGATCTTTAGTGGAACTTGATTTCGTTTTTTCCATTGAATTACACGTTTTTGACTTGCTGTTGTTTTGGAGTTGGAAAGTTAGAGAAAGATTTGAGCTTTTAGTGCTACAAAATCCAATATGATAATGTGTGAGTCTAGTAGCTCTCTACTTCAAGGACCTTGATATGACCTGCTTGGTATTTCGATTCTAGTATCCGTTTGGACTTCAGAATTGCTAAATATGAACATATATGTATCATCAACAACATGAGTAACATACCCACATAAATGATTGCCACTATCGTATTGGAATCAGTAATGTATTCTAAGGGGTCGTTTACCAAACGCTTACATGGTAAGTGCTTACCGCATGAATTATTGGATACGATATCGTTTTGATGTGCTACTATAACACCCGTAAATGGGAGTTTTCCTTTAGTGACAATTCGGGAGCCGTTTGACTATTAGAACGAAAAGGTGCCAAGAAATCAGGTGAGTTTTACTATGGAATCATCGAGGATCGAATCAGGCGCGAAGACGTAAGAAAACGGAGTTTTGGGCTTCCGCAAGTTGTGGCGCGACTTGGAGTCGCGGCACAAGCCGCGTAACTCACTGGAAGTGAGGTCTGGGGGAAACGGGCGACTTATGCCGCGACTTAAGGTCGCGACATAACCCGCGTAGCACACTGTCGAGCTAAAAGCCGATTTTTCAGCCATTAGCCTCATTTATCAAACTCCCAAACCCTAAATCTTCTTCCCATTTCTCTCCCAAACCGGCCCCCAAACCCCCAAAGTCGAACCTAACCTATTTTGAGGGTTTTTCCCCCTTGAACCACATGATCCTTCATCATCTAGCTAGTGGGATCTGGAACCACAAAACCTCCATCTTCATCTTCCTTATCAAGTTCAAAGTGTGGGAGCTCGGGTTGAAGAGTTGGATTGGGTGTCCTCGGAAAGTCTTGTCATCTTTAATGGTAAGCTCCTTGATTTAAGGTTATAAATGTTCTTTGGATGTTTTCATAGTGTTTGGATTATCAGATCTCGGATTTGTTAGTTTTGGAGAAACTAGGGTTTTGATCTCGTTTGGGGATTTTGGTTTATAATGTTGGGGAATGTTTCTATGTGGTTGATTATGGTTATGTGTGGTTTGGAATGTTTGGATCTAGGTTTTGGAAGTTCTCGGCTTGAGGATTCAAGCGGCCTTCAAAAGAGCTCGTTGAGTGAAACCTAGATTTACCCTAAATCTAGCAAGGTGAGTTCAAGTTGATTTGTGAAAACGGTGTACATGCCAAAATGTTTATTTTAAAGTGTTTTACATAAAATGGTTAACTGCTGATAAGTTTTGAGTATTTGAAAGTAAAATATGTTTTACTTGGTTATTTGTGAAGTATGAGTATTTCGATAAGTTTTCATATCTGATGAATTTGGGTTGTTTAATTCCATAAAATGCTCACATTTGGGTTCTTAGCAATTTTGTACAAATAGAGTCCATTTCATGACTTATGCATTTTGGTGATTTTGTACAAACGAGGTCTATTTCATGTCATAAGCATTTTTGGGTTATTGTGTTCATAAACCCTTTGGAAAACCTTTGGTCCCGATACGTGTCGATTTTGGGTTAATCACATCCTTGAAGTATGTGCCTACATAAACGTTGTTTAGATACGTTGTGAAAAGTTATTTGTTGGTCAAATGGGATTTTGAGCCTTTAAACTCGGTTTTGACTTAAATGAGCATCGTGGACATTTGTCCCAGTCTTAATGGTTCTTTGAGGAGCCCAGGTTCGATATACCTCTTAATGCATTTTATTGCATATTTATATTAATTAAAGGCTCGAGTGCTTTAGTCATTCATGAGTAGTCGTGTAATTGTAGACTGTGTTGCATTGGATCCATAGACACATAAGTCAGTCTTATTTGTTGGTCAATTGGGTGGTACGGGGTTAGACTTCAGGACTCATGGTTTATGACCTTGTCTTTACGAGTAGGCACTAAGAGTAGTTGAGTTCCGGTTGAGCTATTATGACCATGGGTAGTCCTCTGATGGGCGTTGGGACCTTCGCCATGTGGGGCAATGCCTTTGTTGTATCTTCCGTGTGCCGAGCCTTTGGAGGTAATTCCGGTGTTGTTCGCTAAGGTCATCTATCTCTTTGGGTGAAACTTGTTAAGAGGTCGTAGGGACACTTGGGCTTGTGTGTCGTGAAGTGTCGTACGATCAACGTTGTCGAGTGGCATACTTTTGTGTTCCACCGCTCTTAACGGATACGGGTATCCCCCGTCGTCGGCCCGCTGTATTTTGGATATTTAATTGTCCATGTTTTAATATTTGGATTTCATTCCATTTTATGGTCGCGTGAGTATGAAGTTTCAGTTCCATGTTTTAATGGCGTATTACATTTATATGGATTGTTTTCCGTTATTTAAGGGTCGAGTAATATGTTCCACCCGAGTTTTGGGTTTTTTGGGGCTATGAAGTATTATTTACATTTTAGCACATTTGAGTATCGAACTATGACCCCGTTATGGGTGAGTTACGGTTTGCATCATTTTATAAGAAATGGGTGTTTGGGAGCATTGTCTTTAAAAGTGTATATTATGGGAAAATGTGTCGTTTCTGTTTTGAAGTATAATATTTCGAAGAATCTTGCCTTAAACTGAATTCCTTTCTTTTAAAGATATATTCATTCATGTTAAAACTCTTGAGCTCACTAGGCGTTAAACCTAACCTTTTTATTTGTCGGCATGTGCATCAGGTTCCTTTCGGGGGTTCGATTCTAGCGGTACTTTGAAGAGTTGAGCCTTAGCCTTACAAGAGTGAGTAGTCGGTGAAGTCTTCCGCAGGTTGGAGTTATTAACTGTTATTGGGTTTAGTAACACCCGTCCTTTTCATAGAGTGTATGTATAGGATGAACGTGAGCGTTGAAGTTAATTCTCAATTTATGTTGTAGTTCGAAGTAGTTATTGATGTATTTAGAAAATTTTTACAAGTTGATATCTTTAGATTTAAGGGTGTTACAGCTACAATCTTACCCAATTAAATAAATTATAGTGTTGACTCCTACCGGTAAGCGCTTACCGGGTAAGCATTTGGGTAACGACCCCTAAATAAATGTTGTAGTTGTTCAGAGATTTTTATCACTTCCAATGACCCAAACATCTCGATATAAACAAAAACAAACAACATTTTATAACTAATTATGATGTGAATCTCCTGAGATACAGTAAACTTCCACTATACAAAGATGACTCATCATGTTATTTTTGGTATCTTGTAGAACTTGGATATTGGGGAACTTGGCAATAACCAGCACAAGTACAACAACTGTGTTGAGGAATTGCACCAGATGCTGGTAATCAGTTGTATATGAGGCTATTAAGTACCTGAAAGTGAAAGAAAAATAGAACTAATCATATATTTAAATATGTTAAGTTCTTCCATTATAATATTATATAGTTTATAATCTTTAACTTCATGACTAAAAGCATACAAAGCAATCCACCCACTTTAAAAGTAACTGCACACCCTGAAGTCAAAACCATATTTAGATCTTCCATTGTCTACAAAACCATCTATATTTACCAAAATAGCCTTCAAACCTCTTACCTGCAATACTGTATACACTTGATAACATAAAAGTTAGAAAGAGGGGTGAATCCATATTTACACTAGGCTTTGGTATTCAAACTATCAAGTATCAACAATATGGTTTTATACAAACGGATTGCTTATTTGAAGTGTTTTTTATCTTATTGCGGTGTGGCACCGAAGATAAGCACTTTCTAGTGTTTGGATCGAGAAAAATTAAAAGGGCTTATAGCGGTGTTAAACCGTTAAAAATGAGTTTTTGATAAGTCAATTTGGTTCTAACTTATCAACTTATTTGAAAAGTGCTTATGACTTTTTTGGTTATTTTATATGTATAAGCAATCCCAAACACCCTTAAATAACAACTTATTAGCTTATTACGCTTTGGTACCAGTGTACCACAATAAGCTAATCCAAACACTTTTTTGAAAACTCCGGTTTGGCACCGCATAAGTTGATAAACACTTTTCAAAATAAGCATAAGTCGTTTTAATAAAGACAACGATACCATAAAAATGGTATATAATAACTTGGCTAAAAAATCCAGAACATTGTCTATTAGCATTCACCTTAGTATAGATATATGATATCGATAATATCCACTTCAGACTACGTGAAATATACATAGGTTTACTTACAACACCACAGGTACGACGGTTAAAAAACTTTCTGTTTCTAGTAAGCTATTTCCCATTGTCTATCTGCTCCCACCAGGTCAGCCTAAATCATACAAAGAACAAGTCACATGTTGTTTTACTTTGTAATATAACCAACCAGGTTTTACCAAAGCAGGATTATATCTGTTAGGGTGTGTTTGGTTTGCGTGAATGGATTACATCATGTTTGTATTCGACTTTCACTATCCTCCAAGCCAAAATCTGAGGCCCTGCAAATTCTCGAACACAACAAATTTGCATTCCAAATCTGTATGAACGTAGATTGCAAAGAAAGATGAACCATAAATGGTAAGCCATAATCTGAAAACATCAAAACTAAGAAGCCATAATCTGGAAACATCAAAAGAAGAAGCCATACTACAATTCCCAAAAAAAGAAGCAAAACAAAGAATAAACTTCATCGCCTACACATTACTTCCACTTGCCCCACTTGCCTGTCCCTTACATGTTCTGGCATTATGACCTTGTTTTTGGCACTTCGCACATGTCACAATTTTCCCGACCCTTGTGATCTTGCTTCCCTGTTGACTAATCTCTTCCACTGTCTTATTTCGTTTCTTCTTTGGCCTCCCTATTTGAGTATGATGCTTTGGTGTAGTGATTGTTATTGCACACCCAGACTTAGGCCACATAATTCTTCCATGTGTTGGTTGAATCTTGAAACTATACATGTTCTTCCATGTTGATAGTCGATATGAAGGATCGACATAATGCTCAGGTAAGTCAACATCAATTCCATTTGTTTCCATATTCCATATAGTTGCCACAGCATGCTTGCAAGACATCCCAATTAGCTCCCACCTTCTACAAGAGCAAACTTTACGGTTGAAATCAACTACGCATTGGTCCATCCATGGACCACTCACCTGGTACTTGTCATCCCCATTCCATAGAACAATATACTTGGCAACTTCCTCCTTGATTGAATTCATCATTTTTGTTGCTGTTGGGGTAAGTGGGCCATCAGCACTTTCGATCAACTTCTGCACCTTAACTATTCTTTTCATCAAATATTCCCGTATGTATTCTAAGGCTGTGATGATGGGTTTGTCCCTCCCATCCACCAACTGTCTATTGAAGACTTCGCACATATTGTTCAAAAGAATATCACTATGACACCTTTCTGTAAGTTGATGAAAATGTGTAAGTCGTTATAAGACAATAAGCTTAACCAACAACATATATTAAAACCCTTAAATGTGTTAAGTTGTTACTTGTGAAATGAGATCTACTCCAATGATGAGAGGCGATTTGCTTCAACCACTCATATGCCCCTTTGCTCAAACATTTCAACTCTTCCATGGAATGTTCAAAATGGGGTATAGTAGTAGCCGTTGCACACTTCCAGAGTGAATCTTTGAATGCCTTTCCCTTCCATTGCAATTTCATGTTTTCATGAATATGCCTCAAACAAAATCGGTGCTAAGCACAAGGAAATACCTTCTTCATAGCAGGTATGATGCCCTATATTATAGAAACAAAAACATTAGTTAAAGTTGGAATTATAGAAACCATATATGAAAAAAGGGAAGCATATTAGATAACCAATCACTTGTTTACATTAAAAAAACCTTTATATTTCCCTTTAAACAATGACAAGATATATGAAGGTAGAGTTGAAATTATAGAAAAAAAACATTCTAAAAAAACGTAAATAATTAAATACGTAAATATGAAAACAAATATTAGTTAATTACGTAAATATGAAAACAAACATTAGTTAAATACGTAAATATGAAGAAAAAATATATTAGTTAATGTTGGAATTAATGAAAAATAACATTAGTTTAAAGTATACATACCTTTTGCCTATCACTGATGAAGGTAAAGTTGGAATTAGAATACAAATCCAAGTCATCTCCAAGACATTCTAAAAACCAACTCCAAGAACTAGTTGATTCTGCCTCAACAATGGCATATGCTAGAGGATATGTTCCATGATTACCGTCAATGCCAACTGCAGTCAATAATTGCCCTGGATATGGCCCTTTCATGAATGTTCCATCTAGTCCCAATAAGTCTCTTAATCCAGACTTAAAACCCTTCTTTAATGCACCGAGACAAATGTAAATCCTCTTGAACTGTCTTGTTAGACTTGCAACATTAGGTTCACTCTCTAATTCCAACTTCACAGTGGTATCTTGATTTGTGCTTTGAAGTTCACAGATGTAATCCCTTAGACTAGTATATTGACTTTCATAATCTCCTCTTAGCTTGTTGAGCGCAATTGTTTTTGCTCTAAAAGACTTCATTTCAGAAATTCGAAGTTCATATTTTTGAGATAGGTCTACTTGAATAGCTTTCACAAGGATTTCTGGGTTATGCACAAGAGTAAGTAAGATCTGTTGAGACAGAAAAGAGGCAGTACAAACAACTACATCTCTTGTTTGAAGGCATCTATGTGTACCAAAGAAGGTCTTAACCATCCACGTGTGTTCATTCTTGCCTATGGATGCGTGCAATACCCATAGGCAAGCTGCCCCACTTGTCTTCACCTTTCTACTTGTACCACCTTCTCCATTGTCTTTATTCAATGAAGGAATCTTTCCTGTGCAGACAGCTCTAATCCTCTTTAGATCATTTTTCACAACTTTGATTTGCCTTCTATTTTCAATTGCATACAAGTCAATAGCTTTTTTAATTAGTGCCTTGCTAGAAAATAGTTGCCCAACAAAAAAACCATCTTGCTCCTCACTTCTTAGTTGCCTTAATATTTTTTGCCTTTTACTACCATAATCGTCATCCTTTATTGGGCTCTCAAAATCTTCAGTATCAAACGACTCAGGATCCACATCAACATTTGATCCATCCAAGACCTGGTTGTTAATTGGCAACCCAACCCAATCTGATTCCGTTTCAAGCTTTTCCATAAAGTCTGTCATGTCTACATCTATACCATCCAGGTTAATACTATCATCAACTATAAATTCACTCTCATGAGTTTCAATTGCATCATCCAAATTTGAATCGATGTATAACAGACCTTCCCCATTGTTTACATCTATATCATCCAGATTGGTGTTCAAATCTTCAACGAAAATATCAGCCACTTTGCATTTAGGAAAATAATCTAAACATTTTGTAACATCTTCTCCATTGCCTAAAGCATAGAGACCAAAATCAAGGTCACTCTCCGAAATTCTGAAATGATAAAAAGTAGGAACTTCTTTTCTATAACCTATTTCCATCATCATCAAATCTATATCATGAATACCAAAGTGAGTAGTGTCCACCAAATCAATGTATTGAGTTTTACCGTTTACGTACATCCTCCCTGGAGACTTCGTGAACACTCCACCATGATGAATCTTCAATGTGACTAAAGTAGTATAATACTCTGTGGTTTACATTGAAGACAATAAAAAACAAATGAAAATCCTATCATGAAAAGAAAATCAAATCTTTCAAAACCATTGAAAAAACCCTATGTATGTACATACCATATACTCCAAGATAATCGTTTGTATCGGAGTTTTTTTCGCACTTGCTATTGAGCTCGACCCATGTGTGTAGTCAGAATTTGTCGTGAGGGATTGCAGAAATCTGATCGTGAACTAGATGAGGAAGAGGGACTATCCATGAAACCGATTTTGAGGGAAGACGTGAAATCATGAATTATGGAAGAGATATCGTTAAAATTTTAGAAGATGTCGTCCATTCTATTTATTTAATATGGAAATTATTTTTTTTAATTAAATTACTTGTTTGCCCTTTCATTTAACGATGAAACTAACGGTGTTAAGTAGGAGGGACCATGAGTGAAGGTAAATTAAAAAGGTAGGGACCACCACCGTAGATAGTTCACTTTAGGGACCAAATCCAAAATTTAGGCAAACCACATGGACCACTGGTGTAATTTACTCTAATAATTATTTTAAGGACGACATGGATTTCAGCTGATTCCCTTCATTTGTGAAATTTTCATTTTTAAAGAAACTTTTAATTTATAATCTTTAATTATTATAAATCGACGGATGATATTAATTTGGATTATTATAAGGTCTTGTAATATATATATATATATATATTTTCCAAACAGCATTTAATATATATATACATATAACAACCTAACTCTAAAATAATTTTATAAATTGTATATAAAATATGTATTTTTATAGTATTTTGCGTGGGTCATGTTCCATCAAAGTTGTTCTTTTATCTTTTTCTTTTTATATGTTTAAATTTTTGTGAGTATATTTAATGTAACCAGTACTGCTTGTGATAGGTTTTTGCTACTTGCTAACTGTCCTGATAGTTGCCCCCATTAAGAAATGGACCAAATCTTCATTCATTACTTGACATGTTATTAGTGAATACATTTCATTTTAAGCTTAAAAGACAACATGGGTGGTCCAAGCTAATTAAAGTAAGAGTTTGGATTTTTGGAGCTGCAAATTAGCTAGGTTAAAGTTGGAACCAACTTAATTGATGATGAAGTTCATGCTTGATCAATATGTATCTTGGCCCATGGAGGTAGGGATCGACTTGGTACTTTATCAAGTTTTTTTTTTCTTCAATACCATGTATCAATCAATTATAATTGGTTCGTAAAATCTTATACCATATGTACCAACCAACCAACCAACATAACTTGGTACTAATTTAACTGGTACCAACTTTTTTCGATTGGTATATGCTGGTACCCGTTTTGTACTAACTTCATGTTACATGTATGAAAATTGACATTTTATTTAAATTTTAAGTGAAAATTTGAGTTTTTAGATAACACATGTGATGTTTAAAGAGTTTAACTTACGAGAAAAATGAAGGAATAAAACTTGCAAATATTCAAATAAAATAATTAATGTTACAATGTTTAATATCTAATAAATTAAAAATACAAAAATAAATAAGTCACGCAACTTCCAAAACCGTGTACCAACCAAGTTTGCATACTTGGTATGGTACGTACTACCAACCGACTGTAATTGGTACCAGTTAAATTGATACCAATTTAATTAATTGGTACGGTTGGTACACATATATATTGGTTGGTTTTGTTTAGTACAAAATTGTCACACCTACATGGAGGTGCGGGTCACAGAGTATCCAATACTAACAGATGTTCACGCTGCTATCATACGTGGATAGTGGCTTGGAGTATTGAACTTGAGAGCACATGAAACAAGCTAAGCGGACTATTTTTACTATCGGTCTATAATTCGTTATTACTTTTTGAATAGTTTTATCTTATTGTCCTTAATTAGTGTCATCCAACCGAGAGGGTGCTTAGGTGGTTTCCTTGGTTTTAAGTGCATACAAGATCCAATATCGAAAATTTAATCAAGTGGTCCATGTGTTTTTGCAAACACTTCGAAAGGACGTATCGAGAACATGTTACAATGTTGAAGCATCCCTCAACATTCTTAGCTTAGTGATAATGAATAAGAGTGTCATGTATGTATACGTATATCTTTATTCAATCAAATAAGTGTCTACGGTGGACACTATTTCTTTCTGAAAGGAACGATAAAGGGTTGACTTAACATGAAGAATCGATGATGTAGCGGTTAGATGTTGACATGTTTTCTCATATTTTGATTAAAGAAGACATCGATACAATTAATAGAAAATTAGGGAAACGATATGTATGCCTACATGTATCACAATTACAAGAATGATCCCTATACTATAAAATATTTATTAATTTAACATCCTTCCTCAAATTTAAGGTGGTTAAGTTGAGTTTAGAGAAGAGAAAAATAAAGACATCTAGGGTGATGAGCTTTGGTGAACATGCAACAATCTGAGTTGTCGAGGACATGGATAGGAGTTGAACTATGTGAACGAGAACATGTAGGCGTAAAAACTGGAAGCCAATCTCATTATGCTTTGTGTGTTCATGAAAGACATCTTTGTAAGTAATCCGAATAGGAGTCTTGTTGTCACACCATTGAATTGCAAGGGAGGATAGAGGAATACTCATATCAACAAGAAGCCAATTATTGAGCCATACGAGCTATTGTGTGGTATCAGCAAGAGTACGATATTCAACTTTAATGTGAGCAATAAGAGATCATTTTCTTACTATGTAACGAAATGAAAAAGTCTCATAGGAAAAAATAATAACCATTAATCGACCGACAATTAATGACATCACTATCCCAAATTGCATCAAAGTAAACGTGAAGCTCTGAGGTGATCAGGAGGAGAAATATAAGCCATGAAATATTGTACCTTTTAGATAACAAAGGTCCGTAAAACTGCATAATAGTGAGTGGTACGAGGAGAGGCCATGAATTGATCACAATGTGAACCACAAAAGCAAGAATATGAAGAGTAACCCTCAAGAAGATAAATGAACCTACCAATTGGAGATTTAGTGTAGGATCATTTAGATGAGAAACATCAATAGAGATGGGTATTTGACTTTATGGGTGTAGAAACAACTTTACTATCTGTAAGGCCAACTTATGAAATAAGGTTAGAAACATACTTGGCTTGGCATAGATAGATATCATGTTTTATGGAGAGGACTTATATGCCTAAAAAGTAATGAAAATAGTATAAGTCTATCATCTCGTGTTGATAGAGAATCAGTTTAGTTGGATATACCTTGAGTTTTCTTGACGGTTATGATCCTATCATCCACATAAAGAAGTAATATAATTGTGCATGATGCAGTAGTCCTAATAAATAATATAGAATCATAGTGGCCGAAGAAGAGACCCAAGGAATGAATGGTGCTAATGATCTTCTAAAATTAAGCTTTGGGAGCTTGTTTGAGACCATAAAGCGCCTTATGGAGGTGACAAACGTGATTCGGATGAGGAAGTTTCATGTAGACTTCTTCAGATTGAGAAAACCACTTTTGATATCTATCTGAAAAACTTCCCTTTTGCGTACAACACATAAATTATTAGGAGAGTATTTACAAAGGTAACCCGAGAAACAGATGCAAATTAAAAGTTCCCTCATAATCGATCCTATACTCTTGATTAAATCCCTTAACAACGACTCTAGCTTTATACCAATAAATAATCCATCATATTTGGTCTTGATTAATTTTGAAAACCTCATTTAAAGTTGATGCTCCCTTTATTAGTGAAAAGATGAACAATATCACATGTCTAGGCTTGATCAAGGGCTTATAATTCATTAGTCATTGCTAAAAGCCTCTTTATATTATGAGGTGTCTATGTAGTGAAAAAAATGGTATTACACCGGTAATCAAGGAGATGAGAATGTATATTTCTTACTCGAGCAAATCGACATGGATCAATATATAGGTTGATTTGTAGAAGGATCTTGAGGAGTGAGTGTAAGGTGTATTAGTTCAGTCCATATGAAGGGAAGCAACAAGTGTAGAAACCAATTTTAAAGGAATACAAGAGGTGAAGTAACATTGGAAAATGTAATGAGGTGAATTCCATGGGGCCATGAATACTATGATGATAATAATAGACTGAGGATAATAAGATGATGGGAGAAAAGGTATGTTCCAAGAATATGACACGACAAGAGATGCACAACGTTTTTGAGTTAGGATCCCAACATCGAAAGCCTTTGTGTTCGATTTTGGTCCCAATCCTGAAAAACAAAAGAGGTAAAAGTGGGATCCCAAATTAGTATGCTTATGTGGTTGGAGGAGAAGAAATTAAACAAAACCCCATAGTTTTAAAATGTCGTAGAGAGACACGACATGTAAAATTTTATAAGGTGAAGAATTTGGTAAATGTAACACCCTAAAACTAGGGTAAATTTAAAACTTAAAATTTTGGAAATATGACGTCTATAATATGTAGAAACTATAACACCCTAAAACTTTAAACAACTAAATAAATAAATTCCGGAAAATGGTAAAACAAAAACCTTTAATTTACGACAATTAAAACCCAATAAAGTTATAATAGTTTGCACCAATTATAGTAGCGGATGATGGGACATAAAACACAATAACCAAATTAATTTAGAAACAATATTTAAGACTAGATTAATGTGGGTGTCTCTATATCTCCAAAAGACTCTTCTCAAAAGTTTCCCAAAAGCCTGATCATCCAAAAGCTCCTAAATGCACGACCGACAATTCAAGGCATCATAGTCGCACCGTTAGTGGGACCTGAGAACCAATAAAACACCACCACAACTGTTAGGCTAAGGTCCTAGTGAGATCACATAATAAAAGAACAGTTCATAAGTGGAACAATAATATCATAATTAGATGTTACCGGAAATTCACTTTGGATGTACAAAACAAATCCACACCTGAATGCAAAACCACAAGAGATGTCTCTTGAAATTACGTGGGAGACCCGTTTCCATCAAGGTGACAAGAACACGTGAGTGGGGTCACACATGATGTTATTGCGTTATACCTCATGTCCCGGTTCTAGTTTTCCATGCCATTAAGACATCACTGTTTGGGTAAAATTTCGCAAGTCTCGACTAACGCAAGAAAACCAAACGTCTCCAGTCTAAGGACCATTCTTGTATTAAGATAAGGTCCTGACGATAAAGCACGTCAACAGACACTATCGTCCCCGACGACGATCGTCAAGAGTTTCTCACGTCCACGACTAAACGGAAATCTCTTGACAAGACAAGAATGCGGTACATCTGAAGAGGTATTTTTTCTAAAACCCATTCCCTCTTTACTTACGATTATCCTTCTACAAACCTTACTGACTTAAGCATTGGAGAGTCGTTAGTCTAACCAACGACCCCCTCTAAGGTTATTTCATTGCAGGATCGGTCGATCATACGACTATATTTGTGCCTTACGGTTGCCTCACGACCATGTCGTACGACCCAAAGGATTTAAGGTCAAAACCTTATCTATATTATAACAATCACAAGTTCCTTGTGAAGTTATCTCTGATAACAGGTTATCAATCGATACATTTGCAATTTGCATCGAAACGCAAATTCCTTGGTTGCTTGTCCAGTAGCAAGCCTAACTAACGATCGATCATGCTTACGACAAATGTGTTTGAAGTATTTCAGTTATACCTCTTATCATCTTTGCTTGTTGTGAGTTGCTTAGATTTTCGTTTATCTCTGTTATTTTACGACCACTTTCTCATATTTGATGTGGGTTGCTTGGATTTTTATTAATCTTTGTTATCTGTCAATTGCTTTTCTTACGTCTATCGCAAATTACTTATGCGATTGCTTTCATATTTTTTTCAACAATATATAAAGTAGCGACAGTTCGATCTGTTCAAAAAATATTTCCTTTAATATCTTTAAAATATATTACAGTACGCGGCACGACCACCAATGGTCGCCCGATTAAAAATACAAAAAATTATAAAAACTAATTAAGGAGTCGACTGCTCCTGCCCTTGTTTAGCCACGACCTCAGTGGCGTCGTCTTGAGGACTCTCGTCTAGCAACTCACAATCGTGCTCGCCCTCCGAATCGAGATCCTCCTCATTCCCAACAAACTTCAAGAAGAAGTTTAGGTCACCTTATCTTGAAGCTAGGGGGTCCTCTCCTCTTCCATGACGCCTGATCATGGATGCACGAGTCTTAAGACGAGTGAACGCCTTGACAGACGTCACTCTCTCCTCAAGGTCCGCTACTTGCTGTCGAGCCATGTCCCGCTCCAACCGTAAGATCTCGACTTCTTTTGCAGTCACATCCGAGATCATTTTGGTTGCGTCCAGCTCCGATCGGTCGATGGAGACCTCATCAAGGACCTCCTTCATGCGACCTTGAAGCAACACATTTTCACGCTTGGCAGTCTCCAACTAGGAACGGGAATTACGTCGATGGTAGCTAGGATGATCATGTATAGTATGTTCATAATTGCACCTGGCCAGTGTTATGGTGAACGTACAAGTTACATGTGTATACTTGGACTACTTTGATGTGACGACCGTTGGGGTAGTGAAGAAGTTTCTAAGTGGGTAGCCGTTAGGAGAGGTTGATGATTTTAACCTTCGTCATTTTGAGTGATAGTAAGCATGATTGTCAGGATCGAATTCTTAACAAGAATTAATACTCAGAAACTAATATCAAAGAAGTTGCGGAAAAACACTTTGATATTTGATAAAACAGTAATCAAAAACAGTATATAATTATCAAACAGTAAACTTGTATTGAATGCTTAAAACTACAAGATTACACACTCAACCTCAATATTGATGAACAAGCTCACCAATACGAATTCTACTTCTCTAGAATTAGGATCTATGCCTTGAGGTTGATTTTTCTCTCTTGAAAAAACGATTATCAAAAGTTTTTTTTTTTTTTTATCTCTTTTTAAACTATTCTATCAAATCTATACATATACTGAATAAAAAGATAATTACAATAACTAAAATATCTTCAGTATATCTTCCATCATTATCTTCAAGCTTCCATGTATATCTCTAAGCTTCCATGTATATCTCTAAGCTTCCATGTATATCTCCAGATTATCCAGCTGTTATCCTTTCATGCAGATCTCCATCTTATAAGCAGTATTAATCATAAGCAGCATTAATACTCTGAGCAGTACTAACCATGCTCAGCAGCATTAATCTCTTCAAGCAGTACTAACTTTGAACTAGCAGTACTAATCTTGTTGAGCAACATTAACCACCAACTAGCAGCATTAATAACTAGAAGTATTAACTAGAAGTATTAACTGTTTTCTTCTAGCAGCATTAACTTTGTCCAGCAACATTAACTTTGTTCCAGCAACATTAACTACAACTGGCAACATTAACCACAGAAGTAGTAACCTCAGAAGTATTAACCAAGTTCTTCTAGCAGCATTAACTACAGAAGTAGTAACCATGTTGAACTAGAAGTAGTAACCATCCTTGGCATATTTCAGACCCAACAATCTCCCCCTAACTTAACTTTTCAAAACTGAGAAGTTAAGTTCTTCAGTATAGGGTCTTTATGATAATTTCAAAACTTTCTGCAATTACTAGTTCTTCTTGATTCAGTTTCTGCTGTTATCTTCTTTTCTGTTTCTGTTGTAGTTACTGCTTTGTTTCATCTTCTTCACTTATCTCCCCCTCAAAATAAGATTTCATATCAACTTGATTCTCCTTCTCAATTCTTCTCAAGTTCAGATGTTTAAGTCTCCCCCTTTTTGAAATAATCATGATCTTTTCATCTCGTTTATCTCCATAATTTGATTGTGAACTTTCAGACAAATTGTACCAAGTGTATCCATCAATTCTTTGTAGTTAAACTGTCCTCACCTCCTTTAGATGTGTTTACCACCTTTGAAGGATCCTTGGATCTTTTAGTAGAGATCTTCTGCCTAGCAGAAGCACCTTCTACTCCCTTGGTTTCTTGGCACCTGGGACCTTTAGATAATTACTCATCTAAAGTTGCCATGGGGAAGGTCTTAGATATGTTCACACTGTCCTGTTATGCACTTTGTGCAAAGTCAGTAGTGTGAGCCTTACAACCCATATGCTCTTGCATCTCCTTATTGAGCACCTTCTTGAGGTTGGGAGACACCTCTATGGTTTCCCTTTGGATATTCTCTGATGAAAAATGCTCCATCAGAGGGCTTGTAGGTTTTGAGGTTGAGGATACAAGAAGGGAAGGAACCTTCAGTATCTTTTCTTATATAATATAGTAATGAGGAATGTTGGTTTGACAAAAGGAATCTGAAGATTTATGCTTGGTAGTGGAAGGTGTGGATAGGTCATCAGTGGGTTGGTCTAATGAGGGCTTTGACCCTGATGCCTTACCTTCTTGATTGTGGGACATCACCATCATTGTAGAGAACAATGGTATATCAACTCCTTCCGAGTCCCTAGCAGATCTTCTCATGTTTGAGAAAACCTTGCCTTTAGGGGGTTTAGGTACATATATCTCATTAAAATGAGGTTAATCCGTCAATTCCTTATTAAGTACTTCTTGTACAAACCTTGGATACAGATAAAAGATTTTTGATTGATATCCAGGTTTGACATTAAATCATTGAAGATCATTTTTAGGTATAGAAAACTTACATTAGCAGTAGTAACACTTATCAGCAGCATTAACACAAACTGGCAGTAGTAACACATACCAGCAGCATTAACACAGTCTGACAGTTTTCACTGAACTAGAAGTACTAACTACCTTTCAGTATTAGCAACCTGAAACACTTACAGACACAAGGTTAGTAGTACCATATATCATAAGATTTTCAAAAGTTACTTTATCTTTTGAAACTATACCTTTTTCACTTTTCTTACCTTCTGCTGGATCAAAAGTAACATGTCCTCCATCAAATCTTTTTAAAGAATTTGAAGGCAATCCATGTTCCTTGTTATGTGCCAAGAGCAATCATTATCTTCATTCCAAAATGCTCTTCCTCTTGAGCTTTTGATTGCCCTGCACACTTGATAAATCAGTTAGTCTTTGAGGGAACCCAAGCCAAAATGGTCTTGGGTTGTCCTTTCTCATTTATATAATCTGTCAGTTTGGTCTGAATGAGTTGTTTAGGAATCTCATGGCTGGAATACTTTGTCAAGATTATAGGCTTTGCAACATTAATACTAGTAGAAGCACTATCCTTGTTAGCACTAGTATTGGTTGCAGCAACACTATTTCTGTTAGCAGTACTATCTGGGATAGCAGTACTAACAGGTTTCTTTACAATTGGAACCCAAACTTGAACAAAGTTGTTTGCTTTCTTTGTCTTTAAATTACTCATTGGCTTATTTGGAGTATTTTTCTTTGGTTTAGCAAACTTATTTTGAACATGAGACTTTTTAGGTGCTCTGTTCTCAGCCATTTGATTCCTTCCTTGCTTCCTATAACCAAAGGAGTTTTGAGTTTGTCTTTGAAAATTTACTCTTTGGTTTATAGGATTGAAATAACAGTATTTGGCAATATGATTAAGCTTTCCACAAATAAAACAAGGTTTTGGTCTATTGATTTTACTTAGATCAACCCCTTGTTTTTGTGCCCACTGATTATTCCAATTTCTCTGATTTCCCCTCCTTTTATCATGTTTTTGGGGCTCAGATTTATTGCAAGTACACTGTTTGCAAGGGACAGGATTCACAACTGTTGTCTGTTTGTAGTGGACCTTACCAGACTTTCCCTCTGTCTTCTCTATGTCCTTGGATTTGAACCAAGTCTTTCCACATCCCTCATTGGTGATAATGTGATTTTCTAGGGGAATCTCACCACTCACAGTGTTCTCCTTACTCTTATTATTAGAGTACTCTCCTTCAGAGTCTGTTTCAACCACCACTTTGTCTAATGGATCTACCTTAGTGGCTTCATCAGACAATTCCTTCCTATTCTTGGTCTCTAGCAAGTCTGATATAGGAGGGATGTAATTGTTGTTGTATGGTGGTGGTGTAGTGTTATAACCTATTCCTCTTCTAAGTTTGTCATGGATTTGAGTTTGGAGCAAAGAGTCCATTGCTTTAGAAGCATTGGAAAATTTCTCAATATCCAGCTTGGCTTTCTCAAACTCACTCTTTATCTTCTCATTCTCCTCTTTAGACTTTTTCAGCTGAAGTTCTAGGTCATTCTTCTCCCACTTCCAGTAGTTTGTGTCATAGGAATGTTGAAGCTCATTGGCTTGAAAGCTCTTAATCTGCTCTTCAAACCTCTCAACAATCCTAACATAGTCTTTTATGTCCTTTTCTAATCTCTTCAGATCATCACTCATTTTCTGGTTGTGATCCCTGTACCTTTTAACAGTTTCAATACAGGATTTGGAACAAAGATTAGATGTTACCTCTGTAGGAATTTCTGAGCTTGAAGACTCTGAACCTTTAGCCATGATGATGTGATTTTGAATGTAGGTTTCTGAGAATACTCGCTCTGATACCACTTGTCAGGATCGAATTCTTAACAAGAATTAATACTCAGAAACTAATATCAAAGAAGTTGCGGAAAAACACTTTGATATTTGATAAAACAGTAATCAAAAACAGTATATAATTATCAAACAGTAAACTTGTATTGAATGCTTAAAACTACAAGATTACACACTCAACCTCAATATTGATGAACAGGCTCACCAATACGAATTCTACTTCTCTAGAATTAGGATCTATGCCTTGAGGTTGATTTTTCTCTCTTGAAAAAACGATTATCAAAAGTTTTTTTTTTTTTTATCTCTTTTTAAACTATTCTATCAAATCTATACATATACTGAATAAAAAGATAATTACAATAACTAAAATATCTTCAGTATATCTTCCATCATTATCTTCAAGCTTCCATGTATATCTCTAAGCTTCCATGTATATCTCTAAGCTTCCATGTATATCTCCAGATTATCCAGCTGTTATCCTTTCATGCAGATCTCCATCTTATAAGCAGTATTAATCATAAGCAGCATTAATACTCTGAGCAGTATTAACTCTAGCAGTACTAACCATGCTCAGCAGCATTAATCTCTTCAAGCAGTACTAACTTTGAACTAGCAGTACTAATCTTGTTGAGCAACATTAACCACCAACTAGCAGCATTAATAACTAGAAGTATTAACTAGAAGTATTAACTGTTTTCTTCTAGCAGCATTAACTTTGTCCAGCAACATTAACTTTGTTCCAGCAACATTAACTACAACTGGCAACATTAACCACAGAAGTAGTAACCTCAGAAGTATTAACCAAGTTCTTCTAGCAGCATTAACTACAGAAGTAGTAACCATGTTGAACTAGAAGTAGTAACCATCCTTGGCATATTTCAGACCCAACAATGATGATTGTACTAAGTGGACCATTTCGGGTCGGAATTATTGGTAGGGTTAGAACCATAAACTTATGGAATCGATGTTATTCGAGGAGAAATTGTAAGGTGAACCTATGAAATCCTTGATTTTTGTTTTAAGATGTTTGAACACCCGGATGACGATAGTGTGACTAAGAAATTGAGGAGCGTGGCTTCAAGACGTTGAGTGTCGATCAAATTCATGCATGACATTTATTTCTAAAATAAATTGCATCAATTGTTTCTCATGTTTCTCCAAATCATCAAGTGGATTATATTACGAAATCTTGGAAAAATGTTTAGCATACACAAGATTTTAAATTGTGAGTTTAAACATGCATGAAATTATTTTATTGCACGTGGTTGCGATTTTTTATTGAAGATCTCTTCATCCCCATTTCTTGTCTAACGCTATTTTCGGATATTGTAATATCCGTGTTTTAATGTTACTTGAAGTATTGGGCAAGTAACTGCGAGGTTTCAACCTTGACATTGGATCTCCTCCATGTATGTTAAGGTTTTAAAGGAAAAGTTATTCCTATGTTTTTGCGCCTGAGTTTTATTGGGAATTTTAGTCTGTACGAGTTTTGTTGAGTTTTATAGGGTATTATTTTACGACGTTTTTCAACACGTGAGTGAACTTTGAAATGCGTAAATTTTAATTATGTTGCGTGTAAATTTATGAGTTTATTGAGCGTCATGTCTTATGCAAGTTTGTTGAAAAGTGTCACTTTATATCACGATGCGATAAAATAGAAATTTTTGAAAACATGACACTTGGTTATAACCTTGTATTATGATATTTGAGTATTGTAAACGAAAATTTTGGCACTATTTGATTTTTGGGTGTCCTTGAGTTTCATCGATTTTATGGAAGTTTTGTCGAGCTTTATGGAGTTTTATTGTACGACATTTTGCATCATGTAGATGAACTTTGAAAACTATAACACTCGGATTTTCGGTAAGTTAATTCTTCATTCTCTCCCCATATTTTCTCCCTCCTATTTGCATGAATCCCGTTTTGGGCTTACCTTCAACTTTGGGTTCTGGCCTTGTATGTGTTGATGCTCGAAAATCGAATTTCGGGGCCGAGGGGGTGTTCGGCGATAGTGCCACGCGACAGTGACCTTGTCACTATCGTCGTGGCGTAATCGCGGACGAAACCGGGAACTCGCGGTACAATCGACGCGATTGTACCCGCGATAGTGACAAGTGTCACTATCGCGGGGCAAGGTCACAGTCATGGTTATGGGGTATAAAAACGACCCTAAGCTGATCTTTTCTCATTTATTTCTAGAGCAGGCTGGTTGGTGCGATTTTTGGTGACCTAAGTGAGTTTTCTTCACCTCTCTTCATTTACTTCTATTAATGGAAGCTCTAAGTTCATTCATTGTTATCCCTAGGGTTGTCAAGCTTGTGGTGTGAAGATCTTAAGCTCTCAAGTTCAAGCATTCCATCTCCTCTACACCTAGAATTTTGCTAGGGTTTATATTAAACCTCATTGTGAGTTCATACTTCTTTCCTTAAACCTTATACATGACAAAACCTTGTATTTTAAACTTCTAATAATCTCCTTTGATTTTGGTTCATATTTATAAGATTTTGACCTAACTTATATATTTTGGGAGATTCTAGGGTTTTTACCCCTTTCAACTAATATATGAAATAATGATCATACTTGCATTCATAGATGGGTTATTTGAAGGGAAACATATATTCTCATTTTATGATTCTCACACTTATGTTTGGACTTGGTAAATTCTTATCAGCAGTTAAATCGTATGAATGCATTTTTGGAAATAAAAGACATTAAAGGCAACATTTGCCTACTATTTAGTCACAAATGAAATTGTGACAAGTCCAGACTACTACTAGTGGATCCATAGGTATTGAGTCGACTTTCGTTGGGATATCTTTCCCCTTATGTAGCTAGTTGAGACAATGGGTCCTCGGAGGCAATTTGGTACGGTTATGTGGGACCAGTTACTAGCCATGGGCCGTAAATGTAATCCTAGTGAATGAGTATGGCTTGGATCCTCGGGTTGCCCTCCCCCACATCTGAGTACGAATCGGCGTTATTCGTGGCCATGGTTCCAAGTATTGAGCTCACAACTTGGAGAGTGGCCTACTTTTGTGTTCTGCCACAATCCTTGGAAAATCGGGTCTCCCCCGTCATCGTAAGATGTTTTGTGGACCGTAAGGCCACTATATACATATAAAAATATTTTACAAAGGTTTTTGGTGAAAAAGGTTTACTACCGTTGCATTTAACTTATTTTCATAAATTGTTATATATATTGTATGTTCTCACTAGGCTTTAAGCCTAACACTTTTTCTTTAATGTCATGTATAACAGGTTCCCTTAGTTGTGGGTTCTCGAAGGTTTGAGTGACGAGCGTGGACTCGAGGCATTTTTGAGATGGTAGATATTGGAGTTTTGGCGTTTAAAACAGTTTACTCATTTTGGGATTTGGATTGACAACCTATGTAATCTAGATATAATTGGTTTAGATTAGTTTGTTGTCAATTTTCCATACTTTATATATAGGTTTTGTAAACGCATACACTTTTACCCTTTTTAGGTGGTTTGCTCCAAATACAAACGTCATATTGCCAAATTTTCAAAATTTTAAAGTACTCTAAATTTTAGGGTGTTACAAGTTGGTATCAGAGCTCTAGTTTAAGTGAACTAGGCATGAATGTAAGATGTCTAGACTTAGATTGAGATTATTAAGTAATGATTTGTGAGAATTGGGTAGAATTTTAAGATGGGTTGGTCTCAGAGTCTACGGAAATTATGTTAATCGAGAGTTGTAGTGACGGTAACGGGAACTCTTACGTACTATATGTTCATAATTTCACTTAGCTAACGTTATTACAAGGATGTTTTACGTGAGTGTACTTGTTTTACGGTTGTTATGATTATTGGTAAATGTAATAGTACGTTTCTATCGTGCTTTATTTTGTGAACCTTCATCTTACTCTTTCTCGTGCTTGTGTGGCAGCCATTACTCCGTTATGGTGAACACACGCAGTCGGTCGTTAGGCGATGGAGACCTACATGATGATAGCTCACCCGAGCGAAATCCAGTGGTTAGAGCAGTAACTGTCGTCCCTGCTGGTATGCCGCCATTATTCATTGGGGAGGTTGAGCAAGTTCCTAGAGTGGAGTTGGCATCCATAAACCCGGTTATTCAGGAGGCGAACCCTCAAGCTGACATGATGGTCAACGTCATGCAATTGGTGACGTCAGTTATGGAGAAGCAACAAGAAGCGTTTCTAAAGATGCTGGAAGATCGCGATGCGAGTCTTAGGAGGCACGAGGCAGTTGAAGAGAATGTATTAGTGGTTTCTGGTGGCACCGGGAATGGAGTCAAGAATGAAGAGCACAGGATTGTTGGTGCTCAGAAAGGTGGGAAAAGCTGCTCCTATAAATCTTTCCTAGGTTGTGGACCACCTGAGTTCTTTGGTTCTGAAGACCCGGTTGCATGCGTGAAGTGGATCTAAGCGGTCGAGCAGGCCTTCGGCTCATCTGAGTGTGGAGACGACTAAAGAGTGAGGTTCGGTTCTCAATTGCTCAGAGATACGACGCTCACATGGTGGAATGTCACTCAGTCAACCCTCTCTCCTACCGTTTTGGCTCAATTAACCTGGGCCGAGTTCAAGAAGAAAATCTTGGAAGAGTATTGCAGTGAGAGAGCCATGGAGCGTATTGAAGCGGAGTTTCGGTCTCTTGAAAAGGGGAACTTGACAGTGAGGGAGTACACTCGTCATTTTATGGAGAAGTTGGGATTGGTGGGGCACATGGCCCCAACAAAAAAAGAAAAGATTAAGGCCTACCTCAAGGGCCTGCCAGCGGACATGATGTCTATGGTCCACAACTCTAAGGCTTCTAACCTTCGTGAGACGATAGAGGAAGCCCAATTTATGGAGGAGGTCTATGCTAGAGGCAAACCGGAGAAAGTTGCGGTGGTAGGAGACAAGAGGAAATGGGAAGGCAATTCTGGGCCTCTCAAGAAGTCTCGACCGTTCGTCGGAAACCGAAATTTCGGCAACTGACAAGAAGCTAGATGGTGCCAAAAGTGTCGGAGCAAGCACCATGGCAGCTGTAACACCTCTCCCCGCTCGTGTGCCAAGTGTGGGAAGTCTGATCACGCCATCTGGGACTGCCCGATAAAGGGGATTATTTGCTTCGAGTGCAAGGCACCGGGACACGTGAAGAGAGATTGCCCGAAACTCAAATCGGGTAGTGTACCGGAGAAGAAGGAGAATCCTCCGAGGGTTCCGGGTAGAGCGTTCCAGATGACGGCCGAAGAGGACAAGGTATCCATTGACGTGGTATCAGGTACGTTTCTCCTAAACTCTGTATCTGCTCGTGTACTTTTCGATTCGGGTGCCAGTTTCTCTTTCGTATCTGTTTCGTTTCGTGAAAAGTTAGCCATTGTAACACCCTAATATTCAGAGTAATTTTAAAAATTCCGAAATTTGGCAATATGACTTTTGTATTTGATATAAACCTCCTATAAAGGGGAAAAACACTAAGTCTTTACAAAAACCTGCGTACGGATATGGAATTCAACAACAAACTAATCTAAACATAAATTATCTAGATTACATCGGTTGTCAATCCAAAATCACCAAAAGATGGGACTTAACAAATGCCCAACGTCAAATACTAGTCATCTCAAAAATGCTTCGAGACCAAGCTTGTCACTCAAGCCCTTGGCAACCCACCCCTAAGGGAACCTGTTATACACATCATTTGAGAAAAAGTGTTAGGATTAAATCCTAGTGAGAATATACAGTTTATAATTTCAAGAGACATAAACAATTGTATCACAAGGAAATCTTTTCAAGAAGGTTTAGTTTACATTTGAAAACCTTTGCCACAACTGGGACTTTTCGATCCAAAACTCATCATTTGATGACAAAAATTAACCAATCTACCAAGGATTGTAGCAGAACACAAAGTAGGCCACAATCCAAGTTATGAGTCAGACACTTGGGATCCATGGCCATGAACACACAGGTCCATACTACGATGTGAGGGAGGGCCCCTGAGGAAACCAAGCCTTACTCGTTCACTAGGACTACACTATGATCCATGGCTAGTAACCGGTCTCACATAACCGTACCAAATGGCCCCCGAGGATCATATGCATCCATAGTTACAAAGAGGGGAAAATATGATCCATGGCTAGTAACCGGTCTCACATAACCGTACCAAATGGCCCCCGAGGATCATATACATCCATAGTTACAAAGACGTGAAAATATAATCCATGGCTAGTAACCGGTCTCACGTAACCGTACCAAATGGCCCCCGAGGATCATATACATCCATAGT
The DNA here is from genome assembly GCA_954870635.1 of Arctium minus. Classification (NCBI taxonomy): domain Eukaryota; kingdom Viridiplantae; phylum Streptophyta; class Magnoliopsida; order Asterales; family Asteraceae; genus Arctium; species Arctium minus. Next base: position 69,739,439 of record OX941094.1, on the reverse strand, counting down.
TACAAAGAGGGGAAAGTATGATCCATAGATAGTAACCGGTCTCACATAACCGTACCAAATGGCCCCCAAGGATCATATACATCCATTTTTACAAAGAGGGGAAAAGACATCCCAAAATATAAGCCGACTTAATACCTAGGGATCCACTAGTAATAGTCTAGACTTGTCATAGTTTCATTTTTGACTAATCAAAGCTAAACATATAGGTTCCAACAACATTTACTTCCCAAATTTCATTTTCCAAGTTTAACTGCTGATAAGAATGAAAATAAAAAAATGAGATTATACATATTCTTTCAAGTACTTCACCATAAATGTGCAAGAAATTATTTTATTTTAACACATATCAAATGGAACCCTTCATTTTAACAAAACCTAGCATGAACCCTAAAGTCTCCCAAAACTCAAGTTAGGTCAAAATGTGATAATCATAAATCCAAAACCAAGGAGATATATAGGAGTTCAAAATATAAGTTTTGACATGTATAAAGTTTAGAAAATGATAGTAGGAACTCAAAAAGTAGGTTTTAGAAGAAAACCCAAAATATAACTTTTGACCTCTTGAAGGAGATGGCAATAGAGGTTGAGACTTCAAAGCCCAAACTTGCAACCTTGATTGCTATACCCAACTTCAACAATAAATGGGGTAGATTTAAGGTGAAGAAACCCTAATTTCAGATGGGTGAAGATATGAGGGTAGAGAGACAGTAAAGAGGGTGGATGAGGAATTAAATGAGGTAACTTGGGGAAGAAACCCGTATAAGGGCATTAGGGGGGTTCTCGCGGGTTATACCGCGGCCTTAAGTCGCGGCATAAGTCGCTCGTGTTCTTGAACCCACGAACATCCAGTGGGTTACGCGACTTATGCCGCGACTTACAAGTCGCGAGCAACTCGCGTAAGCCACTGTTTCACAAATCCAAAATCAATACTTTTACTCGCGAATTTGGCTAAAACACCTGATACGCATCATTAAGGTAACGTAGAACAACTAAGGTTAACATACGAAAGTCTAGCATTCTCAACGCTAGAAATACACATGAAAATTCGGGGTGTTACAACCATGCCCACTAATAGTCTAGAGAATGCTTTAGTGGTCGAGATAGATAATGGTAGCCAAGTGATAATCCATGACGTCTTGAAGGACTGTACTCTCGGAATCGAAGGGAAGGAATTCTCAATTAATTTGATGCCTATGGTTATTGGCGGTTTCGACGTAGTAGTCGGTATGGATTGGTTGGCGGATAATCATGCCGAAGTTCTATGCTCCAAGAAGCTAATCCGACTCCTTATGTCGGATAATGAAACAGTGTTGGTTTATGGAGAAAGAATAAAGGGCGATGTGGTGGTTATCACAATAACCAAGGCACGAAAGTGTTTAGTGAAAGGATGTTCATCCTTTTTAGCATACGTGATAGACGCTAAGCTTGGGAAGAAGAAGCTCGAAGACGTGAAGGTGGTTCGCGAGTTTCCCGACGTCTTTCCGTCGGGTTACCACCCGACCGTCAAGTGGAGTTTCAGATTGATCTCGTACCGGGAGCGACTCCTATTGTTAGAGCCCCTTACCGGTTGGCGCCATCGGAGATGCAAGAGATGATGGCTCAACTCCAAGAACTTTTGGAGAAGAGTTTCATAAGGCCGAGCTCGTCACCATGGGGAGCTCCGGTCTTATTTGTTAAGAAGAAGAATGTCACGATGAGGATGTGCATCGACTACCGTGAACTGAATAAGGCCACGGTGAAGAATAAGTACCCACTCCCGAGGATCGACGACTTATTCGATCAACTCCAAGGAGCGGGTTATTTCTCCAAGATCGATTTGCGTTCGGGGTATCACCAAGTGAAGGTGAGAGGAGAAGACATTCCGAAAACGACTTTTAGAACGCGTTACGGTCACTAAGAATTCCTCGTAATGCCGTTTGGCCTAACAAACTCACCGACGGTGTTTATGAATTTGATGAATAGAGTGTGCCGACCATTCCTCGACAAGTCAGTCATTGTATTCATTGATGACATACTCATGTATTCCAAGAGCGAGTCAGAACACGAGCAACACCTATGCGAAGTTCTAGCGGTGTTGAGACACGAGAGGTTGTATGTCAAATTTTCCAAGTGTGACTTTTGGCTTGAATATCTTCAATTCTTGGGTCATGTTGTCACTCGAGACGGAGTGAAAGTGAACCCCTCTATGATTGAAGCAATGATGAATTGGGAATCTCCCAAGAGTCTGTCCGAGATCCGAAGCTTCTTGGGTTTGGCGGGCTATTATCGGAGATTTATCCAAGACTTCTCCAAGATCGCTTCTTCCTTGACGGCTTTGACTAGAAATAATGTGAAGTTCGTTTGGACAGAAACGCAAGAGAAAGCGTTCCAGACCTTACAGAAGAAGTTGTGTGAAGCCCCGATTTTTTCGTTACCCGAAGGATCGGAAGACTTCGTGGTTTATAGCGACGCTTCGAAGATGGGGTTGGGTTGCGTTTTGATGCAAAGAGGCAAGGTAATCGCTTACGCATCGAGGCAACTCAAGACTCATTAAAAGAACTATCCTACCCATGATCTGGAGTTGGCGGCGGTGGTGTTCGCTTTGAAGCTTTGACGACACTACTTCTATGGCATGAAATGTACTCTCTATACGGATCATAAAAGTTTGAAGTACGTTTTTGACCAAAAGGAGTTGAACATGAGGCAAAGGCGGTGGCTCGAGTTACTCAAAGACTATGATTATGAATTGCTTTACCATCCCGGTAAGGCAAACGTAGTGGCCGATGCTTTGAGTCGGAAGGATTATAGCGGGAGCATTCAGGCGACCCTCTCCAGAATAGAACTCGTGTCGAGCCTCATAGAGAAGATTAAGGCTTCTCAAGTAGAAGCCTTGTTGGAAGAAAATCTCAAAGAGGAAGTCATGACCAAACAACGTCTGCTCTTAACGGAAGATAGCCGTGGAGTAAAATTGTTCAACGGTCGTGTGTGGGTACCCAAGGTTGGGGGCAATCGGGAACTTCTCCTCGAAGATTCCCATAAATCCAAGTACTCCATCCATCCGGGGAGTACAAAGATGTATCGGGATTTGAAGATGCATTATTGGTGGTCGGTAATGAAGCTTGATGTGGCACGGTACATGGAGCGTTGTGTGACATGCTTGCAGGTGAAGGTCGAGCATCAACTACCGTACGGGAGTCTTCAATCCTTGGAGATCCCCGAGTGGAAATGGGAGCACATTACCATGGACTTCGTGACTCAATTGCCCAAGACTCTTCGAGGTCACGATACCATATGGGTGATAGTTGATCGGTTGACCAAGAGTGCTCATTTCCTGGCCATGCGTGAGACACTAACGATGGACAAGTTAGCGAAACTTTACATCGATGAGGTGGTATCGAGGCATGGAGTTCCCTTGTCTATTGTATCAGATCGTGACAGTCGGTTCACTTCAAACTTTTGGGATGGCTTCCAAAAGGAACTTGGTACGCACATGAAATTGAGTACGGCTTACCATCCTCAAACCGACGGTCAAAGCGAGAGAACGATCCAAACGCTTGAAGACATGTTAAGGTCTTGCGTTATCGACTTCGGGGGTAGTTGGGACTCTCACCTACCTTTAGTAGAGTTTGCTTACAATAACATCTACCACTCGAGTATCAGAATGGTTCCGTTTGAGGCCTTATACGAGCGGAAGTGCAGAACTCCCGTTTATTGGCTCGAAGCAGGAGAGAAACAATTCGCCCGACCTGAAATCGTGCAAGAGACGGCCGATAAGGTCAAAGGCATTCGGGAAAGTTTGAAAGAGGCCCAAGACCGGCAAAAGAGCTATGCCGATAAGAAGAGGCGGCCGATGGAATTCCAAATGGGCGACCGTGTGATGCTAAAGGTGTCGCCATGGAAGGGCATTATCCGGTTTGGAAAGCGTGGGAAGTTGAGTCCCCGTTTCCTTGGACCATTTAAAGTGCTTAAACGTGTGGGCTTGCAAGCTTATCAATTGGAACTTCCTCCAGAAATGAACGGGATCCACAACACATTGCACATATGTTACCTTCGGAAGTGTTTGGCGGATGAGGAAAGCGTCATCCCTCTTTCCGATATCAGGGTGGACGAGGGTAACCGTTGTGTTGAAGAACCCGAAGCCATTTTGGAGAGAAAGTCAAAGAAACTTCGCCACAAGGAGGTCACTATGGTCAAAGTGCAATGGAAGCATCATCGCGGTGCCAATGTGACGTGGGAAGCCGAGGAGGATATGAAGCGAAGATATCCTCACCTTTTCATGTAGTTGGGATTTCGAGGACGAAATCAGTTCTAAGTTGGGGAGGATTGTAACACCCGGATTTTCGGTAAGTTAATTCTTCATTCTCTCCCCATATTTTCTCCCTCCTATTTGCATGAATCCCCATTTTGGGCTTACCTTCAACTTTGGGTTCTGGCATTGTATGTGTCGATGCTCGAAAATCGAATTTCGGGGCCGAGGGGGTGTTCAGCGATAGTGTCACGCGACAGTGACCTTGTCACTATCGTCGTGGCATAATCACGGACGAAACCGGGAACTCGCGGTACAATCGACGCGATTGTGCCCGCTATAGTGACAAGTGTCACTATCGCAAGGCACTATCGTTGGAGATGTACCGAAAGTCGTTTATAGCGGGCGATAGTGCCCCACGATTGTGACACATGTCACTATCGCGGGGCAAGGTCGCGGTCGGGGTTCTGGGGTATAAAAACGACCCTAAGCTGATCTTTTCTCATTTATTTCTAGAGCAGGCTGGTTGGTGCGATTTTTGGTGACCTAGGTGAGTTTTTTTCACCTCTCTTCATTTACTTCTATTAATGGAAGCTCTAAGTTCATTAATGGTTATCCCTAGGATTGCCAAGCTTGTGGTGTGAAGATCTCAAGCTCTCAAGTTCAAGCATTCCATCTCCTCTACACCTAGAATTTTGCTAGGGTTTAGATTAAACCTCATTGTGAGTTCATACTTCTTTCCTTAAACCTTATACATGACAAAACCTTGTATTTTAAACTTCTAATAATCTTCTTTGATTTTGGTTCATATTTATAAGATTTTGACCTAACTTATATATTTTGGGAGATTCTAGGGTTTTTACCCCTTTCAACTAATATATGAAATAATGATCATACTTGCATTCATAGATGGGTTATTTGAAGGGAAACATATATTCTCATTTTATGATTCTCACACTTATGTTTGGACTTGGTAAATTCTTATCAGCAGTTAAATCGTATGAATGCATTTTTGGAAATAAAAGACATTAAAGGCAACATTTGCCTACTATTTAGTCACAAATGAAATTGTGACAAGTCCAGACTACTACTAGTGGATCCATAGGTATTGAGTCGACTTTCGTTGGGATATCTTTCCCCTTATGTAGCTAGTTGAGACAATGGGTCCTCGGAGGCAATTTGGTACGGTTATGTGGGACCAGTTACTAGCCATGGGCCGTAAATGTAATCCTAGTGAATGAGTATGGCTTGGATCCTCGGGTTGCCCTCCCCCACATCTGAGTACGAATCGACGTTATTCGTGGCCATGGTTCCAAGTATTGAGCTCACAACTTGGAGAGTGGCCTACTTTTGTGTTCCGCCACAATCCTTGGAAAATCGGGTCTCCTCCGTCATCGCAAGATGTTTTGTGGACCGCAAGACCACTATATACATATCAAAATCTTTTACAAAGGTTTTTGGTGAAAAAGGTTTACTATCGTTGCATTTAACTTATTTTCATAAATTGTTATATATATTGTATGTTCTCACTAGGCTTTAAGCCTAACACTTTTTCTTTAATGTCATGTATAATAGGTTCCCTTAGTGGTGGCTTCTCGAAGGTTTGAGTGACGAGCGTGGACTCGAGGCATTTTTGAGATGGTAGATATTGGAGTTTTGGCGTTTAAAACAATTTACTCATTTTGGGATTTGGATTGACAACCTATGTAATCTAGATAGAATTGGTGTAGATTAGTTTGTTGTCAATTTTCCATACTTTATATACAGGTTTTGTAAACACATAGACTTTTACCCTTTTTGGGTGGTTTGCTCCAAATACAAACGTCATATTACCAAATTTTCAAAATTTTAAAGTACTCTAAATTTTAGGGTGTTACAAAAACGCGTTTACTTGAATTATTGGGTGCGTTAACTTACGAGTTTTGTTTAATAATTTTGTCTCATGTGAGTTTTACGCATATTTTTCGCAACAGTAAGATATGTCTTAAGAGTTTTGTTGATGGATGTTATCCCATATGTCATTTTGGGAAGTTTCAATCTCGCCTGAGTTCTCTTTTGGATTTTATACAAGTGTATTTCATTGTATGTTGTTTATTATTTGAATTGATTTATAATTTGGTGTGAGTAAACATATAAAGGACCTCTGATGGCTCGTGTTGAACTGCTGCTGCATGCATCTTTCGATTGTTGATTTTTATCGTTATTGATCCACGTAGTGCATTATATTGATTTGGTAGTATGCATGACTTTATAAGCACCATTTTTAGACAAGTGCATTTTATTCGTGCGGCCCAAGGTTCGAAATCGATTTAAAAGTTGTTTACATTTGACCAAATCACATACACCTATCGTTTTACTAAGTTTGGGAAATAAACTGATGTATGTGGGTCTTGTTGAAAATTTTACTTCATGACATTTGTGGTTTAAAGGAAAGAATTTTGGAGTTGGAAATTGTGAAACTCCTCTTTAGAGTTGTACAAACATTTGTTGTGTATGTTTTAGTGCAGAAAAATTATTTTCATGTACACGGCATGAAATGATGCATGCTAGGGCCATAGTGGTCCATTTGAAAACTTTGTTACATGCCTTTTGTTATTGTTATTATTAACATGAGTAAAGATCAAATGAATTTCGAAATGGTTTTATATGTGTGGCATTGATGACCACTTTGCACAACTACCGAGTAAGCGGTAGTAAAAAATTTTACACGTACGATTAAATGTTATAAAGATCTTGCGTCTTAAAGTCTTATAAAATTTCAACTGGCATATTTGCTGAGCCCTATAGTTGAAAAGTCTTGAACTCATTAGGGCTATAGATTGGAACCCCCCTTGAGAAAGATGTTGTAATTAGGGACTAGAGGAGTCCCTGAGAATTGAAGCGTCGGATGATCCGTCTGGTGGTCAGTGTTGGAATGTTGGATTTCAGTTTATGAGTTGGTACACGCGTGACTAATTGAGGTATTAGATTTATGCTTTCTCCCAATTAATTAAGGGACGATCCTTCTACTTCGGTAAGGCTGCGGGATGAGGTTTGGTGTGGTTATTTGCGCATGGTTGGATTTGAAGTGAAGGGATGCTTGTCTGTTCGATATCATATCATATCACCTTAATAAGCCCTTGTGGATAAAGGAAAGATTGTGGTTCGTTTGTTAGAGATGTAAGAGTGGAACTTTAGTGCACTGTTAGGTGTCAAATTTAAATTCGACGATACAAATCCGGGATGGAATATTTGGCGGCACACCCATGTTTGTGGTATAGTTACTTTGAGGATAGGTGTCGACATTCGATTTTGAGGATGATGACCGTTTGAGTGCTTCAAAACATTTCCGACAAATCTTGTGTGTTAGCAGTTTAAGTGGTAACTTTAAGGATATCAAATGATAGTAATTAAGTATTGATGATCAAGATTTCTTGATATGGTAAAGAGTTATATCGACCATTATGATTGATGTTTAAGTATAGTTTGGAGTTGCGTAATCGCCGAATTTGAATAAACCGATTCGTGATGAACGTATTGGCACGTCCCTGGAAGGATAACTCTGCCAATAGCAAGGGCAAATCATTAAGGAATTTTGGGGATTATTTGGGTCGGGTGTTGACCATCGGAATGCGGATCCCAAATCGTGTTGAACTAGTACGGAATTGTCAGAGAAAGGTTGAGGTCACAAACTATCCTCGAGGTGGTACGTGTCACCCAAGGTTGGGAGGCAACTGTAGTCTTGTGGTTAGAAACTACTTTAGTAATGTAGAGTTCACTCGAATATAAGTGAAATGTACCCAAGGGAACATTTATTGGGAGTATCAACATGGGGTTCATCGTGGTTGATCTGGCCAGTAGATTAGAGACAACATAGTATGTAGGTAACGTTAATTGGGAATCTAGATTTCGAGGACGAAATCTCTTATAAGGTTGGGAGGATTGTAACACCCGAAAAATCCAAGTGAGTAATATCAAGGACCTACTTCTCAGATATCGTAATTTAACTTTTGGAAAGGTTGGGTTAATGAGAAATCCCTTTATGAACCAAAATCTTTGGCCTGGTCGCGAAAGTCAGCAAAACAAGAGAAAAACCCGAACCCCGACTAAGCCGGCGATTGTGCCAGCGACTATGACATTTGTCATAGTCGCATGTCAAGGTCACGACGGAGTAGAGGGGCACGGTACGCACGCAACGATTATGCCCCACGATTGTGACTCGTGGCACTATCGCCTGTCACTCTCGCGGAGGTTATACCGTGAGTGGGGGTGGCTCGATGATTGTGCCCGCGACCTTGCCATAGGGCATAGTCGCCGGGTGTAACACCCGAAAAATCTAAGGTAAGTGGTTCCCTAGTATTTGGTTATCTTGCTAAATTGGAACTGATTATTTGTGTGTAAATTGTGCAATATTGACCTGTCAATACTATACCACCTAAATTGTTTTATCGCGCGTGCAAACATTAAGTTTTGACTGAAATTTCGGGTCTCGGGAGCTTGGCGCGACAGTGCCACGCGATAGTGCCAAAGGCACAGTCGCAGTGCACAATCGCGTGGGATGTACCGAAGGTTCGGAGGTTGGCGTGACATTGACCGAGCGACATTGACATGGTCACAATCGCGAGTCACAGTCGCGCGGTTGGTACCGAGAGTCGGGGTAGGGGTGCGACTATGCCCCCGCGACAGTGCCATGGGCATTGTCGCCGGGCACTGTCGCCGGCGGGGTCTGAGCATATAAATTAGTTCCTAAGCTGATTTTACTTCTCATTTTCTCACACAATCATATATAACTTCGGGGGAGAGCTCTTTTTGGGAGATTTTGGGTGACTTGGAACCCTAACTTCATTTATTGCAAACCTAGGAGTGATCTCTGCATTTCTTGGGCTTTTGGGAGGTAGGTGGAAGCATTTAGTGGAAGCAAGCTAGCCTTCAAGTGCCATCTTCTCACCATCTCATCTAAGTTCCTAGGGTTTCTTCTAAAACCCTAGATAGTGAGTTTCTTACACTATTTTCAAAAACCTACCTTATGTGTTTACTTGTTTAATAATGCATGTATAGGTAGAAGTCTGATCACCTGATAAGTTTGACCTAACTGCTATCTTTGAGATGGTTGGGGATTTAATGATGGTGATGCATGTGGTTATTGATAGTACTATTATTGATGTCACTCACGCTTGTTTATATGTATTTTGATGAGCCATGGAGAATATTTGAGTATTTGCATATTTTAGAGTTTTGTACCTAATTTATGCTTGGGGTTGTTTGGAGTCTTATACATGTATCTTAAGGATATGGAATTGTGTATAGAGACGGACATTGTACGTACATAGAATGAACCATGAGTAAGTTCTAGGAGGATGTAGTCTTAGGCGCCACCATGACGGTATGCGCCTAGACCTCCGCCATTTGGAGTAATGCCTGGGAGGTAGTCTTCAAGTGTGTCGGGCCTTCGGGATGTTGTTCAAACGGGTGAACATCAAGGTACATTGACTCGAGGTAAAACTCACTGGTGTGATGGGTTTCCCCCATGGTTGTCCCCGCTTGGACCTTCGGGATTAGAAGGTTATGATTGTTCATAATATGCTTTATAATCGTATGCCATGCTTTTATTCAACTCACTAGACCCGTTTGGTCTAACACTTCATTGTTGGTATGTATCTCAGGTTTTAGTGGTGCGAGCGCCAAGGAAGCTTAAACGACTTTAGTGGTGAGCTTGGGAGCATTTTTGGGATGCCAATATTGAAGACAATTCTTTTGGACATAGTTGACAACCTTTTTGCAATCTTATGTCTAGCGAGATTTAGATTAGAGAGTTGTCATCTATTATTGCTTCTTATTACAAACTTGTAATTAACAGGAATTTATTGTTCCTTTGGTATGAGCTCATGCTTTGGCAATTTATATATACCATATTTCCATTTTCCGGAAAATTTTGTTAGCCCCATTTTTGGGGTGTTACACCGGGCAAGGTCGCTGCTGGGGGCTGAGGTTATAAAACTCAGTGTTGGCCGATTTTAACTTCATTTTCCTCCCACAACTCGATTGTGGGCGACTTGGAGAGCTTGGAGGGCGGTTTTATCTTCCTCAAAACCCTACCCTCACCTATTTCAAACCTAAGATTGGTTGAAGACATTTATTGATTATCAAGAACACACTTGGAGTATGAAAGTGTGTAAACCCAAACCATCAAGTACCCATTTCACTCTCCTCCTTTATATCTTCATCAAAACCCCTTCCATTCTTTTGGGAAATTTGGAATTTCAAGACGTATTGGTGGCCTAGAAGTGTATTGTTGAGGGATGCAAGATATGGTTAAGGTAAGCTTCTCTTTTCTTCACCTATGGAAATTAGGGTTTTGGGATCAGATGAGATCTTCATGTAAAATGTTGGGGAAACGATTCTATATGGTTGGTTATGATATTCATAGTTGAAATCGTATGGATCTAGGTTTGTGGAAGGATTTGCTTATGGATTCAGGTTTCTCCAAGGAAGCTCAAGTTGAGGTAAAATCTAGATTTAGCCTAAATCTAGCAAGGTGAGTTCAAGTTGCTTTGTGAAAACGTTGTACATGCTAAAAATGTTTACTTGACGTATTTATGAGTTTTACTTGATAATTATGAATGTTGGATCATTTGACGAGTTTTGCGTATTTGGTATATTTGATTTATAAAACTTGTGAAATACACATATTTTGGTCTTTTAGATGCTTTGGTAAATAAATCTTGAAAGTGTATTATTTTTATAAATTATTTCATATGTGGAGATTATTTGACGTTTATGCATCCTTAGTGTTATTAAATTTTTAAATCATTTGGAAAATATATGTTATTGTGTTATAAGTTATTTTTGGAGATAAATGGTATGTTTTTGTTTGGAAAATGCCAACGATGGGTTTTGAGTTAATCATACCTTAGGGGTATGGGTTGGCATAAATGTCGGTCAAATACATTTTATTACTTATCATGACTTTTAAATAAATAGTCAATTGGGTTGTTGAACTTTTAGTTCGGTTTTGATATATTTGGGTCTTATGGGACAATTGTCCAGTTTTAATAGCTCGATGTGGGGTTTTGGTAAGATTTGCATTTATTGCATATATTATGAGAATGATATATTTTGAGTGCGTTAGTCATTCGTTTGGAGTCTCGTAACATTTTAGACTGTAAGGGGGCATTTAGTTCGTCGGATTCCGATGAAACTGGACGGAATTGGAATGGTCAATTCCATTGACCGAATTCCAACATTATGTTTGGTTAGTTTTTTTTAGGGGAAGGAATCTCTCAAATCTTTTGAATTCCACCATCCACAGAATTTTCCATTCCTTCATGTTGGGGAAGGAATTCAAATCCATTCCTTTGGAATTTATTACAAAGACAAAAAAGCCCTTAAAATACATCTGTTCCTTCTCTTCACATCGTCAAATAACAGACATGCTCAAAATTCTTTCTCCTCCATTCATCTCGTCAAAGAACATACCTGCTCAAACTTGTCCTTCTCTTCCATTGATCTTCTCGATCTCTACGATTGTAACCGATTTGTCGTTTTCTTCCTTTCATCGATCTTCTTCTTATACATCAATCTTCTTCTACTCTGTTCCTCCCGTTCTTCTCCGATCTGCTCCTTCTACTCCGTTCATCGATGTGCTTCTTCTACTCTATCGCATAAGAATGTTTCGAACCTATCCTTCATCGATCTGCTTCTTCTACGTTGTCCTTCCTGTTCTTCGTTCTTCATCGTTCACCATATCTGCTTCTATTTTGTTCCAGGTCGTGTTCTTCACAATCGGCTCCAGATATGCTTCTTTTTTGTTCATCCCTTCCCTTCCAAGGTTCGAACTTGTTCTTCGATTTGCAGAGAAGTGTTCTTCGATTTGCAGAGAAGAAGGAGGGTATGGGCGGCGATGGAGAAGAAGTCTAGGTCAAAAAAAGAAGGGGCGGCGATGGAGAAGAAGTCTAGAAACAATAGTAAATTTACTAAAACTAAAATAATTTCCATCATTAATTCATTTACCAATAATAATTTGTCTTTTTTTTGGTAATTAATAAATGTTAACTTTATTATTATCTATACTTAAAAAATCTAAAAAAAATATCACACAAAGGGTATTTTTGTCATTTTTCAGAATTCCATTCCAATTCCTTTGCAAACCAAACAGATAGATTCCAATTCATTTGACTGATTACATTCCATTCCTGTCAACCAAACACTTGGTCAAACCTGATAACATTCCATTCCAATTCCTTCCAGATTCCAATTCCTTTGACAAATTTCATTCCTTCAGAAATCATTATGCGAACTAAACGCCCCCTAATGCAATGGATCCATAGGCATAGAGGTCGGCTTTATCGTGTAAGTGGGATAAGATCCCCGTGTTGTAATTTGGAAACAGGCATTCGTGATGCGAAATGAACAAGTGTGTCAAGGATGGTGGGGTCCCAAGGTAAAGATCCATGGATAGGGTTGAACTTGGTGATTCTTTGGGCTGGTGTCCTAACGACTAAAGATCCTTGGATAGGGTTGATGTCTACCTTGACTAAAGATCAATAGATAGGGTTGATGTCAATGATTGTCCATCCTTGAAGATATGCTTATAACATAGATATGTGGCTTAACTTTGTGTGCCCGCCACATTCGATGGAATCGAGTATCCCCCGTCACCGAAGGGTGTTTTTTTAGTATTGTATTTTAGTATCCATGTTTTCAGTGACATTATATATATGTGTGTGTGTGTGTGTGTGGATTTTTATACGTGATCTATGGGTCGAGTGTTATGCCCCACCCGTGCCTTGGGTGTTTCGGGACATAACGTTTTATCCGTGTTTCTTAAATTGGGAGTCGATTTCTATCCTCGTTTTGAGTGAGTTTTGGGTTGCTTCATTTTATAAAGAATGTTTTATAAAGGGGTGTTCATCTTTGATAATGCATGAAATTGGAAAACGAGTCGTCTCCAAATTTTAAAGTAAATTATTCGTAAATTATGATTTAAATCATATCCTTTACTTTTAACATTATATTTATCCATGTCAAAAACTCTTGAATTCACTAGGCGTTAGCCTAACCTTTTTATTTGTCGGCATGTGCAACAAGTTCCGGTTGGGAATAGTTCTAGTGACACTGTAAAGAGAAGAGTGCTAGTTGTGTGCTCAAGAAATGTATTGCTTGGTGAAGTCTTCCGCATTTATTTTGGGATTAGCAACTTGTATTTGGGTTAAGTAACACCCGACTCCGGTTTAGTCCTTGTATAAGACTGGAGTTTATAATGGTTGAGGTTAATTACAGAATTTTGATTGGAGGTATATCAAGTTTTGATTTATAGATGAAGTTTTATTTTTTACTGGATGTAATATCGAAATTTTTAATTAGTTGTTCTTTCCAAATTTGAGGGTGTTACAATATATCATTTTTATTTTTTTAAATAAAATTAAAAAATAGATAAAAAGACAAAATATCTCTCATTTAACGGACATTTTAACAGGATCAATACTATCAGAACAACTTTTACATCAAAATGCAAGCCATAATGATGTTTTTTAGACTTATCAAAAGTTAGGTACAATTAACCACTTTCAAGTTTTCACTAAACCTCCAAAATTGAATTTCACTCACTTAATGTAACAATGATCATCAACAAACCTCGTAGATAAAGTTATACTCTCAATCTCATGCTTCTTAATTTCTCTCTTAGTACTCGTCGCAAAGAAAGAAACACAGTTGAGTCAACGCTGAGTGTGTGGAAATGATATTTATACAAGACAAATAATAGAACTAAACATCAAAAATAACAATTATTTGAATTTAGACAATGAATATAATTTCAACAATGGATACAAACTTCTAAGTGTATAGAAAAGTTAGATCGAGTGTATAACACATTCAACACCCAACTTCAATAAAAACATAACGAAATATGTTGTCAAACATTAAAACCGTCAAATCTAAATAAATTAGTTAGACCAAAAAACTTTGATCCTAACATGCTTTAAAAAGAATAAAGCCAAATCAAATATATCAAAACAGATAAACTTGTCAAACATTAAAACCATCAAATCTAAACAAATATAAATAGAACATATGACTATATACCAAACGAATCTAAGAAGCTTCAAATGAACGAATCCAAGAAGATTAAATCAGCATAATACCATTAGATTTTATATTGAACTCAAAATAAACCGTCAAATCTAAATAAATTAGTTAGACCAAAAAAATTTGATCCTAACATGCTTTAAAAAGAATAAAGCCAAATCAAATATATCAAAACAGATAAACTTGTCAAACATTAAAACCATCAAATCTAAACAAATATAAATAGAACATAAGACTATATACCAAACGAATCTAAGAAGCTTCAAATGAATGAATCCAAGAAGATTAAATCAACATAATACCATTAGATTTTATATTGAACTCAAAATTGCATATACTTGTCTATCATGTTAGATAAACAGATCAACAAATGTCAAATATATCGTCACACAAGCATGTATGTTGGACAAAAGATCCACACATACCAAAATGTGAAATGGGTGTTGGGCATTACGTTGCAGTCACCAAACAAACAAACCAAATATGCTAGAGTCGACCCATACGCCTCCTAGTTCCTAAATAAAATCCCGTCACACCATGGCAAGCTCTCACTAGTGAACAAAGGATGAGACATCATGGACTAATCACACTGTCCCAGATGGTGCCACGCTATTGATGCCACAATCACTTGTCTTTGGCATTTCCATAGGTGGTTAGTACCTCAGTATAGCCTAACGCGCTAGCTACAAAAGTTTGTCACAACACATATGATCACATTCCGATATGATGGTTAACGAGTCATATGAATTAATTACCGAAATGAGTCAAAAAGGCGGTTTGACAAGAGAAAATTTTGACCTTCAACATTAGAAGCTCAATGTTTGTTTAACATAAACTAATTACACAAGTTACAAATAGGAATAGTCTAAATGATACGAGTCTAGTGAACCATTATTATAATTTCAAGTATGGAAGGTTAGGACGAGTGAATTTCCAAGGATCTCTACGCATCAATCCTATAAACGAATAATTTATTATGAATTCTTTTACAAATGAAACGAACTTCTACTATATAAATAATGGAACTTCAAGTTTACATGACCAACAACCGCAGTTCCTGTACAATTACATACAATAAGTTGTTATGACAAAATTAGACGATTAAACAAGTTATATTGATCAAGTTGGGTAACCTAATATAATTCAAAAACTAAATCGTCCTATTAGCTTTTTTATATAATACTTTTAAAAATTGGCATATTAGTCTTTTTATAAAATATGTTATATAAGATTTTTTTTTTCTAAAGTGTCATATAAAAGATTAATACATGAGATTACTTCTTGAATCCTATATTAGGTTGTCCATTTTCTTAAAAGGAATTTTTTAAATCGTCATACTTCATTTTAACAATTTCTCATAACATCATTATATTATATATACGACAAACAATTATTTTTTAATTTTGAATGAAGCATTTTTGTAAAGACTCGGGTTCCAAAATTTAACCACAGTTATCCGAAACCAACCAAAACGTAATTCGAAAAAAAGATCGACCAAAATAATCTTTCCATAATCACCTCAATTACAACGACGGTAAGAAAATTATTCTAACCGTAATAATAAATTCTAACCAGAGATTTAGATCCTTACCAATCTATGATCACCCAACTGATAACAGAATATAGATAACCCGATCAATGCTAGTGAACCAGTAATTGAATCCACTCTCAACTACCTTTTCCCCAAGCTAGCAATCCCAATATAAAATTCACCCGAAATGCATATTTTTTTAAAAGAAAAACGAGGGTTAGATCATATGGTCTAGTGAATTAATCACTGTCAGATAAATAATCCAGTAAAATCACTTTTACATAATGCCATAAATCATTTAATCATAAAATAAGCTCTCCGACACTACAAATCAGTTATAAATAAATTGGCACTCAGACACAACATCTCATCCAGGTAACTAACCATAACAATCTACATAATTTAATCGCACACACCCCGATAAGATCGCAATCAATATCGGTTGTGGCCCACCACACGAAATAAATTCGTAGGCACTATATATATAACCCTTTGCTCGGACCATCAGAGTCCTAACACACCTTGCTTCTGTTGTTAAAGTCCCTTTATCCCAAAAATTTATAATCCAACCACACGTGTTAATAATAAACAACATGTAATAAAAACTGAATCGCAGTTAACGATAATGATTCAAACATACCAATCTGGTATAACATCGAAATAGTAACCATTTGATAGTATATGCATTTCAGTTCAAAAATGGTTAAACGAAAACTCATCTTGTAAATATTCCACACCGAGTTTTAACGGCTAAACATTCCTGGTCAACATCTAAATCTTAAAATCTTAAGAGGGAACAAAATCCAAACCAAAAATCCTTCTTCCACGAGCTCTCTTTTCTTTCATTGCTTTCTCTTTTTGTTTACATCCATCAATGGTGAAAAAAAATAAGAAAAAGGAGAATGTATAAGAATTTTGAGAGAGAGGAATGAGGTGTCATCACCTCATTAATACCATATTTACAAGAATGGTCCCTCAAAATAAATCACTTAATAAAATCAACCACAAACTTTCACTTTTTTACTAAAAGTAAAATGAGTTATTACAATTTTATTTAGACACTCATAAGAATAAATGGGCATCCATGAAAAACTTTTGTTGTTGTAACAAGTAGTGATATTAATCTCCAACACAGTAAAAGACATGCAGCAGGTATATCCAAGTCCTGTCATCTTCTAAATTTAATGAATCTCACAACACTAAAGAAAGTAGGCATGCCATGATTGCAATATTGCTATTATTATTATTATTATTATTATTATTATTATTATTATTATTATTATTATTATTATTATTTCTTTAACTGCAATTTCCCCCATAAATATGCAGGTGGCAATTCAATGCCAACTGCAATCAACTTTTTTGCTTCGTTTATTAGACCATATATTTCCAATGAGTTGTTCATTATTTCTTGCTCTAAACATCAAATTTTATAATAAAAACACATTAAGTTTTACATTTAATGTATGTAATGAATAGTAACATATTAAATTGATGTAACACTAGTGTATAGATTGTGTGTGCGGTAACGAATTTTTTATGGTCATGAAATATGTTTAATTACAATATAAGAAATATAATTTGTTAATTAATTAATAACATACAATATAGGTTTATATATTTGTTAAAAAATGGGAAAATGTTAAATCAGTGAAACAATATCTTAACACCATACCATAAATACTGATGATTTTCCATTCGACTCCTGCATACAACCAACATTCCCATTCTCAAAGGTAAAAAATAGGTTTATATGAATAAAAGAAATATTTATATATTAAAGAAACTTAACAAAGAACATCCAATAGAATGGAAACAAAGCGGTGTCTTAGTCTAACAATTAACAAAAAAAAAAAAGATGGAAACAAAGTTGTTTACTGCCCACCATTGTTGATTACAAAAATTTAAAGAACATTCATGTAGTTGCTTACTGCATTGTTAAATCCACTAACCTTGTGCACTTTTACAAAAAAAAACACTCTTGATACAACTCCTCAGACATTTGGCACAAATTGTAAGTTCATTTAACTGTTTAGTTTTGAACAATGGAATGCAATAGCTAAGCATGTACATAAATTAGAACAAAAGTATACTAACATAAAATTTTCATCGCTTCCTATGAGAAATATACATAAAATCTCTAAAAGATAATACCCATTTCAAATCCCTAAAACAATGTATATCTAGCTAGAGGAATTTTCACAAACCCCTTTGAATCTTGAAGAATTAGTTTGTGGGTGTTACAAAAAATTAAACTGGTCTTCGAGGGACGAAACCTCTTCTTTGGTGAAGACCCGTGTGGATTGTAAGAAGATATTTAGGATTCGTTCAATGGCTTCCCCTTTCCAACTCCATCTGGATCTGAATATTCGAGGGAACCCTTTGTTTGGAGAGTTGTATTAATTTATATTGATCTTATGTTTAAGTTTTAATTAAACGAATCGTTATGTGTTAATTTTTGTATCTTTTTTATGATGTAACTTTTATCATTTAATGAACTGTTTGTTTTAGTTAATAAAATAATTTAATTTATAATTAGTAATAAAATTTATTAAGTTATTGTTAAAATAAAAATATTAATATAAGCCGTATAACTAATAAATATAAGGGTATTATTGAAATTTTAGCAAATTAAAGATAAAAAACGAGTATAGCTAAATTCTTATGATTTGGTATAAAAGATAGTGTTACCCGTTGGAGACGATTTACTGTTTGCACTGAATAAAAGATTTGGTATTACCCATTGAGATGCTTAGCGGCGGGCACGTCGATGGTCGACCACCAATTTTCCAATTCATGTATGTTTTCATGCCAATTATCATCATTCATATCTTCCGGAACTTAATTATGGCATTAAGGGGTCGTTTCCTAAGCGCATACCAGGATGCTTACTTTACCGAATTGACATGCCAAGGGTCGAGAATCTTACCTGATAAGAGTCAAGGCAATGAACAAGAGTCTTACCCGGTAACTGAGGGTGAGTCTTTTACTGGTAACCGTTTATCGCGTTATCAAATGAAATGCTAATTACTTTAGAATATAAATTAAAAAACATAAGACTTTTTCAAATAATCGAAAATTGGTGATAACCCGAATGTAGCACACCAATGACCATATGGTTCAAACGTGATTACACGTTTGCATAATTGCCACGATTGCGACTAAATCCAATGTGTCATTACGCATATATAAGAAAACAGATAATCCGTGTGGTGCACTTCATACATCAGACGTTAAAGAAACGTTGTTAGGTCAAATAGAAAACATTTATCGCATTACATTTTTACAAATTTTCCAATTTTTAATTGCATCACGTCTAAGAGTTTGACGACTTACCGGCTTGTAGCATGGTTGTAGTGTTTTTTGGATCAACTTTGTTATGTGAGGATTGTCAAAATGTACGAATGTCAACCCCACTTGAAGGACATATTGTGTTGTCATTTGTCGGTTCAAACCGACATCAATCAACCATATTTGACCATGATTGTCAAGTATCGATTGACTTGAATCGCCCCTCGATCTCAACCTCGGGCACGTTCTTTCGGTGTGTTGCCTTAAGGTAGAATTTCCTTCCGCCATTTTTCATTGTGCCTTCTTTTTCCCGTTAGTGAGGATCACCATGTTGTAAAAATTCCAAACCTCACACTTTCATCCTTACTATGCGAGAACTTAGGCAATTGTTTCGTTAGATGCATCATGTTGTTCACCGGCCATTCTGGAAAAGAAATAGAGAAATAGATGAGAATTGACATATGAGAACTTGCGAGTTGCAAGAAACGAATATGTAACATCCTCAAATCTGGAAATAGCAATTAATTTAAATTTTTCTAAATTCATCGACAACTGAATCAACTACAACAACAATTTAAGGTTTGACTTCAATAAACACAATTCAATCTCTATACACAATCTATAATAAGAACAGATGTTACTAAAACCCAATAACATTCACTATCTCCAACTGCGGAATACTTCACCAAACTACTCACCCTCATGTAAATCTAGTGCTCATCTCTTCATAGCACCGCTAGAACCAAACCCCAACTGGAACCTGATGCACATGCCGACAAATAAAAGGTTAGGATTAACGCCTAGTGAGCTCAAGAGTTTTCATTAGCTATTTATAAAACAATAACTTTAAGTATGTTATTTAGATCGTGATTTCCAAAATGAAATACGATCAATCTGAAAGCAACCAAAATGAAATACATTAAATCTGGAAACAGTCTCTTTTTCAACATGCACCCTTTTCGTGATTAAAATGATAAAACCAAATGTTTCTTCGAATATAAATCCAAAACCCAAAACTCGCGTAATACATAACTGACACTTTAATAATCAAATACTAAAAACGTGGATAAACTCTATCATCCAAAATATTCCAAAAACATGGATAAAGTTCAGTATGCAAGACCCAAAAACATGGATAACAATCCATATTCAAAACGTCACCGAAAACATGGATTATAAAACTCCATAACCAACACAACACCTTACGGTGACGGGGGAGACTCGATTACATAGTATGTGACGGAACACAAAAATAGGTCACATAACCATGTAGGAAAATCAAAATGTGTGGATTACACACATAAAACCTACCGAGCTCAACTCCTCTAAGTCTGTTGCTCGAAAACATCAAGTCAACCCCTCTGGGTCTATTCTTGAGAGTTCCAAAACAGGGGAACCTAGTTCCAAATAGGGAACTTATGCATAAGGGAATTACACCTTACTGCCCATGGGACGTTGCCCGACCATATAGGTCCACACCTTACTTACCATGGTGACCCGATGCCTATTCCGTGCCAAAGTGGTGAACTTGTCCAAAACGGGACATAAGAACACCGTGCCTATGGATCCATTGCACTAACTAAAACATTACATGACTCAAAACGAATGAACCAACACATTCAAAACATGTAATTCTCAAATAAGATGCAGTAAATGCAAGTCATGACCAAACGCTCTACATTGAGCTATTAAAATCGGACAAGTGTCCCCAAGACCCAACAAAATCCAAACCGAGCCATAAGCTCAACAAAACCAAAGACCCATCGTTGAAAATCATGAAATGAAATCAAACATAAACAACCCGCAATAATGCAAACCCATGCTCCAAAATACACAAATAACTCCAACATAATTTAGATTGGGATAAAACATTTTTCAAGTGGGTTTATACCATTTATCCTTTCAAAACATCCCATAGCACATGATAAAATACCTTTATACTCAAAAACCTACTTCCATAAAATAACTCATTAAAATACCAATACTCAAGATTTATTTATCAAAATGCCCAAAATCCCAAACGTGGGTGGTTTACAAAGTTTATAAAACCAAACACTTCAATTAATCAAGATTCGTTAAATAACTCAACAGTTAATAATTTTGTGTAAACCATATAAACAATTTAAAATAGACATTTTGGCATGTACACCGTTTTCACAAATCAACTTGAACTCACCTTGCTGGATTTAGGCTAAATCTAGATTTTACCCCAAATGAGCTCCCTTAAAGAAATTTGAATCCACCAACCGGATCTTCAAAACCTAGATCCACAAGTTTCCAACCATAAATATACATAACCAAACAATTAAAAATGATCCCCAACATCTTATATCAAAATCCCCAACTTGGCTAAAACCCTAATTTTGACCTAACTTTCCCAAAGTCATCCAAACCGAAATTGGAGAAATAAAATACTAGGAAATCATCCATGGAGTGATTAAAACTCATAAAGAAGCTTAGAAATGGAGGGGATGAACTTACTATTAGGTTTTTGAGCAAAACCCCCAAAACATAGAAATCTTCAAGAAATGGAGATGAACACTTGGATATAGCATAAGAGTTGAAATATCGAGCTTTGATGATGAAAGAGCACTTTGATTTCCATGAAAAAGCCTAAAAATCATCTAGGGTTCGTATGGGGTGTTGGGGAAATGTTTTGGGAGAGAAAGGGAAGAGAGTGGGAAATGAGAAATGGAATAAAGGCTGAAAATCGCATCTTTTAACACTCTGGTACTCACAGGCTATTGTGACGGCTATAGTGACATTGTCACAATTGCTGTCACTATAGCCAAGAATGTACTGAGATATTCTTGGCTCTGGCTATTGTGACGGCTATAGTGACATTTTCACAATCGCTATCACTATAGCCAAGAATGTACCGAGAGGTTTTTGGCTCTGGCTATAGTGACATTGTCACAATCGCTGTCACTATAGCCAAGAATGTACCGAGAGGTTCTTGGCTCTGGTTATTGTGACGGCTATAGTGACATTGTCACAATCGCTGTCACTATAGCCAAGAATGTACCGAGAGGTTCTTGGCTCTGGCTATTGTGACGGCTATAGTGACATTGCACTGTCACTATAGCCAATAGGGTACCGAACACTGTTTTGGCCATGACTTCTTCGTTTTAGCTCCGGAAAGGTTGGATTTGTATTTGAATTCTCCATAAAACAAGACTATAAAAATCTAGGATTCACTCCAAAATACTATTTCCTCAATTTCTCTTGAAAGATCCATTTCCACATTGACTTGAAATTGTACTTACCCAAAGATTACGGGTGTTACACCATTGCCATAATTACACGACACATTCATTGGGATGACCAACCACTTGGTAATCGTTATTTCTATTGTGACATATGTCACAACTTCATGGCACTATATCCGAGACTACCACACCTTTAGTACCATTGGTGCTATTGTGACAGATGCCACAACCACATGACACTATAGCCGAGACGACCATACTCTTAGTTCCATTGGTGCTATTATGACAAGTGTCACAACCACATGACACTATAGCCATACTTCATATGTGGTTCTTCCTTTACCGATTCATCCAGATCAACACTTTTCTTCAATTGGAATAAAATTCAGGTTGTTACAATCCTCCCAACCTTAAAAGAGATTTTGTCCTCGAAATCTAGTTCATACATAAAATGTAACACCCGAATTTTCGCTTAGTAAGTTTCCGTTCATCTTTAGTCATCTCTTCATCTTCCGTTTATCTTTTTAGGTGAAATAAGTTGTACTTTCGAACCTTAAATCGACCCATGCAAGAATCTCGAGTTTTGACCTTTTTCCGGGTTCGGTGCGTGTGGCACGAGAGTCACTCGCAATAGTGACATGTGTCACTATCGCGTGGCACAATCGCCGGGAGAGTACCACCTGCGGTACAATCTCCGTGAGAGTGCCCTCGCGATAGTGACATTGTCACTATCGCGTGGCAAGGTCGCCCGTGGCCTCAGGGCTCTTAAATGCCCAAATTTTCAACCAATTCTCATTTTCTCACTTCTTCCTCTTCACCTTTCTCTCCCAAAAACGTTTCTTCGCTCCCCATTACAAACCCTAACTTACTTTGTGGTCATTTCCTTGGATTCCAAAGTGTTTCTACATTACCAAAGTTGTGACTTCAACCTCAAGGGCTAAATCAAGTGTTCTTCCTTACCTCTTGAGATTTCTAGGTTTTGAGGTTTTTTTCAAAATCCAAGTGGTGAGTTATTCTCCTCTCTTCTATATCTTTTCTATTAGTTGTATGTTCCTTTGGTGACTCTCTAGTGTTTGTATTCCTTAAATTGTGGGTTTGATAATTTTGGAGAAATTAGGTCAAATTAGGGTTTTGCTCAAAATGGAGATTTTGATGTAATATGTTTGGGGGACTATTCTAGATGGTTGAATAAGTATATTCATGATTGGAAACTTGTGATGCTAGGTTTTTGGAAGGTTTTGCTTATGGATTCGGATTTCTTCAAGGAAGCTCAAGTTGGAGTAAAATCTAGATTTAGCCTAAATCTAGCAAGGTAAGTTCAAGTTGATTTGTGAAAACAGTGTACATGCCAAAACGGTTATTTTAAAGTGTTTTGGGTTTTACATGAAATTGTTAACTGCTGATAAGTTTGGTTATTTTGAAAGTGTCTAACTTTATAAATTTATATAGAACCCATCTTTGGGATCTTGGACATTTTGATACATAAATCATTTTAATATGTCTTTGGTGAATAAATACTTAATTTGGATGTCATTTTAAGTAATTGTCCTTTTGGTGCAACTGACTTCATAAACCGTTTGGAAAATGCATATCTTTGTGTTATGAGTCATTTTGGAAAAAAAAAATAAGGGAATGAGTCCTTTGGGAAAATGTTTTGTTTCAACCAATGAGGAGGTTTGGGTTAATCACAGTTTTAGTCATTGTGTTTGCATATCCGTTGGTCAAACGTGTTTCAATGTTTACACTGTCTTTTATTGGAGATTTAAGTAAATTGTTGAGCCTTTGGCTCGGTTTTGACTAAAATGAGTCTTGAGGACATTTGTCCGGTTTAATAGCGCGTTGTGGAGTTTTTAGTATGATGGCGTTTATTACGTATCATTTGAGAGTTACATGTTTTGAGTGCGTTGGTCATTCAATTGGAGTCATGTAATGTTTTAGACTGTAATGCAATGGATCCATAGGCATATAAGTCGGTCTGTGTTATGTTAAGAAAAAGGGCTATTGTTTATATGTTGGGACCAGAATTAGTCATGGGATTATCGAGGGCATTATGGTGCGGGCTCGTGGAGTCCAATATCCGGTCCTGGGCCCGTGATGTAATTTCTGAGTCTATTTTAAGGGATGGTCATTTCCCATTTGTAGCTAGTTGAGACTTGGACCCTAGGGTGGCAACTTGGTACGGTTATGTGGGACCGGATACTAGCCGTGGGTCGTAAATGTAAATCCTAGCGAATGAGCATGATTAGGAATCATTGGGTGCCCTCCCCCACATCTTAGTACGAGTCGGCGTGTTAGTGGCCTTGATCCTAGTATGGTAAGCTCAGTAACTTGGAATGTGGCCTACTTTTGTGTTCCGCCACTAGCCTTGGAATTCGGGTCTCACCCATCACCGAGAGGTGTTGTTTTAGAGTATTTAGTTTTATCCTTATTTTCGGTGACGTGTTGAATTGGGTTTTCCTCCATATGCTCTAATTTTGGAGACTTGAGTTTACTCATATTTTGGTCGTTTGTTTTATAAAGTTTTATTCAAATTCCAATATTTGAGTATTTACCATTATTCACGTTTTGAATAAGTGTTGGGTTGCATTACCTCATGAAAGAAAGCTTTGACGTTGAGGCGTCCATTTATAAAATGTGTATTATTGGAAAACGGGTCTTTCTCATATTTAAAGCCATTCATTATAAAGGATCATGATATAAGTTGCATTATTTTCATTTAACGATGCTTATATTCATGTTAAAAACTCTTGAACTCACTAGGCGTTAGCCTAACCTTTTTATTTGTAGGCATGTGCATCAGGTTCCATCTTGGGATTAGATCTAACGTCACTATGAAAAGGTGGGTTCTAGTTGTGTGCTCAAGAAGGTGATTAGCTTATTGAAGAATTCCGCATTTATATTGGAGATAGCGACAGTTAGTGGTTTTGTTAGTGACACCCGACTTTAATTAGTCTTTGTATAAGACTTTAATTATTCGATGATGGATTAACCTAGAAATGTATTTCAATAATGGTCTTGTAGTAATAGAATTTATATTCCTTTAAGGTATTCTTGGAAATTTTAAATTAGTCGCTCTATCCAAATTTGAGGGTGTTACATAAAACATTTTATTGCTACACAATACTGAGCATCAGTCCAATAAAACCTTTGCCCTATCAAGAAAACCTTAATCACCAATACTTACTTACCAACATCTAATCTCCTTAAAGTCCTACCACTGGAAGGCAACTACTTGTTATGATCCAACAGAAGTATTTCCAAACATTCCAAAGATTCATTGACCTCAAAAGAACAAGTCGACGCCTAAAACCAAAATGGTAATACCGAAAACGTAGATATACCATCAAATATTTCTTTTCGGATTAGCATTGTCGAATTAAAGTTGACACCTAACATGGCACTATGATTCCAATCATACATCTCTAACAACGAACCACAATATTTCCTTTGCTCACAAAAAACCCATTAAGACGATACACCGCCAGCGTATAGCATGATGTCAAACGGACCATTAACCCGTCAAATCAAATCCAACCATGCACAGAATCATACAAGACCTTATCCCACAGGTTTACCGAAGTAGAAAGTTCGCCCTTGTAACACCCGTAATTTCCTAAAGAACGGTTTGTAATCAGCTAAGGAAATCAGTCAGCGATCGACCGAGAGAAACGATTGGGGAACGGTTCAGCACGAAAGGTGAAAAGAGCATCAGAGACACACGCGGCTTAGCCCGCGGCCTCAAAGTCGCGGCTAAACCCGTGCAACTCACTGCCGTGTGCAGCCATGTGGCACGCGCGGCTTGGCCCGCGACTTCAAGGTCACGGCCAAGGCCGCGGGAGACCATCTGGTCGATTAAAACCCACTTTCTAAGTTTTTCCTCCATTCTACTTCCACCTTCTACTTCTCTCTTCCTTGGGACGATTTTGAGAGCCCAAGGGCCGATTTTGGGAGCAACTATGGTGGATTTGTCCAAACAAAACTCAAGGGTTCGGTATTTGGAAGCTCGGGTTGAAGGTTTGATGGGTTGTGTGGATAGCTCTGGGTGGAGAATCTCAAGATCTTAACGTGGTAAGTTTCCTTGATTTTCCTAAGCTTTAGTATAAGGATCATTGTAGATCTAAAGGTTTACTTGTTGTTGGTTTATTTCTAGAGTTGGGGAAATGGGTTATTTGGAAACCCTAGCTCTTGGTTGAAGTTGACTTGGAAATGGTAGATCTACTCTATTGGAGGCTAGTGGTTGGATTTGGAACCTAGGTTTAACTTAACCTAGCAAGGTGAGTTCAAGTTGATTTGTGAAAACGTTGTACATGCCAAAATGTTTATTTTAAAGCATTTATGTGTTTTACATGGAATTATCAACTGTTGAGTTATTTGGTAACTTTGGATTATTTGAAGTGTTTAGCTTACTAAACCTTGTAAAACACCACATTTTGGGATTTCTGGGATATGTTGATAAATGGGTCACAAAGGAACATGTTTTGGTGATTTATTGCATAAATAGGTATTTGGTCAAAAATGCACTTTTAAGTGTTTGTCGGGTTTTATGCATCATTCATGAAATGAGATATTTTGAAAAGTACAAAGGTGTGAGTCCTTTGGTTTTGGGTCATTTCCGACTCTGGGGAACATTTCAGAAATGGAAAATCTTTTGGGTTTTGGGTCGAAGGCCAATGGTGATTTTGAGAAACAAAGATTTTGGGGAAAGATATAATTTGGTTTATGTAACCATATTGGCTCTCGTGGTTTAGCCAATCGTCTGTTAAGCCTTTTGGGGCTTGATTTGTACTCTATTGAATCTTTGGAACATTTGTTCCGTTTTGGTAGCTCATTAAGGAGCCTTGGACGTATGGTGTACTTAGTTGCATCTTATTTGAGAGTTGCATGTTTTGAACGCATTAGTTCATTCTTTTGAGTCATGTAACGTTTTAGACTGCATTGCATTGGATCCATAGGCATATGAGTCAGTCGGTTGGTTAGTTGGGGACTTTATCCTCGTTTGGGGACTAGACATTATTTATGGCTAGCGGGAGTTCGAGGTACAGATCGTGGGTGGTTGAACTCGATAACCGTGTAACCTTTATTGAAGGGCTCGAGGTAGAGATTGTGGGTGGTTGAACTCGATGCCCGTTTGTCGTCCTGTCTGGTTACTCATCGTGGAATTTAGTGTCTGCGTTTGAATTCTAGTGAGTGGTTCCCAAGTCATGTTGTTGTTATGTAAGCTTGCGGTGGTTCTCTGCAGAGCCGTATACGGAGCTAAGTCTTGCGGTGGTGCCCAGTGTGAGCCGGATACGGAGACTTGTGGCTTTGGTTGTGACACTCATTAGAGGTCGAGTAGACACTAGGGTGATTTGGGTATCTTGCGGTGGTAGCAAGGTTTGGGAGCCGTATACGGGGATCCATGGCTCTATGTGAAGCTCGAGAACATTGATAAGTGTCTTAACTTTGTGTGTCCGTCACTTTCGATGGAATTCGGGTATCCCCCGTCACCGAAAGGTGTTGTTTTTGGGTATTGAGTTTTATTATCCAAGTTTTTGGTGACGTTTTGTATAAATGGATTTTATCCGTGTTTTTGGGTGTTTTGGGATATGAAGTATTATCGCATTTTCATAAATGAAGAGTTCTATTTCTATTCCCGTTGGAGTGAGTTTTGGGTTGGAAATTATTTACGAAAGAAATGTTTTATTTTGGGATCTTGTCCCCGCAGTAGTTTGGATTTGAAAATGTTTATATTGGTGTTTTGCCCAAAATGCATATTATTGGAAAACGAGTCGTTTTCATATTCAACGCATATCATTTGAAAGATTATGATTTAAACTGCATTACCTCTTTTCAAAGATATCTTTATTCATGTGGAAAACTCTTGAACTCACTAGGCGTTAGCCTAACCTTTTTATTTGTCGGCATGTGCAACAGGTTTCGGTTGGGAAATAGCTCTAGTGACACTGTGCTGAGAGAAGTGCTAGTTGTGTGCTCAAGAAGTGGATATCTTAGTGAAGTCTTCCGCACTTGTTTCGGGAAGAGCAGCTTATAGTTGGGATTAAGTAACACCCGACTTTAGTTTAGTCCTTGTATAAGACTGGAGTTTATATTTGCTAAGGTTGAATAGAAAGTTTCATTTTGAAGATTTATCTTTTTACTTGATGTAATATTGAAATTTTAATTAGTTGCTCTTACCAAAATTGAGGGTGTTACAACCCTTTAATTAACGGGGAAGACATAAATCTAACACCTCAATTATTCATGCGTGTACCGATTCATAATCTGAAACCCAAATTCAAAAACTGACCACGAGTCAGATCGCCCGATGCTTTAATTCCCAAGGGCTCCTCTAGTCCCAATTCTCCTTTCACGATAGGGTTTTAAATCTATAGCCCTAATGAGTTCAAGGTTTTCAATTAACATACCCATTTGAAATCTTATAAAACTCCCAATTGCAAAAGATCTACAACAATTAATCATACGTGTAAAAATTCACTACCGTTTACTCGGTAGGTCTGCAAAGTGATCACTACTGTCACGTATATAAAATCATTTAAAAATTTCTTTGATTAATATCCACGTTAATAATGGCAATAACAAAAGATGTGTAACAAAATTTTTAAATGGACCACTATGGTCCTAGCATGCATCAATTTACACTATGTACGTGAAAATAATTTTGTGTACTAAATCATAAGCAACAAATGTTTATACAACTCTAACAAGGGACCTTCACAATTCCACTTCAAAATTCTTTCCTAAACCTCCAAAACGTCGTGGAAATTTAATTTCCAACAAGGTCCATACACTTCAGTTTATTTTCCACACGTTAGTAAAACAATAGGAGTGTGTGATTTGGTCAAATGCAGATAAATTTTTAAATCGAGTTCAAACCTTAGACCGTACGAATAAAATGCACTTGTCTCAAAATAGCAACTACAATGACATGTATATCGATAATTCATTTAATGCATTGCGGAAAACTTATAGCAGTAAAATCAACAACTGAAACGTGTTCAGAGCAAGAGTTCAATACGAACCATCAAGGATCTACCACATGTTCACTCACGCAAAAGTGTAAATCAACTCAAATACCCAACAACGTACCACGAAATACTTGCATAAAACCTAAAAGAGTAATCACATGACATTGAAACTATCAAGACGTCTCTTACGGTTGCGAAAATACCAGTGCAAAACCCGCATGAGAAGAAAATATTAAACAAAACTCATAGGTTAACGCACACAATAATGCAAGTATACGCGTTCCAAAATTTTATCTACGCGATGCAAAATGTCGTAAAATAAAACGACATAAAGCCCAACTGAATTTTCACATAACTCATTAACACTAAAATCAAGAGGTGTCAAAATCAGTGTTTCCCAACATAAAAAGCACAAGACGACAATATGAATGAAAACGTTAAACTTCTAAGAGTTTCCCTTTTTACTGCAATGCAAAATAAGGTGACACTTTTCAACAAAATCTGCATGGGACATGAGGCCTAATAAACTCGCAAATTTACACGAAGCAAAATCAAAACCTACGCATTTCAAAGTTCACTCACGCACCGAAAACGTCACAAAACAATACTCTATAAAATTCAACACAACTCGTACAGACTAAAATTCCCAAGAATACTCCGACTCAAGAACATGGGAATAATTTTTCCTTTAAAACCTTAGCATACGTGGAGGAGATCCAATGTCAAGGTTAAAATCTCATAGCTACTTGCCCAATACCCCAAATAACTTTAAACACGAATATTTCAATATCCGAAAATAGTGTTAGACATGAAACGGGGATGAAGAGATTTTCAATAAAAAAATATTTGCAACCGTGTGCAACAAAACAATTTCATGCATGCTTAAACACACGGTTTAAAATCTGATGAGTGATAAATGCCTTACCAAAACTTCATAATATAGCTCACTTTATGCTTCGAAAGCATAAGAAATAATTGATGCAAACTTATTTTAGAAATAAATTTAGTGCATGAATTTGGTCGGCACTCAACATCTTAGGACTACGCTTCTCAATTTTCCTAGCCACACTATCATCATCCGGATGCATCAAACATCTCAAAGCAATAATCACACTAATTTGATTAACTTACAATTTCTTCTTGAAATAAAGTCAATTTATCAAG
Organism: Arctium minus; assembly: GCA_954870635.1. Lineage (NCBI taxonomy): Eukaryota > Viridiplantae > Streptophyta > Magnoliopsida > Asterales > Asteraceae > Arctium > Arctium minus. The sequence continues at coordinate 69,708,989 of OX941094.1, read as the reverse complement.
CCTATGATTCTAATTCGCCCAATAATTCCGACCCAAAAGGGTCAACTTAGTGTATTCATCGTACTTAACCATCACTCCAAGATGGCAATACTATAAGCATCAACTCTTCTATTGACTACACGCTTAGAAACTTTCTTACTACCCCAACGGTCATCATACCAACGCAGTTCAAGTATACACATGTAACATGTAGGCTCACCATAACACTGGTCAGGTGTCATTATGAATGTACTGTACATGATCATCCTTGATATCTTCGACAAGTTTCCCGTTTCTAGCGGCCCTATCAACCCCAAAGTGTCTTATCTTAAGGTACCTAATGGTGCAACTTCACTTTCGATCACTTAAGAGAACGCTAGTTTGAGTCTAGGCATTCAAAATCAACACCTAATTCTCTCAAACTTAAGCTCTGATACCAACTTGTAACACCCTCAAATCTGGAAATAGCAATTAATTTAAATTTTTCTAAATACATCAACAACTGAATCAACTACAACAACAATTTAAGGTTTGACTTCAATAAACACAATTCAATTTCTATACACAATCTATAATAAGAACGGATGTTACTAAAACCCAATAACAGTTACTATCTCCAACTGCGGAAAACTTCACCAAACTACTCATCCTCATGTTAATCTAGTGCTCATCTCTTCATAGCACTGTTAGAACCAAACCCAACTGAACCTGATGCACATGCCGACAAATAAAAGGTTAGGCTTAACGCCTATTGAGCTCAAGAGTTTTCATTAGCTATTTATAAAACAATAACCTTAAGTACGTTATTTAGATCGTGATTTCCAAAATGAAATACGATCAATCTGAAAGCAACCAAAATGAAATACATTAAATCTGGAAACAGTCTCTTTTTCAACATGCACCCTTTTCGTGATTAAAATCATAAAACCAAATGTTTCTTCGAATATAAATCCAAAACCCAAAACTCACGTAATACATAACTGACACTTTAATAATCAAATACTAAAAACGTGGATAAACTCTATCATCCAAAATATTCCAAAAACATGGATAAAGTTCAGTATGCAAGACCCAAAAACATGGATAACAATCCATATTCAAAACGTCACCGAAAACATGGATTATAAAACTCCATAACCAACACAACACCTTACGGTGACGGGGGAGACTCGATTACATAGTATGTGACGGAACACAAAAATAGGTCACATAACCATGTAGGAAAATCAAAATGTGTGGATTACACACATAAAACCTACCGAGCTCAACTCCTCTAAGTCTGTTGCTCGAAAACATCAAGTCAACCCCTCTGGGTCTATTCTTGAGAGTTCCAAAACAGGGGAACCTAGTTCCAAATAGGGAACTTATGCATAAGGGAATTACACCTTACTGCCCATGGGACGTTGCCCGACCATATAGGTCCACACCTTACTTACCATGGTGACCCGATGCCTATTCCGTGCCAAAGTGGTGAACTTGTCCAAAACGGGACATAAGAACACCGTGCCTATGGATCCATTGCACTAACTAAAACATTACATGACTCAAAACGAATGAACCAACACATTCAAAACATGTAATTCTCAAATAAGATGCAGTAAATGCAAGTCATGACCAAACGCTCTACATTGAGCTATTAAAATCGGACAAGTGTCCCCAAGACCCAACAAAATCCAAACCGAGCCATAAGCTCAACAAAACCAAAGACCCATCGTTGAAAATCATGAAATGAAATCAAACATAAACAACCCGCAATAATGCAAACCCATGCTCCAAAATACACAAATAACTCCAACATAATTTAGATTGGGATAAAACATTTTTCAAGTGGGTTTATACCATTTATCCTTTCAAAACATCCCATAGCACATGATAAAATACCTTTATACTCAAAAACCTACTTCCATAAAATAACTCATTAAAATACCAATACTCAAGATTTATTTATCAAAATGCCCAAAATCCCAAACGTGGGTGGTTTACAAAGTTTATAAAACCAAACACTTCAATTAATCAAGATTCGTTAAATAACTCAACAGTTAATAATTTTGTGTAAACCATATAAACAATTTAAAATAGACATTTTGGCATGTACACCGTTTTCACAAATCAACTTGAACTCACCTTGCTGGATTTAGGCTAAATCTAGATTTTACCCCAAATGAGCTCCCTTAAAGAAATTTGAATCCACCAACCGGATCTTCAAAACCTAGATCCACAAGTTTCCAACCATAAATATACATAACCAAACAATTAAAAATGATCCCCAACATCTTATATCAAAATCCCCAACTTGGCTAAAACCCTAATTTTGACCTAACTTTCCCAAAGTCATCCAAACCGAAATTGGAGAAATAAAATACTAGGAAATCATCCATGGAGTGATTAAAACTCATAAAGAAGCTTAGAAATGGAGGGGATGAACTTACTATTAGGTTTTTGAGCAAAACCCCCAAAACATAGAAATCTTCAAGAAATGGAGATGAACACTTGGATATAGCATAAGAGTTGAAATATCGAGCTTTGATGATGAAAGAGCACTTTGATTTCCATGAAAAAGCCTAAAAATCATCTAGGGTTCGTATGGGGTGTTGGGGAAATGTTTGGGGAGAGAAAGGGAAGAGAGTGGGAAATGAGAAATGGAATAAAGGCTGAAAATCGCATCTTTTAACACTCTGGTACTCGCAGGCTATTGTGACGGCTATAGTGACATTGTCACAATCAATGTCATTATAGCCAAGAATGTACCGAGAGGTTCTTGGCTCTGGCTATTGTGACGGCTATAGTAACATTTTCACAATCGATGTCACTATAGCCAAGAATGTACCGAGAGGTTCTTGGCTCTGGCTATTGTGACGGCTATAGTGACATTGTCACAATCGCTGTCACTATAGCCAATAGGGTACCGAACGCTGTTTTGGCCATAACTTCTTCGTTTTAGTTCCGTTTGAGCTCCAGAAAGGTCTGTTGGGTTCGTATTTGAATTCTCCATACAACAAGACTAAAAATCTAGGATACACTCCAAAATCCTATTTCCTCAATTTCTCTTGAAAGATCCATTTCCACATTGACTTGAAATAGTACTTACCAAAAAATTACGGATGTTACACCATTGCCATAATTACACGACACATTCGTTGGGATGACCAACCACTTGGTAATCGTTGTTGCTATTGTGACATATGTCACAACTTCATGGCACTATTGCTGAAACTACCACACCTTCAGTACCATTGGTGCTATTGTGACAGATACCACAACCACATGACACTATAGCCGAGACGACCATACTCTTAGTGCCATTGGTGCTATTGTGACAGGTGTCACAACCACATGACACTATAGCCATACTCCATATGTGGTTCTTCCTTTTCCGATTCATACAGATCAACACTTTTCTTCAATTGGAATAAAATTCAGGGTGTTACAGAATACGAGCCAAAATCACGAAATATAGCGAGAATTGTGAACATTTTGCGTTTTGTAAGTTGATATCTTACCCGATACACATATGACTTATTTATAGTGTATTATAGAAATATTGCTCTAGATTTAATCATCAATAAAAATAAATAAAGTCTTACACATACATTACTCAAAGGTCGGGTGTTACTAAACCCAAATACAAGTTTGCTATAACCCAAGGTAACGGGGAGTCTTCACCAAGCTATTCACCCTCAAGCATAAATCTATTTCTAATCTCTTCACAGTGTCGCTAGTACCATACCCAGTTCTGATACACATGCCGACAAATAAAAAGGTTAGGCTAACGCCTAGTGAGTTCAAGAGTTTTCAACATGAATAAATATATCGTTAAAAGGAAAGAATGCAATTTAAATCATAATCTTTAAAAATGATTTACCTCAAATATGAAAACGACTCATTTTCCAATAACATGCATTTTTAAGGGCAAACGCCCCGATATAAAATATTTTTTATAAAATGATGCCGTCCAAAACTCACTCAAACGTGAATACAAAACGGACTCCCAATTGTAAAAACACGGATAAAACCTTGCAACCCGAAACACCCAAAAACACGGGTGAGGTGTAATATTCAATTCGTAAATCATGGAAAGCAATCCATATAAATATAATATGCCATCGGAAACATGAAACTAAAATCCAATACTCACGCGACCCTAAAATGGGATGAAACCCAAATGTTAAAACATGGACAATTAAATATCCAAAATACTGTTGACCGACAACGGGGGAGACCCGTATCCGTGGAGAGTGGAGGAACACAAAAGTATGCCACTATACAACGTTAATTGCATGACACTTCACGACATGAAAGCCCAAGTGTCCTTACGACTCCCTTCAAACTACACCCAAAGGGACAACTGACCTTAGCGGATATTACCATGAATACCGCCAAAGGCTCGGCACAGTCGGGGGTTACAACCATGGCATTGCCCTGACATGGCGGAGGCCCCAAATATAAAATCGCCCCTCTAGCTCATGATAACTCAACCGGACTCAGCCCTCCTAGTGTACACTTGAAAGGTTAAGGTCATAAAACATGGGTCCTGGAGTCCAACCCCGTAATACCCAATTGACCATCAAATAAAGACTGACTTATGTGCCTACGGATCCAATGCAACACAGTCTAACATTACATGACTACACATGAATGACCCACGCACTCGAGCATGTAATCATCATAATTATGCAATAAGATGCATTAAGGTGTAAATCGTACATGGGCTCTACATAGAACCATTAAAACTGGACGAGTGTCCACGAGACTCTTTTAAGCCGAAACCAAGCTAAAATGCTCAAACCCCATTCGACCAACAAACATCGGTCCCCAAATGGAAAGACGTGTTCAAACGACGTTTATGCAGACATATACCTCAAAGATGTGATTAACCCAAAACTTGTCACGGATTGGAACAAAAGATTTTCCAAATGGGTTCATACCCTTAAGTTTTTCAAAATGTCTCAAAACACGAAGACAATCATTTTTCAAATGATTTATGAAATCAAATACACCAAAAATGCATAAATCATAGCTTAGACTTCATGTGTACAAAATCACCAAAAATGCATAAATCGTAAAATATACTTCATTTGTGCAAAATTACCAAATGCATAAGTCATACTATTTACTTATCAAATGTTCAAGTCCCAAATATGTTTTTTCATGAAATTCAAATAACCCAAGTTTAATAAATATGAAAACTTATCAAAATGCTTAACACATTGACAATTACCAAGTAAAACATATTTTTACTTCAAAATACATATTTTGGCATGTACATGGTTTTCGCAAAGCAACTTGAACTTACCTTGCTAGATTTAGGCTAAATCTAGATTTTCCCCCAACTTGAGCTCCTTTGGAGAATCTTGAATCTTCAAGCCAAAACTTTCAAAAACCTAGATTCACAAGTTTCCAACCATGAATAACCATATCCAAGTGTTTAAAATCATTCCCCAAACATCTTATATCAAAATCTTCATTTTGACCAAAAACCCTAATTTGACCTAACTTTTCTCAAAATCTTTCAAACCGAAATTGGAGTAATAAAACACTAGGAAACCATTAAGAAGGCATTTATAACTTATATTAAGGTTTAGAAATGGAAGGGATACACTTACCACTTAGGTTTTGATGAAAACCTAGAAAACCCAAAAATGAAGCTTGAGGTTGAAGATGACAATGGTGAAGTGATGAAGAAGAGTGCCTTGCCCTTAAAACCTTGTATCCACCAAGAATGCTCCTCCAAAGCCTAAGAATCGGACCCTAAGCTCCCAAAAATCACCAAAATGAGAGAAAAGGGTTTAGGAGAAGTATTGGGGTGAAGAATATGAAGAAAACCCCTAAAAATCAGGCTTTTTAGAGCTGACAGACGCGAATGCGGGTTCCATGATGGTAAAGTACTCCCAAATTCGCATTAGACACTGCTCGCTTGATTTCTTCGTTTTTCATGCTCGATCACTGTTTTGGCCATAACTTCTTCGTTTTAACTCCGATTTTGCTCCGGAAAGAACCATTGGTTCATCCAACAAGACTATAAAATCTAAGATTCAAACCCAAAATCTTATTTCTTATATTTTTCTTAAAATATTGATTTCTATACTAACTTGAAATTATACCTTTCAAAAATCGGGGTGTTACAAATATTTACTTTTTGAAAGGTATTTAATATGGGTAAAATACATCAAAATGTAACAAATTTTGTCTTATTTTTTAATTTTTTACTTAGTGTAAATGGATTTCTTTTACCATTAAGTGTAACACTTTACTTGACAAACTGTTTTTCAACGTACTTGGCATCAAGGGCGAGGCAAAGATTGGAATCGAGGGTGGTCCTCTTAACGTTATTATGTAAATTAATCATCTACATGTTAAGTCTTACTACAAAATGACCCTTTTACCCTTTTTCTGTATTTTACTATTTTTAATTAATATTTTTTATTGTATTAAATCTTTATCTTGTACACCCAAAAATATCAATGTCAAGAAAACAAGAAAGAAAAAAGTATAAACGAAGAAGTGAAGCTCGATTATCACAAGTGTTCACTACTAGAAAAATCGTAATTTCCGACGAAAATTACCGACGGACAAAAACCGTCGGTGAATAGCGAAGGAATACCGACGGATTTTGGATTTAGCGACGAAAAACTTTGCCGTCGGTAAACCGTCGGTAAAAATCACCATCCATCGGTATTTCGTTGGTAAAATAATGGTTTCCGACGGATTACCGACGGACACTTTAATTATTTTTATTTTTATTATATATTCCGTCGGTAAATAATTAAATTATTATTATTTTTTTAAAATTAAAAAACCGTCAGTAATCTGTCACAAATTACCGACGGATCATTACTGACGGACCCTTTAATATTTTAATTTTTATTAAACTTTGTTACCGACAATTTTTATTGTTTTTTTTGTAGTGGTTTAAAGGGAGTTTTTCGGGTCACCTGCGCTTTGATTTTAAACATCTTGATAAGATTTTTGGTTTTAGGAATTTTAGGAATTTGATTTTATATTAAGTTTTTTATCTTAGTTTCTTTTTTCTTCAAAATTATTTTCTATGTTTATAGGATTTTGAGATTTTTATATTTGATATAAGGTCTTAACTTTTACATATTTATGTTTGATTTAGAGTTTTTTATTTGAGTTTTAGGGTTTGTTTTTGTCAGGATCTAAATTCTTAACAAGAATGATGAACTCAGAAACAATATTATAGAAGTTGCGGAATAACACTTTAATATTCAACAATCAATGTAACAGTGAATCAGAAATCACAATCTTGTAAACTTTATTGAATGATTAAAGCTACAAGATTTTAAACAAAACCTCAATATTGATGAACAGGCTCACCAATACGAATTCTACTTCTCTAGAACTAGGGTTCTAAACCTTGAGGTTAATTCTCTCTATGAAAACAAAAAATTCAGAAAAATTCTTCTGTCAAACTACTCTATATTATATACACAAAGATTGAATACAAGATAATTATAAAACATAAAAGATCTTTAGAATTCTTCCACAATTATCTTCAAAACCTTCCATGATTATCTTCAAACTTGATCTGCACGTATCTTGATTATCTCATAAGCAGTATTAAGTTGTAGCAGCATTAATCACATTGAGCAGTACTAATCTTCATCAGCAACACTAACTTTGCTTAGCAGTAGTAACTTCTTCAAGCAGTACTAATCTGACTCAGCAGTAGTAACTTGTCTCAGAAGTAGTAACCATGTTGTGCTAGCAACATTAACCATACTTGAACAATTCTTCAATTCCCAACAACCTCCCCCTAACTTGACTTTTAGGAAGAGAAGTCAAGTTCTTCAATTATGGTCTTCAAGATGCTTTCAACACTACAGCTTAGTTGCCCAAATTTGGATTCAGACCCAGACTTTGATTGATTGTCCTTCTTACCACAATTCTGGCCATTTCTGATTCCTTTGCACACACTAGCTTAGCTTTCAGCATCCCATTCAGCTTCTCCTTGCTATGATCATATACTTTGTCCACCAGGTAGTATTCATGATAACATTTATCTATTGTGATCATGTATACACCACAGTTTTCAAATAGTATCCAGTGATCAATCTTCTTGAACCCATACTCATGATGTAGATCCTTGATCCTGTAAACCACCTTTTCTGGTTCAAACATCATACATAGGTATTCCATTGCAACCTTGAGTAGATTTTCTTCAGTTCCTTTCAAAACATGCTCATAAAGCTTCATTCCCACTTTATACATTTCTTCTAGGTCAGATCTTGAACAACTTCTGATTACTTTCCCCCAAGTTGAATATACTTCAAATACATCACCACCTCGTTTAAATCTGAAGTAATCCTTTCTGTTGTCTCTCAGAATGTCCCAAAAGATGATTTCTGGTGCCTTCATAGAAATGGGAACAGCCTGTACTGGTTCTATTAAAGTCATATAAAGCCCCACATGTTCATCAGACTGACTTGTTTGCTGTGCACTTTGACTAGGTTGCTCTGTATGATTTGCCACAGATGATTATGGATTCTGCTCTGGTTCTGCTGAAGGTGGAACAGAAGATTCTGCCTCTCTTTCTGATTCTTCAATCCTTGGCTTCTTGGACTGTTTTTTTGAAGCTATAGTCTTTACTCTCTTTGCAAATTTCATTTCCATTCCAACATTCTCTTGCTCTTCCTTCTTTTCTTCAACCTTTTCCTTTGAAGGTGTGGTTTCCTCAGGGAATGGTTGTTGGATGTTGAGACCATGCCTCTCTTTCATCCTTCTTTCTGCTTCTTCCATTTGAGAGGAATCCCCTTGAAGCTTTGTCATTTCCTTCTTATACAGCTCCTCAACTTTGCTGTATGTCAGGTTAGTAAACATTTCTCCCTTTACACCAATTGAGCCTTTCAGAAAGTTGATCATTTTTCTCCTTTCTTGATTGGCCAAAAAGGTCTTGGAAGGTTGTATTTTCTGCTTCTTGACTGACATTCTTTTCTTGGATGCTTTCACTGGTATTTTCTTGGCCTCGACTGCAGTTTTCATGCTCTTTTGATACTCTTCATTGAGCTTTCTGGCCATCTCCAGTGCAAGCTCTCTGTCCTTTTCTGATTGGAGTTGTTCTTCCTTTTCCATCTCAGCTTGAAGTTGTTTTGCCACTTCTTCATCTAACTCCAACTGGTTCTTCTTCTTTAAGGGTTGTTCAGATTCAACCATCTTAGCTTTTCCCTTTGCATCCTTCAAATCTGCCTCACTCATTTCTTTTCTTTTCTTTTCAAGGCCTCCTTCTTTAATGACCACTCCCTTGGCCTTTTGAGTATCCTTAGGAGTGTCATTCTTGGCTTTGATCAATGTTTCTGCAATATCTAGCTCTTCAACAGATAGCCCTGTTACTGCTGCTACCTGTTCTGTTACTGCTGCTTGTGATTATGTTTCTACTGCTGCTTGAACCTCATCTGTTTCTGCTGCTTATGGTTTTGTTTCTGCTGCTTATGGTTCTGTTTCTGCTGCTTTCTCCCCCTCAAAATCAAATCCCATCTCAGATGTACTTTCCTTTTCTGCTTCAGCCTCTTGATTCTCCCCCTTGTTGAAAGCATCATTAGCACTTGTTCTCTTCTTCAAAACAAATTGTCTTCTCCTCTTCTTGTTCACCAATCTTGTCACCATTTTCTTCAATTTGGTAATCTGTACTTGTTGAGACAGAATTACCAATTTCATCTCTTCTATGTCTTTGTCTTGTTTGATGACATCCAGATTAATGTTGCCCATAGTTTCCATCAATTCATCGTAGTCATATATGTCCTCACCTGCTCGAGGAGTGTAACCCCTTTTTGAAGGATCATTGGAACATTATGTAGTGGAAGTCTTCTGCCTAGCAGAAGCACCCTCCACCCCTTGGTTTCTTGGCACCTGGGACCTTTGGATGATTGCTCATCCAAAGTTGCCATGGGGGAGGTCTTATTGATGTTACCACTGTCCTCCTCTGTGCTAGCAGGAGTAGTGGCAGCCTGCTCACCCATATGCTCATGCATCTCCTCAGTGAGCACCTCCTTGGGGTTGGGAGACACCCCTGTGGTTTCCCTATAGATATTCTCTAATGGAGAATTCTCCATTAGAGGGCTTAAAGGCTTTGTGGGTGAAGGTACAAGAAGGGAAGGAGCCTTCTTTACCTTTTTCCTTATGTATGTATTGGTTATGGGTGAAGTTGGTTTTTGAAGAAGGGACTGAGGGATTGATATACTGATTGAAGGTTGGGATTGGCTCTCAGTGGGATGGTCAAACTACTCTATATTATATACACAAAGATTGAATACAAGATAATTATAAAACATAAAAGATCTTTAGAATTCTTCCACAATTATCTTCAAACCCTTCCATGATTATCTTCAAACTTGATCTGCACGTATCTTGATTATCTCATAAGCAGTATTAAGTTGTAGCAGCATTAATCACATTGAGCAGTACTAATCTTCATCAGCAGCACTAACTTTGCTTAGCAGTAGTAACTTCTTCAAGCAGTACTAATCTGACTCAGCAGTAGTAACTTGTCTCAGAAGTAGTAACCATGTTGTGCTAGCAGCATTAACCATACTTGAACAATTCTTCAATTCCCAACAGTTTTTTATTTTATTGATGGAGAATATGATAATCATAAGAGTAAATTACAGATTTGGTCCCTAACGTTTGGCGTTTGTTACGGAATTGGTTCCTAAACTTAAAAAATGGCAAATAAACCCTCCACGTATGCATTTTGTGTTGTATTTGGTCCCTCGAGCTAACAGCCATCTATTTCCTCCGTTAAGCATGAGGGTATTATGGTCATTTTACCTATTTTATTTATTTTTCCATTTTTTAATTACTTTTCTAGAATCTTCATCTTCAACCTTCAAGAACACCAAGAACAAACCCAAATCAAACTTGTTAAAAATCCAAAATCTTAAATCAAACTCATTCAAAAACCTAAATCAAACCCAAATTTAAAAAACCTTTCCATTTGCAATCAATTCCATTCAAGACACAAATCCTAAATAAAAAACCTTGATTAAAAAATCTAACCCAAAGAAGAGAGAGAGATCTCAGAAAGAGATAGAAATCGAGAGAAGAAAGAGAGATCGAGGTACAAAGAGAGAGATCGAGAAACAGAGATCGAGAGATCGAGAGATCAAGATACAGAGAGAGAGAAGACGCAGACCATAGGCTCGTCGTAGAAAACGACCTCGCCGAAGAGGGGTTTAACAATTTTCGTCCATGTCTCTCTCTCTCTCTCTCTCTCTCTTTGTATCTCGATCTCTCTCTCTATCTCGATCTCATATATGTATCTCAAATCTCTCTCTCGATCTCTCTCAAATCTGTATCTCTCTCTCTTTCCTTTTTTTAAGTGGGTTTAATTTTGGGTATTAAATATGGGTTTAATTTAGGTTTTTGATTTTTAAATGTAGGTGCGATTTAGATTTCTAAACTTGGGTTTGATTTAGGATTTGGTTTTTAGATATGGGTTTGATTTAAGTTTTTTGGTTTTTGAGTTTGATTTGAGTTTTAAAATCTTGGTGTTCATGAGGTAGAAGATGAACATTTATCATGTTCTTGGTGTTCTTAGAGGTTGAAGATGAAGATTCAAGAAAAGTTTTTTAAATTTGGGTTTGATTTAGGTTTTTGAATGAGTTTGATTTAAGATTTTGGATTTTTAACAAGTTTGATTTGGGTTTGTTCTTGGTGTTCTTTGGAGGTTGAAAATGAAGATTCAAGAAAAGTAATAAAAAAATGGAAAAATAAATAAAATAGGTAAAATGACCATAATACCCTCATGCTTAACGGAGGAAATAGACGGCCGTTAGCTCGAGGGACCAAATCCAACACAAAATGCATACGTGGAGGGTTTATTTGCCATTTTTGAAGTTTAGGGACCAATTCCGTAACAAATACCAAACGTTAGGGACCAATCTTTAATTTACTCTAATCATAATAATTGATATTTTTAAAGAAAAATGAGGAGTCAAGAAGAAGATGAATATTTATTAATTAAAATTTTGATGGATATAAAGAAAAGAAAAAACTCTTTAAATAGATAGAAAAAAATAAAAGAATAATATTTAAAAAAAATATGTTATAATAGGTAAAAGGGCAAAATCGTTGTTTTGCCTTCTCACTTAACAGAGATTCAGATGAACATTAGGCTGAGAGATCAAATATTGAACAAAATGCAAACATCGATGGTTCTTCCTAGTTGATCAAAGTTCAAAACCAAGGCAATTCGGTCAAGAGTGAATTACATATCCGGTCTTTATTTTACAAAATTAACAAAACGTGTCATTGTATTTGCAATTTTTATTGGTTTAGGTTTCTATGGTTGTATTTTTGAACAAGTTGGTTCCTTATGGTTGCAATTTTTAATGAGTTAAAGTCATTGATATATTAACAAGTTGGATTCATGTTGCTATATTAAGAACCCAACTTGTTGAAAAAGATACAATTATAAAGACTCAACTCATTAGGTTTTTAAAATACAGACGAGATTTGTCATAAACACCCGGCCATAAAAACGAAAAATGTAATTCACTTATCATTATTTTTAAGCAATAAAATATGCATAATTTCTCACTAGAAGCGTACTCGCGCAATACAGCGAGATACATCACGATTTTAATGCGACTCGATTTTTAAAACATTGTTGTCAAAGTCCTTGTGGCCATGGAAGATCACTTGCGATGACTCAAAGGCCATTTATGGTTGCCCGAAAAATTAGTCGGTGCACGTAAACTGACTCGAAAACCCACAATTACAAAAAAAGATCTTGAAGATTTATTCATCTAACCCATCAAATTTTGTAATTTTCATTCCATCAAAAAGGAAAAAAAAATCATTTACATTTATATCTTACCGAATTTTTTAAAAATTAAAAAAAATCATTTATATTTCTTTATGAACAAATAAAACAAAAATCTTGATTTTTAACAACAAAATATGGATTTTAGGCAACAAAATCAATCCAATATCAACATAATTATTACACTTTGCTACGAACATAAAAAAAATGGCCAAAATCATGCACAAATAATTGCTACCAATATATACATACATATCATGTATTTAATTATGCAGGGATTGATTTTAGTAGAGTTAAAGTGAGGAGTGATTTTAGAGAGTTAAAGTTGTTAGAGATAAGGGTTAAATAACAAGAGATTTTAAGTTTTCATTCTTTATTTAAGTTTTAAGTAATTAGCATTAAATAGCGGTACATTAAGTTTTAACAATTGTTTTTAAGAGTTTTTTTTATAGATGCTTTATAATATAGTATATATGTAATTTATTTTAGATTTAATAGTATAATGTTTTTTTTAAATAAACATTAAATATTCTGTTAGATTTTTTTAATTATATTTTAAATTTTTTATATTTAAAATTTGAATTTTATCATGTATATTTAATTATGCAGGGGAGTATTTTTGGGAATTGAAGTGGAGAGTGATTTTAGGGGAGTTAAAATGGTTATAGATAATGATTTAAAGTTAATAAATAGCATAAAAGGTAATACATAAAGATTTAATGGTTGTTTTTAGGAGTTTTTTAAGTAATTAACATTAAATAACGGTACATTAAGTTTTAACAATTGTTTTTAAGAGTTTTTTATTTGTACTTTATAATACTAGAAATGTACTCTCACAATGCAGCGGGTTTCTGAAATCTAGAACTCGAACCCTCGATAATTATTCATACTTTTTGTTATTCTTTTTTTATTTTATTTTACGATTTTGAGAAACCTAGATTTAAAACAAAAATATATTTTAGTTTAGTTTAAATATGTTTTTTTTATAAAAAATAATATTTTTTTTTGTTACGGGTCAAAAAATGTTTAATTTAAATGATAACTATATTTAAGATATTTTATATTTAAAATTAAAAAGATAACATACTTCAATAAAAAATAAAAATAAGGTGTTTTATCTCGAATTTTCTTATATTTATCGGTTAATTATATATATCAATAGTTAAAAATTTTAGATATTTTAGAAAAAAAATAAATAAGTGCTTATATGCAGCTAGTTACACGAATTCAAACATTGAGCTTTTATAAGTTGTACTTATGTTTAATCAATTTGTACTTTTGGATTTTAAGTAATATGCATTAATAAATGGTACCTGATGCATAAATATTAGTTTTTAAGAGTTTAGCTTAAATGTTTTATAATATAGTATAGGTATATTAGTTAAAATTCTAAATTACAAGTTAATGAAACATAATTATAACTTATTAAAATCTCATGTTTTTATTTGTATAACTAACTGTAAATAAACATATTAAATACAGGTAAACACTATGAGATAAACTACCTGTTTTATTTCTTTTAAATATATTTATTAGATCAATGCATGTTTTTATAATATAGTATAAATATATTAGTTATGAGATTATAACTAATATAGATATAGATATATTAAGAGCAAATCATAAAATAAAAAATAAATATTGATAATAGTAATATTGATCAAATCGTCCAATAAATATAAAAAATAAATATTGATAATAATATATAATATTGATCAAATCGTCCATTAAATATAAAAAACAAATATTTATATTAATAAATGAGTATCCATTCCACAAATAGATGATGATGTGAGATACTGTGTTTGGATAAGTTGTACCAATGTATTATGAAATTGTAAATTAAGTAATTAACTTTAATTAGTTGTATTTTGTGCTTAAAATATTGTAATTAAAAGTTTTTTTTATTTCTCTTTTATAATATAGTATAGATAATATAGATTAGTTGATGAATATTATTTAGTTTTTCATTTTCTTTCATATAAATTTGGGTTGGGAATTGGAGGGTGTAGAAAAATAAAAGTTTTAAAAAAATTGTAATGAGCATTCTGGGCCTAGTAATGTACAGGCCCAATTCGTGAGAGCCAGCCCTTTTCATTCAGGCCCATCGGTTGATTTAAAAAAAAAGGGGGAAAAGAACCAAAAAGGATCGGTTGTGAAAAAGAAGATTCAAGGATCGAGCAAACATATTTCTCTAATATTGTGTTGATAATTTTAGTGAAATCATCGGTTCATTTTTTATAATTGGATTCACAAGGGAATATAGGATTGGAGTTAAACTATATCATGAATTATGAGGTGTTGAATGCACATTTGTGTAAGTTAACTGGAACTTGTTATTGCTGGACAGCATCATATGGCGGGGGGGTCAAGGGGTTGCACCCGCTGCGGTCTCCTAGGGGTAGCACGTGACATTTAGAAGCCTTTGTGTCTTATTCAGAAGTCTCTGATTCCGAAGTGGTATTGACTCAGAGCTTCTAATTCTGAAGGGCTTCCTACTGATCCATGTACAGTTTTTGGTAACTGTTATGTTTTTAATTGTTGTATAGTTCAACCACCCACTAATTACTCCAACAATCATTTCCATTTGTGAAGAGATATTCTCGATATTATTTTAGGAATTGTTAAGATTCTCTAAGTTTAAAAGGAAAATTTTCTACTAAAATCATGACTGAAATATGAGATTATCCTGGAGTTGATTTTGTGATACCCAGGTAAATTAATTAGGAGTAAAATACAACTTAAGGGGTTTACATGATCTCAAAGTTTTATCTAAGGTTTTTCTTACTATTTTTCGAATTTCCTCCAACATAAGCAAGGATAAGCAGTAAGCAGTACATATTTGAATCATTTAAAAGTTAATGAAACCCCGAGCGTTTTTCAATTTCATTTTGATTTTCTATGTTTTATTTTGTTTTAATATGTAAATATTTGAATTCTTTTATCGAAACCCTTTGTGATATATTTAGTTTGGTTTAGAATGATTTAATATGTATATATTGGTAGTTGTTTGAACGATGCATTTTTGAATTAATTAATACAAAAAATAGGCTGAACATCTAGGGAAGTAACACAAAGGTGTGATCTTGATTCTTTCCTATTAAATAGTTAAAGGACCGTGTGTTTATTGCCTTCGTTGAGGTCTTCAATGGTTAAGAACGGATATATTCAAGTAAGGTGGAAAATTCTTAATATTTTTGTTAATTTTGATGGTAATAGATAAACCTATAATATTTTTATGAATTAATTCCATATATTTGTACAAGAAATATTATTGGGGATCTTATGTATCCAGTATAATACATTTCAATCCATGTCATTTAAGTCGTTCATAAACAATGCATTGAAAAACTTGCAATGACTATAAGTTATTTTAGGATGAGTGCCTCTTAAAAACTTGAAGAATTTCGCAAATTAAACCCGAGTATTATGTTATAAACAGTTATTAGCCATAGATACTAGCGCTAAATTATGAATTCTAATTCACTACTAGAAAAAGGGGTATCAGTGACGAAAATTTCCGTCACTAATTACCGACGGATTAGCAACGGAATCAGATCCGTCACTAATTAGCGACGGATTAGTGACGGATCTGATTCCGTCGCTAATTAGCGACGGAATTTATTTAAAAAATAAATGAAAAAGAAAATCCACGTATCCGTCGCTAATTAGTGACGGATTAGCGACGGACACGTAGAATTTTTTTTTTTTTTTTTTTTAAATAAATTCCGTCGCTAATCCGTCACTAATTAGCGACGGATTAACGACGGATGTAGAATCCGTTGCTAATTAGTGACGGATTAGCGACGGAATTTTTAAATTTTCTTTTTTTCTTATGATTGTGTTATATATATATATATATATATATATCCATATATATCCACGGGTCTGTGTTATATGTGTGTGTATATATATATATATATATGTGTGTGTGTTATATATATATCCACGAGTCTGTGTTATATGTGTATGTATGTATATATATATATATATATATATATATATATATATATATATATATATATATATATATATATGTATACATGTGTTGTTTGCTAACCCGCGATGGATCTATGTATATTGTTGTATATGTGTGTATATATATATATATATATATTGATATGAATTTATAGATAATGTGTGTGTAGGTTGTTTGGTAATCGCATATGATGTATATATGTGTTGTATTCATGTGTACATGTTAATGTATCGATAGTATGTGTGTGTGTGTGTGTGTTGTTATTGTATCTTAATAAGTCATAAAGTGTTCTATTGTGCTTTAAAGGGTTCAATCGGGATTTAAATGGTTTCATTGGGTCTTAATAGATCTATTGGGCTTTAAAGGGTTTCATTGGGTCTTAATTGATACATTGGGCTTTAAAGGGTTCAATCGGGCTTTAAATGGTTTCATTGAGCCTTAATGGATCTATCAGGCTTTAAAGGGTTCTACTGGGCTTTAAAGGGTTTCATTGAGTCTTAATGGATCTATCGGGGTTTAAAGGGTTATATTGGGCTCTAAAAGGTTTCATTGGGTGTTAATGGATATATTGGGCTTTAATTAATTATATTGGACTTTAATCGGTTCTATTGGGCTTTAAAGGTTTTCATTAAGCCTTAACCGATCTATAGGGCTTTAAAGGGTTATATTGTGCTTTAAATGTTTTCATTGGGCCTTAATGGATCTATCGGGTTTTAAATGATTTTATCGGGCTTTAACGGGTTTAATTGGGCCTTAATGGAACTATAGGGCTTTAAATGGTTAAATCAGGCTTAAAGGGTTTCATTGGAGCTATCGGGCTTTAAAGGGTTCAATCAGGCTTTAAAGGGTTTCATTGGGCCCTAATGGACCTATAGGGCTTTAAAGGATTTCATCGGTTCTATTGGCCTTTAATGAGTTTCATAGGGCCTTAATGGATATATCAGACTTAAAAAGTTTCTATTGGAAGCATATAGGAAATTAAACCCGGCCACAAACCCCATCCCTCAGTTTATAAGGAAATTGATCTAGTGTATCTTATTAGTGTTGATCTAGTGGTTCTTTTCAATTAGACAGCTCGATTCGATACATGCATACAACATTACAGAATGATTTAGTAAATAAAAATATTTATTATATAATTTTTAATAATTAGATAACTTAATTAATAAAAAATAAAAAATAATTTAATAAATAAATATAATTATTTAAATATTTAATAATTAGTGAATCTAAACATATTTTTATAAATAAAAATGCGAATTATTTAATTTTAATTAATGATATTAATAAAAAACATATATATAATTAATTTAAAAATGGATTCCGTCGGAAAACCGTCGCAAATTAGCGACGGAAATTTCGGTCGGTAATTTGCTACGGAATTTCCGTCGGTATTCCGTCGCTGTCAAAGTAAAATTTTTATAACCCTAAAATTTACTTTTCAACTTTCACTCTCTTCTCTGTTTCTCTTTTTGAGTCGATTTTGGCTTTGCTTTGGTGGCCATTGGAGGGAAATATTCCCAGTGCTTGTTCTTAAAGGTCAGTTTTTCTTATCTACGATTTTTTTCTTTTACGGTCCTTAAGGAATTCTTTAATTTATAATTTCAAGTTCCACATTTGATGTTTTTTGGTTTTGGATTTCTAAGTTAGGTTTTCTATTACGAACTTGCATATTTCAATTATAAAGTTAGGGTTTTGGTTTTAGGTTTTCGGATTTGATTTTGCGCTTGTAGTGACGAAATATGGGTTTTGATTCTAATTTTGTTGTTCAGTTTGTGTTTCCTGCCTTCGCCCTGACAAATCGACGATTGAAGCTTTTGAAGATTTCGATTGAAGATTTCGCTTCACACAAACGTCGATTGAAGATTTCGCTCGAAGTTCAAATCGTCGCTCGACAGAAGCAGGTAAGTTGTTTCAATGTATTTCTTGTTATAACGATATTTCAATGTATTTCTTGTTGTAATGGTATTTTGTTACACTTCGAACTGGATAATGATTAGTACAAAACTATTAAAAGAAACTTACATTTTTCACCTTTTTTTCTCTAAAATCGTGTAAGAAGGTGCGCCCCTCTTACACTGTTTATATGTTTCAACCGTGTAAATGGTGCATATTATTACACCGTTTTCAGTTCAGAACCATGTAAAAAGATGCACATTTACACAATTTTTGATCACCTTCTTACATCGTTTTGAAACCGTGTAAAAAGGTGTTCGAACATTTGCTACAGTTTAATTTTACATGGTTGTAAAACCGTGTGTAAAAGATGCTTTACAATTGGTAAAAATCTCAATCCTATTGTAATGGACTTTTGGTGCATGTTATCGTATATAAAACAAGTCATGTATAAACCACAAGGGTTGTGGCGTAGTGGTTAAGGCCCTGAGGAATGTGGTGGAATATCCCATCTGCCCAGGGTTCGAATCCAAGCGTACACAAGAAAGGCAAAAGTAATAATAAGAATGATGTATTGATTTGATTCCAATGCTTATACATCAGTTGTTCGCTTCAAATGTTTGATTAATTTATCTGTTTGATTGTCAACAAACTGTTAGTTAATTGGATTGTGGTAGATCTGCATGCTAATCTATGAACAGCCTACGAAGTTCCGGATTAATTAGTTATGAATGAAACATGATTAAGGTTAAGTCGTGCTATGATCTATTAGTTGTACTTCGCTTATATATGTATATGTATATTCTATCCTTTTTCTCTTTCAATATATATCTCTCCGTCTATATATGACTGCGTGGGATGTTAATGCTAAGAAAATGAATTGATTAATTGTTTCAACATGCAATAACAAAAACTTTGGTCATAAATTGGATAGTTAAAGTTATAGTAAATTCTTTTGGTTAGTATCCAGAATTAAAGACTTCTTAATTAATTTCTGATGAGTAGCTTATCTTCTGTATATGTTTAGTTCGCAATTATATAATTGACATGTGACATTCTCCCATTTTGTTTTATAAAATAGAAGTTTCATTTTTTTTCCAGGTGATGGCACGTCGTCCATAGGGTGATAGAGGTAGAGGTAGAGGTAGAGGCAGCAGTAGCTCTGGCGGGCGTGGGGACCCACGTGCTGATGATTGTGATGAGTTTTTTGGTGACCCTCAACCCACCCTTGGACTCGGTGACGAGGACGAGCCGATGGATATCATTAGGGGATCCAGTGCTTCGGGGTCGACGAGAGGACCCAATCGTTCGTTGCCGACACCACGACACCCTAGTCAGCGACCGCGGCTAGGGATTACTGACGAAGGGTAAGTAGATGTGGTATAAGTCCTTATATTACGTAATCAACTTATATAAATGGTTTTATGTTGTATAATTTTTAATTGTGTAGGTTTCTTGATATACATGTTGTTCGAGAGATGACCACAATTTTTAGAGGTTTGTTTCGTGGACCTTGGCATAGTTGGAGACTCGTCCCGCAGGCTGATCGTGATCGTATGTACCAGGGCTTTCAGGTCGGTAAATGAATCTCTTTTAATTGTACATATCATATTATTGTTTTTACCTTGATACAAATCTTGTGCATGTAGGGAAAGTTCCAGTGGGATGATGATCAGGAGGCAACTGTGCACGCTATATGGGAGCGTACCATGAGCAATAGGTACAAGGACTGGATGAAGGTCGCACGCGATTGGGCCGCAGTACAGGCCGAACGGATTGATGGTGTGACTTGGGACAAAGAAGATTTCTCGGTCATTAGACCATAACACCCTCCCTGGATCCCAGAGCCCTATTGGCACCAGATGATAGAACAGGTTTTTATCTATAGTTTCTGATTTGTGCATTATCTTTGTTTTATATCCACTTATGTGTTATGATTTTTACAGGAGTGGGATACTGAGCGTTGGAAAGCAAAGTCTAGGACCGGTAAGGCCAATCGGTTGACCGAGTTTAAGGGGGTGTCCTCACGGCATGTTGGGGGATCGATTAGTACTGGACAACACCGATACAAGATGGTAAGTCTTCAATTTTTTGAATATGTACCCGAGATTAGTTTGTATGTTTACTAACAACTTATCTTAATTTTCTATCGTAGGCACAGGCATGGGGTCGCGATCCCACCTCTATTGAGGTGTATGAGCGGATGTACTGCGGGAACCGGACGGGCCCTCCGGGTTCCAACCCGCCTACTGATCCTCCGGTGTACGTTTACCCCAAAGCGGCTATAATCCACGTAAGTTTTCTAAAACCATTACACTTAATATATGTATTGTATATGTTTATATGCATATGTATACAAATATGTTCAACGTATGTTTTGTTTGGTAACCGCAATGGATATATATATATATATATATATATATATATATATATATATATATATGTGTGTGTGTGTGTGTGTGTGTTGTATACATGTAGTTTGGGCTGCCACTGTTGGGCAGACGTTAGGCTATGTTAGTAGATAAGTTGGATATGTTTGATTTAGAGTCGTTATGCTGCTAAAATTTCTTCTTACCCGTTTTTGTTTTGGTAACCATAGAGAAGCTTTCGAGAGCTTAAGGATGATGTGGAGGCTAGCCAGACTCCCGATTCCCCTCCGATTGACGAGGCAGCTCTTTGGGAGCAGAGTGCCGGAGGGCGGAAGAAGGGCCGTATTTTTGGTTGGTCGACCTAGGATCCCCGTTATGCTATGACCGGTGAGTGTAGTAGCAGCAGCGGTGGGAGATCATCTGGGACTGCATCGGCAGATGAGGTATGTTGGTTATGTTTGTTATATTAGTTATGTATCATATTGTTACTTTTCATTGCTAATAAATACTAATTTTTGTCAATTACTGTATTTACAATTAGTGGTGTTGAGAGAGCAGATGACAAAGATGGAGGAGGATGTGAGGTTGCGGGAGGAGCGCTATTTGGCTCAGTTAGAGATCGAAAATAAGCGCAACGAAGAGTTGCAGGCGGAACAGGTCAGACATGCTACCCAGCTAGCTGAGCAGCTCACATTATCGCAGCAGTTTGCTACCTTTATGCAGCAGCAGGGATACGGTTTCCCCCCTCCCCGCCCTCCCCCCTAGTTAGATTGCTACATTGTTTTGTATGAATTCAGAATCGTATGAATTTGGATTTTTATTTTATTGGGATGATTCGTAATTTAATGGACATGTTATTTGTGTCAACTTAATGGGCAGATTATTTGTATAAAATAAAGGAAATGCTGATTTCTAAATTTATTTATTTTTATTTTTTTAATATTAGCGACGGAATTTGTGATGGAAATCCGTCGCTAAAATATTCCGTCGCTAAAATAATCCGTCGCTAAATTGAGGCCGTCGCTAAATCCGTCGCTAACTATTTCCGTCACCAATCCGTCGCTAAATTACGGTCGTCGCTAAATCCGTCGCTAATCCGTCGCAAATATCCGTCGCTGATAAGCATTAGCTACCACGTATTTAGCGACAGACTTTCAGCGACGGAATTGACTTTTAGCGACGGATTAGCGACGGAATTTTCCGTCGCTGATAGGCCTCTTTTTTGTAGTGATTGTTTGGTAAATTATTAAAAGTTTATAAGAAACATTTTGAAGGAAAATGTTTGGGGAATGAAGCAAAACATATTTTGTCAGTTTTAAGTAAGTGTTTGTAAGAGACAAAAGAAGAAAACGTTGATTTTCTACAGATTTGATTTGGCTATGTCTGGAAACGCCAAAAATTGAATTTGGATGGGTATGAAAGTGTATCAATCATTTCAGGAAATGTGTTCAAAAAATATGTTCGGACTCAATGTAGATGTGTGCACGTTACAAAATCCGAAGGTCCACGTATGTTAAAAATCAAAATTTTCAGTCTGAATGACTTCTCGTTCAACAGCAAAATTTCAAAAAATTGACAAGCTCCCTACGTCCATAGGATGGTGGATCTGGATCTGGACATCTACAAGCCTTTAATCATTATTTTTTTTCTTGGGCGACAAACTGATGTTTTGAACATCATTTCAAGAAGATTTGCCAAATTATTTTAGGTTGTGAATTTCAGATTGATTCATCATCTTATTTATAACTTATGTCTTACCATGCATTAGAAATGTTAAACTTAGAAGATTGTGTGTTCTTATTCCTTGATAAAAGTTTAAAACCTCTTATCCTCTTTTTAATGGACATAACGTACTATTAGTCTTACCGTCTTTGTATTTCCATAAAAAGCATGAGGTAAACACTATTCTCTCTTGACAATGGAACATTTGAGAAATGCAAACATGGAAGGATATTTCCAAAATATCCCAAGACCTCTTACTAGGTCAAATAAGCATAAAAACTTCATATAGGTACATATCAAGATGTGAAACCACCAACTTGTGGAACATAGGCAAAAGGCCTAAGAGGAACATGTATGACCATTTTAAAACTTCACATATAATCCATTCCTCAAAAGTAGGTCAATAAATCCACAAAGCATAAACTTGCATAAAATGCCTCAAAATACCAATAATGTTCCATAACATCTTTTAAATATACTCCAAGTATAAACTCTAAGTTTATTTAAGACATAGATATGATGATTTACCCCAAAATGCCCAATAACTTCCAAATATGCAAGTATGAACATTTTTTCAAATAAGAGAGAGTAAAGTGTGAAATGAGGATGGTAAACACATATAGACATATATCTAGTTTTACAAAGCTTTTGAAACTCACTGCATAGGTTTTTGAAAGAAAACTAGAAAAACGTGCAAAACCCTAGGAAACTTGGAGAAGATAGAACTTGAGGCTGGAAATGCTTGAACCTTCGCATTAGCTAGATGATTCCATGTAAGCCTTAAATGCTCATTAAATGTCTCACCAAAACCCTAGGTGAAAGCAAATGAGGAGAGGGTTTTAGTGGAGAGAAAATTGGCCTTGGAATCTGAAAATCGCAACCTAGAATTGATCTTGTGAGAAATAAATGACAAAATTCGGCTGAAAGGGTTTTTATACCCTAGACCCCATTCGGCGAGAATGTTAGGCGACAATGCCTTGGACATTCTCGCCGGTCAATGTCGCGGAGGATGTACCCCGATCTGTTTCTTTGTCGCGATTGTGCCTCGGGCGACTATGCCATTTCATTCTCGCATGGCAATGTTGTCGGTTTGTACGTGTGTTGCCCCCCATGAACGATTATGACTAGTGATAATGCCCAAATAGCAAAGTCGCTTGCATCCTCGCACCAACCAACCCTCCCGAAGATCAATCTCTAACCGTAATCCAATGTATCATTTCCAATAATATTTAACGGTGAGGGAAACAAAGGAATACTAACCTCGTCTTGCCTTAAAATTCTAGGTGTTACAATATTGGCACGATCGTGCCCTATAATCATGCATGTTTTTGCCAATTAATTGATAAGTTTGAAAAATCGTATTCTAGTTTTTATCGTTCGAATCGAGCTAGTTGAGATTCATGTAGTGTTATAGTATAAATGCAACCATTCCATCTCCACCTTTGTCACACAAATTTGAAAAAGGAACCTGCATATGCACGTGATGACTATGACTTTCATAGCTTTAAGAGTTTGATTGCAATTTGTCAATTTGTGATTTCAGTTTGTAATCGCTTCCTGGTTTCAGTTTTGGTTTATCTTTGGTGAATAAAAGATCATCCTTGTATATACGTACAACATTATTTGGTGGTGGAACCATGTTAATTCATGAGTGTTATAGTTTAACTTACATTGTCTTTTACATATTCCGTTTGTCCATCTTTATTTCGATCTGGCTTGTTCCGCATTTGATTTTATGTTAATATTGTATTGATTAACGTAAATTGTGAATCTTTATTTGCTTAGAGATTGTGTAGTATTAAAACCTCAAACACAAGCTACGACAAAATTGAGTTTATAGCACATCGATATGTCTATGTATTCTAATAGACTATGTATAGAACAAAACAATTGTTTGTTGTTTATGCCAAAAATCTCCCAAGGAAAATTTAAGGTAAACGTGAAACTTGATCCAACCAAAGAAAGTAACACCAATAATCGTACGACTATAATAAAAATAAAGTAAATGAGACGAGAGAATTGGTGACGCGGAAAAACCCTTAAAATGGGTAAAAACCGCGGACGAGTATGAGTCGTCGTGCACTATGGACATCAATCAGGGACGTTGTCCTTTATAACAAGTGTTACAAGTGTAATACAATATAAAACAATACGATAAAGTAAAGTCGGTCGTGCGTCGCGTGTAATTAGACTTCGGTCGTGCGTCGTGCGATAAACGGCAGTAGGCTTTATGAATTTCGAGAGAGACTGAACGAGCTTGAGAGCGTAATTCGTGAGCTTCTCAGGTCTGAGAATCAGATGTCCTGAATGTGAGGTTCTATCTTCATATTTATACTCTATTTTTCCGTTGGCACGTCTTGAATGCGTATCTTGCTCATTAATAGAATGACCGTTTGATATTGATGATAGTGTCTGTTATGTCCGTTGTAATTGACGATGGCTTCTGTTATAATCTTTGGTCATAAATGTCTTTGAATCCTGCATTAAACATGATATAACGTATGTTTATAGGTTAGTAACCGAAATCAAGTCGCACGACATAATTTGTCAGACGGGTTATTGGTTGTTTAGTCGAGGTCGCCCAAAGGAAGGGCGTCGCTTATCTCTCTGGTCGTGCGACAATGGACTGTTGGAATTTCTACCCAAACAGTTTGCCCCCAAATTTAAAATTCAAACGACAACTTTTTTGAAATTTAAATTTTAAAACTTAGAAACACGTGTCATAAAAGAACGCGGGTAATTCGTATAGAACTGAACCGGTTTGTTTCCAACTAAACAATGACGTCATTCCCTGCAGAATAAACGGTTTAGACAACTAATATTGGACAGGTGTCATGCATTCAGTGGATGTACTCGAAAGGTTGCCTGACACGGACGACACGTGTCGATTCGTCGATTGGCGATTTGATTTTTTGGCGATTCGTTTTCCGATTTTCAGTATAAAAAAGGATTGCCCTTAATTTTTTCCTTTTTTACGCTTACCTTCTTAGAGATCATATACCTCCGGCGAGATTCACTTTCCAAACGATCAGAATCCTTTTCGTTCTAAGTTCGAGGTTTAGAGTTCTATTTAAGGTACGATTTCCCGTTTTCCCTCTGTGTCGATTATATGCGTAGGAAGTCCATAGCTAGAAAGCCTAGTAAAGCTTGGGATATCCTTAGTTATTGGCGTGCGACCCTGAATATCCCAGATTTTCAGATGTCGACCGAACCCATAAGTGTGTATAAGGAAGAGGAAAACTTAGATTACTTTCAAAAATTGGCCAGGATTCCAGATGAAATTAATCTGATGACGCCGGAAGACTTAAGGCCGGATGAGGTTCCGAATGGGTACTTCGTTTTATACGAGTATCCCTTCAAGATAGGATTTACTTGGCCATTTAGTCCTTTGGTCAGGTCGATTTGGATACGTTCGATTTGACGCCTGGACAATTAATGCCTCAGTTCTGGTGGATTGTCCAGGTTATCGAGCGTCTCACGGCCGATTGGGAGGTTCCGTTCAACTTGAACGACCTCCTGACTGCTTACAGCGTTCGGGCGGATAGTTATCACAGATATAGTTTATTCCATCGAACGAAGGGAGACAATGTACTGGTGCACAATACTGCGGTGAACGACCGTGGTTGGAAACGCCAGTACGTTTTCCTCCAAGTGGCGTCTGTGAACGACGAGGACAATCAATGGTTGTCATCCGGATGGAATGAGTCGGGTAGGTTTACCGCTTTGTCGTGCGTTTTATTTATTTTTTATAATATTTATTCTGATGGTTTCTTTCTCTGTTTGACAGCAATTGACTTCACTAAAGTGAAGCCAAATAAAGATTCTCACAACAAGATTCAGAGGATCTTGGAAAGAAGTATTGTTGACCGTTCGTTTTCTGCTCGGTCAAACGACGAAGAAGAGGAGGTCATTTTCGTAAAAGAAGCGACGTTTTTCGAGGGTTCTTGTCGAGAAGAAGAGAGGAAAGAAGAGAAAGAAGAGAGAGAAGACGAGAAGGAAGAAGAAAGAGAAGAAGAAATGTCTGGTATGTCGTTCGACAATGTTTCTTTATTTCTGTATTGTATGCCACTTCTTTTCTAACTTACTTATTTTATCCAGGGGATGCACCTGCGAAGTCGTCCGCCCTTAGACGAGTCGAACAACTGGAGCTTGCCCGCCAAGGCAGGGAAAAATCGAGGAAGAGATATGCTTCTTCTGCGGGGGTAGACATGAGACGGGTCCGAGGAAAACCTCGACTCTCGCCCAAGAAGACGGGCGACGCTGCTCTGTCGTCCCTTGAAGGGACGACACCATCGAAGGGAACCGTTGCCGGGGTCGAGCTCGGAGGCTCGATCAAGGTGACGAAGGATGCCCCACCGTCGGGGGTGTCGGGCGTTGACAAGCCCTTCCTTGCATCTTCTTCTTCCAAGAGTGAGGAGAAGAATAAGGAGAAAGTGGGAGAGATGATATTTAAAGTCACTCTCCCATCTGACTTCATGGTCAATGACGTCCTTGAGAGGGACGTTATTTTTCCACACCTGGGGAAATTCCTCCTCCCAACTTTCTATGACCGATACAAGGAGTCTCGGGTCGAGAACACTGGGGCGCATGCCGCTGGTCTCTCTTTCATGGTAAATCTTTTTTATATTTTCTTTGTGACTCACTTTGCTTGCTACTAATTCTTTTCCTTCTGTCGTGTAGGCTTTTCAAGCTAGTCTGAGCTTCTTTGCTCAGATGGAAGGTCTTAGGGTGGCCTTCCCTGACGTCGAGAAAAGGGCTGATGAGGCTCTCGGAAGGGAAAAGGTCGCTCTGGAGGCGGTCGAGGCTGAAAAGGCGAAAGTTGAGGGCCTCAAAACTGAGCTCTCTAATGCTCGAAATCTACTAGATATTTCGGATCGTGAGAAAGTTAAGCTCAGGGATCGTCTCCTTGAGCTGGAGGCGTCGTCGACTAAACTGGAGGTCGAGAAGATCAAGGCCGTCACTGCTGCCGCTGCTTCTGTTGACGAAATTGCGTCCTTCAAGAAGAGGGTCGAAGAGCTGGAGGGCGACGTCAAGGACCTGGAGATGGAGAATAATCAAGTCGAGGCTTTCTCTCGTCTCACGGCTCGAGCTGCTTTGATGAGGCATCATCTGAATGGGAAGAACCCCATGGCGTCGGCCGCTAAGGAGCTCAAAACCTACCTCGACACCGTGGGGACCGAAAGGGACCTTGATGAAGATGATGACCTGGAGGGGAACGATGACGGAATAGAGGCGGCGGTAGTAACTGATGTCGTGTAGGAACAATCTGACGTTCCTCCTTCTTAGCTTAGTTTATTTTGTATTAGGGGTCGACCGCCTGTGGTCGTCCCTTATCCTTTAAATATCTAATGGAAAAGTTTCTTTTGTCCGTCGATGCTTGTTACTTGTTTTTCTATTTCAACTTATATTTTATCATATATCGAGTAAACTAAGAGGATAAATAACCAAGGTACATCATACGATTGACCACACCCTCATAATGTGATATAATAAAACAACTGGGATATACGATCTACCAAGTGCAATTGTAATAATGGTTTTCGGATCTAAATATCAAGTGTAGAAATTAACTTTTGTCAACAATTACGACCGACCGTATACGTGCGATCGTATGATTATTACCTGACATAAAGATTTTAACTAAGTCGTGCGTCCCTGCGAAGAACAACATTAGTGGCGTGGTCGTTGGTTTGACCAACGACCCTCCGATGCTTAAGTCAGTAATGTTTCTTAAGAAACAACCAAAGGAAATAGATTCGGAATTTAAAAAAATACCTCTTTAAATGGACTGCGTTCTAACTTCGTGGGATATCTCGACCGTCGAGGGTTTGTATTTTATAAGCTCCCTTACCCACGATACCAGAGATTTGATAAGGACCTTCCCACTTAGTGGAAAGTTTACCTGCATTGAGCTCCTGAGTGTTTTGAAACACTCGACGTAGAACGTAGTCGCCTTCTTGAAAGACTTTGATTTGGACATTCTTGTTGAAATGTCGCTCGACCGCTTGTTTCTGTGACGCCATGCGGATATATGCTACTTCTCTAAGTTCCTCTAAGGCGTCGAGGTCATAGCTTAGGTCGACCAAATTATGCTCAACAGACGTATGTCTTGAAGTCGGTAGTCGTACTTCAATAGGTAACACAACTTCGCATCCATAGACTAAGGAAAAGGGAGTTTGTCCTGTGGACGTACGTGGTGTCGTACGATTAGCCCATAGAATGGAAGGTAATTCTTCCACCCACTTTCCTTTGGCAGCTTTGAGTCTTTTCTTGATCGAATTGACAATAGTTTTATTACTAGACTCGGCTAGACCATTCGACTGTGGATATCGAGGTGTCGATGTTACCAACTTGATATTCCTTTCTTCACAAAATATTCGCGTCCGATCACTGATGAACTGTGTTCCATTGTCGCATGTTATTTCGGATGGAATTCCAAACCTGCAAATGATGTTAGTTTGGACAAACGAAACGACTTCTTTATCCCGAACTTGGGAAAAAGCCGCTGCTTCTATCTACTTAGAGAAATAATCTGTTAAAACTAGAAGGAATACCTTTTGCCCGGGGGCAGGTGGTAGTTTCCCAACGATGTCCATTCCCCATTTCATAAAGGGTCATGGGATCAAAGTCGAGTGTAAGGGTTCAGATGGTTTATGAGACATACATGCGTGTCCCTGACATGCGTCGCACGATTGTACATACCTGATCGCATCTTGCCTGAATGTTGGCCAATAGTAACCTCGTCGTGATATCCTGTTGGCTAGACTGCGACTTCCTGAGTGATTTCCACATTCACCATCGTGCATATCTTGTAGGATTTTCTAGACTTACGTCTTATTGGTAATACATCGTAGATTCAAACCAGTCGAAGATCTTCGATATAATTGTCCTCTGATCATGACGTACCTTGATGCTTTAAATCTGACCTTTCTTGTTTCCATTCTGTCATCAGGCAGTTGATCGTTCTCTAGATAATTTTTAATGTCGTCCGACCAAGAGTTTTCTTCCTCAATTGGTGCGACCAAAGTATTACCGTCGTCTTTGATGGATGGTGTTGCAAGGTGGACTATTGGGATACTGTCGAACGTCGTTTGATTAAGTACTGACCCCAAATTGGCTAGTGCATCAGCTTGAGTGTTCTGATCTCTTGGTATCTGCTCGATTATGAAGCGACTGAACTTCTTTGCTTCTTCTTTTACTATTTTATAATAGGCAATCATCCTCGAATCTTTTGTTGCGAACTCTCCATTTGATTTGGTTAACAACTAGGGACGAGTCGCTTCGGACATACAGATGTGTTGCCCCCAAGTCATGAGCAATTTTGATTCATGCAATTAGTGCTTCGTACTCTGCCTCATTATTTGTTGCCTTGAAGTCGCATCGTATGGAGTACACTATTTTGCCCCCTTGTGGGGACTGTAGGACGACACCCAAGCCTGTTCCTCGTATGTTCGATGAACCATCGACGTCGAGCGTCCAAGTGGTGTCGTGCAAAGTCGCCATAATTAATTCATTGGACGTCGTCGCTTCTTCTAGTTCTAGACTAAAATCTGTAACAAAATATGCCAAGACCTGTGATTTGATCGCCGTTTTAGGCTTAAAATCCAGATCATAATTACTGAGATAGATGCTCCATTTAGCTAGTCGTCCTGTTAGTTCAGGCTTTCTTAACACATACTTCAATGGAAAGTTAGTTACAACAGTTATAGAATGCGATTCAAAATAATACCGTAACTTCTTAGCGTCCATAACTAACGAAAGCAAGAGTTTTTCTATGGACGAGTACCTGATTTCAGCGTCTAATAAAGTTTTACTTACATAGTAGATCGGCAATTGTCGTCCGTCAGTTTCTCGTGTAAGGACTGCACTCACCGAATTAACACTGACGGCTAGATAGAGTTGAAGAACTTCACCTTTCTCAGGTTTGGAGAGGAAGGGAGGTGATGTCATGTATTCCTTGAGTTGTTTCAACGCCTCTTCATGCTTATCAGTCCATTCGAATCCTTTGTTTTTTCGTAGGACATTGTAGAATAGGTGACCTGTAGGACGACCGAGAGATGAATCTGTTTAATGCTGCTACACGTCCTGTTAGACGTTGGACTTCTTTAAAATTTCTGGGCGATTTTATCTCGATAATTGCCTTGATTTGATCTGGGTTAGCTTCGATTCCTCGTCGTGTGACCATGTAACCGAGAAATTTGCCAGCTCGAACTCCAAAAGAACACTTTGTCGGATTTAACTTCATTTTGTATTCACGCAAAATGTCGAACGATTGCTTCAAATGTCCTATATGATCGTCCGTATGTTTCGATTTGACGAGCATGTCATCGATGTATACCTCCATTGTGTCGCCCAAATGTTCTTTGAACATCATATTCACTAGTCGTTGATATGTTGAACCTGCATTCTTAAGACCAAAAGGCATTACTTTATAACAATAAATACCTTTATCTATCATGAAGGTCGTTTTTTCTTGATCGTCGGAATGCATCAATATCTGGTTATATCCAGAATATGCGTCCATGAAGGTGAGCAATTCGTGTCCAGCTGTAGCGTCAACCATAGAATCGATATGTGGCAACGAAAATGGATCTTATGGACAGACCTTGTTAAGGTCTGTGAAATCAATGCACACTCTCCATTTACCATTTTTCTTTTGGACGACAACAACGTTGGCAAGCCAATCTGGATATTTGACTTCTCGTATCTTTCCTGTTTTAAGCAGATTATCAACTTCGTCGTTGATAACTTTATTTCTTTCAGGAGCAAATTTTCGTCTTTTCTGTTGAACGGGTTTGAATGATGGGTCGACGTTGAGTTTATGAGAAATAATACTTGGGTCGATATCCACCATGTCTTCGTGCGTCCATGCGAAGCAGTCATAGTGGTCCTGCAAAAAAGAAATTAGTCTCTTTTTAAAGGATGGATCGAGTGTCGAACCTATGTAGACCATCTGATCAGGCTTATCCTGGTTTAGAATGACAACTTCCAAGCTATAATCATCATCAGTCCCAGGAACGTCCTGACTTTGTAATTGCTATACTGTCTGCTTTGGGGGCTTCAAAGATACTTTGTAACATTCCCTAGCAACTTTTCTTTCACCTTTGATCTCCTGTACTCCCCATTGCGTGGGGAATTTCAAGGTTTGGTGGTACGTCAAGGGTACAACTTTCATATCGTGAATCCATGGTCACCCAAGGATAACGTTATAAGCCGATGAGCAGTCGACGACGTTGAACTTCGTCTACTTATTGATTCCTTTAGCATATACTGGCAGTGTGATTTCCCCCATGGTATTTGTCGCTCCTCCGTTAAATCCAACGAGTGTAGTCGAGCGTCGGGAAATCTCGGATTTGTCGATCCCCATAGCTTTCACTGCATCAAAAAAGATAATATTAGCAGAACTATCTCCGTCGACGAGTATCCTCTTCGTCAGGCAATTTCCAATGCTCAATTGGATAATTAGTCCGTCATGATGTTTCTGGTGTACGTCGTCGAGATCTGATTGGTCGAACGTTAAGGGCATAGCTTCTAACTCTGCGTCCTCCTTGGGTCTTGCCTCCTTTGGAATTGGTCGGTCGTCGGGACCACGACTAGCATGTCTCTTAGTAGCTGAATATGTGGTCCCACATATATCAGAACCTCCGGTGATACAATTAATTACCTTAGCATGCTCTGTGGGATGTGGGACGCACATCCTTCTTTTCCGTCAATTCTTGTAAATAACCTTTCGAGTCAAGCCAAGACAATTCTTTCTTTAGGGTGATGCAATCATCTGTTACATGACCGAAGTCATTATGGAAATCGCACCATTTTGTTTTGTCTTTTTTATCATTGTCTTTGTCGCTTTTCTTTGGCCATCGAATGTTCTGTTGGAGCTGTTTCAAGGACGCGACGACGTCCTTGGCTGATCCAGGGAAGCCATAAGATGATATCTTAGGATACTGGATAGATTTGGAAGTCGTAGACCCTTTCTTCTCAAATCTGACATTTGAAATTTGTTTGGCAGGCTCTAATCGACCGGTCGGCTTTGGTTTGAAGTCTGGCTTTTTAACACCTAGGCCTTTCCTGTCGCTCGAGTGTTTATTTCTGAAAACGAGGTCATCTTCGACCCTCATATGAGCGAGCGTCCTTGCTCGTACGTCTTCAAAGGTTTCTGGAGGATATTTCGTAAGGTCAAGATACAACCCTGAACTATCGTCCAGACCCCGTTTGTATGCTTCTATGGCTGTTTTTACGTCGCAATTCCAGATACCGATCATCTCCGCATTGAAACGGTTGAAATAGTCCCAGATGGATTCTCAATTCTTCTGTACAACATAGTAAAGGTCGCTCGTCTGTTTTTCTATTTTTCGGCTACTGGCGAATTGTTGAGAAAATTGGTTCACCAACTCTGCAAAAGACCCGATGGTTTTGGGTTTGAGATTGATCAACCATTGTAACGCTGCTCCAGTCAAGGTTGCTCCAAAACTCTTGCACATGCAGACTTCTTGAAACTGATGCGGTATCGAGTTAGTCCACATAAGTTGTTTGTACTGGGCGACATGTTCTGTCGGATCAGTGATGCCTGAATATTTTGGGGTGAAGGTCGGGATGCTATACTTCTTTGGGACGTCCACCAACGCGATCTCATCAATGAACGGCGACGCCTGAAATCCTGTACGTGGCTCGACATCAACTGGAACTGCTGCCCCCGGAAATTTGGCTAGCATCGACAAGACACGCTCATTCTGCTCTTCCAGAAGCTTCAATCGTTGTGCAACGGGATCTATCGGGACACCACTTGGGACACCCAATGGAAGATAACCTGATCCGTTGAAGCTAGTCTGCCGCGAGGAATCAGAGGCATATCCATTGAATGGTATAGAGGCCATAGGCATGGTTGGGATTACGAAGGTTGCAGGATTAACTAGTGGTGGACGAGGATAATTAGGCAATTGAGGGGGCACATTCCAAGTACCGGCATAAGCATTCGTAGTCCCCGTCACATGGTTTCCACTCTGGTTTCTTAGATGCTCGATGGTTTCAGCCGCTTGTCGAGCCTGGGCTGTTAGGGCATCAATACGAGCACGGGCGGCAGTCAGTTCCATGTTCATCTGGGCCACAACATGATCTTGAGTTCCTTGGAATGCCATTGTCCTGAACGAATGAAAAAGAGAAACACTCGAAGGAACACGTTAGTACGTCGTAAGATTATCGAAGATTTTCTTTGGATGGGGCCCCACGGTGGGCGCCAAACTGTTTATGCCAAAAATCTCCCAAGGAAAATTTAAGGTAAACGTGAAACTTGATCCAACCAAAGAAAGTAACACCAATAATCGTACGACTATAATAAAAATAAAGTAAATGAGACGAGAGAATTGGTGACGCGGAAAAACCCTTAAAATGGGTAAAAACCGCGGACGAGTATGAGTCGTCGTGCACTATGGACGTCAATCAGGGACGTCGTCCTTTATAACAAGTGTTACAAGTGTAATACAATGTAAAACAATACGATAAAGTAAAGTCGGTCGTGCGTCGCGTGTAATTAGACTTCGGTCGTGCGTCGCGCGATAAACGGCAGTAGGCTTTATGAATTTCGAGAGAGACTGAACGAGCTTGAGAGCGTAATTCGTGAGCTTCTCAGGTCCGAGAATCAGATGTCCCGAATGTGAGGTTCTATCTTCATATTTATACTCTATTTTTCCGTTGGCATGTCTTGAATGCGTATCTTGCTCATTAATAGAATGACCGTTTGATATTGATGATAGTGTCTGTTATGTCCGTTGTAATTGACGATGGCTTCTGTTATAATCTTTGGTCATAAATGTCTTTGAATCCTGCATTAAACATGATATAACGTATGTTTATAGGTTAGTAACCGAAATCAAGTCGCATGACAGAATTTGTCAGACGGGTTATTGGTTGTTTAGTCGAGGTCGCCCAAATGAAGGGTGTCGCTTATCTCTCTGGTCGTGCGACAATGGACTGTTGGAATTTTACCCAAACATTTGTCATATGTAAAATTGTAACTAAGTCTACAAGACACTTTTAGGTGTATTAATTAACAATTTTTTATGACATTTTTAATATGAATTGTAGTATTAGTTTTTCATATAACACTTTGGAAAAATGTCCTATAAGCATATCTTTTTATAGGATATCTATTTTTTCTGCATCTTTTTTCAAATAATGTCATATAAACAAATTAATAGGACATCTTAATTATTTTAAACTTGTTATAAAAAACTTGTTTATAAAACGTCCAAAAAATATCGTATAAACTTATTGTAACACTTTTATATATATAATACACAATTATTTGTTCTTAGATAATTTAATACCTATAAAAATAGTCTATCAAAATACATAAAAGATTTTTTATATACAAATCTGATTTGTTTTAACAAGTCATTAATGGGTAGTTGACCACTAGACATCTTGGTCCATACAAGTATAAATAGTCACAGGTGATGATAACAGAGGAAAATATGAATTACCAATAATGGATATAAATAGGGGAAATTAATTAAAGTAGTCATTTTAGAAAATACACTTATCCTTCTAGTCATTTTCTTCCTTAATTTTGTGAAATAGCCCGTAGGTTCGTAAAAAAGGTTCGTATATACCAAACATATTCACCAACAGGGGCCAAAAATATAAATTTATTTATCTCTTTAAATTTTTTTACGAAACCTTCTACGAACTGAAGCTTTTTTATGAATTTTTAAGCTAAATTCGTATATACGAACACATATAATAATCTAGTTTTTTTTGAGTTTTTGGGAGGAGTTCGTATATACGAACTATTTTCACGAACCTACAGGCCATTTCACAAAATTAAGGGAGAGGATGGCTAGGAGGGTAAACGTATTTTATGAAATGACTACTTTAATTAATTTCCCTATGAATAAACCATCTATCAAACTTAATTTAGATTCTGTATTCAAAATGTCAAGTGTCTTGATAAATTATGTTGTGAAACTTTTATTTATAAAATAAAAGAATAAAATATCTTATTTAAAAGTGTTACGATAAATTTATGAGATGCTTTTGGACATCTTAACAAGTTTTTATATAATACACTTTCTCTAAAATAAAGTGTTCTATTAATTTTTTATGACATTATTTGAAAAAATATCCTATAAAAACAATCATTTTATAAAACATGTGTTCATGAGGCATTTTTCTAAAATGTCATATAAAACAGTTAATATAACATTGATTTTTATAAACTTATTGTAATACTTTTATATGCAATGCTTTAAATTATTTCATCATATAAATTTAATTCATATACCTAAAGCAGTTTATTATGACATTTTAATATTTTTGTCGTTTTGTAAACTTTATTTTATTGAATATTGAAATGAATGTTATCCTAGAATCAAAGGTTTGTGTACCAGCTAATTAATTGCTTAGAAATGAGTACCAAATTAAATCTAGGGATATATATATATATATTTTGCTCACATTACATTCCTAGAAAATTAACTTCTTCCACAATAAACATACAAATGATAAAATTACTTAAATGAACCTGAATTAATCGAACTATATATATATATATATATATGCATCACTGCAATGAAGAAATTTGAACCATAGTGAAAATAACCTATTTTAGATCGACCTCAGACGGCCGGTGAAACTTTTGAGGCATGCCTATTGATCGATGCACGGTTGATAAATTAAAGACTCGTGATTATAGATTTAACAGCTTCGTCTGCGATGATGTAATACATGTTTTCTGTGAAATGAACGGCATCCCAGTAGATATATTTCGAATGATCTACACATGTATTCAACCCTTTTAAGGCCGTTCCGAATTCTGTTGTTCCAGATCCACAACAACCCTTTTCAGTTTCTGTAAAACCTGCCAAAATTTTGATGAATTTATTGTGAAATTAGAAGATTTGATCAAGAATCGACATCTAGTTGTTGTATTCATGATCATGAATTCTCTTTCAAAAGTCTTAATTAAGTATGTAAACTAGTTTAACAAGCAGTACTTCTTGTCCATTTCACAGTCAATTATGTTTTGGTTTTTGGGGTTTATTAAATGATTTCATAACTAAGAAGCTATATATAGAGAGAGATGTGAGTTCATACGAGAACAATGTATATTTAAGAAAACAAGAAAACAATTGAGTACATACAAAATCATATATGATTCATGCGACCTTGTCCGCGACTTTAGGTCGCGGCCAAAGTCTCCTGCATCCGTTTTTTTTTTCTGGTTAATGTAAAATCACATATAATTTTGTACATAATTTGTTATTTTCTTGTTTTCTTAAATAATTAGTGTTCTCATTCGAATCTTCCTCTCTCTCTCACTCTCTCTCTCTCTCTCTCTCTCTCTATATATATATATATATATATATATAAATGAAAAACAAATATGAACAGTTTCATCCTCAAAGCATATATATAGAGAGAGAATTGGGATCATGTGAAAAATAAAAGTTTTGGGATCGTATGAGAATAAAAGTTATGGTTAGAACGTGAGAACAAAACTTTCATTAACCTTTGATTACCTCCAACTATCATCATTGACCTATTTTTTTATGTCACAATGATTGTGAAACTTTAACAAATTCATACATATAAAATTAATAAGGTTTCATGAAGGTGAGTAAAAGTGAAGAGTATGGTAGCTGATTGAAGGTAAAGATCCATGTTTAGGTATGCAAATTTTCAGCCATTTAGATTAAAAAGTCAAAATCATCCAACGGTTCTAGTATTCCGACCATATATATATATAGAGAGAGAAGGGGTAGTTAGGTTCAGAGGAGAACATGGATCTAAATAAGAGAACATGAGAGTAGTTACATGACATGTGATTTTACAGTGAAAATACCAGGGACGGACCATAAACTTTTTCATACGGTGACAACCTATTTTTTTTCACATGGTTTTATCGACGTGTCTTCATTTTTTTACCAACGTTCAATATCGTCCGATGTGTTTTTAGCTTAATTTCAGAGTTTCGATGGATTTTTAAAGTTTTTTTTGCTTGATTTCGAGGGATTTTTAAGTTTTTTTATCGACTTCGAGAGACTTTTTCGGTATTTTTGGTTTATTTCAATAGGTTTTTTGGATTTTTTTGTGATTACGAGGTACGGTTACACTTTTAAAATAATACAGTTGCACCTTTTAAAACGATACGGTTGCACCTTTCACAAACGTAAATTTTTCTACCTTACGACGAAAAAACAATACGGTATAGCACGTGCCACGTAGGCACCTAAGTAGGCCCGTGCATGGAAAATACATATGATTATGTTTAGGTCACGGGTCAAGTCGTCCGCACACTCTTGCGTTGACCGTGTTCCATAATCACACTTGATTTCAATGCAAAATCACATATGATTTGGTCATTTTTGTATTTTATTATTTTGACCATATTCTTATTTGTGAACCCTCTCTCTCTCTCTCTCTCACTATATATATATATATATATATGTATGTATACATAGGAGCACCTTCAAACGAGAATTTAAACATTTTGCAAGAAGACGAGAAGTGTAATATCATATATGATACGTGTGTAACACACGTCACATTAATTGACAATATATAGACGCTTAATCATATATGATTAAACACCCAAAAGATGTATATGATATTGAGACTTCTCCACTTCTCATAAGATATTTAACTTATCGCATTATACTTTCTATATATATACATATACATATACATATAAATATATATATATATATATATATATATATATATATATATAGTTGTAGAAAATAATTTAGATGTACTAACCATATCTTGAAGGGTATCGTAAGGTGTTTTGGATGACTCCATAAATGTCAACAAAAACTGTTCTGATCCCTAATGTAGCCTGGAGTGCAGACAACTTTGCTTTCAACAAAATGTTAAAAGAAAGAGCCACTTGGTTCATATCTTCATCGCATTTAACACTGTTCTTTAATGTCTTTATCAGAGGCATGCATCCAAATGGTTCCATCCCAACAACTGCCAACCTCCTTACTCCTACTGAATGCATTTTCTGTATATATATATAAACACAAAATTCATATACTCTTTCTTACAATTAATTAATTAATGTCAACACTATAATATATAAAAATCGGCTTTAATTATAAGACGTCAAACATATATGTCTAATGTTTTAATGTATATATATATTGTTTTATATGACTTAAGTTTATAGTGTCAAACAATTGTGCGTTTTATTCAAGGTGTTTTCACAAGTTAAAAAGTCTATAACAAGTTTTTTAAGACATTTTTAAATTAATCAAAATTTTTATTAGTTTTTATTGCTACAAAAGTTGCCTTTTGAAAACAAGTGTCATATAAATGATTTGTTCATAAACCACTTCTTAAAAGTGTTCTATAAAAAAACTAATTTAACAACACAATTGTTTGGTCTCTTAAACTTATTTTAATAAACGATGTACAATTGTTTGGTCTCATAAGTTTAAATCTTTTTAAAATATGTAGTCTATATCTATATTATATTATAAAGATGACATAAAAAACTTTTAATTACAACTCATTAAGCTTTATGTACTATCATTTAAAGCTATCTACTTAAAATCTCTTAAAAATAACTAATAAAGTCTAATGTACTACCTGTAAAGCTTTTAACCCTAATTAATATATTTCATCCTTATCCCCCAAAATCCTTATCTCTAATCCCCAAACCCTAAAATTTTGAAATTTGAATTCTGATAAACATAATTAAAACAGGATAAACATCTCAATTTAAATATAAAAAATTTAAAATATATAAGATAATTAATTAATTTTAACAAACTACTTAATTTTTTTTATATAAAAAACATTATATTGTTAAGCCTAAATAAAATAAATTTATATATAAAAAACCATTATCACTCAATAAAAACCATCCAAAATCGTACTGTAAATCAATAAAAAAACAAAAAATAAAAATAAACATTAAAATCGTGATGTATTAAGCATTATGTACTATTTTTTAATGCTAATTTACTTAAAATCTCTTAAAAAACAATTAATGAAGCAATATGTACTACTTTTAAATGATTTTAACCCTAATTAATAAATTTCATTCTTATCCCCCAAAATCCTTATCTCTAATCCCCAAATCCTAAAATTATGAAATTTGAATTCTGATAAACATAATCAAAACAGGATAAACATCTCAATTTAAATATAAAAAATATAAAATATATAAGATAATTAATGAATTTTAAAAAACTACTTAATTTTTTTATATAAAAAACATTATATTGTTAAGCCTAAATTAAACAAATTTATATAAAAAAAAATCATTATCACTCAATAAAAACCATCCAAAATCGTACTGTAAATCAATAAAAAATAAAAAATAAAAATAAACATTAAAATTATGATGTATCTCGTTGCATTGCGTGAGTACGCTTTTAGTATTAAAATATTTAGGCTTATTTAAGATCCTGTAAATCCGAATTTTATAATGATTCCAAAACAGAAAATTCAAACTGATTATTTATTAAAAAACAAAACCCTATATCCTTTATGGAAAACAAATAAAGCTTCCCTTTTCGGTAACGTATACATATATTTTTTTCTTTTGCTAAAAATAGAAAGCTAGAGAGATTATGCATATACATATATATATATATGATTAAACGAGAAAATGGTCAAAATAAACACAAGAACGTCAAATCACATATGATTTTGTATTAAAATCACATACGATTATGAAACAATCAACATAAAGATATACGGGCGACTTGGCCCACGACCTATATCATGCATAATCATCACATGCGATTTTACACATGAGTTTAGTGTAAAATCACATTTGATTCGTTCGTTCTCTTATTTGTTCATTTTATCGTCTGAACCAACTATATATATATATATATATATATAATTGTTTGATTACCTTAATGTAAATTTCCATGCAATTGATCAAGTATCGTTGGTATTGGGCGATCGTAAACTTCTTGGATCGAGTTGGATCAACGTAGTAGTTTTGTAAAAAGTCATTTGTACCCATGCTCAAGATGAACAAAGCATTCTCCACAATCTTGTGAGCACCTTCTTTTCCTGCAATCTTTTCTATCCGAACCTTGTACTCCTTAAAGTACTCTAATTGCTTTCCAAGAGATATCACCTTCTACATTAACCAAAAACCAAAACCAACATCACTTCGTTATATATATAACAATAATAATAGTAATACTTGTTAATTTTTAGATATCTCATGATAATTAATTAATATTGTGTTAAATATCAACAATAAACAACACAATAATTGTAATTGACATATATCCCACCCAGAGTAATTAATAAACCAAATTAACTATAAGATCTCGCTATATCTCATATGTGGCAGTGTCTGATCGAGAAATGTAAGATGTACAAAGACCTGAC
Source organism: Arctium minus (assembly GCA_954870635.1). Lineage (NCBI taxonomy): Eukaryota > Viridiplantae > Streptophyta > Magnoliopsida > Asterales > Asteraceae > Arctium > Arctium minus. Next base: position 69,667,906 of record OX941094.1, on the reverse strand, counting down.
TTCTACCGAAAGAGTAAAACGGTTTTTTCCATCAAAACTATCTACTTATGAAAAGTGTGATGAAGAGAGAAAGACAGACAATAAAGTTTTGAAAAGTTTGTTATGAATAATTAAGCTATGGCATAAAAATAAATATAGGTACAAGGGTTACCTTTTGGCACATTAATAACATTCAAATCAACATAAAAATCATGGTATACTAGAAGTTACTAGAACTTGTTACTAAGGTTATATAAAGATGTGGAATAAATTACAACAAGCGGGGAATTTAACACACAATGTTTACCTTCAATCGTTAATTTGTTTACATCTGTAATCGTACGTTGTTAAGATTGTATTATTTTAGGACAACTTCAATAGTACATAACATTAGTTAATTCTTGTGTAATCTATCACTGATTTGAATTTTCCACCAACTTTGGGATGGTTTTGTGACGAATCACCCCTTTAGCGACGGATTTTCTAGAGAAATTTTGTAGGTAAAGTCTTCCATTTAGTAGCGAGTGAATTTGATTGATATGGGTCTAATATTTTCAATTAAAAAAATCAAAAAAATAAAAACAAAATAACAGTTTATCATAAATCCAACGGTTAAGATGTGGGTTGCATGAATTGTAAGATTTACATGGGTTGTAAATATCCTTCCATATATATATATATATATATATATATATATATATATATATATATATATATATATATATACATTATGACTTAAGTTCGCGTGAGACCAAACAGTTTCCGTGAGACCAAACTTTAAAGTGTGAAACTTCACACCAAAAAACTGTGAATGTAAAAAAAATCGAACCTTTCATAGGGAAAACACCGTAAATGTTACGTTCACGGTGTTTTTCGCTGTGAATGTTCGTTTTTTTTTACCTTCACAGCGTCTTCACTGTGAAGGTTCGGATATACCTTCACAGTCTTTTACTGTGAAGGTTTGATTTTTTTTAACTTCATAGTGTGATTACATTATGAAGGTTCGAATGTTTTTTACATTCACAGTGTTTTGGTGTGAAGTTTCATGTTTTAAGGCTTGGTCTCACGCGGTCTCACGTGAACCTGACCCTATACACTATATATATATATTCTACGTGCATGCAGGGGCGGAGCCAGGATTTAGTATGAGGGGGATTATGGATAAATTGGTTATGTTATAATAAAATAAAACATGAATTTTTTGAAAATGAAAATAACAATGTTATCTTGATAAATTAAACTGACCTTTATAGGAATTAACAACGATCTCTACGTGTTTTCATTTTCTGAACCTTATCTATATATGAACTCCATCTTCAATATTAGGACGGTACAAAATCCTAATTCACCAATTGTTTATGCATTTTTTATAAATACTTATCCATGATTGTTAAAAGTTAATGGGTGTTTAGGATTGCTTATTTTAAAACAACTTATGTTTTTTTATAAAAGTGTTTATTAACTTATGTGGTGTTAAACTAGAGTTTTATAATTGGATTAGCTTATGGTAGTACTAAAACGTAATAAGTTAATAAGTTGTTTTTAAGAGAGTGTTTGAGATTGCTTATACATGTAAAAGGACCAGAAAGCTGATAAGTTATTTCAAATAAGTTAATAAGTTAGAACGAAATGACTTATGAAAAACTCTTTATCCCCGATACCAAACCAGTATAAGCTTTTTTTCTTTCTTTCTCATCCAAACACTAAAAGTTATTTATTATCGATATCACACCGAAATAAATTAATAAGCACTTTAAATAAGCAATCCCAAACACTCCCTTAAACTAATTAACCATTTATACATATAAAAAATGATTGAAAAACTATTAGAAACAAATCTAAATAATTGCAAATTAAAAGTAATTCAATAAAATAGTACTATAAAAATAATTCTACAAATCTTGATCATTGTAATTGTAAGCATATTTACAAAACTTAATATTCAAGTAAAATAGTGGCCTTGGGGATTGGGTATCAGTAATGGAGATTGGAGAGAATCACTTATTGGTAGACATATTTAATATATCTATAAAAAGTGAAATTTTCAAGGGGAGCAAATGCCCCCCTTGGCTCTCACGTGGCTCCACCAGTTCGTGCATGGCAGATGATGACCAAAGGAATCTCATCAATTTGGGACATAGGGGAGGAAACGACGACGTTTAGAGAATCAGGTTGCAGTAAGGCCATCCAGACGTATTTGACATGATAGGTTCTAGTTCTTAACTACGGAGGGTTCGTTGAAGGATGAAAGGGTTAACCACAAGGGAGGAGGACATTGTCTTTAGAGAGAGGGTCACAAAGAAAATGCCATGTACTCAAGGTTTACATTATAGCTTGTCAAATTTGGATCATAAGATTTGCAATATTATTCGTCAAAATGTGTATAAAATAAAAAAAGTTTGAACGTTTATTACATTATTAAAAAATTAAATTCATTACATTAAATAGAAAATAAAACAAACTTGTATTTTTTATGACTTTTTCAGAAAGATTTATTTCTAACATATACTTGTATTAATTCTTCATAACCATAATAACTACATTATTTAAATGTATGATTGATAAATCATTTCGTTTAAATAAACAAATGAAAAAAAAAGATCATAAAAGTTAAGTGAACACTTTATCTATTTCGTCAAAAAGAATTCAAGCCAAATTTTCATATATGTCAATTATCAATAAATCGATAATATTAATAACTTTGGTTGCATATAGAATGTTTTATTTGTCTTATATTATTTATAAAATATTCAAATATTTGACAAATAAATTAATTAAGTTTTTTACTCAACCGTCCATAAATAAGTTCAACATTACTAACATTTAATAATTAAATTAAATGTTTTTACTCAACCATCAACCAAACCCTAAAAAGGTGATCTCTTGCTAATTTAAAGATTATTATATATACATAATAGATTTAAATATACAAAATTCAGGATTTTTTTATTAATTTTAGTTATATGATTTGTCCAAGGTTTGAGGTCATTTAATTCTTGAATTTAAACCCTAACCCGGCCCGTAACTCATAAGTCATAATCCCTTAAGATCACTTGAAAAACCCTCTTAATAAAAGCGTATTCGCACAATGCAGCAAGATATCACGATTTTAATGTTTCATTTTATTTTTTTGTCGATTTACAGTACGATTTTGGATGGTTTTGAGAAAGTAATAATGTTTTTTTTATAAATTTGTTTAATTTAGGCTTAATAATATAATGTTTTTTATATAAAAAAATTAAGTATTTTGTTAGAATTCAATGATTATCTTATATATTTTAATGATATCTAGAAAAAAATAACAATTACATATTTAATAATATAATTAAAACAAAATTATAGTAATATAATATATTAATTAATAGTGATACATGAAAAAGTCTGCATAAAAGGAAGACATTGCACATATCAAATTGGTGGATGTTAGAAACCTGCAGTAGTAATATGTATCTTGTGCTTTGATACTTGTAAATTAAAGAGATTTTTAAAATCTTGCATAAAATAATGGTATGCCTAATAATTTGTATTTAAAAGTTTTTTATCCGTGCTTTTATAATATAGTATAGATAATTATACGTATATGTCATTATGATACAGGGAGAACTCGAGAGTTAATAACGGCTTTCAGGAATAATTGGGAAAAAGAGAAACGAGGTCGAATTGAAAAACGAGCTCGCAAGAGACTTGGAATTTGGTATCGAAAAAAAGGCAAACATAAAGCACCGAATATAGAGGTGGTTGCGCTAGAAATCAAAAAAACAAGTCGAGAATCGTCAACAGAACCAAAAGCGAGTACCATGCGACTTGGGTCGCATGAAACCCACCTACCATACTGTTTGATTTACCAATTCACGTAACCACGTGACCTCCAATTCACATCCCAATTCCTTTTCCTTTTTAGATTACCATTGCTAATTTATTTATTTATTTATTATCTTTAGATTTATTTTAAATTCCTTTTTAATTATCTTTATTAGTTATCCTTAGGATTAGATTTATTTTACGTAATTATCTTTTTCTTAGTTTATGCTGTTTTTGGGGTTCTAAAACTAAGGAACAAATTGGCTAAAAGAAATCTATTACTTATTGCTTCAAGGCGAGTTATCTCTATCCTTAAAGCAATTTTGCCCCCACCGTTCGATAGAACATAGTGCTATGGGTTTGTGGCGAATTACTTCCCAAGATACAATGAAGCAACGTATGTAGAGCAATTATCAACACCGCACTTTGTGGTGATAATCCGGTTGAACTACTGAGTTTCAAGTTTTTCTAGAAACCAGAAATTTGTGTTTCTATAGCAACACAAACTCTAGCAATCTGATGTTATGGAAAAAGATTCGTTTTTGGTGTCTAACGTTAGGTATATATAGATAAAAGTGATACCTTTTTGAACTGTCACGAAATGACAGTTTAGTGTCAAAAGGCAGCAATAGAGACGCTTCAGACCGTCGCTTTTGTTCGAACAGTGACTATTACGGTTCGGACTGTCGTGTCTGTAGGAACAGGCACCACTAACCAACAACCCCTTCCTGGACCGTCACGACTGTTCGATGTTACCTTTCTATGAACCGTTGCGTATATTCACGAACAGTCACAATAGTTTGGTATACCGTCTCATATGTTCACGAAGGGTCACAATTGTTTGCTGCACTGTCGCTAATAACGAAAATAAAATTTGCGGCTCACGGTGATGCGTGTTTGCGAAGTGCAAAGTGCGCCATCAAAGCGTCACATTGCGCTCACACCCACGGTCACGCACGTGTAAATTGCACCCTTGTGGGCCCCTACCATTTCCAATATATTAAATTAATATATAGAAAATGGTTCCACTAATATACCCACTTTTGTTTCATCTTTCCACCTATGTGGGACAAGGTGAAAACCACTAAAATGATTTTTCTCTCTTTCCTAAAACTCAACCCAAAACAACTAAGACTCGTAATTTATTTTGAAAATTTTCCTAACAGTTTAGGTTATAAATAGGTTAATTGTTTTCATTGTTAATCAGTTCAATTGATTAATAAAAGTTTAGCTTTTTAGAGAGTTTCTCTTGAATCTGAGTTTTACGTTTCGTAATTCTCAACCGTTAAAGGGTTTAGACGCTTGTCGATCCTTCCGCAAACCTACACTGCGTCAGTTGGTATCAGAGCAGGATTCACCTGTCTTTTCACTAACAATTGCAAATCGACAATCGACTACCAAAGCGGGTTTAGTAGAGATGAATGTGGCCTTATCCACATCACTCACTAATCTGACAGCGGCTGTTAACAGGCTTCAACCCCACATCGCCAACGACAACCGTCGGAGAAGTGACAGGTTTGAAGGACCGATTATGGCGCCGTACAATGGCAACCGTAACCGGGTCGATCTCTCGAGTTCCGAATCCAAAGAGGAGGAGGAAGAAGACCGCCAAGAAAAAATCAATATTTTACTCCAACAAATACTACTTTCGTCAAAGGAAGAAAGCCAACACGAAGATCTTTTTCGATCGCATTGTTCGGTGCACAAAAAGGTATGTAACCTAGTCATCGATAACAGAAGTTGTGAGAACCTCGTGTCCCAAAAATTGGTCGATTACTTTAATCTACCCACTTAACCCCATGAATGTCCTTATTCTCTTGGGTGGATCAAGAACGATTTTCAAGTTAGAGTCACGCAAACTTGTTGGGTACCCATATCAATCGGAAAGTATTATCTCTGGAAGTTATATTTGATGTTCTCGATATGGATGCATGCCATATCCTATTGGGCCGACCTTGACAATTCGATAATAATGTCACTTACATACACCGAGACAACATCGTACTATTCCGTTGGGGCGACCGAAAGATCGCCATGACCGCGATTAATAGCTTCGATGAAAGCACCGACAAGAAGAGCAACAACTATAGCCGTATTATACAATCAACTTCTTCCCTAGTCAATCAATCGCCTATTCCGGAAAAGCCGTAAGAAAAGGACAAAATTTTGCCGGACAAGTTTGAAGAGGAAGTCATCCCCGTCGTGACCGAGTCACAACAAGAAATTTTTACCGAGGCCAAAGTGTCCGAACCAGATCTCGGACCAGCCACCGAAGAAATTGAAAGTGAACCGGCTAATAACAATCTCGAGCCAACGAAACCGTTACCACAAGAAGTCAAGAACGATGATTCCAAGGGTGACACATCCATTATTACCGCACCCAAGGCTCCGATTCAAACCGAAACAATCCCCGATAAAGTTAATTTAATCTCTTACCCTTTCGAGTTTGATAAAATATCGCTCTTATGGAACCGATCACGACAACCTTCGTTAGGATTTGAAGACCGGTCAAATTTTCTGAATTTTGGAGGCCAAGATGCGGATCCAATTATTTTGAAGAGAAAAATGTTCTACGAGTCGGATGAAGATGTTTTTCAAGTGAAATCGAGGACGAGTTCTTTTCAAGTGAGGGTGACTGATACAGGGAGAATTCGAGAGTTAACGGCTTTCAGGAATAATTGGGAGAAAAAGAAACTTGGTCGAATTGAAAAACGAACTCGCAAGAGACTCGGAATTTGGTATCGGAAAAAAAGGAAAATATAAAGCACCAAATATAGAGATGGTTGCGATAGAAATCTAAGAACAAGTCGAGAATCGTCAACAGAACCAAAACCGAGTACCATGCGACTTGGGTGGCATGAAACCCGCCTACCATATTGTTTGATTTACCAATTCATGTGACCACGTGACCTCCAATTCACATCCCAATTCCTTTTCCTTTTTATATTACCATTACTAATTTATTTATTATCTTTAGATTTATTTTAAATTCCTTTGTAATTATCTTTATTAGTTATCCTTAGGATTAGATTTATTTTACGTAATTATCTTTTTTCCTAGTTAGGTTATAAATAGGTTAATTATTTTCATTGTTAATCAGTTCAATTGATTAATAAAAGTTTAGGGGACGTTTGGTTCATTTTAAGGAATAGGAATGAAAATGGGAATGAGAATGAAGTAGAATGGGAATAGGAATGAGCATTGCATTGATGTTGTTTGGTTAAACCAATATAATCAATAAAAAATTATTTTATATAATATTTTTAATACAAATATGTGTCATCCAACACGAAAATAAAAAATATGTTTCATTAAAACATCGAGAGATGAAGTGCGTATGAGAAAAGGTGACTGAGCGGGAATAAGATTTTCATTCCCCCCAATTTGGCCATGAATGAAAATTAATGGGTTTTGGGTAATGGGTTCATTATATTATGTCAAACCAAACAACATTTTTCATTCCCATTCTCATTCCCATTCCAAACCCCTCAATACCTCCAACCAAACACCCCTTTAGTTTTTTAGAGAGTTTTCTCTTGAATATGAGTTTTACGTTCCGTAATCCTCAACCGTTAAAGGGTTTAGACGCTTGTGTATCAGAGCAGGATTCGTCTGTCTTTTCACTAACAATTGCAGATCAACAACCGACTACCAAAGCGGGTTTAGTAGAGATGAATGTGGCCTTATCCACACACCACTCACAAATATGACAGCGGGTGTTAACAGGCTTCAACCCCACATCGTCAACGACAACCGTCGGAGAAGAGACAGGTTTGAAGGACCGATTATGGCGCCGTACAATGGCAACCGTAACCGGGTCGATCACATTAATATATAATTATCAGTTTATTCACAGATCTATATGTACACTTACAGTGATGTTAGAAGTGAAATCATCATAACCAGAACCACCTGATGCAAAACTAACACCATGCAACAGATCTTCTTCCTTCAGGTTTTGATCCAGATATGCTTTTATTATCTTCTTGTAACCTAAACCAGCAGCTGCATGCGTTCACATATACAAAAACAAGAACAAAATCATCAACTAATTTTAGCAAACAAAATTGCATTAATTAGAATTTAAAGCTATTAATTATTGTACAAATTAAACAGTGGAAAATCTCATCTACCGAGGACCATACTTCTTTAGCTAAATATGTGATTATGAACAGATTTTTTGGACCCAATTATATGTTATTTAGTGCCTTTAATCAACAAATGTAGAACTATAGCCCACCTTAGTGCATCCCTAATTTTCATCAGGAGAAAAAAAAATAATAAGCCGCATCATTGCCTCTATAGTTTGTATATATATTTATATATCTTTGTTTTCTCATTTTGCATTGTAATAAAAAAAATTAGGTGTAACAGGGCATCCAAAAAGATTAGAACATCCCTGCATCTACCCCAGGTTCAAATTCAGCCCCTGCCAAAGCTCTTGTGGCCATGGAGGTTCACCTGCGATGACACCAGGCCATTCGTGGTCACCCGGAGGATTAGTTGGGGCGTGTAACCTAGCCCAGAAACCCACGGTTAAAAAAAATTAAACACATTATATATCAATTATGATTTAGTGATTTAATTAACAAGAAATTTTGATGCATGCATGCAAGATATATATATAGATGGATGATTGTAAAAGTTAAATAATTACCAATGAAATCAGTGGAGAGTCTGCCATTGGTGAACCTTCCAGTTGGGATGGAATGACCAAAATCTAAGCCATAAGGCAAGAAGTTTCCTTTATGCCATGTGTCTGGAAGATCATTGTTGTTACCAGGATCAACACTTGAATCACCAAACACAAGAATGCATGTAACATTATACTTAGATGCTACAACCCTTAGCTTCTGGGCAATCCCCATGGCACGTGCATTGCATGTGATCACATGACTAGTATGGAACATCAACATGATTATCATCTGCAATGTTGCTAGGTTAAGTGCCACCCATGTTATAATATGTTTCATTTTCAATTTATTAATTAATTGGTGAAGAAAATTAAGAATATATATATAGTGTTGCTAGAAAGAAGGATATGATATGATTTTGTACGAGTTCGTGTGGAGATCCTTCCATGGCTTTTTATAGACCTAAAATTCAATTTTAGTAGGTTTGTGCATTAAATAATAAGCATGGTCCATGATATATTATATATATATATATATATATCATGTATGTTACTAGTAGAATTCCTGCCTTCTTGTAGTGTTCTACTTCTTCCTAGAAAACTTCTATTTTGATTACCCATTTTCTTGGTAACCAGTGTTATAAGGTTTTATTTTTCTTTTTAGTTTAACTTCTTCGCGTATACTTAATTTATTAATTCCACTAATTATTTTACCTAAGTCTTCTTCTATGTTTATTTTATTGGCTTGTGGAATTTCACTAGATAAATTCTTTTTAATGTCTTTTAGTTCCTTTATAATTTGATTATTTTGTTCTTTAATATAGAGGGACAGTATGAATGGAACGTTCTCAGTTTTGGACTTAAGAATGCACCATCTATATTTCAAAGATTTATGGACAATATCTTTCTTATCTATGATTTTTGTTTAGTATATATTGATGATACTTTACTTGCCAGTGAAACAATGCAGGAACATGAAAAACATTTACAGAAGATCTTCGAAGAGATTAAAAAGAACGGTATAGTCATTTCTAAAAGAAAAATGGAATTATTCAAAAGAAAAATATATTTTCTTGGCCTAGAAATAGGAAATGGAAAGATATAATTACAATCACATATTTCTACAAAAATCTTAGATTTTCCAGAAAAATTCAAAAATCTTAAACAAATACAAGTATTTTTAGGATTAGTAAATTATGCTAGAAAACTTATTCCAAACCTTTCAAAGTTAGTTGGACCATTATATAGTAAAACAACTAAAAATGGTGAAAGACATTTTAATAATGAAGACATAAAACTAGTAAATTCAATAAAAGAAGCAGTAAACAATATAAAAACATTAGAATTACCATTAGTGACAGATTATATAATTATAGAAGTTGATGGTTGTAAAGAACGATGGGAAACCGTACTTCTTTGTAAACCTAACAAATATAGTTCTAAAGACACAGAAAAGATTTGTCCATATGCCAGTGGAAATTTCAATAAAATTGGTATGAATTGGACTAGTTTAGACTTTGAAATACAAGCATTAATAAATGCCTTAGAAAAATTTAAAATATTCTTACATAATGAATTTACAGTTAGAACAGATTGTGAGGCAATAGTACATTTTATAAAAAATGATCAAAGTAAGAAAGTAAATAGAACACGATGAATTAATTTGCAAAATATAATACAAGGATGTGGTTATAAAATTAATTTTGAACATATTAAAGGAAAAAATAATGGGATAACAAATATGTTATCTAGGGGTCTTAACAAATTGTTTCATGCATACAGCCTACACAGTCAAAGAAAAGCTCATCCTCGACGAGTGTTTCTTCTGAGAAAGAAAAGAATCCTACAGAAAAGTTAATGCAAGCTGCCATTAATGCACAACAAACAAATATTGCACAGATTGAAAAGATTCACAGTTATTTACAACAACCTCATGTCATTCAAAGCCTTGATGATATTGCACAGCGTTACAGCCTACAAACTGGCATTCATCCTCTAAAAAATTCATAGTTTCTACAAAGAAAGACAGGTTATATTATAACATTTGATCATTATGTATTACAAAAATGTTATGACAAGAATAAAAAATTCCGACCTGTTGGTGGAACAGATCTTCTAACAAAAAAAACAACAATGTCTGTTAGATAACCTATGGCATATTCAAACCATGCCACATGCATCCAATTTTAAAATACAGGTTTTAAATGCATTAAGCATATATTTTCATGAACAAAACCAAAAAATGTTTTCCAAAACAAATGAAAAACAAAATAAAAGGTTTTCTCATTATGTGATTTTCAGGGGTACAAAAATTGGAATTTTCCATAAATGGGAAACAGTTGCAAAATATATACAATGCCATAAACCTATTTTTAAAGGTTATTACAGTTTTTCCGAAGCTTTACAAGAAGCTCGAGAAAATTTTGGAACAAATGATTTTCACATAGAACCTAAAGAAGTAAAAACTTTTTCAGAAATAACAAAAACTAATCTTGAGCAAATGATTAAAGCTCAAGAGGAAGTGATTGCTAAATTACAAGCACAACTTATAAAATCTGGAAAAAATACACAACATATACAAATCCAGATTGAAAATTCGATTCTTAAGCAAAAGAATTCAATTCTCGAAGCAAAAAATACACAGTTTCAACAAATGCTTGAGAAGAAAGAATCGAATACAGTCATACACAGTGATTTTAACAGTTTTAAAGCAAGGATTCTCGATATTCCTTGGAGGCAAACAATGCAGCCAGTTCTTGACAAATTCCCCGAATGGGAAGACATGATGTCACAGAAAGTTTGTACATAATTTCCTCTAATTCTATATGAATTACAAAATCAAATTATAAACATTGTTTTTCAAATAAACTCTTACAAAAGAGTGATAGATGTACAAAGAATAAATCAAGATGGTTGCCCAATCGACGTGTTTCTCTTACAAATAAACTTGAAGATTACAGACATGCCAGACGAACAGATACTCAATTACTACCATAATGGTATGATTGATTATCTTGAGTTTCTTTTCACTCCAAAGACAGAATCACTTCTCAACAAGTTTGGAGAAAAGTTTCTTATGACAGCAGACAACATCTCATCTTACTCAGATGCTTCAATAATAGGATGCAAGATCTTTGCATCATTCCCAGAAGCAGACAGTTTTACCTACAGACCAGCAAGAAAAAAATATTTATTAGCCACAGAGAAGAAGAACAAAGATATTTGAAGGGTCTAGCAGCTACCATTGATTACATGTGGTGGCTAGATAATAATTCCCCTACAACAAAACAAGTTGAAACTTCTATTGCTTATGGCCAAAAAACACCATTGGTGCCACCAACATTCCGATGGACTAATTACAAATTATTGGCTGAAGGACATTATATAAAAATCAGGGCACAAAATGTAACACCCCGAATTTTGGGTCTTAATGGTGTTATGTAACACCCTCAAATTTGGTAAGAGCAACTAATAAAATTTTCGATATAACATCAAATAAAAGACAACATCCCATCCCACAAATCAAACTCAATATGCCTCAAATATAAAATTTGATAAATAACCTCAATAAAAATTTAACTCCAGTAATGAACAAAGACTAAACCGAAGTCGGGTGCTACTTAACCCCAATACAAACTCTCTTCACAAAACCAAAGCGGAAGACTTCACCAAGCTATTCACCTCTCGGCGCTCAACTAGAACTTCTATCTTCACAGTGTCACTAGAACTATTCCCAACGAAGCTTGTTGCACATGTCGACAAATAAAAAGGTTAGGCTAACGTCTAGTGCGTTCAAGAGTTTTTAACATTAATAAATATAGCGTTAAAAGGAAGAATGCAATTGAAATCATAGTCTTTCAAAATAATATGCTTCAGATATGAAAATGACTCATTTTCCAATAATATGCATTTTAGACGAAGCAGAAACCAATATAAATGTTTTCCAAACCAAACTGTTTTAAGGACTAAGATCTCAAAATAAAACGTTCCTTCGTAAATTAATTTCAACCCAAAACTCACTAAAAAGGAGAATAGAAAGTGGACTCCCAATTTATGTAAACGCGGATAAACTCTATATCCGAAACACCCAAAACACGGGTGGGACATAATACTCAACCCATAAACCATGGATAAAACCCCATATAAACAAAACGTCACCGAAAATATGTATAATAATACTCGATACCCAAAACAACACCTTTGGGTGATGAGGGAGACCCGAATTCCATTGAATGCGACGAGCACACAAAGTTAAGCAACATACCAACGTCTCGAGATTCACATAAGGCCATGGATCCCCGTATACGGCTCCCAACCGAGCTACCATCGCAAGATACCCAAATGGCCCTATTGTCTACTCGACCTCTAGATGAGTGTCACCACAAAAGCCATAAGTCCCCGTACCCGGCTCACCATGGGCACCACCGCAAGACTTAGCTCCGTATACGGCTCTGTAGAGCACCACCTCAAGCTTCCATAAAAACATGACTTGGAGACCACTCACTAGACTTCAAATACGGACACTAAATTCCACGATGAGTAACCAGACTGGATTACAAACGGGCATCGAGTTCAATCACCCACGATCTATACATCGAGCACTTCAATAAAGGTTACATGGTTATCGAGTTCAACCACCCACGATCTATATCTCGAGCTCCCGCTAGCCATAAACAATTTCCAGTCCCAAAATGGGGATAAAGTCCCCAACTAAACCAACCGACTCATATGCCTATGGATCCAATGCATTACAGTCTAAAACGTTACATGACTAAAACGAATGAACTAACACATTCAAAACATGTAACTCTCAAATAAGATGCAACTAAGTACACCATACGTCCAAGGCTCCTTAGCGAGCTACCAAAACTGAACAAATGTTCCAAAGACTCATTTGAGTGTAAACCAAGCCCCAAAAGGCATAATGAAGGATTGGATAAAATATGTGAGCCAATAGGGTTACAAAACCAAAATACGTCTTTTCCCAAAAATCTTTTTCTCTCAAATCACAAGTGCCCTTCGGCCCGAAACTAAAAGGTTTACCATTTCTAAAATGTTCCCAAAGTCGGGAATGACCAAAATCAAGGACTCGCACATTCGTACTTTCAAAACATCCATTTCATGAATGATGCATAAAACCCGACAAGCACTAAAAGTGCATTTTTGACCAAATATCTATTTATGCAATAAATCATCAAAACACATTTATTTATGACACATTTATCAAAATGCCCAAAAATCCCAAATGTGGGTGTTTTACAAAGCTTAATAAGCTAAACACTTCAAATAATCAAAAGTTACCAGATAACTCAACAGTTGAAAATTTCATATAAAACACGTAAATACTTTAAAATGGGCATTTTGGCATGTACAACGTTTTCACAAATCAACTTGAACTCACCTTGCTAGATTTAGGCTATAGATTTTACCCCACTTAGAGCTTCCTTGAAGAAACTTGAATCTTCAAAGCCAAAACTTCCAAAACCTAGATCCATAAATTTCAACCATAAATATCCATATTCAAACATATAGAATCGTTCCCCAAACATTTTACTTAAATATTTCACCTTATCTCAAAACCCTAAATTCCATAGTTGACGAGAAGAGAAGCTTACCTTTACTAAAGCTTGAACCCATCAAAAATACTCTTCTAGATCTCCTAAAATAAATCACAAACTTCTAATCTTCAAGATGGTGGAAAGGGTTAGATGAAACCCCAAGAAACTTGGTGAGGAAGATGAAGATGAATGATCATGGTTCTAACCTCCAAACTTGCTAGATGATGAAGAATCATTGATTTTAGAAGGGAAACTCCCAAAATGAGTTGAGGTTCGTTTGGGGAGGATGGGGATCGGTTTGGGGGAGAAAAGAGGATAGTATTTAAGGTTTTAGGTTAGAAAATGGGGTGGAAGGCCAGATTCCCCCTATTTATTCGCACAGGGGCTCGCGTGGTTGGCGGCGCGATTTGACCCGCGCGGAGAGTCGCGTCGGGTTTTGTAGTGGGGACGGGACAGAGGTCCTCGCGGATGACCGCGCAGTTCTACTCGCGCGGAGAGCCACGCGGAACACCGTCGTGCTCTCTGCCATCCTCTTGGCTACTTCGCTTAACATCGGATTTAGGACGAAAACTCCCAGAATTCGGGGTGTTACATGTTATGATCTGAAATATCTATCTCTTTTACTTTTTGGCAAGGTGGTCTAGAAGAAAATTTCAGTAGGGACAACAGTGCTTGGCGCGGCTCTCCGTGCGGGAGTCCGTGCAAGACTCTACCATGTTTAGACTCCAGTGTTTGGTGCGGCTCTCCGCGCGGGTGGAACTGTGCGGGAACTTGCGCATGCACAGACCCCTAATAAAAAAAAGGGGGAAATCGGCCAAGCCCTCATTTATTCAAATATTTGCTTTTATAAAACTTGGAGGCTACATATGTTTTCTCTCTCTATGATCTGGTAAGTTCCACCCTCTCCTCTCATTTGCCATTATTACACTCATCTACCTCAATCATTGATCATTTATGTCGATTTTGGATCCCTGAACATTTATTGATCAAGACTAGAACTTCTCAAAGTTCTTTCTCATCTCCTCACTAGTACTTGGATTCTAGGGTTTTGATCTACAACCCTACAAGGTGAGTTCATTCCCTTTTTGAAACCTTATACATGTTAAAATGTAGATTTTAAACACCTAAACATCTCCACTTTTATTTATTTATCTTGGGTGGACTTTACACCAAAAACCTAATTTTGGAGGTTTTAGGGTTTTATGTGCAAGTGTGAGTTTTGGAGTTGATGAACCTATATGTGGAACTATGAGTACATTTACACATGAAAATCTTGTTTTCTTCAAATCTGGGTTACATACTTGGAATCAAAAATTAGAGTTGGAAAATATTGGTGTGAGCTCAATAAATAAGAACTTGAGATGTTGGAATTAGAGTGAGGAGATATTGTTTAAATGGTAGCTTGGAAACCTCTTGGATTTGATATGAGACATTGCATGGAATCTTACATTTGTTAATATATATTGGTGGGTGTAATAATTGTTGGAATATTGATTGATTAAATCGGCTTTATGTGGCATATTTGGTCTCATTTGGGAGTTATGACCCCATATTTTTTGTAACATTTTGTCCAATGTTGGAACTCTAGTTTTCCCCGTTGAGACACGTTTAGGCATCAGATTGGGTTATAAGTCCTATGTGCTAAGTATTACGATATTGGATGAGGATTTCAACGTAAGGACCCTATGTGGTTGAAGTTGACTTTTCGTGGGTGTACATTTAAAGCCACCGAGCCTAACATCCCTTGCATGTACTTTCTTTGTGTATTGGTTTTACTAACTTGTCAAGTGGCTTACTCTTGTGTTCCATCACTTGTGTTAGTAAGCGGGTCTCCCCCGTTAACCCAAGAGGTATTTGTTTATGGTAAAAAGTATTATCATTTAATTATAAATCCATTTCTCTTACTTACGCTAAATGTTGATTATTTCTAAATACAACTGTTTGATCTCACTAGGCTTTAGCGTAACACTTTTTCTTAAAATGACGTGTATAACAGGTCAATCTAGCGGTGGGATTCATCGGGAATTAGTGGACGGCCTTGGGGCGGGGAGGGTCTTTTTGGGATATATATTGACCAATACATAGATTATAGTGGATGTATATTTTGGAAGGATAGCGACATCCGATCTTAATATTTCTTGACTAAGTTAGATTATTAGGTTGTCGAACTTTATTCTTCATTTGGTTTGTTCTGTAATTGTTGTAACCTTATTCCCTGTTTTGGGATGTACTTTGGGTTTGTCTCGACAGGTTCTTATTTACTTAGGTTTTACTCTATTTATAGCCGTCATATTGCCGAATTTTTGAATTTTTAAATCCCTCTAATTTTTAGGGTGTTACAAGTTGGTATCAGAGAAGTATAAATTGTTTTTCCTAAACATAGAAGAAGACTTAGGCAAAATAATTAGTGGAATTAATAAATTAAGTATATGCGAAGAAGTTAAACTAAAAAGAAAAATAACACCTTAGAAAATGAGTAATCAAAATAGAAGTTTTCTAGGAAGAAGTAGAACACTACAAGAAGCCAGGAATTCTACTAGTATTATACAGGATGTTATTAGCTCTGACAGTTTTCTTAACAGAATTATGTGAAGAGGATCAGGATCAAATAGTTCACAACAAGTAGTCCAATTAGAAGAAGAAATAGATTTAGACCAAAATTTAGATTTATATAATCAACATCAATTAGTTATTTTAAATCCAAGAATATTATATCAAACAGGAGTTTTAAACATAAATACAATATTAATTCGAAGTAGTAGAGAAGAAAGTCTTAGAGTAGTTGATAGAATAGTCACAATAGATTTGTTTTCACCGGACACAATACAAAAAATTAAACAGTCAGGAAAATATTTTGCACATATAGGGTTAGTAGTTATAGGAATTAAAGCCTTGGGAAGAAAAAATTTAGGAACAAAGTTATTAGCCTTATTATTAGATAAAAGTTGGAAAACAAAGTTAAAAAAGGCAATAATTTATAGAATGGAAGTTAATCTTAGTCAAAATACAGCTTTATTTTATTGTACACCAGGAATATTAAAAGATATAAATGATTTACAAAAAATAAAAATAGCATTACAGACTAAAGGATATGACAATTATGAAGGTAACAATATAGTAATGAGTATAGGAGTATTGGGAAAAGCTAGCAACAGATCAGGAATGAAATACAAAGTAAATATTGAAGGAATAGTTAACACCATAGCATCAAAATCAATACAAATGATAAACCCAATAAAGATAGACCCTGAAGAATTAGCAGGATTAGAATCGAAACTGGATGATTTAAAAGAACAAGATAACGAAGTATTAGTACCTAATAAAAGTTATATATATGAAGATATAGATGGAACACAAAGTATAAGATTCATTGATTTTGAAATAGGAACACCTAAGGATACAAAAGAAAATAACGAAAAAGAATATAATTTTATGAACATTGAATATGATACATAACCAATATATGATACAGAAAATGAGGAAGATGGTGAAACACTAGATTTAAGATTTCATAAATTTGAAGAAGAAAGAAGAAGAATATGATTATAGTTTAATAGCTTATTTATAAGAAGAAACACTTACGGGCTTTAAAATAGAAGAAACTAATAAAACACTCGAACAAATAGTTAATAGAATATTTACAGAGTTGAATATACAAGAAGAAGTTGATGATATGATAATAGAATGTATGACAGAATTAGGTATGACATATGAAGAAAGTTATAACAAATTACAGGAATCTTATAATTTACCTTTAGTAGAAAATATTTTACAAGGAAAAACAATGTTATCAGATTTTTATAAACAAGAACAAAATTTTATGGATACATATATGATCGATCAAAATAAAAGACCAAGAATACAATGGCAAGAACCAGGTACATCTACACAAGATATAATAGGAAGAGAATTATGGACAAAACCCTCTACAGAATATCAAAGAGAATCTAATATAATAAGAAAAGGTAACAACCTACCGGAAATATATATAGTAGTAGTATGCTATTATTAGAAAAACAAAAACCACAACTTTGGATAGATGAAATTTTGTCATGGGAACAGACAGTAGTAAGAATGTGGGAAACAAATAAAAAAGATAGCATGGATATGTTTTCGTATTTAGAAACGACATTAGGCCCAATAGCTTTGGTTATTTGGCAAAGTAAAAAGGCTCAGGATCCAGATGAAGTAAACAGACTAAAAGCCTTAGGATATAACCCATATAATTTCACATCACAGATTAGAACACTTATATTAGGAGTTGATCCAACAAAAAATAATAGTTTAATACAAGACACATCAATTAGAAACTTAGAACAATTAAGTATAGCAGACATGAAATACATCAATGAATTTACATTAGATTTTACAAGGTTATTATCACAAACAGGTCAAATTATGGATGACAGGTTATGTGATAAATATTTTATTAAATTATCAGGAGATTTAGGAAGACATATACATGAAACATGGAAACAAAGTTTTGAAAACCAAATTAATCTAGGAATAGAACCTAGAATAACATACACATTTAGTATATTAGAAGATAAATGTAAGGAAGTAGCTTTACAGGGACAATTAAAAAAGAATGTATATGTGTTTTGTAAAACAACTATTTATACACCACAAACGTATGGTTATTATGATACAAAAAAAGAAAATACGTAGAAAAAGTACTACATATAAAAAAGGATATAAACCAAATTATAAAAATAAATATGTTAAAAAGCTTCAAACTCGAAAATGTAAATGTTTCATTTGTGGAGATGAAAAACATTTAGCAGATAGATGTCCTAATAAAAATAGAAATACAGAAAGAAGTAATCTTATTGAACAAATAGGAGAATATGAAATAGAGCTCATAGAAACAGATATCCCTGATAATGAATCAATATATATAGCGATAATGAAGAAGATAAACCCTTAACCAAAGTTACATATCATATGTTAATATAGAACAAGAAGAGTGTAAACATAATTGGATAAGTAAAAGAGGAAATAAGTATATTAAATGTTATAATTGTGGTTACTATCCTAGTATAGATAAAAGATCACAATGTGATATATGTTTTAAAGAAATTTGCTATATATGTCTTAAAAACCTATTTGATTTAGAAATAAACACTGAAAAGGAAATAAAAAAGAAGATAGATACTGAAGTATATAATAAAAAAATACAAAAATTAAAATAATAGCAGAATTACACAAGTTGAAATTAGACAATTTAGAAGAAAAAATCAAAAATATAGAAAATTTAATAGATAAGAAAAAACAAAAACAAGATGATTCTGATATAGCTAAATTGTCCGAAGAACAAAGAGAACAGTCATTTATTCAAATAGGATCAACAAACATGATTAATTTAAAATGTAGATTATGGTTATCAAACATTAAATTTTTGGATTTAACAGCATTATTAGATACAGGAGCAACTAAAAGCGTAATTTCTTATACAAGGATGGGGAGCCATACTTCTTTGTAAACCTAGCAAATATAGTTCTTAAGACACAGAAAAGATTTGTTCATATGCCAGTGGAAATTTCAATAAAACTGGCATGAATTGGACTAGTCTAGACTTTGAAATACATGCATGTATATATATATATATATATAGGGAGGATCAAACGATAACAGTACATATTTAAAAGAACACAAGAACCAACAAAATCATATATAATTTTATATTAATGCGCGAAAAAGCCATGTGGCCCTGAAGCCGCAGCCAAGACCTGCACAATGCGCGTTAATGTAAATTAATATGTGATTTTGTCGGTTCTCTTATTCTTCTAAATATGTATTGTTCTCGCTTGAACCCAACTCTACATATATATATAGAGAGAGAGATGGTTTCAATTGGAAACCATATTAGATTTGAAACTTTGAAAACCATCAATTTCATTGGTTAAATTAATGAAATTGGTTCATAAAATTGTTTAATATGATATAGTTGTTTCATATAATTTTTTTGTTAATGAAATTGTTTCATATATTTGTGTTTTTTATATGGTTTCATCTATTTTTCTCATTCTGATGAAATTGTTTCATGTATTTTCGCAGTCTGACGAAACTTTTTCATTTTACATAAAAAACACAAATATATGCATCAATAAAAGAATTATATGAAACAATTTCATCAAATTAAACAATGTCATGAAACAATTTCATTAACTTAACCAAGGAAATCGAGGATTTCCACTGTTTTCAAAATTAGAGTGATTTCCATTTGATCGCTCCCTATATGTATATATATATATATATATATATAAATATATATGCGTTTCTTTTGCAACCCAAACAATTTGTACAAACTATGCAAACCACTATATTAGGAAACAATAGATATATTTATGGATAATGATTATGATTCATTAATAATGATTGTGATATATATGGAAAATGTTAAGTTTATTCATTATAATCATGATTTTAAATTAGGAAACATAATAAAATTATATATTCATTGGACTTTATGAACAACTTAGATTGGTTTGCATAGTTTGTACAAATTGTTTTGGTTGCAAAAGAAACTCACCACATATATATATATATATATATATATATATATATATATATATAATCTTGTGCTACAATTGATGGAGGATATAAAGACACAAGAATTCTAACGTACCTAGGGTGGCAATGTAACAAGAATTTACAAGACTGAATTTTTAGGTAAAAAACTTCTACCACCACAAGAAAAATCCTAATCATTGACGAAACTTTTTTGGTCATTAACTGATTAACAACCTAAATTTGGTTACTAAGGTCGTTTAGTTACCCAAATATCGTCATTAAACTGCTAAAAGTCATCACTAGCTAATTGGTTCAAGATAACGGCTTCGTTAACATCTGTTAACTTTCATTAGTGACCCAAAAAAAGTGGTCACTAACTAAGAAAATATGCAGAAGAAAAAATTGTTATTAATTTATATTATAACTGTTATTGCAATAAAATTAAAAGCTTCTTATTTGTAAAGATGAAAATCTAAAATTTTAATTCTATTTGCATAATGTATAATTCTTTGATCCAAACTAAAAACAAGCATATCAGTGTCATATCAACTTATTATCATCAAAAATACTTAACATAATGATTAAATGAAAATAAAACATAACATTCTTAATTTTGAGATAACAATGCAGATATATGTGATAATACTTATGTCATCATGAAGTCCATTTTCCTTCTCATTTGCTTATGCTCCTCTTGAAATTTGACTTGTTCTTCTTTAATACTCTTAACTTCTTCATCTAATTAAAGCCTTTCATTTGTTCTTTTCCGATTCCAACTTTATTCACATATTTTTTACGGCTAAAATATATTTTGTCTAAGTGGCCCGTCCATTTACATATCCAGGAATACGTTGTAGCTTTTTCAAACAATTTTTTTCCCACGAACAATAAGAACCAGCTTCCTCACTTAGTAATTCATTTTGCATATCAAAACAATTTATTAATGTAAATTATGTTAGGCAAACAGAAGAACTTCAGCCAAAAGGAACAACAAGGAGAAAAGTATGACATATTTATTGTTTCAACCTCTTACAGCTCTATTTCATTGATAACCAGCAGCAGGGCACAGGTAAACATCATGCATAAAAATATAAATTCCTAAAATAGGAGAGGAATGCACCAACAAATTCAATGATAATATATATTGATAGTGTACTCGTGCAATGCAACGCGATATATCTCAATTTTATTGTTTTCTTTTATTTGTTTTATTAATTTTATAATACGGTTTTGTGTGATTTTGAGAATGTGAGATGATGTTTTTTGTTCGAATAAAATATAAATTTGAAGACCCCATAAAAATTATAAAAAAAAATATAAATATTATTATCAAGTTAACAATTTAAAATTTCTCATTTTTTGTATAATTTGTTTAATTCAATTCTTTTAATATTATTCAATTTAGGTTTAATAAATATGTAATTTATATAGATTTAATAATGCAATGTTATTTCATAAAGATAATAATACGTATTCTTTTAGAAGTGAATAGTTATTCTAATTATAGTTTAGATTCTTTATTTTTAAAATAAGATATATTTATCTTGTTTTTTATTATGTTTATAAGTTATTATATAAATTTAAGCATAAAACTTTAAAAAGTTGTACTCATGCACCATTTATTTGTAATCTTGAATTTTAAGAAATATGCATTAATAAACAATACTTGGTCGTTTTCATATTCCCTTATTTGGTTATTATTCTCGTTTGAACGTCTCTGTATGTGTATATGTGTGTAAAATAAACACAAAAACTAATTCCTAAAAGTTCAAATATTTCTAAATTCTGAAAAGAAAAAAAAGAAGAGAATAGTATCGAGCAATTTACAAATTAAAACGATCGAACACTTCATTTTTATGGGACAAAGTCACATCTAAATGCAAAGTATATTGTAGTGAAAAATACAATATATGCACTCGTCTTCTGATTGAACATCTTACTTTTCTTTGTTGAAAAATGGTCAATCTTGTATTGATCAATTGGTGATACTTCTTGTCTTTCTCTCCTATTTTGTTTCATATAAAAATCATAATACAAATTAGATACATACACAGAAAGAAATGAAAGATTTAAGTTTTAAAAGGCTACTCACCATATCAACTATCCTTACAATGGAAATTGTGCCAACAGCAGATGGAATTTCATTCATAATTCATTGGTCAGTTTTTTCTTTTGTGCTTATATTATGATCAAGTTAAAATAGTTAGAAATAATTATAATTTATAAATGTTTCATACCATTTGGGGATGTCCGGTTGCCTCCTTTTTTGTAGCAAACTTTTTGTAATGAACATGCAACTTAAATTGTTTATTCTTATGTTGGTTGGCCAAGTGTGTATGTATAGCATGTACTATCAGTCGACAATTTGGATCGTAATTCGAATAATCCATTTACCCGGAAAAAAAACCACTCAATTTTTTGATCCACATTTTATAAAGGTTCATATAGATTATGACAAATAGGAGGAGCGTATGTAAATAAATGGAAATGAGATGTTAAGAAGAGTGTTGGACATTAGGCAATACCAAATGTACTATGTGGATTCACTGTTCGAACCGGAAAGTCACTCACGGTGTGTCCGACCCGCCTACTGAACCTCCGGTGTTCGTTTACCCCAAAGCGTCTAGAGCGGCGGGTTAAACTTTTTAAAACCATTACTTTGTGTACATATGTGTATGTGTATGTGTTATATGTATCCGCCAGTCAGTGTTATATATAAATGTATACATGATGTGTATGTGTGTTGGTTGCATACCGTATTTGGATTTATGTTTATATTGTTATAGGTAAATGTATATGTGTATATGTGTATATGTGTTGTATATAAGTTTATATGTTTATATGTATGTGTATGTGTAACTGTATAGATAACATGTGTTTTCTATTCGTAACTGCATATGATGTGTATATATGTTGTATATATGTATATATACATGTGTATATGTTAATGTATAGATAAAATTGTAGATTGGGTTGCCACTGTTGGGCAGATGTTAGGCTATGGCTAAGTAGATGAGTTGGATATGTTTGATTTACAATCGTTATGATGTTGAATTGTCTTCAGATATAAGCTCACACGTTTTTGTTTTGGTAAACCATAGAAGCGGTTTCGAGAGCTTAGGGATGAGGCATAGGCTAGCCAAGTTTCCGAGACCCCTCCTCGTGATGAGTCATCTATTTGAGAGCAAAGTGTCGGAGGACAGAATAAGGGCCACTTTTTTGGGTTCTGGACCTCCCAGGATCCCCTTTATGCTATGACTAGTGATTGTAGTAGCAACAACAGGGGATCATCCATCACTGGATCGGAAGCGAAGTATGTTGGTTATATTGTTATGTTAGTGTTGTTACTTTTCATTGCCAACAAAATACTGATTTTCATCAAATATTGACTATTTACAGGTAGTTGAGTTGAGAGGATGGCAACGATTGAGGAGTCGAAGGAGTCGAAAAAGCAGGAGTAGCTCTATCTGGCCAAGTTGGAGATCAAAAGGAAGCGCAGGGCAGAGCTGGAGGTCGAACAGGGCAGGATGCTGCCAGTTACTTGAGCAAATCACGTTGTCGCAGCAGTTTGCTGCTTTATACAACAACAGGGATACACTTTACCCCCCTCTCGGCCTCCTCCTAGTTAGATTGTTACGTTACACTCGTAATATAACTTTTGAATTGTAAACGTTTGTTATTTTGAATTTGTTGGGTTGTTTTGTTTTGTTATTTTTAAATTATGGGCAAGTTCCTTACAAAATATACAAATATACAAGAAATACAACTTTTTTATTTAACTTTTTTTTAAATTTAAACAAATCAGCAACAGATCAGCAACGGAATTCCGTCGAGGCCTGTAGCTCAGAGGATTAGAGCACGTGGATACGAACCACGGTGTCGACACTAATACTTGGTGGACCTTTTGCTAATCTATTGTTAATAGTCAATCGCTAATCCGTTGCTAAGTGCTTTCGTCGCTGATCTATCACTAATACAATTCGTCACTAACACAATCCATCGCTGACAAAATCCGTCGATAATCCGCCGCTGATAGTATCATCCACGACATTTTTACCGACAAATTATCAGGGACGAATTAGCGACGGAAATCGTCATTAGCAACGGATTAGAGACGACTTTGTTCGTCGCTGATAGGGTCGAATTTTGTAGTGAATGGATGCAAACAATCAAAATATTAAAGAATTTTATAAATATCACTACCAACAAAATTCGTTTAAAAGACTTGATTGGACTTTTAAATTTATAGCATCGACATTTGTATGTCATACATTCACAAAAATGTTAAAATAAATTGTTAGGAAGAACTTGAATAATTTAAGAAGTTTTATCCTTATAAAACAATCAAAATTCATACACTATAACAAAAAAGATGTCAAAATTTTCTAAGCGTCTTAATAGACCACTTTATAGGACTTAATTTGTATGACCAAAAAATAAAGTGTTCTATCTACAGGCGTTGTATAAGTTTATAGGACGTTCTTGGGCGTAATAACAAGTTTTTTAAGACATTTTTATAATTAAAAAAACGTCGTATTAACTATTTTATATGACACTATTTGAAAAAGTGTCTAATAAAATAAGTGTCCTATAGAAAAAAAAATGTGTTCATAGGACACTTCTCAAAAGTGTACATCCTGTAAACTAGCTAATACGACGTTTTATATTAGAACTGTCTTAGAAAACTTGTTAAGACGCTCAAAATCGTCCTACAAACACAACCCCTTTAAATAACACATTTTATTATTTGATCTTATAAAATTAAGTCCTATAAAATAATCTATTAAGACATAAAAAATTATTGACGACCTATAAACCCAATTTTCTTGTTGTGATACTGCATTACTTTGTTATAGTAGAACTTAAAAAATAAATCGATCTTATTACCTTTTTTTATAATAACTACTTGAAGTATGTGATATGAAATAAGTTTCAAGACATCTTCATTCTTTTTAAATATGTGACATAAATGAAGAAATGGGAATGGTATTTTATTTGGTTGTTGGAAAATAAAACAATTTGGGGTCCAACTTTAAATAATTTGGGACCCAACTTTCATTAATTTGGGACCCAATATTTAAAGGGGTATAAGTAGGAATAATCAAGTTTATAACATATTTGACACCTCTAGTCAATTATATAGATACCTTAAGACGTATCATGTGAGAAGAAGAGTTAAGGTAAGATGATAAGAAGAGATTTGGACCCTTGATCATTTTTAGGGTGTGTTTGGTATCCAGACAACAGGACAGAACAGTTGTTCCCAATTTACCCCACCCATGAATCGCCCTTGATACGGGGATTGATCTGGTGCATCTTGGTACATCTCGATGCATCTCATCCTAATGTGCATCCAAGGGTAGAGATCCCTTCTTACCCTTCTCACTATAACTTTCATTCGCTTCGGAACCCAACCCCCACAAACTCATGTGTTTATATAATTTATCAATTTTTACTCGATGGAATATTTGTACCAATTTTGAAAAAAAAACGAATAACTAAAATTATATCTATTGTACTTGGGACATTTAATACCAAGAGCTATCTCATAAATATTAAAGCATATACAGTTTAATTGATTATTTTTAACACCGAATAATTTCGATAGACACCATTTTTCAAGTTATATTAACCATGCTCTAGAAGAGTGTCATTTCAGGTACATAATATTGATCCACACCTAAAATCTGAATTTAAATGGAAGTAGCAGAGTTTCTTTGAGCTTGAATCATATGTCAAATCCAGTTGTTGTGATTGATAGTCATACAACACAAAATTCATCCAAGGAAATGAAACATGTTACATTGTTCAACAACAATTAATGTTTACATGTATAGGCTTTTATTATTGATGTGAACCATAAGAAGACGACATAGTCAAAAAAAAATACAGCATTTTTACATATAAAATTTAAATAGAAAATTAGCTTGAATAACCGCATTCAAGATCCAAAACAAATTGTAATTCAAACTAAACTGCATATAATGTCACACCCCTAATTACGAATATAAATAACTAAAAATCAAACATATGCATTGTAACACCCCAAAAATGGGACAAACAAAAATTTCTGGAAAATGGAAATATGGTAATCAATTTAATACCAAAGCATGAGCTCATCCAAAAAGGGAGTAATAAATGCTTGTTTAATTACAAGTTTTTAATAATAAACATTGAGAGATGACAACGTCCTAATCTAAGATCTAGACAAGAAATAAGATTACAATTGGTTGTCATCTACTTCCAAAATAATCGTCTTCTATAATGGCATCCCAAAATCTCCCAAGCTCACATCTAAAGGCCCGCTAAACCTTCTTGGTGGTCGCACCGCTAGGACCTAAGATACACATCAAACCAAACAAGTGTTAGGCCAAACGAGCCTAGTGAGTTGAACAATAATCATGGCATAAACATTTAGATCATTTATAGACATAAACACCATACAGGAATCAATGGGGGAGAGCAATCACATTAATGAGTTCCACATCAAGTCAATGCACCTTGATGTTCACTTGCTTGAGCAACATCCCGAAGGCCCGACACATTTGAAGACTACCTCTCAGACATTACTCTAAATGGTGGAGGTCTAGGTGCATACCGTCATGGTGGCACCCTAAGACTACATCCTCCTAGAGTTTACTCATAGTTCCTCCAACATACATATAACATCCATCTCTATACATATTCCATATCAACAAGATACACATATAAGACCCCGCATAGTTCCAATCCCATTTTAGGTCCAAAACTCTAAAGCATGTAAGTTCAATAATGATATTCACAAATCCCATGATATTACACAATCATGACCAAACAATGTCAATAATAATCCCATCAAAGTCCACATGATAAACAATAGCCAAAATCCCCAATAATCACAAAAGTAGTTGTTAGGTCAAACTTATTAGGTGATCAGATTTATACATGTATATAAAGTAATGACCAATAAACACCCAAGATATGTATATCATTTGAAAATGGTTAGAAGAAACTCACTATCTAGGGTTTTTAGATGAAACCCTAGAAACTTGGTTGAGATGGTGAGAAGGTAGGGACTTGATTGTGCCTTAAATGTTTCACTTGAATGTTCCTTCAACTTCCTTACTCACCAATAAATGCTCTCCACTTACCCTAGGGTTTTTGTAAGTGATGGAAGGTTTTGAGATGGAGGAAAATCGCCCGAACACTCTACAAATCGGCTCTAAATCGATGGTAGTGAGAAAATGAAGTCAAAATGGTCAAAGTAGGGTTTTTATACTCTCGGTCCCTGTCGGCGACAGTGCCCGACGACATTGCCCATGGCACTGTCACATGGGCACAATCACGCCACTTCCCAAACCTCGGTACATACCATGTGATATTGATCGGCGATAGTACCCATGTCACTATCGTGGTGGCATTGTCGCGCCAGCCCACCAAGTCTCGGTACAAACCCCGCGACTGTGCCCTGCGACTGTGCCCATGGCACTGTCGCACCACACCCCTGAGACCCGAAAATTATGCTTCGATTCGATTGCGCACACATATATAGATATTTCAGTTAAAGCATAATAAGACTATACCAAATGCGAATAAATTTATACACCAAAGGACTTCAGACTCATAAATTACTATGATTAATAAAACGCTAGACGTGAGTACTTACCTTAAATTTCTCGGGTGTTACAATCCTCCCCACCTAATAAGGATTTTGTCCCCGAAATCTCGGTAATTCAAAATAAGTGAGGGTATCATTTTCTCATGTCCTCTTCCTACTCCCACGTCACGTTTGCGCCTCGGTGATGCTTCCATTGGACCTTTACCATTGTTACTTCTTTGTGCCTCAATTGCTTCGTCTTTGATTCCAATATGGCTTCCACTTCTTCCATACATCGGTTACCGTTGTCCACCCGAATTTCCATCAAAGGAATAACACTTTCCTCCTCGGCTAGGCATTTGCGAAGGTAACACACGTGAAACGTAGGGTGGATCTCATCCATTTCCGGTGGCAAGTCCAATCTATAGGCTTGTAGTCCAACTTTCTCCAGAATGGTGAAGGGTCCAATAAAGCGAGGACTAAGCTTTCCGTGCTTCCCGAAACGGATGATCCCCTTCCATGGTGACACCTTCAACATAACCCGCTCTCCCACTTAGAACTCGACCGGTCTTCGCTTTTTATATGCATAACTTTTTTGTCGGTCTTGAGCCGCTTTCAACCGCTCTCGGATATTTTTCACCTTATCTACCGTTTCTTGTACTATTTCTGGTCCCGCAAATTGCTTTTCTCCCGCCTCGAGCCAACACACCGGTGTCCTACATTTTCGTCCATAAAGTGCCTCGAACGGTGTCATTCCAATGCTCGAATGATAATTGTTGTTGTACTATTTCCGGTCCCGCAAAGTGTCTTAGAAAACTTGTTAAGAATCTCAAAAGCGTCCTACAAACACAGCCCCTTTAAATAACACATTTTATTGTTTTATCTTATAAAATTAAGTCCTATAAAATAATCTATTAGGACAAATAAAAAATTATTGACGACCTATAAACCCAATTTTCTTGTTGTGATACTGCATTACTTTGTTATAGTAGAACTTAAAAAACAAATCAATCTTATTACCTTTTTTTATAATACACTTCTTGAAGTATGTGATGAAATAATTTTCAAGACATCATCATTCTTTTTAAATATGTGACATAAATGAAGGATATTTTATTTGGTTGTTGGAAAATAAAACAATTTGGGGCCCAACTTTAATTAATTTGGGACCCAACTTTAATTAATTTGGGACCAAGTATTTAAAGTGGTATAAGTAGGAATAATCAAGTTTATAACATATTTGACACCTCTAGTCAATTATATAGATACCTAAATTAAGACGAATCATGTGAGAAGAAGAGTTAAGGTAAGATGATAAGAAGGGATTTGGACCCTTGATCATTTTTAGGGTGTGTTTGGTATCCAGACAACAGGACAGAACAGTTGTTCCTAATTTACCCCACCCATGAATCGCGCTTGATACGGGGATTGATCTGGTGTATCTCGGTACATCTCGATGCATCTCATCCTAATGTGCATCCAAGGGTAGAGATCCCTTCTTACCCTTCTCAATATAACTTTCATTCGCTTTGGAACCCAACCCCCACAAACTAATGTGTTTATATAATTTATCAATTTTTACTCGATGGAATATTTGTACCAATTTTGACAAAAAAAAAACGAATAACTAAAATTATATCTATTGTACTTGGGACATTTAATACCAAGAGCTATCTCATAAATATTAAAGCATATACAGTTTAATTGATTATTTTTAACACTGAATAATTTCGATTGCCAGGATCTATTTCTTAACAAGAATAATGAACTCAGAAACAATATTAAAGGAGTTGCGGAATAACACTTTAATATTCAACAATCAATGAAACAGTGAATCAGAAATCACAATCTTGTAAACTTTATTGAAATATTAAAGCTACAAGTTTTCAAACAAAACCTCAATATTGATAAACAGGCTCACCAATACGAATTCTACTTCTCTAGAATTAGGATTATAAACCTTGAGGTTAATTCTCTCTATGAAAACAAAAACTCAGAATATTGTCTATCTAAACAATTCAGACTAATTCTATACATATACTAAAGATAAAAGATAATTACAAAATATAAAAGATCTTCAGTATATTCTTCCATAGTTATTTCCAAGCTTTCCATGAATATCTTCAATCAATACAGCTGTCTTCATTGCCATACGAAGTCTTCATCTCATAAGCAGCACTATCTTCATGAGCAGTATTAATACACAGCAGCATTAACACTCTGAGCAGTATTAAGTTCAGCAGTACCAACTACTAGCAGTACTAACTTTGCTTAGCAGTAGTAACTTCTTTAAGCAGTATTAATCTGTCTCAGCAGTAGTAACTTTTCTCAGAAGTAGTAACCATGTTGTGCTAGCAGCATTAACCATACTTGAACAATTCTTCAATACCCAACATCGATAGACACCAATTAATGTTTAACAACAATTAATGTTTACATGTATAGGCTTTTATTATTGATGTGAACAATAAGAAGACGACATAGTCAAAAAAAATACAGCATTTTAACATACAAAATTTAAATAGAAAATTAGCTTGAATAACCGCATTCAAGATCCAAAACTAATTGTAATTCAAACTAAACTGCATATAATGTCACACCCCTACTTACGAATATAAATAACTAAAAATCAAACATATGCATTGTAACACCCCAAAAGTGGGACAAACAAAAATTTCCGGAAAATGGAAATATGGTAATCAATTTAATGCCAAAGCATGAGCTCATCCAAAAAGGGAGTAATAAATGCATGTTTAATCACAAGTTTGTAATAATAAACATTGAGAGATGACAACCTCCTAATCTAAGATCTAGACAAGAAATAAGATTATAATCGGTTTTCATCTACTTCCAAAATAATCGTCTTCTATAATGGCATCCCAAAAAGCTCCCAAGCTCACATCTAAAGGCCCGCTAAACCATCTTGGTGGCCGCGCCGCTAGGACCTGAGATACACATCAAACCAAACAAGTGTTAGGTCAAACGAGCCTAGTGAGTTGAACAATAATCATGGCATAAACATTTAGATCATTTATAGACATAAAGACCATACAGGAATCAATGGGGGAGACCCATCACACTAATGAGTTCCACCTCAAATCAAAGCACCTTGATGTTCACTCATTTGAGCAACATCCCGAAGGCCCGACACATTTGAAGACTACCTCTCAGGCATTACTCCAAATGGCGGAGGTCTAGGTGCATACCTATTATTCCCAGATTTGATCAAGTTCTTATCTAAAATGCAATCACAAACAAGATTAACCAAACTACCGGTTTTCAATTAATCACAAGATTTGTTTACAATTGATTCAGATCACTTTCTCTCTCTAACTCAGTATGCGTACACTTTCTCTCTCTAACTTGAAAACTACTATTTGCTTGTTACCACTTGTTACTACCAAGACTTCTAACCACAAGTCTATTAAAAAAAACAACTAAGAAACACACACTTACAAACAAACTCAAAGACTTTGACTTTGACATTTATTGCAGGACTTTGATTTTCACTTGAGAAGTTGACTTTTGAGCTTTGACTTGGCTTGACTTTGATCTTCAGTCTTTATGATCTTGTATCCAACAAATATGTGCACTAATAATCTCCCCCTTTGGATTCGAGATCATCTCTAAAAAGATTTTGCAATTCAATCTCCTCCTTTAAGCTCAAAAATTACAATCTCCCACTTTATGGATTTCTTTCAAGTTGAATCTTCCCCTTTATGCTCAAAATAATCTTCACAAACTCTTAGTAATCTTCCCAAAGTCTGTCTTCAAAAGTATCAACAATCTCCTCCAAAGATGATAGAAACCTCTTTCAGACATTGGAAAGAAATTATCTTCAGATTTAGCTCAGTTCACTTCAGCAAAATTATCTCCAAAGAAAATTTCTCAAAAAATCTGCTCTTCTTCTGAAATCTTTGAACTCTTATGTTTCATCTTCCAACAAACTTTCTTTAAAATGACATAAATTTCTCCTTTCAGCTCCAAACTTTCTTTATCAAACCATATTTCTTGAATATCTCTCCCTTCTTTAACATTTCTTGATATTGTCTCCCCTTTTTTGATGATTGGAGCATTGAAATCATCAAAACTTTGCAAGAAATCTCTTTGATCTAATCTGACCACTGATCTTTCATACTGAGCCTCTGACCATCTATCGATCCAAAAAGATATTCATTCGAATCTTTGTAAATTCAGACAAATTATGAGTGAAACACCTGAATCAACAAATGAATCAGTTAGAAGTGCCTGTCAGTAACATGAAGTCACTGTGTGTAACGAATACTCAATGGAAAGGAGCTTTTGTGATGTTCACTTCCCCAGGTCTTCCATTCAATCATCGAAACACCACAAAGGAATTTCTATGAACGTTAAGACAAGAAAACATATTCCTTGTGTGTTCGTGCAATTAAGCACTGATGATTGCTTTTGATAGGCTCAAAATTATGTAAACCATTGAGACAACAACAGTTAAACACAGACTCGATTGTGCATGATCAAAGTGCGAAGGTGGGGCAGACTTCCTTCTTTTTCAATATCCAGATTTTCCAAATGAAAACCAGATAGATTATGTGTTGCGTCCCCTTGAAATATGAAACATTTTCTTGTTAAGAAGAAAATGAGTAGCTGGTGGGGTTTTTATCAAAAGTTGGCATGGGCTAGTTGCCTGTTTCAATAATGTTCACGAAGAATTGTGAAACACTAGTAATGTGGCTGTCTGGCTTAGAAAAAGTTGGTGCAGAGTTTGATATTCTTTTACTCTGTTCTCACGCCCTCTTTCTTTTAATCATTAAGCTCGCGTCTAACCAAACTCTCATTTTCATTTTACCTCATCGCTCAACCCACACTCAGTATTTGACTCCTCACTCTTCGATCACTCAAGGATTAACTTCTTGGGTAGGAAACACTGGTTAACGTGAATCCATAGAAGTTTCATTTAACCTCACACAACGAACCCATGTTATCCTATAAGAACATGTTGCTCAACTGATTTAACTTTGCAGTTAAAATACATAGAAATACAAGTCAGGTATATATATATATATATGCTCATGGATATAATCATGAAGATTTGAGCATTTTAAACATTGAAGACTTATCAAACAAGGTAATTGAATGAATGAAATTAATACAAGAAACTTGTTTGAAAATCTGACATTGTATGAAAAAGATCAGAATCGAAATGATTTATCAATTAAGGCTTAGGTCAGCAAAAAAATTGGAATATGTCTATACGATTCAAAATATAGACAAGTCTTGAAAGAACATTTCGAAATGAAATCACGCTCAAACATTCTTTGAAGTTCAATCGGGATGTATCACCATCGAAAAAATTTGTTCAAATTTGAGACATGGTGATAACATATCCAACAAAAAGTTAAACCGGTGTGTGTGAATACTTGAAAGTATATGGAAAAGATAATACGCAAGTATTAATCTTTGGAAACATACGGTTTGTAAACATTAAAGCACAAATAAAATTGAAAACATTTAAAAATCACACTTCTAAAATTCATGGAATCATTTTAAGAATCAGAAGTGGTTTGAACATTTAAGAACATGTTTTCATACCTGAAAGGTGTCCTTCTTTTAGATACATATGAGATTAAGATTAGAAATAAACCTTTTCGCTCAGTCTTAAATCTCATCAAGTCAGCTCTAAGTCATATAGATATGATCGTTTAAGCTTCCTCTCAAATCTGCAAAATTCACAAAAGTCGTCAAAGTGCAAAGCTTCATTCACAACATTTATTGAAAAGTAAATGACAGAAAGCAGTAAAACTTTGAATGTACAAGTTCTGATCAGATATAATCAAAAGTCATATACTCCCCCTTAAATTATGCATCATAAAATATGTCAGTGAAAAACATGATAGAGATCTACAACTCCACCTAAAATGTAGATCGTCTTATCTTTCGAATGCATATTTTCAGTAGAAATATGTACTCCCCCTTGAAGGTTGATCTCCTCATTTGAGTATCGGAGTACAATATCATATAAGCACAGGAGTAGCATCTCTTTTGATCATTGAAGAGTGAGTTCTAAACTGTTGTGTTTAGAAGTCACACTTTTTTCAGCATTAAGGTGCGGGTTTTGAACTGTATTATTCAAAAGCCTAGTTCCTTTTACTCCATCTTAACTTCATATACCTGCAACATAGATTCATCTTTCGGCTTTGGAACCCATTTATAGCTGGGTCCCCGCAGGTTAGTGCAAGATTTTGGCACCCATTTAAAATTGGGTCCTCTTTTCTTTTGAAAAACATTTGAAACATTAGTATGATAAGAATATATATGATATGTGCCAAACCAATCATCAGAATATTGTCGAGACGGACAATCATTTCTTTTATAATTAGAAAACTTTCTAGTAGACGAAGATAATTGGAACAATTGCTTTATTGAATATTTCTTGTAAGAAGATACAAGTTTTTGTTTATTGAAAGCAATATTCTCAACTATATCAATAATACTAGAAGTTTCTCTATTACAAGTAGAATCAGAAAATGATTTAGCAGTCTCTTCAATCTTCTGCTTTGGTAGCTATGTTGATTTAACTCCATTCTTTTTCTTTCTCACATCTGAAACATTTAAAACTTTAGAGTTAGAACTGTGAGATTTATAAGATTGCTTTTTCTTTGACTTACCAGTGGTTTTCTTTTTCTGTGAATATCTAGATTTCCTTTTCTTACCTCTAGCATTCTTGGGATTCACAGAAACTGGTTCATCAACTTTCGTTGATGTTTCACCTTTCTCGTACACACTGGGTAGTCCGAAAGAGTTTATAATAAACTGTGAATGATCAGGAAGTTTAGCATTAAAATCAAATTGACCAACACAATCATCTAACACACCTTCAGAGTTTAAAAAATCAAACTCTTCATTAAGCAGATCAGAAATATCATCAGATTTTGAAGCTTTGGAAATTTTAGAAAATTTTGAATTTATAAGCACAGTGGAAAACACAGTTTGTTCTAAGTCCATCAAAATTATTTCTTCAACTAGAGTATTCTCGAGTTCAGAAATTTTACTTTCTAACATGAGAGGAGGTACGTAAATCTTACCTTCGATAGGCTTAGCCTCCAACTCTTTTGAAGAATAACTCTCAAAATAGTCATTAGAAAGAAATTTTGATTTATCAGAACTATAACTATAATTCAACTTCTCATAACGGAATGGAAGTTGCATTTTAGTTGTGTTCTTCCGTTTATCTTTTTCCTTAGCTTCATCCTCGTTAGACAGTTTGGTCCACTTAACTTTGAGTTCAGGGTATTGAGGTGCCAGTTTTAAAAATCCAAAGTCATAAAGCGCAGGCACCTTTGAAATACCCTTTTTGAGGTAGTGTGGGTTCTCGTAACCATGTCCCCAACACTCACTACTCTCTTTAGGTTTGTTCAAATGAATGGTGTGTTCAGTTTGACCTAAACTGTAAAGATTTTCCTGCAAAACATTCACCTTGTCAGTTAAAGATTTATTTTCTTTTGAAAGTGAAGAACACTTTTTAGCAATCTCTTTTGATTCAAATTGACACAGTTTATACTTTGAAGTAGTTTCAGATAATTCATTGTGAAGTATAGTCTTTTCTTTTGCGCTGGTATCGATGTTTTTATGTAAGGCTTCAACCAATACATTCTTCTCAGCAAGATCCTTGCTAAGTTTCAGTATTGACTGTTTGTTTTCTTTCATGATACCTTTTTTGCGTTCATGTTTAGACTTTACTTCTTGGAATTCAATCATCATAGCTTGCATAGCATTATGAAAATCAGATTTAGACATATCACATACCTCTTCATTGTCCTCTTCACAGTCAGAATCTGCTTCAGCTTCAAACTCAGTCTTTCCCATAAAGCACAGATGGGCTTTCTCTTCTTCCTCCTCTGAATAATCAAGCCAAAACTCATCCTCCGCCATGAGTGACTTTCCAGCCTCTTGTTGCTTAGCCAAGAGCATCTTGTTCTTGTAGTACTCTGAGTTTCGGACTTTGGGCTTTCTGCAATCTTTAGCAAAGTGTCCGAGTTTGCCACAGTTGTATCACTTAGTCGGTTCTGGCTCTTTCTTTTGTTCAGCTTTGTACTTCTTTTCTTCAGGCCTTGTCTCTTCTATTTTCTTTCCTTCAATCCTCTCCTTGTGTTCATAGTTTCACGAGCCCGACGAATACCTCTGATTGTTTGAACTAGGCTTTTTGTAGAACTTCTTCTGAAAGGCTTTGGTCAGCATCATCATGGCCTGCTTTAAGTTCTCACAGTCATCGGAATCAGAATTATCTTCACTATCAGCCTCTTCCGACTCAGAAACTATGACCTTCTTCTTCTTTTTCAAACTTACAGACTTCTTTTTGACTACCAAAGCCATAGGATCAGTAACCACTCTTTCAGCCTTTTTCTTTTCCTCTTTTATCTCCTCCACCTCTTCCTCGTTTTGCCTCAGAGTTTCATATACCTCGTGAAGTGGAATCTCGTTCAGGTCTTTCATCTGCTTCATTTGTCTAGTGAACCTTTTCCACTCAGGTTGGAGGATGCTGAGAAACTTGATGTTAAGCTCAATCTGTGACTTCTTTACTTTGTTATTACTGAGCTCGTTCAGTAAAGTCACAAATCTATCACATGTAGTCTCCATAGTTTCACCCTCCTTGGCCTTGAACTCTTCATAATTGTTAAGGAAGTTGGAGACATTGAGCTGGTTTTCGATCTTTGATCCGAGCATCATTTTCTCCAATTGATCCCAAATTTGTTTGCCTGTAGCATTGTAGCTATCAATCTTTACATAGATCCCATTTGGGATGCCTTGTAGAATAAATGATTTCACCAGTCTATCAGCTTTTACTCTTTTTCTCTGCTCTTCAGTGTATTCCTCGAGTGGTAGTAGGTACTCTCTCTGTTCCTCTTCTCCAGGTTATCCTACATTATGAGTCTTTGTTGGAAGTTTCATGACACCTTCCTTCAAAGATTTTCTGATATAATCCCCCAAATCATGTCCATCAATAAAGTCTAGAAAATGGTCCTTCCACTGCTCGTACTCTCCTTTGAAGAGTACCAGTGGCTTTACACCTGTTCCGATCGCGAGAGCTTCCCTTGATGACATCCTGTTTTCAAAATATTCAATAAGAACTTGACAAACAATCGTTAGTCCAAATGAAATCAAGTAAATCAGAAAAACTTAGAACGAAAATTAGAAATGAAATATCCAAAATTCTCTAAGTCTGGAATTCGCACATAAGAGTGAAAGACATGGAATTCGCATGAACAATTCGCATACAAGCAAGAATCAAACAGAATTCGCACACAACTCACACTATAGAATTCGTATGAAAGAAGTTTTCAGAATTCGCATGAAACACTCACACGAATTCATCACTTAGAAAAATCTAAAAACTTTTATGCGAAAACACAAGAATTCGTATGATACTATACTGCGAATTCTAAGAAATTCGCACATGAGCCTTATGCGAGTTATGTCCTTTTCGCATACAAGAGATATGCGAAATATGTCCTTGAAAGAATTTTCTGAAAAACTTTTCGTACAAACACATATACGAATTCAATCAATTTGCACATGAACATATGCGAATTCTACAAAACTGTGATCACACACATATGCGAATTCTTCTCAATTCACATATCATACAGATGCGAATTCAACACTTGTGAATTTTTAGAATCAAATTCTATGCGAAAACTAATGATTATGCGAAATCCAAGGGTTGTGCGAGTTCAGGATGTGAGTTCTTTAGAAGGATGCGAGTTCTTGATGTGTCTGCGAGTTCTTGAGATCTCGATGAAAAATACTCTCTGATCGACTCGAAATCCTATCAAACCTACAAATTTCGACCTGAAAATTTGACAACTTACTCACCAATACTTCTAGAATTAAACCACCACTGACCTTCAACAAAATTTGTCAGGATCGAATTCTCAACAAGAATTAATTCTCAGAAACAATATCAAAGAAGTTTGCGGAATAACACTTTGATATCTAATGAAACAGAAAACCAAAACAGAATATAATCAACAAACTGTAAACTTGTATTGAATGCTTTGAAGTTACAAGATTACTCACTCAACCTCAATATTGATGAACAAGCTCACCAATACGAATTCTACTTCTCTAGAATTAGGATCTATGCCTTGAGGTTGATTTTCTCTCTTAAAGTATATAAAAACAAAAGTTAAGTCATTATTCTAAACTATACAATATATATACTGAATACAAAGATAATTACAATAAATAAAATATCTTCAGTATATCTTCCATGTATATCTATAAGCTTCCATAATCTTCAGATTATCCAGCTGTCATTCTTTCCATCCGAATCTCTTTAGCAGCACTAACCATGATCAGCAGCATTAACTTCTTCTAGCAGCATTAACTACTAAGCAACACTAACTACTAGCAGTACTAACTAGCTAAGCAGTACTAACTTTGTTCAAGCAGCACTAACTATAACTAGCAGTATTAATAGTACTAGCAGTAGTAACACTCAGCAGTATTAACCTTTAAGTCTTCTAGCAGTAGTAACTTTGAACCAGCAGTATTAACCATACTTGATGAATTCTTCAGTTCCCAACAATCTCTCCCTAACTTGACTTTTAGGAAGAGAAGTCAAGTTCTTCAGAATTAATCTTCAAGATGCTCCCAAAACTCTATCATGGCCTAAATTCCAGTGTTTGCATCCAATCCCAAACTCTGATTGATGATTCTTTGAATCAAGTATTTAGCCATTTCTGAATCTGGAACACACCTTAACTTTTTCTTCAGCATGGCATGTAGCTTCAATCTGCTATGATTATACACTCTATCCACTAGAAAGTATTCAGTGTGATTTAAATCCAAAGTCACTGTATATACTCCACTAATTTCATATAGAGTCCAACTGTTTACTGATTTGAAGACATCCTTGATCAAGTGCTCTACTTCTTCAGGTTTGAACATCATACACAGATACTCCATTACCAGTTTTGTAATTGAAATTCCTGGAGCCTTTAGAAGATCTGCATACAACTTCATTCCTATCTCAAACATCTCTTCAAGGTCTGATCTAGAACATGTTCTGACAATTTTTGCCCATGTGTTGAACACTTATACTTTTCATCCTTTCTTTTCAGCCTTATGTATTCCTTTCCATCCACTGTCAATGTATCCCAGAGAATGACCTCAGGAGGCTTAACTCCTACAGGTTCTGCTGAAATTGGTTCAGGCACTTTGTCCATCACTACCATATACAAATTTACATCATCAGTGTTAGCTGGCTCTGTCTGTTTAGATGACTCAGGTGCCCCTTCTTCTTCAGCTACCTTCTCAGCCTCTTCTTCAGATACTCTAGGCTTCTTGATTGGCTTTCTTCTTGCCATCATCTTTGTTCTCTTTAAAGTCCTTAGACTTTCTCCCAGAGTGGACTCTTTCTTAGGAGGTGTTTCTTGCTCATCTGGAAATGGCTTTTGACAATCAAAGTCATTACTTTCTTTTATCCTCTTCTCCATCTCCACCCTTGCAGTTTCATTTCCCTGTAGCTTTAACATCTCTGAATCATAGAGCTCTTTGATCTTCTCAAAAGACATTTTGGAGAACATCTCCTTTTTGACTCCTACAGCACCTTTGAGAAATATAATCATCTTGTTCCTCTCTTGGGTACCTAGGAATGTCTTTGAGGGTTTTCTCTTCTTTGTAACTGTTTTCACCACTGATTTCTTCATACTTGCAGCTTTCTTCTGTGCAATTTCAGTTGCCATACTCTGTTGATAAGCTTCATTCAGTTCAGCAGCTAGAGCTTTTGCCATTTCCCTGTCCTTTTCCATCTGAGCTCTTTCTTCCTTTCAATGTCATCTTGCATCTTTCTAGCTAGGGCTTCATCTGATTCAACCAACCTTTGCTTTTTGATTGGTTGATCAGATTCCACCATCTTTGCTTTTCCTTTGTCTTTGCTCATTGCCTTCTTACTGTTATCTTTCTTGATCACATCACCTTGTTCTTTGATGATTACTCCTTTGGTCTTTGAAGTGACCTTGGGAGTATCATTC
This sequence comes from Arctium minus, assembly GCA_954870635.1. NCBI lineage: Eukaryota > Viridiplantae > Streptophyta > Magnoliopsida > Asterales > Asteraceae > Arctium > Arctium minus. Next base: position 69,627,832 of record OX941094.1, on the reverse strand, counting down.
TTGGCTTTAAGTAAGGTTTCTGCAATCTCAAGATCTGTTAAAACTTCTTTCACAGTTTCTGCTGCTTTATTAATGTCTGCAGTAGTAACTGTTTCTGCTTGCTGCTCCCCCTCAACATCAAGTTTCTCTCCATCAATCTCCCCCTTTCTTGTGACTTCTTCCATGTTGATCTCCCCCTTTTTGGGAGCATCATTCTCAGTGGTCCTTCTCCTTAGTTGGAATTGCTTTCTCTTCTTCCTCTGTACCAGACTTAGCACCATCTTCTTCAGCTTAGCAATTTGTACTTGTTGGGACAGAATGACCAGCTTCATCTCCTCTATTTCTTTTCCTTGTTTCAGAACATCTAGGTTGATGTTACCCATTGCCTCCATCAATTCATCATAAGTATATCTGTCCTCACCTTCTCCAGGAGTGTTACCCCCTATTGAAGGATCATGGGATCTTTTATTAGTGGAAGTCTTCTGCCTAGCAGAAGCCCTGTCCACCCCTGTGGTTTCTTGGCACCAGGGACCTTCAAATGATTGCTCATTCAAAGTTGCCATGGGGGAGGTCTTATTGATGTTACCACTTTCCTCCTCTGTGCTAGCAGGAGTAGTGGCAGCCTCATCACCCATATGCTCTACCTCCTCCTCAGAGAGCACCTCCTTTGGGTTGGGAGACACCCTTGTGGTTTCCCTTTGGATATTCTCTAGGGGAGAATTCTCCCTTAGAGGGCTTATAGGCTTAGTGGGTAATGGTACAAGAAGGGAAGGAGCCTTCTTTACCTGTTTCCTTTTGTAAGTTTGTGTGATTGGAGAGGTTGGTTTTTCAAGAAGGGACTGGGGAATTGATTTTGAGAGGGAAGGTTGGGCTTGGCTAGTAGTGGGTTGGTCTAATGGGGGCCTTGACCCTGCTGCCATACCTTCATTGGTTTGGGACACCACCATCATTGTAGAGAACAATGGGGTGTCAACTCCTTCAGAGTCCCCAGCAGATCTTCTCATATTTGAGAAAACCTTTCCTTTTGGGGGTTTAGGTACATATACCCCAACAGGTTGAGGTATATCCGTCAATTCATGAGTAATAACTTCTTGAACAAACCTGGGATACATAAAGAAGCTCTTTTTGTTTCCCATGTTTGAGACAAGATCACTGAAAATCATTTTAGAGAAATTATACTTTCTGGCAGTGGCCAAGCACACCAAAGCATAAGCAATAGTGCTGCTGAACTCACTCCATCCAGTAGTCTTTTTGGAGATACAATGCATAAGAGTATGGACAAAGAAACGCCATTGGGGTGAAAATTTTGCTTTAGAGAATTTGAAAACTCCCAATGGGCCTCCATACCCCATTCTTATAAGATTGGAAAACAGTTCATCGTTTGGGATAGAGGTTATACCAGAGGCATCGTCGAGACGTAGACTGATGCGAATAACCTCTTCAGTAACCGTTAGAGATTGATCACAGATTCTTGTCTTGATCATCTGCACACCATTCTCAACAACAATGGTTGCATTAGCCCAGAACTGCCTTTGATGCTCGATATAGATTGTAGGGGATACAATAAGAGCATGAGCAATGTGGCTTGACTTGAGGAAATTCACAATCTGATGAAATCCTGCAGCTTGCTTTGGCTTTTGTAGCATTGCAATCTCGTTGTGCTCGTCGATAAAAGTCATGGATGCCATTGATCTTAGTGAAAAGCTTGCCTGAACACTTCGAACTTGAGAGAGAAAAGGTTTTGAGCGCAAGAGAACAGTATGCAAAGAGTCGTTATGAACTTTTAGGCGGGCAAAGAGTATTTATAGTATTCGGAACATAAGCAGTATTAACCTAGAGCAGTATTAACTACTAGCAGTATTAACTAACTAGCAGTATTAACTACGAGCAGTATTAACTAACTAGCAGTATTAACTGAAAGCAGTATTAACTACTAGCAGTATTAACTGAAAGCAGTATTAACCACTAGCAGTATTAACCACTGAAAGCAGTATTAACTAGCTAGCAGTATTAACTGAAAGCAGTATTAACTGCAAGCAGTATTAACTAACTAGCAGTATTAACTACTAGCAGTATTAACTGAAAGCAGTATTAACCACTGAAAGCAGTATTAACTAGCTAGCAGTATTAACTGAAAGCAGTATTAACTGCAAGCAGTATTAACTAACTAGCAGTATTAACTGAAATACTCCTTTTAAACCTGCTAAACACTGAGTACTGCTATGCATATCCTGAAAAAGAAGATTAGTAACTCCAAGAATAATATACAGGTATAAAGCCACTTTTTGAGAAGGGGATTATTCAGAGTTGATCATTCCCACACTTGTTACCAAGAAAGTGAATCTACCCACATCAAAAGCTTTAGTGAATAGGTCAGCAAACTGATTATCAGTGTGAACTTTGACAACTTGAATAAGCTTCTTTTCATTACAATCTCTTATAAAGTGATACCTGATCTCAATGTGCTTTGTTTTTGAGTGCTTGACTGGATTATTCACAATGCTAATAGCACTGCTGTTGTCAATAAAGATTGGAGTGTGTAGAAAGGTTACCCCATAATCCAACATTTGATTCTGAATCCATAAGACTTGAGAACAGCAACTTGCAGCTGCTATGTACTCTGCCTCTGTTGTAGATGTGGATACTGTGGTTTGTTTCTTGCACTGCCATGAGACTAGTCTAGCACCCAAAAACTGACATCCTCCAGAAGTAGATTTTCTGTCCAAGTTTGCCCCACCTAGATCACTGTCTGAGTATGCTATTAGGTCAAAAGGTGAGTTATGAGGATACCAAAGTCCCAATCTGGGTTGCCCTTTGAGATATCTGAATATCCTCTTAACAGCTTGAAAGTGAGATTGCTTTGGCCTAACTTGAAATCTTGCACATACACAGACTGGAAACATTATATCTGGCCTTGATGCTGTGAGATACATGAGAGAGCCAATCATGGATCTATAATGATGCACATCCATATCCTCCCCCTCAAGATCTGTTGTGATCTGCTTGTGTGTTTCCATAGGTGTGCTGGCAGGTTTTGATTCTGAGAAACCAAACTTGGTTAGAATATCCTGCACATACTTGGATTGACATATGAAAATGCCATCTGACTTCTGTTGAACTTGGAGTCCAAGGAAGAAAGTAAGTTCCCCCATGGAACTCATTTTGAACCTTTGATGCATTAAATCCTCAAACTCCTTGCACATGTTGTTTCTTGTAGATCCAAAGATAATGTCATCAACATAGATTTGGACCAGCAAAATATCCTTCTTCTTTCTTTTAATAAATAGAGTCTTATCAATGACTCCTCTTTCAAAGTCATTTTCCAAGAGATAGGATGACAGAGTGTCATACCATGCTCTTGGGGCTTGATGTAGTCCATAAAGTGCTTTCTTTAATTTGTATACCCTATCTGGATAGCTTGGGTTTTCAAACCCTGGTGGTTGACAGACATATACTTCTTCTGCAATTTACCCATAGAGAAAGGCACTTTTTACATCCATTTGATAGACTTTGAAGTTCATGTAAGAAGCATAGGCTAGGAATAGTCTGATTGCTTCTATTCTAGCCACAGGTGCAAACACTTTTTCATAATCTATACCCTCTTCTTGAGTATATCCCTGAGCCACCAGCCTTGCTTTGTTCCTTATGACAATACCTCTTTCATCTCTCTTGTTTCTGAAAATCCACTTTGTGCCAATTGCTCTGTGACCTTTAGGAAGGTCTACCAGATCCCATACATCTTGTAGCTTGAACTGTAGCAGTTCCTCTTGCATTGCTTCTATCCAGCTAGATTCTTTCATAGCATCATGTGCCTTTTTAGGCTCAAGCTGTGATAGAAAACAAGAAAGCACTGTATGCTGTTGATCTTGCATTTCCTGAAGCCTGCTTTGATGTCTAGTCATCATAGGAGAAGAGATATCTCCTATTACCAGCTGTGGAGGATGATTCTTTTGAACTCTGGTGTTATGACTAGGTTCTTCATTCAGTCCATCCTCAAGATTAGATTCATGCAACTCAACTGAAGTGTTTTCAGATGCCACTTCATTATTTTCTTGAGTCTCCTTATCTCTAGTGTCTTCTTCACTCTGGCTTGGTCCAGTAAATGATTCCTTTTCACAGTCTTCAACAGAATTTACTGTGGGTATGGGAAAAATCACAGATTTAGATAGACTTTCTTGAACTTGTGTGATCCCTGATCCTCCACTTCCTGTTCCTGTATACTCATTACTGACACCAAAAGAGTTAGTTAGTGAATCAATGTCAAATAGCCACTGAGGTCCAGACCCAACAGGATTTGGTGTGTTCTCATTGCATTTGACATTGTCACTTTCTTCAATTATTCTAGAAGAAGAGTTAAAAACTCTGTAAGCCTTACTCTGAGATGAATATCCAACAAGAAATCCATCATCTGCTTTGTTATCAAACTTACCTAAGTGAGATTTGGTATTTAGAATTGTACAAGGACACCCAAAAGGTTTGAAGAAACCAATAAAAGGTTTTCTTTTATTTAAAAGCTCATATGGGGTCTTGTTCTTTTGTTTGACCACTAGAACTCTGTTTTGGACATAACAAGCAGTATTAACTGCTTCAGCCCAGAAGGTAATTGGCAATTTGGAATCAGCCAACAGAGATCTAGCAGCCTCTATTAGTGTTCTATTCCTCCTTTCAGCAACACCATTCTGTTGAGGAGTCCTAGGAGCACTATATTGCCTCTCAGTACCTTTTTCTTCACAAAAGGTGTTTAGATCATGATTTTTAAACTCAGTTCCATTATCTGATCTAATGACTTTTACTCTTTGATTAGTTTGGTTTTCAATTCTTAGAATAAAGGATTTGATAAGACCACTTGTTTCATCCTTAGTCCTTAGAAAATATACCCAAGTAAATCTGGAGTAATCATCAACAATAACCAAGCAGTAAGATTTCTTGCCTATACTCATAACATTTGTAGGACCAAACAGATCCATATGCAGTAACTGGAGACAAGAAGAAACAGAATTTAACTCTTTGGTCTTATGAGAAGTTTTGTGTTGTTTGCCTTTAAGACAAGCAACACAATGATCATCACATGAAAAGACTTTTGAAGGTAAACCTCTTACAAGGTTATTTTTAACAAGATTGTTCATAGTCTTGAAATTCATGTGACACATCCTTCTGTGCCATAGAGAGGATTCATCTACAGAAGCTTTTGAAACAAGACAATTTAGAGATGAATCACTGTCAACATTGTCCAAATCAAGACAGTAAACATTGTCCTTTCTTGGAGTTCTAAGTAGTATCATGCTTTCATCAACTACCTTGAACCCTGGAGCAAGGATCATACACTCAGTATTAGTAAATAATATACTATGTTGTTTGTCACAAACCTGTGATACACTTAACAGGTTGTACTTTAATTGATCAACATAGTATACATCCTCAAATGTCATCTTACCTTTGGTGACATTACCTTTTCCACTTATCTTACCACCAGTAAGATTATCTCCAAATGCAACATGTCCTCCATTGATATGCTTGAAGTCTTGAAGGCATGACATGTTGCCTGTCATGTGCCTAGAGCAACCACTATCAACATGCCAAATGCTCTTTCCCTTGAGTTGTTGGTTGCCCTGCACATTAGATAAATCAATTAGTATGAATTAGGAACCCAAGCCAAAGTGGTCTTGGGTACCCCTTTCTCATCAAAATACTTGCATTCTTTCTTGACAAGATTTTTGAACTTTAACTCCTCATTCTTGGAGTACTTTGTTACAATAATAGGCTTGGAACTATGTTTGCTAGAATCAGTACTAGTTTTAGAAGTACTAACTGCCTTGGCAGCACTTGCATGCTTAGCAGTACTAACCTTGTTAGAAGTAGTAACTGTGTTAGCAGCAGTAACTGTGTTGGTAGTATTAACCTTTGAAGAGGTATTAACAGTATTAGCAGCATTAATATTTTCAGCAGTACTAACACTGTTAGCAGTAGTAACTGTGTTAGCAGTACTAACACTGTTAGTACTTCTAGGCACCCACATTTTGACACTTTCTTTTAAAATCTTTTTCTTTAAAGTGCCTTTACTTTCAATAGATTTCTTTATCACATGTACCTTTCCAGCCTTTATATAACCCACAGATTTTTGCACAAATCTTTGAAAGTTCATCTGTTGGTTAATAGGGTTAAAGTAACAATACTTAGCCAAATTATTCAACTTGCCACATATAAAACAAGGTTTTGGTCTATTGATTTTATTCAGATCAACTCCTTGTTTCTGAGCCCATTGATTATTCCAGTTTCTTTGATTTCCTCTTTTTAAACCAGAATTTAGGCTCTTGGATTTATTGCAATCACACTGTTTACAAGATCCAGGATTCACAACTGTGGTTTGTTTGTAATGGACCTTGTTATCATTTCCTTTAGTCTTCTCTATCTCCTTGGACTTGACCCAGATTTTCCCACATCCCTCATTGGTGATAATATTTTTTTCTAATGGTATCTTTTTACTCACATTATTTTCCCTGTTCTCACTGGCTCCTTTCTCAGTCAAATTCTTAACTACTACCTCATCCAAAGGATCTATCTTAAAAGCTTCTTCAGACAAGTCCTTTTTCTCTTTAGTTTCTAACAAATCTGATGTAGGAGAAATATAGTTGTTATTGTAAGGAGGGGGTGTATTGTTGTATCCAATACCAGGCTTCATCCTATCATGTATCTGAGCCTTTAGAAGAGAGTCCATTGCTTTTGAAGCATAAGAAAACTTGTCTATGTCAAGCTTAACTTTTGACAGTTCCTCTTTCAGTCTATCATTCTCTTCTAAGGACTTAGACAGTTTGGTTTCTAATTCATTCTTTTCCCACTTCCAATAGTTTGTGTCATAAGAGTGTTGAAGTTCATTAGCTTGAAAGCCTTTGATTTGCTCTTCAAATCTCTCTACTATCAACACATAATCTCTTCTGTCCTTTTCTAATCTTTTGAGATCATCACACATACTTTGATTGTGATCCCTGTATCTTGTAACAGTGTCAATGCAAGATTTAGTGCAAAGATTAGAACTTACCTCAGTGGGGAGATCAGATACTTCTGCCATAAGAGCTTGGTTCTGAATGGCTTCCTCTGCTTGATCACTCCAATCAAATCCCATTCCTTGTTGAGAAACAAGGGCTTGAGCAGAATTCTTGTTCAGATTGTATCCTCCATTCTGAGCTTGTTGGTGGTTGTTGTTTGGAACAGCACTCCTGCATTCTCTAGCAAAGTGTCCTTTCTTGTGACACTTAAAACATTCCACCTTGGTTTTGTCAAAACCAGCTCCATCTTCTCTTCTTTGAGAGAAGTTATTTCTTCCAGTTCTTTTAATGAACTTCTTCACCCTCATGGATAACATGGCCATCTGCCATTTAATATCCATCTCCTCCAGATCATCAGGGTGAATTTGATCCAGATCATCATTAATCAAAGAATTGTTGCTATGACTGGACAAAAAGGCTTCAAAGATAGTTTCAGTGCCTTTTTCTGAACTTACTCCACTGGCAGTACTAACTGCTTCAGGGTTGGCAGTAGTATCAGTGGATGCTAAAAGAAGTGCAGCATTGTGAATATAACCAGAGGGCTTCTTCTTGGTTTCTACCTCAGTTTCAAAAACTCTTAGATCATTGTATAGATCATCAAGTTCTTTCTCTTCCAGATTGTCACTCTGTCTATATGAGACAGTGTACATAGTCCATTCATCCCCAAGAGATCTGAGGAACTTTCTGTTGATATCATCTTGTTCCATCTTCACACCTACAGTAGCCAGTTCACCAATGAGTTTATTGAACCTATCAAAAGTTTGAGTCATAGACTCATTCTTTGTGGAAGTGAAGTTCTCATACTGCTGCTTTAGAACATCTCTTTGATTTCTTTTGATGCTCTTAGTTCCAGCAAATCTTTTCTCTAGAGCATTCCAGAGAATCTGAGCATCAGTGCAGTTGCAAAATTGATGTTGATATTCATTGGGAATGGCCAAGAGCAGAGTGCTCAAGGCCTTCATCTCTGTCTGTCTGATCTTCCTCTCACCATCTGTCTTTGGTGGAGGTCTTTTCCCATCTGGTCCTATCCTTCCAGCTTCAGAAGGACCATTCTCAATGATATCCCACATTGAGTAGTCAGTGAGAAGAATATATTGTCTGATTCTGATCTTCCACATGTCAAACTCACTTGGTTTGAGCATTGGAACCTTAGAAACCAAAGTACTGCTAGATTCTGTAAGATTTTCCATGATGAGTAACTGTTTCTGAGAGAGTTATGCTCTGATACCACTTGTCAGGATCGAATTCTCAACAAGAATTAATTCTCAGAAACAATATCAAAGAAGTTTGCGGAATAACACTTTGATATCTAATGAAACAGAAAACCAAAACAGAATATAATCAACAAACTGTAAACTTGTATTGAATGCTTTGAAGTTACAAGATTACTCACTCAACCTCAATATTGATGAACAAGCTCACCAATACGAATTCTACTTCTCTAGAATTAGGATCTATGCCTTGAGGTTGATTTTCTCTCTTAAAGTATATAAAAACAAAAGTTAAGTCATTATTCTAAACTATACAATATATATACTGAATACAAAGATAATTACAATAAATAAAATATCTTCAGTATATCTTCCATGTATATCTATAAGCTTCCATAATCTTCAGATTATCCAGCTGTCATTCTTTCCATCCGAATCTCTTTAGCAGCACTAACCATGATTAGCAGCATTAACTTCTTCTAGCAGCATTAACTACTAAGCAGCACTAACTACTAGCAGTACTAACTAGCTAAGCAGTACTAACTTTGTTCAAGCAGCACTAACTATAACTAGCAGTATTAATAGTACTAGCAGTAGTAACACTCAGCAGTATTAACCTTTAAGTCTTCTAGCAGTAGTAACTTTGAACCAGCAGTATTAACCATACTTGATGAATTCTTCAGTTCCCAACAAAATTCACTCCATTTTACAATTTGATCCAATTACAGTGCACAGAACTCGTGAACACAAAACTCAACAAATTTCAAAAATTGATGATCAATTACAGTGATATGAACTCACAAACCTATACAAGATTGTTCTAGACTATAATACGAGTACAATCAAATCAATTACACCTACAAATTCACACAAAAACTCAAAATCGATCAAAACTCGATGAACACAGTGTCGAACTCAAATTTTTCTTGATTTCGATTTGGATAGGCTCTGATACCAATTATTATTCCCAGATTTCATCAATTTCTTATCTAAAATGCAATCACAAACAAGATTAACCAAACTACATGTTTTCAACTAATCACAAGATTTGGTTAAAATTAATTCATATCACTTTCTCTCTCTAACTCAGTCTGCGTACACTTTCTCTCTCTAACTTGAAAACTACTATTCGCTTGTTACCAATTGTTACTACCAAGACTTCTAACCACAAGTATATTAAAGAAAAACAACTAAGAAACACACACTTACAAACTAACTAACACAAAGATTTTGACTTTAACATTTATTACAAGGACTTTGATTTTCACTTGAGAAGTTGACTTTTGAGCTTTGACTTGGCTTGACTTTGATCTTCAGTCTTCATGATCTTGTATCCAAAAAATATGTGCACTAATAATACCGTCATGGTGGCACCCTAAGACTACATCCTCCTAGAGTTTACTCATAGTTCATCCAACATACATATAACATCCATCTCTATACATATTCCATATCAACAAGATACATGTATAAGACCCCGCATAGTTCCAATCCCATTTTAGGTCCAAAACTCTAAAACATGTAAGTTCAATAATGATATTCACAAATCCCATGATATTACACAATCATGACCAAACAATGTCAATAATAATCCCATCAAAGTCTACTTGATGTACAATAGCCAAAATCCCCAATAATCACAAAAGTAGCAGTTAGGTCAAACTTATCAGGTGATTAGATTTATACATGTATATGAAGTATTGACTAATAAACACCCAAGACATGTATCTCATTTGAAAATGGTTAGAAGAAACTCAATATCTAGGGTTTTTAGATGAAACCCTAGAAACTTGGTTGAGATGGTGAGAAGGTAGGGACTTGATTGTGCCTTAAATGCTTCACCTGAATGCTCCTTCAACTTCCTTACTCACCAATAAATGCTCTCCACTTACCCTAGGGTTTTAGTAAGTGATGGAAGGTTTTTAGATGGAGGAAAATCGCCCAAACACTCTCCAAACCGGCTATAAATCGATGGTAGTGAGAAAATGAAGTCAAAATGGTCAAAGTAGGGTTTTTATACTCTCAGTCCCCGTCGACGATAGTGCCTGACGACATTGCCCATGGCACTGTCGCATGGGCACAATCGCACCACTTCCCAAACCCTCGGTACATACCACGCGATAGTGACCGGCGACAGTACCTATGTCACTATCGCGGTAGCAATGTCGCGGTAGCATTGTCGCGCTAGCCCACCAAGTCTCGGTACAACCCCCGCGACTGTGCCCTTGGCACTGTCGCGTGGCACTGTCGCACCACACCCCTGAGACCCGAAAATTCTGCTTCGATTCGATTACGCACGCATAGATAGATATTTCAATTAAAGAATAGCAAGACTATACCAAATGCAAATAAATTTATACACCAAAAGACTTCATATTCATAAATTACTATGATTAATAAAACGCTAGACGTGAGTACTTACCTTAAATTTCTCGGATGTTACAATCCTCCCCACCTAATAAGTATTTCGTCCCCAAAATCTCGGTAATTCAAAATAAGTTAGGGTATCTCTTTCTCATGTCCTCTTCCGACTCCCACGTCACGTTTGTGCCTTGGTGATGCTTCCATTGGACCTTTACCATTGTTACTTCTTTGTGCCTAAATTGCTTCATCTTTGATTCCAATATGGCTTCCGATTCTTCCACACATCGGTTACCGTTGTCCACCCGAATTTTCGTCAAAGGAATAACACTTTCCTCCTCATCTAGGCATTTACGAAGGTAACACATGTGAAACGTAGGGTGGATCCCATCCATTTCCAGTGGCAAAGTCTAATCTATAGGCTTGTAGTCCAACTTTCTCCAAAATGGTGAAGGGTCCAAGAAAGCGAGGACTAAGATTTTCGCGCTTCCCAAAACGGATGATCCCCTTCCATGGTGACACCTTCAACATAACCCGCTCTCCTACTTGGAACTCGGTCGATCTTCGTTTTTTGTTTGCATAACTTTTTTGTCGGTCTTGAGCCGCTTTCAACCGCTCTCAGATATTTTTCACCTTATCCGCCGTTTCTTGTACTATTTTTGATCCCGTAAATTGCTTTTCTCCCATCTAGAGCCAACACACCGGTGTCCTACATTTTCGTCCGTAAAGTGCCTCGAACGGTGTCATTCCAAGGCTCGAATGATAACTGTTGTTGTACGCAAATTCCACCAATGGCAAGTGTGAATCCCAATTCCCTCCAAAGTCTATGACACATGAACGAAGCATGTCCTCGAGGTTTTGGATGGTCCTTTCACTTTTATCGTCCGTTTGAGGGTTATAGGTCGTACTCAACTTGACCCTCGTACCCAACTCCTTTTATAGGCCATCCCAAAATTTGGGAGTGAACCGACTATCCCGATCTGAGACTATGGATAGTGGAACACCGTGACGCGACACTACTTCATCTATGTATAACTTGGCCAATTTATCCATTGGCAACGTCTCCCGCATTGCCAAAAAGTGTGCGCTCTTTGTGAGTCGATCCACCACCATCCAAATAGTGTCGTGTCCCTTCAAGGTCCTTGGTAGCTTAGTGACGAAGTCCATCGTGATATTCTCCCACTTCCATTCCGGAATGGCTAGCGGTTGTAAACTCCCGTAAGGCTTTTGATGCTCCGCTTTGACTTGAAGGCAAGTGACGCATCTTTCTACGTAGTTGGCCACATCAAGTTTCATCACCGGCCACCAATAATGAAGTTTCAAATCTCTATACATCTTGGTGCTACCGGGATGTATGGAGTACTTTGACTTGTGAGCCTCCGCCAAGAGCAACTCACGGTTTGCCCCAATCTTCGGCACCCAAATCCTTCCTTGGAATAGCTTAAGATCGCGACTATCTTCCGTTAGTATCTCCCGTTGTTTGACCATGACTTCGGTCTTGAGGTTTTCTTCGCGAAGTGCTTCCGCTTAACTTTTTTTGATGTCCTCCATTAAACTTGATATTACGTCAATTCTGGATAAAATTGCCTTGCTCCCACTCTCGTAACTCTTTCGACTCAATGCATCCGCCACCACATTGGCTTTACCGGGGTGGTAAAGCAACTCACAATCGTAATCCTTCAAAAGCTCCAACCATCTTCTTTGTCGCATGTTGAGGTCTTTTTGATCGAATATATACTTCAAGCTCTTATGATCGGTGAATAAAGTACACTTCGTCTCGTAGAGATAATGTCGCCAAAGCTTCAAGGCATATACCACCGCCGCTAGATACAAGTCGTGCGTAGGGTAATTCTTCTCGTGGTTCTTGAGTTGTCGTGATACATACGCGGTCACTTTCCCCCTTTGGCACGAAATCCTAACTACATAAACAAATGAGGATACTGATGCTTCATGTCTTCCTCCGCCTCCCAAGTCACATTGGCACCACGATGGTGCTTCCATTGTACCTTGACCATCGTTTATTCTTTGTGACGGGGCCACTTGGTTAATCTCTCAAGAATAGTTCGGGTTCCTCCACACACCAGTTGTCGTACACTTGAATCTCTGACAATGGTATGACGATCTCTTCCTCCGCCGAGCACTTCCATAGGTAGCATACATGAAACGTAGGGTAGATTCCGTCCATTTTCGGCGGCAAATCTAACTTGTAGGCTTGCATCCCAATGCGCTCAATGATGGTGAACGGTCCAAGGAAATGGGGACTTAACTTCCCCCGTTTTCCAAACCGGATCAAGCCCTTCCAAGGGGACACCTTCAACATCACGCGGTCTACCACTTGGAATTCCACCGGTCGTTTCTTCTTGTCGGCGTAACTTTTCTGATGGTCTTGCGCCGCCTTCAAACGTTCTTGGATTGCTTTGACTTTGTCGACCGTTTCTTGCACAATCTCCGGTCCGGCAAATTGTTTTTCGCCCGCCTCCAACCAACATACGGGGGTTCTACATTTCCTCCCGTACAAGGCTTCGAACGGTGCCGCCCCAATACTAGAGTGGTAACTGTTGTTATATGCAAATTCTACCAAAGGTAAATGGGTATCCCAATTACCACCGAAATCGATCACACAAGATCTAAGCATGTCCTCCAAAGTTTGAATCGTCTTTTCGCTTTGTCCGTCTGTTTGTGGGTGGTAAGTCGTGCTCAAATTCACCCGCGTACCCAATTCTTGTTGTAAAGTTCTCCAAAATCTTAATGTAAACCGGCTATCATGATCGGAGACTATTGACAAGGGTATGTCGTGTCTAGAGACCACTTCATCAATGTAGAGCTTTGTCAACTTATCCATTAGCAAAGTTTCCCGCATTGCCAGAAAATGAGCACTCTTCATCAACCGGTCGACAATCACCCAAAAGGTGTCATTACCCCGCAATGTCTTTGGTAGTTTGGTCACGAAGTCCATGGTAATCTTGTCCCATTTCCACTCGGGTATTTCCAACGATTGAAGGATCCCATAAGGTCATTGGTGCTCGGCCTTCACTTGCGAACAAGTCACACACCGCTCTACATAGTATGCCACATCTAATTTCATAACCGGCCACCAATAATGCAGTTTCAAGTCTCTGTACATCTTTGTGCTTCCTGGGTGGATGGAGTATTTGGACTTTTGTGTGTCTTCAAAGAGTAGTTCTCGGCTCTCTCCAATCTTTCGCACCCAAATGCGCCCATTGAAGCATTTTATCCCTCGACTATCTTCGGTCAAAAGTAGTTGTTGTTTGGTTATCACTTCGTCTTTGAGATTCTCTTATAACAAGGCTTTGGCTTGTGATGCTTTGATCTTCTCCATGAGGCTCGATACTAATTCGATTCTTGCAAGTTTGGATCGGATCTTGCCACTATATTCTTTCCGACTTAAGGTGTTGGCCACCACGTTTGCTTTACCCGGATGGTAAAGAAACTCACAGTCGTAGTCCTTGAGTAGCTCTAATCAGCGCCTTTGCCTCATATTTAGTTCCTTTTGGTCGAAGACATACTTCAGACTCTTGTGGTTCGTGTACAAAGTGCACTTCGTGCCATAGAGTTAATGTCGCCACAACTTCAATGTGAACACTACTGCCGCCAACTCCAAATCATGAGTGGTATAGTTCTCCTCATGTACTTTTAGTTGCCTTGATGCGTAGGCAATCACATTTCCTCTTTGCATGAGCACACACCCAAGGCCCATCTTGGATGCATCGCTATAAAGTACAAAATCCTCCGACCCTTCCGGTAAGAATAAGAGCGGGGCCTTGTATAACTTCCTTTGCAATGTCCGAAAAGCATTCTCTTGAGATTCGGTCCACACGAACCTTACATTTTTCTTAGTCAGGGCCGTCAATGAAGAGGCAATCTTGGAGAAATCTTGAATGAATCTTCGGTAGTAACCCGCCAAGCCCATAAAGCTTCAGATTTCGGATGGACTTTTGGGAGGTTTCCAATTCATCATGGATTCTATCTTCGCGGGATCCACCTTCACACCGTCTATTGTGACAACGTGCCCAGAAACTGCACCTCTTTCAACCAAAATTTACACTTGGAGAACTTCGCATAGAGTTTCTCCTTCCTCAAGACCTCCAAAAACATCCCGAAGGTGTTGCGCGTGATCAGATTCGTCCTTAGAGTAAATTAGAATATCGTACGATGACTGACTTGTCAAGAAACGGTCGTCACACATGGTTCATTAAATCCATGAACACCGCTGGGGCGTTCATCAAGCCAAAGGGCATCACCAAGAACTCGTAGTGCCCGTAGCGCGTCCTAAATACGGTCTTTGGAATGTCGTCCTCTTTGACTTTCACTTGATGGCAACCCGAACGTAGATCAATCTTCGAGAAACAACCCGCCCCTTGAAGTTGATCGAACAAGTCGTCGATCCTAGGGAATGGGTATTTATTCTTCACCGTTACCTTATTCAACTCCCTATAATCAATGCACATCCGCATGGTGCCATCTTTCTTCTTTACAAATAGGACCGACGCTCCCCACAGCGACGAGCTCGGCCTCACGAACCCCTTCTCAAGAAGGTCTTGTAATTATCCCATCATCTCTTTCATCTCTGACTGTCAGGATCTTAATTCTAAACAAGAATAAACACTCAGAAACAATATCAAAGAAGTTTGCGGAATAACACTTTGATATTTAATAATTAATGTAACAGTGAATCAAAAGAACAACTTGCAAACTTTATTCAATGATTATAAAGTTACAAGATTCAACACTCAACCTCAATATTGATGAACAGGCTCACCAATATGAATTCTACTTCTCTAGAATTAGGATTACAAACCTTGAGGTTGATTCTCTCTATCAAAACAAAAATTCAGAATTCTAAAGTTCTATCTAAACTATTCTGACTAATTCTATATATATTGAAGATAAAAGATAATTACAAATAATAAAAGATCTTCAAAATAATCTTCTATCTTTATCTTCAAGCTTTCCATAATCTTCAAACTTGATCTGCACGAATCTTGATTTATCTCATAAGCAGCATTAAGTCTTCAGCAATATTAATATTTTGAGAAGTATTAATCTTCAGCAGTACTAACTACTAGCAGTACTCAAATTGCTTAGCAGTAGTAATCTCCTCTAGCAGCATTAACTTTGACTTAGCAGTACTAATCATGAGGAGCAACATTAACTTCACCTGTGAAATTCTGAATTTCCCAACAATCTCCCCCTAACTTGACTTTTAGGAAGAGAAGTCAAGTTCTTCAATAATTATCTTCAAGATGCTTTCAACACTGCAACTTACACCCCTAGATTAGGATCCAAACCCAAGCTTTGATTGATGATTCTGCTAACCACAACCTTTGCCATTTCTGAATCTTTTGAACAAATAAGCTTGGCATTCAGCATTTCTTGTAGTTTACCCTTGCTGTGCTCATATATCTTGTCCACCAAGTAGTACTCATGATATGCTCCATTCACAATGATGACATAGACTCCACATCTTTCAAATATCTTCCAGCTTTCTATCCTTAGAAATTTATTCTCCAGATGCAAATCCCTGATCACATGTTGTTGGGAACTGAAGAATTTACCAAGTATGGTTAGTGCTGCTAGTTCATCATGGTTACTACTTCTGTGATTAATACTGCCAGTTGTAGTTAATGCTGCTGGAACAAAGTTAATGCTACTCTTCAATATTAGTACTGCTGGAGTTACTACTGCTAAGAGATTAATACTGCTGAGCATGGTTAGTACTGCTGAACTTAGTACTGCTCAGAGTATTAATGCTGCTTATGATTAGTACTGCTTATGAGATGGAAATCCGTATGGAGAGGATGACAGCTGGATAAACTGAAGATTATGGAAAGCTTAGAGATAATGATAGAAGATATTCTGAAGATATTTTATTAATTGTAGTTATCTGTTATCTTCAGTATATGTATAGAATGTATAAAATAGTTTAGAAACAATATATTCAATTCTAAGTTTTTGTTCTAGAGAGAATCAACCTCAAGGCATAGTTCCTAATTTTAGAGAAGTAGAATTCGTCTTGAAAGAGTCCGTTCTTCAAGATTGAGGTTGAGTGTGTAATCTTGTGATTTTAATCATTCAATACAAGCTTACAAGTTGTTAATCATATACACTGTTTGTTTACTGTTACATTGAATATCAAAGTGTTATTCCGCAACTTCTTTGATATTGTTTCTGAGTATTCATAATTCTTGTTGAGAATTCGATCCTGACACATGTTGAACTTTACTAGGTTCAAACATCATACACAAGTACTCCATGGCTAATCTGATTAAGCTCCTTTCTTCTCCTGTCAGCTCCTTTTCATACAGTCTCATCCCAACTTTAAACATCTCTTCTAGGTCTGATCTTGTACAATTTCTGATGAAACTTCCCCAAGTAGGATACACCTCATAGATGTCTCCTAGCCTCTTAATCCTAAAGAATTTCTTTCTTTGATCTTCCAGGATATCCCAAAAAATGATTTCAGGGGCTTGGATAGAGATGGGATCTGCTTGAATTGGATCATCATTTGTTAATGTCATGAACAATTCAACCTGCTCATTAGATTGCTTGTTGGATGATTCTGGATTCTGATTTGGTTCTGCTGAAGGAGTCACATGAGGTTCTGCTTCAGTTTCTGCTCTTTCTTCAACTCTTGGCCTTTTGGACTGCCTTTTGGAAGCTATAGTCTTCACCCATTTTGCAGATTTAACTTCCATGCCAACATTTTCTGGCTCTTCCTTCTTTTCTTTTGTAGGTGTGACTTCCTCAGGAAATGGTTGTTGAATGTTGAGATCATGCCTCTCTTTCATTCTTCTTTCAGCCTCTTCTCTTTGTGAGGAGTCCCCTTGCATCTTAGCCATTTATTTCTTATACAGCTCCTCCACTTGACTATATGCCATATTAGTAAACATTTCCCCTTTGACACCAATTGAACCTTTCAGGAAATTTATCATTTTTCTTCTTTCTTGATTGGCCAAAAAGGTCTTGGAGGGTTGTCTCTTCTGCTTTTTGAGTGGCATTCTTTTGACTGGTAATTTCTTGGTCTATTGTGTTGCAGCTTTCATGCTCTTCTGATATTCTTCATTTAGCTTTCTGGCCATTATCAGTGCAAGTTCTCTATCTGTTTCAGTTTGGAGTTGTTCCTCCTTTTCCATCTGTTCTTGAAGCTATTTTGCCACCTCTTCATCTAGCTCAATCTGACTTTTCTTCTTTAAGGGTTGTTCAGTTTCAACCAACTTTGTTTTTCCCTTAGCATCCTTCAAACTTGCCTTACTTGTTTCTTTTCTTTTCTTTAAGAGTCCTCCTTCATTGATGACCACTCCCTTGACCTTTTGACTAGCCTTAGGAGTGTCATTCTTGGCTTTTACCAATGTCTCTGCAATCTCCAATTCTTCTACTGAGATCCCTGTTACTGCTGCTTCTGTTACTGTTGCTTCTTCTACTTCAGCAGTATTAACTGTTTCTGCTGCTTCAGCAAAATTAACAGTTTCTTCTGCTTTCTCTTCTGTTACTGCTGCTGCTTGAGATTCTGTTTCTTTCTCTATTTCTAGTTCTTTCTCCCCCTCAACATCAAGTTCTTTCTCCCCCTCAACATCAAATCTCATCTCATATTTGCTTTCCTTCTCTGTTTCTGCTTCTTTATTCTCCCCCTTGTTGGAAGCATCTTTAACATTGTCCCTCTTCTTTAGCACAAATTGCTTCTTTTTCTTTTTCAGTACCAACCTCTTCACCAAATTCTTCATATTGACAGTTTGTTCTTGTTGAGACAGAATGATCATTTTCATCTCTTCAATATATTTCCCTTGCTTGATGACATCCATGTTTATGTTACCCATATCATCTATCAATTCTTGATAGTTATATATGTCCTCACCTTCTCCAGAAGTGTTACCCTCTTTTTGAAGGATCATGGGATCTTTTTGTAGTGGGAGCCTTCTGCCTAACAGAAGCACTTTCCACCCCCGTGAGTTCTTGGCACCAGGGACCTTTGGATGATTGCTCACCCAAAGTTGCCATGGGGAAGGTCTTATTTATGTTACCACTGACCTCCTCTGTGCTAGCAGGAGTAGTGGCAGCCTTAGCACCCATATGCTCAAACATCTCCTCAGTGAGCACCTCCTTGGGGTTGGGAGACACCCCTGTGGTTTCCATGTGGATATTCTCTAATGGAGAATTCTCCATTAGAGGGCTTAAAGGCTCAGTGGGTGATGGTACAAGAAGGGAAGGAGCCTTCTTTACCTTTTTCCTTGTATAAGTTTGGGTGATAGGTGAAATTGTCTTATAAATTAGGGACTGAGGGATTGATATGGTGATGGAAGGTTGGGATTGGCTTTCAGTGGGTTGGTCCAATGAGGGCCTTGTCCCTGAAGCCATACCTTCTTCATTGTGGGACACCACTATCATTGTAGAGAACAATGGGGTGTCAACTCCTTCCGAGTCCAATGGAGATCTTTTCATGTTTGAAAAGACCTTGCCTTTGGGGATTTTTGGTACATATACCTCATCAAAGTGAGGCATATCCGTCAATTCATTGGTGATAACTGCCTGGACAAATCTTGGGTACATAAAGAAACTCTTTTTGTTTCCCAAGTTTGACACAAGGTCATTAAAAATCATTTGAGAAAATTTGTACTTTCTGGCAGTGGCCAAGCACACCAAAGCATAAGCAATGGTGCTACTGAACTCACTCCATCCAGTAGTCTTTTTGGAAATACAATGCATAAGGGTATGGACAAAGAAACGCCATTGGGGTGAAAATTTAGCTTTTGAGAACTTGAAAACACCCAATGGGCCTCCATACCCCATTCTTGTAAGAGTGGAAAACAGTTCATCATTAGAGATAGATGAGATACCAGAGGCATCGTCTAGACGTAGAATGATGCGAATTACCTCTTCAGTAACTGTCAAGGGTTTGCCACACACCCTTGTCTTGATCACTTGCACACCATTCTCAGTAACAATGGTGGCATTAGCCCAAAATTGTTGTTGGTGCTCGATATAGATTGATGGAGACACTGTCAGAGCATAGGCGATATGGCTAGATTTCAGAAAATCCACTATCTGATGAAATCCGGTAGCTTGCTTTGGCTTTTGTAGCATCGCGATTTCATTATGCTCGTCAATAAATGCCATAGACGCCATTGAGCTTGAATAATCTGTACTGGAACACTTGGTTCTTGAGAGAAAAGGTTAGAGAGCAGATGAATAGAAAGCAAAGAGTCGTTATGATCTTTTGGGCAGGCAAAAAGGGTATTTATACGATTCGGGACATAAGCAGTATTAACACCTAGCAGTATTAACTAACTAGCAGTATTAACTGAGAGCAGTATTGACTAACTACAGTATTAACTGAGAGCAGTATTAACCACTAGCAGTATTAACTGAGAGCAGTATTAACCACTAGCAGTATTAACTAACTAGCAGTATTAACTGAGAGCAGTATTAACCACTAGCAGTATTAACTAACTAGCAGTATTAACTGAGAGCAGTATTAACCACTAGCAGTATTAACTGTGCACTGGCAGTATTAAAACTGCACTGGCAGCATTAACTATACTTACACTTCTTGAAGCTTGAGGAACTCTGAGCAAGGTAATAACTTCCTGAAAAAGATGTTAGTAATACCAAAGAATAAACCAATAACAGGTATGAAAACACTTTTAAGAAAAATGAGCTTATTCAGAGTTGATCATGCCTACACTTGTGACCAAGAAAGTGAATCTACCCACATCAAAAGCTTTTGTGAATAGATCAGCAAACTGGTTGTCAGTATGAACTTTAGCATTGAATTAGCTTCTTTTCATTACAATCTCTGATAAAGTGATACCTGATCTCAATGTGTTTGGTTTTGGAGTGCTTGACTGGATTGTTAACAATGCTTATAGCACTGCTATTGTCAATAAAGATTGGAGTGTGAAGAAAGGTTACCCCATAGTCCAGCATCTGATTCTGAATCCATAGAACCTGAGAGCAGCAACTTGCAGCAGCAATATACTCAGCTTCTGTTGTTGATAAGGACACTGTGGTTTGTTTCTTACACTGCCAAGATACTAGTCTTGCACCCAAAAGTTGACATCCACCTGAAGTAGACTTTCTGTCCATGTTAGCACCTCCCAAGTCACTATCTGAATAAGCAATCAAGTCAAAGTTGGATTCATAAGGATACCAAAGACCTAATCTAGGTTTTCCTCTTAAGTATCTGAAAATCCTTTTAACAGCTTGAAGATGTGATTGCTTTGGATTGACTTGGAATCTGGCACACAAACACACTGGAAACATGATGTCTGGTCTTGAGGCTATGAGATACATGAGAGATCCAATCATTGATTTGTATAGATGGACATCAACATCCTCCCCCTCAAGATCAGCAGTGATCTGTTTATGAGTCTCCATAGGTGTGCTTGCTGGCTTTGAGTCAGTTAGACCATACTTATCCAGGATGTCTTTCACATATTTTGATTGGCTTATGAAGATCCCATCTTTCTTTTGTTTCACTTGAAGCCCAAGGAAGAAGGTAAGTTCACCCATTGAATTCATTTTAAAGCTCTTGTGCATCAACTTTTCAAAGTCTCTACACATTTGATCTTTTGTGGATCCAAAGATGATATCATCCACATAAATCTGAACCAATAGGATGTCCTTCTTACTTCTTTTAATGAAGAGGGTCTTGTCAATTATACCTCTTTCAAATCCATTCTCCAAGAGATAGGTAGACAGAGTATCATACCATGCTCTTGGGGCTTGATGAAGACCATACAGTGCTTTCTTCAGTTTCTATACTCTATCTGGATATGATGGATTTTTAAATCCAGGGGGCTGACAGACATATACTTCTTCATCAATTGTACCATAAAGAAAAGCACTCTTCACATCCATTTGGTATACCTTGAACTTCATGTATGAGGCATAGGCTAGAAATAGCCAAATTGCCTCTACCCTTGCCACTGGAGCAAACACTTCTTCATAGTCAATTCCTTCTTCTTGAGTGTACCCTTGTGCCACCAGTCTTGCTTTGTTTCTTATCACAATGCCTCTCTCATCCTTTTTGTTCCTGAAAATCCACTTGGTGCCTATAGCTCTATGACCTTTTGGAAGGTCCACCAAGTCCCAAACTTCTTGCAACTTGAACTGCAGTAGCTCTTCTTGCATAGCTTCTATCCAAATGGAGTCTTTCATTGCATCATAAACCTTCTTAGGTTCAATCTGGGATAGAAAGCAAGTGAGTACTGTGTGCTGCTGATCCTGCAGCTCTTGAAGTCTGCTTTGATTCCTTGTTATCATAGGAGAAGATATATCTCCTATGACCAGCTCTGGAGGATGATTCTTTTGAGTTCTAGTCTAATGACTAGGTTCTTCATTGATTCCTACATCCAGATTGGAATCATTTAAGTCAGCTGAGGGGATCTCATCAGCTGCTTCTGGTTCTTCATGCATCTGATTCTCTTCATCTTTTCTTTCTGCTTCACTCTGAATTGGTTCAGTAGCATTCTCCTTTTCACAAACCTCAACAGGCTCTATCATAGGTATGGAAAAGATCACAGACTGAGGCAAAATGTCTTGTACTTGTACTTGTTCATCCCCTGATCCTCCACTTCCTGATCCTGCATGATAATCACTACTGAAACCCAAAGAGTTAGTTAGTGAATCAATGTCAAATAGCCACTGAGGACCAGACCCAAAAGGATTTGGTGTGTTCTCATTGCACTTGACATTGTCACTTTCCTCAATTATTCTAGAAGTATTAAAAACTCTGTAAGCCTTACTCTGAGATGAGTAACCAACAAGAAAACCATCATCAGCCTTGCTATCAAACTTTCCTAAGTGAGTTTTGGTATTGAGAATGGTACAAGGACACCCAAAAGGTTTGAAAAATCCTATAAAAGTTTTTATGTTATTTAAAAGCTCATATGGTGTCTTGTTTTTAGGCTTGACTACAAGAACTCTGTTTTGGACATAGCAAGCAGTATTAACTGCTTCAACCCAGAAAGTAATTGGAAGTTTTAAATCTGCCAACAGAGATCTAGCAGCCTCAATCAGTGTCCTATTCCTTCTCTCAGCAACACCATTTTGTTGTGGAGTCCTAGGAGCACTGTATTGCCTCTCAATTCCTTTTTCCTCATAAAAGGTGTTTAGGTCATGATTTTTAAATTCAGTACCATTGTCTGACCTAATGACTTTTACCTTCTGATTAGTTTGGTTTTCAATTCTTAGAATAAAGGATTTGATCAGTCCACTTGTCTCATCCTTAGTCCTTAGAAAATATACCCAAGTAAATCTAGAGTAATCATCAACAATAACTAGGCAGTATGATTTCTTACCAATACTCATAACATTTGTAGGACCAAACAGATCCATATGCAACAACTGAAGAGAATTAGAGATTGTGTTCAACTCTTTGGACTTATGAGAAGTTTTGTGTTGTTTGCCTTTAAGACATGCAACACAATGATCATCACATGAAAAGACTTTGGAAGGTAAACCTCTTACAAGGTTGTTTTTAACAAGTTTATTCATTGTTTTAAAGTTCATGTGACACATCCTTCTGTGCCAAAGTGATGATTCATCCAAAGAAGCTTTTGAAACAAGACAGTTTAGGGATGAATCAGTTGAAACACTTTCCATATCTAAGCAATAAACATTATCCTTTCTGGGAGTTCTTAGTAGTATCATCTTTTCATCAACTACCTTGAATCCAGGAGCAAGGATAATACATTCAGAATCTGTAAATAATATACTATGTTGTTTGTCACAAACCTGTGATACACTTAACAGGTTGTACCTTAACTGCTCAACATAGAATACATCTTCAAAGGTCATTTTACCTTTGGTTACGTCCCCCTTACCACTTATCTTACCTCCATCTGGAGTATTACCAAAGGCAACATGTCCACCATCAATTTTCTTGAAATTCTTGAGGCATGACATGTTCCCTGTCATGTGCCTAGAGCAACCACTATCAACATGCCAGATGCTCTTCCCTTTGAGCTGCTGGTTGCCCTGCACATAAGATTAAGCAATTAGTATTGATTGGGGACCCAAGCCAAAGTGGTCTTGGGTCTCCCTTTCTCATCAAAGTATTTACATTCCTTTTTGATGAGGTTCTTAAACTCAGAGCACTCTTTATTAGAGTACTTTGTCAATATGATTGGCTTAGTAGCACACACACTAGAAGCAGTACTTACCTTAGAAGTACTAACAGAGGTAGCAGTACTAACAGGTTTAGCAGCACTATCTGAGTTAGCAGTATTAACTTTTGAAGAAGTACTAACAATGTCAGCAGCATTAACATTGTTAGCAGTAGTATTACTTCTAGCAGCACTATCATTGTCAGCAGTGCTATTTGGGGTAGCAGTACTAACAGTTTTAGTGCTTTTAGGAACCCACATATTGACACTTTCTTTAACAGACTTTTTCTTCATGTGGCTTTTAGTTTTAACAGTTTTCTTAGCCACATGGTTCTTTTCAACCTTCCTATAACCAAAGGGTTTTTGCATGGATCTTTGAAAATTCATCCTTTGGTTCATAGGATTGAAATAACAGAATTTTGCAAGATGATTTAATTTGCCACAGATAAAACAAGGTTTTGGTCTATTGATTTTACTCAGATCAACCCCTTGTTTTTGTGCCCACTGATTATTCCAGTTTCTTTGATTTCCCCTCTTTTTATCATGTTTTTGGGGCTCAGTCTTCTTACATACACACTGTTTGCAAGGACCTGGATTCACAACTGTGGTCTGTTTGTAATGGACCTTACCAGACTTTCCCTCTGTCTTTTCTATGTCCTTGGATTTGATCCAAGCCCTTCCACAGTCCTCATTGGTGATAATGTTATTCTCTAGAGGAATCTCACCACTCACATTGTTCTTCTTACTCTTACTGACTTCTTTCTCAGTCTTATCCTCAACAACTACCTCATCTAAGGGATCTATCTCAGTGGCTCCCTCAGGCAAGTCCTTCCTATCTTTGGTTTCTAGCAAGTCTGAGGTAGGAGGGATGTAATTGTTGTTATATGGAGGTGGTGTGGCATTATATCCAATTCCTCTTCTCAGCTTATCATGAATCTGATTTTGTAGTAAAGAGTCCATTGCTTTAGAAGCATTGGAAAACTTTTCTACATCAAGCTTAACCTTGGTTAGCTCCTCTCTCAGTTTTTCACTCTCCTCTTTAGATTTGGTCAGTTTAAGTTCTAGATCCTTTTTCTCCCACTGCCATTAATTGGTGTCATATGAGTGTTGGAGTTCATTGGCTTGAAAACCTTTGATCTGATCTTCAAACCTCTCTACAATCCTCACATAGTCTTTTATATCCTTTTCTAATCTCTTAAGGTCATCACTCATCTTTTGATTGTGATCCCTGTACCTTTTAACAGTGTCTATGCAAGTTTTAGAACAGAGATTAGAACTTACCTCAGATGGGAGATCAGATACTTCAGCCATAAGAGCTTGATTCTGGATAGCCTCTTCTGCTTGATCACTCCAATCAAACCCCATTCCTTGTTGAGAAACAAGGGCTTGAGCAGAGTTTTTGTTGTTATTGAAGCTTCCAAATTGAGTTTGTTGGTTGTTCTTGTTGTGAGACACTCCACTTCTGCATTCTCTAGCAAAGTGTCCCTTCAGATGGCATTTGTAGCATTCCACCTTTGATTTATCAAACCCTGCTCCATCTTCTCTTCTTTGGGAGAAGTTGTTCCTCCCAGTCCTCTTTATAAACTTCTTCACCCTCATGGAAAGCATGGCCATCTGCCATTTAATATCCATCTCTTCCAAATCATCAGGATGAAGTTGTTCCAGATCATCATTAATTAAGGAGGAATTTCCATGACTGGCAAGAAAGGCTTCAAACACAGAATCAGTGCCTTTATCTTGATTTGTTCCATTTGCA
This sequence comes from Arctium minus, assembly GCA_954870635.1. Classification (NCBI taxonomy): domain Eukaryota; kingdom Viridiplantae; phylum Streptophyta; class Magnoliopsida; order Asterales; family Asteraceae; genus Arctium; species Arctium minus. Next base: position 69,602,358 of record OX941094.1, on the reverse strand, counting down.
GCATTAACTGATTCAGGGTTAGCAGTAGAATCAATTGATGCTGACAGGAGTGCAGCATTATAAATATATCCAGAAGGCTTCTTCTTTGTCCACCTCAGCTTCAAATACTCTAAGATCATTGTACAGATCATCAAGTTCTTTTTCTTCCAACTGATCATTCTGTCTGAATGACACAGTGTACATGGTCCATTTATCTCCAAGGGACCTTAAGAACTTTCTGTTCACATCATCTTGATCAATCTGTACTCCCATAGTAGCTAGTTCACCAATTAGTTTATTAAACCTGTCAAAAGTTTGAGTCATGGACTCATTCTTAGTCGACATGAAGTTTTCATACTGTTGCTTCAAGATTGCCTTTTGATTTCTCTTGGTACTTTTGGTACCAGAGAATCTCTTCTCTAGAGCATTCCAGAGCATCTGAGCATCAGTACAATTGCAGAATTGGTGCTAATATTCATTGGGAATGGCCAAGAGCAGTGTGCTCAAGGCTTTCATCTCTGTCTGCCTTGTTTTTCTTTCAGCATTTGTCTTTGGAGGAGTTCTTTTTCCATCTTCACCAATCTTTCCTACATCAGATGGGCCATTCTCAATGATGTCCCACATAGAGTAATCTGTGAGGATAATGTATTGCTTGATTCTGATCTTCCACATGTCAAATTCATTGGGTCTGAGCATTGGAACTTTTGAGACCAGGGTACTGTTTGATTCAACTGTGTTTTCCATGATTAATGAGATTTCTGAGAATACTAGCTTTGATACCACTTGTCAGGATCTTAATTCTAAACAAGAATAAACACTCAGAAACAATATCAAAGAAGTTTGCGGAATAACACTTTGATATTTAATAATTAATGTAACAGTGAATCAAAAGAACAACTTGCAAACTTTATTGAATGATTATAAAGTTACAAGATTCAACACTCAACCTCAATATTGATGAACAGGCTCACCAACACGAATTCTACTTCTCTAGAATTAGGATTACAAACCTTGAGGTTGATTCTCTCTATCAAAACAAAAATTCAGAATTCTAAAGTTCTATCTAAACTATTCTGACTAATTCTATATATATTGAAGATAAAAGATAATTACAAATAATAAAAGATCTTCAAAATAATCTTCTATCTTTATCTTCAAGCTTTCCATAATCTTCAAACTTGATCTGCACGAATCTTGATTTATCTCATAAGCAGCATTAAGTCTTCAGCAGTATTAATATTTTGAGAAGTATTAATCTTCAGCAGTACTAACTACTAGCAGTACTAAAATTGCTTAGCAGTAGTAATCTCCTCTAGCAGCATTAACCTTGACTTAGCAGTACTAATCATGAGGAGCAGCATTAACTTCACTTGTGAAATTCTGAATTTCCCAACACCGACGGGGCCAAACGATATGGAGCTTTGGCTATCGGAGCCGCTCCCAGTGCTAGATCAATCTTGAACTCTACCTGCCGATATTGTGGTAATCCGGGTAAATCGTCCGGGAATACGTCAGGGAATTCATTCACTACATCTACATCTTCAAGACTTTTCTTCTCGAGCTTGGTGTCTATAACGTATGCCAAAAAGGATGAGCATCATTTTGCTAAACACTTCCGTGCTTTCAACATGTTGATAATTGCCACTTCCCCCTTTCGCCTCTCGCCGTACACGGTCACCGGTCATTATATTACAATGAAAGCATGATGTATGTGCAACTTGAATAGTATGATTGGGATGTTAGAAATAAAGATTATATTACTCTAACAAAAAGGTAATTTATATGATGATGATTACGGTACCTATGAGTAGAAGTGTGTTCAGTACATGGTTGTGATCTTTTAACCGGTATGATTGTTATATGAAATATTGATCGACTTCTACTTCCTCGTGCACGAGGAGGTAGTTAGCTTATTTAATGACTGTCATTGTTGGCCAAGTTGGGGCACTAACGAGTAGGCAATAGGGGACGTAGGTCCTTGAGGTGTAACTCGTTAGGTTGGATAGGCAATAATGTCCCGTAAGTCCTTGAGGTGTAACTCGACGGAGTAGGCAATAAAAGCAATGCCATGGTTTGAGGTCGTGATGTCTTTATGGCATGGGAACTAAGACCGGGACATGAGGTGTAATTCAATAACATCACGGGTAACTTCACTCCCGTGTACATGTCACCCCGATGGAAACGGATCCCCCCCCCCCGTATTTCAAGGGTTATCTCTTGTGTGTCATGTTCAGGTTTGGGAACATCGTTGTTAATGGGAATAACATTATGAGGCAATGGAATTCGGTAACACAAGCTTTTGTTTTATGATATTGTTGTTTGTGAATTGTATAATTTATGAGATCTCACTAGGCTTCGTCCTAACACTTGTTATGGTTGTTGATTTTCTCACAGATCTCACTCGTGGTGGAATCTAGGATGTCGGGCTTGTCGACCGGGCACGTAGGAGATCTGGAAGTGCCAGTGTTTTGGGGTTTCGTGTGAAAATAGATTTTTGGTGGAATAGCAACATCCAATTTAATCTAGTTTGAATTAATTCTAGATTAAGTAGGTTGTTGTATTTATATATTTCTTTACTCTTACCACGTTTTGGTGCAAACTAACCCAATTTGATATGGGTTTTAGTTGTCTTGAAATTGGGATTTGTCCTTGTTGAATGGTTATATTTACAGGGTATTTGGACCTTCGTATTTTTGACATTATATTGCCGAAATTTCGAATTTTTAATTCGTCATATTTTTAGGGTGTTACAATTTATTACTAAATATATTGTATATTTACTATTAAATATATTATTTATAAAGATTAGTTGTAGTATCTTTAGATTTAGAAATAGTATTTGATCTTTCTTGTAACATATTTTTTTTACTTGTCTTCCTTGTTTAGATAAAAACCATGGAGAGCCGAAAGCATTTGATCAAACAATTACGTATAATGTTGTAATTTTGTTCACATGAATATTTGCTACTCCGTAAAAGAAAGTTTTTGGAAATATGTGTGATTTAAACATGGACCATTATCGATCGAGCATAATGCTTAACACATTTCATTTAAAACTTCTCACATAAATGGGGAAAATCTCCAATTCCCCGTTGGGGACCCCGTTCCCAGTTGGGGACGGGGATGGGGATGTGATCATATTCCCCAGTGGGGTCGGGGATGGGGACGAATATTGGGATCGGGGACGGTGATAGGGATTGAGGTCCTCGCCCCATTCCCATGCCTAGTATATGCGACAATTTATATATACTTACATGCATAGTCAATATGTATTGATGAATATATTCATTGACAAAATGTATATTTTGAGTGTATATGCATCAATAAATATATAAGTTCTCACGGCTCCCCAATTTTTTCTGGTTCTCACATGAACATGACTGGTCTTACCCTTTCATGATAATACATTGTGACATGTTTTGTAAAACAACGAAAATGCACATTGTGATACACTCATAAAACAATGAAAATAACGAAAAACAAACTATGATACACTTCGTAAAGCAACGCTACCTGATAACTTTGGAAATATACATTCTGATATAACACTTCGAATATATACATTTCGAAAATACACACATTTCGGGTCCATGTGAATGTTATCACCTTCACGAAATATAATGTAACATTCACCATTTCTCGCGAAAATTAAAACTTCTCGTGTGATCCCAAGTCTATATGTATATATGTATTCATGTAACCCACATGATGATTAATTTGATCCATCATGTTTTAATCGATATATTAACATATCTTATCCTCGATCTTATTTAAATCTTGATTCAAAGGTTACATAATCAATAGGAATATAAAAATATATTTTATGATATATCGTATTACAAAGACCTCCTTAAAAGAAATGTCTTTCATTACTTTTTCAGGGTAGGGACAAAGCTAAAGCATGGCAATAAATGTGGTTGGCCTTTTCTTCAAATGTTGTAGTTCATAAAAGGATTCTAGATTTTTTTTACACAAAACTATAATATTAAATATTGTTGGGAGAAGAAGTTTTACCAAACATAAACATTCAACGGAAGCAAAACAAAATTCTTCTTCTTCCTTGAGAGGATCCATTGTACAAGTAAAAATAGCAACTAAAAGGATAAAAGAGATGAAAAGAGATCATACCCTTGAAAACAATGGAGGATCCAAAGGAGAATCTCTCTACCAAGTTCACGCCCAAAGCTCCAAGCTCTTTTGCAAGAAAAGTTCATTGTTCTTTATGTGCAACACACACTTTGTGTATGTGTGTATGTTGGTCGAATTCTAGAGAGAGAGAGGGGGGGGGAGGAGAGGCAATTTTTACTTGCATGTAAGCAATGTTTTAAAACCTGGGTTGACCCGGCCGGTTCAACCGGTTGAACCGGGAACCGGTGAAGAGACCGGGTCAATTACGACCGGTTTTTTGGGAAATTACGGCCCAGATCAAACCACCGGTTTTTTGATAGAATCGGTTGAACCGGTCTTATTGAACCGATAAAAACCCGGGTTGACCCTGTTAAAAAATCAATTTTTTATGTGACATTAATATTTTTTTTTATTTGATATTGTAGAAAGTGACCATGTTGTTGATGACCATGAGGTTGAGAGTGAATTTCAATTACTAAGCGATCGTGAGCTTGATGCATTTAACACTCCAATGTCTAAAGATCCATGATTTGGTTTGAACGTTATGTTTCGTTTTGATGTATTTGGATTGATGAAAAACTTATGATTATATGTGTGTTTTTTATGTTTTTGGATTGATGTAAAACTTATTGTTATGTGTTTTTTTTAATGTTTTTGGATTGATGTAAAACGTGTTGTTATGTGTATTTTTAATGTTTTAACTTGTGGACATCAAATTCTTGGTTATATATATATATATATGTATATATATATATATATGTATGTATGTATGTATGTATGTATGCAGGGAAATGAAAAATACATAGAATTTCTTGAAACCGGGTCAACCACCCTGTTGAACCGTGACCCGGTCACCACACCGGGTCAACCAAAAAACCGTTTTTTAAAACATTGCATGTAAGGGAGAGATGGAGTGTTGAAGTATATAAAATGATTTTAGTGGGAGAGGTGAGAGGTGGAGTGTTGTAGTGTCCAACAACTCCACATGGCACTCCATGTCTCCAATATTTATAAAAAATATCCTTTAACTTTTGTCTTAGTTTCTAGTTAACCCATCATTTATCATGTTTAACAAACTATCCCTTTTGATTATTAATTCTTGCAAAAATAGTTTGGACTTTATGTGCGACCGAATAGGATAATGCCAATAATTAATTATTTTTGTGTCAACGGGCATATCTCCAACAAATAGTTTAAAGAGACTGACGAATGCTACTATCGTTTTTCTGACACTTTATAGCTATAACAGAGGGTACTTTATATAGGCAAGAAAAGACAAGATCCTAGTCTTACACCTTAAATAAATCTCACTTATACATTTAGCATCTAACAATCAATTATAACAAATGGAAATACGTCATGGTTTAACAAACTTTTATATATATATATAGGGAGGATCAAATGAGAATGAAGGCTATTTAAAAGAATAAAGGGACAAATCTCATCCTCTAGTTAGATTAAATCAATGGCTATAATCAATAATGGAAAATTAGTAATTAATAATAGCAATCAAAGTAAACTTTCCACCATGGTCAAAATATTTGAAGGATAAAAATGAAACAAATAAAAAAATATTAGCTGGTTATGTGTGGTGTGTGAAAAAAGTGGGATATGATTATCCCTATCAAATAGGGAAAGGTAAACCATTTCCAAGTTTATCTCATTCAACATCTTCATCTTCGTTCTTCCTGGGTATTGAAGGCACACGTATTCCATGTCTTCCATGGATGTGAAATCCATATCTTCCATGGATGTGAAATACTGCATCGAAGGCGCCACTGATTCAAGGTTTCTCATCTACTTCTCTCCATCGAAACCCTACTGTCAAAAACAGGTATGTGCCTTTCTGTGAATCGACTTCTCTCCATTGATGAGGTTGATGTCTGTGTATCGATTTCACACAGGGATCTGCCTCTGTATATCGATTTCAACAGACATCTGCCTCATGTGATCATATTCAGAGGTGCACACTGGAGCAAGCGGAGGACCGCATCGGGATGTCATTTAAGATGTTGGATCTGTACAATAAGAGTCGCACACCGGCGATCAAATGTCGTTTGTAACATCCCAGGCCAACCGTACCAGATATTGTTCGCTTTGTCCACACACCCAGACTCACGGTTTTAAAAATACGTCTGATAGAGGAGGTATCCAGTCCCTTATAAGGCAACTTTTTTTCCCCTCCCCAACCAATGTGGGATCTTACAATCCACCCCCCCCCCCATTGGGAGCCCAGCGTCCTCGCTGGCACATTAGTCTGGCTCTCGGCTATGAAACCATCTGTAACATCCCAGGCCAACCGTACCAGATATTGTCTGCTTTGTCCACACACCAGGACTCACGGTTTTAAAACACGTCTGATAGAGGAGGTATCCAGTCCCTTATAAGGCAACTTTCTTTCCCCTCCCTAACCAATGTGGGATCTTACAATCCACCACTTGTAAAACCCTCATTTTCGCCAGGAGTTGTGTCACGTCAATATCATTAAATAACAATAAATAACACAAAACATAACGGCTAATAAAGCCATTTCACAGCGGAAGTCTTACTAAATTTAAATATAATTAATAACCCAACGCTAAACTGTCCCATACCGGGTTATGTTACAAAATGAGTTCAAACATAAACTCTAAACATCCAAAATCTATTAGTATCTAAGCGAGAACCTTTCCATTGTGCATCCTTGAACCTCTTGCTCCTGAAATGCATACTAATAGTCAGCTTTATAAAGCTCAGTGTGTTCATGGTTTTTGTGCACAAATCATACATATCCCATCATGCATAATAAGAAACAATCACCCAAATAAATTGATATGCAAAATTGTTTCAAAAACCCTTTAAATAATAATGAGATCTCTTAAAATGAACCGTCGGGTTAAGGCCTTACCATCATCGGCATTTTCCCGGGTTATACGGCTCTCCCTTGTCCGATCACCCATCCCTTGGAAGTGTCATCCCTTACAACGTATCGACCCATTCCCATACCCGATTGAAAATCATAGCCCATTTACAACATGCCAATTAATGTTTAAAACACGAAAACAAATAGCATGCAACCCCTAATAATAATTCATATACATGTATCAAGCCCATAAACATGTACATCAAAAATAGCATAATGCTCAAATAATTTGTATGTAAGCATTCATCCCAGTTAAAGTCTCATGAAGACTCACCTGTGTGTGTAGGTCGATTACAATCACACCTAGTCGATAACCTACAATTCCATGCCATAATATTTAATTAATGGTTTAACCTCCAAAAGTCAACTTACGGTCAACCTTAAAGTATTAAACTCTATAATATTCCATCACGTCTAATTCATCTTTATAATTAGACAAGTTCATCGTTCCAACTTAAAATGCCCCACATAAATCATGAATCTCGTATTATGTCACTAAAAATGATTATTATATCATTTTAAAATACGAAGATGGAAATTCAAAAGTTCGACAACATAACGTCTAAAATACGAAGGTCCAAATACTCTGTAAATATGAATTTCCAAAAGAATGAATCCCATATTTAAGATAGCCAAAAATCCATAAATAATTGGGTTAGTTTGCACCATAAAGTTTGCAAAAATAATGGGACATCAATATTACAACAACCTACTTAATCTAGGATCAATTCAAAACTAGATTAAAATGGGTGTTGTGATTTCACTATAATCTCTCTTCACAAAATTCCCCAAAAGACAGACACTTCGAGAACTCCTACGTGCCCGGTTGACAAGCCCGACATCCTAATTTCCTCCACGAGTAGGATCTGTGAGGAAACAACAACCACAACAAGTGTTAGGACAAAGCCTAGTGAGATTTCATAATTTATATAATTCACAAACAATAATATCATATTTTAAGTAAAACAAGTATTGGGTTACCGAACTCCATCGTCTCACAATTATTGTTCCCATGCCATAAAGACATCACAACCTCAAACCATAATCACCGCCTTCATTGCCTACTTCGTCGAGTTACACCTCAAGGTCTTACGGGACATTATTGCCTATCCATTGCTAGACGAGTTACACCTCAAGGGTCCACGACCCCCTATTGCCTACTCGCTAGTAACCCACAATGACTATCACAAGGTCCATATAATATACACCTCCTCGTGCACAAGGAGTAGTGTTCACATTCTAATCAGGTGATCAACATTTGCTAAGCATTTATAACCACTTATACACCTCTTTTCTACATGAAAATATCAGTTCATCTTTACTTCTCAGGGTACCACAATCCTCGTGATCTCATACATGTAGTCACAAAGGTTTATTTTACTCATACTATATCTTCATAAAGTTATCAACGGGTAGATCAAAACCATAACAACAAAGGTTTCCTCATGAACTCATCATACAAGCATGGAATCAAAGATCCATATTCATTTAGTTACCATAAAAGTGATTATTAGGGTTCACTAGACATGCTCACCCTTTTAGGGTTCATAAAGTTGAAAACTCTACAAGTTAGGTCACAAATCCCAAATGAACAACACATATATATAATGTAGGTTTAATACAAGTAACAAATAAGTAATAGAGTATTTAAGGAGTAGAAACTCACTAACTAGGGTTTGTAAGTAAAAACCCTATAAGAAGAATGGACTTGGAAGAGGTCTTGAAGCTTTAATGACACCAAGGATCTTCTCTAACACCTAACAACCACTTGGAAAGACAATCAATGCTAGGGTTTGGTTTGGATCATTAATGGAGAAGGGAGAAGAGAAAAGATGAGTGGAAATCGCCTAGAGAGAGAGAGAAATTGCAGACCTGGAACAAATGGAAATAATGACCTAATTGCTCACAAAAACGACTTAAGGACTCAGCCTCCGGTCCCTCTTTAGCGACTATGACACAGCGACATTTCCCCTGGCATTGTCGTCGGGGCAATGTCGCACAAAGACACCCCCTTGCTGGAAATTTTGGCCGAAAACTCAATACTCACTCCTCTACCTGCGACATTGACCATGCGACTTTTCCAGGGGCATTGTCGCATGGCAATGTCGCCCCTGGCCTCCCTCAGGCTGTTTGATCGAAGCTCGGCGTCCCAAATTCCAAATCCAAGAAGTCTTTGTCTACTATAGGTTCATGTGTTCACAAAGTTCCATGGTTAAACCCAAATTCTTCACATTACCAGTACATACATGAATGCATTCACTTACACACACACACACACACACATATATATATATATATATATATTCACATTTATATGCACATAATTATCTATATCTATATTAATTCAAAAAGGGGGAGATGAATTACAGAAATGTCAGATTTAGAAATTTCAAAGTTAAAGATTTGAAGAAGATAAAGTTCAGAGTTTGAAAGGTTGAAAGGTTGTTTAAGCAAAGTCAAAGATGTTTGAAGATGTGCTGATTTTCATAAATTTTCTTTGAAGATTGTTTTGCTGAAGATGTCTGAGCTAAATCTGAAGATAATTTCTTTCCGAAGTCTGAAAGAGTTGTGTGGTAATTTTGAAGAGATTATTGAAGATCGTTTCTACCATTTTTGGGGGAGATTGTTAATTTTCTTCAAAGAGACAGACTTGGGAAGAATACAGTCAAAGAAAGAAAAGATTGCAATGTTTGTGCTTATTGAAGAAATCTGTTTCAAAGAAGGAGATTGTACTTTTTGAGCTTAAAGAGAAGACTGAATTGCAAAATCTTTTGAAAATGATCTTGAATCCAAAGGGGTAGATTGTTAGAGCATAAATATGTTGGATACAAGATCATGAAGACTAGAGGTTAAAGTACAAGAAGTCAAAGCTGGAAAGTCAAACTCTTAGTGAAAGTCAAAGTCTAAGTGTTAATAAAGTCAAAGTCAATTGTATTGTTTTTGTTTCCTTGTTTTAGTTAGTAGGTATAAATAGTTTTGATTTGTTGTTTAATATATAGAGGACTAGAGATTGAGTTTGCATTTTAGAGAGAGATTGTAGAGAGAGAAATATGTTTAGAGAGAGAAAGTAACAAACAGATTGTAAATCTTTGTTTCTTGAATTGAAATCAAATCAGGTAGTGAATTCATCTTGTTTGTTTGATTTTGTTTGTGATTTAGAAACTTGATTTCAGGGACACACAATTGGTATCAGAGCATATACAATTGAAATCAAATCAAGAAAATCAGAGGTGTTACTGTTTCATCGAGTTCAGATTTGATTTCTGAATTTTATTGTGTTTTTCGAGTTGTTTTTTATCGAAATGAGTTTGTATGTTATATTCGATCGAGTTTGTATAGTTTGTTTTGTGATTTGCACTGTATTAGACTTCAATCTTTGAAATTTGTTGAGTTCGAGTTACGCGAGTTCAACGCACTGTTCATTGAATCAAATTGTAATAGTATGAGTTTTAGATTGAAATTCATTGCTAGAGTTAGGTTCTAGAGGCTTAGGTGATCAAATTGTTGAAATTACAGGATGAAAATCTAAGATTTCATGGGATTTTGAGCAAATCAGAAGGTTTTTGGACCGAAAATCTGAAGAACTCGCAAGTTCTTCAAGAACACGTAAGATCTACAAAACGCGCAAGATTCATTGGAAGAACGCACAAATTGAAAGATATTGATTTTATCCGGAAAAGTGCAAAGTGCTATTTACGAGTTCTAGAAAAGCGCAAATCGAAGTTTGCGTGTTTGTTCTTCAGTCTACGAGTTTGAGCGAGTTTCCTTCTGCGAGTTTAGCTTGCGATTTTGATAAAACACGCAAGTAGGCATATGCGGATTCTCCAAACGCGCACGACTCTGCTTGCAAGTTTCTCAGTGAACAGTTATTTGCGTGTTTAGGCATCTACGAGTTTCAAGCCTTCTTTAGTGATCTGCGAGTTTCAGTACTTAATCAATTTTTGCCATCTATTTCAAATTTGATCAGTTTTGGATTTTACACAACGGGTGTAATCTGCACTTCTTGAACGATCAGTTCAAATCACATAGTTCTGATTGTGATCAAAATTCCTGAATTCCTATTTCAAGATTTTTTTTTGTATCTTTGTGATTTCATTTGGACTAACGGTCAATTTCAAGTTTCTTATTGCTTATATTTTCAAATCAGGATGACTTCCAGAGATGCTCTCTCAATTGGCACAGATGTCAAGCCCCCAGTTTTGTTCAAAGGGGAATATGAACAATGGAAGGATCGCTTTCTCGATTTTATTGATCGGCAAACAAATGGAAAGAACATTCTAGCATTAATAGAAGATGGTCAAATGCCAAAAATTACTGAGGAGATTTCTGCTGACGGTAATGACTCAGATGGAGCTCCAAAAACAAAGAGGGTTGAGAAAGATTTTGCTCAATACACTGATGCACAAAAGAGTCGGTTTAATGCTGATAAACAAGCCAGATCTTTACTTTTACAAAGCATGACCAATGAGATCTATGTGAAAATAGACAGCTACAATGCAACTGCCAAATCAATGTGGGATCAGCTACAGAAGATGATGTTGGGTTCAAAGGTAGGCAACCAAATGAAGGTGGCCAACTGTATCAACAATTATGAAGAGTTCAAGGCTAAAGAAGGTGAGAGTTTGGAGGAAACCTATGAGTAGTTTGTGCTTCTTTTGAATGAGCTTTCCAAGAACAAGGTTAAGAAGGAGCCGATAGAGAACAACGTGAAGTTTCTCAGCATCTTGCAACCTGAGTGGAAAAAGCACACTCGTCGAATGAAACAGATGAAAGATTTGAGTGATATTCCACTGCATGAGGTCTATGAGACGTTGCGACAAAATGAGGAAGAGTTTGAGGAGAAAAGAGCTGAGAAAAAGAAGTCTGAGAAAGTGCATGATCCTATAGCACTTGTAGCTGGAGAGAAGAAGAAAGAAAAGAGAGAGAAGAAGAAAAAGAAGAAGATAGTCATGTCTAGCTCAGCGTCTGATTCTGCATCTGATGGTGATGATGGGGAGAACCTCAAGCAGGCAATGATTTTACTGACCCGAACTTTCCAGAAAAAGTTCTACAAGAAATCAGGGTCAAATTCACAGAGGTATTCTTCTACAGGCTCAAAGAATCATGAGCATAGAGAAAGAGTTGAGGGTAGATTTGTTGAGAAGAAGCCAGATGAGAAGAAAAAGTATGTGAATGACTACACCAGCACTGAGAAGAAAGCTGATGATCTGATCAAATGCTACAACTATGGCAAGGTTGGACATTATGCAAAAGACTGTCAGAAGTCGAAGGTTCGGAATTCAGAATATTACAAGAACAAAATGCTCTTGGCCAAGCAACAGGAAGATGGCAAGGCATTGATGGTTGAAGATGAATATTGGTTAGATCATTCTGATGTGGAGGAAGAGAAAGAAGAAGAGGCTCATATGTGTTTGATGGGTAATACGGTAAAAGATGATGATTCTGAAGATGAAACTTCTGATGAGGTAATGAACTTATCTAAATCTGATTTTATGGTCAAAATGGAAGCCATGATGGTTAAACTTCAAGACCTTCAATCTAAACAGAAAAAGGAAAAAGACAGAGTTGCTAGGAGAAATCAACAGATCTTTGAGCTTAATAAATCAGTTATTGGGAACAAAGATTTAATTGATTCTCTACGCAAATCTGCTTTTGATTTTAAAAAATGAAAAGATTTGTTTTGAAAATAAGATTTCTGATTTTGAAACAAAATTGTCTAAGTCTGATTCTAAAAAACAAGAATGTGTTCTAAAAGCGTTTAAATTGCAGGTTGAGAACAAGACTTTAGAGCAAAAGGTAAATGATTTGGAAGCAAAATTATATGTTCGAGGCCAAACAGATCAAACTATTTTCTTGAATACACCTAATGAAGAAGCTGATTTTAAAGAAAAATTGGGACTAGGTTATGATAATCCTCATTATCTAGAAAAAGCTATCAGAAAACAGCCAGCTTTATATAATGCAAATTTTATGTATGCTGCTAATAAATATCCTCATTTGAAACCCCAAATCATCTAAAGAAGTTGAGGCAAAAGAAGATGAGAAAAGAATGAATTTAAAGAAAATGCAACTACCATTCTGTTATGGAAGACTGAATGATAGTTATATTTCTGAAACACCAAAATTTCTTTCAAATGATTATTTTGCTAGTTATTCTTCTACTGAGATGGAGGCAAAACATGTTCAAGCTAAAATTTATGTACCTCCACTCGTATTAGAAAGCAAAATAATTGAGCTAGAAAGCATTTTATCTGATGAAAGAATTTTGAGTGAATTGACACAAGATGTGTTTTCTACAGTGTTAAAGAACACAAATTTTCATTTTGAAACTAAAGTGTGTTTGTTAGAGCACAGTCTCATTGGATTCAAGATCATCCAATACGAAGATCGCAATCTGAAGTTAAAGCTGACAAGTCACTCTCAACTATAGTCTAGGGTCTATCTTGTAATAATAGTCAAAGTTATGTTTTAGTATTTTAATTAGTTTAATTAGTTTAATTAGTTTATTATTATATTAGTTTTAATATAATATCTAGATATTATTAATATCTAGATATTATGTTTATTTGTTATTATATTAGGTTAATTATAATATCTAGATATTATAGATATCTAGATATTATGTTTAATATTAGATTAGTTATCTCTCTCTCTCTCTCTCTTAGAACATCAATAGATCAGATCACAACAATTTACACACACATACACATACTGAAAAGTGTAAAGAGAGAAAAACAAACAGAGAGCTTAACTCAAGAAATCAACCGTGTAATCCGCGTTTGTAATCCAAACAGGTTGGTTTATTATCTATTGTTTGTTGTTTTGATTATCTGGTAACGATCACGGACTCACAATTGGTATCAGAGCCGTATACCAGGATCAAAATCAAAAAAATTCATCTCTGTGTTCTTCATTTTTGAAGAACACTGTGTTATAAATCAAAACTTGATTTTACGGTTATTTTCGAAATCAAAAGGTTGTGTCTTGTTCTAATTGATAAGGAGATCGTTGTGTCAAAATTTGGTGTGGTAAATCGACCTCTAGCTTGGTTAATTTTAGAGTTACAGTCGATTTAATCGGAGAAGACGACGTATCGGTCTTAAGCGTACCGGTCGAACCTTAGTTTTTACATTCTATCGGTCTTAAGCATTCGACCGGACCCTCACTTCCCCGGTCGAATCTCACAAACTTTGTACTGGTCGAATATTTTTTTATCCGGTCGAGTATTTTTTTTATCCGGTCAAACCCCACTTTTCCACTACATTTCACCGGTCGAATAAAACTTTTCCACCTCACTTCCCCGGTCGAACTCCTCATTAACATCCGGTCTTATCTAAACCCACATCCGGTCAAACCACAATTTTTCTAAACCCACATCCGGTCTTCTCTCTCCCGGTCTTCCACTTCTTCCGGTCTTCCTCACTTCCCCGGTCGAAGTAAACTCACAAAATCCCGGTCAAACTCACATCTATATCGGTCAAACACTTCACTTCTTACATCTCACACCACTTACTCTCACGATTAAGAATTATATCGAGCCACTCATTCACGTGGCAAACTCTCATGCACTCACACCACTACACTACACTCAACACGTGTCCACTACTTCACATGCAACAATTCTCATGCAAACTCTCATAGAATTCTCATGCAACAATTTCACACCTTCGGTCCACGTCTCCACTCTCCACTTACAACTCTCACACTTTTATTGAATTAACTCTCACACTCACATATTAACACTCTCACACTTTCACACCACCCTCACGTGACCACCTCTATCACAATTACTCTCATCTCTAGTTAATTATTGCATTCCACTCACTTTTTATCGGTCCAAGATTCAAACTTTGTTAATTTATCGGTCTCACTAATTTTTACCGGTCGAGCATCATTTCTTACGTCTTACCGGTCGAACCTCACTTTGCGCAATCAACATCTCGCGCAAACTTTTGAATTTTAAAATTCTCTCATATCTCAAAGCCTCTCGCATCTCAAGCCTCACGCATCTCAAAGCCTCTCGCATCTCTAGCCTCACGCATCTCAAAGCCTCTCGCATCTCAAGCCTCACGCATCTCAAAGCCTCTCGCATCTTAAATCTTGTTCAAAATGACATCCAGAGAAGCTCTTGCCATTGGAACTGATTCCAAACCACCAGTTCTATTTAAAGGTGAATACGAACAGTGGAAGGATCGATTTCTAAACTTCATAGACAGACATGAGCTTTGTGAGTTCATCAGACAGTCATTTGCAGAAGGAAATATGCAACCAATAAAGACAACTCGTCTGGTTGGAACAGTGCCAACACAAGTTGAACTGAAGTACCATGAGCTTGACGGTGACAACCTAAACAGAGCTAAAGGCGATAAACTAGCTATGTCATACATTCTTCAAGGAATCCCCAATGAAATCTACATAAAGATTGACAGCTACAAGGCCTCAGCTAAGGAAATGTGGGATCAGCTGGAGAAGATGATGCTGGGTTCTAAGGTGGGAAATCAACTGAAGATCTCCAACTGCCTAAATAACTATGAAGAATTTAGAGGCAGAGCCGGAGAAACCTTAGAAGAAGTACATGACAGGTTTGTGACCTTGCTGAATGAGCTAAGCAAGAACAAGGTCCACAAATCTCAAATTGAGCTAAACGTCAAATTTCTAAGCGTTCTACAGCCAGAATGGAAGAGATTTGCGAGGCAGATGAAGCAGATTAAAGATCTGAATGAGATTCCACTTCATGAGGTGTATGAGACCCTCAAACAAAATGAAGAAGAAGTGGATGAAATTCTAGAAGAGAAAAGGCAGAGAGGAAAGAAGGTTGAAGACACAGTTGCTCTTGTTGTCAAGAAGAAGAAGAACAAAGTGACTGTGTATGAATCAGATGAAGATAAAGCTGAAGCAAACTCTGACGAAGATGAATGTGAACAACTAAAGCAAGCATTGCTTTTGTTGACTAAGGCTTTCCAGAAAAAATTCTACACAAAGCCAAGCTCAAACAGTCAGAGGTATTCGTCTGGTCCAAACAACTACGCTCATAGAGAAAGGGTCGAAGGAAGTAGATTTGAAGGAAGAAGGTTTGAAGGAAGGAGAATGGAGGAGAGGAAACCAGAAGATAGAAGAGATCTTGCTGAAGGAAAGAGATCAGAGGAAAGGAAACCTGAAGAGAGAAGGTTTCAAGCAGAAGGATCAGGTCAGACAGAACCTATAACGTGCTACAACTGTGGCAAAACCGGTCATTATGCCAGAGATTGCCGAAAGCCAAAAGTCAAGAACTCGGACTACTACAAGAACAAGATGTTGCTTGCAAAGCAACAAGAGGCTGGGAAGGCATTGATGGCTGAAGACGTTTTCTGGCTCGATCATTCTGATGATGATGAAGAAGATGAAAAGAAAGATGAAGTTGTCAACCTGTGCTTGATGGGAAAGCATGAATCAGATGATGAAGCTGATTCAGAGAATGAAGAAGAGGTATGCAACTTATCGTATGTTGAATTCATAAATCAATTGCATGCCATGAATGATAAACTCAAAGAGTTAGAGTCGAACCTAAAGCGTGAAAAGGGTGTCATTACTGACAAAAACCAATCAATACAGAAACTTAGCAATGAAATTGCTGAGAAGAAAGTACTGGTTGAGGTTTTACATAAAAACAATGACACCAACGCAACGGAGAAGACAATAATTCTTAGTGAGAATTCTGAACTCAAGTCTAAACTGCTAAAACGTGAGATTGACTTATACGAGGTTACACAAATGCATTCTTCGTCTATCGAAGAAAACAAATCTTTAATTGCAAAAATGGATGCTTTGGAAAAGAAGTTGTACTCATTAGGTCAAACTGAGCAAACCATTCATCTTAACAAACCAATAGAGAACAAAGAAAGATGGGGAATCGGTTATAAGAATCCTCACTATCTTCAAAAGGGAATGTCTGAAGTGCCTACACTTTATGATATTCTTTCTATGAAGTTAGCTAGAAGAATCCCTGAACTTAAAGTTTATTGGACTAAACTATCTGAAGAGGATGAAGGCAAAGAAACAGAAAAACATTTAATATCATCTAAAGTTCATCTTCCATTTTATTATGCGAAGCTGAATAATAGCTATGATAAGAAACCTGAAAAGAAGAAAACTCTTTCAGATGACTTCTTTCTAAGTTATTCTGAAAAGGAAATGGAGGCGAAACCTACTCAAGGTAAACTATATGTCCCTCCTCTCGTTTTAGAAAGTAAAATTTCTGAACTCGAGAATTCCTTGTCAGATGAAAGACTTTTGATAAACATTGAACAGAATGTTTTTACAACTGTGTTTACAAATTCTGTTCTTTCTAAGGCTTCAAACTCTGAGAATATGGTTAGTTCATCAAATCAAGGGTTTGATTTTCTGAACTCTAACGGTGGTTTAGATGATTGTCTTGAACAATTTGACTTTAATGCAAAACTTCCAAACCATTCATCCTTTCTTAAGAAATCTGTTGGATCAACCAGTAAGTCTGTTAACAGTGCAAAATCAACGCGATTTGATAACTCAGTCTCTGTGAAAGCTAAAAATGCTAAAGGCAAGAAGCATTCACAGAAGCCGATCAATACTGGTAACCCAAAGAAAATGCATTCAGTTGTTTCTCTAATGTCTAACTCAAAGGTTTCAACTGTTTCAGATATGACCAAGAAATGGCAACCCAAACGGAAGCTTGACAAGACCTTTAAATCTTTTGATTCTGTTTATTGTAATAAGAATATGTCTAGTTCAGATACTTTGAATATGAATGTTGCTCCTAAACTGAAATACTCTTTTAAGCAACTATTCCTGTTATCTAAAACTGCTAGACAGTCTTCCTTTTATGATAAACATGCTTCTAATTTCTGTCAAGATTCTGCTATGCGGTTTGAATCATCTCATGTGCATTCTTATCATTATCCTACTTCATATCTATTTCAAAAGAAAAGAGGACCCAATTTGCAATGGGTACCAAAATCAAAACCTTGTGCTAACACAGCAGGACCCAAATTCAAGTGGGTACCAAAATCTAAATCTGTGTTGCAGGCACCCAATGTTTAGCAAAACATATGGCTTCTGATTACAATAGATCAGAACCCGTACCTCAATAGAGAAAATGGTTCTTGAGTAAGACAGCTCAAGACTCGAACTTCAAAGACAAGACGATGGTTTCTGAACACGTCTGTTCAGAACCTGTGCTTAAGAAAAATAGGCTTTTGAATTCATCAGTTCAAAACCCGCACTTTAATATTAACGCTCCAACGTCTTACTCATTTATAATGCTTAAAATCTAAATCTGTGTTTCGTTATTTCTCCTATGCAGATCCGTCATATGTGGTATTTGGACAGCGGTTGCTCCAAACACATGACAGGACAGAAAGATATGCTGACAAACTTTACAGAGAAATACTGCGGAACAGTCAGATACGAAAATGATCAGTTTTCACCAATATTAGGCTACGGTGATATACAACGGGAAAATATAACGGTCAAGAAGGTGAGCTACGTAGAAGGATTAGGACACAACCTGTTCAGCATAGGTCAGTTCTGTGACAAAGACCTAGAGGTCAACTTCAAAGCCAAGAGGTGTTCTGTTCGCACAGAAGAAGGCGAAGAACTCTTGGTCGGCACTCGAAAGTCAGACCTCTACACGATCAATTTATCAGACGTCCAGACTGACAAGCAGATTTGTCTACTATCTAAAGCATCGATGCAGCAAAGCTGGCTATGGCATCGACGGCTCTCTCATCTCAACTTTCGCTACATCAACAAACTGGTCAGTGGCAACTTAGTCAAAGGACTTCCAGAGCTCAAATATGACAAAGATCATCTGTGTGCAGCCTGTGAGAAGGGCAAGATGAAGAGGGCTCCGCATAAACCGAAGCCTGAACCAAGTACAAGCGCTCCGCTAGAGCTATTGCATATAGATCTCTGTGGTCCAATGCGAACTCAGAGTCTAGGAGGCAAGAAGTACATTCTAGTGATCGTGGACGACTACTCACGATACACTTGGGTCAAGTTCCTACGATCAAAGGATGAGACACCTGATGTGCTCATCACTTTCCTGAAGACGACCCAGGTGAATCTGCAGAAACCGATAAAGCTTCTAAGAACAGACAACGGCACAGAGTTCAAGAACAAAACTGTTCAAGAATATCTCGAATCTAAAGGGATAACTCATCAGTACTCTGCTGCACGTACGCCTCAACAAAATGGAGTGGTGGAAAGAAGGAATCGGACGCTAGTCGAGGCAGCTCGCACTATGCTAAGTCATTCCGACCTACCTCTATTCTTATGGGCAGAAGCTATATCTACCGCATGCTATACGCAGAACCGGTCCATGATTCACAGACGATTCAAGAAGACTCCTTATGCGTTGATCAACAACCGAACACCTACAATCAAATACTTCCATATCTTTGGATGTAAGTGTTTCGTTCTAAACGATAGGGAGAATCTCAACAAGTTCAGCGCCAAGGCAGATGAAGGAATCTTCATTGGATACTCCTCATCATCAACTGCATTCAGAATCTACTTCAAGAAGTCAAAGACGGTGATTGAAAGCGTCAACGTCACCTTTGATGAAGAGATGGCTTCCGAACAATACTGTTCAGAACCCGTTTTAACCGGAGTACTAGCTTCTGGGCAACTCAGTCCAGAACCTGCGTCTCAACAGAACAAATCAGATGAAGCTTCAACATCAACTAACCATTTATCTGATTTAGATTTATTATTTGAATTGTTTTATGACGAATTTCTTGGAACTAACATAAAGAAATCTGTTTTGGTTGACAGGATAGAAGAGCCAACGCCTACTCATCCAACCAGTTCAGACATTCCAAATGAATCAAGTACCCCGATTCATCAAGACGTCACAATTCAAATACCAACTCCTACAG
This sequence comes from Arctium minus, assembly GCA_954870635.1. Classification (NCBI taxonomy): domain Eukaryota; kingdom Viridiplantae; phylum Streptophyta; class Magnoliopsida; order Asterales; family Asteraceae; genus Arctium; species Arctium minus. The sequence goes on along the minus strand of OX941094.1, from coordinate 69,582,456 downwards.
TTCAAGAAGTGCCAAGTCATGCAGAGTCAGAAGTAGCTGAACCAGTAGGATGTTCAATTCAGATCAATCTACAGCCGGAACAAGCTGTACCTACTAAGACTTCTGCACCAATTACTTCAACTGAAATCATCATTCCTCCATAACAAACTGAAGAAGGTGCAAGTGGATTTATAGATGACACAACTGACATTCATTCCTATAATCCACTGCCTCATGAACGTAAATGGACCAAAACGCACCCTGCAAGTCAGATCATAGGTGATCCATCCAAGTCGGTGCAAACTAGGTCAGCGTCAATCAACTGGTGCATGCACGACTCCTTTCTAAGCAAGATTGAGCCAACTCGAGTATCAGAGGCTCTTGCGAATCCAGATTGGGTAGTCTCTATGCAAGAAGAACTGAACCAGTTCGACGCACTGCAAGTCTGGAGACTCGTACCAAAGCCTAAAGGTAAAACAATCATCGGTACGAAGTGGATCTTCAAGATTAAAAAGGACGAAGCTGGTACCGTCATCAGAAACAAGGCGAGACTAGTAGCCAAAGGATACAGACAAGAGGAAGGATTAGACTATGACGAGACATACGCTCCTGTGGCGCGTTTAGAGGCAATCAGAATGTTCTTAGCCTACGCTGCCCACAAGAACTTCACGGTCTTTCAAATGGACGTGAAGACAGCATTCCTGAACGGAATTCTGAAGGAGGAAGTATACGTCTCTCAGCCAGAGGGATTTGTCAATCAAGAGAAGTCGGACCACGTCTACATTCTCGACAAAGCTCTCTACGGTCTGAAACAAGCCCCTCGAGCCTGGTATGATGTCCTTTCCACTTTTCTAGTCAAGTTTGGGTTTTCAAAAGGTACGGTGGATACCACCTTGTTCATAACGAAAGAAAAAGCCGATATCGTTTTAATACAAATCTATGTCGACGATATTATTTTTGGTTCAACTAATACTAAGTACTGTAAGAATTTTGCAAACCTTATGGTGTCTAGATTTCAAATGAACTTGATGGGAGAGATGAACTTCTTTCTCGGGCTTCAAGTAAAACAATTTTCTACGGGTATCTTTATCAATCAATCTAAGTACATTAGGGAAATTCTCCGGAAATTCCAAATGGAAAATACAAAACCGATTGGTACCCCAATGGCACCAGGAACTAAGATTGGCACCGATCCTTCGGGAAAGGCTGTTGATATTAGGACCTACAGAGGAATGATAGGTTCTTTAATGTATCTTACTAGTAGTAGACCAGACATAATGTTTTCAACATGTCTTTGTGCCCGATATCAGGCTAATCCAAAAGAAATCCATTTGACTGCTGTCAAGCGTATATTCAGGTATCTGAAGGGCACCGCAGATCTCGGTCTGTGGTATCCCAAAGATACTACTTTTGAACTAACAGCGTACACAGATGCAGATCATGCAGGTTGTATGTTAGACAGGAAGAGCACGTCAGGACACGTACAGTTCCTCGGTGACAAAATAGTAAGTTGGGGATCGAAGAAGCAACTTTGCGTTTCAACTTCCACGGCCGAAGCAGAATATGTAGTTGCTGCTAGCTGTTGTTCTCAGGTTTTGTGGATGCAAACACAACTTCGCGACTACGGTTTCCACTTCAACAAAATCCCGATCTACTGCGACTCCAAGAGCGCCATCGCAATAACAGCGAATCCTGTTCAACACACAAAAACCAAACATATCGACGTCAGGTATCACTTTATCAAAGATCATGTAGAAAAAGGAAACATAGAACTTTTCTTTGTAAAAACAGATTATCAACTTGCAGATTTGTTTACCAAGGCGTTAGATGAAAAGAGATTCAACTTTCTTATCTCTAAGCTTGGTATGCTAAATCTTAAGACATAATCAGTAGTTACCTATAAAAGTTCACTATTGTTTACTTTTTCCTCATATCTTTATGCTTAATTGTGAATGATATCTGTATTTCATATGTTAATGTTCATGATTCTAGGGGGAGTATGAGAAGAAACTCATACTTGGTCAATATTAATTTGAGGGGGAGCTCATAAGATTTCTGCACTTACGTTTTATGACAAATTTTTGTAATGCAAGATTTTAGGGGGAGCTCTTCACGTCAAAGGAGTTCGGATATGACTTCTGATCAATTCAGATCAGAACTCGTTCTTTAAAAAGTTTTACTGCTTTGTGTCTTTTCAATTTAAGTGAATAAATTTTCTTTGACTTGATTAAGACTTTTGCAGAAGTTTGAGAGAAGCTTAAAAGATCATATCTTTATGACTTTACGCTTAGCTTCATGAGATGGAAGATCGTACGTAAAGGTATAATTCTATATCTTCATCTCATATATGGTTGAAAGAAGGACAACTTTCAATCATTGGAAAACATTGTTTTTAATGTTCAAACCACTTCCCGATTTTTTTTTTCATCAGATTTTATATTTTGGGAGTGTATTTTAAATGTTTTCATGATCAATATTGTGCTTTAACTGAAATAGTTAAACTAATCTGAGCATCACATGCATCATAGGAAAACAAGAATTTCATTGTGCTAGGACTTAACACAACTTCTATGGACTCACCTTAACCAGTGATTTCTACCCAAGAAGTTAATCCTTAGTGATTGAGTGTGCAAAAAGAATAGAAATGAGTGTGATTAGAGAAAGCAAAACGTTTAAAAGAAAGAGCGTGTGAGAACAGAGTTAAAAAGAATATCACAACTCTGCACCAACTTTTTCTGAGCCGGGTAGCCACATTACTAGTGTTTCACAAATCTTTGGTGAACATTATTGAAACAGGCAAATAACCCATGCCAACTCTTGATCAAACCTCACTATCTACTCATTTTCTTCTCAACAAGAAAGTGTTTCACATTTTCAAAAGGGGATGCAGCACATTTGCTATCTGATTTTCATTTGGAAAATCTGGATATAGAAAAGAAGGAAGTCTGCCCCACCTTCGCACTTCACTCATGCACATTGAGTCTGTGTTTAACTTACTGTTGTCTCAGTGGTTTACACATTTCGAGCCTTAAAAGCAATCATCAGTGCTTAATTCTTTCTATCACAAGCACGAACACACAAGGAATTAGTTTCTTTGTCATAACGTTTATAGAAATTACCTTTGTGGTGTTTCGATGATTAAATGGAAGCCCTGGGGGAGTCAACATCAAACAGCTCATTTCCATATGTGTATTCGTTACACACAGTGACTTAGTGTTACTGACAGGCATTCTAACTGATTCATTAGTTGATTCAGGTGTTACATGATTATTTTGTCTAGATTTGCAAAGATCAGGATGAATAACTATTGAATTGACGGATCAGAGACTACAAGTGGTAAACATTTCTTACTCAAAGTTTTGATGAAGTCGTCGCACTTTCCATCAAAAAGGGGGAGAATCTAAAGCTTGAAGAAATGTTCAGTCCATTACATTACAAGATCAAGAACTGCGAGATCAAAGTATTCTGAAGACATGTTGATTTCAGATAAATTTTCTTTGAAGATACTTTGCTAAAGCATTCTGAGCTAGAGAAAGAGATTGCATCTTCCAAGCTGAAAGAGAAGATCGAATTAGATAAATCTTTTTATTTAAATGATCTTGTTCCAAAGGGGGAGATTGTTAGAGCACAGTCTCATTGGATTCAAGATCATCCAATACGAAGATCGCAATCTGAAGTTAAAGCTGACAAGTCACTCTCAACTATAGTCTAGGGTCTATCTTGTAATAATAGTCAAAGTTATGTTTTAGTATTTTAATTAGTTTAATTAGTTTATTATTATATTAGTTTTAATATAATATCTAGATATTATTAATATCTAGATATTATGTTTATTTGTTATTATATTAGGTTAATTATAATATCTAGATATTATAGATATCTAGATATTATGTTTAATATTAGATTAGTTATCTCTCTCTCTCTCTCTCTTAGAACATCAATAGATCAGATCACAACAATTTACACACACATACACATACTGAAAAGTGTAAAGAGAGAAAAACAAACAGAGAGCTTAACTCAAGAAATCAACCGTGTAATCCGCGTTTGTAATCCAAACAGGTTGGTTTATTATCTATTGTTTGTTGTTTTGATTATCTGGTAACGATCACGGACTCACAGTGTTCTTCATCTTATAAAATACCTCAAACTTCTGAACCTGATTTTGATGATTTATTTGCTTCTGCAAATGATTTCTTAAATTCTGATGAAGGGTGTATTGATGAAATTGATATGTTTGACTTCAATGCTTCACTTCCAGATCATTCGACTTTTGTGATTAATGGAGAAGCTTTACCAAGTGTTTATGAAAAAGGCGAATCATCAACTAAGGTTGGTGAATCAGTTTCTGTGAATGCTGATTACTATGCTAAGGGTAAGAAACATAAGAAACAGCGCTCACAGAAACGGATCAACACTGGTAAACCCAAGAAAAATCAATCCCAGAAATCTGATTTTCCTAATAAATCTAAATTCTTTGTTTCAGATATAAGAAAGAAAAGGTCAGAAGAGAAAACTGAATGGCGACCTAAAAAGAAGACTGATGAGAAGGCGGAATCAATTCCTGATGTAGTTACTGATAGATCTGATAGTAGTGTAAATGATGTAGTTGGTAAAGTTGCTTTTAATAAACAAAACCTTGTAATTCCTTACAAGGGATATTATATCAAGCAATTATTCCAATTATCTCCTACTACTACTAAATCTTATACTTATTGGTGGAATGATTTTGCTTATCGTCATTATTCTAATGATTGGTTTGGATCTTATCATGTTTATTCTTCTAAACAAATTGTTTTCAAAAGTTTTCAAAGGAAAAGAGGATCCATATTTAAATGGATGCCAAAATCTTGTGCTAATATGTTAGGACCCGTTTTTAAATGGGTACCTAAATCTGTTGTTTTCTGATTTTTCTTGCAGACCCGGCATATGTTTTTAAATGTGTTTTTTCATCATTTTTTTATCATTATTTCTGATAGGATATCTGCACTTTAACATGTTGTTCATGATCTTAGGGGGAGTGAGACAAGCTTATAAGATGATCAACATTATTCTGAGGAGGAGTTTATAGACTTGTTGCATTTACTTAACTGTTAAATTTTTGTGATGCATGACTTTAGGGGGAGTCTATGAGTACAACAAAAGGAGTAAGGATATGATTTCTGATTACTTCAGATCAGAACTCGTTCATTCAAAGTTTTACTGTTTTATGTCTTTTATTTTTCAATAAATTTGTGAATAAAGTTGCTTTGACATGACTTTGAGACTTGTGCAGATTGAGAGAAGCTTACAAGATCATATTTTTATGACTTCAGCTGACTTCATGAGATTTAAGACTACACGAAAAGGTTTATTTCTTATCTTAATCTCATATATGGTTGAAAGAAGGACAACTTTCAATCATAGAAAACATGTTCGTAAATGTTCAAACCACTTCCCGATTCTTAAACAGATTTCATGAATTGGAAGTGTGATTTTAAATGTTTTTATTTTACTTGTGCTTCAACGATTACCAAACCGTGTGTTTCAAAGATAAATACTTGCGTATTGTCTTTTCTATATACTTTCAAGTATTCACACACACCGTTTTGATTTATTGTTCAAAATGTTCTTACTATGTCTCAAATTTTGAAACATATATTTTTCGATGGTAAGACACCCCGATTGAACTTCAATGAATAATTGAGCGTTAATTCATTTCTAAACATTCTTTCAAGAATGTCTGTATTTTGTTTCATATAGACAATATCCATTATTCTTGACCATAAGCCTTGGTTGATATATCATTTCATTTCTGATCATTTTCATACAAAATCAGATTTTCAAACAAGTTTTTTGCATTCTTATCTATTCATTCAATATACTTGTTTGAAAATACTTCAATGTTTAAAAATGCTCATATATTCATAATTATATTATGAGCATATATACATCTGACTTGTATTTGAGCTTTAACTGTTCTAGTTAAACCATATTGAGCAACATTGGCTTTATAGGACAATACGGGTTTCTTTGTGCTAGGACTTAAATGAACTTCTATGGATTCACGATTACCAGTGTTTCCTACCCAAGAAGTTAACCCATAGTGATTGAGTGTGAGGATTCGAAAAGAAATGAGTGTGGGTTGTGCGTTGAGGTAAAATGGAAAGGAGATTTTGGTTAGATGTGATCTTAATGATTAAAAGAAAAAGGGTGTGAGATCAGAGTAAAAGAATATCAAACTCTACACCAACTACTTTCTGAGTCGGGCAGCCACATTACTAATGTTTCACAATTCTTGGTGAACATTATTGAAATAGGCAAATAGCCCATGCCAACTCTTGACAAAACCCCACCAGCCACTCATTTTCTTCTTAAAAAGAAATGTTTCATATTTTTCTAGGGACGCAGCACATAATCTATCCGATTTTCATTTGGAAAATCTGGATATTGAAAAAGAAGGAAGTCTGCCCCACCTTCGCACTTCAATCATACACATTGAGTCTGTGTTTATCTACTGTTGTCTCAGTGGTTTACACAATGTTGAGCCTTTTATAAAAGCAATCATCATATGCTTAATTCTTTCTACACTTGCATGAACACACAAGGAATTTGTTTTCTTGTCATAACATTCATAGAAATTGCCTTTGTGGTGTTTCGATGATTGGATGGAAGCCCTGGGGGAGTGAACATCAAAAAGCTCCTTTTCTATGTGTATCCATTACACACAGTAACTTCGTGTTACTGACAGGCATGTTAACTGCATCATTTGTTGATTCAGGTGTTACATTCCTAATTTGTCTGGATTTGAAAAGATCTAGATGAATATCTTGGAGGATTGACGGTGAATCAGAGGCTCTTGATAGATCAGTGGTCCGAAAAGAATTTCAGAGACATATCTTGATGATAGTTTTGATGATATCGATGCTCGTTTCATCAAAAAGGGGGAGATGAATTACAGAAATGTCAGATTTAGAAATTTCAAAGTTAAAGATTTGAAGAAGATAAAGTTCAGAGTTTGAAAGGTTGAAAGGTTGTTTAAGCAAAGTCAAAGATGTTTGAAGATGTGCTGATTTTCATAAATTTTCTTTGAAGATTGTTTTGCTGAAGATGTCTGAGCTAAATCTGAAGATAATTTCTTTCCGAAGTCTGAAAGAGTTGTGTGGTAATTTTGAAGAGATTATTGAAGATCGTTTCTACCATTTTTGGGGGAGATTGTTAATTTTCTTCAAAGAGACAGACTTGGGAAGAATACAGTCAAAGAAAGAAAAGATTGCAATGTTTGTGCTTACTGAAGAATTATGTTTCAAAGAAGGAGATTGTACTTTTTGAGCTTAAAAAGAAGACTGAATTGCAAAATCTTTTGAAAATGATCTTGAATCCAAAGGGGTAGATTGTTAGAGCAGAAATATGTTGGATACAAGATCATGAAGACTAGAGGTTAAAGTACAAGAAGTCAAAGCTGGAAAGTCAAACTCTTAGTGAAAGTCAAAGTCTAAGTGTTAATAAAGTCAAAGTCAATTGTATTGTTTTTGTTTCCTTGTTTTAGTTAGTGGGTATAAATAGTTTTGATTTGCTGTTTAATAGATAGAGGACTAGAGATTGAGTTTGCATTTTAGAGAGAGATTGTAGAGAGAGAAATACGTTTAGAGAGAGAAAGTAACAAACATATTGTAAATCTTTGTTTCTTGAATTGAAATCAAATCAGGTAGTGAATTCATCTTGTTTGTTTGATTTTGTTTGTGATTTAGAAACTTGATTTCAGGGATACACATATATATACACCTTCGTGGATACAGTTGTTTTAATAAACTTGAACACCCACGTTTTAGACATTTTAAATTAAGTACGAAATGCAAGATATACAATTAATCGACCCATAACAAGAGGACTAGACAAGGTGCTTCCTAACTGAGCAATTACAAAAAAAGGGGTTTGAGAAATTTTACTCGAAAATTTTCGGGGTGTTACAATATATAATTCACATACATGTATCAAACTCATAAACATGTACATAAAAATAACGTAATGCTCAAATAATTTATACATAAGCATGCATCCCAGTTAAAGTCTCATGAAGACTGTAACAACCCAGACAATCAAAAACTAAACATAAGATCAAAAAAATGAAATTCATGCCAAAAACGACCCCAAGTCAACAGTAAAATTTCAAGGTTTGTGGAAAATCAACCTATTACACAACTGAGAACAAAAGGAAATTATGCTAAAAGGAAGTCTTCTATTCCGGCACCATATCACACCTTCTCCTTACCCTTGCCCAAGCCTCCTACCTCACGGTGACCTGAAAAGGTTTTTAGTTTTTGAAAGAGCGAGGGTTAGACCGAAGGTCTAGTGAGTCCCCTCTATACACAGTTCAAACTATAGAGAACAGAAAAAGGCTTATAGTAAAAATCAACCCATTCAGTTTTATAAAAATAACCACATTTATAATCTCGCTTTTGGCACCCACTACCGTCACTCGAAAGTAACAGCGTGTATGGCTCATACTGCTTTAGCTGGGATACACACCCCAATTGGCATATACGGGACACACCTCCCGGTACGAGTAAAGGTAGGCCACACCCCCCGACTTTGGCCATATAACTCACAACAATGTATGCATACATTTAACCAACAACAAAATTATAAACCACGTTTATAAGAAATCTCGCATGTATAAAGCTCACATAAAAAATATGCTTTAAAATAACTTCCACATGTATTTAACCACTTTAATATCGCAAAAGCATTTAGTTAGAAAACTCACCTTTGGTCCTTGCTTAATTCCTTGCTCTAGCGATCTCACAACCTACGATAATTCGGTAAGACACCCCCCTTTGAAAACGTTAACTAATGACAGGAGATTACTCTCTCTCACTCTCTCTTGATCTTAAATAGCGACGTCTCCCCAACTTGGACTACTCACCCTCAAGAACCAATAAATTCCCAAAAGTTACTGGACAAAAGCCTTCACCCCGGGCACCTCCGACTCTTGGGGTTACCCCGCCTCCCAGGGTCACGGCCCCGATTACTCAACCCCCCCCCCCAGGGTCACGGCCCGAGTAACACCCTTCGACTCCCGGGATCAAACATCCCCGGGGTCTCACTGGCTGGGACTCCCCCGGTACCTTCCCGTCGCTCGGGACTTCGACCAAAACCAGGCCACTCGTCTCCCGAGTTCGCCTGGTTAGATTGTTCTCACCCCAAGACGCAGAGGCGATTAAGGGTTTTGTGCGAACCCCCTATCCTCGAACCGACAACAAAAAATCCTTAATTCCAATGTTTTAATTATCAAATTTTATAGGATTAGGATCCCAATCATCTATAATCAAACCCATTACCATCTCAATCCATTAGAATGATTTTAAGGAGCAAGGAGAGGATTATCTACCATTTCCTATTCAAAACCCAACTAGAAGGAACATCAGACCTCATCGAGCTTAAGGGATCTTACTCAATCTACAAACTACTAGCAATAGGAAAAATACTAACATAGAGATATTACCTGGAAGATGATGAATACGACGTCCGAAATCACCAGATTTGTTCCCTTACTTTTCTTTTTTCAAAATCGTCGTGGGTCTCCCTCTCTGTGAAAATCCTCAGCCGCCAAGAAAGAAAAGAAAAGTAGGGTCCTAGGGTTAAAACCCCTTTTTATCCAACTTTGCACTTTAGACCTCAAACTTCGCTTTATTAAATAATTCCTTCTATTTGGATATTACAATATCCCCCCGTCAAAAAAAATTCGTCCCCGAAATTCCTTCGTTGAACAAACTGGGATATTGGGACCTCATGTCCGCTTCCACTTCCCACATTGACTCTTGTCCCTTGTGAAACTTCCATTGCACTTTTACTAAACGGATCTCTTTATTCCTTATCTTCTTCACCTTATGATCCAAAATAGCCACCGGTTCTTCCACATAGGTTACTTCTCATCCACACGAATGTCATCCAGTGGCACCACCACATCCACTTCTGCCAAACACTTCTTTAGATTTGACACGTGAAATGTAGGGTGAACCCCTCGCAGGTTTTCGGGTAGCTCTAACTTGTACGCTACTTCTTCAACACGTTCGACGAATGAGAATGGGCCAACGAACCTTGGCCTCAACTTCCCTTTCTTTCTGAAACGAAATACTCCTTTCCAAGGTGAGACTTTTAGCATCACCTTGTCCCCCACTTGGAATTCAATTAGTTTATTTCGCTTATTCGCATACATTTTATGACGGTCTTGAGCTGCCCTTAGCCTCTCCCTTATTAGGTTCACCTTATCAGCTGTCACTTGAACTATTTCTGGACCTGCCATTTGACGTTCTCCCACCTTGTTCCAACACAAAGGTGTTCTACATTTACGTCCATACAAGGCTTCGAACGGTGCATCTTGTATACTTGCATGGTAGCTATTATTGTAGGAGAACTCAATCAATAGTAGGTGAACTTCCCATGAGCCTTTGAAATCGATAGAACATACTCGAAGCATGTCTTCCATCTTTTGGATGGTCCTCTCACTTTGGCCATCCGTTTGAGGGTGATAGGCGGTACTTAAATTGAGTTGCGAACCCAATTCTCTTTGCAGAATTCTCCAAAAAGATGACGTAAAACGACCATCACGATCTGATACTATAGACGACGGAACTCCATGCCTCGAAACTATCTCGTCTATATACAACTTATCCACTTTCTCCAACCGGTACGTCTCCTTAATCGGTAGAAAATGAGCTGATTTTGTGAGTCGATCCACTATCACCCAAATGGCGTTGTGCCCTTTAGGTGATCATGGAAGTCCGGTAACAAAGTCCATCGCGATCTCATCCCACTTCCATACCGGTATTTCCAACGGCTGAAGCTCCCCATACGGTCGCTGATGCTCAGCTTTAACCTTCAGACATGTCAGGATCGTTCGACGAAATGAGCAATGTCTTTCTTCAATCCTGGCCACCAATAGCACTGCTTTAGTTCTCGATACATATTATTTTTTCCCGAATGTATAGAATAGCGAGACTTATGTGCTTCTTCCAATACCCTTTTCCGTAGATCACCCAGTTTCGGAATCCACACACGACCTTCAAAACACTTCATCACGCGGCTGTCCATAGACAACGAAGCTACCAATCCGTCCATTCTCTCACCCTTCAAATTCTCTTCCAAGAGTGCACTCTCTTGGAACCTCTTGAATTCCTCCAATAATTTGGAAGTTTCTTCGACTCGAAAGATCATGACTTTTGTTGCATCCACACGCTCCTTCCGACTCAAGGCGTCGGCAACCACGTTAGCTTTACCAGGATGGTAAAGTATCTCGCAGTCATAATCGCTTAACAACTCCATCCATCTTTGTTGCCTCATATTCAGCTCTTTCTGGTTGAATAGATGTTGGAGGCTCTTGTGGTCAGTATAAATTTGACACTTAACCCTATACAGGTAATGCCTCCAAATATTCAAAGCGAAAACTACCGTTGCCAACTCCAGGTCATGCGTCGGGTAGTTCTTCTCATGCTCTTTCAACTGGCGAGATGCATAAGCAATTACTCTACCTTTTTGCATCAACACGCACCCTAAACCCAACTTAGTAGCATCGTTATAGATCATGAATCCCTCTGATCCGTTGGGCAGGGATAAGACAGGTGCGCTGCTCAGGCTTTCCTTCAGTTTACTAAACGCATCCTCTTGATCCTCCGCCCACACAAACTTGATGTTTTTCCTTGTTAAGGCAGTTAACGGCGTGGCTATCCGCGAGAAATTTTGATTGAATTTACGGTAATAACCCGCCAACCCAAGGAAACTCCTTACTTCCGACGGCGTATTCGGTGCCTCCCAGCCCTTGATAGCCTCAATCTTCGCTGGATCCACCTTGATTCCCTCTTCCGACACCACGTGTCCTAAGAATTGCACCTCTCTCAGCCAAAATTCACACTTCGAGAATTTGGCGTACAATTTCTCACGTTTAAGCAATGCCAACACCAATCGCAGGTGTGACTTGTGTTCACTCATGGACCGTGAATAAACTAATATGTCATCAATAAAGACGATGACACACTTGTCCAAGAGCGGACTACACACCCTATTCATCAGGTCCATGAATATCGTCAGAACGTCAAGCCAAAGGGCATGACTAAGAACTCATAATGCCCGTATCTCGTACGAAAAGCAATCTTAGGCACATCTTCCTCTCTCACCTTTAGCTGATGATAGCCCGATCGCAGGTCTATCTTCGAAAAGTAGCTCTCTCCTTGTAGTTGATCTAAAAGATCATCAATTTGGGTAGCGGGTACTTATTCTTGATTGTTACCTTATTAAGCTCGTGATAGTCTATGCACATCCGCATAGACCCGTCCTTCTTCTTAACGAACAACACCGGCGCTCCCCACGGTGATGTGCTGGGACGAATAAACCCCTTGTCGATAATTTATAGCAGTTAGGTCATCATCTCCTTCATTTCGGCCGGTACCAAACGGTAGGGTGCTCTTGCGATAGGTGCCGCTCCAGGCATCATGTCTATTCGGAATTCCACTTGCCGATCCGGAGGCAAGGTGGTTAAGTCTTCCGGAAACACTTCCGGGTATTCACTTACTACTGGGACCGACTCCAATCCCTTCTTCTCCTTATTAGCGTCTAAAATGTACACTAAGAATCCCATACACCCCTTTACCAAACACTGCCTAGCCTTGATCATCGAGATCAAACATGACTTTCTATCCCGACGATCGTCATATACCACTACCTCTTCCCTATTTGGCAAAGTTATACGGATCAACTTCTTATTGCATACTAAATTAGTAGCATTAGACTCCAACCAGTCCATCCCCACAATGACGTCAAATTCCCCCACACACATCGGGTATAAACGTAACGGAAATAAATGTCCGTCGATGTCAATTATACACCCTTCATATACTTCCCCCACTAAGACTCGACTATCATCCGTTACCTCTACTTCAAACCCATGATTAAGATTATTGGGTTTCACGTGCAATTTGTGAACAAAGTTCGGTGACACAAACGAACGATTTGCGCCCGAATCAAACAACACCTTAGCATAAATCGAGTCTATAGGGAAAGTACATGTTACCACATCCGGTGTTTTCACCACCTTCTCCGCCGTCATATTAAACTCCCTTGCCTTATCCCGGTCTGGTTCCACCTTCCTCTCACCTCCTTTTCCTCCAAAATCCCCGACTGCTCCTTTCTTCAGTTGTGGACAATCGGTCTTAATATGGTCTGGAGAACCACATTGATAGCAAGACCTCGGCCTTTGACAGTCCCGAGCCATATGTCCCGACCTCCCACATTTAAAACATCCTTCTTGATCCATCATACATTCCCCTTTATGCATCCGGTTACACTTACTGCACGACATGCTCTCAACCCTTGGCGTTGCCCGCTGATCAGATCTTGCACCCTTAAATTTCTTTGGGTCACGAACTGGCCCTTCCCATTTCCTCTTTTCATTGCCACTTTCAGACATCTGAAGCGCTTTATCTTTCTCAGTCATCTCGGTAGCGTTAACGGCCCCTTAAAAGGTGGTAGGTTCTCGCGCAGCCGTCAACTCTCGGATATTACTCCTCAGCCCAAACAGATACCTATCCACTCGCCGCTCCTCATTCGGTACATAAATTTCAGCAAAGCGGGCCTTTTCGAGAAACTTGGTTGTGTAATCTCGAACTGTCATCTCCCCTTGTTCCAAGTTTAGGAACTCCTCCTCCAATTTCTTCACCGCTGCTAAAGGACAAAACTGTTGCTTGAACTTGGCAACAAACGTCTCCCAAACCATCCCTTTTGCTGCCTTCGAACCTCTGCCTCTAGTTTCTGCCTCCCACCAAAACACGGAATTGTCTCTCAGCATGGACAATGCAAATACGACCTTGTCCTCTTCAGCACACTTACTGGTGTTGAAGGCCAACTCCATCTCATCGATCCACTTGATAACCACAATTGGGTCGCATTCCCTCTTGAAGACAGGGGGCTTGCACACCGCAAAGGATTTGTTGCTACATCCATTTTCCGACGATGCAGTAGCAGTAGCAGCTATGACCGGGGTTGATAGCAAGTGACTGCCCATCCCAGTAACCGGCGGTTCAGACATCTCAGACGTGTCCTTCTCTTCACTCTTCTCCTTACTGGCCGATGCTTCTCTAGTCTGATGAGCCAATAAGACTTGCAGAGTTTCCTGTAACTTCCCCATTTCAGTGTCGAAGGTCTCTTGAGTTAAAAATGTTTGCGTTCGACCCTCATCTCGGCTCTTCAAACGGCCTCTTCCCCTAACGGTAGATGAACTCTCTTGGAGAGAAAGTTCTTGTTCAGCTGCGACTTTCACACTTCTTACTCGACGTCTGACACGTGTCGTCTTACATCTCCCAGCCCCCTCCTCGGGTTCCTCCACTTGGGTGACCGCCTTCCGAGTCGTCTTTCTTTTTCCCTTAGGTCGGCCACGACCCTTTCCTCGGGTGGCATCCGGTTTAGGAGCGGCTGTTGGTCCATCGATAATAACTTCATTCACCGGTACTGCTTCAGCTACCGACGCAGATCTACTGCTTGTTACTCGCTCAGACATGCTTACTGAAAAGACAGAAACAAACAACATTAATCCAACTGGCCAACGTAACAAGGCAAGTTAAGCACACACATGTACCTGTTAATTCACAATTACACAGGCCAAATGTAATTCCAAATTTACCTTACATGCAAGTCCTCACTACCCTATTACTCGTCTTCCTAAGGTCTTCCTATTTCTCAGTTGTGTCTCTACTTCACCAGATTAAGTCTGTTGCGGAATAAGATTAAGTAAAACTCAATCTAAACAAACTTAAGAAAACACTAAGATGGTTGCACAAGAATATAGAGAATGGGGGATTTGAGAAATATAGAAAACAAGGGTTTCTATATTTGAGAAAGATGAAGGCTTGAGGGGAGCACACCCTCCAGATGGAGAGGTAATCTTTCTATTTATACCCTATGCATTAAATGCATGGCAGGGCACTTTTCACGTGTCTTTCTTTGATTGGAAGAGAGAGTCTGACTTTGGGAGACATGCTTTCGGCCGCATCATGAATAGTGTAGTTGACAGAGTTGTTGTACGATTTGTGACAGAGGTATGTCCGTTCTGACACATCGTACTGGGTGTGCAGGGAAAGACAAAAGAGACTTGAGGCATAAGCTAAGTGATCATCGATCGCTGAATATCTCTTCCTTCAGAGATATAAAGAAGTTCAGCTATCGCTGAAGCTTTTCCTCAGGTTTCTTCGCGTATTAGGAGAGTCATCTTTGCTTCACTGATATCCGCATCAGGTCACTAGTAGACTTGTCTTTGTTCAGCAGCTTCGTCTTCGATTTAGCTATGAATATCTTGTTGACGTGAAACTTGTCTTCAAGGATTACGTTAACTGTTTACATCAGAAACCATCAGTGATAACTGAACAGACTCAGTCTGATCGCTGATAGTGAAACACTAATACATATGAATGTTTACAAGAAAGATCATCAGTGATAACTAAACAGACTCAGTCTGATTGCTGATGGTGAAACACTAATACATATTAATAAACGTAATTTTCACTAAGTATAAAAGAGGGTCGTTATCAAATCACTGAGAGAGTCTGGATCAACACAAGTCAACATTAAAATTTCAAGGTTTGCGGAAAAGCAACCTATTACACAACTGAGAACAAAAAGAAATTATGCTAAAAGGAAGTCTTCTATTCCGGCACCAGATCACACCTTCTCCTTACCCTTGCCCGAGCCTCCTACCTCACGGTGACCTGAAAAGGTTTTTAGTTTTTTAAATAGCGAGGGTTAGACCGAAGGTCTAGTGAGTCCCCATTCAGTTTTATAAAAATACAGAGAACATAAAAAGGCTTATAATAAAAATCAACCCATTTAGTTTTATAAAAATAACCACATTTGTAATCTCGCTTTTGGCACCCACTACCGTCACTCGAAAGTAACAGTGTGTATGGCTCATACTACCTTAGCTGGGATACACCCCCCAATTGGCATATACGGGACACACACCCCGGTACGAGCACAGGTGGGCCACACCCCCCGACTTTGGCCATACAACTCACAACAATGTATGCATACATTTAACCAACAACAAAATTATAAACTACGTTTATAAGATATCTCGCATGTATAAAGCTCACATAATAAAAAGATGCTTTAAAATAACTTCCACATGTATTTAACCACTTTAACATCGCAAAAGCATTTAGTTAGAAAACTCACATTTGGTCCTTGCTTAATTCCTTGCTCTAGCGATCTCACAACCTACGATAACATCAATAATTCGGTAAGATACCCCCCTTGAAAACGTTAACTAATGACAGGCGATTACTCTCTCTCACTCTCTCTTGATCTTAAATAGCGATGTCTCCCTAACTTAGACTATTCACCCTCAAGAACTAACAAATTCCCAAAAGTTACTGGACAAAAGCCTTCACCCCGGGCGCCTTCGACTCCAGGGGTTACCCCGCCTCCCGGGGTCATGGCCCAGGTTACTCAATCCCCCCCCCCAGAGCTCCCCCGCCTCCTGGGGTCACGGCCCGGGTTACACCCTCCGACTCCCGGGATCAAACATCCATGGGGTCTCACTGACCGGGACTCCCCCGGTACCTTCCCGTCGCCCGGGACTTCAACCAACACCAGGACACTCGTCTCCCGAGTTCGCCCGGTTAGACTGTTCTCACCCCAAGACGCAGAGGTAATTAAGGGTTTTGTGAGAACCCCCAATCCTCGAACCGACACCAAAAACTCCTTAATTGCAATGTTTTAATTATCAAATTTTATAGGATTAGGATCCCAATCATCTATAATCAAACCCAATACCATCTCAATCCATTAGAATGATTTTAAGAAGCAAGGAGAGGATTCTCTACCATTTCCTATTCAAAAACCAACTAGAAGGAAAATCAGACCTCACCCATCTTAAGGGATCTTACTCAATCTACAAACTACAATAGGAAAATACTAACATAGATCTCTTACCTGGAAGATGATGAATACGACGTCCGAAATCACTAGATTTGTTCCCTTCCTTTTCTTTCTTCAAAATCGCCTTAGGTCTCCCTCTCTGTACAAATCCTCAGCCGCCAAGAAAGAAAAGAAAAGTAGGGTCCTAGGGTTAAAACCCCTTTTTATCCAACTTTGCACTTTAGCCCTCAACCTTTGCTTTATTAAATAATTCCATCTATTTGGGTATTACAAAGACTTACCTTGACTTAGTGCGAATTTGCCCGTCACTTGGTAGCTCCCAACCCTATACATATCACAATAATTTTCTAAGTATTCCCTTTATATTTTCTCATCAAACACGTTTCGTAAATTTGAGTTTAGTTCTACTTAATCTTTTAATGTCAAAACGTCAAAAAAATTATCATATGTATAATAGTTATAATTAGAATCAACCATGCAATTATATATATATATATATATGCATAAACATAGGTGTATATATATTTGTGATATATATATATATATTCAACTTCCCGTAAGTGACTTCATATGTATATTCATACCCATATATATGCACACGCCATGCACATATATATAT
Source organism: Arctium minus (assembly GCA_954870635.1). Classification (NCBI taxonomy): domain Eukaryota; kingdom Viridiplantae; phylum Streptophyta; class Magnoliopsida; order Asterales; family Asteraceae; genus Arctium; species Arctium minus. The sequence continues at coordinate 69,564,956 of OX941094.1, read as the reverse complement.
ATATATTATATATATATAAACATATATTTATATTATATGCAATAATGCAAATATCCATGGCTTTCGTAAAGTGCTTCCCATTGTCACCTCCCATACTATTTTCATTACACACACATATATATACATAGATATATATATATAGGTGTGTATATATATGTCCATGTTTTAACAGTAACGGTGATGAGATACACAACCCACACCCTCATGCATACATGAATGAAGAGCACTTAATTTCTTCCCAGAACTCAGTCGTGGTTCAAGATTACAATCAAACCATTACATGATTTGTAATTTACAGCACCGGTTTTGTACATGTTTGGCACTACAACCCCACGACTCCCCCTCCCTCCCTTTGTTTTTGTTCGATCGGTCTTACCATATTCTTCTGGTAAGTCCATCGAGTTTGCATAACACCATTTTAACATGTCGATTTTCTACGCATTTCGTTTTGAACGAACGGTCCTCTTAAGTTCATTAAGACCCCCTAGTCGACTCAATAAACATGAAAACAAACTACAATTACCGACGTAACATAAACTCGGAAGTTATGGAGATTCTTACCTTCAAAATCGGTTCTTGATTCGGATGACGTCTATGTTGTCCTTCTCACTTTGTGTCTTGAAAGAAGATTTTCTTGTGCTTAGGATATTAGAGAAGACTCCTATTTATATCCTCTCCTCCAAGACCTTTGAGTTACGCCAATATGGAGGTGATATACACCTTCCATATCTTCATCCCAATCACTCCCTTTTCCCATGGCATCATTCCTAAACTAAAAGAATTTTCCACCAATTTTTCTCAATTGACATCCTTTCCTTTTTTTTTCTATTTTTCTTCCGGTAAGGCAAGTCAAGGGGTTACACAAGATCATTTTATTTTATATTATTTTTCCAAATTAATAATGATGATGATAATTCCAATAATAATGATAGTAATTATAATAAAAGTAAAATAACAATAATAATCTAATATAACTCTTATTTCGAAATGTCCTTATTTTAGGGTGTTACAACTCTCCCCCCTAAAATCAGATTTCGTCCCCGAAATCACTCCCCAATGAATAGTTGTGGGTACTTGGCTCTCATCTCCGTCTCCGGTTCCCACGTCATTTTATATCCTTTGTGAAATTTCCATTTGACAAGGACCAATGGAATGGTCTTGTTTCGTAATCTCTTCGTTTTCCTATCTAAAACTTGAACCAGTTCTTCGACATAACTCCATTTCTGATTGCTCTCCACATATTTTAATGCCAAGGTCATTGATTCGTCAGCTAAGCACTTTCTCAAATTTGACACGTGGAACGTGTCATGAATCCCATGTAGTTCTTCCGGTAGCTTCAAACGATAGGCCACCGTCCCTACCCTTGTTGTAATCTTGAATGGTCCTACATATCTCGGACTTAGTTTCCCACACACCGGCGATCAGATGTCGTTTTTCGTGTTGGATCTGATGTCATCTCTGTGTCGATTCTTGAGAATGTCATGAAGCACAATGAGGACTCAACACAGGTCAAGAAGATGAATTGGGTTTAGAAGATGAGTTGGGTTTAGGATGAAGATGAAATATAGTTGTTTGGAATTTGGTCTGTTTATTTTGGAATGTTATATGGATGAAATTTTCAGGAAATTAATCATGGTCATTTGTGTTTTAGTTTTGATCATTTATGATCTTATTTGGATGAGCACATATGATTTAAAGTTGCAAACTTAATAGAAACATTTTGTCTAAGTTATTTAGAACAAAATCACATATGATTTTGGTGTTAAGTATTATAGCCAAGTTATTTAGTACAAAATCACATATGATTTTGGTGTTAAGCATTTAGAATAAAATCACATGTGCAGGGGCGGAGGGCCCTTACGGCTACCAAGGGCCAGGGCCCCCCCCCACCTTTTCTACCATGCTCTACTAATTATACTCATTCCATCCATAATGTTAATTTTGCTTTATCTTCTCCAACTAATTGCATTTTTTATAAACATTTTAACCGGTAGGGTTGGGTTCCGGTGAGAAGTTGAGTTAATGGTGAAAAGTGTGAGAAGTGGTTATCGACCTTTGGATGAGAAATAGACGCACATTAGGATGAGATGCACCGAGATGCACCAGATCGATTCCCTTCTAAGCCGCAATTCATGGAAGAACTTGAGATTTAAAGAGATCAACGGTTTAGATGTCTCACGGTTCTCATTGTTAACTCAACTTCTCATACGATCATTCGCCTTAACCGGTATGCAACTAGTTCTCTACGAGTGTGATTCAAAATGATACATACGGCTTAAAATGTTAAGCAAATTCTGTGTACTCCTTTCATACATCACTTTAAACCATCAAGAAGATCCAAAATAATATATATTGCTTAAAACGTTAAGCAAATATTGTTCCCACACTTTATCGTCTGATGTGTTTTTGGCGTAATTTCACGGTTTCAAGGGATCTTTAAAGTTTTTTAGTTGATTTTTAGGGATTTTTACGTTTTTTTTTGTCGATTTCGAGACTTTTTCGTTTTTTTTTGCTTGATATCGAGAGACTTTTTTTGGTTGATTTCAAGGTACTTTATTTGGTTTTTTGGTTGGTGGGGGCACAGGCGAAAAATTACTAAGTGATATTTTGCATACGCAAAAGATCGACGGGTTCCATTTTAATAAGCGATGTTTGATATTTCATATTTAACGTCTAGTTTTAGAGTTTTTACTACGTTATAACTTTGGGTAATGTATTTTTTACATTTTTGAAATTGTATAATATATTATCTCCGGCCCCTGCGGTCGGGAAGCTTGTGTTCCGCCCCTGCACATGTGATTTAGGGTTGCAAACTAATAACAGCATTTTATCCAAACTATTTATCATAAAATCATATATGATAAAGTGAAAGATATCAAATATAAGGATCTGTCCAATTACTATTAGGTATAATCACATTTGATTTAGTGATGCATACTAAACTTAGGGGCGTAAATGAGACGAGACAACTCGCGAGCTACTCGAGATCGACTCGGTCAACACTCGACTCGAATATGAAAATGTTAATTTCCCAAATCAATCAAGCATTATCTAATTCAAGATATGACAATGAATATTCTAGAGAGATAGTAGAGAGAGAAACATTCACAAGTATATTAATGTCTAACAATTACACGTATGATACTTGGTTACAAACACTTACAACATCTAAAGTATTTATACCAACACTACTTCTCTCACACAATAGAAACTCTCAAACAAAAGTTCTCTCAAGATAACTTCTCTCAAGATACTTCTCTCACAACATAGAAACTCTCAAATCACTAACGTTGACTTTGACATTACAGACTTTGACTTACATTGACTCAGACTTTTCACATTAAATCTTGGATACAATTTATACACTAACATTCTCCCCCTTTGTATTCAAGATTTAATACAAATTTGACTATCGTCTTCAGCGCTTTGATTCTTCAAACTTTATCTCTGACAGCTTTAAACTTTGTAGCTCTGACAGTCTTTAGTCTCTGATGCTTTGACGAATCTTTGAAAAGTCTTTCACAAATAGCATCTTTTGAAAGTCAACATGTCTTGAACACGAATCTGAATTCTTGAAATTCCTTTGAATCTTTATATTTAAGACAACTTTGAAACTTCTTTGAAATCTTCATCTTTGAACTTTAAAACAGCTTTGAGGAATCTTTGATCTTGTATCTTCATTTCTGTGATCTCTGGACTGTCTTCAGAAAACAAACTTTCTTGAAACATCTTAACTTTCTTCAGAATGTCTTTGAAATCCAGACTTTTTTTACAAGTCTTTTTTTTTTTTACTTTGAAATTGAACTTTGTAAATTTCTCCCCCTTTTTGATGAATTGTGAGAATCAAAATCATCAAAACTCATTTCAATTTTAGCTCAGTCTTTGAAACTTCTCCCCCAATTTAAACAATGTAGAATAATCTTCATGATCTCTTCTGGTAAAATATAAACATTTTCCCCCAACTGATCTGATAACGAGCTTCAATTCATGAATATATTTATCCGAATCTTTTCAAATTCAGACAAATTATGAGTTGTAACCCTGAATCAACAAATGAAACAGTTAGGAATGCCTGTCAGTAACACAAAGTTACTGTGTACAACGAATGTACAATGGAAGGAGCTTGAGATGACGTTCACTCACCAAGACTTCCATTCAATCATTGAAAAACACAAGGTATTTTCTATGAATGTTCTGACAGAAAAACACATTTTCTGTGTGCTTGTGCTTGTGTTATGAAAGAATTATCACAATGATTGTGTTTCATAAGGCTCAAAGTATGTAAACCATTGAGACAGCAATGATTATACATAGACTCAAATGTGCATGATAAAGGGTCGAAGGTGGGGCAACTTTCCTTCTTTTTCAATATTAGTATCTTCCGAGTGAAGAACCAATAGCTTATGTGCTGCTTCCCCAGAAAATGTGAAACATTCTCTTTTTGAGAAAAGAATGAGTAGCTGGTGGGGTGTTTGCAAGAGATGGCATGGGCTAGGTGCCTTTTTCAATGTCGTTCACGAAGAATTGTGAAACAACAGTTTATGCGGCTGCCCGACTCAGAAAGAATTTGGTACAGAGTCTGATATTCTTTTACTTTGATCTCTCACCCTCTTTCTTTTAAAAATTAAAGCTCACTTCTAACCAATCTCTCATTTCCATTTTACCTCTTCACACACCACTCTCAATCTTTTGACCCCTCTCCCCTCAATCACTCAAAGGATTACTTCCGGGGCAGGAAACACTGGTTATCGTGAATCCATGGAAGTCACTTAAGCTCACACATTGAATCCCATGTATTTTGTCCTAAAAGAATATGTTGTTCAATGATTATCTTAACATTTAAGCACACAAAATCATTTGTCAGTATATGTATGCTCATTAAAGATAAGAATGAAGTTTGAGCATATTAAGCATTTAAGATTTCTCAAAACTTTGTATGAGTGAATAATCATGAAAGAATAAAAATGTTTTGAGAATTTGACAATGATTAAGATCAGATCAAAATTCATGAAGAATAATAATATTTTGGGAAATCAAAGACGTAGTATGTTTATATGAACAATATATAAACATTTTTTAACAATAAAGCACATATCAGTATAGAAATGACGTTTGATTCAAACAATATAGAATACAAACGGGAGTATTACCATAGAAAGATTCAACTTTTGATACATGGTAATAACAAGTTCAAGAAAAAAATGTATTGAACCGTTGTGTATGAATACTTGATAGTATATAGATAAGATAATACACAAGTATTTATCTTTGGAAACACAGGGTCAGTTAAACTTTAAAGCTCAAAATGAAAAACATTTAAAATTCACACTTCCAAATTCATGAAATCTTTTGAGAATAGAGAAGTGGTTTGAACATTTAAGAAAAAAAATCATGTTTGAAAGTTGTTCTTCTTTCAAACAATCAGAGATTAAGATCAGAAGATATTTACCTTTAAGCTCCCGCTCAAATCATGATAAAATGATTTATATTCTGATAAGCTCCCCCTGGATATTTGCATAATATCCTTGTTCTTAAACTTTTAAGAACAGGTCATGATCTGTTATAATCAGAAGCCACAATTCTTGACATTGAAGTACGGGTCTTGAACTGTTTTGTTCAAAAGCCTTTATCTTGACTTTGAAGTTCGAGTTCTGAGATGATTTACTCAGAAATCTATGTTCTTTCTCCCTCTTAAACCTTGGGTGCCTGCAACACAGATTTAGCTTTTGGTACCCACTGGTATTTGGGTCCTGAAGTATTAGTTGTAGTTCTTGTGGGGGTAACATAGTAAGAACCATACCAGTAATTGACAAAATTATTACTTACAAAGTCATGTGCTCCACAGTAAGAACAACAAATTTTCTTATAAGCAATCCTGATCAAATGATTAGTAGAATAAAACATATCAGAATTACCTAAAGATTTACCTTTGTGTGCACTGTTCTTTTTGGCATTTGATGTGGAAGCAGATGTTTTTTCTTTCTTCTTCTCATCTAAAGAACCTTTAACCCTCCAGACCATCTGTTCTTTCTTAGATTGCTTTCCAAGAGATTTTACATAAAAGCTCGCTGGACTATCAACAGACTTGTCATAAAATAGATTAGATGATCGGATCTGATTTGATTTGACATTGTTTGATTTGACACTTTTCTTTTTAAAAACATTTTCATGAATAGAACTTGAAGTTGTTTTGAAAGAACAGACAGATTCTGTTGAGTTATCAACAGGTGATTGGTCAATCACATCAACTGATACTTTATCTGACAAATCAACGTTTGCAGCTTCCAAGTTCTTTATCTTTTCGGATAAAATGTTTCTTTCAGCAATAATTGTGTCAAACTTCTATTTCAAATCAGATTTAGCCATCTGTTCTTTAAGAATGTCTGAGGATACAACAGTTAACTTGGATGTGAGCTTAGATATTTCTGATTCAAAGATTTGACGCTCTTGTTCAAAATCTTTTTCTAAGTTCTTGTTTTGTTCAGAAATATCTTTGAAAATCCCAACATTTCTCTTCTCAACATTTTTCTTTTCAAGTTCAAAAGACTTTTTCTTTTCTTGAAAAACTTTTCTTTCTTTTTCAAGTAGGTCTTGTAATGAAGAGATCTGTTTGGAAAGTTCAACAGTTTTATCTTCAAGAACTTTTCTCTCTTTAGCAAAAGTGTCTCTTTCTGTAATTAAAATCTTTTCAAACTCAGACACTTGCTTAGAGAGTTTAATGCATCTAAGATCAAGATCCTTTTTCTCTTGTATAGCTTTCTTTGAAAGATCAGACATCTGTTGAGTAGAAGCATTCTCTAGATTTGATTTGACTTTATCTGCTTGGAGACTTTTCAGTAGTTCAGCATTTTTTAACTCCAACGCAGATATCTTGTCTTCAAAAGCCTTAAACTTGTGTTGAAGCTCAACTGATTCATCTTGCAATTATGAAGATTTTTGTTCAGTTGGCTTTGAAGATTCACAATCTTTCTCTCTTTCAACTTGATTTCTTTTTCACAAGTCTGAATAGTATTTTCTTTTAAAGTAATCATCTTCTCTTTCTCTTTAATTTGTTTTTCTTTTGCACTGATGATACCTGCAAAATCAAATTTAGCATAATTAGCACATTTTGCACAATTAGAAGTTTTATCAGAATTTGACAAATTAGATTTCAACTCCTGAATCTGTTTTAGAAGAACTGAATTTTGATTTTTCAGTTTATCCCTTTCAGCTTCTATTTTCGGTATCTCATGCATGTACATGACAGCAACATCTCTTGCTGACAGTACAGTATTTCCTCTCTCATCTGTAGTTGGCATCTTGAAAGATAAATGAGCTTGAATGAATGATCGTTCCCAAACAATTCAGAAAAATTTGACTAAAAGTCAAAATCAGATCACCACTTGAAAATAATTCTCAAAAAAAAATACAAGTCCAGAACTCGCAGACACAAGAAACTCGCAGATCTCTAAACTCGCAAAGTACTATTCAACAATCTTCGCGCTAAACGTTATGTGCGCGAAATCGAAACTCGCAGAACACTGAATGCGCGAAATGAGAAACTCGCTAAACGTCTTATGCGTGAAGTTGCTTCTCGCAAAGAGCTTCGTGCGGGAAGTAGACTTAGAAAAATTTTATCAAGTGAACTTCTCGCAAGTGAATGTAAACTCTCATGTCAATCGATCCTTGCGCGTTCCATACTTATAAAATTTTAACAATATAGAAACTCGCTAAGATTGAAACTCGCATGTCAATAAAAACTCGCAAGTCACTGTTGATTGGACTTCTCGCTAGACGCCTCGTGCGCGAACTATAAACTCGCAGAAGGTTTATGCGCGTTTTGTCCACTTCTCGCAACCTCTTTATGCGCGAACCACACTTAACATTTTAAAGATAAACATGTGTGTTCTTGGTAGTTTGCGCGAACTTCAGCGTGCGTGTTCTTCATATGAATGTTGCGCGAAGTCTGGATCTAGCGCGTTTTTGACTCTGTCGTTCAAAAATCAAACCAAAAACTTGAATAACCTGCAAATCGATATACAACTTGAACCAATATGCTCGAAATTCAATTCTAAACACTTTCCAATCAACAATTATGTTTGAAAACTTGAATTACAGTGCATCAATCTGAAATACAGTGTTCGATAAACTTTTTCAAGAAAATCCAAAAATTCAGAAATTTGATCTGAATTTGTGAGTAATTCGTGAAGCGAATTGAATACAAACTATTCTATTACAACATTCGAATTCTATAGAACCATCTTTACAATCTAAAATCAACAAACAAATGCAAATTTCGATTGAACAGTGACAAACAAATACGATCTGCGTGTTCTTGATTATTTCAAGAATTCGATCCAAAACTGATTATGTGATCTTTCTGAATATGATTTGGGTTCAGCTCTGATACCAATTGAAAGTGTAAGAATAGGCTTGACTCGAACTCGAGCTCGACTCAATATGAGATACTCGATATATAAGCAAAATAATAATAATAATTAGTAATATTATTTTAATTTAATTGATGAAGATGATAATAATAATAATAATAATAATAATAATAATAATAATAATAATAATAATAATAACAAACTCATTTTTTTAAATGGAAAATGATAGTGTAAAAGGTATAGGGTGTGTCTCTAATCAATCCCACATTGGTGGAATATAGAACCCAAAGCTTAGAACTCCATTATATATTGACCTTTCTCTCCCTTGTTTTTACATTCTTTGTTTTTGCTAAATGACTTGAGCCTAAGGGCTTGAGCCTATGTGCTTGTTTTAATAGGAGTACCCTTTAAAAGTGGGTTCACCTTGAGTTCTTTAATGTATTAAACGAGTTCGAGCTTTTTCTGAGCTCGAGTTCGAGCTTGATTCGAGTTTTCGAGCTTAAGTTCGAGTGTGATTCGAGCTTAAAACGAGCTCGAGTTCGAGTTCGAGTTTGGAAATTGGTTATCGAGTTCGAGTCGAGTTTGTATTTTCACTACTCGCGAGTTTTCGAGTCGAGTTCGAGCTTGATAATCGAGTTTTGAGTTCGAGTCGAGTATAATGATACTCGAACTCGGCTCGCATCATTTACACCCCCTAACTACACTTAACAATCTGTCAAATTTCTTTACAATATAATCATAAATGATTTTGGATTGCATATTGCACATCATATAATCATATAATCATATGTGATTTTGGGTTGCATATTCGGGATTTGCTTGAAAAAACAAACATAACCAGATGAACTACCAAAATGGATTAACCAAATTTGCTTGAATAAAGGAAAAGGATAAATACAATTTTGATTTGAATTAGATATTGTAATCTCTGCTTTTAGGAAGTTAATATTATCCTAAATTATCCATAGCATAATATGACTTTATTACCCTTTTAATCTTAATTTTAGAAACTATTATTTTTTAAATTAATTTTAAAAAATGATTGGCTGAGAATCATCCATTTATGCTTTTAAATAGTCTTCATTCTCGTTTGAACCCACCTCTCTCTCTCTCTTTCTTTATATATATATATATATATATATATATATATATATACAGGGCCGTCCCTAGAGGAGGGCGGCACGGGCGTACGCCCCAGGGCCCAAAAATATTAGGGGCCCAAATTTTTTCGTAAGTATATAGTAGTCTAAAAAAATAGTATATTAAAAAGACCTAAAAAAATTGTAGTGTATAATAAGAGACAAAAAGAATTTTGTAGATAATAAGTGCCCAAAAACATATTAACTAATTAAATTGAAAAAATAAATAAATAAATTAGTTGGTCATTCGTTATTATCCTATTGCTTTTGCCTCTTTGATTTTTCAAAGTCCAACCTTATTGGCTATTGCGCTATCTCTATCTGCTTGATTGTTTTCGTGTTTGTTGTTGCTATATGTTTTTGTTGGATATTTTTACCTATTTTTGCTTATAATGACTATTGCTATTTGCTTATGTAGTTTGTGTAATTGCTTTTGTTGGTTATTGCTATATATTTTTGCTTCTTCAGATGATTTTGTACTATTGTTTGACGACTTATCTATTGTTCTTATGAGTTATGACGTGTTATATGATTTTGTGAGTAATAAATTTTTCCCTACTAAATGTATTCAACAATTTCTCTAATATATGTCGAGTTCTGTAAACTTTTAATCCTAACATCTTATTTAGTGGAGCAAGAAAAGAAGGAAAAGAAAATTCAAATATTTTAATCAATTGTTTGAGTTTCTCTTTCATTAGGATTCCACTACACATCACAATATTATATTTAAGTGCTCAAGCAACAATTCATTGAGCTTGCAAATTATATGTTTCATTCGTTATTTATTCTTATTGAATCTTAATGAATCAACTTTTCTTCCATATTCTTAATGGTTTTCATTTGTCTATATGTCTAGAAAACCTTGATAATCTTCTCTATCATTGATCTCTCATTGATTCTCTTGATTACTTCCTCTACATAAGTCCTCTTTTTTTTTATCAAAATAACACCATTTCTTGTTATGAATTAAGAAAAATCTTACCTTTTAAAAAATTTACCAACCATTGTTGATGGTCAAACTCATATCTATATAGTAGGACTTCAAAACTATCCTTGTTTTTAGTACATTATACTCTTGGTTGCTAATTTCCTATTAAGGAGTACATAAATCTTAAGTACTCTCTTATCTATACTAAAAAGAATAAGATTTGTACCCTCCATAAATTATAAGCGCTTCTTGTATTCAGTTTTTTTACTAATGAAAAGTATCTACTATTTTTTTTGGAGGGCCCTGATTTTATATACGCCCAGGGCCCATAAAATGTCAGGAACGAGCCTGTATATATATATATATATATATATATATATATATATATTTGTCTCTCCCCTTCCAAAGAATTGTAATTGGTTTCTATATTTTGTAGCATTTTCACATAATTTTCGATTCAATTATTGTTTGGAAGACTTCTCTCATCTAGCTTCGTATGAAGCACGTATGAGATATAAGATGGGGCAGATATTCAAGTAATTTAAACCCAATTCGAGTTCGAGATTGATGTGTGGCATAACTCCAGTTAACTAGAGATGCACACAAATGGAACTAAGACAGATAATCGCACCCACTGAACGGATCAAGATCTCGTAAATTCACTGTTTTTCTTGATTCAAATAAGAAAGAACTTCTTTCACTATTGTAGCCATGCATGACTTGTCAGCTTATTAGCATCCCTTTCTGCGTTAGGAATTGCCCGAAGAGGTTCGATTGAATCCCATGTTTTCATCAAGATCAGATTGGTCATGAACATCGTAATATGTTGCTCTTCACGAATCCCAGTATACCCCTTGTTGGGATGGGTAGGCCCACCACTTCCCTGTCGACAGACAGCTAAATCACCTACTTAACATAACTCAATCAAAAAGGACCGGTTTAGATGAGGACGAAGCCCAGGACTGATTCAGACCTAAACAACTGATCCAGGCGTTGTCAAAGCCCTTGTGGCCATGCAGGTTCACCTGCGATAACTCCAGGCCATTCGTGGTCGCCCGGGATTAGTCGGTGCACGTAAGTTGGCCCGAAAACCCACGGTTACCCAAAAAAAAACCAGTTTCAAGCCAAGCTTTCAATTTCAAGACAGTTATTTATTTTTAACAGTAAAACTGAACTCTTCAAAAACAGAGTTGTGTACATATAAATAGATTGTTGCTTGTTGTTATCTAACTTTTATTATAAATTTATATAAAATAAAATTAATAATTATCTTGTTAACTTTATATAAAATATTTTTTTCCCAAATAATGAAATTGAGCATTGAGAATATCGAATATGCATTTAAGGATATACCTATTTTACCCTTGAGTCCAAGTGGTATCCACCTATTGCCAGTTTGCCACCCTTTTAAGTTGGGCCAGCCCAATTACAATTAATCGACAATCTGGCCCACTTAATAAAACTACGAAGGCCCACCTCCCCTACCCTTACGCATTTCGATAAAAACGTCAACGTTATATTACTATGACATACCCAGTACCCACTTTCAAAACTTTATAAGATAAAAAAAATATTTAATAAATTTAATATAAAAATAAAAATAAAAATAAAAATAAATAATTATCACTTATATTTCTTAAATAAAATTTTAAGGGGTACTAAAAAAAGTCGGATCGTTCAAATAGGTCGAACTATGTTAAACCGAACATTTTTTGGCAATTTGAGTGTAGTGGCGGTCCGATCTGGGATTTAAATGTTTTTTTTAGTGGTTTGGATGAAACTGGCCGTCACAATACATATTTATTAATTATATTTATTTTACATGTTTTAAGTTCATGTTTTATGGTCCAATTAAAAAAAAGTACATCCAAGATATTACGTTTTTAGCTTTCACTTTACAATTTTCCACGTTCCTTAAATCAACAAAATTTCAAAATCTGTCAAAAAAATCAAAATCCAAAGCTTCAAATCAACCTTCAACTTGCTTAATGTTTGTCTAAAATTTTAACTATAGGCCATAATAGGCCCAACCCTCCTAAACCGTAAGACCATACCGTCTTTTTGTGGTATGGTTTGACCGATTTGATCACTTGCCGTCAAACTGCTTGGTTTATAAAATTTCTTACATTGATATTATGTTTTTGTTTGTGGTTTTCGAGAACCCAAGCCCATTACCATTTTGGGCGGAACAGATCTACTAATTCTTAAACCGTCTAAACTAGACAGCGAACACGTTACTCTTTCAGATATTTTCACGCTTTTATTTAAACAACAAAACGCATTATTTGAATAATTAATTAAGATAATGATCACTACTATAAATATTTAAACTAGGGAAATCAATCTAGATATCATAAATATCTTATAATAAAATAAGTGTTCACAACGAAAATGACACACAATTATAGAGATATATAACTATTATACTTAGGGAGAGCAATGGGTAAGGGTACATTCGTTGTCCGTTATGTTTCGACCCGTTGAATAAAAATATGACTAAATAAAATTTTATCCATTTATCCACTTATCTATTTCTCGTTTACTCGACATTTTAGTGGGTAGGTTATGGGTAAACGGGTTATCCATTTATCCGTTACGATATATATATATATATATAATTACATAAAATTAAATATTATATCAATATATATATATATATATACACGTAATTATATAAAATTAAATATTAATATTGTTCTTTATGTATATTAATGTGTAATTTATTTTTTTATTTTTATGGAGTAAAAGGGTTCATGATAATTAAATGAAAACAAAATAGAATCGGGAAAATAAATACAACGAAAAGTGTTATCTTTCAATTTTTATATTGTTGTTTTTGAAATATTATAGTTATATTTAGAATAATATTACAATGTTTACTAAATTATATATAAAATAATTACTATATATATAAACTTATGTTTTTGAAGTTAACAATATTATTTTTAGTTCAAAACGAATCTTTGTTTTTACCATTTATCTATTACCCGTTTCGTTACCTGCTATTTTAATGGGTAAGGTGTGTGTATATAAATAAGAGTTTTATCATATGAATGATTATCCATGTCGTTACCCGTTATTTTAAATGGATACGGTAATGGAATAACCCTTACCATACTCATACTCTATATGTTGTCAACCCTAATTACACTTTTAAATTAACTAAATGGTACTTTTACTTTTGATAATAGAAAGAGAAACTTTTTCCATCTCATAATTAATGGTAGAATAGGAAATTGAAAACTTACTTTTGAAAGTGAATATTTATTTCAAGACAAACTAAAGTAGTAATGTGAACACTTAATTCATGACAGAAAAAGTATTATAATTGGAGTAAAGATAAAGTGGATGGCAGGAATTAAATCGGGAAAGATATGGTAGTGTTCAGGTGGCATTTGGGTTACTGATAGATTCTAACTTCTATGAAAGTCAATAGCTTAAACCTCATCAAATATATACAAGAAATGTGTATGAGTTTTGGCATATACCGAATATACTTAGGCATTGTTTGGCAAAAATAAGTTAGTTTATTGATAAGCTACTTGAAATAGCTTATGAGAAACTTTTTGTGATTATTTCAATTATACCCCTCATTAATATTCATAATTATATATTAACTTTTAATTCTAAATAAATAATTAATGTTCTTTTTGGTAATTTAAATGATTATAAGTTATTTTTGTCAAACGTAACTTTTTTATCAGCTACCAACTAGCTTATCGGTCACCAGTTAGCATATCAGTCATAAACTAGTTTATCAGCTAGTTTGTCAAACATGGCCTTAAAAGAAACCACTACTTAGGTTCGTTTGTCACAAGGGGTCAAGTTTTACTAGTATTTGTATCTACTAAAAATTGTTGAGTTAAATTGGCTACAAGTCTACAATTCACCAGGCAACCATCCACCACCACCTACCATCAATTACCAACGATCACCCAAAACCAATACAATTCACCATCATAACAGTGTTTCAATTAGGGGGTGAGCATCGGAACTGGGTACCCGCTTTTGGAATCGGAACCGTTCTGGAACTGTCGATTCCAGAACCGGAACCGATGCGATTGGTTCTGGTTCCGGTTCCTAAAATACGGAACCGGTTAAGACTGGTTCTGGTTCTGGTTCTCATTTTTTTTGAACCAATACCCGTTGGGTGCCCGCCGGGACCGGGTACCCAGAATCGAAACCGATGGGTACCCGCTGTTTTATTTATAATTATTTTATATATATAAAAAAAATCTATTACCATTTAGGGTTATTTCCTTTCACGAAATTCATATTACACATACCAATTACCAAATCTCTTGCCGCCTCCCACCTCCTCCCGCTTACTCATATTATAGACCGAATCTGCAAATCGAGTCTACAGGTTTAAAATTCATCACCATGGATTTCTCCAAATGGTAATAGGCAAGTCGATTTCTGTAGGTTAATGTATCGCATCTCCATATCGATCATCTTCATCGATTTCTTCAAATTATCTTTAAGTTGGTATTTTGTTGTTTGCATTAGATTTAAAAAGTTAAAATTATCTATTTATTGTATTAGATATTAATTTTTTTAAATATATTGTAACCGGCTACCCGGAACCGGTTCCAAAAAATAGAGAACCGATGCATCCGATTCCGGTTCCTTCATCCCAGGAACTGCCGGTTCCGGTTCCGGGAAATATAAACGGGTACCCGGTTATGCTCACCCCTAGTTTCAATAAAATAACATATAAAAACCTAAAGAAACAATATCTTAAAATAGTAAAATGTCACGTTTCATGAAATCGTCAAGAAGATGGTAACATATACGCTGCCATGGAAGAAATGACTATTAATTGCAGACGACCCACGCCAACCGAGCCTTGTACCATTACATACAATGTGACAAAACCATATACTATACATAAACTACAACTCATAAAAACAATGTCTCAGACCCTTATTAATCATAATGTATTCTGATTGATTGATCATTTAACAATATACGATCAAATATGATATCAAAATTGTATCTATTGAATATATATATTTTTTGGCTTCACATCTATTAATGATTCGATTGACCACAACAAAACATAGACCTGACAAACGTGTCGTGTCGAGTCGGGTTCAAAGTTAAACGGGTTGAGATTATCTAACTCTAACCCAGCCCGTTTAATAAACGGGACAGAAAATCTCAACCCTAGTCCGACCCACCTAACCCGTTTAACATTTAAAAAACTAAAAATCGAAAATTCACAAAAAAAAATACAAATCCAAAATTCAAATGAAAGCATTAGAAATCCAAATGTTATAGTTCAAACTTATAAGTTATAACCAAATCTAAAACATTAAAAATCTAAAGCCTTAAAAATAAAACTTATAATATTACACACATATATATATATATAAACGGGATATTCGGGTCATTTTCGAGTTAAAAATTTCGACTCTGACCTTACCCGTTTAATTTTTGTGTCATGTCGTGTCAACCCGTTTACTTAAACGGATTGAAATGTATTACTTAAACCCGTTTATTTCGTATCGAGTTCATGTCAGGTTAGTGTGTCTAGTCTAACAAAACACATGCAGATCATTATTTTCAGAACTCGACCCATAATTCAACAATTTTTACATTATTTAAAATTATCCAAATTTTAATGCAGTTTGAATAAATATCGTGGGACCCAATGTGGGTCATTTTACTAAAGATGGCTTTTTTGTTTGGGCTTTGCTTTTAAAAATTATATCTTCCCCTTTTGGGCTTTTTTTAATATGGGCTCAAGATCCAGCCCATTTTGAATGGAAAAAGTTAAGATTATGGCTAAATTAGGTTCGGGTCCGGTCCGAGACTGATTAAGAGCGGTCATGGTTGATGGTTCGAGACTGGTTAAGTTTTATGGAATTTTAAAACTCGGTCCGATCTAGACCAATGATGAGACCGGGACTGGTTTATAGAGGTCAAAAAAAAAATTAAGTGTTTATAAATTATAATTCACCTTTTTAAGAATTTTTCTTAAGTTTTTCAAAATTTTATCTATTTAGGGGTGTTTGGGATTGCTTATTTAAAACAACTTATGTTTATTTTAAAAAGTGTTTATCAACTTATGCGATGTTAAATCGGAGTTTTTAAAAAAGTGTTTGGATTAGTTTATTGTGGTACCAAAACGTAATAAGCTAATAAGTTGTTATTTAAAGGTGTTTGGGATTGCTTATACATATAAAATAACCAAAAACTGATAAGCACTTTTCAAATAAGTTGATAAGTTAAAACCAAATGACTTATTAAAAAGTGTTTTTCAGTGGTTTCGCATCGCTATAAGCCATTTTAATTTCTCCTCATCCAAACACTTAAAAGTGTTTATCTCCGGTGTCAAATCGCAATAAGCTAAAAAGCACCTCAAATAAGCAATCCCAAACATCCCCTTAAACTTTAAAAAATATTATTGAGTAAATTATGAAATTTGTCCCTGTGGTTTTGTGAAATTTTGGATTGGGTCCGCTAAGTGAAATAATTACAGCGGTGGTGATTGTGGTTTCATTTTTATTAAAGATCAGATCCCTTATATTAACAGGCGTTAAAGTCTCAGTTAACTTAGAGGCATTTTCATGTTTTGGCTATGTTAAGAGAAGAAGAAGGATTTAACACAACCTCGTATATAGCTTCTCCCCCCTGTGTCGACCCCTCCCCAATCCCTCACCTCCGGCCCTCCCCGTCTTCGGTCACTCTCCCATCTCCATTCAAACACTCTCCTTCCCATCCTCTTATCTGATCACACACGCTTCTCTTGTCACCAACTCTTTCCATGTATGAGTTGGAAAGCCATTAACGAAACAAAGCTTGCCACCATTAGAGGGTTTATAATAGGGGTGTTCGCGGTCCAGTTTGGACGGTTTAACCCCTCAGACCACAAACCAAACATCAAGTGGCGGTTTATTAAATTTACAAACCGAACGGTTTGACATCAAGTGCCCAAACTGGTCGAATCAAACCGCGGTTTAGGCGGTTTTGTTCAACAGGCTTAGGCGGTTTGGGTTTTTTATGGGCTTTAAAGTTCAAATTTAAAAAAAAACATATATAATTTTAAATTTTTGATCTTATATCTATTTTAACTGTTGTTTATTATTTTTACCGCAAGCGTACGGGTTATGTAGCATACGGGTCGATCACAGGGAGAAATGATTTAAGTACTAATTCTGCTATAAATCATGAACTAGCTATAAGAACACAATTTGATAGAGATTTTTATAAACTAATGATTAACATATAAATCAAAATACAAGCTCAAAACATAAGTACATAAAAGGAACTCGAACTATCTACAACAGTAACTATGAACAGAACGATAGAGGACTAGTTTGGACATAAATCGAATTAAGGCATAAAGACGAGATGGAAATGGTGACAGCCAGCAGGTATATCGAGGTAGGGTTTTATCTCTCTAAAGAACGTTTAAGAGTTAAGACCCTCTTCCGAGGTGAAGCAAACTTTCCTAGTTAAGCGGTCGACTACTTCCGTGACGTCCGACTTAACTAGAAACATTAAAATTTGATAAAACAATTCCCCCAATTCATATTTTTACCTATTTCCATGATAATTTTAGAATCGTTGGTTAATCGACCAAAAGCCAAATTCAAACTTCCGTTCAAAAATTGATTTGTTAGATGAAGGGTTATCGAGTAATCAGTCTCCGATCACAACCCCAACTTCCGTTGGTAATGAACCGTAAAACCAACATCCGACAACCATAAGTTTTAACTTAGAATTAACCAAATCCTCAATACAACTGCTGATCGTCACCACAAAATCTTATATCTTAAAAAGAACTAAGAACAACTTTTATCAACTAATGAGCTAAACAAAATGTAAAACGATATTAGCTACTAATCCACAATAGAAAAGATAAGAGGAAATCATCAAACAATATTCCTACATATATCTATAAAGTACCAAAACATGAATCAATATGTAAAAACATTCAACCTAATATTCATAATTAAAACCTAATAAGAAAAGTATCATTCATAACTATCGAATCGTAAAACAAAGAAGAACCCAGATGAACATCAACAACCATAAACTTTGATAACAAGAAATTATAAAGCAAGATTGAAAGCATAAATCAAAAATAAGAAAGAGATACAATACTCAATTGATGAACCAAAGATTGTACTACTTTGATTTAACTTTAGAATCCATAAACAATCTCCTACTCCTTGCTAGATGATACCCAAAAGAAATACAAAGCTAATTGACTTTTCATCTTCAAGAACTAATCTGCAGTAAATCTTGAGGAAGATGAAGTGTGTTCAAGGAGAAGGAAGGAAAAAAAATTCAAAGCTAAAGTGAGTGTCTGCTCTCTTTTTACTTTTTGGTACTATAACCCCTTTATCGAACAGGGGGAAGGGATAAGAAAATATCCCACAAAACTTAACAAAATATCTTTTAAAAGATCAGGCACAGGTTGCAGAGCAGGTGGAAGCACGACCTGTAATACCCAGTTTCGAAATTTTGTTAATTTTGAAAGCTGGGGGAAAAAGTGTAAAGTTAATCAAAGTTCAAGGGGGTTTATTGAAAAGTTTGGTTTTTATTAAATATATAACAGATTGTATGAGATTTCAATCTCATACTATTTTGTTTGTGGAAAAACCTAAAAGTGAAATAGAGAAAACGCAGAGAGAAAGAAGAGGAGTTCTTAAAGGATTGATCCGACTTTGTCAAAAAGAGGCATGTTTTTAGCTTCATGCTTCTATCTGCATGTTATAGTCGATAAATAGACGTGTTAATCGAGCTTTTAACCGTGTATTTGATCGATTTAATCGATTAAAATAGCTTCTGGGTTTAGAACGGTGTAAACCGACTCTGTTCTTGAATAAGACCGGAAGATGATGCATCGGTCATATGCTTAAGACCGGTGTAGTATTAGACCGATACAGTGTAAAGACCGGTTGAGGCATAAGACCGGAGTTAAGTAAGACCGGAGTTAAGTAAGACCGGAGTTATGTAAGACCGGATGTCTGTAAAGACCGGTGAGAGGTAGGTCCGGTGTTTGATTCGACCGAAGGTCTAATCGACCGGGGGCCTATTCGACCGGTGTGTTGTTAGACCGAAAAGTATGTTCGACCGATAGTTTTATATTTAGTCAAAAAGGTTTTAATCAGATTGGTTTTGATCGGGTTAAAACGGTGGATTTCAATTGATGAGTCTTTTGAAAGAAAGAGAGTTAATTGCAAGTTAGCTTACCTTTGTTTTAATACCATCGTAGGTGGTGTTAATCGGTAAGAAGTCAGAGTTAATTCGGAAGAATTAGAGGTGAGTCTTTCAACTAAATCTTTTATGATTTGAGCAGTTATTTTATAAATGTGAGTTTTTATATACTGCGCATTTATAATATGAAAAGTTAGTAGAATTATTTCAAATGATTGATTTAATTAGTTTGGGCATGTTTATGCTCAGGGTATATAAACTTGTTTTATATACTGGCAGGACCAAATGTATGTATACATTTGAGTCAGAAGTTAGACCTAAGTCGGGAAGTGTGACCCGCCTGCTCGTACCGGGGAGTGTGACCCGTTTATGCCATTAGGGTGTGTCCCTAAAGTAAGGCAGTGCGAGACAGACATACCGTCTTTGACGGGAATGTTGGTCAGTAGTTAAAGTACGCTTGCAAACGTAGATAGAAGTTAGTAATGGCCATTAGATTTATTTATGCATGCGAATCATAAATGTTTTAAAGTGATCTAAAGAGCAAGTATGTATTGATATATATACAGTTGTGTTTAAATGTTTTAATTAATATTTGAACTGTGTAGTAGTGATTGGAGGGGACTCACTAGACCTTTGGTCTAACCCTCGCTATTTCGAAATTTTAATCCTGTTTCAGGTTATCGAAAGGTAGCAGATAAAGGTAAAGAGAAGGTGTGAGTTTTAAGCAGGAGATAGAAGACTTCCTGCCATAGTTATCTTTTTGAGAAACTCAGTTGTGTAATAGTTAATAGTAAAGACATTGTAAGCTTGGGACAGTATTTAGTAATAAATGTTATTTTATTATGTAAATAAATGTTCAGGTTGTTACAATTGGTATCAGAGCATTAGTTTAAGGGATCTAGGTGACCGGATGGGCCTAGACTTAAACTGAGATAGTAGAAGCACAACTGAGTAGTAGGAAGACCATAAGAAGATGACATTAAGGTATTAAGGACTAGCATGTAAGGTAAATTTGGAATTCCATTTGGCCAGTGTAATTATGAATTTACAAGTACATGCTTTTGCTTAAACTACCGTAATGTGTAGAGTGTTAGATTGAATATTTTATGTTTATTCTTAGCAGAAGTATGTCTGAGCGAGTGACCAGGAGTAGATCTGTAGTAAATCCAGAGATGGATCCAGAAAATGAAGTCATTGCCGGAGAGCAAATGGCTAATGTCAATCCAACTGCTATTCAAGGAAAGAGTCGAGGTCGACCTAAAGGTAAAGCAGTTCAGAAAACAGCTACTCAGATAGGAGTTTCTAATGTGGGAACTCGAGGTGGGAAGACGAGTCGTGGTATTCGTCAGAATGAAAGTGTAGAGATAAGAGATGAGCAAGAAGAGTCTCATCAAGAAAGTTCGGCTTCTGTGAGGGGTCGAAAACAGACGGGTAACCGTAGTAGAGGTAGAACTCAAGGTTTTGTTACGCAAGAAACCTTTGCAGCAGAAATGGGAAAGTTACAAGAAACTTTGAACGCTTTGTTGGCTCAGCGTACTAATGAAGTTTCGGCAAATAGAGAAAAGAGTGAAGAAAAGGTAGCAACTGAAGTAGCAGAATCTTCAGTAACTGCAATGGGTAGTCATCCGCAGTCAGGTCCCATTGTGTCAGTTAAAGCTGTAACAGGAAGAGGATGTAGTTTCAAGGAGTTTGCTGCTTGCAAGCCTCCTTCGTATAAAGGGGAATGTGATCCCGTAGTAGCATTAAGATGGATAAAGAGTATGGAGTTAGCTTTTGACACGAGTAAATGTGCGGAAGATGATAAAGTAGTATACGCTTTATCAATGTTGAAGGATGAAGCAGTAATGTGGTGGGATGTAGAATCTGGAGGTCAAGGTTCAGTGATAGCTAAAGAAATGGTTTGGAATGACTTTGTAAAAGTATTCAATGCACAATTTTGTCCTTTAGCGGCAGTTAAAAAGCTGGAAGAAGAATTTCTGGGCTTATAACAGAAAGGAATGTCGGTTAGAGAGTATACGACCAAGTTTATTGAAAAGTCTAGATTTGCAGGAATTTATGTTCCGAATGAAGAAAGACGAGTAGAACGTTTCGTCTTTGGATTAAGAAGTGATATTCGGGAATTTGTCTCGAATAAAGAACCCCTTGACTTTTCAGATGGCTGTTAATGCAGCGGAGATGAGAGAGAAGGAAAAGAACAGGCAAGCCACTGAGCGAAGTGGAGATAAGAGAAAGTGGGAAGGAACAGTTCGTGATTTCAAACCAGTTAAGTCTGCTAAGTTTGAGCAGCGTCCGGTGAGTAAGTTTGAAAATAAGCCCTGCAGTAAGTGCAATCGAATGCATAATGGATAATGCAAGATAAATCAAGAGGGCTGCTATAAGTGTGGAAAGGTTGGGCATTTGGCTCGGGACTGTCAGAATTTGAGGTCTTGTTATCAGTGTGGATCTCCTGATCATATCAGGCCCAATTGTCCACAGTTGAAAAAGGGATCAGTTGGAGTAAGTGTAGAAAAGGGAAGTGAGAAAAAGGGAGAGCCAGCTAAAGCCAGAGCCAGAGTGTTCAACATGTCAGCTGAAGAAGCGGCGGAGATACCTGATGTAGTTACAGGTACTTTCTTTATAGATTCAAATTATGCAAAAGTGTTGTTTGATTCAGGAGCAAATCGTTCTTTTGTGTCTCCTAATTTTGTACATAAATTGAATGTGAAACCTAAGAAACTTAAGCGTGAATTGAAAGTAGAAGTGGCTGATAATAGTCAAATTTTGGTAAAAGAAGTGTATGATGGGAGTAGTATTGTCATTGATGGACAAGCATTTCCATTTCGACTATACCCAATGGGTATGGGAGAATTTGATGTTATTGTGGGAATGGACTGGTTCGCGTCTAATGATGCTTATATAGTATGCAATAAGAAATTGATTCGTATAACGCAACCAGGAAAAGAAGAGATAGTAGTATTTGGAGATCGAAGGGATAGAAATTCATGTTTGATTTCTATGTTAAAGGCTAAGAAATGTTTGATAAAAGGGTGTGTGGGATTCTTAGCTTATGTGATAGATGCTAAGAAGGAAAAGAAAGAATTGGAGTTAGTTCTGGTAGTCAGTGAGTTTCCAGAAGTATTTCCGGAAGATTTAACCACTTTGCCTCCTGATCGGCAAGTGGAGTTTCAGATTGATTTAGTTCCCGGAGCAGCGCCGATTGCAAGAGCACCGTACAGACTGGCACCGGCAGAGATGAAAGAAATGATGACTCAGTTGCAGGAGTTGTTAGACAAAGGGTTTATTCGCCCTAGTACCTCACCTTGGGGAGCGTCAGTATTGTTTGTTAAGAAGAAAGACGGGTCTATGAGAATGTGCATAGATTACCGTGAGCTCAATAAGTTGACTGTTAAGAATAAGTATCCGCTTCCCAGGATTGACGATCTTTTTGATCAACTGCAAGGAGCGAGTTACTTTTCGAAGATAGATCTGCGCTCTGGTTATCACCAGTTGAAGGTGAGAGAGGATGATGTGTCTAAGACTGCGTTTCGTACGAGGTACGGACACTATGAGTTTTTAGTTATGCCATTTGGTTTGACTAATGCGCCAGCAGCTTTCATGGATCTGATGAATAGAGTGTGTAGTCCGTTTTTAGATAAATATGTCATTGTTTTTATAGATGATATATTGATCTATTCACGTTCTAAAGAAGATCATGAAACTCATTTAAGAGCAATTTTAGAATTGCTGAAGCGTGAAAAGTTGTATGCCAAGTTTTCAAAATGTGAATTTTGGCTGAAAGAAGTTCAGTTTTTAGGACACGTGGTGTCGAAAGATGGGATTCAGGTTGATCCAGCTAAGATTGAAGCCATAAAAGGGTGGGAAGCACCGAAATCGCCATCTGAAGTAAGAAGTTTTCTGGGTTTGGCTGGTTATTATAGAAAGTTCATTCAGGATTTTTCTAGAATAGCTACGCCATTAACAGCTTTAACCAGAAAGAATGTTAAGTTTGTTTGGGCAGAAGCTCAGAAAGAAGCGTTTGATAAGTTGAAAGAAAGTTTAAGTAGTGCTCCTGTTTTGTCTCTACCCAACGGGTCGGAAGGATTTGTTATTTATAGCGATGCTTCAAAGTTGGGTTTGGGATGTGTGCTGATGCAAGAAGGAAAGGTGATTGCCTATGCATCTCGTCAGTTAAAAGAGCATGAAAAGAATTATCCGACGCATGATTTAGAATTGGCAGCTGTAGTATTTGCTTTGAAAATCTGGAGACATTACTTGTATGGGATCAAGTGTCAGATTTACACAGATCACAAGAGTCTTCAGTATTTGTTTAATCAGAAAGAGCTTAATATGAGGCAGCGTAGATGGATGGAGTTATTAAGTGATTATGACTGTGAAATTTTGTACCATCCAGGAAAGGCCAATGTGGTAGCAGATGCTCTAAGTCGTAAGGAGCATGGAGAAATAGCAGAGGTTGTAGCATTTAGAGTTGATGTTGTTTCTAATTTCTTGGAAGAAGTTATAAAGTTTCAAGAAGAAGCAGTGTCAGCCGAAAATTTGAAAAGTGAAAGGATAGTTGGGATTGTTAACTCGTTAGTAGTTGACAATCGAGGAGTAAAGTGTTTCAATAAGCGGGTATGGATCCCAAAAGCAGGAGATATGAGACAGAAAGTGTTGGAAGAAGCTCATGGATCTCGGTATTCAGTTCATCCTGGAACTAATAAGATGTATAGAGATTTGAAGCAAAGTTATTGGTGGCCAGGTTTAAAGAAAGATATTGCTCATTTTGTTGAACGATGTCTTACTTGTTTAAAGGTTAAAGTTGAGCATCAGAGACCCTATGGGGAGCTTCAGCCGTTAGAAATTCCAGTGTGGAAGTGGGACGAGATTACGATGGATCTTGTTACTGGGTTACCGCGATCACCTAAGGGGCATGATGCTATTTGGGTGATAGTGGATAGACTCACAAAGTCAGCCCATTTCCTACCGATCAAGGAGACGTACTCACTAGAAAAGTTGGCTCGATTGTATATCGATGAAATAGTGACCAGGCATGGAGTACCGTCGTCCATTGTATCAGACAGGGATGCTCGATTTACATCAGCGTTCTGGAGAAGTTTGCAAAGGGAATTAGGCTCTCAACTTAAGCTAAGCACGGCCTATCATCCGCAAACAGATGGTCAGAGTGAAAGAACTATACAGACATTGGAAGATATGATTCGTGCATGTGTTATAGATTTTAAAGGTTCGTGGGAGATTCATTTGTCGTTGATTGAACTTTCCTACAACAACAGTTATCATGCTAGCATACAAGCAGCTCCGTTTGAAGCTTTGTATGGTCGGAAGTGTATAACACCTCTATGTTGGAATGAGATGGGTGAACGTCAGTTAGCAGGACCAGAGATTGTACAGTTAACAGCTGATAAGGTTGATCAGATTCGGGCAAGATTGAAGATTGCTCAAGATCGTCAGAAAGTGTATGTTGACAGACGAAGGAAACCGATAGAGTTTCAGATAGGAGATAAAGTAATGTTGAAAGTTTCACCTTGGAAAGGGGTGATCAGATTTGGAAAGAAAGGAAAGTTAAGACCAAGGTTTGTTGGACCATTTATCATCACTGAACGTGTTGGTGAAGTGGCTTACGAACTTGATCTACCAGCAAGTTTGAGTGAGATTCATCCTACATTTCATGTGTCAAACCTGAAGAAGTGTTTGGCAGAAGCAGATATAGTTGTTCCCTTAGAAGATATTCAAGTAGATGAGAAATTAAGTTATATTGAGGAGCCTGTAGCAATTACAGACCTCAAGATAAAGGAGTTGAGGAACAAAGATATTCGCTTAGTGAAAGTTCAGTGGAAATTTCACCAAGGGCAAGAGTCTACGTGGGAAGTAGAGACATATATGAAATCTCAGTATCCCCAGTTGTTTAGTGATAGAATTCTAGGGACGGAATTCTCTTAAGGGGGGAAGATTGTAATACCCAGTTTCGAAATTTTGTTAATTTTGAAAGTTGGAGGAAAAAGTGTAAAGTTAATCAAAGTTCAAGGGGGTTTATTGAAAAGTTTGGTTTTTATCAAATATATAACAGATTGTATGAGATTTCAATCTCATACTGTTTTGTTTGTAGAAAAACCTAAAAGTGAAATAGAGAAAACGCAGAGAGAAAGAAGAGGAGTTCTTGAAGGATTGATCCGGCTTTGTCAAAAAGAGGTATGTTTTTAGCTTCATGCTTCTATCTGCATGTTATAGTCGGTAAATAGACGTGTTAATCGAGCTTTTAACCGTGTATTTGATCGATTTAATCGATCAAAATAGCTTCTGGGTTTAGAACGGTGTAAACCGACTCTGTTCTTGAATAAGACCGGAAGATGATGCATCGGTCATATGCTTAAGACCGGTGTAGTATTAGACCGATATAGTGTAAAGACCGGTTGAGGCATAAGACCGGAGTTAAGTAAGACCGGAGTTATGTAAGACCGGATGTCTGTAAAGACCGGTGAGAGGTAGGTCCGGTGTTTGATTCGACCGAAGGTCTAATCGACCGGGGGTCTGTTCGACCGGTGTGTTGTTAGACCGAAAAGTATGTTCGACCGATAGTTTTATATTTAGTCAAAAAGGTTTTAAACAGATTGGTTTTGATCGGGTTAAAAATGGTGGATTTCAATTGATGAGTCTTTTGAAAGAAAGAGAGTTAATTGCAAGTTAGCTTACCTTTGTTTTAATACCATCGTAGGTGGTGTTAATCGGTAAGAAGTCAGAGTTAATTCGGAAGAATTAGAGGTGAGTCTTTCAACTAAATCTTTTATGATTTGAGCAGTTATTTTATAAATGTGAGTTTTTATATACTGCGCATTTATAATATGAAAAGTTAGTAGAATTATTTCAAATGATTGATTTAATTAGTTTGGGCATGTTTATGCTCAGGGTATATAAACTTGTTTTATATACTGGCAGGACCAAATGTATGTATACATTTGAGTCAGAAGTTAGACCTAAGTCGGGAAGTGTGACCCGCCTGTTCGTACCGGGGAGTGTGACCCGTTTATGCCATTAGGGTGTGTCCCTAAAGTAAGGCAGTGCGAGACAGACATACCGTCTTTGACGGGAATGTTGGTCAGTAGTTAAAGTACGCTTGCAAGCGTAGATAGAAGTTAGTAATGGCCATTAGATTTATTTATGCATGCGAATCATAAATGTTTTAAAGTGATCTAAAGAGCAAGTATGTATTGATATATATACAGTTGTGTTTAAATGTTTTAATTAATATTTGAACTGTGTAGTAGTGATTGGAGGGGACTCACTAGACCTTTGGTCTAACCCTCGCTATTTCGAAATTTTAATCCTGTTTCAGGTTATCGAAAGGTAGCAGATAAAGGTAAAGAGAAGGTGTGAGTTTTAAGCAGGAGATAGAAGACTTCCTGCCATAGTTATCTTTTTGAGAAACTCAGTTGTGTAATAGTTAATAGTAAAGACATTGTAAGCTTGGGACAGTATTTAGTAATAAATGTTATTTTATTATGTAAATAAATGTTCAGGTTGTTACACGACCCGTGCGTTTTTGGCTTTTAAAATGGCACGGGTCGTGCCAATGATTCTGTCCAAAAAGAGGGGAGCACGACCCGTGCTTGTTTTGCCTTGATAATTGAACGGGTCGTGCTCTTCATCATCAGTCTTTTCCAGCTTCTTTTTCGCCCCCGCTTGATTCTTTGGCGCTCTTTCTAACCAAACCGAGCTCCATCATCATTAAACCAACCTGAAGTTCGATAAACGCGTAATTTTTCCAAATACGACCCAAACACGATACGAATGATGGATGCAATGCTATTTAAGCTAATTATGCACAAATGAGCCAAACTAAGATGCAAAACATAATAGATTAATACTTAAAATATGTACAAAATGACTAGCTAACATTAACAAAACAAAATATCCTAAAGTCCACACCTCCAAGACTTCGTTTGAATTAAACAAAGTCCATAAAAAAGGAAACGAAGTACACAAAAAATAACAAAATAATCCCAATAAAACATTACAAAAAAGTAATATGCAAACAAATTCCACAACTTAGGGACTTCGAAATATGATTTTATGTTTGGGCTATTATTAGTCTATGATAAAGTTGGGTCTAGTCTTAAAAGTTGGGCTATAACCTTATACTAAAATAAATATATATACCTCTCTCTCTCTCTCTCTCTCTATATATATATATATATAGAGAGAGAGAGAGAGAGAGGGAGGATCATTTGTTAACTTTGTATTTCTTATTAACTATGTGAACTTTGATCAACCAATAGGATTGCAAGGTTAGTTGATGTTTTATTCATTTATTTATTTAATACAAAAGGGTATTAACGTCATTTTGATATGTAATCTTTTGTAATTAATTGTATGGGAGTTACAAAAATGAAGATTCCAAAATTGTTGTGTAGGTTACGATTTCACAATTTTATCCTTTTTCATAATTTTTTTGAATCATTTCAATATTGTTTAAGTAAAAATGTCAACAGAACCGTTCATATGTATTTATGCTAACGCATGAGTTCATGTTATTCATATATGTTCATAGTTAACCATGCTTACATATATATATGTTCATGTTATGCATGTATGTTCAAGTTTGTTCATGATGAAAAAAATGAGGTTAACGTAAGTGTTTGTATGCAACTATAGTATCATCACAAAATATGTGATTCACATAAATTTCTTTAGATAACATATACGATATATGATTTGGAATTACGTTCAATTTAAATATCAATTTTAGATCACATTTGTTCATCTAATTTAAACTTCAATTTAACTACGAACATTAGAAGGCGATAATTGTTAATATGTGAAATTAAGTACGTTCATAGTAGTGTTCATATGCATCCATGTTAACAAATGTGTTCATGTTATGCATATATGTTTACATTTGTTAACATATAATTCAAATTTCAATTTGGATATCATCTTTAGCAGTCAATAATTGTTCATATCGTGAGAAAATTGAATATGTTAACATAAGCATTATAGTTGCATAATATGATAACATATATGTTCATGGTATAAATGTGTATTAGTTGCATAATATGTCGGTTACAGAATCAATGTTGGTACTCGTCGGTTTCTAATTTAGTGTAATAAATGTGTTTAAAGTGTTTCCCAGAGTTTAATGTTTTGAGTGTTTTTTTCCCCAAAATACCCTTTTCCATTCATGTTCACTTACAATTGTATTTAATGAAACGTTTTTTATTAAAAAAAAATTACATTTAATCTCAACCATCCGATCTATAGATGGATGGCTTGGATTAGTTCATATAGTTAACAAGAAATACAAGGTTAACAAAAGATCTCAACCTTATATATATATATATATGTGTGTGTGTGTGTGTGTGTGTGTGTGTGTGTGTGTGTGTGCATGTGTGTGTATGTATGTATGTATGTATTTGGCGGTCGGGTTGGTCCAAACCGCCCAAAAAGGTTCCAGACCGCATACCAGACCGGTCGGACCACCCGATTTGCCTATTTTTCAATCCAGACAGGACTACCAAACCGTTCAAACCGCCAAAAATGGTTCGGTTTGACTTGGTTCGACCGGTTTGAGCGGTCTAGCGGTTTTTTTTAAGATCCCTAGTTTATAATATTTGTTTTTGGAACAAACTTGCACCGCCATTAACGAAATAAAAAACAAGAAGCATCATAGTACAAAGACATGTATGAAGTCAATCCAGATCTGGTGAAGAAATTGAATCTATTATTTCTTCTAGTGAACCATTGGGTTGAAGAAATTGAAGGAAGCTGGAATTAAAGGAGGCATTCAAAAATCGACAAATATTGGTGGTTTCGCGTATGCTCCATCTTATTCTCTGCGGTTTTTGAGTTTTGATTAGGTTTATAATTAGGGTTTTGGATTTTATGGTTTTGGCAATGGCTTTTTCACATGATATAAAATTTAGGGTTTTTGATTTAGATCCATGATTCTTTTGTGTTGTGTTTTTTATGAGTTATATGATGTTGATAATTTTTTTTGTGTGTGTGTTTTATTTAATTTGGATTTTTTTTGTTGGGTTGAGAAAGATGGAAAACCGTTGATATAAGATCTATATCTGAACAAATTGTTTTAAAAATAGGTTTTGTTGTTGATTTGTTCTTAAAAAATGGGGTTTGTTTTTTATTTTGTTATTAAAAATGGGTTTGTGTTGTTGATTTTATTTTTCAAAAATGGGTTTGTATTGTTGATTTTGTTATTCAAAAACGAGTTTGTGTTGTTGAATTACAAATTTCATACACAAACGAAAACATGAAAATGCCTATAAGGATCTGTTTGGTTTGTGGGAATGAAAATGATTTGGGGGATTCGGAATTCAAATTCATTCAAATTTCGTGTTTGGTTTGCAAGATTCCTCGGATTTAATATCCATCAAACATAGGATTTTGAAATCTCTCGGGGTTGGTTGGGACTTGGGATTTCACCGGATTTCATAGGATTTATATATAATAATGTTTAAAAATATGTTAAAATAATTTGTTTTCTTATAATCAATTGATAAAAAGGTAATTTATTTTTTTTTATAACTTTTAATAAATTTTTTTATAAACAGTATAATTCAATTCCGTTCTAAATTCTACAAACCAAACACACCAAATATTCCAAATTCTAGCAAATTCAAATTTCTTCAATTCCAAATCATTCCACGAAATCCAAATCCCTCAAAATCATTCCATCAAACCAAACGGCCCCCAAGTTAATGGAGATTTTGAACAATTATTAACACGAGGGACTTGATTTGTAACAAAAATGAAACCACAATGACCATCCCTATAATCATTTCATGTAACCCAATCCAAATTTTCACCAAACCATAGGGATGAGATTCATAACTTACTTTATATTATTTAAAATGTAATTCAATACTATATTTAAAAAAATGTAATTACATAAACATGTATAACATTCTTGTATAAAAATATTTTTTTAAATATTTTTAAAAAATCAGACCCTATCCATTGGAACTGATATCAGATCGGTAACCGGGTCTGAATTGGTCCTTATATTTTTAGTTAGGCCCGACCCAGATAATATTTGTGGCTATCTCTAACTTAAACGATGTCGTAAGCCTGAAACAATCGACTCTCTTTCCTTTACGAAACAGAGAAACTCTAACATCTCATTCTGCTGTTGTTGTCTCTCTTTTTGTAATCCGACGATTGGTTTTCTTGCAATATAAATAGAATACAGGTAATTACAGTTTCATAATTACGTGCACTTCTATATGAAATATTACGTTTTTTCATAAGTTGCTTTGGTGGATCTGCCAAAAGCATGATGTTTAACAAAAAATCATCAGATTGAGATATCAATTTGAAATGAATCGGATAAGTCTTTGATTATTTTTTTCCGATCAACAATTGTTGTTGCATTGCATACATGCATTCCAATTGTTCGATGAAACGTTTATAAGAGGTTTGATCAGACCCGTGTAAGAAAGATGTATGTCTACCTCTGTAGCAAAAAGAAGAGCTGCATTTTGATTGATAATGTGAAAAATATAACCTTTCAATTGCAAAATAGGTGTGCATTTTTTTATGCAACAAAAAAGTAATCAAACCAAAGCCTAATGTCGTTGATTTTATGAATACCCTAGAATAATATTCAATAAAGTTCGTTGATTCAACGAATACCGAACTTTAAGCTTCAAACCGAATTCACAATGAACTCAAATTTGGGAAGAAAATTGAAAGCTTCTGTATTCCGTGAAATAACCATCCAAGTTACACAGTCAAAATGTAAATAACAATATTAAAACAAAATGGGTCTGAAAAAGACTATGGGTCAAACATAAATGCCCAATCGAAAAATGTAATATAGAGCAAAAAAGACAAGAGTGTCAAAAAATATGCTTAAACAACGTTGTAACACCCGGAACTTTTTGTAAGTAAAGGTCACCCGGACGTTTTTACAACTTGGAAATGGTGGGATTTACGTTGGGAAAACATTATTTAAAGTCTCTAAGAGTATCGGGAGTGTTGGCATTAAAAAAGTCGGGTTTCGTTGATTGGAAAGGGTCCAGCTACAATGACCGGCGACTATGACAATGTCATAGTCGCACGGTCACAGTCATGCAAGTTGGAACGCCCATGGTACACTTGGTGAAACTATGACACGCGACAATGATCGTGTCATAGTCGCGTGTCAATGTAGCACAAAGTGTGCGACTATGACACGTGACAATGAATGTGTCATAGTCGCGTGTTATTGTAGCACCAAGGGGGCAACAGGCTGTTAAATGCGATTTTCAGCTTTTTTCTTCATTTCTCACTTCCCATTCTTCTCCCAACTCTCTCAAAACCTCTCAAAAACAACTCAACATCATTCTTTGATGTTTTGGGACATCATTGGCTCGAATCTTTAGATATTATGGTGGTAAACCGTCATCAAGTAAGGATTGGAAACTAGGGTCAAGAGCCTCCATCTTCATATTGAACCTCAAGCTCCATTTAGGGTTTTCTAGGTTTTCACCAAAACCTAAGTGGTAAGCTCATCCTTTTCATTTCCATGTTTCTTTATGAGTTATAAATGCTCTTTTGATGACAACCTAGTGCCTTATTTCTCCAATTTCGGTTTGGGAAGATTTTGAGAAAAGTTAGGTCAAATTAGGGTTTTTGGCCAAAATGGAGATTTTGATATAAGTTGTTTGGGGAATGATTCTAAACACTTGGATATGTGTATTTATGGTTGGAAAATTGTGGATCTAGGTTTTTGGGAGTTTTGGCTTGAAGATTCGAATTTCAAGTTGGGAAAAATCTAGATTTAGCCTAAATCTAGGAAGGTGAGTTCAAGTTGATTTGTGAAAATGTTGTACATGCCAAAATGTCCAATTTAAAATATTTATATGTTTTACATGAAATTATCAACTGTTGAGTTATTTGGTAACTTGTGATTAATTGAAGTGTTTGGCTTTATAAACTTTGTAAAACACTAATATTTGGGACTTTTGGACATCTTGATAAATAAGTCATAAATGAGAGTGTTTTAAATAATTTATTGCATAAATGGAGATTTCTAAGTAAAAATGCATTTTTAGTGTTTGTTGGAAATATGCATGGCTCGTGTTATGAGACGTTTTAAAAAGAGGACAATGGTATAACCTTGTTTGGAAAATGATTCGTCTTATTTTAAGTTGTGTTGGAGCTTGGTCGTGCACTTTGGAGCATGGGTTTGCATAAACGTTGGTCGAGTGCATTTTAGTGCATTTATTTGCTTTTGAAAATGAGTCCTTGGGTTGTTTGAGCTTGTGGCTCGGTATTTGATTTCGATTGGGTTTTGGGGACATTTGTCCAATTTTGATAGCTCAACGTAGAGCTTTGGTCATAATTTATGATTATTGAAGATTTACATATTTTAAGTGTGTGTGTCATTCAATTGGGGTCATGTAATGTTTTAGCCCTGTCTGCTATGGATCCATGAGCACTTTAACCACTTTGTCTGATGATGGAACGATTAGTTTTCCATATTGCGGCACGTTAGGCATCGGATGTGGTGTAAGTCATTCGTGCAAGTATCTATAGGTGTATGCTCAAAGATGCTGAGCTTGATACTTTAATTATTTTGTCCGATGGTGGAACGCTAGTTTTCCCCATTGCGGCGTTGTTAGGCATCAGTGGTATGGTGTAAGTCCTCCGTGCAAGTATCTATGGGTGTACGCTGAAAGATGCCGAGCTCGATACTTTATACCGATATGACCATGTAAATGGTGTTAATAGCATAATGTGTGGCTTACTTTGTGTCCGTCACATTATATGGAATTGGGTCTCCTCTGTCACCGAAATGTGTTGTTTTTGGTCTGGGCTTTTATATGTATGTTTTCGGTGATGTCTTTTATGTATGGACTATTGTCCATAATTTTATGTGTGGAATATTGTGCCCCACACGTGTTTTGGGTGTTTCGGTATATGAAATGTTATTCATGTTTTCATAAATTGGAAGTCGATTCTACTCTCGTTTTGAATAAGTTTAGGGATGCATCATTTTATAAAGGATGTTTGTATTGCAGTGTTTATCTTTGAAAATGCATATTATTGGAAAACGAGTTGTTTCCATTTTCTTTTAAGTGAATCATTTTGAAAGATTGTGATTTAAGTTGTATTCATTTCTTTTAACAATATATTTATCCATGTTGTAAAACTCATGAACTCACTAGGCGTTAGCCTAACCTTTTTTTTATTTGTCGGCATGTGCAACAGGTCCCGGTTGGGAATAATTCTAGTCACTTAGTGAAGAGAGAATTACTAGTTGTGTACCCGATGAGTGAATAGCTTGAAGAAGTCTTCCGCATAAGGTTGGGGAGAGCAACTCATATTTGAGTTAAATAACACCCGATTTCAGTATAGTCCTTGTATATTATTGGAGTTTGTATTTGTTGAGGTTGATTATCGAATTCTATATTTGAGGCGTATTGAGTTTTGATTTGTAGGAAGATGTGTCGTCTTTATTGGATGTTATATCGAAATTTTTATTAGTTGTTCTTACCAAATTTGAGGGTGTTACAAACGTTCTCTTCATTCCAAACTTTGAATCAACGTATTATGGGCCTAAAACGGAATCTCGAAGTAGAAATTATGATCGTTTAAGCGGGACACCCCTATTATCCCGGTCATGGGCCTCCAGAAATAACATGGTATGGTCTTTAACACCAAGGCCCACACCAATTTTGCTTGAGGTTTAGGCTTTAGCATTATTCTACTTTTAGTTCTTATTATAGAAAGAGCCTTGTAGAATAAATGAGGCATGAATTAGAACAAAAAAACCTGTTGTCCCAAAATAAGGATATGTGACAAGATTTGTGGTAAGTTATTAATCTACCTATTAAACCAAAACAATAAAATCTTGCATAATTTTTTCACCTGGTTACCTCAATCTCGTTCGTTCAAGTGTACCAACCCGAAACCACGCAATGCTTAATCGAGTTGTAAAATCTTCAAACCACAAATTTTGAGTTCGAATTAGGTTAGGGGCATTTGATAAACCCAACCAGATAAATCCAATACCTTTCTATACCACATATTTAGTACGATTGTCAAGTCCTTAATATATATATATATATACTATATTATAAAGCACGGATAAAAAACTCTTAAATACAAATTATTAGGCACAAGGTACCATCATTTTATGCAAGATTTTAAAAATCTCTTAATTTACAAGTATCAAAGCACAAGATACATATTACTACTGCAGGCTTCTAACACCCACCAATTTGGTATGTGTAGTGTCTTCCTTTTATGCAGACATTTTCATGTATTACTATTAATTAAATTATTATATTACTATACTTTTGTTTTAATTATATTATTAAATATGTAATCGGTTACTTTTTCTAGATGTCATTAAAATATATAAGATAATCATTGAATTCTAACAAAATACTTAATTTTTTTTTATAAAAAAACATTATATTATTAAGCCTAAATTAAACAAATTTATAAAAAAAACATTACCACTTTCTCAAAATCATCCAAAATCGTACTGTAAATCGATAAAAAAATAAAATGAAACATTAAAATCGTGATGTATCTCGATGCATTGCGCGAGTACGCTTCTAGTATATATATATATATATATATATATATATATATATATATAGAGAGAGAGAGAGAGAGAGAGAGAGAGAGGAAGGTTCATGCGAGAAGTTAAACATTTTGCGAGAAGACGAGAAGTGTGATATCATGTATGATTACATGGCATGTGGGTGTGTTTAATCATATATGATTAAACGTGTATTTATTGTTAATGTAACATGTGTTTAATCATACATGATATCACGCTTCTCGTATTTTTCGCAAAATGTTTAGCTTCTCGTTTGAACCTGCCTATATATATATATATCATGGGTCAGGTTCATGTGCATGTTCACGGGAAAACCTAAAAAACGGAAACTGAGGAACACCCTGGTATCCCTTCATCTGAACGATGTGCAATTGTGCATACAAGTAATTTGTAACATGCACACGTGCATATGCACAAGTATATAATGTATACGTGCATAAAAACAAAAAAACAACAACTTAATTTACTTGTATGCACAAGTACAATGTAACACCCTTAATTCTGGAGATAACAACTTATTAAAAATTTTCTAAATACATCAATAATTGATTCGTCTACAATCACAATTTAAGAATTAACCTCAATACACACATTCATTCTATACATACAATCTATGACAAGGACGGGTGCTACTAAACCCAATAGCAGTTACTAACTCCAACCTGCGGAAGACTTCGCCAACTACTTACTCTTGTGTAAGGCTAAGGCTCAACTCTTTGTGAGACTACTAGAATCCGAACCCCCAACTGGAACCTGATGCACATGCCGACAAATAAAAAGGTTAGGCTTAACGCCTAGTGAGTTCAAGAGTTTTAACATGAATGAATATATCTTTAAAAGACAGGAAATCAATTTTAAAGCAAGATCCTTCGAAATATTATACTTCAAAATGGAAACGACACATTTTCCCATAATACGCACTTTTAAAGACAATGCTTCCCAAACATGCATTTCTTATAAAACGATGCAACCCTTAACTCACCCAAAACGGGGTCATAGTTCGATACTCAAATGTGCTAAAATGTAAATAATACTTCATAGCCCAAAACACCCAAAACAACATAATACTCGACCCTTAAATAACGGAAAACAATCCATATAAATATGATACACCATTAAAACATGGAACTAAAACTTCATACTCACGCGACCATAAAATGGAATGAAATCTGAATATTAAAACATGGACAATTAAATATCCAAAATACAGCGGGCCGACGATGGGGGATACCCGTATTCGTTGAGAGCGGAGGAACACAAAAGTATGTCAACGTTGTGTCGTATGACACTTCATGACATGAAAGCCCAAGTGCCCATACGACCTTTTGACAAGTTTCACCCAAAGAGACAGCTGACCTTAGCGAACACCACCAGAATTACCGCCAAAGGCTAGGCACACGGGGGATACAACGAAGGCATTGCCCCATATGGCGAAGGTCCCAAACGCCCATCAAAGGACTACCCATAGTCATAATAGCTCAACTGGACTCAGCCCCTCCTAGTGCCTACTCGTAAAGACAAGGTCATAAAGCATGAGTCCCGGAGTCCAACCCCGTACCACTCAATTGACCATCAAATAAGACTGACTTACGTGTCTATGGATCCAATGCAACACAGTCTAGGATTACATGACTATCCCTGAATGACTAAAGCATTCGAGTATGTAATTATCAATAATATGCAATAAAATGCATTAAGATGTAAATCATAAATTGGACTTTACATCGAGCCATTAAAACCGGACAAATGTCCTCAAGACTCTTTTAAGCCAACACCGAGCTAAAATGCTCGAAATCCATTTGACCAATAATTACCGGTCCCCCAAATAATGAAATGTCTTTAAACAACGTTTACAAAGACACATACCTCAAAGACGGGATTAACCCAAAATTCAACACATAATGGGACCAAAGATTTTCCAAATGGTTCATGAATGCAAATACACCAAAATGCATATAACATGAAATAGACTCCATTTGTACAAAATCGTCAAAGATGTATAACTCATAAAATAAATCTTACTTGTATAAAATCACCAAGAATACGTAATTCATGCTATTTAGTTGTTGAAACGTTAAAAGCCCAATATGAGCATTTTAAGAGGTTAACACAACCCAAGTTTACCAAATATGAAAACTTATCAAAATACTCACTCTTTGATAATTAACCAAGTAAAACATATTTTACTTCAAAGTACTCAAAACTTATCATCAGTTAACCATTTCATGTAAAACACTTTAAAATAAACATTTTGGCATGTACACCGTTTTCACAAATCAACTTGAACTCACCTTGCTAGATTTAGGCTAAATCTAGATTTTACCCACTTAGAGCTTTCCTTGAAGAAACTTGATTCTTCAAACCAAATCTTCCAAGACCTAGATCCACAAGGTTCCAACCATAAATATACATAATCAACCACAAATAATCGTTTCCCAACCTTAAACATGAATACCTCAACTGATACTAAAACCCTAACTTCCATAAATGAAGAGAATAGAAGATTACCTTAACTCAAGCTTGAATCTACCAACCAAAACACCTCTAGTTCACCAAAATGGTTACAAACTTCTGATCTACGAAAGGGAGAACAAAGGGTGGATGAAACCCTAGAAAACTTTGGTGAAGAAGATGAAGTGGGAGAGATGAGGAGCTTACCACCACAAAATACTCTTGTATACTCCAATAGACTTCCAATATCTTGCTAGATCCTTGAAGATCTCTCAAAAACGAAACCGTAGCAACTTGAATCACCCAAATCGGAGTTGTGATGAAGAAGATATGAAGAAATGAAGTTTGGTGGCTGAAAATCGGGTTTTAAGCTCGACCAGGGGGTTTCGCGACTTATGTCGCTACTGCAAGTTGCGGCGTAAGTCTCCCGCTTCCCCTAAGTCGCGGCATAATTCCTAAGTCGTGGTTTAAGTCGCGAGATGCACTGTTCGCCCGGTTTTCTTCTCTTTCACTGTTTTGGCCATAACTTCTTCGTTATAGCTCCATTTTTGCTCCGGAAATGACCGTTAGACTCGTAATTGAATCATTTATCCATCAAGACTACAAAATCTAGGATTCGAGTCCAAAGTCATATATCTTATTTTTCCCTTTAAAGCTACGGATTTATGTATTAACTTGAAACGATACTTTTCGAAATCGGGGTGTTACATACAAGTGCATACTGTCCAGATCAAGGACTACCATGGTGTTCCTCAGTTTTCCATTTTTTTTAGGTTTTCCTTTGAACCTCTCTCTATATATCATTGTTAGCCTTAATAAAAAGTCTCATGTAAATACCTTTTAATATCTCTTATGTGATCATTAGCCTTATTTGTATGCTACTTCATTTAAACACAATCGCTTAACTAAATTATAGAATGACTAGGCATATACTCGCGAGATGCAACGGAATGTAAGTAAAGAACGAACAATTAATGTTACTTTCTTATAGACATGCCATCAACAATCAACCATGACCTAAGAATCACAATTTATGAAACTCTAAACCCATAAAGATATTTAATAATTAGTTTATATTACAATTATTGACGGAAAAAATTATAATGATATAATTTATAATAAGAATGAAACGTATTTTACGATTATGTATTTTTAATGTGCTAACGGTGGAAAAAAATAAAACGTATGGATAGAAAATAAATTAATTCGTAGATATTCATGATATATAATAGTACGGTTAAATTAAAAAATATTCAATATTGGGCTCGTTTTGAAGGTATTGATGAGACGATTATAATGGTATAATTTGTAAAAAAAGAAACGTATTTTTTCATTGCATTTTTGTTCATATACGATTATTTGTGTTAATATGATAATGGTGTAAAATAAAAAATGAAAAAACAAGGAATATAAAGTAAATTAAATAAGTAATTGTAAGGGTGATAAATGTAACATTGTACAAGAAACACTTTGTACAAATAACCGTTTTAGAATCTTTATAATACTGTATATATATAGTGTTTGGTTCATTTGAGAAATAGTAAATATATGAGAAATAGAGAAGTAATCCTAGTCATTCATATGGTCAAGATCGGATTTGACTAGTCAAATATTGCGGCTTTGACCGGTCAAAAGTTGCGGCTATCCCAAAAATAGAAGGACAATTTCGTAAATTTTACAAAACACACAGGCTGTGTTCATATATGAACATGTATAATTCACATATGAACTATATGTTCATATATGAACCAGTGCAATTCACAACTGAACTCTTTTAACTGATTCATATATGAACCTTTGTGATTCATATATGAATCAGTTGAACTAACTAACAGATTCATATATAACATTTGTGATTCATATATGAATCTGTATGAATCACAAAGATTCATATATGAATCTGTATGAATCACAAAGATTCATATATGAACCTTTGTGAATCACAAAGATTCATATATGAATCAGTTGAACTAATTAACAGATTCATATATGAATCTTTGTGATTCATACAGATTCATATATGAACTCATCCCGTGTATTTTACGAAATTACCCCTCTACCTTCTATAGACCACACAAGGAATTATCCGGTGCTTCGCGGTCAAAGCCGCAAATGTTGACCAGATGAATGGCTAAGATTACTTCTCTATTTCTCATATATTTTACCATTTCTCAAATGAACCTCTCCCTATATATATATATATATACCACTCTAATTTTGCAAACCGTGTAAACCATCGATTTCATTGGTTAAGTTAATGAAATTGGTTCATGAAATTGTTTAATTTGATGAAATTGTGTTATATAATTTTTTTGTTGATGAAATTGTTTCATATATTTGTATTTTTTATGTAAAAATGAAAATGTTTAATGTATCTTCTCATCCTGATGAAATTGTTTCATGCATTTTCTCAATCTGATAAAACTTTTTCATTTTCACATAAAAAACACAAATATATGAAACAATTTTATCAAAAAATATATATATAAAACAATTTATCAAGTTTTACAAATATATATATATATAGTTATATGACCGCGTAATGCGGCGGGTGTAAACGTTTATTTTTATCTTCCAAATTTATTTAAAAAGTTAAATAAAAGGGCAAAAGGGGCAGTTGATGTAACACCCTCAAATTTGGTAAGAGCAAATAATTAAAAATCTCAATTTAATAACAAATGAAGTACAAAACTTCCACTTTTCATAACAAAGCTCAAGATGTCTCGAATATAAAATTCTATAATTAACCTCAACAATAACAAACTTCAATATTAAACCAGGACTTAACTGAAGTCGGGTGCTATTTAACCCTAGTACAAGTTGCTCTTCTCAAAGACTAATGCGGAAGACTTCACCAAGCCACTCACTCTTGCACAACCATCTAGCACTCATTATTTCACAGAAATGCTAGAACCCTGTCCCCTCATCCGAAACCTGATGCACATGCCAACAAATAAAAAGGTTAGGCTAACGCCTAGTGAGTTCAAGAGTTTTCAACATATATGAATACTTAATGTTAACAGTAAAGATTATCATTTAAACCATAATTTTCCAAGATGATTAGCTTTAATATGAGACGACTCATTTTCCAAATATGCACATTTTAAAGACGAATACCCCAACATAAAATATTCTTTCGTAGAGTAAATTCAACTCAAAAACTCACTCAAAGCATTAAATAAAATTGAACTTCCAATTTATAAAAACGTAGATAAAACTTAGAGTAAACTCTAATTTTGGTCCTTGAGGTTTAGTGAAAAGTTTGAAAGTGGGACCTAAACTTTGATAATTCCAGAAATCATCCTTGTAGTTTGTATTTTCATCTGAAAGTGGTCCTTGATAACTAACTCCGTTAATAGTTTTCGTTAGAGCAAGGGACAATTTTGTCCTTTTATCCATTTTCTTTTAAAAATTAATTTATATATTCAGGCACATTGAAGTAAACGTCAATTTTGCCTCACCCACCCGTTCTAATCCCTTGCGTCGCCGGCTCCCTTCCCCTTCCTCGATCGTTCCCCCTCCGGCAACCTGCAACACCATAAAAAAGAACTCAAGTCTCAAGGATTGTCACTTAAAAGACTATATGCATCCTCAAACCGACACCAAACCCAACCGTAAGGAAGTAAAGAACC
The DNA here is from genome assembly GCA_954870635.1 of Arctium minus. Taxonomy (NCBI): domain Eukaryota; kingdom Viridiplantae; phylum Streptophyta; class Magnoliopsida; order Asterales; family Asteraceae; genus Arctium; species Arctium minus. The sequence continues at coordinate 69,523,698 of OX941094.1, read as the reverse complement.
CTACCCATCACTAAAAGAATCCCAAATTTTGGAAGAACTCATTGATTTAGGTCCTACTTTTTAAAAATTATTAACAGAGCAAAATAGTTGGAAGAACTCTTTCTCCCAATCACCATCTCCAGGAACCATCTCTAGCCACAGTGGAGAATTGGAATCATCTCCACCCACCCACCCCATCACCCCCTTTTCTACTCCATCAACATTTGCATCACTGCACCTCTTTCTAAACATCCCCTATTCCCACACTACCCATCCTCCAACCTACACCAAACCCAACAACAAAAATAGAAAACCAAATCACTTTTCCCTAAAAGAGACCCATCTAATTTAAATAACCCTCCACAACAAATACATGGAAGAAATCCCGAGGTTTCAGACCCATTTCGGCTAGCCACATGACCTTCTTTTTCCACATTCAGGGTTTGGGGATATACCGTCACATTAGGAAGGAGGAGAGAGAGTTTATTCAGAAATGGTCAAGTTTCTTCATATTTTATCTTCAAGGGAAGAAGATGAAGATGGTCCAGATGCGATGAAATAGGGAATATGCCCTCCGTTTACAAATGCATATATGTATATGTATAAGGAAAATAATATATTAAATTAATAATTTCTTTAAAGAAAATTATGGAAATGGAAAAAAAGACCGAAATGCCCCTTATTTAACGAATAGTTTTTAACGGAGTTAGTGACCAAGGATTATTTTCAGACCAAAATGCAAACCATAAGGATGATCTATAGACTTATCAAAGTTCAGGTCCCACTTTCAGACTTTTCACTAAACCTCAAGGACCAAAATTAGAGTTTACTCTAAAACTTATTTCCCGAAACATCCAAACACGGGTGAAACATATTACCCAACTCCTAAAAATCATGGATAAAACCCATACATATAAAATGTCACCGAAAACATGGATACCAAATACAATACCCAAAATAACACCTTTCGGTGACGGGAAAGACCCGATTCCATCGAATGTGGCGGCACATAACGATAAGCCACGTATCTATGTTATAAGCATAATTCCAAGGATGGGCAACCATTGACATCAACCCTATTCATGGATCTTTAGTCAAGGTAGACATCAACCCTATTCATGGATCTTTAGTCATCATAGGCATCAACCCTATTCATGGATCTTTAGCCGTTGGAACATCAACCTTATTCATGGATCTTTAGTTCCAAAGAATCACCAAGTTCAACCCTATTCATGGATATTTACCTTGGGACCTCACCATCCTTGACACGCTTGTTCATTTGGAAACTTACATCGTATCACCAATGCCTATTTCCAAATTACAACTCGAGAACCTCATCCCGCATTTACATGTGTAACACCCGTGTTTTAGGTACGTCCCCAAATCTGGTTTTTTCCTCTTGTGACTATTTAGATTTAGAGATCAGGGTCTTCGGGTCGAAAACAGAAGAGAAACCGGGTTTCGGAGCATCCGGGCGACTGTACCCGTGATTGTGACATAGGTCACTCTCGCGGAGTGTGTACCGCGAGCTTTGAGAGGGGCGCGACAATGCCCGACGAGAATGACATGCGTCACTCTCGCAGGGCAAAGTCACCGAAGGTGTACCGTGAGGTACTGAACGCATGCAACTATGTCACGCAAGAATGACCATGTCATTCTCGCAGGGCACTGTCACGGTGAGGGAGAAAGCCATTTATTGCAGATTTCGACCTTATTTCCTCACTTTTCTCATTTTGGCTTTGTTGGGTCCGATTTTGAGAAGATCTAGGGTAAGTTTCTCTCCCTCTTCCTGTAACACTCTGAATTTCAGCTTAAGGAGAAGTCAGCAGGAAAATAGTTCCCCGCGTGGGTAGCCGCGCGGGTTAGGCCACGTCGTGAGCCGCGCGGAACACTGTCTGTGGAATCATCTAGTGGGCGGCGCGGATGACCGTGCGGTTCAACCCGCGCCATGAACTGCGCACGCGCCCTGGCGAGTTAAAAAGGGGATTTCAGCCATTCTTCCATTTATTCTTCCATCTACTTTCTCCAAAAGCTCTCTCTTCCCTATTTACTTCTCAAGATCGATTCAAGGAGCCTCCAAATCATCATCCCCAACATTTATTGCAAGAATCAAGCCACACTCAATCAAGGATCTTACCCAAGGGTTTCAAGTCTCAAGATCATCTTCTTCCTTCATCCATTTCTAGGGTTCATCTCAAGTTTCTAGGGTTTTGCTATAAAACCTAGATTAGTGAGTCTTCTACTACTATTTTCAAATGAGATACATATTTTGTGTGTTTACTTACTTAGCATTTCATATTTATGTGGAAGTCTGATCACCTGATAAGTTTGACCTAACTGCTACCTTTGGGATTGTTGGAAATGTAGTTATGGCTATTCATGTGGACCTTGATGAGGTTATTATTTATGATATTTGAGCTTGGTGACATGTTATTTTGATGAGCCATGGGCATTATGTTGGGAATTGCATATTTTGGAGTTTTGTATGCTTGGGATTATATGTGGTCTTATACATGAATCTTGTTGATATGGAATTATGTATAGAGATGGATATCGTACGTACGTAGGATGGACCATGAGTAAGTGCTAGGAGGATGTAGTCTTAGGTTCCACCATGACGGTATGCACCTAGACCTCCACCATTTGGAGTAATGCCTGGGAGGTAGTCTTCAAGTGTGCTGGGCCTTCGGGATGTTGCTCATACGAGTGAACATCAAGGTACATTGACTTGTGGTAAAACTCATTGGTGTGATGGGTCTCCCCATTGATTTCCCTTATGGCCTTTAGTGATTGTAAGGATATAAATGTCCGTACCATGTTTTATAAATGTATGTCATGTTCTTGTACAACTCACTAGGCCCGTTTGGCCTAACACTTGTTGGTTTGATATGTATCTCAGGTTCGAGCGGCGTGAACGCCGAGAAGGTTTAGTCGGCCTCTAGATGTGAGCTTTGGGAGCATTTTTGGGATGCCATTGTAGAAGACATTCATTTTTGGATGTAGATGACAACTAACTGTAATCTTATTTCTAGTTAGATGTTAAATTAGGAAGTTGTCATTTACCATTGCTTATTATTACAAACTTGTAATTAAACAGACATTTATTGTTCCTTTTGAGGCGAGCTCATGCCTTGGCATTGAAATGATTACCACATTTCCAATTTTCGGAAATTTTTGTTTGTCCCATTTTAGGGGTGTTACAAGTTGGTATCAGAGCTCTAGTTTAAGTAAACTAGGTGTTGACTTTAGTATACCTAGACTGGTTGTGCTTATAGGATCACTGTCGACACATGTAGAATATTCCTAGGTGGGGAGAGTATTAGGATTACGGAATTGCATTGATTAAGACTTATAATGACGACAACGAGGATTCTTATGTAAAATACGTTCACAATCTCACTTGGCCAGTGTTGTTATGAATTTATGATTACGTGAGCATATTTGAAATTGTTATTGTGATGGTTAATAGTTGTAGTAGTACGTATTGAACCGTTTATCTTTCAAAGGATTAACCAGTATGATCTTTATCATGTGTGACAGTTCACAATGGTAAACACCCGAAACATGCTCTAAAATCCGCAGGATGGTCACGTTGAAGTTGAGTCTACCGCCGATCAACATCCTTTGGTAACAGATGCTGAAAGGACACCCGTAACCGACGTCGTGGGTGGAGGACCAGAACAAGTACCAAGGGTGAATCGCGAGACCGGGCCACCGATTGTAGAAAAGGTGACCATGGAGACAAGGATCCAAGACAATGTGATGCAAGCCATGAATTCGGCCATGGCACAACTACAAGAATTCTTCTTGAAACTATTAGAGGACCGTGATGACAGTCACCGAAGAACCGAGGCAATGGCGAAGAATGTTGTGAATGGGTCGGGTGGTGGGCCGGTAGTCGTTGGAACGGAGGAACATGCAGTTAGGACCGAGAAGAAAAAGGATGGGGGTTGCTCCTTCAAAACTTTTCTATGCTGTTGGGCTCCAGAATTCTCCGGGACGACCGACCCGCTGGTATGCATGAAATGGATCCAAGACGTGGAAATGGCGTTCGAGTCAAACGAATGTGCGGACTCTCAGCGAGTCAAATTTGCGTCCCAACTGCTAAGAGGGGATGCGTTGAGCTGGTGGAACGTTACCCGAAGGGCGCTTACACCGGAGGTTTTGGCCAAGCTCACTTGGCCAACCTTCAAGAAGAAGTTAATGGAGAAATATTGCAATGACAGGGCACTCGACAAAATCAAAGACGATTCCCGGAATCTGAAGAAGGGCAACCTAACTATTGCTGACTACGCTAAGCAATTCATGGATAAACTTAGCCTAGTCGAGCATTTGGCGATAGATGAGGGGTCAAAGATAAAGGCTTTCTTGAAAGGCTTGCCGACGGAAATGAAGACGGGCGTGAGGAACGCTCAAAGGAATACCTTGCAAGAAGTGATCGAGGTTGCTCAACTAGTAGAGGACGACATACTACAAGAGAGGGAGGAGAAGAAACAACTAGGTGAGAAGCGCAAATGGGAAGGGCCAACCGGGCCCGCACGACCTTCCAAACCCTTTAACGGGGGGATGAACATTGATCAGCGATGAGAGACAAGATGGTGTCCCAAGTGCAAGAGCAAGCACTTCGGGCCTTGCAATCCAAAACCGTTTTCTGGAGCAATGGAATGTTTTAAGTGTGGGCGAAAGGACCACTTGAGTCGGGATTGCCCTTCGCGGGGAGTTTGTTATGAGTGCCGGGAACCGTGGCACATCAAGAGGGATTGCCCTAAGTTAGCCAAGGGTAATCAAAGGGTGTCCAGCGGGGCAATGTCGAAGAAATAAGTTCAACCGAAGGCGCCAAGTCGGGCCTTCCAGATGACGACTGATGAAGCAAGGGAGACAACGGACGTAGTGTCGGGTACGTTTCTAGTGAACTCTCTACCTACCCGTGTTTTGTTCGATTCCGGTGCAAACCGATCTTTCGCATCCACCTCATTTTGCAAGAATTTCACCTCTCCTTGTAGTTTGTTGAATGATGCTCTAGTGGTAGAGGTAGCCAATGGGGAACATATGGTAGTTCGGGATTGTTATGTAGGGTGTACATTAGAATTAAATGGATAATCTTTTGCTATAGATTTGTTACCGGCCAATATCGGAGGGTTCGAAGTGATCGTGGGGATGGATTGGCTAGCTAAGCATGATGCCGGTATATTTTGCTCTAAGAAATTAATTCGAGTACCCTTGCCTGAGGGTGGTGAGGTAATAATCTACGGGGAGAAGAACCGGAGGACAAACATGATTATCTCGTCACTCAAAGCACGCAAGAGCCTAGCCCAAAACCAAAAAGGTTTACAATTTCCAAAATGTTCCCAAGATCGCGAATGACCAACACCAAGGACTCACACATTCGTATTTTCAAACATCCCATTTCATGAATCATGCATAAAACCTAACAAACACTAAAAGTGCATTTTTGACCAATATCTATTTATGCAATAAATCATTAAGACACCTTCATTTATGACACATTTATCAAAATGCCCAAAAGTCCCAAAGATGGGGGTTATATAAGTTTATAAAGTTAACCATTTTCAAATAATCAAAACTTATCAGCAGTTAACAATTTAATGTAAAACACAAACACTTTAAAGTAACATTTTGGCATGTACACCATTTTCACAAATCAACTTGAACTCACATCGCTAAATTTAGGTTAAATCTAGATTTTACCCCAACTTGAGCTTCCTTGAAGAAATCCGAATTCACAGGCAAAATCCTTCCAAAACCTAAATACACAAATTTCCAACCATCAATATTCACCCCCAACCGTTTAGAATAGTTCCCCAAACATTTTACATCAAAATCCCCATTTTGGTAAAAAAAAAAACCCTAATTTTGACCACAACCCTTCCAAAATCTTACAAACCGAAATTGAAGGAATCAAGCACTAGAAAATCATCAAGAAGCCATTCATAACCTATATTAAGGTTTAGAAATTGAAGGGATACACTTACCACTTAGGTTTTGATGAAAACCCCAAAATCTCTAGTGTTGGAGGTGGGAACATAATATTGTATCAAGGAATGAAGCCATTAACAAAATATGGAGAGGGAACCGATTGGGAGAGTATGGGAGAAGAGAGGGGAACCGATTGGGAGAGTATGAGAGAGGTTAGAAGTGAGGAATGAGAAGAATGAGTGAAAATCGAACTTAAATCAGCCTCTCAGCCCCCGTAGGCGACATTGCCCATGCGACAATGACAGTGTCAAAGTCGCAGGGCATAGTCGCTTGGACTATACCGCAGGTACTCTCTCTTCTGCGACATTGCCAGGCGACAGTGACACTGTCATAGTCGCTTGGCATAGTCGTCGGGCTTGTACCGAGCCCCGAAACTCGACTCTTTATGAAATATGAAATATGGTTGTTTGTTAATTGTTCATAATGAAATCAGAGCTCTTAATGGTTAAGGGAGGGTCAGGATATAAAATCATTAAGGGGATTTTGGAAACATTAAGAGACAACCCTTTTTTTGCCAAACAAGATTTACCTCTTAGCGATTCAGATGTTGCCTCTTAATGGAACCATTAAGAGGTAAACAAACACCCTCTTATTGTACAAAAGATTATACAATAACCATTTTAGAATTTTTATATAGTTATAGAATGATATATCAAAGTTTCGACCCGAACCCGACCAATATAACAAACCCAACCCAATCCAACCTGTACGGTTTGGGTTGAGTTGTACGTTTGTTCGGGTTGGGTTGAAAATTTTCAAACCGTAAAAACCGGTTTTGGTTGTCCAAATGTCTTCAACCGGCCAACCTAACCCGTGTGCAACCCTAATTTCGGGTTGGATTGACCGGGCTGGCCAGGTTTTTCCAAATTGTTAAAATTATTTTACAAAACACACCCTGCAAAACTAGTTATTGTCATAAACGCCCCAAAAAAGGTAAAAAGTGTTTTAAGCTCGTATAATCAAACCTTTCTACATACTCTTTGCAGCCATCGCCAAAAACCTCCCATATCAATTCCTACAATTAGCTAGCAATCTCCATTTTTCTTTGCATTACTTTCTATTGACAGAATTTAGCGGTGTTGAAACAGTAGAGCGCATCGTTATCAGCAATGGCTGACGCTACCAACGACGCCAAAGACATTGAAAAGCTGTATGTGTATGGAGAACGACTCAGCGAGGCCAAAGACAAGTCTCAGGTTTTCAATACTTTGTATTTCTAGGGTTTGTTGTGACGATACTTTGAGAAATTAGGTTTTTTATGTTGTTTTTTGTTATTGTTGTTGTATAGAATGTGGACGATTACAAGAGTATTATTGAGGCAGCAAGAAGTTCAAGTGTAAAGGCGAGGCAATTAGCTGCTCAATTGATTCCTAGGTTCTTCAAGTTCTTCCCTGGTTTATCGGGGTCTGCAGTTGATGCACATCTGGATTTATGTGAAGCAGAAGAGCTTGGGGTTAGCGTTTTTTTTCTTTCTGAAAATTGAATTAAGAGCTGAATTTTTTAGAATTTTTTTTCGTTGTTTGTGTAGTTAGAGGTGGTACTGGTATACTAACGCCATAAAGCAATCCACCAAGTTATTATGTTTTACAAGAATTAAGTAATCTTTACAAATCATGTCTAGCTCAGTTGGTTTCCCCAAGGGCGGTAGCATCCTGGGAGGGGTTGTGGATGGTATCCCAATCTACCTTGGTTCGAATCCATGGGGAGTCTTTCTGAGGGCATGAGGAGTACCCAGTCCTTGGGCCGGTCCAGTCGTTGACTGGGCTGCCCCCAGCCCAGTCTTAAGACTGTGGTTGGGCTCTAGGTTCAGCGTAAGCTGGGCCGGGACAGCGGCGGATTAGTGGGCTGTCCGTGGATGCCCGATACCGCCGGGGAGGTGTGCGTGCGTGTGTTCGTGGTAGTCGTACGTTGGTTCGATGCCGCTATGCCTTCCAAAAAAAAAGTAATCTTTGCATTCGACGTTGTTGCTATGACGAATAGCATAATTAAAATACTGTAGTGGATGGACAATAGAGGACAGAGCTTTAGGTGGAAAACTTGACCGTTAGTATAAGAATTTACCATAAGAGATCTCGAATTTGCAAGATGTAAGGAACAGGCATCAAATGTTAGCAGAGTAATACAAAACACTACACTGCCGAGTAGCATAATCAGTTAGCCGTTAGCTGTTAGCATGCCTATGTCTATGTGTACTTGTTGACACACAACTACTCTCATACGCCTATGTACGCATGACTACCGAAGTTGCAAGGAAGAGTTAAATTGATGAGTAAATGAAGTTACAATAGTGGCAGTTGTTGAGAAAGGAATCAAGAACGACCATTCCAATCGAAACCTCAATGCCTGGTAGTTGATTGTAAATGCTAATGTAGCCAGTCTCTTGCTGATGCTAAATCCCATCGAGTTATTTAGAAATTCAGCTAATCTGATTTGAGTCATCTAGAGGATGACAATGTTCATATAGCAAAGCTAATTAGATTCGATAGTACTGCATGTATTTCATTAAGGGGAAAACCAAGATCTTGTAAACTAATAAAGTTTTCTTAATGTTTTGGTAATTTGTGTGGGGCTCAATGCTAAAGGTGATGTTCCAACTGAAGGAGAATCTTGAACCACGATATTTATTACGTATAGGCACATGTTAGAACTCTCTCTGGTTCAGGACCTGTGAGGATGTATCTATGCTTAAGCTAGCAGGATAGACAATATTAATGGTGAATGATAGAAGTTACAGTGGTAAATGGTCTATCAGTGAGTGCAGTTTAAATTCCTTACATTGCTCATTGAAGCCTTTGATCTATGTATGACCGGTCTGCAGGGTTGTTAAGAGGCCACATCATAGGTTTCTGCACATCAGTCCACTAATTAGCATGAAAGTGGTCCCACACAAAATATCTGGCAGTGCTGGGTTTGGTTGTGCTGTATCGGAACTTCTATCTACAGAGCTATCTTTCCCAAGAGTAGGAATCTATTCAAAGCAGTGGCCACTTGGAAGAAATCACTCCTGGGTATATATTACACATCTTAGGTGTATCAATATTCAATAGATAATTGAGTGGTGGTCTACTTTCATATGCACATCATCAGCATTCACTTTTGCAAATTGCAAGGATGGGGCTATGCCCAATGGGTAAGTTTGCTTACTATGACCTCAAGGTTATACACACATTAGTTGTGGTCATAAACTGATAGTTGAGTGGTGGTCTATCATCATATACTCTTAACCAGCATCACACTTTCAAGGTTAGAGCTCTACCAAATGGTAAGCTTGTGGTTACAATGACCTCAGTTTTTTTTTTTTGAAGTATATAATATTTATATACGGCAAATGCAACACATAAACTCACACACCCTTCTCACATTTGGTGAGGTTTGAACCCCTGACCTCCTAGGAGGCCAAAGACTCCGATACCGCTAGGCCAAAGGCCCTTTGGTTACTATGACCTCAAGTTCATGGTTAATAATGAGAATGCGGAGGGTGGGCAAGGGGAGGGGTAGTTTGGAGAAGGTAGAGGCAGGGGGGAGGGTTGTTTCCGTCTTTTCCCCTACTTTTCATTTCTTATTAATGCATTTACATGTGTGACCCTTTCACTGTATGCCAACTTTAGTTTTTCTTTTTCTTTTACTTTGCCCACTCGCTTCCTTTTAATTTTTGTTCTGCAAGCCGTGGGTTTTCATGGAAACAACCTCTTTACCTTAAGGGGCAGAGGCAAGCTCCGCATACATCCTACCCCCATACCCTAGTGTAGAGGTTTGTACACCTGACATTCTTTGCATAAGGGTTTGAAGTTGTTTGTTGGATGAAGCACACACTTTGATGTTATCTCTGTGTTCATTTTAGTTCACATGATAAATTTCTCTTGCAATTGCTTGCATAAGAATTCCTTTCAGCTGAAGTCCTTTGCGCTTAATATTTTTGGTTGCTCATTTTGTAAAAGATACGGGTGCAAGCGATCCGTGGACTTCCTCTTTTTTGCAAGGATACACCAGAGCATATTTCGAAGATTGTTGACATACTTGCACAACTTCTCATAGCTGGTAAGTTAGGCTTTTAAGTTTTTATATTGACTGGCTGCAGTGAGATATATACATATGACCTCAAATACTTTAACTTTTCCAGAGGAAAACGTGGAACGTGATGCAGTGCATAAAGCTCTTATGTCCTTATTGAGGCAGGATGTGAAAGGTAAATTATATTACAATCATGCTATTAAAGCTTGCAACTAGGCTTCTATCAATTAACCAGTTAAGGTACATTAATGATGCTATGCATGATTTGCAATTTGGTAGGTACTGTTTTAAATACCCAACCTGTTATAGCAAAACACAACAAGGGAGAAACTGGGGGGGGGGGGGGGGGGGAGGAGAATAAAAATAAAAATATGGAAACAATTTTATTTTTTTGCACTGAACCGCTGATCAATCTAAAAGCAAACACTGAATTGTTGATCTTGTGTAACTACTGGAAATAGGGATGTTCAGTTGCATGTCCAATGCTCTTTTTTCCTTTTGAAATTCCAGAGGTTTATGATTAGGAAATCGAGGACAGGGGGAGGATCAGCGCCGGTCCTGAGATTTTTAATGCCCTGGGCGAAAATGCTCAAAAGCGTCCAAATTTAAAGAAAGTAAATATTTTGATGTTACCAAGCAACAAATCTGCACCCAATGTGCACTTAGAAGTTAGAATAACATAAAAACCTTTGCTCAGTGGTTTCACGTTCTTAAAACTTCATATCAATGCAAAGTAGTAGTCAAATGGTTAATAAATCATTTATAATAAATCGAAAATAAAATACATTTAGCACATAGTATAACATATCACATGTTCATGCTAAAACAATAATCTATATAGATTACTTGTAAAGTAGGTTGGTGTATTCAAATAGTTACTCTTTGAAGTCAATTCTCAAACAAGGTTTAAAAGAGGCATTTTGTACAAATTCATATCATACTGAAAAGTAATTTGCATCCCTAAAATATTAAAATATAAATATTTAACTATGATATTGATTTTTTTGTTCGATATATTTAGACTATTTGCTTTAAATCATTGACAATTCGATTGCAAAAGAAACAAAGATTTATCTTTTTTTATGATAATCAAATACAGTCTTTACCGTGAAACTTGCCTCAAATATTGATGTAGAAAAATAACAAGTATTATCACAGTGTTTTGTAAAACAAAACTCATACAAAGTATTATTTGTTGGATGTGATTATTTTTGTTCAGTTTTCAATTTATTTGTAGATAAATATGTGTTACCATAAAACAAGACAAAAATACTAGAAGTTTAAATATCAAAGGGAAAACGTGGAATAGAGAAATATTAAAGGAAAGTGATAAAAGTAAATGGGAACAAAAGATAAACAAAATCTATCAATGGATGATTGGTAAAGTTGCATGAGGTTATACATGAGATCATGGGTTCTAATCTCATTGCTGCATGTTTCCTTGACACTTTTTAATAATAGCAGGCGCAGGTCCAATAGTAGCAGACTAGCCTGTGCCCCGTGGCCCAGTCATGAGTTGATGCCCCTTGGTCTGGTGATCCCCTGGGCCGTCACCCGGGCTGCCAGTCTTAGGGCCGCCCTGGGGAGGATGTACGTACCCATTATCTATTGTGAACGTTATGAGACACATCCTTCCTGGGACATCATTGTAGGGATGGTTGGTGAAGTGTGAACTTTATTACTATTGACAAAAACAAAATTATTATCTGGGACATGAGAGCGATGATAAAGAGTGTCTAGGAAGCAATATTATACTAATGCATATGCAGTGTGCTGCCTTCTAGGCACTCTTAAGTAAATTGACTTATTGCAAGAGAACCAAATGATTAAGTTAATTTGCATGTTTGATTGTTCGCTATTATGGGAGCTACAGTTAATTAGCAACTTTTCTTTCAAAGGTGCTGAGTTATACTGAGCTGACAGAACTCCAAGATGATATTTGTTATAAGAACCTGTACATGTTACATAACAACCGTTAATAAGACACAACAGTAAAACCTGAATACCTGATGGATCTTTACTTTCTTCATCGTCTGTAGTAATATTTACGATATTATATGATTCTCAGATTTAAAATCTTATTAAATTTTCTATTGTCGTTTTGTGTTTTCTTATTTTCTTCCTTCATGTTCGGTGGCACTGTTGCACACTTTGGAATAGTAAGATAACTTTGACTTCTGCCTATATCAGTCAATGTAACTGTAAACTAATAATATTTGCTTGCAGCATCCTTGACGGCATTATTCAAGCACATTGAGAGCGTTGATGAACCAGTTACAGATGATAATCTTCGTGAGAGGACCCTGATCTTTATCCGGGACAAGGTGAGAAGACCAATTTGTGATTCCTGGCAATGATTGTGATTTTTTGTTTTAAAATGCAAATGGTGTCTAATTAAATATTTTACAGGTGTTCCCTCTGAAATCTGAGCTCTTGAAGCCACAGGAGCAGATGGAAAGGCATATAACTGATTTAATAAAAAAAGTATGTTCCTAATATTATAATTTACTTAATATTCTTTTTAATTACTTGTATTTCTCATTTTGCCATTTAGCTCCCGTTTTTATATGTGCTTTAAATTTACAAAAGTCCGGATTATGGGTTCTGATTTCTGAAGTTCAGATTTATATAGTGCACTTCAATTTAATTTGGTAACTATACTAATGCCCTTCGATTGCATTACATTGCAGAGTTTACAAGATGTTACTGGAGCAGAGTTCAAGATGTTCATGGACTTTTTAAAAAGTTTGAGCATATTTGGAGAGAAAGCTCCTACCGAGTGTGTCCGAGAGCTTGTTGAAATCATTGAAGGACAAGCTGATCTAGATGCACAGTTCAGTGTGAGTGTTTGCTGTTTTTTCTGTTTCTCTCACTGTCTATATGTCTGGTGGGCATTCGTATGCTAGAGGATACATTTGGTTGTAGTACATATGTACAAGCAAATAATTATGTCAGAGTTAACGAAGCTCCGTGCATGTTTATAGTAATTATGAAGCAATTGTGCTCTTCCTAATTTTCTGGAGCTTCCTTTTCCCAAAATGCAGGCAATTCAACATTACTAGTTTTTACGATATTAGGTAGAAATTGAGAAAATTATTTGAGCTTGCTTGTGGAAAATTCTGTTCATTTTAGGCTAGTTTATCATTTTCTGACATAACAAGAGATCACTCTCGAGTCTCGATGAGTTCAAATGTGTATATGAATATATGATGCTACATGCTTATGAAAGATGAACTTATAAGCAACATTATTCCAATAAAGACCAGGGAGGTGGATTTGAGCATCTGCAGTAGCTTCAGGTCAAAACGTAATCACACATTAGCACTCTTTGCATGGTGATCTTAAGTTTGAAAAATCTAATATTAAAAGAGGCTCCCCAAATGTTGGCTATAGTTTGTTTACCTCTTAATGGTTCCATTAAGAGGCAGATTCTGAATCGTTAAGAGGTAAATCTTGTTTGGCAAAAAAAATGTCTGCCTCTTAATGGTTCCAAAACCCTCTGAATGATTTTGTATCCTGACCCTCCCTTAACCATTAAGAGTCCTGATTTGATTTTGAACAATTAGAAAACAACCGTATTTCATTTTGCACTATATTATATGTAACACCCTATAACTGCGGAAATAAAATTTCGAAGAAACAATTCGGCAATAGACTAACTTGCGGAATAAGGTGTGACAATTTCATTACACAAACAACCCAACGGGTATAGAGTAGCCAATATTGAGGTAGATAACTGAAGTATAAAACGACATCCTATTAATCTACAAAATATCTAGATTAGGGGCGGGTGTCGCTATACTTCCAAAATGAATCTTCAAAAGAATCTCTCACGACCCCAAGGTCGCTCCCTCAGTCCCGACGAGCCCCACTGCTAAGATAACCTGCCAACATGACAACCAAGAGCAAGCGTTAGGCTAACGCCTAGTGAGAACAAGCCAAATAAAAGAGAGTACTAAACCCAATTGATGCCACGCGGTAGTATAGCCATGAGCTAAGTCAAGAAATCCAATAAACCATTAGTGATTAAACATGGTATAAGTAATACCCAAAAATCACATAACGAGCTCAACCCCTCTAGATCTGTTGCTCAAAACATTCAAGTCAACCCCTCTGGATCTATCCTTGAGAGTTCCCAAAACAGGGGGAACTCAAGCACAAAATGGGATTACACCTTACTGCACCATGAGACGCTGCCCGACCGTATAGGCCCACACCTTACTTATCATGGCAACCCGATGCCTATCCCGTGCTAAACGTGAACCAAATGCCCAAAACAGGGGACATAGGAACACAGTGCCTATGGATCCATTGCACTAAGACTCAAAGCCAAAGCATGTCATTTTAGAGCATACTCACATTAAACCAGTTATACAGGCAATTCATATGAACAACAGTTCAATTCTATAAATCGTGATTCTTGAAAATGTGAGATCTTTAGAAGGCAATTTCCAACGATAATACGTCACTTTGAAACCAGGTTTTCCACATTTCAATTAATACAGTTATCGCATAGCATTCGTAATACAGACCGATTTAGCTTAAGGACTCACCTCAGATGTCTTCCTGCTTAAAGACTGCTTCTTACGTTCGCTACCTACGACAACACCGTTAAATCGGTAAGCCCAAAGATACAGACAACACGCTGACTTACAACTCTAGAATACGAGTACAACAAACTGCCAAACACAGTTACGGTCTAGTACCAAAACCGGTCGAACAGGCAACACCGGTCGAACCCGACATCCGGTCGAACCGATGACCGGTCGAACCCAACATCCGGTCTTAAGTCACACTGGTCGAACGACCAACCGGTCGAACGACCAACCGGTCGAACGACCATTCGGTCGAAGGACCCCTCGGTCGAAGGACCCCTCGGTCGAATCGACCATCGTCTTGTTCATCAAGAACAGATCGACAGAACCCAGATCCAAAAATGAGAAATACTCAGATCTCGAAATGGAACGGTTTAAAACCTTCACAACGAGATTCTACGCGGCTAAAAGCATTCATATCGAAGCATTAAGCTAGATTCGTACCTTGATTTGGAGAAAACCCGAAGACCTCTTTCTCCTGCTTCTCTTCTCTCTCTCTCTGATTCTCAAAACTGATATTTGTGATATTTTTAAAATATCTAAAATCTGATTTCTATTTATATAACCCAAGTTACATTTTACTCCCCTGAACTTTGGGTAATAGCAACTTTTCACCCAACCCCAAAATAGCGGGTGTTACATTATAAGGGCCTCTTAATCATTCTGACCACTTAATCATTCTGCGCTAAACCATTCGACAACTGCCAAGCAACCCCTAATTTCATTTGCCAATTAATCCAAGTATGGGATTGTTGAACTTATTCTATGAGGGTCTCTCTTCAATTGGGTTTGCACTTGGACGAAAGAAAGCTGTGATTAGTTTGTGATTGCACGGTGTAAAAACCATACAAAGCTAATGCAGGAGATCCGCTGTAGCAGGAATTCAAACATGTTTCGGACCAAGGCACTACAAATTTAGAATCCGTCCATACACTCATGATTAGAAGGAATTGCATCCACCGGAGAAAAAGTTAAGGTTCACAGATTGTATGAGAATACTATTTATCTATTGCACAAACTAATGGATGGAATTGGAATTGCTGTATTCTCCTGTTCCTTGTTCTGTTCTGTCAAATTGGCTTTACAATTATTTATTGGTTTCACTTTTTAGCCTACCTTAAGTAGTTTGAGATAAAGGGCTTGCCATTGTTGATGATGAATTTTAGCAGTCTGTTTTAAGCATTAGAACAAGAACCATAATTTCTTCCCAGCTTAAATGGAATTCTTGGAAAGATGCTTAAAATGGGTTTTGGTTGCTCAATCGACTCCTTTGTATTGCCAGGAGTCATATCACATCGACAGATTAATCTCCATCAAGCTCAGATTGTGTTGTTGGTTGGATATATGAACTTGGTAACAGGTCCTCTAATATGTTAGTCGACAGGGCCTTGATTTCTTTTGAAAGGGACAGTATGCACTTCTACCTATAATGTCCTCCATGATCTTCTCCCACAGAGAGGAAAGGATATTTTTTGGCACTCCCAGGGCTGGGCTGTAATGATTTTCTTGAGGTTTCTCTTCAAGTAAAGGAGTTAGATCTATGGTTGCTAAATGGATTCCTTCACTGGCATCTGTTGTATCAGTTAATAGAAGCCTATAATCTTCCTTTGTATATATGGTGTACTCTGATTCTTTATTTCATGTTGTCAACACTTTAGCTCAGGCTTCGAGCATTTATTAACTTAATTGAATTGCATCATGTCATCTGTTTATGCTAACTACTTGGGGCCAGTTACAAGAATGGCTTCTTGCCATTCAGTTTTATAGACCACGAACTAGACCAGAATCATTCTCAACGAGTCCATAAGGAGCGATCTCATTTTTTTCATCGGGTCCGGGTAGAGACAAAAGATCTTGAGTAACCGATCCGGCAGAACAACTCAAAAGATAAAGAAGTATCGTTAATTTCTTCATGCTTGTTTCAAGTTTGAAGTACCAATTGTACAAATAATAATCCACTTCGTTACATGATTTGTTTTTCATATAGATAGATATAGGATCTATGGGGCAATTACTTAAAAGTACATTTTGTGCTACAACCCTTTCTATCTGATAGAAAAGGAACCCATGATCCTGGACCGATCTTACCTGGGATCGCAAATCCCAAATTTGTCTATGAAGAGCGGATCTAATTGTATTAGTATCTATAATTGATTTTTTCTGTGTAACACTAATCGATAGGGCCTCATTGGTAAGTGCTACAAGATCTCGTGCATTGGAACCCATGGTTATGGACCCGAACCCATTAATATGGAACATTTTCTTTTCCAAGTGAAATCCCCTAGTATATGAAAGAGTGAAAAAGTGCTTTCGTTGTTGTGGAATAAGAAGCCTTTGTATCTTAATGCACGTATTTAATTTATTCGGAGCTATTAGAGCGGGATCCACTTTTTGGGGAATATGAGTCGAAGCAATAACAAGAATAATCTAGTTCTATCAAGCCACAGGTGATTGTCATTATTGTTGTCCATGTAATTAGTGTCTTTTTCTGCCTTTTAATGTTTCAACGTATACTGATGCTGTTACTATTACGGTGTTGCACAAATATAATCATTCAAGACTTAAAGAATTTCACATGTCATTACATAGTTCCCGGTCCCACCACTTTTTACCACAGAACTTGTCAGATATCAGCTCTTTGCTAATAAAGTTTCTTTATTTCTGTTGTTCTATTCAGGTCCATTCGTTTTTCTTTTTTAGGCTTTTCAACTTCACGTTTTTCACCTTTTGGTCCACATGGATCTGTTTGGTGTGAAGTGAACTAAGTCCTCATGATTCATCTAGTTTCTAAAAAAAGTAAATATTGTGATGGCACCTAAAAATTGTAAACGGCTTAATCCTTACAATTCCCTTCCGTTTTCTTTTTTCAAGACATCTTGTATTCATTACCATTACATTTCTTCTTTATGTATATAATTCTAAACTTCGGTGTAACTTGTTGAATATGTAACTTTTGCTGACTATGGCCATCAAAATGCAGGTTTCAGATGGGGACCATGTTGATAGATTAATATCATGCCTATATATGGCTCTTCCATTCTTTATAGTACGTCTCTTTTGATATTTATATCAATTCTTGCTAGCTCCAGCAGATTGGCCTTTCTTTTGAACTGAAGTCCTATATTATATGCAGAGGGGTGCTTCAAGTAGCAAGTTTCTCAATTATTTAAATAAGCACATTCTCCCTGTTTTCGATAAGGTAATAATCTTTTCAAATTTGGTTCTCGTGTTAATACCTTCCTTTGCAAGTATTTTGTCTCGCCAGAATTCATACTTGTGTCATTGGGGGTCATTATTGGCATACTTCTTATGGTTAATCCTTGAAAGGAATATAGTGACAAACTCCCAAATTATCATTAATATAACATTGTGATCTTAAGGACTCTCGAAGTTCTTTGGTCTAATTTTCTCTAGATGAGGATGAGACAAGCATCCCTTGTACATCATTTCTTTTAGTGTTTAGTTTTTTTTTTCTTTTTGCATAAAATTTTCTTTTTAGTCTGTACTTTTGGTTAACATAGGAATCTCTAAGTGTGCTCCTATTAGCAGCTCAAGTTTCTGTATTTTTCTCAGGAAGATGCATTCTTTGCTTAAATTTGTATCAGTATACATGCATTTCTCTTTTTCCCATCTTTAATGTCTTTTATTTGTAACAAGGTTTCTATGTATTTTCCACCTAATACTAGTAGCAATATTGTCGATGTTTTAATATAATTTTAGAGCTGATGCCTTAGGTTTGGTGACTTAAACTTAGGCACCACAAGCTATTTACTGTGTAGTTGCAATGAGGAGACCAGAGATTAGAATGTGAACATAGTGGATAATTTAAATAGCAGTTTGACAAATTAACTAATCATTTATCTTTGGCTGTTTTATATATGAAATTCTTAGCTCATGATTGGAAATATAGGGAACCTTTGGGATGGAATGGAATGTTCTGTTTTTTACCCACAAAATGGCTTGAAGAAGATCCAAGATATAAATTTCTCCTAGGAATTAGGTTTTAAATCATTTGATGGAGAGGGAGATTGAATGATTGATATCCCGTAAACTTAACTCATGGTTTGCTAACCATTCATTTCCTATGTAGCTTCCTGAAGAACGGAAAGTAGACTTGCTCAAGAACCTTGCAGAGAGTTCACCTTACTCAACACCTCAAGATTCGAGGCAGATCCTTCCCTCAGTTGTTCAGCTCTTGAAGGTACACTATTTTCTCTGAAAAGGTGCATATGGATTGGTTCATCTAAGCACTCTTCCAGAACCGATAGAGATGCTAGCCTGCTTGTATTTCGCTTTCAATTACTTTTGCCTTTCTAGTCTTCTTGTGAGTAACCTGGATCAAAGTATATTTACAAGTTTGGCTGAATGTCCTCACTCTTGGTTGATTGTATGTAGTGTTCAAGTCACAAACTAGACATAGACCCCACTCCAACATCAATATTTAACTTTGCATATTCTATAAATATTTCTGTTTTGCTGGATTTCAGACTTGTCCTACTTCCCTGGAGATTTTGATTCTTTTTATGTGAAGCTATTAACATAAGCCTTAGTTAACCGGGTTGGGTTTCGGTGAGAAGTTGAGATAATGGTGAGAAGTGGTTATCAACCGTTGGATGAGAAATGGACGCACATTAGGATGAGATGCACCAGATCAATTCCCTTCTAAGCCGCAATTCATGGAAGGGCTTGAGATTAAAAGAGATCAACGGTTCGAAAAAAACTTCTCACGCTTCTCACCGTTATCTCAACTTCTCACACGATCTTTCGCCTAGTTAACCTACATTTTGTTGTGTAATACCAAAAAGGTTTATGATAGAAACAGAGAATTGAGAGAGGGAAGAATGATTTCTATTAATCAAAATGAGCCACAGCTCTACAAAATGTAAATGAACCAGAGTCTGAGACTCCTTACCAGAGAATACTCTCCTTGTAACAAACTAGACAATTAACTGAATACCTCTCTCATTCCCTCTCTACCATACTTTATTCCAACGACTTACTCCCTTTCTCTCTCCTCGTGTACACTTTCCAAATGGTGGGCTTCTTACCCATTTGTGAGAGTATGGGCTTTTGGGCCTTAACCACAGGCTCTCTAACAGTTTATTTTTTGAAATAATGCCTTCATGTTCTTTTTATGTTACATTTCGAAATAATGTTAACCTGCTTCTGTTTGTATGTTTTGTTCGATCAAGTTCTTATATTCTAGTTCCACAAATTTTTTAGCAAGTTTTATCTTTTCTATTCGCACACTTAGCACAAGCCAGGGGTCTTCACGGAAACAACCGCTCTACTAATAGTGGTCAGGTCTGCATAAATCCCACCCTCCCCATACTCCTCCTCCGGTCGGACATACTGGCCTTGTTCATTTTGGTTTTTATGTTGCATATCAGTGTTATTATTGCATTTTTGACATTCTTCATGTGTAATTCTTTGGTCTATATGATGAGTAGGCTATATTTTAACTATAGCTTTCAGCAAATTAGTGCATTGTGGTTTGTACTTCGCTTAATGTACTTCTGCTCATGTTTCTTTACTTCAGAAGTATATGCCTCTAAGGAAAACTGGAGAAGAGATGAACTTCACATATGTTGAGTGTTTGTTATACACGTTCCACCATTTAGCTAACAAGGTGGGAGTGCTTTATATTACTGTGTTTTGGCATGTCTTTATACCATTCAGCTGTTGAATGTCTGATTGATGGTTATTGCAAGACAGGCTCCAAATGCCACTAATAGCTTATGCGGTTATAAAATAGTGACCGGTCAACCATCGGATAGACTTGGTGAGGACTTCACGGAGTTTTACAAAGATTTCACAGAAAGGTAATTTGTTTCTCGTGGTCTCTAAATGTTTACTTTTTTTATTCTCAAATCAAAATCATATGTTTCTTTTAAGTTATAACTTTAGGAGTTAGGACTTCAGGGTTGGGTTCCTGTGAGAAGTTGAGTTAACGGTGAGAAGCGTGAGAAGTGGTTATCAACCGTTGAGAAATGGACGAACATTAGGATGAGATGCACCAGATCAATTCCCTTCTAAGCCGCAATTCATGGGAGGGCTTGAGATTAAAAGAGATCAACAGTTCAGATCCACTTCTCACGCTTCTCACTGTTAACTTGATCGGAGGGGTCGCCCCCCCCTCTGTATCAAAAAAAAAAAACTCAACTTCTCACACGATCCTTCGCCTAGGACTTCATTAGTAAATCAAGAAATTCATATTATTTCTCTTGTGGTGTGTGTACATCTGTTAAACAATCGAAACTACACTTTAAGTGATATATTCCTGGATGTTAAAGCTCCATGGACTCAAACTTCTCATAGTAGTAAACTACTCTCTATACTTCCCTTCTCGCATGAAAATTGCAATAATTAATTCTACTTCCATGTTCGAGTATAAACCAAATGTCTAAATTCCCTTTTGTAGGGGCCATGTTTTTAAACGAGCTTTTGGTTTTCAAATTATAAGTGAATCTTGTGTACCAAACTGAATACGGCAGATACTTTATAATGACGAAAATGGGTGCAAACAGGTAAAATTTGGCTTGAAGGCTTGCCGGAGAGAGAAATGTTGCAATTAATGTGGGACATCCAATAGAAATTGTTGTAACGTGGGATCTTTCCAGTGGTAGACAAACTAGTAGTTTTATGCACTACTCTTTCTGTTCCCTTATAATTGCAATATTTGATTGGCACAGACTTTTATTAGATTGTTTGACTAGTTGTCAAATATCTTAAGTACCCTCTAATGATGCCAAAGTAAGGGCATCTTATGGACCAAAATCAATATCACCAATGGGCAAATAGGTAACTCTAACTTCAACATTTGCTAGAAAATAAAAATGTTCCAATTTTCATAGGAAATCCAAAAATGGAAGTGTTCATATTCTTATGGGATGGAGGGTCTTTAACATGACCTTATATGACGGTTTCTCTCTGACACTGAAGCAAAAAAAAAAACTTCCAAAAATCAAAACACTCGGCTTTTGCTTCTTGCTCAAATAGTCTCCTGCATCTTTAAAATTGCCACTATTATATAATATTTATACTCCTGGTGCTTCAGGTTGACCTGTGTTGAAGACCTCACTAGAGCTACGATGAAGAAATTAACGCAAGGAATGGGTCAGCAAAATAAGACAACGGGTGCCGCTATATCTAATGAAGAAAAGGCTAGAATTGTGAGTTCATAAATAGCTTCCCCATGTACCTTCTCTCACTTTCTTTTTTGGATGTATTTCATCATCATAGCCTTTGAATCTGCAGAAAATCCAAAAGCAGAATGCCACAACGGGATTACGCACCTGCAATAACATTTTGGCAATGGCACAGGTAAGGGAATTATAATCTTTCTTTTCTGTGAGTATATGCATGTTTGATCTTCCAGTTTGTGTTCTCGGTGCCTTTTTTAAGGTAAAGAAAGGAAAGGGAGGGAACGGAGGGTAAAATAGGAAAAATAAACATGTGGTCTCTAAACTTTTTTGGAGGGGAAAGGAAAGGAATAGGCAGGAAAATATCGTTAATGTTTCCTCCTAAATGTGGGATGAAATGGAGTGAAATAAAATCTGAAAGGAGTTTATGATCTTCTATGACAAAAATACTCTCGTAAGGAGAAGTGAGAAAAAACAAAATTGTAAACGCTGTTCAAGAACATGAAAACTGTTTTGTCTCCATTCCTTCCCTTTTTTTTTTAAAAACACACATAAAGAACTTATTTCCTTTCGTTTCCTTCCTCCATTATTTTCCGTCCCTTTTCTTTCTTTTCTTTCCGATTTCCAGAACATGGTGTCAGTAAATTACCCTAATGCCCCCATGTTCCTAGATAAATATTTGTTTCACACATGTTTGTAATATAAATTTTTGTCATTATATTACTAACTACAAAACTCGTTTACTTTGTCATTGTAGCTTATGTTCCGATCTTATTTTAGTTTTTTTTTTCTACCACACTAAAGAGACATTCACTTTGCCTTTATTACAATGATGATATTAAAACTCGCTAATGGCAGATGTATCCAACATGTCATTTTTTGACCAGACAGTTGGACCAAATTGACAAAATTGAACGGAACATGAGGTACGATGGTCAAGTAAATTATTTTAGCAATAGATCAATAAAAAAAACACTTGCTTGAACTTTGTTAAAAAAGGTAGTGCCTCCTATTTTCTCATTTGAAACATTAAAAACACGTATCTGTAAAAAAATGTACTTGAAAACCATACAGGATCTAACGTGCTCTTTCTTTTTTTGCTTAATTAAGCCGTTGCATTCAAAAGCACCTTCATTCATCGGAGACAAAAGAATTAACCTATCCTGGAACGAAACAGCAAAAACTGTAGCTCCAGCAAACACAGCCGGGTATGTACGGCAAACTCTCTAATTTAAGCGTCACATTTTCTCGTGTCATTTTTTGTATGGCGATGGAAAACTATGTGTTTGCTTGAAGTTCTATATGTCCAATTTCTGCTTATCGAGGAATGATTTACCCTACTTCATATGGGATTTACCGGGTTCATTTGGTTTATGTCCAATGGGGCATAATCAAATCAGAATCACAAAAAGGTTGAGAACCGTAAGAACTTTTATCAGTAGGTATTATTTCACATGATTTTTTTTTTTCATCTAATCCCAAGAATTAAGGTATTAATTAACATATACTCCCTCCACCCCAAAATAAAATGTCCACAATGAAGGACACAATTTTAGGGATGTGTAGTTATTGCACTATAGGACAATTTTACCCTTAATTAGAATTTTTCTATGTCTTATGATTAAGGGTAGAATGAGAAAGTAAACATCTACTTTTGAAAATGGGTAATTATTTTTTTGACAACTAAAATAGTAATGTAGACACTTATTTGGGATGACGGGAGTATTTGTTTCACAATGTCAAACTTTTTTACTTGTATTTTTTGTTTCACAACTTGTAAAAACGTTTCACATTGTGAAACAAATATATGGTAATCAGTGCCTTAAATTCTAGCCTTAGATAAAAGAAAATCGTGTGAGATAACACATGATGCATTGGTTATCACGGTTTGTAACCTTTTTGTGGTTCTCCGAGGATTATCCCCGTCCACTTTAGTTAATTGTTATTGTGTTTTTTACCTTTACTCGAATTTTATTGCTTTCCTTTTCTGCCACGGGTCCGGGGTCGCACTGCAAACTTGTTTATTTTTCATTAGAGCATCGTGTACTAGAAAGTGGTGTCGTTTCCTTAACAAATGCACTTTTTTTCTTGCTTTCTCAGTGGGAAACGACCTGGTAGCGCCCTAAATGGTTCTGGCAACCAAGCGAACAAAAGGGGTCGTGGAGGTGGCAACCAGCTTGTTGATAGGGCATTCGAAGGTCTACCTTATGGCGGCAGAGGTGGTGCAAGGGGAGGCCAGGGGCGGGGATGGGGTAGACGTGGTCGTGGAAGAGGCTATCGTTAACTTTTGCGTCCCATCACGTAAATGACAGCAAGACTGCAATGGAGGTACGGGATGGAACTTCAAATCTGACTAAAAAAGCATGAGCTAATCTCGATTTACACTTTTGAACCTCGATGATTTAGGCGTTTTGCATTTCGTTTTGCGTTTCAAGTTTTTTTTCTTTTTTGTATTTCCGTTAATTACCTGCCATCGGAGATGATTACTGGCTCTATGGCCGGAGAGCCTGGATGGTTGATGTATATGGTTTTCGACGTATTCTTCAGAACCGGGTTTTGTAGTCTTCAAACGGATCGAATATGAGCATATCCAGTATCTAAAGTTATACATCTTTTCTAATCCATTTGTTAGAAGAATATATATATATATATATATATATATATATACAAGATATATTTGTAAAAAAATATACATACATGATATACTGGGTTTGTTTGGTTATATCTGTCTTAATTTCTACCATCATTCCTATTGCAAATCTTCACCAATATGTTCCATTTTTCTCATGGGAATTTCGAGTTGAGTTGGTCTACCTATTTCCAAATGCTCCGGGACCTCCGTCGGACTCACCGACTCCCACCTCGGAGGATTCCGGTGGTTCCAAACCTCCGTCGAGTCCGAACTTTCCTGTGGTTGGACTCGATTTTGGTTCAAGCTAAGCACGATCCGAATAATCCTAAAGGCCTTTCTCCAATGGCTTTCGTTGCCCCACTGAGAGCCGTTGAAGCTAATGATGCGTTGCTCGATTTGATTATGGAGCAACCGATAGAGGAAAATTAGAAAACTTAGTGTCGAAGTGAGACCCGAAATGAGGAATATTCCCCAGAAGTTTGCAAGGCTCAGTCGTTTCGATTCCACCCCGGGATTGGATGTCGGGCAGTTTCGTGAGGTCTTAAGCCATTTGTTTTCGAGGTCGCGGATCTTTCCGTCTTCCAAGAGCGATAAAATAGCTCCCGAGACATCATCGGTTATTGGAGAATCTTTCGAAAAAACCTACAAAGATGCACCATAAAAAAGCTGTTAGTAACGTTTTCATATATCATGACAAAAACCAGTAAATGGTCATTGGTCCAGCGATATCTGGGTTATTGTTAGAGCCTTGACTCCTAGAAAGTCAAGGGTCAAGCTTCACCAAAGGTGAGGGTGTGCGTGAGTATTTGTTGTATATAAATATCGAGTCAGATTCATACGAGAACAGTAACAGTACATAAGAATAAGGAAACAGTCAAATGATATGTGATTTTACAATAAAATCACGTGTAAAATCACATGTTACGTTACGTTAGCCGTTGGTGTAAAATCACATGTAACTTTTGCACATGATTCGGCCTTTTTTTATTCTCTTATTTTGTTACTGTTCTCGTTTGAACCTTCCTTTGTAAATATTATATTAAAAAAAACAGTGATTTTGTATACTCACAAAGCCTAGACCTCCGAATTTGTACGAAGGGGAGACTGCGGTGTACTCGTTGCAATACTCTTCGAGGAAGTATTTCTGATACGGGAGCTCGAGAAAGGCCGCGGCTATGCTTCTGTTTTTGAAGTGTTTTGGATATTGATCTTGCTTCGATACATTCGTGATGTTTTTCAGTTCCAAAACATTCGTCAAGTAGTCGCCAACGAACGAATCGGGATCGCATCCCACGGGTGCATTGGTTTTCCGTAGCCAATCTATATCTCTTACAGTCGGCTCGAGTGCACTAACCGTGAGCATCGAAGTGAGACTAGCCGTGTAGCTAGCCGTTAAGATGAACACGACGAATAGCCATATCATCACGACCACCTTACTGTGATTGCTCTGTATCTTCTCTCCTGCGTTCATAATTTCACGTTACAATAATTATACGAAAAAAATATGTTCTCGATTGAACCATAAAATCAAACTAAACAAACCCAGTAAATCCCACACAAAGCAGGATTTGACGAGGTAGTGCGGACTTTTCACTCTTTTTGGAGCCTCTGTTATTTTTGTACCGAAACTATAGACCGACTCGACAATTAGTAAAACAAATTATAAACGTTCATACCATATATTATATTAAAAGTCTTAAAATTAAAACAAGAAAAATGTCTTTATTTGACAACGTAGCAAATTTAAATACAATCATTCTTCTAACATTCTTTGGAAGTCGGAAGTCGGAATTGGGTACGGTCAAATTAGCTAAAAGAGTAAAAACTTAAAACATTATAATTGAACTAAAGATATATAATTGGGCCCCAAAGATTTTGAGTTGAGGGGTCTATCATGGGCCTCAGACCTCAGGTAGAGAACTAGAGATGCACAAGGCCCGGGTTTTTACTGGGCCTGGGTCCGGACCTTCCAAACCCGTTTTCAGTGAGAAGAAACGACCAAGTCTTGGGTTTAAAAAGGCCCAATAATCGGTCCTTTTCAGCCATCAAGCTCAGTCGATACTTTTTTATACTGGGCTTTTCTAGGCTTTTTCAGGTCGATCATTTTCGGGTTGGACCTAGGCCCCCAAAACTTAGGCCCAATCGGGCTTTAAGGTCCTGGTCCATATCGGGCTTCAGACTCACTAGGCCCGGTTTTTTCAAGCAGGGCTCAAGTAGGGTCTACGCTGGCTTCGGGCTTGGGCTTTCTTGTCATCTCTATGCTCGAGTAGAAAAATTGTTTTCGTGATGCAATAAAAAGGAACAAGAAAGCAAGCTACACATAAGAGTGTGTACAATAAAAAAAAAAAAATACTTACTATGAGAGAAGAAAAGGGAAGAAAAAGTGAACCATAAAGCAGTTCCAAGTTGATCTTTCCATGGGCCTCTAAACTCTTGGTTCACTTGATGTTCCATGAACCAAACCACAAACATTGTGTAGAACAATATCCCAAATGTGGCTAACCACATCTCAACTGTGAATGGTCTCATAAACTTCCATGCCCTTTGCGGTTCCGTTTTCACCGGCACCACCATCGACAACCCCGACTCCGTAAACGGTTGCGTGAACTCCACGTAGTTCGACCGGTTAGCCAGTATCGTAACGTCACCAACGACCCCATCGTAATTCTTTTCGTCGATGAAATATGCATACAAGAAAAAACATTAGATCACGTTTACTCGAATGAAGTTTTTTATTTTAATAACCAACTGTTTCATAAATTATTCATGATAAATAACCCTAAATTAAAATATTCATAATGAATATATTTCATTATTCTATATATTCATTTAGAATAATTCATTATTCTATATATTCATTTAGAATAATTCATTATTCTATATATTCATTTAGAATAATTCATGATATTCATAATGAATAGTTAGTTTACAGGTTTTCAAAATATGTACATTTTATTTGGACCTGCCCCTTTAAACCTAAATTTGTGTCGAAAAAGCATAGTGGTGAAATTTTCGAGTACCTTGTAATAAACTTGATCCACCATATCGTCGTAGGAGCCCGTATGGTTTACAAACTCGTAAGTTAACACATAACCGTATTTCACTTCCAAAGTGGCGACTACCATCTCGAAAACATCGATACAAAAACCGGAGTATTTGGTCTCGTTCGAACTTTCGATCCATTCCACTTTCACGAACCTATCGAACGACGTCGCATCCGGAACTCCGATCTTCAATTTCTTATTATCGTTAGGCATTGCCCATCCTTTCGGAATTCTAGTTACTAGATCCCCCGGCCAGTTCACGGGTAGTTGTCTTAGGCTATGTTGACCATCTAATCGGGAATTGTTTGAAAAACCCGACTCCGGTGACAAGAATCCGAGCTCTTTATAACTTTTTCCGATGATATTCACTAGTCGAAAAACTCGAGGCCCTGATAGCTTTCCATTTTGGAAAGCTATCATGTTGGTCAAACCAGAAAAGTTGCTGGATAAAATAGTTTCTAGCAACTTTTCTGGGAAATCACGATTAGTGACATTTATACTTCCTAAATGATCTAATGCCCGTGAGATCATTTCTACGCTATCATATGCACGTATAGCGTGGATTCCTGGCTCGAATTTATCTTCCTCGGGATAATTCGATCTGAAAACCGTCTTGAAGTTAGATTTGAAGTCTAGAAATTGTGTGTTGTCATCGGAATAATACGTCTTGACGCCTAGAGCACCTTGCACGAGTCGAAAAACCGATGGGTCGATAGAATCGAGCAAACTAGAAAACGTATCTCCGAGAATCCAAACCGAGTCTCTCCCGATAAGTCCGAGCTTATTAGCTTCTTCAAATACCCGAGTCGCCGTTGGTAAAGACGACCTCAACACAATAAAAACCCGCGATTGCTTTGTCCTCGAGACGTTCACGAGCCCATCGCGAATCGTCTCTTTCGGATCGAACGGCGAAGTGAAATGCGGAACGACTAAACGGTGTTCGATTCCGGAATTAACCTTTTGAAGCGCCTCGGATAATAACGATAGAGCCCGGTATTCACCACCGTAAACATTGTCTTCGTAAATGACTACGACCCTTTTCCAATTATACGATTGCACGATAGACGTGATACAGTTTATTTCGTCGGACATGTCTAGATTCGTCATTTGGACCAAGAACGACCATTGAAGACGCGATAGGGGTTGTAAGCTAGCAACGGTCGAAGAAATAACCGGGATTCGAGCTTGTTGTCCGATTTTCGCTAATATCGAAGTTTCCTCCCATGAATCCGTCCCAATTATTGCCCGTACGTTTTGCTCGTTAATCAACTCGTTCGCTACAATATATACGAATTTATAAAACTTTAGTTACACAATTTAAGATAAAAAGAGAAATAAAGTTGACACCAACTAAAATCAAACCAAACCGACCACTTTGTTGTCCACAAACCCAACTAAAGTTGGTCAGTTTGGTTCGATTTTTATCGTCACAACTTAAGAGTATCTCTAACAGATTTTTTATAATTATTTTCAAACTGGAAAAATTAAAATCCCCAAAATAAAATCACATTCAATTTCCAAAGTTTCCAAAAGTCAAAAACACAAACATCTCCATTTTAAATAACCTGACGGAGATGTTTCTAACATCGCTGTATAACTTAAAAACCGACATCTTTTATAAAAACTTTCAAACAAGACTTATATCGATAAAATTCGAACACAATTAATTAATTAATTAATTTTGAGTAATTATTTCAAACCTGACGAAGCAACTTCAAGAGGGTCTCCACTAGAATTCTTGAAATAAATAGCCAACTTGTGGTCTTTGGACCCCGAATTGAGCTTTTGAACAGCGATTTCGATTGCGGTTTTTTGCTCTTTCCCTGCTCGGAAACATTCATCGATGATCACTCCGATGTTCGTGGTTCGGGTTTGGGCTACGGTGATCGAAACGTGCGATAAAAGCATCGGTATGAGGAAGAGGAAGATGAATTTTGAATAAGACATGTTGGGAGCTAAATTTTATACATAATTTGTGATGATGAATATTTATAAGTTTGGTTAATGAAGTCTTTATCTAAGACTTGGTCAATATTGAAAGATGTTTATGAAAAGGAAGCAACCAAAGTTGAATACTTGGAGCCTACATAATCTACGAAATAAAATAAATAAATAAACTATCTTTACAATTCTCTTCGATTTTTTCTAATATATATATATATATTTATTAAAATAAAATTTGAATATTTGTTGTTGACAATTCTTAAAAAGACTTAATCAAGATGTATTATATATTAATATAATATATAGAAAGAGACAAGTCGAATCACATGTGATTTTACACTAACATCACGAATAAAATCACATTTAATATCACGATCGAATCACATGTGATTTTGTACGTGATTTGACTGTTCTTGTGTTTTTTTTATAAGAACTACCATTGTAGATTTTTACATGAGTTCTTGTTTTCATGAGTTCCTATTTTTATGAGATGGAGATAATGTAGCAAGAAAAAAAAAATACAAAAAAAGGTTTTTATAAGAACCTTCGTATACGCTTTCATTTTTACTTATAAAAACATTACATTAAATTTTTTAACTTTTTATTCTATATTTTAAACAAATCATAGAGAAGGCAAAGGATGTGTGAGAAGTTGAATTAACGGTGATAAGCATGAGAAATTAGTCTGAACTGTTTATCTCTTTTAATCTCAAACCCTCTCATGAATCACGGTTTAGAAGAGAATGATTTGGTGCATCTTATCTCGGTGCATCTCATCCTAACGTGCTTTCATTTCTTATCCAACGGTCGATAATCACTTCTCATGCTTATCACCATTAACTCAACTTCTCATTGGAATCCAAGCCTGGTAGAAAATCTATATTATATTATAAAACACGGATAAAAAACTCTTAAATACACATTATTAGGCACAAGGTACCATCATTTTATGCAAAATTTTAAAAATCTCTTAATTTACAAGTATTAAAACACAAGATACATATTACTACTGCAGACTTCTAACACCACCAATTTGGTATGTGCAGCGACTTCCTTTTATGCATACCTTTCCGTGTATCACTATTAATTAATATATTATATTACTATAATTTTGTTTTAATTATATTATTAAATATGTAATTGGTTATTTTTTCTAGATGTAATTAAAATATATAAGATAATCATTAAATTCTAACACAATACTTAATTTTTTTATATAAAAAAACATTATATTATAAAGCTAAATTAAAAAAATTTATAAAAGAAAACATTATGACTTTTTTAAAACCATCTAAAATCGTACTAAAATAAAACATTAAAATCGTGATTTAACTCGTTCTAGTACACTCTAAAAACTTAAAATTAAATGTTGAAAACAATAAAAAAAAAGTAAAAAAAAATAGTGGTACAATTTTACAAATGAGAAATTCATATCATAGGTTACCACTTCGCATCAAAGCTCTAGGTCGAAGCTGTACACTCCGATCTCACTGAAAATGGCGCAATTTTGGAAGCCAGGGACGGCGAAGCCTCGTCTCCTCGACGACGAAGAAGGCGGCGTTCTTTTCTACTCCGCCTCCCCCGCCTCCTCATCCACGTAACATTCCTCCTCTTACACTTTCTTCTCAACATCCCAAAAATTTCTATTTTTGGCGGTAAATTGGAAATCAAAATCAACATAGAGTGTTCCTCTAGTAAATTTCATTTGATGCCTAAAACCGATATGTTGATTTCTCTGTGATTTGAATGAATATCAACAACTAATTGGAAACTAGATGTAAAATTTTGGCGGTAAATTGGAAATCAAAGTCGACATGGAGTGTTCCTTTTGTAAATTTTGTTTGATACCTAAAACTGATATGTTTGATTTCCTTTGTGATTTGAATGAATATCAACAACTAATTGGAAACTAGATGTAAATTTTTGGCGGTAAATTGGAAATCAAAATCGACATGGAGTGTTGCTTTAGTAAATTTCGTTTGATACCTTCCTTCTGTAAATTTTGTTTGATACCTAAAACTGATATGTTTGATTTTCCTTTGTGATTTGAATGAATATCAATAACTAATTGGAAACTAGATTTGGATTTTGAATTGGAATCAATTTGCAGATATGGACATGTGAGCTTAGAGAAGGAGAGGCAGAGATTGCCTGTGTTCAAGTATAGAATGTCAATTTTGTATCTGGTGGAGACTCACTCCACTACTATCATCGTTGGGGAAACGGGGAGTGGCAAAACCACTCAAATCCCTCAGGTTTTTATCTCTTTTCTTCTCTTTGTATGTACTATATACTATTATTCAATTGGGGAAGAAGAGATTTTGTTTGAATTTTGATGTCGAATTCACAAGAATTTTTATTTAAAGTTGATGAGATGATATTGGTTTGGTTGTAAATGTAATGCTAAGTATGATCTTTTTGTTTCTAGTAGTTGTTATGAAGGTTAATGTAGTTTGGGGTTTATAGTGCTGATTGATTTTAAAGTTGAATATCTTCTGTCTGACTTAAACAGCTTAATTGTGTATCTCCAATTGCAATGGAGGTAGTTTATAATTTACGTGAATTGCTTAGTTTCATGTTATCAGGTTTGTTCCAACCTACCCAAGATAAAAAAAAGATAAGGATAATCAGACTCAATAAAGACGCCAAATTTATCTTTTCCTTCTTTTTTGTTCTCTCCTCACCTTTAGGTGTTGTTTTCTGTCGAAATTGATATATGTCAAAGGAATTGGAATGCAATTTAGTTAGGTTTGACCATGCGTTTGGTTGGCAGGAATCATGATGGAATTTGTCTGTTGGTTTGCTGAATATAATAGTAGTAGTGGGTGGAGGCTGTGGCAATGACGGTGGAATTCAAAATTTTTACCAACATCAAAGAGTGAACCAAACACATTGGATATTGGTCAATGGAATTGACCATTCCAATTCCTTCGAATTCCGTCGGATTCCAACGAACTAAACGCCACTTTAGTGTTGAATTTGTGTGATTGTGGTGTTAAAGACTCAGTTGTGGTACTAAAACAAATGGGTCTTTCAAGGGGAACACATGCTTTAAGCATATCCAAGTATGCTTAATTATGTAAAAGTGTAATATTTGAAATCGGTAACAAACGTTTTCCGATATGTCTCTATGTTTTTAGTGGAATGCACTGCATAGACTTAATGCATAGCTATGCATTATGTATTTGGGTCAGGATCATGTGAGAAATTTTCATTTTCGTGAGAATATGAGAAATGTAAAGGTACCTTTATATTGTGTGAATGTTACATTATATTTTGTGAAGGTTGTAAACCTGCACAGTGCACATGACCTGAAAATGTGTATTGGAAGGTTAGATTATATCGTGTGAAGGTTGCAGTCTTCACACGATATAAGGTTATATTCACAGGTCTCACGATAAGGTTACATTATATCGTGTGAAGGTTGCAGTCTTCACAAGATATAAGGTTATATTCACAGGTCTCAGGTGTGAAGGTAGCAGTCTTCACACGATAAGGTTACATTATATCGTGTGAAGGTTGCAGTCTTCACACGATATAAGGTTATATTCACAGGTCTCACGATAAGGTTACATTATATTGTGTGGAGGTTTTAGCATCTTCACGATAGTTATTTAATCTTGCAGTACCTTAAGGAAGCAGGCTGGGCTGATGGTGGACGCATTATTGCATGCACTCAACCAAGACGATTGGCTGTGCAGGTACTCACTGCCAAATTAACTTCTAATGTGATAAATTTTCAAATTTTCTTTCGGAATATCTTTTCGATCTTGTCATGATCAGAGGTGGCAAGTTAGGATGCCTTAATGTGAACAAGATGCAAACAGTTCTTAAAGATCTTCAGAATAGATATATGGCCTTTGGATCTTGATTTATTGAAGTTGTATATTTTTGAAATTATATCTTCTTACAAGTTTGATTTCATATCATGTTTTTCAGAGTGTTGCTGCACGGGTGGCAGAAGAAATGGGAGTAAACCTTGGGGAGGAAGTCGGTTATACTATCCGATTTGAAGATGTGACGAATCCAGTAAGTCTTTATTTGAAGTTGAAATCATGCTTAGATATATAACTACTAAACAGAGACATCTTTACAAATTTATTCTCGGATGCCATCTTTACAAATAGGTTGCGTTGTATCAATGATGCATTTTATGCAATGATCCTTAGGGCCTGTTTGCTTGGCGGGATTTGGTGGGATTTGGAGTTGGATTCCATTCCAATCCCACGTTTGGTTTAAAGGAAACTCCGGAATTGAAATCCTACAAAAATAGGATTTTGAAATCCCACGGGGGGTGGTTGGTATTTCACGGGATTTGTTTGTAATAATGTTTTATATGTTAAAAACATTTGTTTTGTAATAATCAAACAGTAAAAGGTAATTAAATTATGTTTATAATTATTTATAAAATATCTTTATAAATTATTTATAAAGAATGGAATTCAATTCCATTCGAAATCCTACAAACCAAACACCAAAGATTCCAAATCCAAATTCTTCCAATTCCAAATTCTTCCAATTCCAAATCCTTCCACGAAATCCAACTCCCTAAAAAACATTCCATCAAACCAAACGTCCCCTTAATTCCTTCTGCTTACCATGCAAAGTCAAGCTACAAAAAAGAAAAAAGAAGAAGTTAGGTTTGCAAAGTGCCTTTTATGTTGATGCTATGAAGGGTCAAGAGTTGTTCATATTTCTCTTTGTGGCAGCACAGGACTTAACAAGGATCAAATTTCTCACGGATGGAGTATTACTCAGGGAAATGATGGATGATCCTCTCCTAAGCAAGTACAGGTGCTGGTTACATATCTACGTTATTTTGCTATCTATTTAAATTGTTAGTTCGTTCTTAAGTTCAAAATGATATATTTCAGTGTGATTATGGTGGATGAAGCTCATGAGAGATCCCTTTCAACAGACATATTGTTGGGTCTCCTGAAAAAGGTATCACATGAATGTTGTGTTCTCGAATTTGGGGAGAAAAGAAAAGAAGATAAACGTAAGAAAAAGAAAGGAAAGAAAACGGTTTTTTTCCATTTGTGTTCTCGAGAGAGAGAGAAGGAAAAGGAAGGAAAGGAAAAGAAAGAAAATAAAGTTTCATGTTCTTGAACATGAGAGAAAGGAAAGGAAAGATGTCATTTTACAAATATACCCTTTAAAACGAAAGGTTTGATAGTTTTGTAATTCCAATAATCTTCCCTTTCCTCTCTCATTTGAGAGGAAACTTATCATTATTTTCCATTCGTTTCTTTTCCTTCCTCTCCTAAAAGAGTTTTGAGAACACCAGTTTTTTTACTTTCCTCCCCTTTCCCTCGTGTTCCTTTCCATTCATTCGTAAGAAAGGTTTCAAGAACACAACGGAGGATTCAAGATTCGTGTCGAATGACTGTTCAAAAGAATGTGTAGCACTTTCGTTTATGTTACTATCGTTAATGACTGATTTGCCAGATACAACGACGTAGGCCCGAGTTGCGCCTAATTATTGCATCAGCCACAATTGAAGCAAAATCGATGGCTGCATTTTTCCAGACCAGGTTCTGTTATTAGTATAATGATTCATATTAAGAT
The DNA here is from genome assembly GCA_954870635.1 of Arctium minus. Classification (NCBI taxonomy): domain Eukaryota; kingdom Viridiplantae; phylum Streptophyta; class Magnoliopsida; order Asterales; family Asteraceae; genus Arctium; species Arctium minus. The sequence continues at coordinate 69,488,786 of OX941094.1, read as the reverse complement.
TTAAGGGTCAACTTGTATTTATTGTGTATGTCCAAACATTGGCTGGTTACTCTAAATGGAGGATTACGGCTATGGTATCACAGATTTGTGTATTCATCAGGAAAAGGCGGCCTCAATTGGAAGGAGAAGATCATGGACTGAAGACAGAACCTGCTATTTTGTCCGTTGAGGTATATTATAGCGGTATATCATATACTTCCTCCGTCCAAAACTAAGTGTCCACTTTTTCCAGTTTTACCTCTAATTATGAGGAGGAGAAGTTTATTACTTGCTCTATTATTGAGGATAAAGTTGTCGTTTAGTTAATTAAAAAGTATAATAATTACACATTTCTGGAACTGTATTTTTTTTTCACTGTGGACGTTTATTTTGGGATGGAGGGAGTATTATACAATCTAACACAAGGAATAAGCTTTTATGTTGCCATTCTTTGTTCACTTATCCTGAAATGATGTGATTTCAGGGTCGAGGATTCAATGTACAGATTTTTTATGCTGAGGAGCCTGTTTCCGACTATCTCCGAGCTACTGTTTCGACAGTAATGTCAATTCATAATAAGGTACACTTGTTATTGTAGACAATGTTTGAAACATGGGATGTTTGTTCGCATAATGGAATTTGATGGAATTGGAATCCATCAAAGAAATTTGACTTTGAAGGAATTGGAATGCAATTTGATGGAATTTGACCACACTTTTGTTTGTTAGGAATTCAATTCCTTCACTTAAGCCAAAAGAATGATGAATTCCTTAAATTGTGGAATTCAAAGGATTCCATCATTTTCATTATGTGAAGTTGTGAACCAAACATAGTATTTGGAATTTGGTCAAAGGAATTATCCATTCCAATTCCTTCCAAATCCATAACCAAACAACCTCTATGTCATATAATTTCATTTTGTTCCTCTTTTAATTTACTTTACTTATACATGTTTTTACCATATCTTTCTTTCTCTCTTTCTAGTTGTATTGCTATTGTTTACTCATATCTGGCTTTTCAAAATTTAGCATATAAGGGTCGTCCCTGGGGGAGGGCGGCACAGGCGCATGCCCAGGGCCCAAAAATATTAGGGGCCCAATTTTTTTTCGTAAGCATATGCTATATAATAGTAGTCTAAAAAAATTAATATATTGAAGACACCCAAAAATTGTAGCATATAATAAGACAAAAAGAATTTAGTAAATAATAAGGGCCTAAAAACATATTAACTAATTACATTGAAGAACTAAATAAAAATACAATTGACCATTCATTATATCCTATTGATTTTGCCTCTTTAATTTTTCAAGGTCTAATACTATTGGCTATTGCTATCTCTATTTGCTTGACTGTTTTCATGCTTCAACAATTCAACATGTAACAAATTTAAGCTCATGTGTTTGCTGTTGCTATATGTTTTTGTTGGATATTTTTATCTATTTATGCTTATAATGACTACTGCTATTTGTTTATGTAGTTTGCGTAATTGCTCTTGTTGGCTATTGCTATATATTTTTAGTTCTCCAAATGATCTTGTACTGTTGTTTGACGACCGATCTATTGTTCTTATGAGTTATGATGTGTTACATAGTTTTGCGACTAATAAGTAAATTTTCCCTCCTAAATGTATTCAGTAATGTCACTTATATATGTCATGTTCTTTTTTTTAAAGGATATATGTCATGTTCTATAAACTTTTAATCCTAACATCTTATTTAGTGGAGCAAGAAAAGAAGGAAAAGAAAATTCAAATATTTTCATCAATTGTTTAACTTTTTCATCTTTCATTGGGATTCCACTACACACCACAATATTATATTTAAGTGTTCAAGCAACAACATGCAGATTATAGGTTTCATACATTATTTATTCTTATTGGATCTTAATGAATTAACTTTTCTTCCATATTCCTACTAATCCTCATTTGTATATATAAAACCTTGATAATCTTCTCTATCATTGACTCTCGATTACTTCTCTACATAAGTTATCTTTTTGTATGAAAACAACACATATTTCTTGTTATAAACTAAGAAAAATCTTATCTTTTAAAAAACTTACCAACCATAGTAGATGGTCAAACTCATATCTATATATTGGGACTTCAAAACTATCATTGTTTTTAGTACATTATACTCTTGGTTGCTAATTACCTAATAAAGAGACCATCTCGGGGTGGGGATATACTAGGATTGTTTGGTTTGGTTTATACCTTTTTTTAACCATATTTGCTTCCTCTACATGCACATATTGCCATTCACCAGAAATATTCTCAAGAATTCAAGGCCAGCCAGCATAGACACATGTAGACATTATAGAGTCATAATCTAGTGGTCATTTGTTCTTTTTTGTAATTTCAACCCCTATCTCATGTTTGTTGCACATGCACACACTTTTATTTCGTTTTAAAGCTAGAACAAAAGCATGGATGGAGTTACTGTATTTTTTCTTGACCTCAAGAAAGTCATGTGATCGTTATTGTTTGAGCTTGTAGGAACCAATGGGAGATATTCTTGTCTTTCTAACTGGGCAAGATGATATCGATACTGCTGTTCAATTGATCACGGAAGAATCCCAAAACAGTGGCAAGTCTTCTTTAGGTATGTTCGGGGCTTATTATTTGTCGATCTTGCTTCTAAACCAAACATGTATACGTTAAACTTGTATGTTTTAAGTGTTCAAGAGAATACTTGTCATTATAGAACCGTTATTATATACTATATCATATGGGCCTGAATATATAACCATAATTTCAACCTAAGTTATCTCCTAACACGGCTTAAGTTGGAGAATGGGGATATCGCGCATGCCCGACTTTCGAATCAGAAACCAGTGAGAAACCTGGAACCCGAGCTCAGAAGGAAACAGACAAAAGAATAGGAAACTAGCAGTGGGATGCATAGGGATTGTGGTTTTACTAACTTTTAACTGTTAGCTATGTTCTTAATTGCGGTGCAATAGCGGTTAGTGGTCCTCGGGGGAATAGCGTGGGAAAGAGCAGTTCCGCTAATAGTGGCGTTAATCACTGCAAGTGGACCGTGATATTTGCAATAGGGGTGAGAAAACCGCAATTAGGGGTTGAACTTTTTAATGGGTTTAGTGAAGTCAATTAAGGGAGTAAGGGCTAGGGCGCCGATTTTGATTTGCAATCTCAGTAAAACTCGCTATTCCTCTCTTGTCTCTTCTTTCATGTGTTCTTATCGTCTTCAATATAGAGAATATGGTTATGTATACACAGACATATATAATTTTAAATAGTATGTGAACTGCTATTTTGAACCACTATACAACCTTTTTACCATCGCAGTAACCGCTGTATCATATCACGGTCCTGACCGTTATTTCAGATTTTGGCTGCTGTAACAGCATAGACAGTTTCATCTACATACCACCTCTTACCAAATGGGCACTTTCAGTTTTATTCTACCCCTTGGCAATGCTTCAGCTTTTTCGTGGCTATCTAAATTGAAAGACTAGAAAATGCTTATTTTTGATACAAGTTTGATTAAATGTCAATTCAGGGATGATTGTTTTGCCTTTGTATTCGGGACTCACTCGTGCGGATCAGGTTAGTTATCTTTTTTCTTTGTCTTCTTCATGGCTCGTATTTGTATATAAAAGATATTGTGGGGGTTGTGAATGCCTATTGAGTATATATGATTTTCTTGTCGGATATTTTTAGGATTTGGTGTTTTCTCCTTCCCCTAGAGGGAAAAGGAAGGTGGTGATCTCAACAAACATTGCAGAGACATCCTTGACGCTCGAGGTACTTTTGAGCGATGTTTTATTTGAAGTGTGTGTTTATATATATATATATATATATAACAAATACTCATACACCCTCCTCACCTTTGATGAGATTTGAACCTTTGACCTCCAGGGAGGCTAGGATTTACCAGTAACCTGGATACAACTCCGGATACAACTGGGCCAATGATCCTTTGGTTACTTTTTTGAGCAATGTTCTTGAATATAAATGGTGAATTGTAGGCTAAAATTTATTTTCTTATTGATGTTGAATTTTTTGGAGCAGGGTATCGTGTATGTTATTGATAGTGGCTTCTCAAAACAGCGGTTCTACAACCCGGTATTTCTTTCTTTTTTAGTTATGCCATCCATTTTATTGATGCTACTCCCTCCGTCCCAAAATTAGTGACTACATTTCTATTTCTGTTTGCCCCAAAATAAGTGTTCGCTTTTAAAAGTAAGTGCCTACTTTCCAATTCTACCCGTAATTATGAGATGGAGAAATTCATTACTTCTTCTGTTATTAAGGGTAAAATTGTCATTTAGTTAATTAAAGTGTAATAATTATACATTTCTAAAATTGTGTCTTTTTCATTGTGGACATTTATTTTGGGACGGAGGGAGTAATATTTCTCAGTACAATCTCTTTATAACAGATTTGATTTCTTATGCTTCATTTTTCTCGTTGACTGATTTATTTCTAAAACATATACTTTTCTGTCATTCAGTCACATATATTTGAAATCTAGTATATCCTTGTCCATAGATTACAGATATAGAAAATCTTGTAGTGGCACCAATATCCAAGGCATCTGCTAGGCAAAGGGCTGGAAGGGCTGGACGAGTACGGCCAGGGAAATGTTACAGGTGCTACAACTTACGAACGACTATATATATAAGCAGTGTGAAACTGAAAAATGGCTGTTGGTAATATATTCTTGTAACTTTTGTATTGCAATTATCAGACTCTATACAGAAGATTATTTTGTGAATGAGATGTCTTTAGAGGGGATTCCTGAGATGCAGAGATCGAACCTTGTTTCTAGTGTGATTCAGGTATGCCTTGAAAGATTTATATTTAAATTTTGATGCTTGGAAGGCTGTATTCATCCACATGAGTTAAAACCCAATCACAATGAGATATGTTTAGGATTCACATATATGTACATGTAAATGCATACACATATATATACGCACACAAACATTTGTATATGTTTACATGATGCATGTCTAGATATAGATATATGCATTTGTATTAATGTGTGTTTGTGTGTGTGTATAAATATACATTTATACAACACGGTTCAAATGGAAACAGCCTGAGGTTGGAAATATGAAAACATATTTCAATTGTCAGATGAATTTGATCCAAAAGAAGTGATTAAAAAAGGCGATTACCAGATTATTTTTAAACAAAAAATAACCCCCTCCTAATCGAAATTAGGCAAAATATAATCAAAATTGGAGACAAATGAATTATACCCCAAAAAAAACGAGCATTTTATTCTCTTTAATTTGACATCCATATTGTTATACTTTTTTTTGTGTTTTCATTTGAACCAACCCCTACATATGTGTATTTATGCACACACATGTATACATTTGTGTGTATATACACAATATATATCTGTGCATGTATACATATATATTTGCATACACACTAATATTTAAGAGTTAATAAAATGAAGAAATTCATCAGTGGAATAATTATACATTTCTAAGCTGTGTTTTATTTTTATTTTTATATTAAGGGTCGGTTAATTAAAAAGTGTAATAATTGTATATTTCTAAAACTTTATGTTCTTGTGGATATTTATTTTGGGACGGAGGGACTAGGGAGTATTATATATCTGTGTGCGTGTGCATATGATTTTTTTCATGCTTGTTTGTTGAATTTTTTTTATATGAAAAGGGAAGTCTTCCAATATTCTGACAATTGCATCATTTTAACTGCAGTTAAAAGCCTTGGGTATCGATAATATATTAGGTTTTGATTGGCCATCATCACCGTCACCTGAAGCAATGGTTAGAGCTCTTGAAGTACTTTATTCACTTGGAATTCTCGATGATGATGCTAAACTTACTTCACCAGTCGGATTCCAAGTTGCAGAGCTACCATTGGTATGTTATACCATTCAGATGAATTTAAGCGTTCGATTGAGCATTACTCCCTCCGTCCCAAAATAAGTGTCTACATTACTATTTTAGTTTATCCCAAAATAAATGTCTACTTACCCATTCTACCCATAATTATGAGATGGAGAAAATCTCTCTCTCTCTCTATATATAAGTTACGGTGAATTTGTCCTTTTGTCAATTAAAAAGTGTAATAATTAAACATTCCTAAAACCGTGTCTTTTTCATTTCGGACATTTATTTTGGGACAGGGTGAGTATTATTTTAGAAATGTGCTTTCCATTTCTATTGCGATTGTTGCAAGTAGATATATAACTTATGTATCATATTTTGTTGTTTTTAGGATCCGATGATCTCAAAAATGATTATAGTTTCTGACGAACTTGGATGTTCCGAAGAAATCATCACTGTGTCTGCTATTCTATCGATTCAGGTGTTTAAATGTGGATTAATGTTTCTCATGTTTCCAAGCTTATAAAACGTCATCAGGTTTTCCACTGCGTTTCACTTCATTTCTAGATTGTTCATATTCTGACAATAAAGATACAACTTTTCACAGTCAATATGGATTTCCGTTAAGGGGCAGAGGGAGCTCGATGAAGCCAAATTGAGATTTGCTGCATCGGAGGTGTGATATTGACTCAACGAATCTATTACTTTGGTTTACTTAGAGAAAATTAACATTCTTTTCTCTCTAATCTGTTTGGTTCATCTAAGTTAACCCGAAGCCTCTACAATCCTAACCTCGAGGGCCAACTCATCTGGCAAATAATGACCGTGCCCCATCTCCCCATAGGTCAACATTTCGAGTCTCTTCAGGGCCACTTACTGGTTGTTATCTTTTGGGCCCCATGAGATTAGTCGAGGTGGGGCAAGCTGACCCAGACACCCATAGTTACCAAAAAAACACTCCGCGTGAAGTACATACCGAAGCCTTTTAGATCAAGATCCTTCAAAGTATGAGCCAAAAAAAGCATCCTCTTTAAATTTAAAATACGCATGGTATTTATTCAAGGCCTTTTTCTAATTTTTTTCTCATGTTGACCGGTAACCTGTTGATCTTGTAACATTAAATGACGTTGATTTGAAGTTTATCTTCCACTTCGCCATAACCCTTTCGTAAACGGGTATCCATGTCATCAAATGTTACAAGATTAGCACGTCACCGGTCAAAATGAGTACAAAATAGGAAATTATGGAACTTTCTTGCATCAATTAAGAAAAAAAATTATTCATTACATTAAACAAGAACTAAACCAAACTTTGTTGTAGTTTGCCCTTTTAAATACTTTAAAGACTCCTTGAGTCACATGGCATAATCTATCGAATTAGTGATAATGACAAGATGATAGGCCCCACGATAATTTGTTGTGCAGATTTTTTCGCCGTTCTCTTTATAGTATTTTTGTTCCTTCAGGGTGCGTTTGGTACGATACGCAGACAGGACGGGACAGGACAGGATAGAACAGTTGTTCAGCGTTTGGTAAAACAGAAATGGACAGGACAGAACAGATAACATGACCAATTTACCCCTAAATAAAATTTAAAGAATGAATAAAATATAAAAAAGAAGACATTTAATGTTTTATAAGAGAATTATATTTTATTTTGAGGTTATATTTGTAAAACATAAGTCTGTTCCACCTTGTTTCAGCTTGTTCCATGGGTGGGGGTGGAACAGGCATGTTCCACTTTTGTTCCATTCTGTTCCTGTCTGTTCTACCTAACAGTCCTGCCAAACGTGGAACAGTAATCTCTGTTCTGTCCTGTCCAGTTCAGTGTACCAAACGCACCCTCAATGCTGTTTTCTTGCTGATATTTTCTTTCTGACTAATGATGCTTATTTTTCAAATCTTCTTTTTGATTTTGGAAGGGTGATCATGTGACCTTCCTCAATGTATACAGAGGATTTCTTCAGTCTAATAAATCATCAAAATGGTGTCACAAAAACTTTATCAATTACCATGCCATGGTAAGCTCTCAGTTATTAGATCCGATACTATGATTGTTCTTCTTGATCTCTTAGTTTTCATAGTGTTTTATGACATTTATTATGGTGATTGCTAAAAACAGAATCCATCAATGGTATTATTGTTTTTCTTATATAAATTCGTCTCTTTTTTTCAGAAAAAAGTTATGGAAGTTAGAGAACAGTTAAGAAGAGTAGCACAGCGCCTAGGGTTGGCCTTAAAATCATGCGAAAACGATATGCAGGTATTTCATCATATTTTCTCGTTCGACTTTCTCTACTAGTCATCATGGTGAAGGGATATATATATACATCTCTATTTGACGAGTATCATGTGAGAATAGGAGTTAAGGTGAGAAGTGTAAGAAGGGATTTGGACCCGTGATCACTTTTATTTAGTGTTGATCTAATGGTTCAGATTAAGTCTCAAAATATCCCATGAATTAGCTTAGAAGGGTAATTTCAATTGATATTCAATTAGGATTGATCCAAGGGTGGAGATCCCTTCTTACCCTTAACGACTATTCTTACCGGAAACCAGCTCTCTATTTTATGTGTATATATGTGTGTGTGTATACATATATATATATATATATATATATATATATAGAGAGAGAGAGAGAGAGAGAGCAACTTTCAAATACAAACCCAATATTTGTTACAAATTCGTGCAAACCAATCCAAATCATACAATGAGTTTGAGTATAAGCTATAAATATGATTCATATTGTTTCACATGTTTTGTTCTTTGGTATGTTTATGTGTGTGTTTCTATGTGAAGCGTATATTAGTGTTTTTTTTTCACATGCAAAACAGTTTTGAAAGTTCCATATGAAACAAAACTGTATGAACAATGCGTGTTTCACATGAAAACTGGTTTGTAGGTTTGCTAGAAATATTGGCTTTGTATTTGATATGCCCGCAATATTACATGTTTATGCATATACAGGAAATGTTGAAAAGGTAAGAATAGATCTCAAATGTGTAACCACCTTTTTTTAAAACAACTCCCCCTATTTTTTTTATAGCCACAATTGGAACCAAACAAATTATACCAAAAAACGAGTATTCTATTTTCTTTAATTTGACATCATACTGTTAAACTTATTCTTCCATTTTTTTTCTGTCTCTCACATTCTCAACTTTTTGGTCATTCTCGTCCGAAACTGCCCCTCTTACATACATATTGATATATTTTTTTCATCCGTTTTTTCTTGGTTATCTGGTTCTTTGTTTTTTCAGGGTTCTCCCTGGATCTTTACCCTACATATATATATATATATATATATATATATATATATATATATATATATAAGGTTGGGTTCTGGTGAGAAGTTGAGTTAATGGTAAGAAGCGTGAGAAGTGGTTATCAACCGTTGGATGAGAAATGAATGCATATTAGGATGAGTTGCACCGAGATAAGATGCACTAGATCAGTTCCCTTCTAAGCCGCAATTCATGGGAGGGCTTGAGATTAAAAGAGATCAACGGTTCAGATCCACTTCTCACGCTTCTCACCGTTAACTTCTCACACGATCATTCGCCTATATATGTATGTATATATACATAGGGTTTGGTTCCGGTGAGAAGTTAAATTTTTTTTTTTTTTTTTGAGAGGGTATCCCAGACCACATTGGGCCCAGACTAATCCCTGGTAATATGGGTCGAAGCCCGACTGCTAAAGCATGCAGCCCGGGGTCGAAGCCCCCGTACCTCCAGGATGAGAAGTTAAGTTAACGGTGAGAAGCGTGAGAAGTGGTTATCAACCGTTTGATGAGAAAAGGACGCACATTAGGATGAGATGCACCGAGATAAGATACACCGAGATGCACCAGATCAATTCCCTTCTAAGCCGCAATTCATGGGAGGGCTTGAGATTAAAAGAAATCAACTGTTCAGATCCACTTCTCACCATTAACTCAACTTCTCACACGATCCTTCGCCTATATACTGTAACACCCTCAAATATGGAAATAACAACTAATTTAAAATTTTCTAAATACATCGATAACTGATTCATCTACAACCACAATTTAAGGTTTAACTTCAATACACACATTTTATTCTATGTACACCGTCTATAAAAGGGACGGGTGCTACTAAATACCAATAACAGTCACTATCTCCAAACCGCGGAAGACTTCACCAACTACTTACCCTCTTGTAAAACTAGGGCTAATATCTTCATAGTACTGCTAGAATCATTTCTCCAACTGGAACCTGATGCATATACCGACAAATAAAAATGTTAGGCTTAACGCCTAGTGAGCTCAAGAGTTTTCATCAGATATATATATGTATATATATATGTATATATATATATGTATATATATATGTATATATATATATGTATAGGGAGAGGTTCATTTGCAACCCTTAAAAATGTTGCAAACCTTGCAACCCACATCTTAACCGTTGGATTCATGATCGGCGGTTATAAAAGATATGGGGCCCAATATTTTTAATTAAAAAAAGAGAAAAATAAAAATAAAATAACCGTCGATCATGAATCCAACGGTTAAGATGTGGGTTGCAAAGGTTGCAACCTTTTTAAGGGTTGCAAAATATCCTTCCACTATATGTATATATATATATGTGTATATATATATATATAGGGGCAAGTTCAAACGAGAAGGTAGTCAATTTGCGAGAAGGCGAGAAGGAATAAGAGCCACATAATTTATTAATTAAAAAATAGCATAAATAAATTATTTTTTTTAAAAATTAGGATAATTATAATTTGAATTGGATAAATCCTTAAAAATCTCATAATATCTTTTAAATTTATTTATTTTTTAATTTTAATAAATTCATAATTTTTTTTATCAAATTTATATTATTATTTTCTAGATAAAATCATAATTTTCATCAAACATCACATGTGATATCCATAACTAATTCATTATTTATTTCACCATTTTTTCTCTATTTTTTAGATTTACGTTTTGAATCACATGTGATTAACTTCGTTTAACATGTGATATATTATTATGTATCGCATATGATCCCACTAGGTGGATTTTTATAAATATGACATATGATAATATATGTCTGAATATAAATGACGCATAATTACATGTGATAATATTTACATCACAAAAAGATCTATAAATATAAATATACATAATCACATATGATTAACTAAAATATATACAATTATCACATGTGATAATATTTACATCACAAAAAGATCTATAAATAGAAGTATACATAATCACGTATGATTAACAAAAATATATATAATTATCACGTGTGATAATATTTATATCACAAAAAGATCTACAAATAGAAGTATACATAATCACATATGATTAACTAAAATATATACAACTATCACATGTAATAATATGATATGTGATATGCATAAATATTCATATAATGATATCACGTGTGATATTTGGTTAAAATTGTGAATATATTTTTATTAAAAGTATATTTAGAAAAAAAAATTAATAAATAATTGAAATTACAAAATAAATAAATCTAAAAGATATGAGAATTTTAAGGATTTATCCAATTTAAAATGATAATTATCCTAATTTCTAAAACTATTTTTTACTTTTTATTTATGGTTTTTTAATTAATAAATTATGTGGTCCACATTCCTTCTCGTCTTCTCGCAAATTAGTTTGCTTCTCGCATATATGTATATGTATATGTGTGTGTATATATATATATAAAACAATAACTTTAAGAATGTTATTTAAATCATGATTTCCAAAATGATAATACGTTCAGTCTAAAAGCAACCAAGGCGAAATACATTAAATCTGAAAACAATCTCTTTTTCAACATTCACCCTCTTCGTGATTAAAATCACAAAACAAAACACTTCTTCGTATATAAGTCCAAAACCCAAAACTCACGTAAAACATAACTGACACTTTAATAATCAAATACTGAAAACGTGAATAACTCTATCATCCAAAATATTCCAAAAATAGGGATAAAGTTCAGTATGCAAAACCCAAGAACATGGATAGCAATCCATACCCAAAACGTCACCAAACACATGGATTATAAAACTCCATAACCAAAACATCTTTCGGTGACGGGGGAGACCCGATTACACAGTATGTGACAAAACACAAAAGTAGGTCACATAACTATGTAGAAAACAAAACGTATGGATTATACTCATAAAACATATCGAGCTCAACTCCTCTGAGTCTATTGTTCGAAAACATCAAGTCAACTCCTCTGAGTCTATTCCTGAGAGCTCCGCTCCAAAACAGGGGAACCCAGTTCCAAAACGGGAACTTATGCACAAGGGAATTACACCTTACTGCCCATGGGACGCTGTCCGACCGTATAAGTCCACACCTTACTTACCATGGTGACCCGATGCCTATTCCGTGCCAAAGTGGTGAACTTGTCTAAAACGGGACAAAAGAACACCGTGCCTATGGATCCATTGCACTAATTAAAACATCACATGACTCAAAATGAATGAACTAACACATTCAAAACATGTAATTCTCAAATGGATGCAGTAAATGCAAATAGTAACCAAACGCTCTACATTGAGCTATTAAAATCGGACAAGTGTCCCCAAGACCCAACAAAATCCAAACTGAGCCATAAGCTCAACAAATCCAAAGATCCAACGTTGAAAATCATAAAATGAAATCAAACGTAAACAACCCGACTTTATATAAACCCATACTCCAAAGTATATAATTACTTCTAACATAGTTTAGATTGGAACAACTCATTTTCCAAGTGAATTATATCATTTACTCTTTCAAAAACATCC